>HG993125.1:59256127-60634877 GCA_905231855.2 Eristalis tenax | reverse complement strand
TATAGCAACCGAACGATTTTTCTTGACAAACAAATCTATTAGAAGACTGAATCTACTCCCAGTTGTGACCGCCATTTGGGCACGCACGTATCCGTCCATTCCATTCACCCTTATCGCCACAAGCTGACCTTTTTTGCAAGCGAAATGTGCGTGCTCAATAAATCTCATTGACAGCATCTTCACGTCGCCGAACTCCTTGAGAGAAGTTCAGTTGAGTTAAGGCGGTTTCTCGGAAATTCCTGAATCCGAGCAACAACTTCCGTAAAGTCTCCACAAATTGCAAGCCATTAATGACCCGACTTGTCCAAACCACATAAATTGAAAGAAGGAAATCGCTACGCCGAAGGATAACAATTTGCAGGCAAATTTAATTACAAAACGGCATTTAATGCAACCTCCTAATTACTCCCACTCACCGAAAAAAGCTTGCTTACCCTCCTCATCCTCATCCTTACCCTCCTTACCCACTCGAAAAGAAAAACAACAAACCGAGTTTTGGCTCCCGATTTTAATTACAAAGAGAGTATGTCAATAAGGAAAACAAGGACCTCCACCTCTCGCTTTCGTTTGAGGAGCCTCGGAAGAAAAGAAAACGGCCACCAACAAGTAATGGCGGTGTATTAGTGTTACATAATTTTAATTAACTTCTCTCTTTCCAACGACACTCGCCCACACACACAGAGCCGTTTTCATTTCATTTCTCAGCTTGTGAGGGCGAGAGGGCAGAGAAAAAATAAGTTCGACTTGTAAGTGAGGAGCGTGTGATTGCGGCCAGTGGCAGTGGGTGCTTATCATTAGCACTCTCAGGCTCCATGCTGAAGGAACATTATCATAAATCATTTAGTTCCTAGTGGAAAACGACACTCGAAACAGTACTCAGTTCCGAGCGGCGCAGCGAGGGTGGAGAGATTCTTTCCGGCTAAATCCCTACTGGTGGTGGTCGGTCGCTCTCCCTCCTACGACTGCCTGTCTCCTGACAAGTCCTTATTCAACTTTTGCACCCGATCTCCATCTCCTTGCAACTGTCTGCTGGGTCTTTGTTATCTCCTTACTTAGCTTTTATTGTGTGTTTCTCGTTCTGTTCCCTGTTCCCAGTTTCCTTCGTTCATTTCTTGCGCTTAATCTATATTTTTCTCCATTAATCTTGGTGAAATGAACAACGAACAGGAAACCGGAGAAACGGGGCGAAACAAAATGAAACAACGAAATGTACAAATTATGAAGTGAAATGACTTTTGTTTTATTCCATGAACTACTCTCGAGCACTTAGAGTTCGGTTTTTTTCCCGCCGAGGCACCACACTCTGTGTGAAAAGAATTAGGTCATGGCTGATCATCACGGAGAATCGCTCTTTTAACTGCACTGGGCTATCGGAGGAAAAACTTTGACGGGAGCGCAACTCAAAACGAGTAGTTGCGTTCAATCTGTGCCTGGTAATTCATTTCTCTTCACAATCCGCTCCGCAAGAAATCCTTGAGCACAAATTTGAAATGAAGACAAACATTTGTTCTCTGTGCTCGTAGTACGCATGTCCTGAATTGAGACTGAAGTGCCACTTGTGGGCCATGGAGAGGAGCTCCGGTTGAGGCAGTTTTTGTTACATTGCCCGCCAATGTTAAATTGTTTTACTTGGATTATTTCAGTGATTCCGCGAAATCCTGCAAAAACTTCGTTCTCGGTAAATTCTGCGAAACTTCTTGGCTATTCATTACGGCGTTGGAAAGCTCTTGAGCATGGTGTAAGTTGCCAAACCTCAAGCACATGTCCCGGAACTCTGTGAGTGATAGTAAATTATTGCTGCTTGCCAATTCCGGTGAAGGCACGACTTATGTTTCAGCTACAGGGGCTGACTATGTCCCTTTTCACTTCCCAGGGGGGCTTGGAAATGCACTTAAGCCTAACTAGGTCCAAAATGCCTCCACGTAGATGTTTAATCCACTGTTCGCTGGCAGGAGATGGAGATTTCCACGAAACCTAGGAGACTGTCACTTATTCGCTCAAACCACATAAATTATCCAAGAAGAAGGTCAATAGGCGCCGGCTTTTGAGGCGCGCAAGGTTCCGACAGGTGACTACATTTGTCTTTTCATGTTCGTCTACTGCAGAAATCATTCGTGATACCGCCATGTTATATCGAATATTCACCTGTGATGTAATAATATCAAGTAGCAAGTTCATGTAGTAACGACTGCACTCTTGTTGAATGTCTGACAAGTTCCTCCGTTTCACAGTTACGTGAAAAGTCTCGGTAGCCTAGTGCCCAACACAGACAATTTTTTTTATTACGTCTTCTACTCCAAGGACCAGTGCGAACTGGATGCAAATTATGAATTCAAAGATATCACTTTCAGGGCGTGTTGGTGTCGGCCAAGTGGAGAAAATCTCGACTTTTATGTCGACTTCGAACGGCGAAATTTTAAGCTCGTTACTTGACAGTACTTTCTCAGCATTTTCAGTGAATCATGCAGCCATGCAGTTTGAATAGCAGATTTAGTATTTTGATCGAGACTTGATCATCAAACCCGTAGTGTGTGTGTGAGTGTCCCGAAAATTTTCTTACTGCTTTGAAAATCTATCAAAACACTTATGTACGAAAACCGATGTCGTTCATAGATGTCGATTCGATGAAACCAACTTTCGGTGACTCGGCCACACATTTCGACGGAGACGGCCGCCATTTCTCATTCATTTTGCCCTCTGAGCTGATCACCAGGAACGCATATTCTGTTTGTTGACGAAGCCGTTTAGCCGAAAACGTGCTTTATCACTGAAGATGATTTTGCAACATGTCCAACATGTCCAGAGCCCAAGAACGTACGTCGCTGCATATCGGATCGAGTGGCTTAACTTCATGCGTTAACTTCTTCTTATAAGGGTGCATGCCAAAGTCCTTTCACAAAATTTGTGTGATGGTGTGACTGTAGCGATCAATTGTGGAGAATGCCGCGGGATCGACTTTTGGTTCGTTTGCGACGGACGAGTAATATGCTCGGACCAACCTGTTGTCTTACTGGCAGGGAAACATTCGGCAGCGATTTGACTTAAATTTGTTAACTAGACTATGAATTGCTTGTCTACTGGGACGTGAATTACCGCCAAAAAGTGGCGTTCATGACTCTAAAACTCCCGTCACCGAGTCGGAATTTTGGCAGTAAATTTTAATTATTTGTAAACTTTCTTCGTTCGTGACGTTTGACAGTTTGGTCATTTAAGGGTGGGTCCCCAATGAAAGATCAGAGTCACTTTTGGAAAGAAAACGCTTTATATGCCCAAATCATTCTCAATCAACGAGTTGTCAGATTGGCGGATATTACGCTGACTTCGCCATAATCTCGGATTGAACTAGGTTGAAGTGGTCAGGGAGTTTCCTAGAGAGGTTAATGTTAAGTTAATTACAGACGCCTTCGGTACCATCGCCGATTTTGCTTAATGCTGTAAGCTTAAGACATTAAAACCATTCTTCTCTGCAAAAAACACCCTTTGTCTTCTGAGCATTTCCAGTGAACGCGGCGGTCGCTATATATGTCGTTAAGCACACAAGCATTCTTGTAGCTAAGCAACACCCAGTTACCGACTAACGATACGGTCAATTTGAAAATCAAAGAAAAAAAAATACTAAAAACATCTGCTGATTTAAGACCTTAAAAATGTCTTTTGATGTGTGTGCTTAAGAGACTCATCTCTTTAACTAATTTTGCCACATGCACCAGTAAGTCAACGTACGCTAGACCCTGTTGACGTCTGTTTACTCGGAATATGACATGACAGAATATATTTCCGTCTGCAGGCAACTTTGTCGAGTTCAATAATTTTTCGCACGAACATGTGACGATGACGAAGGGCGATTTGTTTCTGACCCACCATCTGCTGTGTCATGCATGGGAATGTAAGTGTCTACAATCCAAAGGAACAGTCTTCATCAGTTTCCATGTGAATTCATTGCTAACAGTTCTCTGTATCCTCACTCTCTCCGCCGTATGCAGATACACTCTGTTAATAAATTGCGGCAAAAGTTGCCATTCGAAAGCTCGAACGTAGTTTCAACAACACCGGCTTCCCGACGGTCCCAACATTCCGTGCCAATTCAGTCGCGCCCATCCCAAACTTCGCAAATGGCTCTATTCATGAACACGCCCTTTGCGTGGACTCATTTTCAGTGCTCTTGGAAGCCCAAGAGAAGACCCATCAAACGAACACAACCCCGTTCAAAATTCCAATTGTCCTTTGCCATTCAGTGCATAAGATATCGACCACAAATTGACTTCATAACGGCGCAGTGGAAAGTCAAAATTTCGCAGCACAAAGACGCTGGGGCTCTTATTTTTTCTCATCCTCCATTGTCATCGCGTCTCGCGTGAACTGCACACAAAGAGAGTGTGATCAATTGTGGAGAATGCCGCGGGATCGACTTTTGGTTCGTTTGCGACGGACGAGTAATATGCTCGGACCAACCTGTTGTCTTACTGGCAGGGAAACATTCGGCAGCGATTTGACTTAAATTTGTTAACTAGACTATGAATTGCTTGTCTACTGGGACGTGAATTACCGCCAAAAAGTGGCGTTCATGACTCTAAAACTCCCGTCACCGAGTCGGAATTTTGGCAGTAAATTTTAATTATTTGTAAACTTTCTTCGTTCGTGACGTTTGACAGTTTGGTCATTTAAGGGTGGGTCCCCAATGAAAGATCAGAGTCACTTTTGGAAAGAAAACGCTTTATATGCCCAAATCATTCTCAATCAACGAGTTGTCAGATTGGCGGATATTACGCTGACTTCGCCATAATCTCGGATTGAACTAGGTTGAAGTGGTCAGGGAGTTTCCTAGAGAGGTTAATGTTAAGTTAATTACAGACGCCTTCGGTACCATCGCCGATTTTGCTTAATGCTGTAAGCTTAAGACATTAAAACCATTCTTCTCTGCAAAAAACACCCTTTGTCTTCTGAGCATTTCCAGTGAACGCGGCGGTCGCTATATATGTCGTTAAGCACACAAGCATTCTTGTAGCTAAGCAACACCCAGTTACCGACTAACGATACGGTCAATTTGAAAATCAAAGAAAAAAAAATACTAAAAACATCTGCTGATTTAAGACCTTAAAAATGTCTTTTGATGTGTGTGCTTAAGAGACTCATCTCTTTAACTAATTTTGCCACATGCACCAGTAAGTCAACGTACGCTAGACCCTGTTGACGTCTGTTTACTCGGAATATGACATGACAGAATATATTTCCGTCTGCAGGCAACTTTGTCGAGTTCAATAATTTTTCGCACGAACATGTGACGATGACGAAGGGCGATTTGTTTCTGACCCACCATCTGCTGTGTCATGCATGGGAATGTAAGTGTCTACAATCCAAAGGAACAGTCTTCATCAGTTTCCATGTGAATTCATTGCTAACAGTTCTCTGTATCCTCACTCTCTCCGCCGTATGCAGATACACTCTGTTAATAAATTGCGGCAAAAGTTGCCATTCGAAAGCTCGAACGTAGTTTCAACAACACCGGCTTCCCGACGGTCCCAACATTCCGTGCCAATTCAGTCGCGCCCATCCCAAACTTCGCAAATGGCTCTATTCATGAACACGCCCTTTGCGTGGACTCATTTTCAGTGCTCTTGGAAGCCCAAGAGAAGACCCATCAAACGAACACAACCCCGTTCAAAATTCCAATTGTCCTTTGCCATTCAGTGCATAAGATATCGACCACAAATTGACTTCATAACGGCGCAGTGGAAAGTCAAAATTTCGCAGCACAAAGACGCTGGGGCTCTTATTTTTTCTCATCCTCCATTGTCATCGCGTCTCGCGTGAACTGCACACAAAGAGAGTGTCACCGCTGCCTGGTTGGCTGACAATGCAACAGCTTGCACACGAGTGTCACGCTCAACGAATCACAAAAAGTTGTGTAATTAAAATTTAACGTCAAACTTTGGCAGTTTTCTCATGCACACTCGCACTTAATGTCTGTTTTATGCGTTCGCCTAGACGCCTAGCGACCCCGCCCTTACGGAGTACGACTCAATCTGCAGGTATTTGCTGCAGCCATTAAGTGCCAAGGAAGTGGGATTTATTGGTCTTTGTTGGTGCAGGAAATTGCATTCCTTCTGTCTGCAGGATGACACCCTAGGACTTCCGAAGGAGTACAGTCCTGGGGATTAAATATGTATTCTCAAGGAGTACGCCAAGAAATTCGAAAGTTTATGTGAAAATTCAGAATGTCAAGACTTGGACAAACACTGCAAGTATGTGCGACGTGTAGCTACGAGTATGTGTCTTTAAGGATAACACACAAAAATCGCAAGCAATTTTCTCAATCTCCTCCCCTTCCCCACGAGCGGTTAGTGAGGTCTTTGTTCACATAGTCTCGCTGCAGATGGAGAAGACGAAATCGAAAACGAGTTACATCGCATGTCCTTGTGCACGTCAAGCGGTGCTTGTGTCCCCTAATCTGGCGGCAACTGCATGGGATTTCTTGTTTATCAAGCGCACAGTGAGGTAAAAGTGTCGTTACACCTGAATTGGAAACGTCCATCCGAATGTGGTAAATGGATTGGAATTGCGATTGGGATAGGAGCAAGCCAAATTTTGGCTGAACAGGGCCGACGATGCATACATGCAGTGTCGAATTCAAGCACCGAACCGCATGGCTGAACACTGAAATGAAATGAAAAACGGCCATCACATCCAATTAGAGAATTATTTTATTCAGCTACCTGATGCCGTGCAAATCGCTCGGTGTTATTCATCTGAGGAAGAGTGCATAGATTTTGAATTTGAATTGCCATGTGAGGGTGGCTCCTCCATCCTTCGTCCCATCATCCCCAGCAACCAGCCCCCAGCATATGCCTTGTTACAATGTAAGCTCGTGAAATTGGGTCATTGTTGGGGTGGACAAAGTGAACAAACTGCGAGTGTTGGGGCGGCTGATGGGGAATGCTGTGAAGTATGGTATGCAGTGAAGTTTGAAGGTTGTAATCGTCTGTGGAGCCCTTATAAATTAAATTTTGTGAGGTTTTATCACCTGAAGTGCATGCATGTGCATGCTGTTCATTTGCATACGTCTCATAATCCAGTCAAGTGCCCCGGCTCAGGTTCAGGTCTGTAGCCATGTCGAAAGTTCTTCAAAGCTGGCAAGCATGCCTTTGCCATTTCATCATTATTCCTCCCTTTCCAATGAATTCGTTGTTTGTAGAGGATTTAAGAGCCCTCTCCAGGCAATATGGACTGTGCTTTTAATACGAAAATGGAAAACGAAATATTTCGTGGAAATGGAATTTTGAGGTGAGCTGGATGCTGAAATATTGCATCTTACATTGCTTGCACCTCCTCTGTCATTTCGACTCATGCACTCACTTGTCATCTCGTTCCGTTTACATTTCATTCAACAAACGGTTATTTCACACTCTGAGAGTTATTTATTCGTTCTATTAACTTGGAACGAACGCCTATGCCGGTCGTTCCTTCGTTGTAATTGTATGCCACTGAAAGCCCAGGCTTGTCAGCTGACAGCCTATCATTTCTCAAGTGCTTCCATCGGTTGGGTTCTCACAAAGGAGAAACACTTCGGTGAAGTGAAACAATGGCACGTTTCTCAGGCATATTCTCAAAAAAGATCCTAAGCCCCAATCGCCTAACGAAAGTGTTCTTCATTCAGCTCTTGAAATATTTCCCATTGCTTCCACATCAAATTCATCCGGTCTGTTCTACTCAATTGGAAATTGAATAACAGAATGCATCCATCAAACTATTCCTTTTCAATCAACTCTCTAGACTTGTTCGACGGCCGAGGAAGTCCAGGCTTGTGTTGTTTCATTTACACCCCCATCACTCATCCATCGTATGCCGTGCCACTAAACCACTCCTGTATCAAATTACTTCAAGCGCAATGAGATATGTACATCCTAACACATTGTACACAATTGCTGAATCAATTCCAATCCATTCAGAGCTGCTAAGTACTGTTTGATTGACTTAGCGAAGTAATGTTGAAAAAAGGCTCAGCTTCCGGCACTCTACTGTCCTTGGCAGATTCAGATCCATACCAGAAAACACTGATCTCGAGAGCTGTTCTTCGGACCGAATTTCTCAACCTACTCTAGTGGTCATACTGGGCGTCTGTACACCAGACGCTGGACGGCACGCTGCCACCCTTCAGAGATGGGCGAAGAAGTCGATGCCGGTGTCTATCCAAGTGACTGCAGCACATTTCAGGCAGAAACTATGGTGCTAAAGGAAGCTCTGGAATAGATACCGTCATTTGTTCGGCCAGCCAGGCAGCGATGTAATCTCTGAATGTAGTCACCTTTGACTCTTAAACTTCCCTTAATTGCAGCCTCTCTCCCTCTCTCTCTCTCTCTCTCTCACACACTCTTCTCTCTCTCTCACACACACTCTTCTCTCTCTCTCTCTCTCTCACTCTCTCTGTCACTCTTCCCTCTCTCTCTATCTCAACGAGATGGCAAAACATCCTACTTATGTGGGTGCTGGCTGCCGGCACACTGTGACATCCCAGAGATTCGCGAAGCAGACGAACTCGCTAGACAGGGTACTAGTTTAGCACTCTTTGCGGATGGAGACCCACCATCCAAGCCTGCCTCGTAAACCATCTGCTGAAGCCCAAAACTCTTTCTCCTACAAATCGTAGATGACATTGGGCACCTAGTCTCGGTCCAAAAGACGTACGCGACCTAATCGATATGAGTAGGCCGAATCTCAGACCTCTCATCGCTTTTATAAGCGGCACTGCGCAATCGATACCTAGCCCTCCAGATTAGGTATCCCCTACAATGACTTCTGCAGAAGTTGCGCAGATGAAGAGGAGGACGAAACGAATTCTCTGCAACGGCAGCCCCCCTCTCCACCCGTAGGCAGTCACTTAGACGCCTTATACTTCGGCGGCTTGGCGGATATAATCAGCATAATTGTCTGTCGTCTCCATAGCTTTGCTAAAAGCTCTAAATGGTTTGCGGATCGTCGTGGTAAAACAACGGGCCTACTCTGGTGTGACTGCTACTCATTGCTGCTACATCAGCTACGTAAGCCACTATGTCCTAACTTAACGTACGACTGCATCTATCGACACATTTTAATTGAATATTTCCTACCTAGAACACTCCTAGAGCAAGCAGCCTGTAAAAGGTAAGCGTCTCACAGAATGCCCTTCGGCGATCATTTCACTGTTAACTTACACAACACATGTCTCGTCTCGAGGGTCCCATTCCATCCTCAATCACAATGAATGATGCCATTGCCAGGGAGTTGCTTGGATTAAATAACTCATTCATCGTATCCCCACTACAGTCATCCGCAGTGAGCTGGTGTTTCATTCGAATTTCAATATCTGAAGTAATTCGCATCATCATCCCCCTTGGATGCGATTTAAGCCGCCACACCTCGCATTTAACAGAAATGTAACATGCAACCAAAGCGCTCCGCCGCCACCCGAAACTACCCTGTCCTGCCCCATTGTTCACCAAGGACACGCACCTTGAGCAATCAATTGTACCCACAAAGTATCGAAATCGGCTCACTGTGCCTCCCCAGACCACCAGGCCACCAAGCAGCCCTCCATTCACGGCTACAATTCAGATAACCTCCATTAAGGTTGCCTTAAATCGGTTCACGAGTCTTTAAAACCGAATATCGCACATGCATAAAAGAGATCAAATAAATTTAAATAACGTGCGCTACACTCACAGTGTGCCAGGCAGCTCGATGGCGCGATGGCAACAACAACAACTGCGGGCCTCCTCCACTTAACCTTCCCATTGATGTACGAGGCTTCCGCTACATGTGGCATAAGTAATTCAATCACCCGGAAGCAGGAAAACTCAGATAGCATCGAACAGCTATCCTTTCTTATTCCAATCGGCCATCCAAACCCCCATCGACGGGGCACTCTCCCGCGGCCACCCCCACGCACACGCACACTCAAGCACACTCTCTTGTTGAATACTTAATAAATGGGCTGACGTATGGGAGTGTGTTTTTGGGGGTACATGCCTCAGTGTATCGCCGTATCGGTGAATCGGCATTCATTATGCATGTGCAATGCTTACGAGTGCCTATGCTGACGATGTTTTATCGTGCATCCTTTTCCTCGCTGCCCTGAATACATCAAATATTTACAGTCACATCCTTACTGGAGTTGAAAGGGTGCTACGCACACATTTGATTATTGCTTTTGTATCCATATCCCTTTTTTTGTGAACTAAAGTTTATGCCGGTCAAGGCTTGGGCGGCTTGGGGATGGTAGGAATTAGGTTAACCCACTTCAGGATGAAGAGGACTCCAGAGAGTCCAAACTGCTTGACCCCATTACCTTGATTTAAGCAGATTAGGACATAGTTTTTAATGTCAGCAGGATTGTTTTAAATGTATGATTTCTTTTCCATTTTCAGGTGAAGTACTCCATCGTACAGCAGCCAAATCAGAAGGGCACCAAATTCACCGTGGACGAGGAGACCGGTGAGGTGTCAACGAACAAGGTCTTCGATCGTGAAGGTGACGATGGCAAATTCGTATCGGTTACGGTGAAGGCAACCGATCAGGGCGAACCCAGTTTGGAAGGCGTCTGCTCGTTCACCGTCGAGATCACCGATGTGAATGACAATCCGCCGTTGTTTGATCGACAGGTAAGCAAAATGAATCTGAAAAAAAGTGAAACAAATTCATGAAGTTCTTGGGTTGACTTATGATGGTTGGAAAGTTAAGTTTTGACGGATGAGGCAAGCTCTAGTTTTCTTCTTCTGCTCAAGAAGCAGCACCTTTGCCCGCAGGCTGTACGTGTACACGCTATGCAGGAAACTAACTAAACTAAACACGATGATGTTGCATACCTTGCTCCGTACCATCGCCAGAGACGACTTTCAGCAGAATGAGGTCGTAAAGGAGAGTGTCTTCAGAGTTACAACAGCATACAGCGTCTTTCAAGGTGAACTTGTTGCAAGCGCCGAAATTATAGTGAGCAACGCTGACCATAATATCAGTTCTTTTGTCGATATCAAAGCAGCACTCATATCACTTCAAAACAATAAGGCAGATATATCCTCTGTCGTTTGACATCCTTGTTGTTTTTCTTTTCTCAGAGAAGCCACTACTTTTCATCGAACTGACGCACGATACAGGTTGACCCTATGAGTATCTGCACGCATTTGTTCTCGAAACAGTTTACTTTTCTGAATGGTGGTTTAAAACCATGCCATTAGGACCAGCTTGTCTGCGGCCTTTTTAACAACCTCAACTCGCTACAAGACCTTTGCATAAACGACATATTACCCCTTTATTAGTTTCCGGTAATGTAAGAATATAATTGGATCCTTGACAGTCGGAGGGGCATTACTCTCAGTCACCAGGGCCAAGTTGGTTTCGGTCTTCGGCCTCTTTTCCTCATCATACCCATTCTCATTTACGTACGAGAGCGATGGATTCTCCTAAGTTAATTCAACGAAACTTAACGAAACTATGCGCAAGATATTAATTTCAGTGAGTTGTGGCTTTACGTTTTTGATGGTTGAGCCTTTGTCTTACGTCGTCGATAATTTGGCTCCCATAGCGAAGGCTCTTACATCCTTATCAAACTTGGAAACACTGCGAAATAACGTAAGTCTCATGCCATTTAGCCTTGGGGGGTCCAAATCTCCCATTTCAGATTTTTGCCGAAAACCCGTCCAAATGTTGAGTTACTTCAAAATTCCAACCCCAGTACGAGGTAGGTAGGTATGTAAGGTGACTGCATGATTATAAGGAAAGCATGCTCACTTAGACCATCTGATCCATTGTGCCGGCACGTTCGGCTTAGTGCCCACAATCCAATTGGCCCAATGGGTCTTGGCCAATGGGTCTTTTTCTTGTTTCTTGTTTTCAGGAGTCATCATAAGGTGCCCCAAGTCTTCTGGCATGGGTGCCTATGAGGCAGTGGCCAGTTGGCACCCCTATTACTTTACTAATATCCTTCCTGTCTAGGCCGGTCCAGATCGCTTTCGATAATCTGCAAGTATCAAGCTCCGACCATTTGCGGTTTGTATCGTTTTTCGCAATCGTCATCAATCGCGATTTTATTGTTTTCAGTGAGGGGATGGGGTGTCTCCAGGTCTAGTGCGACTGGCGTACCCGCCCCCTTTCTTGCTCGTTCATCAGCTCTTTCATTGCTTGGAATACCCTTGTACTCGGGTGAGATTACATCTTGCTATCTCCCTTAGGGATAGGCTGCAGATTTTTACCATCTTGGAGATTGTTGATGGTGTGTCCAGAGCTTTTATGGCCGTCTGACTGTCTATGCATGAAGCAATAGATATATCTCTGTTGGGCTCATTGATAGTCGGATGCTGAACACTGCAGTGGTTAGGTAGCCGGATTGCCTCATAGATCTCTGGCAGATTGGCACAAATTCCTGATCCCGTGACTTCTTCCGATTTGGACTCGTCAGTGTAGGCTTCCCATGCAGTTGGGTTGCAGACTTGGTCTTCGTCCCATTCTTCTCTCGTGGGGATTGAAGTCTTGTGCATTATTTCGAAGTCCATGAAGGGCGTCTCCTTAGGGACATTCGACTTTCATACTACATTCAGATCTTTGAAAAGCCGCGTAGAGTTTGTGCTTATGTCCCAGCGTCGATTCACATTCTTCGAGCAACAAGATCGTAGTAATTTCACAATTCCCTACGTTAGATTTCGGCAACGAGATGTGATGTATAGATCTCGTGTGTCTAGTCTACGGAACGCCAAAAGAAATAGTGCTTTCTTAACAAGTCCGACCAACTGTTGGGATAAGCATGCGACGTTGACATCATCTAAGTCGTAGAGTTTAACAAGCAAATTGAAATAACGAATCTTTGCTTCGTAATATCTCTTGGAGTCTTCGTGTCTACCAATCTCCGTAACGAGTCCACAAAGCCGTCTCAGCACTAAAAGTGACTCATCGTTTGTACTCTGCAATCAAATGGAATGAGAGGATTGTACAATGCAATTTATTTTTCAATTATTTCCAAAACATTATTTACAACTCTTTCGCCATAATTTGCTTACAGAAATATGTGGAAAATGTGAAACAAGACGCCAGCATTGGAACAAATATCCTTCGTGTATCCGCTTCCGATGAAGATGCCGACAACAATGGAGCCATTGTCTACAGCTTAAGTGCCCCCTACAACCCGAACGATCTTGAGTACTTCGATATTCAAGCTGAATCCGGTTGGATTGTCCTCAAAAAGCCCCTTGACGTAAGTGTTAATCCGCAATTTTAATCTAACAGAGACATATTACATTTTCGTATTTACCAAAACAAATCCATTTAGTTTAGTTTACATTATTTTTTTCGTTCAGTTATTTATTTCTCTTTTTCGTTAATTTTTTTCATTAACAAAACCACAAAATTACTCCATTTTAGATGAAAAAAAAAATGGAAATCCGTCTTTGCCTGATGTATGAATGTGTTTTTCTGGTGTGCGTTGTGCGCGTGTGTTTATGACAAAATACAATCTTTTAGGTTAAATGTTTGCAGACATTCACTCTCCTGGCTGCCGCAGAGAATAAGAAACAACCGAAAATGTTTTCATTCCTAGGAAATTTGGACAGACGAAAATCTATTTTTTTTTTTTTTTTTTGGGAAATTTATTGCGTTCTTAGGAGAAGTCAGTCAACACATGATTAGCTTAGATACTCGTATTCTTGATCGTATCTTCAGTCTGTGCTTGTCGTTGAATATGATTATGCATTTTTTATGTATTTTTTCGTGTTATTTTGTTTTTATTTTCCAGCACCAATTATTTGTTTCAAAATGGAAATTTATACTTGAGTTTAAGATTTGCAAATATCTATAAGAATTTACGTATGTTCAGTTATTTCGATGGTTTCTTATTTTCTTTGGTTCGTTATCTATTCTAAGCGAAAGGAAGATGTGTAAGAAATCAGTTTTTGTAGGTAGGGCGGAGAGAGTTTATCCAATTGTGGAGTCTATCATCTAAGAGTGACGATTTCAAATCCTTGTGGTGTTACCCAGATTATAATTTTTGTATTTTTTTTTTCTAAACTTTTGTTTTTATGTATATCCTTGCGCATGAAAGTCGGATATTTGGGAAAGTACTCACATTTTTGCTTAATGGTCTATTTGGTGTGAACCTTCGCTTTTGGGACCAACTGAACGGATTCAGATGCAAATCCAAACAAACAATATGTGATGACGTGTCATAAGATTTGCTCAACACCTTCACTAATGTTCCCTGACAGCTGACATGTCTAGATGTCTAGAGACATTTTTAACAGAGCAAGTCTCATCGAAGTTTCTTTTTATTCTCAGTTGCGCGGGTGGACCATACTCTACTCGTATCGCTCGAAGCACGTACACAACTGAGTCAAACATTTTGCAGTGCGTTCAGTTAAAATTGATTTCGTACTGCACAGCAATCACATCCTGCCAGAGCTCTTAAATAAATATGCGGAAGAGATATCTATTCTAGCAAACCAAAATTATTCAGCTACTTTGTTTCCTTCAGGGTCGTTGAATTTTGAACAACTGATGAATTTTCCCCACAGTTTCATAGTTTCCGCTCACCTCGGACAGATGTGTATGACCACATTCCCTCAAGCAATGCTTTGAAAAAATATGCATAAACATTTGCTTGGTGTGTGTCCATTAATGGCCACTTATGCGAGACGAGTTGAAAACCGCATATGTTCCCCCGTGAATGAACGTCAAACTCACACTAAGCAGTATGTTCGGAATGGAGGAGGTAGCGACCACCACTGAATAATCAGAAAATGCCCCAAAGTTTTTGAATCCCGCTTCATGCTCCAGGATATATGTTTAAGCAGGAACCATTTCATTGTTTTTTTTTTCAATTTTGTTCGTTTCTCAAATTAACTGTGGAGTCCATTTAAACGCTTTCATTTTGCTGAGTGAAACAAATTTTTGTTTAGACTAGTGGATAACACATAACAACTCGACGTTTTTGCGCTGATGCTACACAAAATAGTGTTTTTTTTTTTGTTTTGTTATCAACTAAAATTGTAAGCAGTGCAAATTATTTTATACGAAACAATAGTCTACGCCGCCATGTCGCCGTCAACTGCTTTTAGCAAATACTTTGGCAGAGAAAAGCAAGCAAGTTTTTGTTCTCTTAGTTTATGCTGTATATTGTTATGACGAAAATAACAAGATTTTTGTTAAATTAACTTTTCATTTCCTACATCTTTGGTTTGGTAACTCCAGCTTTTCTAAAATAAGGGCTTTAAGCAAATTTCAATTTTGTTTAGTTAATATATATTTTTTTTGTGTTTTAGAACAAAATAAAAATAAACTACAAAACAAAAACCATACAAACAAATAAGAAAACCGTATTGATTTTTAACATTTTTCCTACAAAAACAAAAACAAAAAAAAAAAAAAATAAAAAATTCATTCAAGGTGAAGGAGGGCATATTTTTGTGTACATAAGTAGCTTAAGAAAAAAAAAAAAGATAGCTTAACAATCGCTTTAGAATGTATGTAAATATCAAAGAAAACAATTTGATAGTGACATTTTCAACGAAGTGTTTGGGGCAAACAAAAACAAATGCAAACAAAGCGAACTACATCATTGCGTTGCAAAAGAATGTTTTTTTTTTGGGAAACGATCATGGACATTTTTGAGTGTCGTTTCTTCGAACAATTGAAACGCCGAAAGAATAATGCATTTTTGAGAAATATTTTTGAATTGATTACTCAAACCAAATGGCGATATTTTTTTTTGTTCGATTTTTACAATTGTTTTCTTTTTTGGAGTGTCCCTACAATTTTGGTTCTTTAGCTTGTCAATCATTTTGTATTATGTTGCTTAGTTTTTTTTCGTATATCCTGATGTCCAAATATCCCACGATACAATGAAAGTGAGAAAAAAGAAAAATTCTGTCAGTCTTTAAACGAGGATTTGAAGATGAAATGCTCATGTGCCTTATGGGGTTTCATTTACTGTGCATGTCTAAGATAAGTTTAAGTTTGTCTGTTATGTTGGTTATATTGAATTTTCGGTTATATTTCGAAAAGAAATTATTTTTTGTTTTGCAAGAAGCAGTAATGTCTAATGTAAATATTCTTTGTAAAGTTGTCGAGGGTGGGATTTTTTTGTAAAGCTCATCTTCATATTTTTTCTTGTTTGAGCCTAAAGCAGAGGTTTAATTAACAAGAGTGTGTAGTAGCTTTGAAGTTGGACCATCAACTGGTGCGTACTGGTACGCAGAGATTCGAAGGCTTGATGTGTAAAACTAGTACACAATCGGCACTTCGGTTTGGTGATTTGTAAATGTCTTTCCGCTTGTGTGACTTTCCGCAAGTCGCTACGAACAACGTACATAGCATGCTGCTTTCAGTCATGAAGACCACAGTTTTTTCTTGTCCGCCATAACTTCAGTAAGCTAACTTGAACGAAACTTAACGAAACTGAGATATGACATGACTACAGTGCGTAATTTCTGTACATTCGCTCTATTGGCTTGAATCTTTGGGCTTTACTTCTTGTCAGTTAAAAGGCCATGTTTTGCCGCATAAAATCAGGCTTACATTGTTGACATAAATTTCAGTAGCTCAAAATAAATTGCCGGCTCTAGCTCTTGATATTAAAAACACATAAAATATTAAAAAGTCCATTATTCAATACAAATTTAAAAATAAGTCTCGATACAAAGGTCATAAAAGCTATAAAAACGACGCTTCGCAAGAAGTTGTGATCAAGACATTTGCCGCTATGATGCGACTTCTTTTTACTTCACCACTTGACTGTGGCTACTTCAAGTCCTTAGTCCAGGCTATGACAACACGAGGTCGATGCCAGTATTCGCGACGATATTGTCGCAATAATGTCGACCGGAATGATGAACTGAATTAGCAACAACTACCCCGTCCGGTTGAAGCACTACCATCGATGATTAGCCCACCGAACGCCTTTTGAACTTTGTCCTACTGTACTGTGCTGCAAGTTAGAATGGACACCAGAAACTAATTACTATCCGAAGCAATGTTATTGTCCAAAAAATATGACCTTGACACAAGTCAGTGTATTTTTCAATTTTTTGTCAACGTGCTTGCCAATGCTCTGTCATCAAAAATGAAAAGATTCGAGCAACCATCGAATCAGAACTCTAAAATAGTGTAGGGAACCATTTTCTACTCAGTAGATTCGGTTGACTTCTTGTCTGTCAACTCATTTTTTCTTAACTCTTATTCTTGCTTGAGTCGGAAAAGTTTGGGTGGCTCAGTTTGGGTGCACAGTCCTTAGCTTCGTACCTGCAAATATGTACACTGAACTTAAGTAGATGGCTAAGGATGGTTGTCCTCTGTTCCGTTTTTGCAGGGATTGTGGTCTGGGGACATTTTGACCATACGCTCTATGCTCTACATTTCCTGAATAATTTTGCCGGCACACTCTTCGAAGCTTTGCTAGGCTCATGTCGTACACAGAACTTTTTTTTAAAGCCTTTCGACGTGCAAAGTTGATCGCTTTTTGTTGCTCATGACCGTTCGCACTTAGTAAATGTCAAACTGAAATGGCGTGAGTGTTTGATTTCACCTCCCATAAACATATTCCGTTCTTCTTCGAATGGGATATGAAAATTCTCTAAATGAACACACAAATATTCAAGGAGCCACTTAAATTTTTTAACATAATTAGGTAGATTAAAAATTAATTTATAGTGAACCATACGATTTTGCTGCTTCTTGCATCTAGGCGTTAAAAATCTTAAGTTCATTTTTACTGCACCGTTTTTAAATTTAATTTTCTTACATATTTTGTTTTGTGTAAATCTAAGAAAAACTAAATTTAAGGAAAGAATCAAAGCAACTTATATCCAAAATTTATAAAATATTTTCTTGTTGTTGAACCGACCCCTCGTCGGGAATACCGAACAAACTATCCCACTGAATGCTTCATCAAATGAAGGGATGCTATCCTGTGAGTAAAGAAAAAACAAAAATAAATATCATAAGTCTGAAGACATAAATTTAATTATCCAAAATTATTGCTACGGGCTTCACCAAAGGAATAACCATCCATTCCCTTACTAAAAGGCAAATACTTGATGTCATTTATAGTAGCATTCAACCCCCATACAGACTCACCCTCATCATGATGTAAAACCTAATTAAATCGTTTTCCAGTACGGATCTGTGGTAGCAAAAAAAAAAATGATTGAAACAAAAGAAAAAATAAAACTAATTTAGAAAATTTTCAAAATTGATTGCAAGTTCGTGTACTAGCAGTATATTTTTTCAGGAGCACCAGACCAGGTTCATGTACTTTTGTCCCCCCCAGCTCTCCAGCAGCTCGAATCCCAGAACATCCCGAGTATCTCTCCTCCTGTTTTTCATTGCTGAATGTTTTTTATGCGGTGTTCTCTTGATTTTTCTTACTTGTTACTTATTTTGGTTATTTCCTTATTGATTTGTTTTTAAATAATTTAAATATGTTAATTTAAATTTTCTTTACCTATTTTTTTCATTTAACTTAACAACTCGCCATCGAAATAAAATCGTCGTAACAATCTATAAA
Organism: Eristalis tenax; assembly: GCA_905231855.2. Taxonomy (NCBI): domain Eukaryota; kingdom Metazoa; phylum Arthropoda; class Insecta; order Diptera; family Syrphidae; genus Eristalis; species Eristalis tenax. The sequence goes on along the minus strand of HG993125.1, from coordinate 60,616,360 downwards.
ATGAAAACAAAATCCCATAATCGTTTATCGCATACGAAAATCATGTCCATACGCAACGCAAAATACCATCCACAAACGGTCTGTGGAACTGCACACATCGGATACACACGAAAACATGTCTCTGATTAAAATAAAAAACTTGACGACGAATCTGGTTGTGGTACTAATACTCTTCCCATCAAAAAAAATATCCCCCGGTGATGGTTGCTATACACACTAACAGCGCGATAGATACCGTCTCAGAGTGCGCGCCTCAGATAAAGGCGAGCCGCCATCGTACGCAGATGTTGATGTTGAATTAGATGTCGTCGATAGAAATAATAAGCCACCAATATGGGACAAGAGCATATACGGCCCCATTCACATTAGAGAAAATGTCACTGTTGGTACGGTTGTAACATCGGTTAAGGCAAGGTTTGTATCATAGCTAGCGATTTCATTTTCCTCATATACCAACCATTCCGGTAAAAACTGTTCTACTCATATACAACTCTGTACTGTACTAATTTTATTTCCTACTAAATCGGCATCGGGTTTTTGTACTAACTCAACGAAAGTGTAAACAAAATTTTATAGTTCAACATTCTACCGCCTGTTAAAGTTTTTTTTTTGCGTAAAGCTAGCATTCGAGTCCCTGCTAATTGTGCTCCGGTCACAATGGCAACGAAATATTTTCTGTTTCGGTTATGGTTCACGGTGATTGGTTGACTGATTTTTGAAATACAAAAATAACTCGTATTCAAAACAGAACATTTAGAAAGAAAAAAAAAACATTTAGAAACAAAAGTGATGGGAAAAGTAAAGTTTTTGTATTTTGATTACAAGGTTTTTCGCCTTTTCTTTGTATGTATTGATATATCCCCCTGTCAACTCTCATCCTCTCTGCTAAAAAAGATATTCAGAAAAAGAAACTAATACTTAAAAATTAACATTCCTCTTAACTAATATATTCGTATGCCATTCCCACTCTTTGTATCATGAATCCCATACGTAAGCGGTAAGAGACTATTCTTAGGGTGTGAGTACAAGTAAGAACAAAAAGGTAAATGTTAAAAACAATAGATAAGCGGGTAGCTTTTGTATGTTATATCAATTCGACTCAAGCTACCAAGGAGATTTTGTGACTAGCGCACATAGCAAAGTTGTGCCCTACTAATTTCTTCATTTCATCATTTGTTTATCTATCCACTTTATGTGAACCGTATGTTGTATATTGACGTAGGCTAAGCTAACAAACACGACACGTTTGCAGCTAATAAATTCCTGCCAAGGACAAGCACGCAGTGAAATCCCTTCGAAACATCAGTCCCCAACCATTGCCAATGCACTGTCATTTAATTGCTAGATTGTGCCTCAATATGCGATGTCATTGACCTGCAAACGCAAACACTGATTTGGTGTCGGCATAATAATATTAGAATGCATCAAAATGCGATGAAAGCACAAAGCGTCGTGTTTGTATTATTTTTCTTAATTGGCATGGAATTTAATTTCGCATAAATTACCGCAGGTTAGCAGAAATTAAACGAAAACTGAATGGTCAACTGGTCACTGCGTTTCGAAGGGCTTTCGCTTTGTCTCTAACAGGCAAAATAAAGCTGATAGGCGTAGATAGACGAATAAAACTAATGTATACATCCATCATATCAATGTATAAAATAATATATGAAAAAAAAAAAAATGTTAACTAATTGCTCTTGTGTTTGTATGTAAGGATGCTACTATTGCATTGAAGATTGGCTTTGATTTTCCGTTTGACTAATAATATACATAACATATATACGCTTTTTGGTTGATATATTTGCTTTTTTTGTTTGATAAATTTTATTTTTAAAGAGAACTGGTTGAATAATTGGTTTTGACTCACATGGAAACTTTTGGGTCGTTGAACGCAAATTGGTTTGAACTGTGGAAAGTAAGAAGGGAAAGTGGAATCTGTTGCAAGCAGGGTTCTGTTTTATTTTTCAAACTGCGAGCATGTAGGCGAGTATGTGGCCTCCGATCGTGAAAGAGATTACTTAGTTTTGGTTTTTGCGAGGACTTTTGATGGTGACACAAATGTTGTTGCAACACATGCAGTGCAAGAGAACAACGGCAGCCATGGATGGTGGTGCGTTCAATATTCATGTTTGGAGCTATAATTTAGAACGGCTGAATCACTTCCAAGAATCAAGTGGCTTCTATCTCTCATAGAGAGCAGGGATCTTAAAGACGGTCACATTTACTCCATCTGAATTGTGCCAGACATATATGCTTAAAAGCATGGGCAGCTGAATTATCCACTTAACACACAAGAGGGCTAGCTAACATCCTACAGACAGACGGATCCCCTAGCTATGCAGCCAATTGCATCAAATTCTGGGCCGTTTCTATGCAAAATTCGAACTCAGACAAGAAGACGAACTCAGGGGCGTTTGAGACGTTTCATCTCTGTCGCTTTGATTACTTAAAAAAAACAGCCATAGTTAATTCGAGAGGCTTAAAGAGGCCCTGCAAACCAATTATTCCGAACAGAGACAGTCAGGCTGCATCGCCTTTCATCAGAGGCACAAATTCATTACCAGCTCTATAGATATAGCTAATGGTTGCATTCATGGCATTTGAAGGACGCCTCTGTCCAACAACTGTTTAAAGGTTAAGGCTCATGTCATACAGATGCTCCTCAGAAGTCCAACTGTTTGATTTTCTTTTCCAAGACCTCTCTTCACATCTCCCCCCAACTGAAACATATTCTCTGAGTTAGTCCTCAGGCTCATTTATTATTCATTTAAACAGTCAGTAATTTGGGTTTAGCTTCTTGTTGTTGATGTCGTTTTCGATGCCTAAAGGAATTTAAAATGCACAATCCTAACCTTCTCACAATACATCGATTATTCCATGAAGACTTTTGAGCTCGTGTTATTCCGGTGAGGCTGGAGGCAAGTCAATAAATAATCTTTTGTGGCATTCAAAATTCCGATTAACTGCAGTATTGCGTTTAAGTATGCAAATCATTCGAAACGATATGCATACATGAATTCAGCTTGCTTTGCGATGCCAGGAATGGTATTCTTACAGTGATATTTGAATAATTCCATACGAAATATTCATCAGTTGTCAATAAGCATGTGTTTTGCTGGTTGCTGGGTTGAAATATGGGCCATCCATTTTACGACTCTATGAGTAAATTGTGAAACACTTTCGTGACGTCGATGATGACACCTTCGCGGGTGTTCTGTTCTGTTTGAGACACGATCTAGACCAAGTCGGTAACACATTTCGCTATGTTCCGTTCAATATTGGCTGTGAGCTCCTTCAACGACGCCAGCCTTTTGAAAAAGTCCAATGACTTACCGTAGTCTCAGAAAAAGGCGTCTATAGGTGAGAGGGCACACGATGACGCTAGGCTGGCTTCAGTTCTTGATCTAACTTCATGTGATAAGGCTGCTGGCCAGGATCCTATCGAAAAATGCCTAAAAACGCTGTGAATTCGGCTCTTTTGCGAAGGGCGCTTGAAATACAGTAAAATTCTCGGCACGTCCACCAATCTCACTGGCACCTGAAAATCCAGCGGCGAACATTTAGACTCAAATTTGTTCACTTTACTGACTGATGCGACATTGACTCTCCAACATCTGCCAGCATCAATGGCATTCTTCGCCAACCACAAACCATCACTCGTCTTCGCTCAAAAAATTCACTAACATTCTTTCGACAGTCACCTCTGGGATGACATGTCAAGGAGGCCACTTGAAAATTCCCCTCAGCCGGTTCCACTTTCACTTTCCCTGCTCACAGCTGAAACCGAAACACATGTGCAAATGGCTAGGGATCGAGAAAACTCCACGGATAATCCACAAAAAAAAAATAAACAGAAAAAGAAACAAGAGAAAACAGACAGAAAAAGAAACAATTTGCACTGCAGTAATATTTTGTACATGTAAACCCTTTGTTTTCGTCATTGGTTGTTTTTTTTTTTATACAATAAATACTTCCTGTACGTATCAACCCTCAACAGAATGTGTATCTGAGCTTCTAAGTTCGTAAGACCAACAGAGTAACAGATGCGAAGTCTTCTCCATTGCTTTTGCTTCACTTTTACTTTCCCCCTTTTTGTTTGATTTCATTGCATATCCTCACTTTACTTCTTATTCTGTATATCGCTCTGCGCATCTAGATTGAATTACCTGTACGTATTTTTGTGTCAAATGGTGTGTGTGACTTTGAAGAAAAGAATACAGAGACATGTGCCAAGCAAACTTCTGCAAAACTCAAACTCAAATTGGATTTTTGAATTTTTATTTTCATTACGATTTTCCGTTTATACCTCATTGAGTTTTGATGTTTGAATTGGATTTTTCAAATCAAAGCAATATGACTGACTGTTGATTATTTTTTTTTTTTACATGGGTTACCCTTTAAATATATTTATTTTTGTTGTTTCCTTGTGGGTTGTGGGTTTTCTATTTTAAGAATACACAAAAAAAAAAAAACACAAAAATTATTTTTGATGATATAACTCAATAAACTATCGATTTGTTTTTTTGCTTTTTTATTTCAAATCGAATATAACCACAACAAAATAAAATAAAAAATATACCAAAAATACCCAATTCAACTTCAACTGTACCTCAACAAAACGAAAACCACAACAACCGCAAACAAAATATGAAATGCATGAACAAAAAAAAAAAAATCAAAATCAAAAACGTATTTGTGTGTGAAATTTTTTGATAATGGGCTTGTTTTATTTTTGTGTTGATATGTTCGCGAAATCAACAAACAACGAACAACGAATGAATTTGAAAATCGAAACAAAAAAAAAATAAAAAAAATATTTTGAACCATAAACAAAAAACAGCGTGAAACATATAAGCTAGAAGCTATGGCCCAAGATAAGGGATATCCACCCCTATCGCGTGCTGTTGAGGTGCAAATCGATGTTGTCGATCGGGCTAACAATCCACCCGTTTGGGATGATCCGGTCTATGGGCCGATTAATGTCAAGGAAAATATGCCAGTTGGCGGAAAAGTGGTCTCGATCAAAGCCAGGTCTGTTGCTTAGCGAAATGTACTTTTTTTTTTTTGGTTCGTTTTTAAGAAACAACACTTTATATATGGATTTATGGTGTTTTTCATTTTCAACATACAAATGTTTCCTTATTTTTTGTTTTGTCGTTTTTAACAAGACAAGTTATATACGATTTTTTTAGTACATAGTTTATATTTCATATAGTTTGTGTATATATGTGTGTAGCTTACTAATATTTTTAGTGTTTGCTTTTAATTTATTTCTGCACTTCTCCCGAAACTTGACAAAATAAATCACTTACACGTACACAATGCGAACAACTGACAACAATGCGAAAGGCTTAGTGGTGTTCTGACTGTTCAAGCGAATTTTCCACTTGTTGCAAGACTTTTAACCCGTGACTGAATGCAGCATTTCTTCTTGTGTGCAATTACTTTCAGTACTCAAGTTTGTGGAGGAGAATACCCCATATCCCACGACGGCTATGAAGCTTGTGTGCCATCTGTGCTTGACTGTTGTGTACTTCTGATCCATCTGTTAAGAAATTTTCTCATTATTTACGGCTTGACTGTCAGTAGAGACAGGGACATGTTTGCGGATTCTCAACCTTTCGCTTCTCATCATTTTTTAACCTGGATGACTTACGCATGTGGGATCTCAGACAACTCAATCTTCCGCCATCGTCTCGAAATCATCAGAAGTTATGCCCATGAATGTTTTTGGACTTGGTCCAACCACCTCGTCCTGGGTTTGCCAAGCGGTCGCCAACCAGATGGAATCGCATTTAATATCCGCCCCGGAAGTCGTGATGATGGGCACATTTGTGTCAGGTGACCAAATCATCGTTCGAAGAAGCAGCTGGCCACCATTGAGTTCCTAGCGTAGTGCCGTGTTTCTTACGCTGTTCCGGCCGACGGACTCCATGCGAATGTCGTTTCCTAATGATTCTGAAGAAAAGGTCTAAACTTTACCAATGACAAGTGGTGCCACAATGATCTGTCCATCGTCTGGATCCAGGTCTAAACTTTACTAATGACAAGTGGCGCCACAATGATCTGTTTATCGTCAGGATCCAGGAATACATGCTTCCTTAAAGTTTTCGCTCACCATGCATGCTCGCCATTTAGATTTTTTTTATTACATCTTCCTATGATTACCACATTGATTGGCATTCCTCTCTCAGTCTCCTTCCGACACTGCGAATCCCATGATCTTGATGCAATGGTATAGAAGTTTCACGTCCCTTGATCCCCAAGATTTCAAAAAAAGAGTCTCTTTAGCATTTTCTTTAAAATGATGAAAGACTCTTTTATCTGGAACAGGATCCAATCTAAAAACGATCAATCGTTGAGTTGGACCTATGCATGAGATACAGCCCTGCCTACGTCCGCCATGTCTCATGACAAGCTTGGTCATAGCAAGCACGGTGCTTGTCATATACACAGCCTTCCCTTTCAGTCTGAGCCTAGGCTCCGGTCACTCATTTGAGTAGAGGCGGTAAATGTTCCAAAAATTCAGAAAAGTTTTTCCCTCGTTGACGGATACGGGGCTTGTACTCAAGACCCAACTGCTCATTGGGGTCGGATCTAAATTCGAAATTTTGACTCCACACGCACGCCTCTGGCCACGATGGAGTACTTAAGGTGACGGTACCCCGGCCGAGTTTAACTCGATTCCCTAATTCCCAGTGCGAATGTACAATGGCAACGTACTTAAAAACTTATCAAACGCTAAATTGAACCCTCTTATCCCCTCAGCTTCAATGGCCGTCAATTATTATCGGCTTACGGGCCTCACCGCTGTCAGATGGTTAAGGAACTCTCCTGACATATTCTCCGATCCTGTCACACGTTTGGAATAAATTACCCAACAGGATTACAATTCCAACATTCGATGCATATTACCGTCGTCCTATCGAACATGAGAAATAAAAAAGGTTTTCTTCGTTTTTTTCTCTAAATTCGATCAGAATACCACGAAGCCTGACACAAACGGAAAAGAAAAACATATCACACACCGCATGACATCCTTCAATCCGTCACCGGTCCGACCATCACTTATCCACCCGCCATTCATTTACATGAACACACTACTAAACCTTCCACGTCCTTAAATCAAATCCAAAAAAGGAATCTTCCACAGATCCTTGTTTATTTTCATTCACTCGCTCACACACACACGTGCATCCATCCAACAGTCAGCATTAAGCATAGTTCTTCCACCACGTACAAATCATTCGAGCATTTGCATAACCTTTAGCCCAGAAAATATCCTTAAGACATCGTTCTTCCACACAAAATCAACCACCTCGTCCTCTCCTTTCCCACCCATCTGTCGTCATAGATCGAAAATGCACTTTTTCTTTTTTCTTGAAAAAAAAATATATACACAAAAAATAAAATAAAGCCTTTTGTTCGCATATATCCTTGCTCGAAATATTTAGATAGACACAAAAAGGACACAAGATTTTGTAGCACAAATTGTTTGCCGCCGCCGCACACACTAACGAAACCTCTCGTCATCATCGTCGTCGTAGTTTCCGTCGTCTTATTTATTTATCCTTTATTTCTTTTCTGTTTTCCTTTTGCATTCATTCAGGATGCTTAGGCCAGAAAGAAAATCCTTTTTTTCTCGCACTCTTGATAGATGTGGCATAACTTTTAGTTTCGTGTGCACCGAAGAAATCCTCTTTTTTTTCTCACGCCATCTTTTTATATTTTGTTCCTCTTTTCTTTTGCATTTTGTCGGTTTTTCCCACTTTTTTGTGTGTTGGAGAGTGTGTGCCTTTCTCGCTCGGGTTTTTCCGCTTGTTTTTTCTCTGTGTGGCCAGCACAATCAAACCAGAAGCACGGGGCTAGAAAGGAGCTATTTAAAAGGAAATGCAGAGAATAGAAAAACTTATTTTACACACAAAAAAGGTTTTCCTTATTTTTTAACAAAAAAAAAAAATGCATTATATTTTCTGTATACGTATATTTATCCCGACCTGACCCTAGAGAAAAAGAGCACTGTGATTGCATGTTTAGAGCGCACCTAGTAGTGGATCCTTTAAATATAAACGTACTGCACCAAAAACGAAAAAAAAAGAAGAAATAATCTCGTTATTGTAAGCCCTACAGCACAAGTGAAGTCTGCAAATGTGTGGTAGATGTACATGTGTACACGCGCGTCGGATATGTATTTCAGGCTAGGCTAGGTGACCTACGAACAAATCAGCTCAGCTCACGAGTTTTCCTCCTTGCGCTAAAAATGCAATAAAACCGTGTGTAAACCCCGAGACGCGATGTAAACCAATGATTTTTTTGTGGTTTCTATTTTTTTTTCGGGGTTTTATTCTCGTTTCGTAGTTTTATTTTTCACCTTGGTGCGAGGGTAAACATCAGTTGAAGTTGATGTTGTCTTGGAAAGAAAGAAGAAACAAAAAATTGCCGCACAGGGTGATTCACTGGTGGTGTGCCGGCGGGATGTCGGGATGTCCGGGCTATAAACCCGGTGAGATGACCCTTGATAAGTGGTCTCATGACATACATTAAACACTTTTTAGGACAATTTAATGTAATCCTCGTGGAAGGTGTGCTCAAGTCTTGGGATTTATATCTGCAAACTATGACGATACGTTTTTGTTTGTGTTTTATTAGAGCGGATTACATGGTTTTTGCTTTGTCCTCACTTAACAAGGTACACAGTCATTGTGGAGAAGGGAATCTACTTTTTTTTACAACTTCATGAGTAATGTATAGGCTTATTTATTGTCTTCCTCACTACACGGCAGTGTGTGTGTGGTGAAGACAGGCCATAAAATTCGACCCAGTGTCTGTTCTGGGCTCTTTAAAGTAGACGAAGAAGAATCGAGTCGTTTCGAGTTATGATCGGTTTAAGTACAGCCTACTTGGAGGTGGCATCGAGACGGAGGAGGCTTCGATTCAATTGAATATAAATTCGGGCCATTCGGCCCCGCTGGCCAATAAAACAGTGGATTTATGGCCATGTAGATCTGTAGTGGCGACCAGTGATTCATCTGATTTTGGAGATGTCTTATGTCGATGTTCGACCCTCGTACTTTCATATTGAAGAAACCGAGTCAAGAATTAAATGAACTGCCAATGGTTCAAGCAAATAGACGGCCTAGTAGTCTGCGGAGCCACTCTTCGTCAAGTTGTCGATGAGAAGCTACGTTAGCTGAGTTTAGGATGGTGTTTAAATTAGGTTCTCCTGGCTAGCATCAGATCTACGGAAAGAAAGAAAGCTTATTCTGTCTTCGTTGTCACAATTCGTGTCACTGTCTGAGCCTTTATAATCTGCTTATCAAGGAATCTATTTTCGTGTCCACGTTTGTTTTTCAGAAAGTACGTTTCGTTACGTCCCATTCCCGGACATGCGCACCGATGAGAATTTTGGACAACATTTCTGTGTTAACGTCTCTACCGCCGCTACTGGTAGCACGATACCTTACCATCAATCTCTCCAGTTCGGTTCAAATTCACCGCACCATATTCGTACAAGCCACTTCAATTATGCAAGGCATTCGTTGACCGCGCCTTTCCACTTGCGCCGAGTCGAGCAAACTGAACTGTTCATACATTCGGACATGAGTCTACGTGCAATACTATGCCCATGTCGTGTAGTTTGCGATCGGTTTTGTATCGATTTAAGTTGGTTTGGACACATTTATCAACTATCCCGGAATGGAAGGTCTGAAGGATTAATTTCGTGGAGCATATTTGTAGAAAGTGCTGTGAGCGGACGAAAAGATTTTTGGAATGTACTTTGCACAATCGTTGGTCTCGTATGTGCTTATGGTGTCTGAAGAAGGAGGCTGAACGGCGAACTGTTGGCTGTACATCGACATATGTTCGAAGGACTTCGAGACTCACGTCCTAGACTGCTTGGTGGTGTAGAGCAAATCGACCCCAACTCTGAGGGACAACGTAAAAGATTCAAAAAAACTTATCTTCTCTCAGAAATTCGATGGAATCCGTACCTTTGAGCCATCGTATCAAGAAAATACAAATCGGTATCCTTAATCCAAAGAAGTCATCCGTTTGAGAGCATAGACCCTCTCTTTGAATGCAAAATGGGGTTTTAAGAAAACCTAATGTACAGACTCTGGTGCGTCAACTCCTACGCTAGGGGTGCCATAATTCGATCTTTTATTTCCCTACTTTCATAAATCACCGCCCCGCCTACTTCGAATAGCTCACAATGCACAAAGAGTACCCCAGTTTAGAAAAAGCTTTTCAACTTCGCCGTTCGGAGTCGGCACTAAACTCTAAGTCCCATCACATCATGATGGAACAATAGCATGCACGACACGTCTAGTTGCTTATAGCTTATCCTCAAACATGCGTCAAATGATTAGCAGAAAATAACTGGTCCAAAGTGACTGCCCTGTGGAAGCCCTGACTGGAGTAATCGGCATGCATTAGAGCCCGCAATTTCAAACTTGATTCCGGTGAATTAATCTCAATTAAAATAAAATGCTCATCATGAATCCAAGGTTCTTACGTTTCTTTAATGCCAAACCTTGGTGAGTTTTATACAAGTCACGAGCATCTCATTGTCGTTTCAACTATTCCGGAACCCAATAATTACCACATCCCATGAGAAAAAACGTTCAAATTCCAATATAGCAATTTAAAATACCGAACGGATTCCCCATCATTTAAACAACACCGGAAGTGAACTACTCCAATTTATTCTTTCCCTGCCATCACAATTGAATCACCCTGTGAATTGCATTCACAAAACCACGTCCTCAAAGGTATCTTCAACTTCATTCAGGTACATTATCTGAGCGCATTACATTTTAAATTCAAAAATGTCTGCTGGTAAATATATTAAGGCGAAACTGTAGCATTCATTTAAATGGGTGAGTAAAGTACTTCTCGGGGTTTTCCCTCTCGTGTTTTTTTTTTTGCATTCGCTATAAAGGACACCATTGGGACGTAAAAAAACAAGGACTTGTTACATTCGCTCCCCTAACAAATGTTCCTTCTACCTTTAGCGGCTCCTCTTGTCTATGACGTTGAATGTGTACTTTCCGTTGAAAACGCATGTTTTTCATTTTTGGAAGAAGGTAGATGTTGAGAAGGGGAAAAAAAATATCTCAAGGACTGCGAGGATGCATCAAGTTTTATATGGCAAGGACGTCGGGAAATTAATGACACAGTGATAGCGTGTTGCTTTTAGAACGAGACGAATATTATGATGGGGACATTTTATTCAAATAAAGTACGAGAATACATTGGACTCGTGGTGGGTTTTTTTTTGAAAATTCTCTTCTCGTGTAGGACGTGAATTCAAGTACTAAGTAGTTTTGGAATTATTAAACTTTTGTGACGTGTTGTGTTGTGAACGAAAGAGGGTCATTGAGTGGGGGAATGTGGACGCTTGAGATATTATTTCTCGGTTCATGCGGTGACATTTGGGAGAATCCATCAGCGTCTTGATATAAATCAGTTTGATGTGGAAAATGAAAAGAGGATTTGGGATGGTAGGGAGGAGGCCTTTCCGTTGACCTTATTTGTAAGTAGGTAGCATTAAGCTTGCATTCAGTTTTATCGCTTTGAACATTACAAGCGGTTATTCATTTTGTTGGAATACCTTGTTGGCAGTGCCTTCGGAGAACGCGTGGTTTCATGAGATCATTTTCATTATGCTGTGATATACATGCAAAGAACTCATAGTGAGGCTTGAACTATGGCCTTAAAATGGAACTGCAGCAGGGGCGGGAGTCAAAAACGTGTGCTAAGTACCTGACGAATTCGCAGGAATGCTTTACAGAATGCCAAGGTTTCAGTGATGTAGCACGAATTAAAAAGAGATTACACAAATACTCTCCAACGCTTAGTCTGTTTCGTTACTGCAAATTTATGACCACCGTGACCACATTTCACATCTCTCTTCCAGCCCCCGCCAAATGCTGTCCAACACCTGAATGACCCACCTCCGTTCATGCAAATTTATGACCATCCGGTGCCTACTTGTCAACACATTGCTGTCCAACAGCTGAGCCTTCATCGTTCCCCAAAGTTATGCCCGCCCTTTGCCTGCTTGTAGCCACAGTGGACAAGAGAGCTTGATTCGTTCCCCAAATGTCAATCGCTGGACTGCTTCTGGCTGTGCTGGATCCCCTATGATCGCCTGATCACAATCTACTTCCCCTTCTTATTTGACGGCAGTTCGTTCCCCTTGAATGTCACTTTAATTTGATAATCAATCAAATTATGATCCCAGCAGCTAACAAAGAATTCACGATCAAGCTTTGACTGAATGATGTTCTCTTTCGTGAGTCCTGACTTTCGTGTAAAAACTCTGTCAGGCTTCTGATCCGCATTCACTGTGTATCCCGTCACGTAAACTACTGTTGCGCTTGACCTTGAGTCGAAAAGAACAACCATCATCTTCAGATTGAGCCTCTTAACACGCTTCAAACACTCAAGACCTGTGCCTTTCTTCGGGGAAATCCCATGCCACCCCACTTCCGACGTCCTAATAACCTTCTTTTAAGATTAAACTCCTGAAAGCTGTCATCCGTATTTCAATCCAACTGGCCAAAGGTCACATTTCACAATGAATCAAATCCGGTTTTAGAAAAACCCATTCAAAGTTGTGGAAGTTCTTCTGCATCGACGGTTGAACTGGTCGCACAGGAAACTTTTCCATATTTCGCCGTTTGCCATTTTTGAGTGCACCCTTTCTGCCTGAAGTCCTACTTACGCCCAACGATGTCCTTCAGCATCGAGAAAACAGAAGTTACTCCATGCCTAGTATCATTACGCTCTCGCAACCGTTTTCTTTTTTTCCCATTTTGTTAGTCATTTATTGTGCGCTAAGTTAATTTGAGTTTGTTTTTCTTAATAAAAAAAAAAAAAAATAATACTCCAGGAACATTACTCAGTGCAAATTTCGTTTTGAAGTGCATTTTTTTCTATCAAACAAAACTAGGCCGCTCGGACTAGAAAACAAAAAAACAGGAATATTTTCTCTTAGTGAAAAAATAAAATTACGGACTCCTCATCTAGTTGTAGAAATACACTTAACCTTTGAATAGAAAAAACTCACCCAGTTTATGTAGCCATTAGTTGCATAAGCAATTGACAGAAAATACATTCTATGTAAGGTAAGTGGAGGGAAGAATAAAAAACATTCATCTCTCACCACACTCAATGCAAATCGTTAGTGATTCAGAAGTTTAGTTTATTTGTTATATTTTTCTGTTAAACAATGTTTTGCTTTTGTTTCACTTTCATTCCCTCAAGCAAAATTATTGTAGCGTATTGCTGTAGGGGTTTGCATAATAATTCGTAAACCGTGAAAATAGACACGAACAAAGTAGAAGCAAAAATGTATCTGCTAGAATAACCCGCCCACCGTAACTACTGCAAGTTGTTGAAATTTGCCAAACTAATTCGAGCGCGAAAATGTCTGAAACAAAATAAACAACATGCGTTCAAACGAAAAAAAAAAAAGTGAAAAATGCAAAGACAGCTCAAAAGAGCAAAGCGCATTCACACGGTATTCACGGTCCTGTGAGGAGGGAATAAAAAAACATACACTTTAGAATATGGTATATATCCTGGTACATCCATTCCCCCAAACTCTAAATCTCCCTTGTCCATCACCCCAACCGCCCCCAACAACGAACACAACCACCACCATCAATGCCATCACCACTAACCGCCCACACATCATTTACATATATAAATACAAGGTCTCATCATTCGTTTAATTTTTTCATCACGCGAAAAACCATCCCATCCTTGTGTAATGGAAACATGTTAAGTTTCGCATATGCATATACTCGTATATCTAGTCAACTTTTTTGAAACATCTTTTTGTGTCGTCCTTCAGTAAAGAGATATCATTTTTTTCCGACGCAGATACTCACCCACAAACGAGATGTGGTGGTGTCAGCAAGTTCACGTTATAAAATATATTTATTCCTACATTTTTTAACCGTTTCTTTTTTGAGAAAAAAAAAGACAACAACAAAAGAAACATAGTTTTTGACTTTTGCACTATAGCCAAGAAATTAAATAAATGTTGGCGACATACATGTACTTTTTGAATTTTGAATGACGCATGTCGTTTCGTTGTAATTTTTCGTTTACTATATATTTTTTTGATTACATTTTCGGTTCGATGTGTCAGTGGACAGTTGTTTTTTTTTTATCAGTTACAATGCGAATACTTTTCACCATGTGCAGATAAATATATTTTTTAAAGCAATTATTGTTTTTCGTTCATCCGCTTTAGATAAATGTATAGTTTTTTTTTGTTGACGTGGTGAATTGCTTCGTGTATTGAAGTTTTTTTTTTTAAATAAGAAATAAATATTTCACTTTTTTTTTCATTAATTTACTCGTCAAGTTACATCGAAGACGTGAAAGTTTATCGTTTCTGTTTCACTAACATAAATATAATGCAATGGAACAAGAAATACCTGAGTTCAATAGATTTCTTTTTTGCTTTTTGCTTGTTCCATTCCAGATATTTTATTAATTTTCTTATAGTAGTTTTAAAATTAATTGCGAATAAAGAAGTTCATTGAAATAAATTTTAAAATATGTGATGTTGTGGTGCAGCAATGCAATGAATTTTCTCAGCAATTCGAATATCAATCTTCGGCATTTCGAGTCCGGGACCATCCTGTAACTCACTCTATCCTGTAGACGCCTCTAGTTGGACAACTAGTGACAGACGTCGCGACAGTCCTGAATTGCATTGAGATGCTTAGAGATGTGAACCCCCTTCCGGGGCTGGAAACATGCCGTGGATTTTTTTCACACATTTGATATGTTCATAAAGTGAAGTAGTGACTGGTTAATGATAAATTAAAACCTTGAAATCTACTTCCATGCTGAAAGAAGACAAGAAAAAATGCAAAATTCAGTCCCATCAGAAGGGTGTCGCAGTTAAGGAGGCAAATTCCATAAATCTCTCTTCTCCTACTGAATGCACAGCTTTTCAGACCATAATGACAGCTCCTTATTGCATCAATTCGCTTGCTATTCAACACCCTTCAAAAATGAAAACCCAAATAACTTCTTTATTCGCCTTCATAGACATACTAACACAATTTATGAATTAAACGTATCTATGACAAATATCATCTGAATCCAATTTTCTAATATGTAATCCTTTTCTTTGCATCGTTTTTGTTGTGTTTGGTCGTGTGCTAATCGCCTGCTGTGTATTCAGCTCCGGTATTGAGGGAAATCCAACCGTATTCTATCGGCTAATGCCGGGATCTACGGCACAAACGAATAAATTCCATACGTTCTACTTACAACAAAGACCGGATAATGGAGACACATGGGCTGACATAAAGGTTAATCATCCGCTGGACTACGAGAGTATAAAGGAATACAATCTCACAATACGTGTTGAGGTAAGTTACACTCTGTTGTTGTCTATATGTTTGCATATTTTATTTATACATAGAATGTTTATGGGTGGGAATGAGTGAGTTTATTGCGATATGGAAGGGGGTTCCCGTGTGTGTTTGTGATTGAAATCGTACTCACTGAAGTGAGAAAGGTTTACTGATGTAGTCACAGCCAGGGACTGTTTATGATGACGACTGGGTTTCAGGGTTGTCCGTGTAGATGAGTTTATTTTGAGTGTTGTCCATGGAGATCTAACAATCGTGTGAACTAATGTGAAGAATTGAGGCAACTTAAGCTGTGCTATGTGAGCACAATAACCAACCACTCCACTGAGTATCGTTAAGTTTCGTTCAATGTTCACTGAAGTGTAGACCAACGTCTATAACATCTTGACCGGGTGACGTTAATCGTGTACCATCGGCATGCCTAAAATAGAAAAAAACACAAAAATGTTGTTTTCACCACATTTTGCCAAAAGTCTTGGCATTTCTTTCAAAGCTACTTTGCCCCAGATACACAAACATAGATAAACAAATTCCGGACTTGAGAATATTTCCATCGCGGACTTGCGAGCACTCAAATTGCCTTCGCCAAGTCCGCATTGACTTAAGTTCATGTGATAAAATCCCACATGAAAATCCAACTCATTCCAGTGCGACAGCCATACGGAAGTCCCTTAATCGAGCGCACTAATCTAAAGGAATCTAGATTCTGGAAATTGACGCCGAATTATGTATAATTCCTGCCGCACATATCAAAGCAATTGTCCGCGAACATAAATTCCCTCCAATTACCCATCCGCACACACCCCAATCCACTCAAAATTTCCGTTCTTCCAAAAATAATTATCCACACCATTGCATGGTTTCCTGATGTCCTTGTGAAACTCAGCCCCTGAGAGGGAGAGAGAGAGAGAAAGAGATACAGCGTATTTGTCTACATTTGGAGACTAAATACCCAAAAGCGGAAATCCTATTCAAATTTAATTAGCCCAGTGATACAGCAACCGGTTAACCTTTCCATCCGTCGCATGCAACTGAATGAACTTCACTTTGCGAAGTCCGTCCCACTTGACAGGATCCGAAACTGCCAAACCCTCATGTATCACCCACACGCATATTGTTTCACTTAATGAAGGATGAAATTTCAATTAGTATAACCGCCCGAACGGGAGAAGCATTTGTTGTGCAATTAGTTAACGAAAATTACATAAACTATCGCGCGTCCCGCATTCCCACATGCATATGTACATGGGACGGCATGGCCTCTCGGCGCGGTTCTGTGAAAAGTTAAGCCTGTGCAATAATAAATTTAACCAAACACGAATTCGTGTTTGCGGCATTCGAGAACTCTTGATCCCATCAAATCCATGGCTCGGCTATCCTTGAACCCTTCGAGTGGTGGACCGGTGGGAGGAGCTGTAAGCTCAAGTTAAGCACCGACAGCCAAAAAGGGAGCGATTCTAATTAATGGAATTAATTTTCAAACTATTGCAGAGACCGAGAGACGCCTCCAACTCAACCGGGATGCTACTTTCGCACCCAACGGCGCATTTAGTGGCGTGAGGGAGATATTCTTGTTCTTTGACAGCTAAATGCGCTGACGTTGGTAGTTGCCGACAGTTTGCGAGAGGAATTCGGTTAATTAAACGGCGGGTTGGCTGTAAATGATTCATTGAAAAGAGAAAGCGGAGGTTTTTATTCACTTGAATGGGTTCATCACCCTCGAGAGTCATGCGCATAAGGGTGGTTATCGAAGACGCCGTAATTTCTTTCGACTGCGATCAGCCCCTAGACGTTTTTGACACAATTCAGGTGCCAACCACCGAAGGCAGTGATTTATGGCAATTTCAAGTTGAAATATTGCAGTTGCGGATAAAATTATGAGGATTAAGCGATTTAATTCAAAATAAATTGTTCGATACAAATCATTTGCTTTGACAGCCTTAGACGCATTTCAGAATGGCCATGGATAGGCTGCCGCTACACGCAGGACCCTTCGCACATTTGAATTGAACTTCTATTTGCCAAAAATAAGTATACGGCTAAAAATTGTTGAAATTTAGTTGCCATTAAATTTGCCGTTTAAATAAAATGCACCGAGGACATGGTGGCATTATGGTCAAAGGTGCAGATGCGAACTTCGTTGCGAATTACTTCGGGTTTGCCAAAGCTTGTAAAGCCTGTCTTGTCCTGGGAATTTGCAATTTTGTTGCTGAATTCGATGTCAACTACAGTCGAGGACCCTCATACGTCGAG
Source organism: Eristalis tenax (assembly GCA_905231855.2). Taxonomy (NCBI): domain Eukaryota; kingdom Metazoa; phylum Arthropoda; class Insecta; order Diptera; family Syrphidae; genus Eristalis; species Eristalis tenax. The sequence goes on along the minus strand of HG993125.1, from coordinate 60,598,700 downwards.
TCGATACACGGGAACAAATATTGTGTTCGATTTATTGATTGTTCAAGGTATGGAGTGTACATTTAAGGCTGGGGTCCTTTTAAATGCTGAAACATTTGTTCTTAGTGTTTTAAGGCTGAGGTGACTTTAGGCTGAGTGTACATTTAAGGCGGGGGTCCCTTTAGGCTGAGTGTACATTTAAGGCTGGGGTCCCTTTAGGCTGAGTCTACATTTAAGGCTGGGGTCCCTTTAAGTCCTGAAACATTTGTTCGATTTATAGAAAATTCGACTGCAGTTATCTTTCCTACATAACGAGGTCGCGTACCTCATTATGGCTTTCACCACGTTTAAGCTTCTATAGCAGAGAATCAAACAAATAGAGCTCCTTCAAAAGGATCCACAGACCTGTTAATGGCCACCATCCTAACGTCACACTTAAAACTGAACAAGCCTGTCGAAATCAACAAACAAACCATGTCTTTGGGCACTCTCAAGATCACATCTTCTCTCTTGCACCCCCACACTTTGGATTTCGCTCTCGTCTGCAGGACAATCTTCCCCACAGTTTGACAAGAGCGTACAATTGGGCTAAAATTTCACAGCAAATTTCATCAGAATTAATAAGAAACTCATAAAAACAATTGGACTGACGTAAAGTAATACCTCCTTCACATCTCTCCCGAAATGACAGACAATTACTTATCACAAGGAAGCATCCCTGCAGAATGCAGAACAATCTCACGTGCTCCAAAGGAGATGACGATGACTACAACTTCTCACCAGGACCAAGGTTCTGGTAAATAAATGACTTCTGTTCCTTCGAGTTCGTTGTCAGTTTGCATTAGCTCCCCAAAAATAATCCACGAAGAATGCAGTTTCACAACTAAAACGAAAGACATTCACACAAAAAAGGGGAATGGAATAGGAAGCATAAAATGAGAAAGGAACGAACTGAGGAATAGATTTGCAGGATCCTCCAAGGATCTCAACACTCAGCACTGAATCGCAGACAGAATGTGAGATTTTTCCCCATCCCCTTCTAAGTGTGGGTGTGTGCATCATGCAGAGCGTCATGTACAAACAGAGAGAATGACGGTTTTCGAGACTCCCTATTCAATCTCCTCCTGAAGAAATAATTAATCCTCACAGTCGAGGGTAACCTACTTTTCAGTTACTTAGATGTCATCCTGTCCCTTTCCCAAATCTATGTACGTAGGGAAATTGCAAACAAATGAAACTGCTTTAAGTCTCAATCTCCTCCCCGAAGGCAGGAGTGTGTCTAATTGGTTTTACAGGATTCGAAGGGTATGCACATGCACACACCCAACGTGTGCACTTACCGGATTGACATGTTAAAATCCCTTCCGTTTGTGGAACTACTAAATCAAGGAAGTCATCCCGCAGGGGGGAGTTGTATTTGTAATCGATAAACAGTTGAAGAAAGTTTGTGTGCTCTAATTTTGGAATGCAGTCTGACAAGCGGCGGTGGGGCGAGTGTTTGATGCATTTTGATTTCCTCAAGTTCAGACATAACCCGATGTGTGGAGCTGTTTCGACATACGTGGTTGAATCCACTAGGGGGGAAAATGGAATAAGTGATTGTGTCACTTGGACAAAGTTTGTCATGGGGTATGACACAATTTAAGGCAGTCAGCAGTCCACTGCTTTGGGCAGCATTTTGAGAGGATATCCGTCAAGGATGTACGGCTGCAGCCACCACTTGGGATTCATCCACTGCATATGCATGGATCAGTTTCAGAGTTTGTTTTGTTTTTTCAAATTTGTGCAGTCACAGTTTAGCAGGATTGTTGATACATTATTTGGTCGTGCTAGGGAAGTGCTCGAGTTGACAATACTAGATTCCCCCTGGAGGTTGGAGAATCCGAGCTGCCACGTCACTCAAGCTCGCAAGAAACTTTGAAGAGCTAGGTAGTTGTCGATGATTGATGAGATCTGCATGGACACACTTGGTTTTCCATTCAACAGCATCAATAAATTGACAAACGTTCAGCTGTTGGGTTTAAGGAGGTCAAAATAGACGAGCAAACACCAAATCTGCGCTCCCTAACCGAAAAAAACTGCTAAACCTGATGCAACTTTATCAAGACGACGTGCCCATATGCTTGCGTCGTTGAGAAATTCGACATCCCTTGAGGTCACGTCTCACTGCAACCAACTCCCCACGCATCACATTCGACACCACAAATGTCATGACCTTTCGTCTTCACATTTTTTTATCTTCTGTCAATCCATTTCCGATGCAAATGCACTCTCACCCAAGTGCAATCATTCAAATGAATCCTCTTCCTTGCTCGTATCTCAGCCATTTCATGATTGATATATGCGCTGAAGTTATAGCATCAATTGAATTCGAAGACCCTCCTTTGACGAACAGCATACCACTGCGAGCCAACGTCAATTAGTCAAATTGTATTCGTAAGACTGAAGCTTAGAACCCCATGTGAATCCTTGCAAGCGACTTGTCCATGTGGAAAATAAACGCAACACGTCAAAAGAAAAGAAATGATGAAAGAGGAAAAACACGGAAAAATGAGGAAAAAAAAAACATGTTTCATCTATGACCGACATTTCAGGCGAAGGACCTATAAACCCGACTCTGCTCTTCCAGTTCATGAGCACACAGAGCCAAGAGATTACCTTCTTTGTTTTCTCTTGTTCGTTGTTTCTTTTGCGTTGGGTGGGCGGCATGCATGTTCACCCAGCAGCTAGTTTATCCTTCAACATTCCACCATCGTGCATAGTTTCGAACTTAATGTATGCATCGCGTATCACAATACATGCAGCTTGCTTCGGATCCTTGCTGCGCTCAAAGGTTCCTAGGGTCCTCCCCCATACCAGTGAGGCGTGGGTGCAAGCTGAGGAGGAGGATCATCTGCATATTTTGGAAAGTCTTAAATTGTCCAGAAAACAATTTCCATCGAACGAGGCTAAAAGACTGAGTCTTACATCACATCCCTTCCCCTACACCTCCCGCATTGATCTTCAGGAATGTTTTCCTGTTCGATTAGATGATGCACATCGGAATGAAGTAGGTACAACGTGTGGATGCCGAGGCGGTCGAGGGTACCTATCGCCTTCTCGGAGATGGGTAGATTCTCACATATTTCCATTCTTAATTGAGTTTGGAAATTCAAAACGAGTGAATTTTTGTGTCGGCTCACGACGGACACCGCATGACTTAATTTTTATTTGTTTTTTTGTTCCTTCCCATTCAATTCGCTTACAACACTGACTCGGCCTTGTGCATGGCGGGGCGGCGCGGCGGAGCGGTATGCAATTAATTATGCATTTTGCTCGAATGGTATTTTTAATAAAATTACATTCCATTTGCATGGATTGGAAAATTGTTTTTCAAAGTGATTGATTTGGGCGGCACGGTGCGGCTGCCTTTGTAATTATGTTTTATTATTATGTTCAACAGAAACAAAAACACTGACCGGATTGAGGTTATGGATCATAATGAAATTGGGATTTGGGACAAGGGGCGGGCAGGGACGCAGTGCTTGCAGATTCTGAAATGCGTGTTACGTGATAATTAGTGGATAAAATATTGTGAGTGGCTACATGCTACATGTTCTGGATTGACTGACCCATATGCATGCCTGCGATGAGTCTACTTCAGGGTGTATAAACTTTAAGTTCCATTGAATTCAATTCAATTACTGGCTACTGATGGAATGTGTCTTGTTGATAAGCCATTGTTAACGCAATCTCAAGCAAACAGCAACCACTGCTGCTACTGCTGCTGATAATCAGAGGTTAATTATTACATGAGGCAATTATGCGTTTGGTCGTTTCATTCATCCGGTGGATGCTTAAGTGTACAAAAGGGGAGAACTACTCGCTTTGATTTTCAGTTCAGACTTACTGGCGAACAAGGTGAAATGGATGGTCGAAAAGGATGACTTGCTGTGAAAATTGAGGTTAGGTTGAGGGGCATGTGGTATCCAAAAGGCTGTTTCAGCTAGTGGCAAGGTCAGCTTTCAACGTGAGACTTTCTGGGGGCAACAGACACTCACCTTCAGGATGGGTCTTCCACACACGTCTTCCTGCTGACGTTGTAAGGACGAAGAAGCTTAAGATAACCACTACAATCCACAGTAACACATCCTCCTTGTCTTGATTTCGAACACTTAAATTTTTACCTAGATTAACCTTCTTCCTTTAAGGATAAGAGGTCTGTGTATGATGTATAGTATACGCTCGAGCACACAAAAGGGAGTCGAGAGTGATGGCTTGACTCCTTTGCGAAGAGCATGATGAGAGCAGAATTGCGTGACAGAGTCATGCCGTTCGTCGTCGGCATAGACGTCGGTATTACTCCAAAGGTGCACCAGTAGATGTTTCACATCAAAAACTGTGCCCCAAACTAGTGATACCACGAAATTTAAGAAAGTCAGTCGCACCCAACCTTGGCTCGAACTTAATCTCGGAGTTTTATTTCAAAATGGTCCACCTTCTAACATGACTCCAAGATTTTCTTTATGTGTAGGTGTGTAGTTCTGTGTTGCCCAGCGGAATACAATCCGATGCCAAAATGGCTTCCTTTTGTGGCGTCGTGTGTCGTGAGTGTCGTGTCCCAGCAAAAACACTTTTTCAGGCACAAAGTTGGAGTAAACAAAAATTTATTATTGTTGTTTATGCTTCATATGAATGACATATACTGAAATGAGGTACAATGACAGTAGCTTTCCAGCGCATGTTCCAATGGAATAATACAAGTTACGCCATCTCTTAGCAATCCGCACGAATTAAGTTATAGACCCAATAGTGTATTCAAAAAATTCTCCTCAATATAAACCGTCACATATAGCGGCTGCATTAACTAGATCTAACGTGCGTGCAAATACGCACTGCAAGTCTACACACAACAAGTATAGGATGTAGCATAAAAATACTTAAGACCCACTCAAACTTTGCAAACTCAAAAAGATTTCCATGCATAAAAAGACTAACCATCTCTTACGCATCCACACAAATAAGATAAAGCAATCATTACTATTTCTCCATGAAGTCAGTTCGTGTCCCTTTCGTTCAAATTGCTGTTAAATGCTTGTAAAAGGATTTCTTTAGTCTCAAAAATGCCCAACCAAATCCAATTTATTGCGAATATTACTGCCATCCGGCTGTGGGTCTGCGGTTCGCGATTATGTTGACTGAATGGAGGGCACCCAGTTGGAGCTGAAAATGGTGCAAGTATACTTTTATTTCGCTTGGTATTGTTCCCATAATTTGTTTTCATTAAGGGATTATGAATTTCATAGAGAAGGGGTTATGTTTTGTGCATTCCTTTAAGGAGGAAACAATGGGGGAAATGTTACGGAAAATTGATTTTCGACTTAATCTCTGCGAGCTGTTGGACTTTATTGCGTTGAAAGGGAACGGTTTTTAATGGGTGTTCTCTGCAGTTAATGCAATGGGAATTAATTTTGTTTTTCCTCGGAATGCATGAGAGCACTGGGAAGAGTGGCGAACAAGATGAATATTTCTCGAAGGCTTTGTCTTTGTAGTCTGTATATTTCGAGACATTGTAGGAATAAAATAAAAAAATAATAAAAATAAAAATAAATAATATAAATAAAATAAAAATATAAAGGATCATTTTTGTGTAGTTACATGAGTAAATTAAAATGATACGATTTCAATCAAAAGTTACTCACTTCATTTGCTGGATTTTGTAATTATGGACGAGAACAAATTCCTAAAAGGTCTAAACAACTTCTTTAGGAAATTTAACTGGTCACTATGCTTCCTCGATAGTGACGTGGATGTCGCTGCTGATACGATCACAAACATTCTTCTGCTGGGCATAACATCCTTCATTCCTCATAGAGTGAACTGTATCCAGCCCAAAGCAAACTCATGGTACGACTCGAGCTGTAAAGAGGCTATCGGGTTGCGAGAGTTGAATTTCCGGATATACAAAGCAAACCCTACTAAGGAAAACCGGAATAAGTTTAAACGGGCCAGAAATGACTGTAATGCATTTATAAGACGTGTGAAGTTCTCGTATGAGCAAAAGTGCTACAAAACTTTTGGTCATTTGAAAAAACGTTAAGAATTCCGCCTTGCTTTCAATTCCTAAGCTCATTTACAATGACACCCCAGCTGTCAGCTCTTTAGCCAAAGCGAACCTGCTTGCGGCGCATTTTGCAGCCAGCTCAACTCTGCTGGATTCCAATATGTCGCCACCTGTACTTGAGGGCCTTGATTTCACCATGGGACAAATCCACTTCCGCACTCGTAATGTTGCGAGAGTACTTAAAGATCTTGACGTGCACAAATCCGAGGGCCGGGAGGTTTTCCCACTATTATTCTGTGCTGGCAAAATCACTGCGTAAGCTTTTTCATCTATCCTACTCTTTAGGTCTCTTTCCAAGCAGATGGAAAACAGCACTTGTCCAGCCCGTCCCTAAAAAGGGCGAATCTTCGTCACCCATCTTCGTCACCCACCCACTTACGTCCCTTCTTTCTAAAATCGTGGAAATGCTAATAAACCGTCAGCTTTTGAAATATCTATCATTATCCATGAATGGCACCTGTGTCGATGAAACCGGAAAGCTTTCCATCCTTGGTATGTGAATCAACACAACACTTAGTTGGAACGATCGCATATTTGAGGTCGCCAAAAATGCTGCGAAATGTTTAGGTTTCCTCAATCGATGCGAGAAATACTTCACCCCTTCTGATTTGGCTTTAATCTATAAGGCGTATACTTGAGCCGCAAACTTGGGTACAAGGCTCATATCTGGTCTGGTGCCTCCAAACCAGATATAATCGAAAATCGAACGATAATAAAAATAAATATCACACAAATATTCTCGACGGTTTTTCAAGGCCTCACTACTTTCCAAAATGAAGATGTCTTTACCATCTTCTGACCCGCATGCTCCACTAAAGGGGTCGCACGAGAGATCTCCAGGCAACTCGATCCTCCGCCATCCACTCTAACTCATCAGGAGTTATGCCCAAACGTAACCAAAACATGTCAGGACATATCAAGATCATAACTTAAAGCGTTAAGAATTTGGGTGCATTGACACGGTGTTTTGCATAGGTCACAGATCACATCCCCAAAACGCCAAGTTTCATGACATTTTTCCTAGAATGAAGCTAAATGTGGCATCGTCTTCTTAAAAACTCATGTTTTCCGCAATCACTTTCTAAACTTGATGGCAAACAAACAATTTTTTAATAATTGAAAATAGAGACTGTAGAGAGAGAGAGAGTAATCTGACGATTGCTTCGCAACATTTCTGCAGACCTTACATCAGCAAACAAAATTGTACACCATCCAATGACCACTCGTCGACACAGTGGTCTTTCATATATCGGATCCACATTGTGGATTTTTGTGAAGCCTCATCACTGAAGATAGCTGAATATCGTATGGAAATTGGCCATCATGAAGCGGTGATGTTCAAGCGTAGATGTTTCACCGCCAGCAGGCGTGCAAACCCCCACTGGATGTGACCACCACTCTGGCCCTCTACGGGCTGTAGCGCCACCCATATGATTATTAAAGATAACGGGCCGCCACAATCGCCTTATCTGAATTATGCGAAATATACATACCTTGCAACATATTACAAGGGTCAGCATACGAACTCACACTACCACCATCAAAAGACAACCTAATTCGATCGGGCAACCGCCTTCCCTCGAAAGCAGAAGCAAACGAAATAAGTCCCTTTTTCTAAAAATTACAATCTGTCAACCCTGTGCAGACTCTGCGATGAACATCCATTTAAGTTGTGCACTCGCATTGAGGCATAAATAGTAAAAATACCCACCAACCACAGAAACTCAAATGCTCAGAACAGAAAAATGCACGAACGAAAACCAAATCCAACGTATCTGAGAAATTAATTCCGGCATTCATAATCGTCCAACAATTCTGCGGTGACCATGATGAAACCTGTCCTCGTCCGTGTCCCTTGCATCTCGTCATCCCGTCGTAGTGGTACGATTCCCAACCTCGGTTCTATTCAATTTTGAGGACGCCGCTGTCGCGGTTGTGCCTTATGTGCCATCATCATCAGCAGCATCGTGTTTTCCTCCTTGTCGTTGCACAGGACATGGAATATTTTATTTTTATGTAAAATCCTTTACTGTGTCCCCACAATCAGAGAAAATTGTATGTAGGTACATGTGTATGATTTTGCACAGAAAGCCCTAAAACGGAGAAGGGGAAAAAACAAGACAAACAAGACCATTCAAAAGGATGGAACTTGTTTCCCTTGTCCCAGACGCCAGATGCCAGTCACCACGCCACCCAGTCGAGAATAGTATCCAAAAACTGTGACAGACAATTTCAATTCATTATACAAACTTTGATGGCACCTAATAGTAGCCGGATACCACCACAGTCACTGTGTGGACCGTTCTCTGGTGTCCTCCGGATCTGCGCACCCGTGTGTGTGTGTGTGTGTGTGATGTAGGTTTTTCTCTCGAAATTCGTATAACTGGCTAATTTCATAAAACATGGAATTTTCTGTGGAAATTTTGAAAATTTATTCAGGAACACCACTCGTACATGTGTAGCGAGCCATGTGTGGCACGAACAAACACTTTAGTTTGAGTAATATGGTGATGGTGATACCCAGTGGGGGGTTGCACGCCTGCTGGCGATGAACGGGTAATGCCTGGCATTGTCCGAGTATCGCCAACAGCGCGTCACAAGCGGATACATTTGTTTTAATCGATTTAATTGAGACAAATTGTACTTTGAATGGAGCCCCAAACTATTAGTCTTGGCCTGCCCTAATGACTAATAATGGAGTCATAAGGACTGAACACTATAATCCCGGGTATTAATGTGCATAGTCGGTCGGTGGATACTCTCAAAGGTGCTTGCAGATAATCCCATTGAGTTGCGGACCTTGTCATGAATAAGTGATGCTGCTGTGTGCCTCTGAAATGATTAGAGGTCTGTTTTAGTCTGGCAGGAAAAGTTTGAATCTGGATTATTTTTGAAAAGGTAAAGGCGGCCCATGGGGGGCATTAAGGAAAGTGTGGCATTAAATTCTTGTGTGATATTTTTTGTAGTCATTTGAGGTCATTGGCAGCAGCACTCATGTTGAGTCTCAATCAAAAACGTCGAGTGTTGAACCCAAGTACATTGGTTTGGACACGTTTCGGAACAACCCGCCCTTGTGGCGAAACTCCGAACTTCCACCCAGTTCACAAGTTTCCTCCCACTTTTGCGAGCAAATCAATAAAGTGAAAATAAATCCGCTCCTTGTTGAGAAAAACAAAACAGATTTCCGGGCAAATGGATCAAGAGTGTGAACCTCTAACACGTGTGCACTTTAAATGTCAATTAAAGCCTTCCTCTAAACCAAAGCTGTCTTACAGACTTCCAAAAAATCCACTTAAAAATATCAGAGTTTCTGGTCACCTCTTGATCGTGTCTCTTCGCCGAGCCCTTCGGCCTTAATTGGTGGGACCCAATTCATGGGCACTAAGCTGTAGTCAGGACTAACCATTTGGACTCTCAACAGGTACTGATTACACAGATTCACAATTCACATCCATCCATTGTGAGTTTCTGGTCCATTCCACGGCTTTGCAATACACAACTCTGTGCCCCGTCCCCCGAGAGTGATTTCACTTTCAAAAGCCCACTCACAGCTACTGAACAAATCCCCAAGAGCTTTAACGCAAACATTTAATTAAAATCGTAATCCAATTTGAAAACATCTCTGTTGAGTCGGCAAAAGGTACGTGCATACGTTGTGGAGGGTCCTGATGATGGTGTTGATTGAGTCCTTTAAACAGTGACTGTTTACAAAAGTGACCACACAAACTTACCATTCTTCTCTAAAACCCACCCATCCATCCAGTCATCTATGCCACCCACTCCCACTCGCACATGACGACAGCGCCGATGCTGGGAATTGACAGCATACACGAATGCGAGTATGTGCATCACATAATATCTAGGTCAATTCACTGCATTATCCGGCAACAGAGTTAACCAAGTGACATGTCCTTGCTCCGATAGTATTTGATGTGTGCAAACATGTGCGCGTGTGACTCGGATCTTATTCAACTTCGTCCACACTTGACTTGAGCTGTGTAAGGATTCAATGCAATCGGTTTCGATGGAACTGCGTGGGGCACTGATTGATTATTATCCTTTCAAATGGCAGTCATTCCCCATCGTTGTTGCTGCTGCTGCTGTACATCCTAATGGCTGTCAAAATGATTTTCAATTTGTAATAAACCCACCGTCGCCGCTGCTGCGGTGCCGGCAGGGGTGATGGAGATGGACAAGATGTCAGGATTATCTTGGAGCTTGTGTGCTGCGGCTAAATCATGGAGATCCGCCATCCCCGGGTCACCTCATCTACGGAATGGCACGCTAATAGAAGTTGTAGCGATTTCGGAATTGAATTTATTGCCAATTGAGGGGCACAAATACACAGCAGCGGCCGCTTGGGCTTTCGTTTGACGTACAATTTCATAGCACGCCATCGATTAGGCACTAAGAGGGCTCAAGGATATTGGGTCATGATCGTGGGTGGCTGGTGGGTGGTATGAAAGTTCTTATCTCCTTTTATGTGCTATTAATTTTTTGAGTTATGACTTTCGCAGGCAACAAAACCATTTCATTCGAAATCAAACCATATCGCTGAAAAAAGGATACACACACATCCTCCACACACAGCCCGGCATCCGGACATCCATAGAAACGGGATTTTATTGATGCGGACGTATAATTTTATTGTCAAATGCTTAAAGGGGGATGGATACACAGGATATAGCAATCATGTAGGCCTAATAAAAATCAGCATGTAGTGCTCTGTTTGTTTGCTCACAAATTCCAGCCCGGGGCTGCTGGAGTGAGGTGTTGAGTCCCGACGGGCGATTCTGTGGCTTGGGTGTGTGTTTGGAAGTCATCAGCCCTTGGGCTGATTCAATTGCTGCCACGGACCAGTACCGAGCATAGATCTCGATTGAGTTATGGAATATTGAGATTTGATGCTTGAGGTGGAATGACTCTTCTGCCTCTCTGTGCGGTTGGGGTTTTTCTGCTTTTGTGTAGGGGTTGTTTTGTTACTTCAACTTAGATTGGATATTTTCTGTTTTGATTTATGTGTATCCAATCGAATCGAACTCGACTTGACCCACATCGTCGCAGAAAGGGTGGGCTGGGTTTCGTGTTAATTAATTCGGAAGCATACACGCGACGCCAGGGTTTTGGCTGGCATTTCAAATCAAAAACGTCACACACACATAATCGTACACAAAATGAAAATTTCTATTTTTTCTCATCTGAATTTTCTTTTCTCTCTCAAATTGCTGTTTTGCAGAACAATGGCGCGCAGCAGTTGGCTTCGGAGGCAACTGTTTATATTCAGCTGGAGGATGTTAATGACGAGATCCCGCTGTTTACGGAACGAGAACAGGAAACCGTACTTGAGGGTGAACCGATTGGCACAAAGGTTACTCAAGTGAATGCCATTGACAAGGACGGAACCTTCCCCAATAATCAGGTAAATCTATTTATATTGTTGACGACGTACTGACGATGACTTACGCAAGGACGGGGGGTGGACCGAGATGTTCGAGTTTGGTTGCTTGATGTATCTCTGCGGGTGGGGTGGACGAATGGCGTCAGATTGAAGGTAAATCCGGGTTTTCCAATGGGGTGGGATCTTGAACGCGCTGTGCAGTGAGAGAGAAGAGTGACAGTGACTTTCTTGCACAAACTTAGAACTGGCAAACTTATTTGAACCCCTAATCATTGTCACAATACTCAGATGATCTTAAAACCACGAAGTAATGGTTCAAAATGAGTCTCTTTGATAGAAAGGCAAGAAGTGCTTGTTTGATACTGCACAACATTGAGAAACACATCTTGCAGGGCGTGCAGATCTGGCGACGAATAAATTAAGCAACAAAACGAGCAGAGAGTGAGAGCGCCGGATTACTTTTACAAACTATATTTCTCCCCGACTTTCTGGCTTCGCTTCAAACAGCCTGAAGATCTGCCTGAAGATCTCCAGCGACGCTTGACGTGATTTTAATCTAAAATAAGTGTTCGAACATACGATCTGACGGAAAAAATAAGCAATTCCAAGTGACATAATGGCAGCGACTGACTAGATACATATTTTGGCTTTTCCGCTGATTTCGTTTTCATTTCCTACATCTTTAAATATATTAAATATTAAATATTAAATGTTAAATATTAAATATTGAATATTAAACATTAAATATTAAATATTAAATATTAAATATTAAATATTAAATATTAAATATTAAATATTAAATATTAAATATTAAATATTAAATATTAAATATTAAATATTAAATATTAAATATTAAATATTAAATATTAAATATTAAATATTAAATATTAAATATTAAATATTAAATATTAAATATTAAATATTAAATATTAAATATTAAATATTAAATATTAAATATTAAATATTAAATATTAATATTAATATTAAATATTAAATATTTAATATTAAATGTTAAACATTAAATATTAAATATTAAACATTAAATATTTAATATTAAATATTAAATATTAAATATTAAATATTAATATTAAATATTAAATATTAAAATATATTTAAATGTAAAAAAATAAAAAATGCCCACGCTCTATGAGCATTGACTCGAAAGAGGTGAGCCGTACAACCTTTTTACTCGTACCAGAAATCGAACCTAGGCAACGTAGGCTCAAGTGCGTAGTCAAACTTAGGTATGTGTTTCTATCAAATCAATGTTCGAAAGTGACTGGTCCCTTGAACAAAGCAATCATACACAGAAGCTTTACCGATTGAAGTGTGCATGTTCTTAACTTAGTCGGTCCTAAGCTCTTACTTGAAGAGCTGTGCTGATACATGTGAGAAGAATAGCACGCATAACCAGCAAATTATTTGTATATTTTTCATTCATTACGTAGATGCAGCTGCTGTTAGCCGGAATGGCTCAGAAACCGACACTCTATTCCACTGCATCCATCGTTTCCCACAAGAAGTTGTGAATGCACTGAGATCGTCCGACTAGTTTATTCGTTAAAACAAGACGAAAGCCGGAACAAGAATGTGTATGTGCTGTTACAGTCGTAAAAACTCCTAATTGCAACACTCCAATACAGCAGTCCACATCAATTCCCTCTGCACCTGTTCGTATTGTTTCCAACCACATCTCGGGAGAACACAACAGATTTGAAATTTGTAGCATTCCTTGCCAACATCACGGTAAACATGCCGGCTTCTGTAATTTGCTATGTGTACACAAAATTTTAATCAAACCTAAGGCCGCACCTCTCAGTCCTCACATGTGCTCTGCGATTGAGATGAGAGGACCCCGAACCTCGGCAAAGGTTTGAACGGACAAGTGCATGTGGATAGAGGATGCGTACATGCGCCTGCTTCTTTTATGTACTGACAAAGTGCATATAATTTCGCATTTCGCCTGGGCGAGGGCAAACAGTTGTGTTACCAACACGTAACCATCTATGTAAACCACTGAACTAATTAGTTTTTGTAAACCGAAACTGTGTGGGCATTCATGTGAGTTGCAGAACTGCTGCTCTGCTGGTTCCCCTTTGCCACTGGAATGTGTTATCAACCTCGAACCCAAAATGGAATCGCTTACTTTGCCATTCGCCTGTGCCACAAAGTCCTTTAAAATCATTTTAATTGTCTCACTATCCTGCCCCTCCATTCCATGTTCGGCCGGCGACATCTGAACTATCCGCTCGTTGGGAAAAGAATAATGATCACATTGCGCCGTGTACAGTCGCCAGTTAGAACCAGAGCATGCGACAACTATCTCATTATTCGGAATAGAAATGAAAAAACAAGGAGAGACACAACAACTCACAATGTTAGGATTCTCTCTCTCCCTCCCACTGTCAAAGGCTGTGGGAAAAGCGAAAAAAAAGAAAAGCCAGTCAAATGGTACCCGTATGCACAAAGACGACCGCCTTCCGCCGAGTCCAACATCTCCAAATAATTAGAGAATATAAACTTTGGAAAAAAATTGGAATTTATTTAAGGAATAGATACTGATCCTTCCGGCCTTCCAACGCCGCGTCGTGGAGCCTCTGCCGCATTGTCACGGGAAAGTGAAAGAGAAGAGTAGTCGCAGCAAGAGATGGGACACGAACGTAATTATAATCTGCGAACGACTATAACTACAAGTTTCAGCGATTGTGGCTCAGTCGTCCAGGAGAAGATACCATTGCATTGCATCCAGAGGAAGCAGATAATGTGATACGAACAAAAAAAAAATGTGAGACTAAGGGAAAAAGTACTGCAAAAGCTTAACTAGTTTTGAAACTAAATCCATCCTCGCCAGGGAATAAGAGGCAAAATGAGGAGCAACAGCTCAGAGCGGCGCGGCGCTGCTACAACCGCCCTCCTCTGCTGGTCGCCGGCGCCGTCGGCCAGTCAGCGTAAAAGGGAGTTAAGTCGAAGAAAAACGACGCACGGTCGGCAGGATGAGATAGAAATACTCTTCAAGCTAATTAGGATTTCCATTGCTCACGCTTCGTTGAAGTGAAAATAAAGAAAACGAGTGAGCTAAACTTAAACCGCAGTAGCATTATCCTCGAAAAGTAGTTGGATTCACATTCTCGCAAGAAGATAATTCCCCACTGCCCCGCTCCAGGATTTAGGGGCCACACCACAACTTTGCCGGCAAAAGCATCCGAGTCGTTGTTATTGTGACGAGGATAATGCATTCAATTCATCAGACATGCAGACGTGCACGTACATACATACATCCTAATCCGTTCTCGTTGTTGATTATATCCTCTCATTGTGCTCTAATGTGTTTTTTTTTTTTTGCTTCTCCTCTAGGTGTACTACTACATTGTTGATTCGCCTCGTAACGAGGGGAAGGAGTTCTTCGAGATAAATCTGCAAAGCGGCGAGATCTTCACCAAGACTGTGTTCGATAGGGAGAAGAAGGGCGCCTACGCCCTGGAAGTGGAGGCACGCGACGGAGCTCCTTCGGCGAGACCGAACAGCAATGGACAACCAAATTCAGGTAAGTGCTCTGCGATAGTTCATGCGATTGGGGCTGAAAAAGCACTGCATAAAGTGCCAGAGACTTGAGGGTTATTGAGACTTTGTTCTTGTTTCTTCGGTTGAGATGATTAGATTTTCTATTTTTGGAGTGCAGTGATATGTTCCTGTGAAGGAAGATGAACTTTTGCTTTCATTCATTAGATCTGCTTTTCCTGTGGAGAAGTGGGGTTGGAGAAGGCAATTGGTTCAATGTGTGCTTAGATCCTGTCATTTAAATCTACCAATTGACATCCATCCCCACTCATTAAACGCAATAGTCTTGGAACTTTTACACTTGGACGGAAAATTATTTTATGGATGTGACCTATTGGGAGCACTATAGGCTGTATGGAGCACCAAGGTACTACACACCGTGTGCGTATAACATTCTGCGCCTCAGCTGTGGTGGCGTATTATTGGCATCTATTTCGTATTGAGGTGTAGTGTATCTACGTGTAACTTCACTGAATTCCGTCTCAATTCATTGTTGAGCCTGTTGAATGCTCGTAGCCTTGCATTGACCTCTTGTATAGGTTTCAAGGTTTCACCCGAGTGTTTGGAAAATTTGGCCTCTCGATGCATGGTGAGTTCTGTGTCCCAACACTGTAGCTCTTCACCCGTTTTTCCCGTACGCTGCTGCAAAAGCAGAGTTCATAGCATAGTTGAACTTCCCTTCGAGTTAGCGGCGTCTATGTGAAACCAGAATATCAGTTTCTTATCGAGAATCGCACCATGGTCCTTAATATCCGTTTCATTACGAAGAGTGGGCCCACATGTAGTCTAAGAAGATCCTCGGTAAACATAAAGACAATTACGAAAATTTAAAGAAATATTAAAAAGGAGTGGTCCTTTGTTAGCTTAATGAGCCCAGTCAGGCGCCTACGGATCCAACTGGGCCAGCTTATTGACAACTCATCTTCGACACGAGGAGTCTTCAACTCCGAACTAGTGCGACTACACAACAGAGGACGCCCACGTTTACGTTGGGTCACCCTTGCAGCAAAGGATCTCAACCAAACAGAATTGCGAAACTGGACTCACGTAGTCAGATATCGTGCTAGTTGAAGACTCTTGTTGGTTAATGATCAGGTCCACCCCGGACTGTAGCGCTAAATATAGAAGGAGAAGTGGTCGAAGCCTGGAAACACTGGATATTTCTCGATTGACAACAACCAATTGTCATAAATTGAATTCCATTTGAGAGGCAATTCGAAATCATTGTGGAAGGATGATAGGGTGTGCTTGACAGATTATCAAAACCGCCATCTTTTTGTTAAGTGGCATTCGATAGCTGCGTCTCTTAAGCATTAACCACAATTTAAATTTCTTTTTCAAAAACAAACATAATTTTAAATAAGTGAGTAATTTCAAAAATTTTGAGAGAATCAATTAGAAAAACGCTGCACTTTGCAGTCAGGTTGCAAAAGCTGAAATCACCGGGAGTATTTTTGAAAATAAATTTTCTATTTATATGCAAAAGGCATAGATTACTGCGTGCTACAGAAAAAAAAGGGGATGAGCTTTATATATTTTTCCGATGATGGCTGGTGCCCACAAGGATAACCTACAAATGTGTTCATTAGACATTAGAAATCTGAATTGTTTTTTTTAGAATAAAGTACTTAACAAATAATTTAAAAAGAAAAATTATTGAAACAGTAACATAAAATGTTGCGGAAACAGTTCGTCCCGCAATGACGTCAGGGCCTCTGTAGAACTGTCAAGCACTCCTTACCATGAGTCCTTCCATCCATCAACATTCGGAATCTAGTTCAGAACCATGGACTGTATTTCAAATAACTACAGTTCGCCCGACATAATTGCGTGAATGGTTGCGTCAAGTGTCATCTTGAAGTCCTTACAAATCAGATCAACGTGAGCTCACATCAACACTTTAAAAATATTCATTATCCAACTGAGGGTGTTATTTTCACATCAATAGATGATAGTTTTATGAAAAGTGGTGATATTTTTATCTGTAGAAAGAAAAGTGATTTTAGTGATAAAACAAAATAACCATGTATCTACTCGGCTCTGCCTACAAATAGGCAGTTCTTCTTTCAATTCTACATCACATTTTTTTTTTGCTTGAAATATCTGCGAATTCTTCTCACGTAGTTTTATATATGAGGCTAAACTGTTCGTCACCAGGGAACTCAGAAATTGTTACAGTGCGAACTCGCTTTATGCAACCGCGCAACTCCTCGATTTTCGCAACACTAGCATATCCAATTTCTCGTAAAACAATTTTTGTGGGTAATTTGTTATTCTTCTGTCAAATCAATTGATGTATATCAGTACACTCACAAGTGTAATTTAATTCAAACAAGTGTATATGAGATTTCAGATTTGACATTTCATAAGATTTGACAATTGATATAACTGCGTTTCCGTACGTTCTTGCGATTCTGCGTCTCTCTCAGAGATTTTTATCTCCACTCCTTAAAATTGACAGACTTCCAATTCCAATTTGGTGCAGAAAGTACTGGAACAGACCCAATGTTGAGGTGTAAGTTCAACATGACGATTTGTCAGACAACACTGAATAAAAATAGCATGACATTAGGCCAGTTATACGTGATATGTCATGTGGCGTGAAACGCAAATGTGCGCGTACTTATATGATTCACGTGAAATCGTAGTCATCAATTTCGTGACATTTCGAATCGAAGACTCGTAAAAAAAGTAATTTAAAAAAATCCTCCATATTGCGGTTCGTAATCACGAAAATAAGTTGCCACGCGATTTTACAATGATGGGCGAACGCTGCACCCTTTGAAAACCGACCTCTTAATTAAACTTGAAATCACAAGTAGAATAATATGCAATTCTCTCGCCAACATCACATCATGCATGTTTTTTTTTTCTACATTTTCTCGTGTACTTACCTCATTTGATCGTGGTTAACATTCTACGCATATCACAAGTGCTCGTGCGACCACAGCGAAATTCTGCAAAGCACTTGCACCCAATTGAAATTGATAGCACAGACTTCCGCCCATTGTACCCGAGAAGGCTTTATATGGTTAGAGTGATGTTTTTCCAATCAAAAATATTTTTGACTGAGCACTCGAAATTCACTTCAAAAATGCGCTATGAATAGCTGGCAAACACTTGACGAAGCCTGCTCAAAATTTGACTGTAGTGGTGATAGCAGCGTGAGTGATTTTTTGTAACTTTGATGAAAGTTCAGAAGGTCACGTTGATCCGCCCTCGTTTTTGAATACATCATGCACTTTGAACGTTGCGCATCTGATGGATCTTCAAGATCAATATCTACAAAATCTTACGCAAAGAGAAAACCTCTGTTCATGGAACAAAAAATCTCCAGAAATGCACAGCTGCTCATGTCATCGTGAGAAGTGTCTCTCTTTGACTAACTTGGTGTTCGTCCCAAATTTGTCTGAACTCATTCTCTTTCTTCAAGCAGGCGAAGACAAACTTAGAAATTCGTTTGACAGACACCTCAGAATTGACCTAGTTTGTAGCTTGTTTCCACTCACCCACATTCGCTAAGTGCTTCACTGAGGACCCTCAAACAAGATGAAAAATGAATTCGTCGTGTTGTCTAATCACTTAACCTTTCGACTTTGTCCCCAAAGTGACATGAAGAACTTTAAAAACACAAGTTTTTCACTTGTCGAGCATTTTCTGAAGAGTCAATGAACCAACCTCCCCTTCCTGCATCTGCCCATCATGCAGCTCGTACTCATACTCGATCAATGCAGCTGCCATCAAGGACTTCCTGTCGCCTTGAAAGTTTCAAATCACAGCTTGTTGTTGTATTCACACGATTCTGCTTGCGTGTTCGTTCTTCGGTCCCTCTTGAATATTTTCTCGCGGCTGCTTGCTTGTGGTTCCTTCTTTTATTTTGCGAGTCCAACTTACTCTGCTAGCATCGGGAATTGCGAATGAGGCGGAGACAACTTTTGCTTGCCAATTAAAAATTCGCAGCGCCTCCTGCCTGCAGTGGCAGCAGAACCCCACGTGCTCCGTCAAATGAGCGATGTCGTCGGAGATGTTTGTTTGATTTCTTCGACATTGTAGGGAGACAGATAAACTTTCGCGTTTCTTCACACTCTGTGTGAGCTTGTGTGTGCCGATGCAGGAAGGCAGGAGACAGCAGGGAGCAAATATAGCTTACCTTCTGGCCGGGCTTGGTTGTGCTCATGTTGCTGTTGTTTGTCGTACGTTTTCTTCTTTTTGTTTCTTCACTATTTTGCATATCGTCCTGTCAAGGATGCAACTTTAAATATGAAATCTTAAGAACGCTTAGCGAGAGTTTTGGCAACGAGTTGAGTGTGTACCCACGTCGCCCGACGGTCCCCGTGCTGCAGCGGCTCGCCCCTCTCTTTCTCTCTCCTCGAGTCCATTACGTAACGTGCAATGCGGAAGTATTCGATGGAATGCGGTAGTCCTTTGAAGAGCCTAATTTAATTAAGATTTTTGGCAAACACCAAGGATTCAATGGGAATACCTATTGTCGGTGAGTCAAGATGGGGTGCCCGCCCCCGGTAAAGCAAATTTAAGACATTTTAATGAGTTCGTAAAAGCGAATTCGATGGGTGCTTGCTGGTTTGAGGGAATCCTTGTAACTTTGAACCACCATTCGGAGAGTAATCGATGCCGTCGACAGGGCTTGCAGCGCTTGTGTGAGAGAAGCATCGTTTGGGGGTGGGCGTGTAAGTTTTATTTCAAATGGAGAAGTTCGCACGTTTACAAGTGGCCTGCGGTGCAGAAGTGTGTGTGGTTTGGATATTTTCAAAATGAGCATGCTAACGCAGCTAGTGCCGGAAGCGAGAAAATATTCGTGTTTGTTTTCAGAGCTAGGCGGAATCAGGAAGTGAAAGGACTTTTGGATTATTGTTGTCCTAGATTGATGTTCACACGTAGCGAGTGCACCTGGAGTGAAGTCAAATGCAAACTTTAAAATGGTCGATGGTCAGGGTTCTCGACAAGTCCCGCGACTTTGAATTTCAATTGAGTTGAAGTCCTGTTGATACCGAATCCTTAGAAAGTCGGCAAGGTTCATTGACTATGCTCGTTCCAGAAGCTCCAAAATTCATCATGTGAATTCTTCAACAAAAAATCTTACAAAAATCACACGTCAACTCGAGAGGCACGATATTTCATTCCCTTGAGGTATTTGCATTTGTTATCACAACGGGCCTACTTTAGTCTAACTGTGACTGTCTTCTGCAGTCTGCCACTTCTGCAGTGTACCAAATCGAACCGTCATGAAGACGTGAGCGGTTAAAATATGTCCAGCGGCGAATGAAAAACGAAGTATCTGCTGTCCTTAACAAAAGTACACCCGATATCGACGTCTTGAAGAAGGCGTCGCAATGGGCAGCCATAACGAGCTGGTCAAGAAATTCGTCTATATCGGCTTCACCGTGACCAGCGGTTGCAACACCAGCTCCAAGATCAAACGCAGAATAAATCTTGCCAATCGTGTTCTTTTTTTTCTTTGGGCTCAGCGAAAAAGTATCCTCTTCGAACTCCCAAAATGTTTTGCAATTTGCCATGCACAATTAGAAGCAGCTAGGCAGAGGCTGCGCTGAGGTCTAGGTCTATCCGGACTGTAGCACAAGACGGAAGGCGACAATGAAAGAGGAAGGAATCGGAGAATATGTCTCTCATTTTACGGCAAAGAGAATGCCAGTCTTCTCGAGTTCAACGACTCCAGCTGTCATAAAAAAATGAAGTTATTCTGCGTCCTCTCGATTTCAACGACTCCAGTTGTCATATCAAAATGAAGTGATTCTACCAACCTTTGTCCTTACCAGTCGGTTGACTCTTACTGTTATTTGCCCTCGTTAATCTATGAAGTAAAACTTTGACGAAGAGGTCCTTGTCGGTTCCGTCTTTCCATCTTTTTCTGCTTCTTCTTTTATTTAAGCAAAAATTCTGCTTCCTCTCAGATCACCATCCACTGCATGTGACTGGTAATAAAACGCAACATTGTTCACTAGGAGGCTCATTGGCTCATTTTTATAGCACCCCTGCCGATGGCCAACCGGATGTCCCTTGACATTTCCGCGCTTTCTTCCGAAGTCTGGTAGACACGGCCAATCGAAACCATCGCACTTTGTATTTCTTCCAAGGGTCCAATGGCGACATGCGTCTTCGGCGAATTCATTAGCAGACATCAGTCACGAAGATTAACTACAGCTCCTTGGCGACAATCAGTTGTTAACATGTTTACCCTTCCTTGTGGTTTCTCATTTAAGACCTTCTACATTGTTTTAGCTGCCATAACAACTGAAGTGTACCCGAACCCAAGCAGTATACCACTGTTGCTCATATCCTCCCGAATGGCATCAGGAAGAGGATGTGTTCAGCTCTGGAATTTGCCGAGTATCACCTCCAGTGGTGGCTGCGTGAGTTGCGATTGCCTGAAGTCCTCTAATCAGAACAGCTACAGAAACACTAGAATTCCTGACTGTCGTTGTAAGGACCTCGCATGCGGCAGCCACAAAATGACTCTCAAGATAAATCACCAATTCATACATTTTACTGCACTCATCAGCTAAGCTAAGCTCATCTCATCGCACTTCGTCGCAATCGTCGCACTCCACATTTCACATGCCTGCCACCTGTCACCCTGACACTCGAAGACGAGACTGTGCCAAGCCATAAATTTTCACTCAACACTCGACTCTGTCTCTAGTTTGATGTTTTAATCACCCACCAATATCGTTGAGCGTACTCGGGGAATAAAAAGGACGACAGTCAAAGCTCCAGAGGCAAACGAAGGCCAACAAAAAATGAAACCAGTTTGTGATGTCTTTTTCATTGCCACATTTTATGCTCTTGCCGTGAGTAGACCACAACCGAAACCATTGTCAATCTGCAGCATAAATGGATGTTAAGAGTTTTATACACTCTCACAGCGTCCTTTACCCTGTACCGCGTAATGCAGTGAAAACACTTCCATTTACGACTTTAGCATATACGAACATGGACCTGCTCATCTTGCAAGAATCTCTGTAGAGCTCGCCCGGAGTGGTGCTCACACGAGCGTTCGCCTTAGATGAAATCACATATAATACGAGTGTATCTGTGTTTACAACTTCCTCCGCTTCCTTGGCTGGCGTTCCCCCGCACATGGATGTACAGCGTCGGCTTGAATCGTTCCCTATGGCAGGACCCTCCTCTCCCCTCTCATTCGGGTTGAGGGAAATTGCTTTCCTTTCGAATTTCCTTGGAGTATATCCAAAAACTCGTGTCATATTGTCTTGAGTAGCACGCGTTAGAGCACTCGCGACGCAAAGAGAAAAAAAAAAGAATACATTTCAATTGCACGTCTCGGGTCCTTGGCACCTTGGTTGGCAGCGCGGGTGCTGGGTTGGGGGGAGGAACACAATTAATTGCGGTTGTCTCGCAGAAAAGTATTGAGCTTAATAAGAAGAGAACAGGAGCCTCCACCGCTAGCTGGCGGCAACGTCCGCTTGATGTCAAACGCACGCAAAGAAGAGCACTTCGTGTCCGTCAAGCCGACGCGTCGTGCTGAAACACAAATTGAAATAATTACCGAGCTATGCCGGTCACTTGGACTCCTCGCATCCGTCGTTCGCTTTGTAAGCACTGACGGCAGTTGTCAATCGAAACGGGCATAAAGGAACCAACGGATTCATATGCCCAGAGCTGCAAATGAAAAATGCAATGCGAACCGATGCTGTGAGGATAAAGTGAAAGGGATTATCCGCACAGGAACTGAGAGACAGGATTGTCATCGATGGCGTCGACGTCCGGGATGCAATTGAGTAGTTGCGTTCCATGCACGCATTGCCCAATGCCCAGCATGTGTACTCCGGATAAGTACACCGTATGCTTGCGTCTGTCATTGTCCTCTTGTGGTGACACAGCCAACAACGTCTTCTCCTTCTGTGTGGGCAGAGATGTATGCTCCGGCTACTGGTCAAAGATAGAGGAGTGGAGTGGATATCGAGTTTGTTATGCACATTAAACATGTCCTGCTACACACGGTTCTGCTGCTGCCATACTCATTTCGTGGTCATCAGGACAGTCAGCAACATAAACACAGGATCACTACGAGATTGAATTTTATGCAATTCTTACGGTAGTGAGGCTGGTGCGTAATATTTCATGCGTATCTTGTCGTTTCCTTCGTTTGCCACAGCTGCGTTGAAATGGATTTCACAAAATGGAGTTGCTGAGAGTCAATATTACAATAATGTGCATTAGATCGAAATTCAATTTTGGTAAGCAGTTCTGAGCTTGGCTGCCATGCCGTATTGGGTGGTGTGCGTCGAATCCTTCGCTTGGTCTGCACTTCATAACTAAACAGTTTTTATACTTCACGGTATCAACAATGTGCTTGTGAGATCGAGAATATGCATAAAATGGATAAAAAGTCAATTCAAAAATAATACGCTTCTCAAAGTCTCTTGCCTAAAGGTCGCGTGTTTACAAAATTTTGATTGAGTTCATAATCATAGCCGTTTAGATGCCTAATGCATAAAATGTACGGTGTCGGCTGGATCTGCTCGAAATTCAAGAAAAAGTTCCTTGCAACAGAACCATGATTCTCGTAGTCCTTTAAAAAAAAAATTCCACTTTATCGCACGCATATTTGGATAAGTCAAGCTCTATGAAAATGTCGCTGACTGTGGTTTGCAAAGCCAAAAATCAACTTTTCCAAGCTCGCTTGCATGTGCATCTGCATGTGTACGAATGATATTCATATCCATGTTCCCCGTCGCAATTGTTTCGTCGTTGTCCTCACCTTCCGTCTGCGTTCCTCGCATTTTGTAAACGTTTGCCTTATCCAACAGATACATCGGTTGAATGTATGCAACGCCCACCCTACACACTTGCTGCACTCACTGCACAGAGTATTTGCGTCTTCTCACAGTCGTTGCGCTGTTTTGTTGTGACAAGTGACAATGGGGCGTCAACGAAACTCACTACGGCCAGTCGCCATTGTTCGACCGGATGTGAGCCAAATGTGAACTGGTCATAATGCAGAAATAACACAAAAGAAAATCTAGTTGTGTTTCGATTTTTTTCGCAGGATCTTTGCAACTGGAGCGTTGAATGGGTATTTTCTTCGAATTGAAAGTCACCAGACCGTGCGTTGTCTGCGGAACACTAAAAGGGCAAGAACGAGCTTGAAATATGTTAACTTAGATGATGTGAAGGCTGGGGGCTGCTGTACTGCTTCAGGATATTTTCCTGTTGAACGTAGGTCGTCTCAGGAAATTGCGAAATGAAGGAAGGACATGATGAGAAATTGCAATTTTGGCACAAGTCGTTGGGGTTGGTTTGGGACCTTCAGCTTGATATACGTTGTCGGTTGGCTTGGGAAGCCAACAGATTAATTTTTATTGCCTTTTATGTTAAATTGCTTGAGCGTTTTCAAGCGTCTGTGTCTGCGAATTTGTATATTTATTTGTTTGAATTTGAATGTTCTTGGGTGTTCTTTTGAGCAAGTTCATATTGGTTTGTCAATACTTAGGCACGCGGACGACTTTCAGCTTTAGGAGAAGCAAGGCGATAGGAACCAAATCGAGGTGGTTCAGTGGAATGGAGTGTTGGTGGATTGTGCGAGACTTAGGCATGAAGCAGTTGCCTGCGCAGTTACTCAATGCGCCACGGTCCCACAACCTCAACCCAAAAGGGGCAACATTTTTAAAACAATAGGAACAAAACAAATGTTAAGTATACGCCACAGTGTGTACAAATATTTAATTGAAAGACGCCATGACGCGGTCATGATAAGGCACAAAGTGTTACACTTAATTTTTGCCTCTCCTTTCTCTGCTTCTTGGGTTTAGTCTTCACTTGAAAACGGCACATACAATTCTCCCAGAGGGTATACAATTTGTATTTGAGTTGATAAGCCAATGCTTGCATTTGCTAAGAATCAAATTTGTGGCCCATATCTTGAGCATATTGACTGGTATCTCGCTAGTACCAGCTGTAATGTTGTCTCTGAATGCGGCAATTGGAACTGGCTTAGAGACATGGACAAGTGGAAAACCTGAAGGAGTCAACATTAGCGGGCTCTAACATTGTTCCGTGTTTGATTTTGATTTTACGAGTCATGAACGGAAATACAAATGCTCTACTTCACGACAATCGAAGACCGCCAAAGCATAACCTTCAGCCGCTCTGCCTGGCCTATGTCGTCTTCGAGAGGCGCCGTCAGCGCATCCTTTCTTGCTACAATTTGTGCTGACATTAACCCACTCTACAAACTAACCTCTCTCATGCTCATAATTGTGGGGCGATCCAATTTGTTTCCATGCATGCATGTTGTCAGCTTCACATAAATAAGCATAAATATTCGCTTCTTTAAAATCGGCATCACAACATCGTTAAATTCGACAGCTTCCCTTCGATTTCGGATTCAATATCACGAAATAAGTTGGTCGGCTCTGACTGCGGATGGTTGAAAAACGAGTATCTCCCTCAAGTGATTTTTGATGCTGGATCGTGGCAAGTCACTATTTACTGCGTTCGGAGCTACCAAACACCCATTAGCCTCTACAACTTCAAGTCTATCTTCGCAAATGAACCCAGTTCTCCAATTTTTATTGCTGCTCTCCTTCGCATCGAACTGATACGAGCTATGAGATATCTTCGGTAAATTGCCAAGTGAGCCAATCACCGATTCACGTGCTGTAGACGACCTTTATTCTCGTTTAGATCTCAGTTATCCCTCGATAAATATTATTGCCATCAACATCACAATCAATTTAAAATACCCACGTTCGGCAAACATATCGATGTCCTCGTCGTCACGTCGATCTGGGTGTGTGTTTGCATGTCGCCAGTGTGCGCCCCCCTTGAAATATGCCAATTCGAAGGAATTTGTGGATATCAGATGGTCTGTTGTAAGATCCTGTCGCCTCATCCATTCGATGTGTGTGCGTGTCCCCAGTGGGGAAGGGGGAGGGTGCGGCACTCGGAACTGTGTAAGTGACTTTGATGTGTGGTAATGGTAATCCTGCAACTTGTATGCTGCAGCAGTTATAATATAGAATGCGGTCGAGGGATACGCCTCCTCTTCATATCCGGAGTGTGTCTCAATAAATGTTAATATATTTATGTGCACAGTGATGCCTGACGTCGAACGTGCTCCTTCTGTCGGGGCTCATATGTTGGCCTGACAAAGTGTACGATGCGCTGGGGTGGGGATGGGCATTGGAAATGTGAAAAGAAATTCACAAGAATTTATTTTAATTGGAGCAAGTATTTGAGAGGACGTGACAAACATCTCATCCCCAGCACGTCCACATGTGGGCGGATGCTGGCCCCTTCAATCAATTGGGTAAACATAAACTAACTGAAATATCCTTGCACCCAATCATTATGGTCTGAACCTTCAGTTTATTAACAGTCAACACACTCACACGCAAAGACCAGAGCCAGGACTTCCCGCACACTCACCACCGCGTCCATATCAACACAGCTCCTGGCAGCTGCATCCGTACGCATACAGAACCAGCCACGAATGCCTCTGAAAGTCCGTGAGGAGAGAAATAATGAAAATTCCCATCCTGGTCACAACGTGGATGCCACAAATAAAAGTGACCAACAGCCGAGTACGGCGGCGGATGGCATGTATGGATATCTTTCCGAACAGTCGCCACTCTCTGGCGGCGATAAGGATCAGGAATTTTTCGGTGGAATATACCGCATACCTCCGCAAACCTAATCGGAAGAGTGAATTTACGATGAGGAAGTCCCTGCCTCCACCGGCGGTTGTGTCGCTGAACTGGTGGCGTAGATATGGGAACAGATAAATCCTGCAGTGGCCTCTAAGTTAATCATACGACATCATATGGTATCTAATGTCCTTTGGTGGTCGCCGTGGGAGTGCACAACATCAGCCTTGCACACGTTACACCACTCTCTCACTCCCTCTAGATTTGGCGTTAATTCGAACGCTGGCATGCGGAAGGGTGTACAATTCCTTTGGTGGGTCCGGACGTAGAGATGAATGGTGTCGGCAGTGTGGCGAGATTTACTTTACTGTCACAGACATGCCCAGCGACTGTGTCGAGTCGTAAGAATATGTGATGTGAACTTTTTGTGTCCACTCGGTGTGTTAGGTATTTTTTTGTGAACCTGTGGTGCGAAAGGCAATTTAGTGATGCACGTGCGAGGAATGATTTACTAATGCATGCGTAAGTGTGTTCGAAACCCTAACGACTTGCTGAGTGAATGAACGACGAAGCGATATAGCACGCGGATGGACTAGGTTGGATTCGGTCGCTGGGTGCAGAGGGCAACCACAATATAGCCTATTGTAATGGCATGCGGTTTGAATGTCTCTCGCTCGTATGACCAGTTGGTGCATGGTCAGTGGCGATGGGATATTGCCCACCTCACTCGGGTCATCGAAGAAGTAAGCAGCCATATGAATATCCCGCCGTGATGCGAGTGCCCCCTATGGCTTCCTGCTAATCTTTGTCCGTGCAACTGCAGTCGTCCGCAGCTGGAGAAGTGGCTGTGAGCAAGACCCATCCGAGAGGAATGTTTAACTAGGGACCAGTTATGACGCCGATGAGTGTTCTGAGTGCAGTGTTAAACTGTGTAAATTCTATCTTCTCCACTGCATCTCTCCGGTGAGTGCAAGGGACGTGCAGTCTTATGCTGTGTCCTGCGAAGTTTGGGAGGCTTTTCTGGACGGTTTTTAACGGTCTCAACGTTGTCAGAGGCTCCAGAGAGGTAGCGCGCTAAAATTGAAGGTTGGTGTCTCCGGTATCGAACCATAAACCATAGATCGTGTACCAATATGTGTAATTTCCACAGCTGAAGTTTTGAACGAATGACTGCCAAAGTTGAAACGAGACAAGAATTTTGATGATTCTTGTGGTTTGACCTGTTCGTTCCTGTTGTTGCTAGAATTTTGATGATTCTTGTGCTTGGACCAGTTTTTGTCGGAAGGAATGGGCATTTGACAGTGAATCCGCTTCAACTCATTCCTATGCGACTTTCTGTACATAATGCATCGACGTTGACAATCAACCTCATTCCAAAAAAAGTTCCTCAAATTTTTGTTTGGCTTCCAATGGATTGAGTTACATATTCTCGTATGCCCTTCACTCGCGAATAGTATTACACAAAAAACTGAGTACTATTTTCCAGTAATCCAGTAATGGCATTCTTTCCGGAAATTCCACATGACTTCCGTGGTGTCATTCAACGGAAATTTAGCGATTTGATGGCATAACTGAAAGCACTAGCTGAATTCTAGTCATTTCCCAACCCACACCAAAATTTGTGAACAAAAATTTCTCGAACTTTAAGAGCACCGCACCGCTTTAATCCAGCTTTTAATTTTCATTAATTGGGAACCTGCCTACAGACTTATTGAACACCCACACTCGCACCCCTACGACCGACACGCAGGATGGCTTCCGGTACAAAATACTCTCACAATGGAATCCAACGTTCAGAAATCAGAAAATGCTCCTTTTGAGGATATCATTTGACGCTTTCTTGAATACACCCATTTGGAACCGAATAACGATGGTGTTTGCCAGATTCTGTGCTGTGCAAATATTCAGAGCGACCAGCCTTGACATGATTAAATTTGCTCTCGCCCACCACCATGCACACTGCATGGGTGTGCTCGTGTGCGGAGGGCGACGGCGGGGAGAACGCTTTGAATTTTTGAAGACATTATTTTCAGAAAAAGGCGTCGCAGTGTTTTCTCCGTTATGTTTCTTCTGTTTTTTGCCTTTTTTTTGTGTCAAAGTCGTCGTCGTGGAATGGAGGCAACAACATGCCGCCATGTCCTGGTTACGATACACAATATGTGTGGGGGGGAGGGTGGGCGGAGGGGAGCTCGGCACTCAATCTCGACGGGGTCGAGACATTTAAAGACGGTTTCTCTTTCAGCCGGAGGCTGTCTATTGTTTCTCTGCGTGGAATCCATGAATACAAGGGATTATGTGCTTCAGAAACAATTTCAATGAACATCAAAGGTAACTGAATTAATAGTAATTCGGGAGGAGGACAAAGGACTGTCGGCATCCCATTGACAATGACTTCTGAGGGCGGGTAGGTCTTCACTCATGTATTGGCTGGGTGAATATTCAAGAGGGAAATTCGTTATCGACTCGTAAGATTGCTTATTTTGAAGGTCATCTTAAAGGTAATTGAAATTTGTTGCTTTTTGTACCTGGAAATTTAAGCGTGGGTTGCTGTTGAGGTGATGACGATCATGCGCTTTACGAATCGGCACATATTTTTCAAAAAGCACTCTAGTCATGGAGATTCCTTGATGTTCAGGTAGTCGAGAAGATTCGGCATTATTACCAGCGACTTCCACAAGCTGTTTAGGTGAGGAAGAGGATCTATTCTGGGTTTGTGTATTTTAGTTCAGTACAGAGAGCACTCGGTTTAGTTCGAATCTGTTATTGAACTATTTCGTTCAACTAGTTCATTTAGTTCTGAGTAGTTCACTGCTCAGGAAAGCAGTTCCATTTTGATCTTGAGTCCAATGAAAAAATAGGACAGTGTGAAAAATGTGAATTGGAAAAAGTCAAACAAAATTGGTTAAACGTGGTTGTTCATTATTCAGTCGCTAGCAGCTTGTTTCTTGACATTTCTTCTGTTGTCTCTGTTTGAAAGCCACACACATTCACACCACGATACAGAGCATACTCATGTACACATAATGTAACCATAGACAGTGCATGATCCTTTGCAAAATAATAAATTGCTGCCTCTTTCCAAAACCTTTGCTGTCTCATCTTCAAACATGTGATTTAATGTAAGAAACATTTTGAAAAAAAGACGTAGTGCCATACGGGCTCCATCGGGCGCGGCATGACTCCCAAGGATGCGGACAGACCAAGCACATGCTCTCAACTGTCTGTAAGCAATCCGTGGCATTCGCGTTAACCCTTGGCAGGCAATAGACTGCAGACGACGTACAGGCCTACAAAAACGGGACACTACACCTCCGCCAAACATTTAAGTGTGATTGGCCTAAGCGACGAAACCCTCTGCGACGCCTGTGGAGAAGACGACGACATTGCAGAGCACTTCTCCTGTCCCTATCCCGCCTTTGCTCGGATCAGGTATCAGGTCTCATCACAGAAGCGCCTGGTCTTCGAAAACTTGAAACAACACCAAAAGTAAGTTTGCTGCCTGGCAGTACAATGGACCAGTTTTTGAATTTGAGTGCTCCAGTGTGGTGTTAAAAATCTTCGACAAGTCGTACTCGCTTGAGCAAAACTTAACCAGAAAGGAATCTCTTTAATATATCATCAATTCATCGGGTTAACCAAAAACCACGGGAACAAACATTCCGTTCACATACACCACCGGCAGCGCAGCGATGATCGTTGCGTTAGAAAATCATTCCAAAAACCAGGCAAAAAAACATTTCGTTTACATACACCACCGGCAACGCAATAATGATCGATGGGCTTGCGCTGCGGCGAACAAAAACAACCCTACTGCTCGTATACACAAAAAGCAAATGGTTCGATTTATATTCAGATTGTGCCTACTGAGTGCATACATGTAGCAGGGGAAGTCATACCTGAATTTGGTGAACTACTGAACTAAATGAACTACAAAAAGGTGAACTAGTTCCCATAGTTCACTTGATAGAGCGTGAACTACACAAGCATACTCTGTACATACATTCTTCGTAACTACACAAGCTTATTTCTTTCTTATACTTTCCCCGTAACCACCCCGTACCACCCCGTAACAGTGTAGCAGCTTTAGACGCATGAATTTAGAGGTCTTCTGTGGAAAAATCAGCGGCTTCACTGAGATGTCCATCAGCTGACTTCTATGTTAGCTACAAGTGGATTGATGAACTAGACTTTAGTCTACCTCTGAGACACAGTAGCCCTAACCTTGAACTCAGTTCACTCTACCCACAGTCAAAAACTGTCCTCTCGACTAAAGGCATTACAGCTTTGAGTGAATCTCTGCCATGTTGGTGCCTGTAGTGTCGACAGACCACAACGAGTGTGGTCAGATCATGTCATGAGCATGACATATCGAGTAACACCTCCCACGCTCGACCGTAGTGTTGCCTGCACACTACTGTGTCAATCAACCTGATCTCAGTCGAGATCTCCAAGGTACATCATTAGCGAAGAAAATAATGATCACGTCACATAGCCCGTTGCAATGGCTTTCACCACAACTGGGCTGAAGTTTTCCTTTGTTTCTGTTCCAACTTGTGCATGCACTATTGACACAATTTCCAAAGTCACATAACCACACTCCAAGCCACTGATTACCATGCCACAGAAATGTCGCCCTTTATTCCATCACATTCTTGTGTCCAATTACCGTTGCATTCACAAAGAAACCTCATTACAATTTCGCCAGTGTGAGTGGGGGGGGCTGGATCGAACCATATCCGTTTCACAACCGAAACTCATCATTTGATATCCTCTTTCAGTCCCAGTTCGAAAGTTTAGCATACTCTTCAAAGGCGACCCCCAATGAACTTTTGTATCTGGAGCCTCTTTCATCCCTCCATCCATGTGGCCTTGACTACCTGCCAAAATTATCAGGATCCTCGGCTAAACTTATGACACTTGCTGTCCGTGAGCGAAGCCTCACAAAAGTTTTACCCGTGCAATAATTATCTAACAGGGTTACTCTTCTCCTTCAGCGAGCACTTTTCCAATCCGAAGGCAGGCACGGGTGGCGCATCGTATCTACAAAGTCATCGGTGGTCGTCTGTTGCCAGGAAGCATTCTGCCTTCATTCAAGGCATCATGTATGGCTGAGTTTATTGTGCCTCGTCCACGCTTGTGTGCGTGTTTCGGCAGCAGATTGAACCAATCTGTTGGCGGGGGATGCATTTGTCAGTGCCCTTGTGTGTGCACACAACGAACTTATCATAGCCATGCAAAGCAGAACTAAAGTTGATGCTCTTTCCCGCATCATGCTGTGCCTGAAAGAGATGACGCCCTTTGGCAAGGATATTGAATCCGTGGCGTGGCACAGTTGAAAGGGGAACTCCATCGTCGTCGTCGGGTGGGTTGCGCTATTTAGAAATCCTGCCTGCACACACACCTTGACAGGCTGCTTGACAGCTGTTCTCTCGAACGGCCATGCTGTGGAAATGAAAATCTTACACTTCGACGGGCCGACCGGTTTGGGGTTGAATGGGATTCTGTCTTGTAAACATCCTTTTTCTGCGAGGATGTTGAAAACTGTTGCGGAAATTCATTAAAATTATTTTTTTTCTTTCTCTCTCTCCACTGTCGCTATCTTTCTCCGCGTAGAATACTCAAGATTCCCTGAGAAAGTTCCTGCACAGCAGGTGCTGTTTAAATTATTTGCTGTGTTTTTTGTTTCTTGCCCTCTTGGCAGAGAGGACTACACTTCGTGTCCTTGCGCGTAGGACAGGACGAAGCACAAAGCTTGTTGATTTCGTTTCATTGAAGATAATTCAATTCAGGTGAAGTGAAATTGTTTTTCAAAGAACGGACGCTATTTAGTAACTTTGTTTCTGATTCGTCGTCCTCCCATCGTGTGGATGTACTGCATAGGGGGCTGGCAGCATCGTAACGTAATCATCATCAGGTCAGATACGAGAGTGCCCTTTGTGACAAATGATACAAATGAAATGTTGAATTGGAGATCTGGATGAATGCCGTTGTTGTTACCGTCCGTCCGAGCGAAGGAAACAATATGTTTGCGAGTGCTTGTTTGCGAGAGTTGATGTTGACAATTTTTTTTCAATTCATTTCGCGAAAGACAAAAACTACGAAGATACATTGTCTCCACGTCTGAGTTGGGAGTGGTGTAAAAACAGTCTCACCCAGCCGATCAACAAATGTTGCGACGCCATTGAGAGGTGTGTGTTCTAATTCACGACTGCTGCAGCCCTCTCCGTGGCAAAGCTCTGCACGTAATCTCAACAATCCCCGTGAGGGTGCAGAGCAACACCTCAAAGCAGCTTCCGGCAGAAGCCAATAACAAGACCACCACACTCTCCCATCCCATCTCTGTCGACTCAGGCAAACTTCAAAGGAACACTCTCACGAGACAGTAGTATTTCAACACACCTCCTGCCATTTCCTGTCGTCAGACAATGTTTGTGTCGAATATCTGTCAGGAATTAAACGACCTCACCCCCAACCCGCCACCACCACCGCCGCCAGAAGTGAAGCACTTATCATCTTGTACCTGATTTAGCAAGTAAATTGTGAAATCAATTCGTCGCAATCGCATCTACCATCCCTAGCTGCTGGCGCACAAGTAATTGATACGCAAATCAGGAACCAATGCGCTAGTTGCTCCGAGCGTCAATCAAACCCAATCCTCTGTGTTCAACCGACCGCGACAACAACAGTATGTCACATTGCGCATTGTACCTCGTCCTCCCCCCACCCCTTTGAAACACACATTCACACACATCAAAGAGCAAGACAGCAAGCCGGCGAGCGCCAACAGCTGTGCGTGGGTAACTTAATGTTGCATGCTCCCTTGTGGAAATCCTTTACGTGATGAAAATTTCCCAGCACCATCCGCCTGTCGGGTAACCTTGAAGAAGAAGAACAGAAACAAAAACAAGAGCACGCATTCACAAACACATATGTATTCCTCCTCGCCTCCCTGGGTTGACTCAATGAAGGAATCATCGTGTTCTTTGCTCGGTTGATTTAAACGCACTGCGACGGGTGTGGAGTACTGGAACCAGCAGCAGTCAGGTGCCCCGACAAACGAATGACTACGTGTGTATGCCGAGATCAACAAGGATATTATGTATTTGCGCTGCAAGGACGATACAAGCAAGAACAAAAAAAAAAAAAAAGGCAACCCAAACGAGGAGGTTGCCCTCTTCCCTGAAGGATCAAAATTCATAAAGCATATTTAAACGCTAGAATCGTTCCGGGCTGTCTGCATGCGAACTTGGTCTGGTGGAAGGTTGACGGACGCAGCGGCCGAGGCACCGATGTGCTGCGAAAATGGGATTTACGGCATCTCGCCACACCAAGT
Source organism: Eristalis tenax (assembly GCA_905231855.2). NCBI lineage: Eukaryota > Metazoa > Arthropoda > Insecta > Diptera > Syrphidae > Eristalis > Eristalis tenax. The sequence goes on along the minus strand of HG993125.1, from coordinate 60,564,684 downwards.
GCCACATCTGGCTGCTGTTGAGCGTGTCAAAATGTTTCGCATTTCTATTTAAGACATTTCCTTCTCTTGGCAGTCGACAAATTTTGGTGTTATCGCTTATCGCATCCTTTTTGTTTTCAACGTCTTTTTTTCATGCTCTTTCTTCAGTGCTTGTGTCACTGGGGGTTCCTCACCCCTTGCTCTCATTACACATTGTTTCGTCGTGCTGCTACTGCCGGCTCCTGTTGTCGTGGGGGAAAAGGACACAACAGGATGCGCAATCCCATTTGATGTTTGTGTAGCTAATATTGCCTACATTCGTTTTTTCGCTGCCTGTTATCGTCCGGGGTGACTTGGTGGTGTAGTGCGGCAGGAGATGATCATCTGTGTGTGTTTTCATCAGAGGCAAAATTCGCAAGGTTACTGTGCGTTGCGTGTTTCCTATTTAAATATCACAATATCGCCTCCCGAATTTATTTTTGATGTTGTCCCGGGGATTTGTGTTGTGGGCCGGTTCTCAGCTTGGATTGGCTGAGCATGATGGAGGTGACTCCTCTCATTCGCGATGAATGTGTGCCATCATTTCGAGGATGAAATGAGGCAATTCGTTACTGTTCGCAGTTTATCCTACCCGAGCTCTTGTATATGTATTCAGGATTTTATGAGAGATTATTATATGCATACCAATGGGATAATAAATTGGCTCTTGATTGTCAAATTGCTGCTCGGGCAAGGATAGAAAACCGAGCGGCTGGAGGGGAGGCTGATGGAGCTCAGCACTATTTTTTGAGGCGATATCGCTGCAGTTAGCCTAAAAATAACAAGCCCAAGCATGATGGGCTGTACTTAAGACTGGCTGGCTGTGCATGTGCGTGTGTCGGAAGGAGGGGTATTTATGTCCTTCGAATATTTTACAATGAGAATTCCCACCACCATCACAACTACCAAGGATGTGAAATATTTTCTTTATTTTACTTCTGTACACACTCGGGAGAATCCTGTTTTTTGAAAGAGGAAGGCTTATGCGAGTAATTCATTGAAACTTGAATGACGTTGGCATATTGCTGTTGTTGGGGATCCATGGCTCAGGTGAGACGGAGAGACTATGTTTGTTATTTGGCCGAAAGTGGTTTGGTCTTTGGGAGTTAAGTCCTGTGGAGCGATGGTATTTGTTGACATCTGGTAGATGACATTTCTCGTTTACGGTAAGCTTGCTTGCTTAGCTGACATGTTCACTTTGTTTTTCCTAAAATCACAGTGAGGTGCATCTGAGCAGGACGAGTGTAGAGAGAATGTGGTTTCCTTGTGCTTGATATTGTCTTAAAGCACAGCTGGATATGAGAAGTATCATAAGTCATCAAATGAACGTATCATCTGACATGGGCTGTGGCTGTTGTGTTGTTCAATTGTTAGCTTAATTAAAAGAGCTGATGGTGCACATTTTTGGTGAACGCTTTAAAGTTGGTACGTCATTGCCACAAGCAGACTGGGTTTTCATTGAAATTTCTTGAAGTCCTATCGATGAAGTTTCTCAAAGAAAATTGGATTGACATCCTTTGTTCTTTAGATCAAACTGTCCAGAAATAACAACTACTGAGGATTACAAATGAGAAGATGAATTTCGGTAATTTTAGGCTTGAGTTATTCAATACCATTTTCCGTAATTGTAGTTGTTGAACTGTCTTATTGGAATTATTGAAGGTACAGAATTTCCACTTCCAGGATTTCTTGTATTTCAAGTGCATTAAACGGCTGTGATAATAACTCGTGTGAAATTAAATTGCTCGCTGCATTTTTGCTTACAGGAGAGAGTGATGAGGGCAGTGTATGCGTTCGAAAGTCAAGCCTCAAGGTGAATCCACACATTCTAGTCGGCAGTCGGTTCAAAGTTCAGGACTTGCCTTACCAAATCGGACAAGAAGTGTGACAGAGGTTGCATGGAACTTGCAATTTTCCTCTTCGTCGTCCAACCTTAACTGAAATATTTTCCATAAATTCAATCCTAACTTGGCTTGAAGTACGTTTAGTTTTGACATTGCAGAAATGTGATCCCACATTTATAATTTCAATTATCATCATCATCATCATCTTCTGAGCCGCATGCTCTACTAAAGCGGTCGCGGGGGTAAACCACACACGAGAGATCTCCAGGCAACTCGATCCTCCGCCATCGACTCTAGTTCATCAGGAGTTATGCCCAAGCGTGACCAGGCGAGTTTCTGGACTTGGTCCAACCACCTCGTCCTGTGTCTGCCAAGCGGTCGCCTACCTGATGGAATTGCATTCATCGTGATGAAGGGAACATTCGTGCCACGTGCCCAAACCACCGAAGCATAGCCATCTCCGTTCAATGTTGAGTTCCTCGCGCACTGCCGTGTTTCTCACCCTATCCCGGCGAGTAATTTCCACAAGAGCGCAGAAAAATCTCGTCTCAGCAGCTTGTATTCGCGATCTTATTCCTTCTATCATTACCAAAATTTCATGACCATAGGTGAGAGTTGGAACAAATACTGAGTTCAAAACCGCTTTGGCACCTCGGCCCTGCTGATTACAGATCTATCATGCTGTTTCAAAATTGAACCAGCTTCACCAATCCCACAGGAAAGCTCAGCATTACTCATTTCATGACTAGTAAAAAATAACCCGAGATACATAAACTTCTCCACCTGCATTGCACAGGTGGTTTGGAAATGACCACAACCTTCGAGTTGGCCACGATAACCTTCATTCCAGCATCGGCATATTCCAGTGCACACTGGAGTTCCCTCGTGGAAGATGGGAGGATAAGTCTAAGAGAAGATGACTTACCCTCAACTCTCCCAATGTGAATCATTCCTCGCCTTGGCTGCGCTGCAACATCCAGTCCATACACACAATGAAAAGGAGAGGTGACAAGACGCACCCTTGGTGAAGTCCAAAGCTCACGGTAAAATATTGATTTAGCACCGTTAAGAACCGAACACAGCTGCTGCAGTTTGTGTCTAGAGACTGAATGGCTCTCAGAAGGGGGACCATCAACTCCTGCAGAACAACCCTGCCTTTTCCAAATCTGCAAAACAACCCTAGATGGGTGTGGCATACTCCCAAGCCTTCTCAAGTACCATTCTTAGAGTGAAAAGCTGGTCGGTTGTACTCCTTTGAAAATTGGAATTCTGAGCAGCGGCAGCTTTAAGAGTGCTAACTCAAATGGCCCTATTCTGGCAATCTTCCGTCACGTGTCATAAGTCACAACTGCCACACAACCGGTGGGGAGTCACAAATTGAGAGGTTTTCATATTCTGAGCAAAACCTCACAGCTTGTGAGCAGCACAAGAAATGTCAAATTTGTGATGTGCGATTGAGCACGGAAGATGGGGAAGAAGGAGAAAATAAAACGAAATGTCAATAATTTCAGGGTAATAAATATTTTTGTAGAAATCTAAGGAATTTACGAACAAGGAATTCTCCTTTCGCATTGGACAAAACATGTTTCATAAAATTCTTCGAATTTCCGATTATTATTTATTTTGCGAACCTCACAACCAGAATAGGGCCAACATTTGTCACATCAAACAAGCAGGACTCATTGACGGACAAAGCCCAACCAAGGAATTGCATTGAACCTATCTCTCCGCCCACATTGTGTCGAATTGTGAATAGATGTATGTCTTGATCTACAAATTAATTCAAGACCGCCTACCCCTGTGCTCCACAAATAGTCTTTCTTGAAAAACTCTGTGGACAGTTCCATGGCAGGACATTTTTAAAGATTTTCTCTGAAGAAAAATATTCAATTGACTCCAATTTGAATGTACACGTAACATCCGATTCATATCCTATTCAAGAGGGCTCCATTGACCTGGAACAGAGATCGTGTCATGTTTCTTTATGAACTTCGTATTTGACTGTCGAAGTCTATTTGACTTTAATCCACTTGCATTTTTGCATTCAAAGCTTTGACCCTCATTTAGAAAAACATGCACACAGTCAAGAAGGATTCGTTACGGCACCTGTATGTTTTCGAATATCTACACATGAATGGGGGCTCACCGCATGCTACCTAATCAAATTTCCGACAATGTCAAGACACACTCCAGATAGCTGCCCACTCAGCATTATTCAAATTCGGGTAAATAGACAAGTTCACTTAGATTCAATCATACTTCCCATTCGTACGTCCTCGTCAATCAAGCATCACTCCATCCTTTCAAAAATTGCAGTCACCATCACGCATTCATTTCCTTTGGAAATCAACGCCCCACCCAGCAGCTAATGGCACCAAAGACTCTGCAGCATATTCGTATATTGTAACCGAAAAAGAAAAAGAAACACGGTTTTCATAAATAAATAATCTTAATGGCTGCCGTGTTCATAACCGGAAATAGTGCACTTAAGGCAGTTGCACCCACACTCCAACGCCGAGGTAGAAAGGTGTTAAATTTAGCTGCGGTGCCTGTTGCAGACTACATTTAGCTCCGTAATGGACAAGCTCAGAGGGGGGGCCAGTTGAGAGAGCATTCCTCAACCTTGCCGAGCGTCTGTCTTTCTGTTTCTGCAGGTAGACCATGAATCAAAACCCCCAAACATCCCCAGAGGGACGCTGGAGAAAAGCATTCGCCTCCTGTTCTGCAAGCCAGCTGGGCAGCCCTACCTGCTTGGAATTTTTGAAAAGGAGAAAAAAAAAACCGCTCAAAATTATGCAGTTCAGACTTCTGGTCCTGGTTTTGGTGGTGGTCGAGCTTGTTGCTATCATAAACTGAGATGAAAGCAGAAATGTATGGATTCCATTTGCTGTTCCACTAAACCATGAATATCCTTTGGCATCAGGGGAAAAAATTGCAAATTGTTTGAATATCCTGGTTTTGCCAAGACAATCACACACACACATAACGCCCGGCTCGGCTAACAGCGCGGTTAACTAATGACATTTGTTTTGAGAAGTCATTTTCAGGATATGTTTTGTTTTGGGTTTTTTCGCTTCGATATGCGACGCCAAACCGACAAGGACCACACCGCCATCAGCGAAACAATGAAGGAGAGCAGCGAGAGAAATCCCAAACAAATGACGTTCAGGATGCAAGTTGAATGAATGAATGGATTCGTAGTTAGTTCCTGTTTGGAAAGTTCGTTTTTTTTTGTTAGCAGCGAAAAAACAGAGAATGATTGTCATTTCTCGTACTTTTTGCTTTTGGCGGGGTCCGTCGTGGTTCATTGTGTGTGTGAGGACTGTGGAAGTCAGTTGAATAAAGTGCAGTAATTTTCTCAGGATTAAAAGGAATTTATATCAGTCGAAGTGTGGAGGACAATTGTTTGCCGATATGGGAGAGTGTGGATGGATGGGTTTCTGGAGTGTTTTTGTTTTTTTTTGGGTTGTTTTCGAAACGATGGCAGAGGAGGAGGGAATATTTGGCAAAGGATTAAGATGGATTGGTGGTAGTTTGCGATACACATTCGTTTGAGTATGAAGTCGTCAGTCTGACTGACAGACAGCGGAAGGAGATTGAGGAAACTCGAAAGGATTCCTTTGGTGGAACCATATGGGTGTTTTGTTTGCGGTTTCAATTTGTATGGAATGCTGCGACGGGCGGTGTGGTGGTGGTGGGACTTATTTGCAGATGAGTTCACACACGGAGTTCGGTGAGAGCGAGTTTTGTGGGGATGCGCAAAAGTTGTTCCCGAAGAATTTCTGATGGAACTGGAACTTGGTACAGGATTAGATTTGGTTGTATTGTATGTCACGATGCTATAAAATTGGGAATCTGGATTGCTGCTTGGAATTACTTTGCTTGCAGTGCTCTTGTCTGGCATAGAGGACAGACAAGAGGGGAATGGCCTTAGAGGATATGCATACGTATGCAAAGGACAAGTCAAACGAATAGATAGAATAGAGTCTAATTGCACTTAACTTGATTCATTTTCTACTATTTTTTGTGCCATGAAAGCGTCTTCTATTTTGTCGTCTTGTCAAGAACCCGGGGTGTTCTCGGTATATCTGAAGCCCTGCTTCTGTCGTATCCTGTACGCTCTGCAGATGCAGCCTAATAGATTTCTGGAGCTGTACGCAAAAAACAAATGTCGTCCACAAGTGCTTGTCGTTGCACAAAAATAATCCTCTCAGATGGCTATGTACAACCGCACAAAGCAGAAGAGGGAGATAACTAAAGATGCTCCTAGTTCACAAGATGCATCCAAAGAGCTGTGCACATACGAACGTTCCCAAATGGATTCATTTACACGTCCTCTCCTCCTCTTCGTCGTCCTTCCGTTCATCCATCACTACCGTCTGGATACTCCATTCCACACATCCATTATAAAGTCTTGTCATTCATCTACCAACACACTCCATTACTCATCGCCAGAATGTCCTTTCTCACCCAGAATTACATACACCGCCACCCAGCGTCGCCGAAGTGAGCAAAAAGTCACACGACTATCTGCCCCATCCATCACTGGAAAGGACTAACGTCTTACTTCCGATAACGCATATCCATTCACTTGCGCCTGCATACATATGTGCTCCTTCACACTTCATCGACTCCAGAGGATTCATGCACGACTGCGATGCTTCTCGCTCTCGCTCTCTCTCCCTCCGTCTTCATCTTGCGAGTCACAGGGTACGCCAGATCCTCAGCGTAGCGCTTAAATCCATTTCATTGAATCAAATTGTCCGTTTGTACATACATCCATTGCCTTCATTCAATTTTATTGGAATAATAAATTTTGAATGCACACACACACACACACACACACGTCCCAACCGAGCCCCAACATGGTGACGATCAGTGCAGCTGTAATTCTCGTCCTGTCAAAAGAGGATATCCCCCTCGCCGAGTTCGATTTATTGAGAGTCCCTTCCCACCATCACTCATCATCATCATTGTCGTCGGCATGGCATTTACACATCTCCCTACATTTGTATGAATACAGTCATCAGGACCTTCTGTGACCGTTGGGAAAAGTTTGCTTATGCTGATCTTAGATAAATTCCCGACAAGAGTTTCCTTATCAGCTTCTGTTGACTTGTGACAAAAGTTTTCGCAAATCCTCCACGTGATTTGCCGCCTCTCTCATTCCCCGTCTTGAGTGTCCCTTTTTTCAGTGTGAAGGTCCTCAATCAAGGCGAAGGAGTTCTAATTGAAAAAAATGCGAGTTTCCATAAAAGTTTCATCACCAACGCGCGATGTAAAAACGATGCATGCCTGATAAGGACAACGTTGCTCGCTCATTTCTCTTAGCATTTTGCTCTCCTTCATGTCCTTGCAGCGTGCAGATCCTCCATTCGTTTTATTTGCTCAATCAAATGGAAATTCGGATTGCAAAAAGTTATTGTCGAAATGCGACAAATGCACGCCGGTTGCATGGGTGTGTGGGGGTGGCAGTAAGTGCTGGATACAAAAAAGCAGATGGCTCTACTTTCAAGCATAATTCGCGGAATTATCATAGAGCAGGATTTGTCGGGGGAGGGTCTGGTGTACTTGGTGGTGACTTCGTTTACATTTGCATTGAGAACGTAATAATTCATCGCCATAGGTAATCACATTAAAATTTGTGAAGAGGATCCGCCGCCGCCGCTGGTGTGCGCTGGCAAGATTCTTCTGCACTTAACAGGATTGTGTTGGCTGACACAGTGAATGGCTGAAAGTTTATCTCGATTTTTGAGGAGAGCGAGAAGGGTTGCAAAAGTTTTCCACTACACTGTCGTATATTGGACGACATCCGGCAGCGATTTTCGTTCCCGCCTTCGATGATGGCTCCTGACAAATGCAAGGACACCAGTGAATGTGAACAACGATAACTCACTAGCTGGCTGGCTGGCTAACACGCAGCGTTATGCGAATAAATTTAAATAATTTTGACTCTTTTATTCACTAATTATTTGCTGGCATCACAAACTCGAGGACGTGAGCAAACTGCTACCTAATTGGCGCATTTTGGGCCGATTGTTAGTCGGGGAGTCCGTTGAGGAGTGTTACGTTGCAATAAATATCCTTGTGTCTACGTGGCAGCACATGGATACAGTGCTATGAGCGTTCTTAATGAAAATCCCCCAGCCAAACACCCTTGTCCTTGCATGAGAATTCCCTTCAAGAGGTTTTTTTCCTTTTTGCTTTCGCCTACTCTGGGAGTTTGCGTTAAGGAAATAACACTCGTGACTCGACATGTGCAAGGGAGTGGGTTTCCTGGAAATTTCAGAGAATTTTCGTGCCACGGTGAGAGGAGGAAATTAAAGTCATATTACTGAGAATGTTGGTCTTGATATGGGAATTTTAACAAGAAAAAGAGGAAAAAATTCAATGCTGAAGTTACAAGTACCAACGACGTGAATAACGTCGTGCAATGTTCAGTTTCCGGAGGAGATTCCTAGTCGAAGTCAGGAGTGTTTTTCGACGCAAATTCCTAAGCACCAGTTTTGAAATTCTCACGTGTGGCTGGAATGCGCAAGATTGTGCGTTTAAAACTAATCGTCGAATAATTTCTGGGTTCGCATGTGGTTCAAGTTGGTGGAGCCCATAAATTTGTGTTTTGAGATGTCATAGTCGAGAACGGTTGAAGAATTTTTCTTATTGAACTAGGCTTGGCTTAGAGAAAGACGTGTTGGATAGGTGGGAGGATGTGGCCATCAAGATCGAGTTGTTGGATTGATAGACATTGTTGCAGGCTTCACTTTGGGGATCTTCTTTTGAGCTCATACATGAGTACCGATGAACTTGCATCGGGAATGCAGTAACAATGTTTCTTAAAGTAGATCACGCTCTTGTCTGGTGGATAGCAACCGAAGGATATTTATCTCTCGATGGCTTATTTTAACAAATTTTAAACGAAAGACACTTTTATGATTTACAATAGAAAAACCGAATATCTGATCCTTAGCTCTGTGTATGGATGTCAAGTAGCCGCACAGCACATTTTAATAAAAATTTCGCAGACTTCTGGTGTCATTTCAGCAAATTTGTTACCAATGATGTGCTTAAGCATCATGGTTGTGGTTGGGTGGGAACATCAATTTAATTCTTTAGACGCGCTCATCGCAGACAGGATGCCATAATTCTCTAAAATTGCATCGCAGCATGTGGATGTGTATGATGTGACGCCGCATTGATGAAACTACTTATACGTATGTTCTGTTGGCTTAACTGGCCGAATTCGAATACAAGAGAGTCTCCCAACTTGCCCTGACAATGGTCGCCAATCACTGTTACGCAATTGACACTCGCTTACTTAAAGAAATACGACCCAGTGGAATATCTGATCTAAGAAGGGATAGACAACATTTTGAGACTTGAGGTTTTCTCGGAGCTATTTCTTATGCTTGACTGCAATTAAGAGCTCCAGTAAGACAAGGTTAGGATACTCCCCCTTATTCTCTCAGTCGTGTCACTCTCTTATATGTCTCACTTTGACACATTTTTATTCTTTTGTCACTTTATGTGACATTTGTCACTCGCACGACGGTCGTGTGTATTCCCTTAGACACATTTCATGAGGAAGTGAGTAGAATGAGAGAGATTTTGTTGCTTGCATTTTTTTGTGGGTGACGCCAAGAACGTAGTTTTAACCCATATTTTGTATAAGAATTAAAGTTGATTAATATGTTCACGTTTAGTGTTAAAATAACGACAAACCAACAATTTGAGTGCCGGTGGTAGCTTAAATAGAGGATAATCCACCACATACGCGCACCAACATATCCGTGTTCTGAACCAAATTCATTCAAGAACTATACAAATGATCAAATGCAACCACCGAAATGAAATTGATCCCACTTGAAGACACAAATCTGCAGCATGTGTTGGCAACTAGTTGAATTTTGTATCGTTGAGAACATGATTGGTTTTTTGTCACCTCAATTGGATTCAAGAATACAGATTTTGATATGAGGTGACAGAAAAATGTGGGGTGAGAATTTTTCACCTAATCTAAGAAAATAGGGGGGTGACTGCAGCCATGAACACGATCCAGAGGTAGGCACTCATTTGGATTTAATCTGCTGTCACTTCCAGCTTAAATAGTTCTGCTAGTTATCTCGATTCTAATACTTTTAGAAGGTTGATAGGGTGTCTCCTTGTGTGATGCCGAATGAAGGCCTCCCACTGTTGGCTAGTTAATTGGCACTTTCTGGTTCTGGAATATTATTGTGCTCAGGACGGTAGAGCAAGGTAGATGACTAATACTTTTAGAAGGTTGATAGGGTGTCTCCTAGTGCCGAATTAAGGCCTCGCACTGTTAGCTAGTTAATTGGCACATTCTGGTTTCGGGATATTATTGTGCTCAGGTCTGTGCATAAAGGTAGATGACCAAGGTTTTTTTTTACCGTACTGCATTTGGTTACTGGTGTGTCAGAGCCCATCGTGAAACACTGCGGTTTGGCAGCTAAGAGCTAGAGAGACGACTTATGTCCAAGCAATTAAAATGCTTGCCTTCAATGAAAATTGGAACATAGCTTTTGGGCATCTTAAGAAGACACACGTGTCAGGTTTCCAAAACTGGCAAATACTCAAGGGAATGGCTCAATTAGTGTGACAAATCTTAATTCTCAAAAGTCACCAAGCATGTCTGGAGTGATTAAAGCTCTTGAAATTTGCTCTCATGGAATACCTTTTTCGGGGTCACTTGATTCACAACGTAACGATGTTGCTTCGCCGAGAGCTACTTTTTGCAATTTTCCACTTTGTGTGCGCTCAGCTCCTCCCCGGAGGGGGCCTGTGTACAAATCAAATAAGAATTTATGACTCTCCTTGGATTAACAGTGGCCCAGTAAAAAGCTAAGCGTAGACCTTCCATTGTGCAACCCATTGTGTCGAGCTGTCCCAGTAACTAGTTGAATTGAATTTTTATTTGTTGCACGTGCAACGTTGGATGGAGGCCGCCTCCCTGTCCCACCACTACAAGCAACATCACACCGGGTACGTGATCCCACAATTGTGCTTCCGAGTGAATTGTATCTCAGATAAAAAGAAATCTACTGCAGAACGTGGTACCGTCCAATAAATTACATGATATGACAACGAGAACCATTCATCCTAGGGCTACAGGACAAATCCTCTGGAGAGCTTCTGAATGCGATATTGTCACGGATGAATATTTCTTCTTCCCTTCAAATCGGCGCCCAGACGATGACACACGCGGGGAAGAAGAGCAACTACGAAGGCGGTCTGAACTAAAGCCATTCTGTACACATTTTTAATTAGCCAATTGCGGGCATCCTTCGAAGAGTCATTCGTTTTGTGTTACCGATATCGCCTTCCTCATGGCTCCTCCCACACCGAGCTCCTCTATGCTGTTCAAGTGACATTGAAAATGATGGCAACAAATACCATTCTTCACTCGCCACTTGGGAGCTGAGCACGGGCAAGCACGAGATCGGGCCCAAAGGAGCGTGAGAGAAGTCGTGTCGAGTCCTGTTGACTCGTTGTTATCGTGTTTGCTCACATCTGTCCCTCCACTCGAGAGATGTGTCCTACAGACAAAATACAACCGCAGCAACCGACGAAAGAACCAACCCCCCAGTCGGTTGGTGGGTGGTGAGCGACACGGGCGAAGAGCTGAGAGAGAAACAATTCAAAATTGCTGGGATAATATCCTTAAAAGTGAACCTGTTAGCATGAGCGGAGCAGAAGCACTCAGCATGAAAGGACATCCGAGAGAACTAATGTAACTGTGTGTAATGATTTTCCCTCTCATTGTGTGCGTACGTGTGTGTGCGCGTCATCGGCTTCTGTTGCAAAAAAAAAAACCGTATCCTCCTTCAGTCACGAAGTACCTATTTTCCAGTTTTCCTTTTGCGTATTTTGCCATGTTTCCTTTCGGTTCGGTACGCTGGAAGGTGCTTCTTTGTGCTGCCACGTGGTCCTTGCAAAAACACCAAAGAGACCCCAAGGAGGATGGGCGAAGGAAGAGAGAGCGAGAGAGAAAAAAAAATAATTTCAAGGAAGAATGGAAAATGCTGTGATCCTATCTTTGCGAGTGAATGGGTACACGTTTTCAAATTGTTACCGTTGGGAAATCAAGTTTTTTTTTGTATCCCTACTAGTCGCTTTCTTTATGAGAATTGACAAAATATAATTTTTACTTAACTTCACTCCCTCTCACAGGCTGTGTGCCTCGCGTCGCAGTGGAAGATGATGAGAAATTCATTTCAGAGATCAAGCACTGTCATCTGTGCCCTGGTGGGGGTGGTCTCTGGCATTGGTGCTTTTTGTGGGCAAAATAATACATACCAAAAAAATGTCCAGAACTAATGCTGTTATCCTTTTCTTCTCATTACAGGTATGTTGAGATACGATCACATTTCATCAGTCTAACCTAATCTTTGAGGTTTGCCGTAAGTATTTGTGTGTATAATCAGACCGAGGCCGTGGGGAGGGTTGTTTTTGCGGACTGGTCATGAATTCGGGATAAAGTCTATGACATGCATGCGATAAGCTTGCCCTGACAACGAGTTGTGCCGATGAGCGTTTCGTTTCACTTGTTTGTTGAAGAAACGGCCGGACGGACATAATTGGCGTCGAAGCAAAGTTCAACTGTTTGACTTTATCTTGAGAGAGAGAAAAAGCAATTTAAGACTTCACACAATTTGCCCGACAAATAGGAATCCGGAGAAAAGTTGTTAATGTTGTTCTACGTTACGTCTACGAGATAAAATTTTAATTAAAAAATAATGTACACATTCAGAAATCACTTCTGAATTAATCACTCATCCGAGTGATTGGCTGAGTGGAGTCTAAATGGATGAGACGGATGCTAAAGAGGGATGTCGGTGGAAGTCAATAGGAACCAAAAATTAATCGAGTGCCAGCCTGAATGGTGGCTCTCTCAGTACACCTCATTTGGATTCGCTGCATGGAATAGGGAATGCCCTTAAATCATGTTACTTCGAGTTCATGGTCAAGTCACCCTCGGCAGACTAGACACCTTCACTTTTGTGGCTTTTTTGGCTGTTTAAAGGCTGTCTATTGTATACTGAGAAATCACAATTGATGATTGAACATTCTTGGAGGCATTGACTCCCCAGCCACGTCTTAAACGCAACTTGTTTGTGTCAACGTTGTGTCATAATTAAAACGTCAATGAATTGTTTTGCCGTAAGAGCGTACTGTAAGAACTTGTTTCCATATCCGCCGTTCAATTAATCACTCGGAGGGTGTGGGCGTTGATGAGCAGCCCCCCAAGAGCGACTACTAATTGCTTTATTGCAGCAGTTAAGCAGCTCCCAGGTTTTCACATTTCAATCAGGAACTGAGAAAGTAATCTCAGACAAGTTGTTGTGAATTCCATTGCTCAATAGATGACTTCACGGAATACCTCTGGCAGTCATATAAGTCTCATTAATTCAAGCCACATGAAGGTCATTGTTTCTGTGCTCAATGAAAATTAGCGACAAAAAATTAGTTACAAGAAATCTTGTGGTAGGAAGTTATGTAATACTGGCGGGCAACAGTCACATAAGTCGCCAACAAATCTGCACCTTCTCTGAAGCACGATAGCCTTCTGCTGCATGAGCCTTTTAAATTCTATTCAGATCATCGAAGGAAGAGAAACAAAGGAACTAACGTTGGATTCCAGTCAGAGGCGTGAAATTGGCCAAGAAATCCTTGAAGTCTGAGGTTTCTTGGTCATAAAAAAAATACTCTGCAGATCTCAGTGGTGAATGCGACGAATCATCTTGTATGTAAATTAGACAGTGTCCAGTGACAGTGAGGATCTGTGAAGATAATTTAGAACGCCTGAAGTCTGGCTTGGAGCAGGTCGTTTGTGGCGAAGAGAATTGTGCTGTGCACCTGTTGTTGGTTAGACGGATTCTAACTTGTTGCCAGGATAGGGGGCAAGAGGTGTTTTTCTGTGTTTCACCACAGAAGGATGTTAAAATGTACACCCAGCTACAGTGATGACTTGATAGTAAGTGAGTATACTGATACTATCACAGGATTAAGAAACAATTTACACGCATCTATGATGAAGTATTTTTAACTCGATTTGCTGTTTGCTGGTGTGTCCATCATTCCATGGTAAGTCGTGCGCTAACTATTGACCTGGTGTTCAACCATCTCTTTCCACATCCGTATGGATGCCAATGATATTCCGCGGGTGGAGAGCATCTAATTCGTCGTGGATAACTTATGTTTTGCTAGGGAATTCGGCTTTTCATTGACATGGAGCTCTACGAGTTACGAGTACTTTACCCTCATAAGTGTGGAATCATTCTTTAACGTGCACCCTTTTGTTGGATGACATATACTGAAATGACGTACAATGACAGTAGCTTTCCAACGCATGTTCCAATGGAATAATGACCATGGAATAATACAAGTTACGCCATCTCTTAGCAAACCACACAAATTAAGTTATAGACCCAATATTATTTTATCAAAAACTCTAAATTAGAAAGAGGTTGTCTTGCCTATATAAGCAACATGAGTGGCTCACAGAATCTAATACTTAAGATGCGCTTAATTGTTGGTCATGTCTAATTTTTGCGACTGAAAGCAATGAGAAGGAAACCGTTTGGAGTACTCCTTGTTGCACAGACTTAAACCAATTTCTTGAGAAGATCTCTAAACATGAACAATCCATTTCACAGATTACTCATCCCCGAGCACTGCAAACTTTCGGACAGACAAGAATAATTTATGTAAAATTAGTGACTATTGTTTAAAAACTAAAGCAAAATTCAATAGCTAATTTGTCGCACACCCATCTTAATGAACCAGCGACTCCACTAGTCATACGCTACCATTTTAAAATGACATTGCTGGAAGATGGAGCATGGAATGGACAATGATGAGGGTTGACATTTTTCCTGGATTTCGCTGGCGGAAAATGATGCATAAGAAATGATTATGTACTAAAATGTGTGAAAACATTTTGAAGAAAATATCATTTCTGGAATGACAGTGTACCGCCCAGGATGACATAATGATAGACTAGCAGATCTTATGTAAATTTGGGACTTCCTTACAATTGCCCCCAAAAAGACAAGAAAAGCCATGAACTATTAAAAAATTCAGCTAATTGCCTTTGTCTGTGAATAAGAACCAACTATTTGGTGCCACGACCTGGTTAAGAGTGCCCGGTTCGAATCCCAGTGAAAGGAAAGTCAAGGTCAAGGTTTTAAAAATCTGGTCCAGTTACCATTTGCCGTTGGGATCAATCAATCTCTACAGTGGTCGATCTGGAATCATTAGGAAGATTTCATGCTTGTCCACCAGTTCCCTTAACGATACTTTCTCTTGCACAAACTTTGAACCCCGTTAAACTGTGACTCCTCTCTCTCTCGAAACACGTCTAAGTTTTGTCCACGTAATGGACCTCAGTTTGTTTCAAGTAAAGTCCATGTAAACTATTGTTCCACGTTGTTCACAACCAGCATGCCAATGCACCGGAAATTGTTTTAGTCGCAACTCATGCAAAATTGTGCCACTTTAAGTGGCCTCAATTTCTGGAGTTCTCCTTTAATACTGTGAAAACTTTCAGCCTCGTTCCGCTCTCAACTGCTACTTATGGCCCACAAGACTACTCCACTTGGTATTCGTTATGCTTTCCTTTGGTCTAACAATCAGAAACTTTTTAACCCTCTCTATATACAGAGGCTCTCACATCCCATCCCATCCCATCCATACAATGCCTTTCCATTTCCATTTCCACCAACAACCGGAACTGAACCAATATACTTCAGCCAACTTACAGGTTCAACGAGTATCTGGCTCATTTAAATATTCTGTTCAGATACACACACAATACTCAGCGTTTGGTTTATTCAATTAAGTAAAATAAAAGATCGACTCGCAAAAAAAAAATGAAAGCATAATGTGCTCCGCAATATCAATGAATCTCTTCCTGTTATCAGGTTATCCCATTACTGTACCATAAGCCGCCCTATCTCTTTCGGGAAAAGTTTCTTAAAGTTTATTCGTTTGGATACCCAACTGGGGACAGGATAATGATGGAGCTCGGGGTAATTAGGTCCTTCAGCAGTCCGTGTTGGAGGCAGTGTTCGTTGCTTCCTGTTGCCGAAAAGTATCGTCCGTGAAATTCCATTAATCTATTAATGGGAAAAAGAAGGAGAACCTTAATCGCTGAGTCTTAGGAGGTGACAGCGTGAGTATGGGGTTGGAGTTATGCTATCACCAGCTAAAAGTCATTCTTGTTCAAACCACGGAGGAGTGCAGCTGCCCTTACTCTTGTTCTTCATCAACTCCTTCAAGTTTAACAGCTTCTGACCCCAATGCTCATTTGTCCAAGCCATGTTCCTGTGGAAATTCATTGCGCTGGAAGCTCTTAAGTCGGGTTACCGATGTTGCACAATAAGCCCGTCGCGCACTGCATCATGCACCATGTAGAGCCAACCATGTCCACTTGCTGGATAGAACTTGTTAGTTTGTCTCCTTTGAAAGATGGCCATCAGCACTGACCTTGCATCTCACAAACAAGTCTCCTGTTCATGACGAACACAATAGCACATGCAACGGATACCACAGCACTGAAGAGCCCTTAGGAGCATCCCTCCTATAGCTTGTCATCATCTTCAATGAAACCCAATACTTGTCCGAGAATGATGAGGGAAAAGTGTAAAAGTTTCAGAATGCACTCGATACAGTGTCCCCACCCACACCCACAGCACACAAGCAAATACCAAGCAACCGCTACATGCACCAGTTGAAAGCCGCCTCTATTAGTAACCGGATATGCCCGACTCATCGAACTAGAATGAATCAAATCCGTCTTCATCCGTCAATGTACACTCACGGATATTTGTAGAAAACTTAAAGAATTACTATCGATGTGGCTCGGTCCTGACATCGTCTCTGGCCGTCGTCGGTCGTCGTCGATGACTGCTCTCAGAAATGTATTTCTCCCTGCACTCAACTTGGTGCGATAAAATGTGTTTTTATTGGTCCGTCGGGTGCAGCGAACTCGCATCTTTCTTTATGACTCCTATAGGAGAAGGAGGATTGGGCCCGGTGCTCTTGGAAAAAGCGATGTTCATCATTTTGCTTCATAGTCCGTTTGACACCAGCTCTGCTTGGTCTCCTCTGAGTGAGGATGCACAGGGAGTGAACGGCGACGCCGGAAGAGATGATTTCTTCGGATAATTTGCCGTACATTGAACAGTATCCTTTTTCATGTGTAGCCCCCATTTGCCATATTCGAACGGCAGTGTGTTGCTTAACAACAAATGCTTTTGGCAGCACTCGCTCGAGTGTCTGTGCGGAGGGTGTGAAATGGCAGAGGAAGAGAAAGGGAAAGAAGTCTTTCTGTCTGTCTGGTGTTTGCAAAGTCACTCTTGGTGATGATGATGACGGGTGAGTGTTTCCCATCGTCACCCACTCCATTCGTCCCCCGCGCACTTGTGCTGACGAGATACGTTTACTTAAATGTGCATTCTGTCAAAAGCATTAATAATAATTTATCAGTGCTCGTCCCCGTCAAGGATATCTCAACGCAATCCTTCTTTGGAATCTCATACTAGAACTTGTGCGTTTGCACACGAATGACAGGATCCTTGCGTGTGCCGGCGTGTGTGAGGGCGTGTAAATGCGTAATGCGATGCAATGTTGAGACAGTGCTAATAATTATTCATTATGAATGAAGTCGACTAACGGCGAACGTATCCTTGTAGTTCACTTATCGTTGTCAGCGTCATCCCTCTCAGTAGCCAGCATCGTCTGTACACGTACCACTGTCATCGTCATCGTCTACGTCGTGGGTTTGTGTTCAATTTTTAATTCGTATCCTCTGCTGCGTTCATTTGATATTTGATGTACGCTTTGTGATAGGGATGTATTCAAAAGGAATAAAAATATCGAAGTTGGCAGAGCTGTGCGTTGCTGGGGTGGGACTTAGTGAAGAGCTCTTCATAGAACTCCTGATGCACCAGGTGCATATTGATTTGAGTGGAAATGTTGAACTTTTATGCCGGAGTTGCTGAATGGTAGATGTGGTAGGGAGAGGATTTTAGGGGTGTTTCAAAGAGTGGTTCTTTAATGGGCATGTCCTGTGGATGATGAAGACTTGAACACATAGAATACTGCCGAAAACTCAAAGAGGGTATTAAAGGGGTGACTGGTCAAGGTTAGGTGGTACATTAGCAGCACTCTCCAGTGCAGTGAAATGGCAGAATGATGCCTTTCGGCTTTTGTAAATCAGGCTTTATTTTTGACTTGGTTTTGTGTAAGGGATAGGATAGTGGCGTGTGTTCTCTTTAGTCCTGGACCTGGGGTACTATTGCTGTCTGCAGATATCTGAAGTCAGAATTCTCTAACGATGCCGGCTTGTTGGCTTGGATTCAATGCAGCCGCCTATAAAATAAGTCTAGAGGTGTTTGGTCACATGATCTAGGGGTTTTTGTGAGTCCATTGTTACAGCCGCTATGTGGATTGTCGCACGGACTGGTTCAAACCGCATGTCACCAGCTTCTAGCCTATGTAACTGACCAAAGCAATAACGTTGCAACTTGTCTCTGCATGACGCGGCGAATGACACTACCAGCAAAAAAACCACACGATGCAGTAATTTCCTTTTTTGTGGATAAAGTTGTGATTCTTGAAGTTAGTTGACTGTCGCTGTAGCGCTTGACCACAGACGATGATCTTACCATGGAATTGGTCATCTGGTTAAGTCGCTATCGTGTGGTCTCAGCGATGCCGAATTCTTGAGAATGCCGCTTGCGACAGATGCTTGGTCGGCAGCAGTATCCTTAGCACTCTGACCAACCCGTTGTCTCAATGGCTCTGGACCATCCAGCAGCGAAAATCTGTACATTTATTCACTCAACAAATTTTTCACATGGCTATGAATTGATGGTCTGTGACGAAAATCATGCCAAGACGGTGCTAACGCTCTGAAAGTTGCCACCACCGCATAGGACATTTTTAGTATTTGTATTCGTTCTGCATCCTTGAACCTTCCGATGTTGTTCGTACTGAATGTTATGTCCTTGACAGCTTGGTCACTGGCTTAAGGATGTGTTCAGAGTCAAATTTCAAAGGTATCCCAATCGAAAAACTCTTACAAATCTCCAGCTCCAGACTTTTTAGATCGCGCCCTTAAAATCCCAGTCCACCAACAAACGCACACCACCATTGACCTAAGACACCATGTATTTGACTGACTCTCTTTAGCTCAGCTCAGATGTCGATAAAATGATGTCAAAAAAAGAAAAAAAAATCAAGCTCGAGTGTGGAACAACTACTTTGTGGGACAAGTGAAAGCGTCCATCGAAGACAGAAAATTCCCATAGTCGGGTTCTTTCAAAATAATGCAAATTTAAGCAACCCTGTGTGTGCAAAAAAAAAAGTGCATCCTGTCACTTGCAACAATCTTACAAGTGAACAGCGGTGCCGTTCGAACACACACCACACTCATTGGATAACGGAAAAACTCTGTCACCTAGATTTTGCATTCTAGCACGATGATCAGCTGCAAACGACCAACCGACCATACACATGCCATCAAAACGGTAAAATGAAATTTTTAAATTTCCCATCCCCTTTGAAATGGAATGTGCCACGACGACGTCAACCCACTCGTGCTTGAAAAGCTTGCGCTGGATAGCTGGCCGGTTGGTTGGTTCCTGCTTGCTTACAGCGAAGACCGTGTAAGGATGTGCGCATAAATTACGACCCAGGCACACATAGCAAAGCCTCCGAAGAAAAAGTGAATTAGGAAATCTCTTAGGTAATTGGAGCATGAACGCCATATGGCATCTATTATGCAAGTGTGCTGCCGATGATGGTGCCTTCGGATGGTGAGAAGGAAAAAAAAAAATACTCCTCATGATCTGGTTTCTCGCCTGCACCGGGAGAGCATATATCCGCTTATCCTTTCAAAGTTTTAAAGTGTTTACCACAATTAAAGGAAATTCATTGCCCGAATCCTTTTTCACTGATTATTTTTATATTATTTCCCAGAAATTATCCTAAGTGGCGTTTCAAGTCGGTGCCGCTTTTCTTCGTCTTTTTCGCCCCTTCCTCGCCATTCCCACACCCCCCATCGCTCTTCATCCGCATTGCCTTAGGTCTGCTATTCAGGCCAGGATATGCGGTGGTATGTTGTGGTGAAGGGGCGCACGACGAAGGTCAAATTTGATGGGCAAAGCCCACGTTGGACAAAGACGAGATATGTCTCCAGTCTAGACCATTATAGCAGGGTGGACATTTTTTTTTGCTCGAAATGAAAATGCCATTGAAGTGAGTGTCCACAAAAGGATTAGGATCCCTTTTGCCATTTTCCAATGCTTGCCTCTTGGTTGTCCTGATGGGTGGGGTAAGGAACGACTGGGCAAATAGGTAATTTCATGGGTGTTTAGGCGCAGTCCTTTACATAGTTGCGCATTATTTTTTTTCTTTAGTAAAATATTGAAATACCGAAAGCGCCGAGGTATTGTCACAGAAAGCTATTGTTTCGCTTGACAACTGGGTGAGGACAGAATCAGGTGGCTGGTTGATGTTGGCCGATTCTGGGAGCTTAGGGTTTTAGTTCAGGGGAATGGGTAATTGTTTTCAGTGTGCTGGGCAGACTGTCATTGTTAAATGTTGAGGCGATTAAGTGGTTGGTGCTGGCCTGAGGGTGTGGACAGAACTGGAGGACCAAGCTCTGAAAAGAGCCACAGATCGTGGACTGAGTCTGAATATTGGACAAACTGCGAAACGGCTTAATGGCCGTCACTTAGTCGGAAGAGAAAGTACACTGGTCTGACTTCATACTGAGCACTGTACAGTCGCCACCTCGGGAGACTTTTTCTGGGAAACACTTCTTCAGCTGTAAGACTTACATATGCATATGAGTCTGGATGGACCTTGTAACACGTAACGTCTCACGGTAGTCTAAGTTGGTCTAAGTGGGTCGAGTCTGTAAGGGAGTCAGGTTTACCTGTGCAAATAGATTGGACGTTATCGCTATGACGAGCACCGACTGGATAGGAGTGACGACCAAGACAAACTCTTTGCGTTATACAGCTGGTACTAATAATTTTCATTGCAGAGGTCCTCTCTACACGATGCAAACGTGTCGCAGCGACAAAGGAAATGTGGTCGGTGCTTGGGCTTGTCACATTTTCCTTGTTACATCGTGTCGGTATACTTGGTAACTCGCTCGTGCCATCGTGGGTGCGGTAGATTTCTATCTCTTTCCGGAGAATGTGTGTGGTCGCGTATTCGATTACTATTGATCGGTATTTGTGTGCAGACGCGAAATACCTCCCAACGTGCGGGGATGATAATCCACGTACCCATCGGTATTATCGTTGAATGAAATCGCGTCTTTGCTTGAGAAAAAACCTCCCTCAAGTCTAAGCACAATCACGCATACTGGTGATTTTCATATTTGAGGGCAAATGTTCAGGCAACTAAAGTCCCCCATTAACCGACCCTTTTCCTTCCTGTCGTAACCAAACAACACTGATCGGCCCAGTGATACTAATTACACTCAGCAGCAGCAGCAGAAAACTTTTTCTCAAGTACAAAATTCTTCCACGCCATCAGTTTAGATCCTTAAATGAGTCATATCCAGCCAAGTATCAATTGAAAATATCCTCTCTCTATCATCCCATCTATCCACCCATCAGCATGCGAGTGAGAGAGGGAGAACAACGCTCTTAGAAAAATAAAAAAAATCTGCACTTTCACCCTTACAAGCAATTAGTTTTTATTACAAAAGGCTCTCGCTGTGGCACCGCACTATCCACGCGACCTATCACAGGAGCTCGTCGTATTGTTTTTTTTGGTGGGAAAATATGAAAATTTCGCCCCGCCTAGGAAAAGTTTACATATTTTGGTAGAATGCGTTCTGACCGTGATGCCAGAGGATCTTCGGAGCAGCCTATAGTGACCAGCCGCCCTCAGAAAAGTGGCTAATTGAATATTAACGCCATTATCATGTCGTTTCTGTTCACCCTTCTTCGCCGTCAACGTCGTTTATCGTTCTCAACTCGTGCGATGACTTCCCCAAAACTCACAGACACACACACACAGAGGTGAGGTATCTCACACTCAGAGTACCCATTAAGTTTGGCAATAATTTCCCAACTCGCCCCCTTCCCAGCACAGTGAAGCCAAAAAAAAAAAGCGAACTCTGAAAAATAAACCAGCGAACACATTATCAGCAAACGCGGGACGCTGACTGGCCAAACAAAACCAGAAAAACAGCGAAACGCAGAAAAAGGATACTTAGTCGTGTATTTATTTGTGAGATGGCTCCTTTGCTTCATCCGTGGACGATAAGAATTTACGGTTGAATTTCATTTCTTAATTTGCATTTTAATTCAAAAGTTTTCACTTCGCTGTACCTCCTGACTGACGGTGGTTAGTGTGCTTTGTGGTGCTTTCAGACCGATGTACTGAGCTAAGCGGGGCTGGGGTCGACATTGGATTACGGAGATACACTTGTAATTACAATAAATTCTTACGAATCATCGGGATGCATATCAAAGGTGAGGTGATTAAGGGGTAATCATTGCGATTCGTCACGTGAGGAGGTCGTTAATGGGATTCTATTAAAATCGTTTAGTGGTCGATGTGACGAAGTGTGTATATGCGACACCTATTCTGGGAGGTCTAGATTCCATTTCTGAGGTGAGCGTTTTTTCAGAATTCAGTACTCTGCCTCTCTCACTGACTATGGTCAAAGGATTACCCTCTCGGAAAGAAACAGAACAGAATTTGGCGTTCGGTGCTGTCTGAAAACTGAACGTCTCCTCCGCTCGTGACGGAATAATAGCAAATTCAGCACTAGTGATTGCTGAAGAAGTTGCGCCCAAATACGGCTCTGACTGTAGCAGCTTTTTATTTAGGGTTTGCGCCAGCGGATGTGGAATCTTCCGCAAGATACTGATAACCTGCGCTACCAGCATGAACGATTCGCGGGATATTATTCTCCTTTTCTTCGTCCTACCACAATTCTGCACACTTCAACCACTCTCGCCGCGGAATTGCCGTTAGGTATTACTTCGCGGTCTCTAAGGCCCCTTCTTGGGCTCTTCTTTGAGTCTCGGCACTTCGTAGTGCATTCTGCACGCTCGTTATAAAAGAGCAGACCGCTGTCCAGTCGGTCTCCGATCTCGTCATGTACCATTCGAGATCCTCCGGGGTTGGCAAGCTCGCTCTGTCTTCTGCGAAGCCTTTGCAGTAGAACACTGCATGCTCCGCATCCTCATTCGAGTCTGTTACCTGTGCCCAAACATGTGAAGGTTTTTCCGACAGCCACCATGCCCCGACAGGAACTGTGTAAGGTGAAGGTTACAGTTCAGCTATTCTTCTCTCCGTCGATAATTCAATAGTGGGAATGAGTTCATGGGTTCATCTGCCCTTTGTGGAGTCATCCCAACTGGTTTGCCACAGCGTCATTGATGCCGCTCTTTTAGTCTGGGCCGCTACAGGTACACCCTCCGTCTCTCGTTTGCGAGTATGTCAATGGGGACCACTCCGGCTAGAACACATGCTGCGTCGTCAGAGATGGTTCGGAAGTAGCTAATGGCTCTATTTGCGCAGAGCCTATGCTGAGCAGACAACTTTCCCTGCACTCAGTTATTGCCAGTACGCCAGCCCATATCGGAAAAGCGTACAGAATTACTGACCTGACCACTCTGGACAGCAGGATCCTACGAGCGTATCCTGGACCGTCGAAAGCATACGGGAGAGAGCTGCCTGCATCATTGATTCTTTTCCTTCTGGAGCACTCAGTGTGAGGTTCGAAGCGAAGTATGTTGTCAATCGCTTCAATGATTCCTTCGATCTAATTGTCTGATTTTTGATCCGGTGTGCGTACTACACCCGCTGCGTCTGCTTAGCACACAGCCTTAGTCTTATGAGCAGCTAGTTCCAGACCGGCAGACTACTGCCAATCCTTTATTTTTTCGATCGCCTCGTCAGTAGCTGACGCGAACTCGTGGACGTGCTTGGCAACTGTGACCACTACGATGTCATCTGCAAAGCCTAGTACTTTAAACCCATCTGGTAGGGAAAGACGTGGAATCCAGTCCTTCATTATGTTCCAAAGGAGAGATCCAGGACTCCTACGGAAACACTGTAGTACTAAGCGCCCTCATCACAGTGTTAGATTTCTGTTACTGGCGTATTCTTATTCAAGTAGTATGGTGTATCCATTATGTTCCATAGGAAAGGTCCAAGGACAGACCCTTGCGGGACTCCAGCGGAAACGCTGTAGTACTAAGCGCCCTCATCACAGTGTTACCTTAGTTGCCTGTTGCTGAGGTATTCTGCGACTATCCTAAGCAAGTAGTATGCTGTATCCATTCTGGCCAGGGCTCTCCTAAAATGACCAGTTCGGCGAGTTGAATGCGTTTTTGACGCCAAGTCTTCGTACCCCATCTCCACCTTTCCCCTTGTATAGCTTCAGCTGCTCTATCTACTACCGCCTTTATGGCATCGACTGTAGCAGGCGATTTTCTGAAGCCGTATTGGTGTTCTGGCAGGGCAGACTGTATTTATAACATTTTGTTTTATCAGTGTTCTGTGGCGTATACTTAATTTTTTCTCTCTCTTGTTGTCAAACAGGAGACTTATTCCGCTGTAGTGGTACAGTTAAATAAGAGCATCCCCTTTCTTTGCGTCGCCATTTCACTCTCTATGCCCTGAGCTTTAATCTATCTTTCAACCCAGCTTAAAGAACAAACATCTCACCATTCCCGCAATGCTGCATGTCCAACACCGATTTCTCTCCCCAGGAAAGCATTTAACTTTTAACCCACGACAACGAACCATAACAAGTCTTGTTCAACATTTAATCTTAGAAATCGTAGAAATTAATTTCAGTTAAGATACAAATTAGTATCCACACCAGCAAGATAATAATTCTCCACTTTTGACCATCAACAACCGCTCCTCTTCCAGCCCCGCACCGGTGCTCCCCCACAGCCATCGATCTTCAGCTACATTTTAAGAACAATTATAGCAAATTAAGCAAAATCACCTAAAACTTGAGCCAATAAATAAAATTCTCCCGTCACAATTAAACTGGCAATTAATTCCGAGCAACCACACAAATTCATTATTTTGCCAAACAGCCTCGACAATTTAAGAACCGATTAAGTTCCAAAGAAGCAATCCATATAATTCATTGTCAACATAGCCATACAGCAGACTGCCGTTGCCACTGCCACCACCCCAGCCATCCGCTGGTTCTCGTTCTGCACCGGAAGAAGATATGGAGCATGTAGACAAATGAAATATAAAATTAAAAAAATAAAATAAAGCACTAAACAAAAAATAAAGAAACCTCGAGTGAATCCGAAGAACATAGCTTCACCACAAGCATGGGTAGGGACCGGGGGTTGGGATCCACATCCTAACACCCAAACAAGCCATCTGCAATCGTCCGTGAGTTTGGACACAGTAGTTTCACACACACGTGCACACAGAGGCGAAATTAATGAACGTTATGTACTCTCGTCCATGTAAGGCGAAATTTATTTACGTTTTGTATCAATGTCCTTGGGAGCTGTATGGGCTCAGCCACGCCAACGGTTGTCCCTTCTTCGTAACCGAAAAATTGACCAACGAGTTAAGAGAAAGATGTGGGCGGAAGGCCATCCACCCCTCTGCCTTGAAATGATGGCCGGATAATGGATTAAGAAATTTCCCACAGCCAAGAGCGAGGGCAAGGCACTTGCCGGCTATCCGCAAGAGATTGCAATTGCAACCGGCATGCGGCCGGTTGGATATTTCATCTGTACTTAGTTGTGCAGACTTCAAAGTTGGATGGCCTGGCTGCCACTGGGCATCTCTCCTTGGGCGGAGGGCAGCATGCGATTCGCAAATGGGGATTACGAAACCGAACAATTACGACGTAGTGATGGGACCAAGAGCACGAGTGAAACAATCGCAATTTTCTCGGTGGCCTTAGTTGCTGGCAGTTTATTGTCATCCCTAGTCGGCTTAAATAGATCCTACACTCACTAGACATGGACACCTTGCATGCTCACTTGCTCGAGTTGCTGCCGCCAGTTGGAAGGGTGTACTCCTGTGATCTGTTGGGATGCCTAGGGAGTTGGGCGGAACACAGCACGTGCTTTCAGTGCAGTGTTGTGCGTTCTGTTCAGTGCAGGGAGTGTGATATTTTACCTATTGAACCAATTTTGGTCCATAACTTCTGGCAATTGTGCATCGTCATGTACGCATACGTTGGGGCGTCAGTATAAGTTGGAATCATCATTTCTCGTGCGTAATTTATTCGAAGTTTAGTGATGTTTGTTACTAATCCGAATGAATTATGCTGATGTTAGGAGGTGGGTTTAAGTCAAAAATTTATCGCAATCAGTCGCATTTGCTGAAAACTGAGAAAGGAATGGGAATCAAAGGAAGCGATTGATTTCGCTCCCTCCTACGTTAGCAGAAATGAACGAAACTTAACGAAACCAAGGCGTGGTGATTTCTATGATCACAGTCAATAATGTTTGCGTATTCCTTTGATTGAGTACCGTCCGTTATGATTGAGACTTTAGGCCGCACTGAAATGTAAACCATCATGGATTGCATCTATAGGCAACGGGACGAGTAAATCCTTGGGTTTGGGGTGAAGGATTCTTGTTCAGTTGACTGCCAGTACATTGCATGGCCGACATAGTGGTTGTCGGTCCCACCAATAAGAATCAGAACCATGACTGTTCATAATTTCTTCTGCAGTACCAAAATAACTGAGAATCGAAAAGGTGCCAACCAGTTTAATATGTTTCGCTTCATCAGAGTAACATTCAGTTTCCCTAGTTGTCGCGGACATGCGCTTGAATTCAATTAAGAGACATTTTTCGCAATCAGATGCTAACCTACATCCCAGCCTTAGTCTCTATTGTAAAAGTCAGCATGCGCTGATATCTCACATGTTCTCATGTTCAATTTCACACCATCTAAAGCAAAGCAAAGCTACGTCGAAGGCTGGATTCCGGAATGTGAAAAATTACAATTCCTGTCGTATTCCACTTCACATTTCCACCAACCTTCTTTATTGTTGTTCGTTTCATTGACCATTTGACTAGCCATGTCCTAAAAGGAATTACGAAAGTGATCCTGTGGCTAAAGGACAGCACTGTGACCACTGTGGTTTCGTTAAGTTTCGTTGAGTGTGGTTAAGTTTCTTTTCGTTCGTCCCTTTGGCTTGCTTAAGTGGTCTTGGGCTAAAGATTCTATTTAATTTTAGTTTGCTTCCGACATATGTAAGCTAACGTTTACTTAACCTACTTAGCGTTGGGTCCTTAGTCCAATATCTGCATAATTTGATACCGCGACCATCCAGTTGGTGATTATTGAAAATTGATTTATTTAGCTGATGTTATTCGACCCCCTCAAGTTTGAATACTAATTAGCCCCCAGATCTGTACTACTTAAGTAGATCTTATCAAGGCATAGAGTACCGCCCCTAGCATGAACAGGGAAGAAGTCCTCCGTGTCCCTCAGCTTATACAGAAGACGATGTGTGACAGACCCATTCAAAGCCGTGGATGGTTTAAATAAGCCGTGTCCAGTAATGGTGCAACTAGTGAGCGTCCTCCATGACGGCTTTCTCTGATTTTTGACTGTCGTCCGCACTGAAAGCTCCTGTTTGAAATAGAAATACCTCGTTTTCACTAACAATCTCACTCCTTGAGCCTGTTCAAAAATTCACAAGTTTGCTGACTTGCCCAATATCGGTGTTCCCTTTAGGGCATACACCACTACGGTGTTCACCATCAATTCCCACTGCAGCCACAGCCAATGCTCCGCAGAACTTCGTGTCGAACTGCGAACACAACAACTTTCCACGATACACATGATTTTTCTCGTCGAGGACTTTTCACCAGGGATCAAATTCGAAGGAGAAAATTCCCCTTAGTTCATCCGAAAAATGTCCCTCGAACTCTACGCATGTTCAGCTTCCACTCGCATCGAGGATGAAAACCTATTCCAGTCCACATCATGTACCCCTCCGCTCGGACTAGATCCACATTCACCCGGGGAAATTTCATTGCAAAACCGCGTGGAAATATCCCCAGAGAATGAATTGTGGATACGGGATATTTTGCCGTGGCGCCAAAAATCAAACCCCACAAGCCCAACAATCGAAGCTAGCAGATGATAACAAAAAACAAACAAGGGAAAATCAGGAAAATCCATGGAAACAGGAGCATCGTCAGGGAACTCTGAGGAAAATATCTATGTGTATCCCATGCCGCCTTGGCTGTGTGTGTGTGCATTTTTTCTTTGTGTAGACCCACCGTGGATGCTGTTTCATACTTGGGGCACATGGGGCAACAATTTATCTCCTTTCGATGTGTTTTGGGAAATTCGAAGCCTCAGCATCCCCAGTAACCGTCTGATGCTTAAGGCGCTTGCATCGAACGAGCACACCTAATCACTTGCGTCTCCAATACAAACCCCACGCATTCTCGCAACCTCGTGAACAAATTTCCGAAAAAAAGAACGGATCACATCGAGTTTTACGGTTCGTCCGATCCGGGATTAAGCATTCGGGCGATTGTGTTTGTTCAATAAATTTGCGCAAAAATTAAGGAATCCAAACGAGTGTGTGTGTGCCTGTTCATAGTGATTTGATCTGTGAAGTGGATGATAATTAAAATCCTCTCTCGATAGCTTTGAATAGATAAAAGAAAACGAAAGGCAAAACAAAAATTAACGTCATTCAATTATCCTTTATTCGTGTTTCTGCTTGATTGCACGCGCCCTCCTCTGTTCCACTGTGCAGCCGAGGCCCACCGAGGCTCTGTAGTACGAACCAAAAAAACGGAGGAATTAACAAAATAAGAGTCACTTAATTCTAAATAACGGTTATTTTTATTATCTAAATTGCCCAGAAAAGGAAAGAAGGATATACCAAGCTCGTGCGCCTATTATCCGGATAAAAAAGCTAAAAAAAGTGCGTGTTTTGTAACAAAAGTAAATATATTTTTTTAAAAAAAAAAAAAAAAATCAGTAATTAGATTTGCCAGGTGCTGTGTGAAAATGGAGAAAATCTTAATTGAGCCATAAAATAAGGAAGCATAAGTGGATTTGGATACCAGACATGGATACCGAGAGAATAGAGATTTTTTTTGATTTTTTTTTGGGAGGGAATACTAGTGATTATCGGATGATGTTTTGTGGCCAACAGTGAGTTCACATCCTCAAACGATTGCCGGTATATGTATGCCTTAATCCGATCAAGGGGGTGTTTCGAGGATTGGTTGCTGAGGTTCTAACCCCGTCACTTTGCTTCGTTTTTTGAGAAAATCTTCTATAATCTGAGTTTGGGATACAGCTTGTGTGTGCACGAGGACACTACGTTCGTGGAATTTCATCGCTTCTGGTGGATGAACTTTAATATTTAACGATGTTGTCTGATGACTGTACTCAGTTCCAATAAAATGTCAATTGATTCGAAATCGTTTTGAGTCTTCTGACGACTATCCGAGAATAAGTTATTCGGGGAATACCATTAGACTGTCGACTTTAAGTGATGCCATTTTGAGATGACATCAATTATGTTTGTTGTTGTTCTCTGTTTTTTTGTAAATACATATTTAAGATCGAATTTTAGTCATTCAGCTGGAACATTGTAAGGAGACAACAGAAAAGTCAACAAGAACAGTCTGACTGAATGCCAATTGTCTGTTCGAAAAAAGGGCTTTTGATTCAATGCCTCGCCTCCAGTCATCTTATTTTCCTAAATTTCATGGATGCCCACCCAGTAAGGCATTCATTTTGGCGAACCATCTGGTGCTGGTGTTCGTGTCAATATAGACGGACACGGATGAGGGTGCACATTATTTTAGGAACAACATCAAAGTGTACCAAAGGACATGTTTTCTGGCGAAATCATGTATTCGAACAAACAATTTCATGTTCCTCTCATGATGTCATTACAAGAATTCGCAGAATTTCGTTGCTTACGCCAAATTGCCATGTCTTCGATTGAATTTTGTCGAGGAAATTTTTGACATTTGTTACTTTAGCGTTTCCCAGTGGAATCTTTGCACACATTCCTTGGATTCCTGTGATGTTTGTTGGATTTAAATGTAAATGCACGAATGGTTCCTGTTTTTGTGGCAAATTATTTATTTCAATTGTCAATTTTGACACATAATTAAAGCGTATTTAGTCTGAGACGTGATTTGCAAATGGTCGTGCCACTTTCATAAATGCACGCATTTGTTCTTCATTTGGGTATCATTACACGGATAGCATTACACGGCATGTTTATTTTGAACAGTACTCATGTTGTGAAAAATACTATTCCCCCGTGAGGAAAGTTTACCACAGTATCCATTTTTGGTATCTACTATCGCTGGATATTTTCAGTGAGTTGAGAAGGGTGCTGTGCAACGTGTTACATCTAAAATTGGGCAGTGTTTCACCGGCATAGTGGCCGACACTGTCACAGCATTAAAAACATGGCTCCACCGTGCTCGAGACCCAATCCCCCACTCTATTATACCGTATACAACAAGAACATCAGCAGCTTATGACATCGTCTGAGAACGTATTTTCTTGACCCTACTAATATCACAAAATAAGTTAATTTGGATAGTTGGGGATCACTAGTGCGTTTGGTGGTGAATTGTCAGTGTTCCACGTGGAGTGCATGGCGACGATGGCGACCAACTCATGCAATCATTGGGTAGCTAGGCATTTTATTCGCGAACGTTGTTGTCCAACAGGACGCTTAATTCACTTTCAGACATCGCGCCACTCATTTCACATCGCATCGTTGTGTCTAGAACCATGAGCTTGTTTTGAACAGGATTTCCATTTGGAGGGTTTCTCGATATTGGATGTGGCTGTGGTGAAAAATGTCATTGCCAGATGCTGCTGATTACGTCGAAGAAAGTTCACTTTTCGATTGATTGTCGAGAACCAACGTTTTCACATAATTTGTGTCACACGGCACCATTTAAACCATGCCGTCTAAATCTCCATGTTATTTGTCAAACTTTGCTTGAACGAGGATTCTACTGTAAAGTAATTTTGTCTGTGATAATTGTTGACTATCGCGTTCAGGTCACGGTCCCCATCCCCATCCACTGACAACAGTCCAATAATCCCACAGGTCATCACCTCGTGGTTCACCACGCTCGAAAACTTGTCTTGGAGTCATCAGTGCCTTGCCACCTTTCCAGTCCTAAAATATCTTTAATGTGTGGTACCTTTTACCTCGATATGACTGCAGTCGTTAGTACCGTAGGGACAGCTGGTCAGAGATCGTTGCTTTAGCCCCTTGTCCTCCCCGGACTTAAGCACCACAAAATTTGATTTGAGAAGCAGAAGACGACAACGGACGGCAGCAAAAAGGTCTACCTTGTGCAGAGGCATCACTGTGGTCTATGTGAGAATCAGGCGCCACCTCCAAACCTAGGTCTCTCGAAAGTAACCTGTGTCCCTATTCATTGAATGGGTTTATATTTCCAAGCAATGCTGTTGATTCCCCCTTGGGTTACATGACTGTTCTCGGTGCTCCCGTGATGTGACTTTGGAATAAAATTGGTCAAGTTGACTTAAGACCACTCCTGATCCATCAGTTCAAATAGTTTAATGTTTCCAACGAAGTTCGGTTGTCTTCAGATGCTTCGCATATGTAGCATGTTTCATCGTTTGTGAATGTCACGGCTGGTCACAAATGCCAACGACAGTGACCACGATATAATTGACTCTAACCAAATGCAAACTTTATGTCCTCAAAAATCTCCTTATTTCCCAAAGCCAGATGTGGGAAATTCGAGAGCTTCTGATCAAATGTCAGCTACAAGCACTTGTGCGGCCTTAGCCCTCAAAGCGACTCACACACTCAGCATGAGAGTATTGCATCTGATATCTGTCATCGACGGACGTGTGCTTCCCTGGCCCAGGAGGTATTTTAATTTATCGACACACACACACATCAGCTGAGGTTAATAGGAGAACAGTGTGTTCATTTGCCCAAAACCGAAGGTACGTGCTCCAAGCCATGCAGGTGCACTCAATGCAAACCGAAACATTCGCAAACACTTAACTTTCAATAGGCAGTCGGTTTGGTTGCTTTAAATCAAACTATGCACACACACACGCATACGCCACTTGACAAAACGTTTCGAACCTAGACAAATCAATCCAATTGGATTTCCGGATTTGAAAGCACTCCATGGGAAAACCTCTGCACCTGAACCAACACAAATAACTCATTTGACACGGTTTCGTAGTTTCACCCAGGCACCCCCATCGATCACGTCGACGAGGCACTCCTTCGGTGCCAAAAGAAAGACAACATGTTCAATGACATGAAATCAATCATCGCCACTCATTGAAAAGTTAAACTCCTTACCAGCAGCACCTCCCAGCTGCCGCCGAATTACACATCATCTAGCCCGTCACGCTCTCTTGTAAGAGTGTTCAAATATTGAAACTTTGCGGGTCAGTTAGTCCCTCGGCCCGACTTAAAGAGCGATTCCCCTTCCGCCCCCGTCAACGGTCAGTGACCAGAACGGGCGGTCAACTTCTGTGGGTCTGCTACACCCTCCCAATCGGCTTGTTTGCTCGGAGGAAGAGATCTCTGGATGCTGGCGTATGGTTGGGGTCAAGTTGTGTGCCAATTATGTCGATGCCCAGTCGATGATGTATTCGAATAAATGAGACGACCCTCCTCCACCTCGTGCTCTCGACGTACGTCGGCATTGCTGTGTCCATCTTTTTTCCATTTGATTGCCTCAATTTGACGGCACTACCCCGTGCTGTCGAACTGATGTATCAATATGCCATTCGTCGGGATGTGTGTACAGACGAAGTCGCAACAGCAGTGGTGGTCAATTCAGTCGACTGGCCGAAGTCCATTGATTATTCTCGGCATGAACCGCTGCAGTAGCAGTGGCATCAGCAAACATCAAACGTGTATACCCATCGCCACGAAATACCCCGAAAAGTTTAACAAATTTCCAACTTGACACACAATGCCATACACACCCTGTGCCGCACCCCCGCACCCACATGCACACAGCACTCACTCAATCGCATGCAATTCGAAGGCGATGTTGGCATTGCTGGCAGAGTGCAGTGGGAAGATTCGGGATATTGTGTAGCCAACAGGATGATGACAAGATTGCTTCGCAGTGCCCGAAGTGACCGGACTCCATTCCAGTTCAGTCTGAGAATCATTGAGTTCAAATGCTGTACTTCTGGCGTATAACGTGTAAACGTGTGAGACCATCGAATTCATCTCTGGCCAGTGGCCAGTGGCCACTGGTGCGGCTGACTATGCGAGTTGACAATGTCATCGGGGTGCTGGTGGTGGTGAGTGAAGTCTAGGAATTGTTGTGGTCAAACATTACGAGCTAGGAATTGGTAAATTGAATGTGTGCGGCCAGCAGACAGTTGGGTGGCAGGAAAAAAGGAACCGAATGAATGGCAGCGAGAACGACATCCGTTGCCGGAACCAGGAGCGGAATTTTAAGAGGATTTTGTTCTGAGAAAATTCAGTAAAATTGACACGTGCACACGATTTGGATTTTTAATTATTTTGTTCAATGGAATCCTTCCCCTTGCGGGAGGTTGGCCCGACCGTGACTCGACCGGGGGGTGTCTGGATTATAGATCTCCTGAGTGTCCGTTCGAATGGTTTATTTGTGAAATGACAACCTGAAACGATGGTGGTCACGTTATGATCTGCTTTCGGACACGGGGGATTTGTGATTTTGTTTATCTTTTCCGCCCCGTTGGCATTCATAAGGTTGCCTCTAACATAACAGTTTTATGTTGACTTGGGATTAAGTAAAGGAGTCGGGTATTATATTTTGCCCGTTTTAATCCAGTTTATGATCCATTTGCTGTGAGGTGTGTGAAGAGGGGCAACAGCAGCAACCTTGTAGGCATCCATAAATCCGAAGCAAGGCACCACGTATCCTTGCAGTTGTTTGTGTCTGGGAATCGATGCTTAAAATGTCTGTTGTCAGCAGGATTGTCGACGCGAAGCACGCTTGCCATGCCGATGGATAAAGATTTGAGATTCTCGTGAGAAAATCGTTCCGTTCTGCGGCTGTTTTGCTGCAGGGAAAGGTTTGTTGACTTCTCCGGAGTGTTGAATGCGAATATGAAAGAATATGAAACGTGGCATGTTTCTATTTTGTTTTTTATAGCCGCACCGGTACATGCAGTCCCCTCGCTTCAGGTACAACATTCGAAATGTTTTAATACGTCGGCCTTTGAAAAAGATATACGTTAAATTTCCCAACGGAAAGAGTGCCTAATCCATTTGAAAAATTGGCCCATTCGTGTGCTGCCTTGTGGTAATCTCTGGCGGTCTCTGGGCCCTGGAGTTGGTGGTGCTACAAGGGGTGTCGATAACAGGGGTCAGTCTTGAGTAATAAGGGAATCGTTAATTTTTGCTGTACAGGCCTTATACTTTTGGCTGAACTCACATTACAATTTCTTGGGTAATACAGATTCTAGATGCATGCTGTTGTCTCGAAAAATTGTCAGTTGATAGAAAATATTGAATTATTTCCTCATCCTTTGAGTTTTTCTGGAAATCCATTTAAGTCTTTTCTATATTCGAAGGGAACATACGAACCTCGAAGTTGAGCGGTCTGTCACCCTCGTGCAAAAATATTCTCCAACGTTCCATGCTCTATTCGTTGCACTTCCAGTCCTAGTATGGATTCCTACTATTCGCGTGCACTTGTTGACTTTACGGCTGTAATTCTCCCCCAATCTTTGAAAAGATATGTACATTTTCCAAGTCGCCTTTCGTGGTGTAACGAGAGAGAGGTGTTACCGTGAATCATGAAAGTTCATGATGTCGGCAAGTTCTCTCAAGCACAAAGCGTACGGACTCGATCCGTCAACTTCTCGTTACCGCTTTCACCACAATGCAGTGGCCAATGCAGTCGACGGAACTATGCCTTCCTTACATCCAGATCTTGGTACGGCTCGTAGTCTGTCTGTCTTCTCCTCCATTCACCTTCCTCGCCGGATGAAGCGTTTGATGAATAAGCGTTTGATGTTGGTCTTTCGAGTCAGAAGTTGTGAACAGGATTCTAACCCATTTTACCGTGGAATTGAATATTTGTGCAGCCTCGAACGTCTCAAACCTTTCGCTCGTGGAGTCTAATTAACGTCTTAGGCCAACGTAGCCTTAGTTGGGCTGTTTTCTTGAGTGCTCATCTGCTCCTCAGCTCATTCTTAAAATCACTAAATTGGCGAAAAATCAGCAACCATGTTCCTTTATGACGTCTCCATTCATTTCAACGATTCGTCCTCTAAAACAAGATACTGTGCGAGAGTTGAAGGAAACCTTTGTACGCTGGAATGAATGAATGGTAGCTGATGTCTGAGTTCAGTTGGTTAATTCTCCAACCTAGCTCCACATACTCACAGTCGAACACTATTCGAACCGGATTGAGGCTTTTCATTGGCTGTCCAGTAGGACACTACATGAGGCACGAGTGATAGGATGACGAGTTCAGGTAGACAAATGCAGCACCAAATTGAAGCAAACTTTATTGCGGGAACTAGGTGTCCGCGACCATGCAATTTCCACATTTTTATTTTTGCAACACTCAATCGGTTGCCCGTAGACACCTGACGAGACTCATGTTGCTACACACGCTGTTCGTGAATGCACCTCTCTCATACCCTCATTAGTGTAAAGACCAAATCAAGGATCGAAGAAGAAATTCGCTTTGCTGTTGTTTCCCGCTGTGGATCCTAAGTTTCAGGACAGCCTCAACTGCGCCAATTATTATTGTTGACGGGATGTTTCATCACGTTTCTAAACTGTATGAAGACGTTTTTTTACAAGCAAAGCACATTGACTCATTGGTTCGTTTCCTGAAAGTTTCAGTATTTAATGGGTTTGTATCGTAACTTCGAGCTCAGACCGAACACAAATCTGATGGTGGCTGTGCAATATTAAATAAACACATGTCAAGACATAGACCCTGCATTCAGGCTAACGCCCATAGTCCATATACCGCCATGAACACCTGGTACCAGAGCATACACAACGTTCAATAACCTCCGCCCATCCAGGTGAAAGATTTACAGCCTCACATCCAAATAAAGCACTGGAAAGGGCCATTATCCACAGGTATCCATTTTGAGTTCTCGGAATACCTGACCTCCGCACACTCTCGAAAACAGGCCTGTCTTCCCAGCAATAAATCAAACCCAGGGAGTCAACACGTCTTATGAGGGAACATCTGCCCGAGGGAACCCTTTTCTTCATCATCCCCTCCGCCCTCCGCCAAGTCCAAAGATAATAATGACATCACCGGCAAACAAATTCAATAAAAGATATCAAAATATTTTTCATCCCCTTGTGGAAAACGTTTTTTAAAGGCGCCCCCTCCTTTTACCCCGCTGCCGTCGCCGTCGAAAGAGTTGAAATATGCATTTCCACCTCAAAGATACATCGCCAGAAAACGAAGAAAAATGAATAAACGGAAGGAAATTGGCGAAATGAATGAGTTATGAGCCAGATAGTGGAATCCCTTTTTTAAGGCATCGCTTTTCCCACAACCGCCACCACCTCCGACGCCGGCCTGGAATTGAGTAGGAAAAACCGAAATTATGTCACTACTCCTAGAGCGTTCGTTGGTATCCCTCAAATGAGATACATTCA
The DNA here is from genome assembly GCA_905231855.2 of Eristalis tenax. Lineage (NCBI taxonomy): Eukaryota > Metazoa > Arthropoda > Insecta > Diptera > Syrphidae > Eristalis > Eristalis tenax. The sequence goes on along the minus strand of HG993125.1, from coordinate 60,528,159 downwards.
CTAGCTGTGAATACACACATTTACATTCTTACATCCATTTTTTTTTTTTTTTTTTCTGTTCATTGTTGATGGTGTTCTTCAGCGTCCGTGTGCTCTGCGGTGTAAGGTGGGTTAAAGAACGTTTTATGGAGATAAATTGGGGAAGCACTAGTAGTAGTTCAACGGGAAAGAAATTGGCACTGCGCGCCAGAGCATCATTCTATGTGTACTTCGAACGGAGCTTTTTGCAGCCGCTTTGAAGTCATTTTCTGGTCGTTTCTGCCTTTTTTTCGTGATGTTTTTCCCCGTGATTCTATGCAAATTGTATTCATTCACGATGGGACCTAATTATAGTCGAAGTAGGAGTCCTTGAGTGGAGATGCCAGCAAGGAGTACCTCGGAGGGTATTATGTGCTAGTGAGAGTCATAATTAAAATTATAACAGCGAGAGTTACTTGGAGTTTAATTGCTTTTTATTAGAGTGCTAAGTTAGATATGAGGCAAGTTTGAGGAACTGAGGAATTGATGCCTCTGCCGGGGGAACACCTCACCCCGCCAACAATCGACTAGTTGTAAACTGTGAAACTAGTGAAATGATGAAATCCGTGAAGAAGAGTCAATTATCGCGTCTGTTTATGAGGCGTTTAATCGACGCTGCATTGCCTCCGCAGAAGTAAACGATAGATAAGAGCGTGTTTATAAGACTGCTCCCCTGCTGCCTGCTGGCACATACATCCGACCCATCCCATAGACAAGCCATGACATGAATAATTAACTAACTTAATCAACCCCCCACATCAAATGACGCAGACATCTCATTAAGAGGGTTTCGAACCTCAAGAGTGCAATATACAGCAGCAGCAGCAGATGCCTAAAGACTTCATAAAACTAATCACATTTTGGCAATTTATCACGGGTATGTGCTGTTGCCATCATCTTCCTGGGAGTCTTCTTGTGGGTAAACTCCCCCGACGCTATTTAAGGAGAGCGATCCTGCTTTCAGTGGAAGACGGAACATAATCAACCCAAGACAGGTGGATTGAGTGAGGGGATGAGATCGGAATATGTTGTGCGGAAGGGCGAGGGGGAGAGAATCGATAGAAGTTCAGTTGTAGCTGGAAACTCAATTGAGGTTGAAGTGCATTTTGGTCTCGGTTGAGCTCAGGCATGCTTGCGAATGTCAATGCTGAGATGTTCACCGGATGTTTGCTGCATTATTGATGAATTGAAATGGAATCTGAATGATTGTACCGCGACAGTGCACCGGTGGTACACATAATAAATGTGGCGGCTTATGGAGGATAATGTTGCTCTCTGCCTGTGTCGTACTTTGAAGTACGACGTGGTACAGTGTGGATTCTGTGGGCGAGTAGATGCTCTTAGACCTGATTGATAAAGTTGATCTTTCCGATTGCCGGTTCGTGTCGTGTTCGATGTGAAGACTACTCAAGTCGAAAGTGGGTTGTTATCCCAGGTGCCTGCATTAAGTGACAGGGATAACTGGGCCATCTGATTATGAACATAAAAACCCTGCTTTCTTTCCAGGAGTTATAAATATGAGCATGTCGTCTGATTTTCAACTTCAAATCGAATGCCCCTCATGCTCGTTCTTGACACGAGCAGGACATTCACACAGAATGTGCCAGACAAGTGTCCTCGTGTCCTTGCTTAGGCCAATGCTTTGAAAGTGCTATGTGTCATGCGTGGTGCAATAAATAGTGGGCGCATTTATTTCTTCTCCACCAACTTGAGTACGGTCGCAGGTTTCGCTGTTAGGTCATGGTCAAGCGGCAGGCTAGGGTTGATTTTAATAACTATAGATACACTTATTCAAAGACTTGTGGATTGAAAAGATTGCTTTCATTTATGAGAAACCGTCTTTCGCCTCAATGGCATTGGAACCGAAACAGAAAGATACGTAAATAACTATTGAACGTGGACAACTGTGATGTAATGGTTTGAAGCTAAATGGTGAAGAAATGAATGGAAAACGGCATTAGATGAGGATTCGATCCATGCTGTGTTCTGCAGGCAGTCTATCCACGGTTGACTTTGAATCCGTAGACGCCATGCTAGACTCATCCCAGTTCATGGTTGCTTTTCCAAATGCTGTCAACGCAAACGAACAATTTAAGCCGTTTCTTTGAGAACACCAAGGGTTTCATTATCTGCTCTTGAGAGTGTCCATTTTTCTGCGCTAGAGAGTAGGACTGGGATGATCAAGGTGTCACCTAATGTCATCGCGAGAGGGCTCTACTGCTCAATTGCCTCTCGAGCCCAGATTGACAAGAGCTATGTTGAGTCTAATCATGGTACCGAAAACATCGATGCTGAGTTCATTCGAACTGTTTAATTGGAAGCGGCATTAGACGAAGTGACGATGTTGCCATGTCAGTGCTGGAGTGCGTCCTTCCTTGAAAACAGCAAATATATCGTTTTGGACTCATGCACCGCTAAACCTAGTCCCCGCAGTTATGCCAATCAATCATAATCAAATGGGTGGCTCTACAATCCCTTATGGACACGCTCTGGTCGTAGATGGGCAGATGGGACCTTTGGTGTGAATGCAGATGGGTATTGGCTTCTACACATAAGCAAGTATCTCCTATCTTCTGTACACATTGGGCTGTCCTTGGATGAAGGGGCCTACAGTGTTATGCAGACTCGGAGACAATTTCTTCTAATAGAAGTCAGTACTCAGTAGAGGTAGTCGATCAATGAATTATGAAATTTGCGTTGGGCTTCAAACTAGCCACCTAACATGTGAGTCGACAGCACTATCCAGTACTCCACGGAGACTACAACGTCATATAGAGAGTCTAGATTCTCAGCAACCACTCAGTTTTATGCGTACAAATTCTCACACGTCGTCAACAGAACCCTACCATGTCGAGGGCTACAGTCCCATTGTGTCCCAAGCAAGACAATGCTGAGGTAACTTCGGCTCAACAATGTTCATGTGTCGAGGGTCCATGAGTTTATACTTCGTGTAGCTGCCACAGGATATTGCACTTCTTTAACATCTACACAAAAAATACCACTGGCCATGGTTCGGGGATAAAATTCTTGTACCTGCTAGACTTTAATGGCTAGACGGGGATAAAAAAAACAGTCGTAGTCACAAAACGAAAGCCCAGCCTCTACAGAGATTCTGATCCGGTGTCACTGGCAAAAACAACTCCATTGCTCTCTCTCACTCTCTTCCGGTGTCACAGCAACTCCATTGCTCTCTCACTCACTCTCTTTCAATCCAAGTATAAAATTGAAATCCATTAATCTCAGCAGTTTATGTCTAGATGACCTCGAGCCAAAATCAGAGGCCCATTTCCCAACGCAGTGCGTTGCCCTACTCTCTCTCTCTCTCTCTCTCGCTCATACTTCCATAGTTTATCAATAAGAACAGCTTCATACGTGCCTCCAGCATGAGGTACGGAAGCAGCAATGATAATAAATTTTCAGACGTGTGACGGCACATAGGCAATTGCCGATGTCGATGTTCAACTACCAAAATATTCCCCGGCACATGACTGCGCACAAGCTTCCCAAACGTCAGGCACCTGGACACAGACTTGTGCCTGAGTCCACAGACCATCATCAGGGGATGTCATTAAATTCTCATTTCACGCAAGCACACGTCGCCGGAGCAAAGTAAATCCCTTCGCACGAAGGAATGTCACACATAGTCACAGGGGCCACGCCACTTACAACTACAACGTTTTCGCTTTCAAAGGACTTAAATGCTTTACTTTAACCTCTTCCCGAGCCGAGAAAAACAAACACCAGCTTTCTCAATAAAACACAACAAAAATGTATCGTACATATTTTTAGCGGCAAAAAATGGACGTGAACGTCAGTGTTGCTCCGTGTGTGTGGTTGGGAACGGTGTTGAGGGGGAGGTTGAGCGGAGAATATGTGTTATTTCATTGGGAAATTCCACACCCAAATACTACCCAGTGAGATTGCCGAGACAATAAATAACGGTAAAAACAAATACCTACTAAAACCAAAGTACTGGCATACAAACACCCTACATTATCCAACAACACTTCCTACCCTCCCCCACCCCTCGCCACATCCGGCAGTGCTCGACCCTCCACACGATATGGGGTGTGGATAGGTGTGAATAAGTAAAACAAAGCAAAAATGAGATTCAAGGAACATCTTCGTAATTCGCAGAGACATCAGGACCACCACATGCCCAAGCCCTTCTCATGGCATCATCATCATGAGCTCTCCACTGAAGATGTCCTTGCGTTATATTTATTATGCTTATCGCTGCGAAGGGATACGGCTCCACGAAGAGTTATACATCTCACCACCACCAAACCTGAGCAATGTGCTTTCCCACACTGGAATCCTTGCTGTACCCATGACACTGAAGCGACACTGCGCTCACTGCTCTCTGCTCGGCCCACTTACCGGCGTGTGTACTGTACCTGTGTGTGGTGGCTACACGTTGCTACGCGATTTGTTATTTATGCGTTCAGATAGAATAAGCAAACAGCAAGGGAGGAGAGCTGAAGGCGAAAGATGTGAAGAAGATGGTGGGTGAGCCTGGCAGGTGGAGGCAAAGAGATAGAGCGAAGTACCTTAACAAGGATTTAGCGTGTACATGTGTATATTACTTCTGCTTCAGCACATCACGACCATACGGACGACGGCAACGACAACAGCAACGACGGAGGCTAATGCCATTATTTTATCGAATCAGTTTCTGGGTGGTATTGTGGGGTGTCGCCGAGATTCGATTGTGTTGTGTCGTCCTTGTGGATACGCTTTGGTAATTATCATCGTGATGGCCTCTTGTTGTTGTTGTTGTTGTCGTTGTGACTTTTCACGTCTCACTTTTTTGATGTTTGTTGTAAATATCAGCGAGACGCCTCTTGCAACACCCAGGTAGGCTTTTAATTGCCATTTAATTTGCCGCCTCATTAGCTCGGTGTGCGTTGTGTGAGCGAGAGCAGAGCTGCTGCAGGTTACTATCCATTAATACACTTAGTGTCAGTAACAGAGGCACTCGTGTCAGATTATCGCCCAATAGTTGAAGTGATAATTGAGTAAAATTGATTTGGCATTATTCGCAATGTTATCCATTGGGGATGACAACGACCAGAAGGGAAATCCCAATCGATTGGTTTGGTTTTTGGAAATAATGGCTGACACTCACTCCAGGTGGTCTGTCTGACGATTTGTTAATCTTGTGCGGCAATAAAGTGTGTCATTAGTATCAGTTTCAGCTACCAGTCCTGTTTGTCGAAGAGGGCCGTAAATAAATTAAGCTTTCCCTTGGGGAGAGACGGCCGGTGTACTCTTAGACGACTTGGGACTCATTCTTCGAACAGGTTTGCCTCATGGACCACTCAAAAGTGATTGATGCAACGGTATATATTGGGAGATGGTTCCATAACATGGAACAACTAACAGGTCTTCTGGGCTAGGAAGTTCGTTGCTGTATGAAGATGGTGGAGTCTTCAGTCTACCGCTCTTTCAGAAGAACTTTTTCAAGTATTTTTCAGTATCTTCTCGCATAAATTGATAAGACGCAGTTTGCAGGTTTTATCACCCGATGCAGGTCGATTCAGAGTAGGTCCGAACTCCGTCTTAACTGACAGCCTTGGAAGGCCCTGGATCGCAAACAACAAGCTCCTCCATCTGTCGCGATATCTGGCTTTCTGCGTCGAATGTCGCATACCTAGTCGTCGCAAGCTTTCCCCTACTTGTGTGGTCCTTTTTCACGTCTTCTGTTGCGTAGTCGAAGATTCTTCCGGTCGGAACCAAGTCCTGTACGCGCACGGCATGACCAAGAGACATACTTGGACGATAGACTTAATGTCGCTTCACAGACCCTCTAGTCCGTGGTCGAATCGTCAAGCGACTCTCAGAAAGAATAGAAACCGATGCTTGGACAATATGTTCGTTTTTTTGTTCCCGTTTGGCTTTAAAGTCAATTTACAAAAACGCTCTGCTTATCGGCTTGTCGTCCATAAACAAGCAGTGTCGATTTTGCCATGAGTGCATTTGGAACTAACTGCGACAAGATGATGCTTAGGTCTTTGCAGAGCTCCTGAAAGGATTCATATCAAGATATGCAAAATGTGTCACGTTCTATAATCGGTGGTACCTTGATCTCCTGAAAAAAATTATTGTGAGCTGTCGCACGGTTGAACCAGCGATTTTTTGCTCAGAAGCTACCGTTTGGACTGCTTTTTGCGGACAAGTTCTTCTCGATGTGATGAAATGGGAATTTAATTATGTTTACATGCTCGCCTTGATCGGTGATGGTGGTGATAGTTTTTGGAAATTCTATAAAAAAAAGTCAAATCAGATTTTATGGAAAGAACAAAAAAGTTGCGTTAGTTAAAGTTACCACGAAATCGAGAAAATGAAAAATGATAAAAGTATGCTGATCCTAGCAGCCATTTGCATTGGGCGGGACACACGCCACAATCTCCCGACAGTTTTATGTAGACTTAGCGCTGTGAAGTTGGTTAAGATTTTTCTGTACAGACTTTTTATCCAAAGATTGTAAGTGTCTTCAGAAAATTGTGCAAAATTCGAGTCGACACATCCACCCACTATGGCCTAGAGGCTATGGAATGTATGGTTGTCATGTGTTCCAGTCCTCGTGAATCCTTAAGGGGCTTCTATCCACATGGACTAACATTATACAGTATCGAGCCGCAAGACGAAAGGTTTGATGATCTAAATGCAAAAAAATAGCGAGAATTAGCATGTTGTTGGCTTGGTTTTTCAGAACTCCTACTCGGTATTTTAGTGTTGAGCGGCTATTTTGGGAGCGCCCTGAACGGCGAAGATTGATATAATTTTGAAATCATACTCGGAACAATTACAATTACGTCACAATTCCTCTGAAATTTTGGAAAAAAATCCCAAATGTGTGACAGTAAAACTGCTCTACACTGAAAAAGTGTTGTTCCTTTGAGTTGTGAACTATCAATCGTCAATTCCAAACCTCTGGAGCAGCGTAAATGGCCAGTGTGGCATGCGCAAGTGGATAAGAACCACAACCAACTTTCTCTGCGTACCATTGAGCTAGGTCCAACAGGGACTGTAGTGCCACACAAAGAAAACGAAAAAGCTCATTTTTTTGTAGTGCCACCCACATTATTGTTAATGTGACCATAACATTACATATTTACCGCACAAATGGCGCCCAGTTCGAATCCTATGCGAACCTTGGCAAAGCCATTAATAAAAAAACCCTGTCAAAAACCCCAAATAGTGACCCAATTTTTGTTTTCGCGAAACACCTTTCCTGCGCCACGTGAGCGTTCACCTAGAATGATTTTGCATTCCAAATCTTACCCAACTTCCTCTAATGAAATAATTTTTCGAATAATTTGCATAGTCACTTGCTCAACGCGAAGGCGTTTTAATTGAATTTAATTTGAATTTCGCCCAAAATTTCGAACAACGTAAAAAGATATCAATTGCACCGCGAATTAGGTGATAACATTACAAGAATTTAATTAAACGCGGTTACACTCAGTCTGCCAAGTGTTACGGCCGTGGAGGAACGATGCAAAAAATCGCCTCTTTTAAATATTAATTGATTCAGTGTGTGTGTGTGCATTTGGAAATATGTACATATTTGCGTCAATGTACGTCCCAGCATACAACGGATACAATTAAAACAAAAGGCGGGAAAAAGCGATAAATTCATGAATAACAAAAAAAACAAAATTCCACACCCCGAAATTATGAATGCGAGGTATTACACCGTGACAACAGTCATCAAACATTCATTGAAACCCACCGCATCCCATCATCTGAGGATTAATTCACATCTATCGACATCACGCAGATACATACATCTGCTCGTAGGGTGATGCCCATGCCGGATTACAACTGCTGACAAAATGTAAGTGATTGGATTATGATATTTCGATGTGGTTTTTGAGGGGTGTGGCGACGCATCGGACAGGTTGTCATTAAATTATGCATTATGTGTCTGGATGTGGAATTTATTTTTTGAAGTATCGCCCCCACTGTCATCAACACATTCTCACGGCCATATTGAGTTTCGACAAATTGGATTTCATTAAAATGAATTCGCTCGCCCCTCCTCAGCACATCCGCACATATGGGCTTAATTTCTTTTATTTAATTTTTGCATTTGTCAATTTTGGTTAAATATGTCAGGAATGCATTAGAGAATTTAATTACAAGTTGAATAAAGTGTTTTTTTTTTTTGTCGATTTTAATCGAAACCGGGGATAACAGAATTCAAACGTCAATCACACGGTTCGACTGTGGCTTTGCTTCTAATGTTTATGGATCACATTGTAATTTAATAGGAATTTTGTTCGAGTAAAATCAAAAATAAAAACTGTACATTCAATGACACTCGTTGCCGCAACTTGAATGGATTTCAATTATTTCATTATCGAGTGTTAAGTTCTGCGCTCTGAAGTTCAGCGCATCCAGGATAATGGACATGTTTTGATTAGTTCTCGAGTTACATATTATCCACCAATTAACATTGGTTGCTTCGTTGAATTGAAGCAAAGAACCTTTCGCACTTAGCTTGGCTTACATTTAATGTGGCTAGGTTTTAAATTAATACAATTATCAAAAATGGCATCTACTTCATTTCCGGTTTTTTCTTCAGTCTTAATTATTGTCTGGTTCCTTAAAGGAGAATTTTATGCCAGTAGTCCATGCCAAATTTGTCGGAACAATTTCGGGTAGACGTCGTGGTCCGTTGTGCTATTAGACCCCAAACTTGGGTCCACAGTTCTGTGAGCTGACAGAGAGCAGTGATCTAGAACTTTTTCTATGATTCAGAGATTGGTTGTGTAGAAGAGGACTAGACTCATCCACGGCTCAGCGCTTATGGGCTGTGGGTCTTATTTGAGTCTTCTGCTCCCGATAACCTTGTAGGAAATAAGACCACGGTAAGAGTAACTGCCACATATTTATAATTGGTTTAAATCTACTTGTATTTTTTATGAATTTGACAATGTTTCGTAACCGCATGTGTCACCTTTTTTTTTGCTATCGCCAGACCCGTATTCCCTGCCTCCAATGTCATGCCAATCAACGCCTTCTGGTTGACTACACACTTCGACGATGACGAAAGCCTCTATGTGGTCTTAATCGACGATGCAGTGAAAACTCTCCATAGTCGTCCGCGCATGAGGTGTTTAGCAAGCCTATCGCTCGGTAGTTGACACGGTCAAGATGGTGAAGGAGGCTGACAGTGAATTCATAAACACACTTAGACCATATTGGTACATCGTGATACCAACCGTCAGACTACTACCACTGATCGACCACTCCAGTGATAGTGCGGTTAATTTTATCCCAACGGCAAATGGTGACTGGACCAGATTTTGAAAACCAGATAAAAGCGTGTTAACTTTTATTTTACTGGGATTCGAACCGGGGACCCCACTAACCAAGCGCAAGGACACTTAACCAACTGCGCCATCTAGTTCTTTAAACGGCGGTCAAAGTGGCGTCTCTTTTCTTGTAGATCGGGCAAATTGTACTGAGCTTGCCATCGGAAATCATGCTTCAAACTTGGAAAATGGCAGGACAACAGATGTTATATTCAGAGTGATTCAGGCCTCTGCAAAACGCAATAAATCAGTGCACACTCGGTGGCCTAGAGCTTACCATCTAGTCTTGTAGCCAATCACGACTCTGAACGAAAATGTGAAAGTAACCATTCCGAGAGTCAACACACAGTTTTGCCAATTTCTGAGCAAACTTTGAAACGGTGAATAAAAACCCACAAGCTTTACTGTGCCAACTTTCGTACACATTTTCTAATTTATGTGAAATGGCCAAATGTCTCGAGTTTACATTGCTCTTAAAATGTAAGATATTTGTTGAGTAAAGCAAGTTTTCGACACTATTTTGAAATTGCAACCTCGAAATAAATCCCACTTTTGACCAGAATCCAGGCGCTCTGTATTGCAAAACTTTCGTAATCCCTATTGTTCTGTGATCGCAGAGCCATAAAGTAAAATGTCCAACCCAACTATTAAAGTTTAATTGCATTGTGGCTGAGCAATATTTTCCAAGCTCAACCTCCGAAGAACCGACCCCAGGGCTGAAGCAACACAAGCTCGAAAGTGTCACCTCGTCCTGCAGCAGCAGGGACGTAACAATCTTAATCGATGACAGCTTGACATTCACCCCCTTACGGGGTATCGGTAACCAACGGAAGCAGTTTAATTGGAAAACTGTGTACATGCGTCCAACTTCTCAAGGTGTAACTATTTCAATTTGAAACCAAAGTCAAGCCAATATAGTAACAAATTAATTTATCATCGAAAAGGCACAACAAATCTCTGTGATTCAATCACTTTAAAACTTCCTCCTTCGTTTGGACCGTAAAAGGCCACTCGGAAACCAGGGCCAGCCAGCAGCTACTGTGTGCGTTTCAATAACTTCTATGATTTTCTCCTTGTTCCTGATACTTCGTCATTGAAAAACTTTCAAAAAAATACCTAGTCCTTTTCAATTTGTTGTCCTTCGCCCCTCGGAATGGCCCACGACCAACTGACAACCACAGAAGAGTACTTTAACTATGTGCTTGTGACTCCGACTTAGAGTACGCCCACAGAGGTTGTGTAGGACAAGTCCTTGGTTGTTGTGACACCACAACCAGCCACTGCGCAGCGGAAAAAATCGGCAAAACTTCTCGAAAGACGAAAGTCCAAGCAACAGGAGGAGAAAGAAAAAACAGAGATTCATCCTGTAAGATGTCGGAAAGAAAGAGGTTCTGTCTTGTTTGCGACGGACGGGGTAAAGGCAAAGAAGCAACTTTGCTAAGAAAAACTTATCCGGTCCTTTGTAAAGGAAAACATGCCCCGTCCGCCCACCTTCCTGTGCCTGTAACGGATATGACCGGTAAGCTTTCTCGCTTCATTAGAACTTGTCACCGTGTCGAGAAAATGGCACTCACCGAGTAGATCTCGACTAATTTAGTTCCCGTAATGTACTGTGGGTGGGTGGTGGTGGCATGGGTCATTTAATGAATTTCATTGATATTCATCAAAACATCTGTATCTGCCTGCTCGAGGTAATTACATTTACATTCGCAAGGAGGCCCAAGCAGAATCCATAAGCACTAATGTCAGACGCTGATTATCCGCAGAGACAAAGGAAAGAGGCGGCGGGGAAGCATCCTTCTCTCGCTCAACGCATTGTAATAAAACTCAGGCGAGTGTAATAAATTTGTTGAACGACTCCCGCCCGGCCCCAGTGAAAGGTGCTAGGTGTCGAGAAAATCGGAGAAGGGACGGCGGCTATCTGGGCGGAGTACGGAATTTGGGTTTGAAAAGCTCACTGAGACGGAAACATAAAAATTTCGTGATAAACAGGAAGGACCAAGGTTGCGGCTATGCGATGAGGCCATGAGGGATAAGTGATAGTCACTGCTCTTCGGCGACTTCTGGCTCTTTCTCTCTCATGCCATGTGCGGGAAAGTGTATTCTTGTGTCGGTTGTTGTGGCCGTGTTGCTGGTGTTGTTGTTGAGTTTCATTGTGCCACCCTTGTGTTTACGACTCGGTGATTTTTAAAGTTACCACTCGACTTTGAAATATGATAATTTTTCTTTTCTTTTTTGTCGGTCGTTGTAGCTCTTGCCAAGGGTGAGGGTGCAAGGGGCCTTAACATAATCATTAACAGTCACTTAGGAGAACTTGCGGAAGCGGAAAAAAGTCCCTTTTCAGCAAAACTTCTTCCCACGGGATGTGGGCACACATATTTCGACGAAACGTTATCGTGTTCTGCGAAAAGTTGAGAGAGTCTCTCGAACCACTTCCCAGTACACTCTGGGGACAAAGTGAAAGGATAAAAACTCTCGAAAGGCGGCAAGTTAGCTGGTGAAGGGCGTGGTGAGATATTGAAGAGTTATTGAATTCCTTTTTGTACCGAGTGGATTGAACTGAAACTGCTTGAGCGGCGGGAAAAGAAATGCTGGTTGAGGGAGTGCAGAGGGATCACATCTCCCTCAGACCCGATGCAATTATGGGTACATGTTTGCGGATAGGTCCGCTTAGAGAATTTCAATTTGACTTTGGTTCCGTAAGATGTATGAGGTTTGATTCCCCATGATGCTGCTTGCTGGCTGGTCTAGTGATGAGTGAGTTTCTTATTTGCCGGCTTTGTGGTAGAACTGGAATTTTTCCTTTTTCCACACGAAGCCATGTGTGGGGAAACTTTGGTCTTCAAAAAATCAAACTTTCGAGACTTTCTGAATGGGGTGGTTCAAAAGGAATGACAAATGAAACGCCAATTGACTCCAATTGTTTCTCAAGTTTTTACTCTCACCGAGGTATGCTGCGGAGAGTAATATGAAATTGAATTCGCAACGAGTGGCCACTTGGATGAGGAAGTTACGTGCTTTCTTGGGGAGAATGTGATTTGAAGTAAGTGTGTAATGCGTGTAAAGAATGATGTCCAAAAGGTTATCTAAAGTCGGAAACATGTTGCAAATTGTTGAGCACTGACAGATTACTTGCCCTGCCGCCGCAGTGAACCATTTTACGATAGACTGTAGAATGAAGCGCCACCCATAGTAGCGTCTGCAGTAAACACTCGCAATGTGGAGGTCTAGTCATGGGTACCTATACTTTCGTAGCGACTCCAAACAGCGGCATTCGAGGAAGGGGAAGGAAAAAAGTAATGCAATTTTATTAAAAAATAATTTTTCAACTCATCATGATTCGTACTTTTCACTTTCTAAATGCACAGCGATATTGACTTAAGTAAACACAGACTCAATTCAGAACTGAACGAAAAATGGCCAGCAGCCCACAATCACTACCAACTGACATTAACGTGCGTAGAGACAGATTGAAACATCAAAGTGGACGAAACTTAACGAAACTTGACGAAACTGAACGAACTGGGTTTTATGACAACTGTGCCTTCACTTGATTGCTTACGATGATTGAAGAGTCCAGACGTGTATAATGGCTTGCCTCTGAGCTCATATACACGTTTCCCCTCGGTAACCAAGCAGCGCTCACTCCTTTATTGAAACGAAGAATTTGCTGCGCCACATGAGACAACATTTTCGCAGTTTGATTCCTGAATGGATCACGGGATGAAAAAAAAAAAAAAAAAAATACAAATTGACTGCAATGTACTTAGCGTCCTTCTATCGTTCCCTTAAATTTCATAACGATACGCCCCGCACCCCCCGCCCCACATTTTTGTTCACGCATGATTTATGCAGGAGCATCGTCCAGAGCCGAAACAATTTGCAATTGAACTCGCGTAGTTGCTCATTAGCAGCACCTTTCATTGTCGCCCATCAATTCACATTACTTCGGACAGAAGACAAGTGTTGCCTATGCTGCCAATAGTCATCGCTCAACTTAAAGCATTCAAGCTGCCGCTGGCTGCCTTCCATCTGAGTGGCAGTTTTCAAGATGATTATCCTCAAAAGCACTAGACACCTGCTAACCCAGCTTAGGACGTGGCAATTTCCAAACAAGTCTCTCGAGGAGGATCAATTCAAATTTGTTAAGCGACGAATGCCAGTGAAGTCATTCGTGCGAGGTATTCCTTTATACTGTGCTCGCTTGGCCAATTTTCCTTCGAATTGGCTTCCACGGGATTTACCTTTAAAATATTTGACACCTTCAGAATCCGGCTGTTTATTGCCGCCTCTTGTGTGCGTACCTTCCTGCCAAGGGTACGTTATGTACTATCCAAATTGTCGACCAAATTATCACATAGCCAAGAGGACATTATCGTCTCTGCTCCATGATTGATGAGTTAAATTTTCCCCCAAAAACATAGAAAACACTCTCGGCACTCGGAAAGCAGCGACCAAGGGATGTATGTAAATTGTTCTTTTTCCCCGTCTCTCTCTGTATCTCTCTTTCTCACTCACTCGTTCTTGGGGCAGTGTGCTGAGTTCGTTTTTCGAACAGCAAAAGGACGAACGAAGGGAAGCCTCGTCCAATCCATCACAGTTAATTTGCATAAATTTGTCAAAATTGCATTCCAGCTCGCCTGGTCGGGTCTTACAAGACACTCCATGCCATGGATGACCATCGTTCATCCTCAATCATTGGACGATGGACAACGATTCCCGGACGCCCGTGGTGGCTTCTGCTCGTCCTTTAGTTTCTGGCCTGAAGCTTATTATTATTATACTCAATTTACGGGAACGTTCCGTAACTTGGACTTAAGAGCCCCAGCCCCGACCTGGTGGATAAGTATCTGGAGAGGTGTGGGCGCAAGACAATAGTGAACCGACATTCCTTTGGGCTGTGATAACCACTTATATCAACGTTGTTGTCCGCTCTCAAAGATACTCACTATATATTCTGATTGAGATTAGAAAATTGGCGATTCATGGATTCCCAGATGTGGGTGAATTCACGTGCTTCAGGGAGTTGGAATGGATGTTGGCTGATGTTCATGTGTACTACGCAGAAGGTTATTCTGTATTCCCGTTGGGAAGCGAACATTTTAATGAGGATCAGTCAGGGGTGTGACTAAGCAAAAAATGAAACGAAGTAAAAGAAGGAGCAGGCGAAGAGATGAAACACACGGAAATCAATTTTCTTTTTTCAATTTTCGCCGGAATATTGATGACGGTGTTGGCCGGGACAGTCCTTGAGGTTAAGGGTGTCCTTACGGTGTCTGTTCGATTACAAAGGTCTTTGAATAGGCAGGACATGCATTTTGAACTGAAATAAAGACAGATAAGATATGCTCCATTTTGCAACTTGGTCAATTTATGCCATTCTGGCGTCATCTTGACTTGTCACATCGTCAGTTTAACTGCTGTTATATGACAGTTCCATAGCCCTCTTCCTCTATTTCACGAACTCATTCAGTCTTGGCAAGGCACTTTGGCTTGTCACACATGCTCAAGAGAGTCGTAAAATTTCAAACCTAGAATTACTCCCACGCGCGATTCCGCGGCCAAGTGTCATTTTACTGCAACACCGCCTACGTGTCTACGCGAAATTGCATGCATCAGCAGTCGTTAAACTCTGATGATCCTGTCCATTAAATGCGTTCTACGTGTACACGACAAAATGCACTCGTGCTCATAAACAGAAAATAGACCTCTGCCGCGCGTGGTCATAATTCTCCTCAATACCATAGCTCTCGCGAAATTTCCGCACACATTCGATTCCTGGAAATGGTGCATTTAGCCGAAATGACACAAACTGCTGGCTTGTATGCTGGCATGTACAACCGAAGGAAGGTGCGGTCGTAAAGTCCCAAGACTAGTTTGCTCAACATTTTAATTAATCCTACCAGCGGAGACTAGCTCCGACGCTCATACACATGACTGGATGGGCATGCCGATGTCCATCAAATCCGCATTACGGTCATAAAAGAGTTATGATTCAAACTTTCAGCTTAAGCCGGTTGAAAATGGCTTAAGGTGAGAGTTTATAACTTTCATACAGATGCCATGGCAGTGCCAATGTTTTTGAGGTCATTGGCATTGCTTTTGGAATGAAACCCATTGCACCTGGGGTTGTTTCCCGACTTCAGAGTCCAAATGAAGTCTTCATCTGAGTAGAGGATTTTATTGTTCTTGGTTTTTGGAAGGGTATTCTACATGCTCGTACGTAATTAAATAGAAATTCGTTATGAGGTTGCTGCTTCTAAGTCTCTTGCTAATCAGTTTAATCAGACTTTGAATAGAATACATTCTGTTAAACATTCCGTAATCGTATTTTTCTTTTCTTTCAGGTAAGTCATCACAATCTCTACGTAAACATCTTAGTAAGTATTAACTTGATGCAAGAGTGTGTGTACAATGATAGCCAAAGGACTCAGGATCCTTCTGAAATTCTCACTAATTGTGGATCCGATTCTTAGCGATTCCGCGTAGCGACTACATCTGGGAATAGTATACGAGTCGGGTGATGCGATTTTGTAGAATTACAGCGTTGCCGCGCCATAATTTTCAGTAACTTTCACGTATTTCGCGTAATCTTTAAACCGATTTTTAGTGATTCCGGGTAGCGACTATGTCTTTGGAGAGCAGTCGAGTCTTTTTAGTGATTCCGGGTAGCGACTATGTCTTTGGAGAGCAGTCGAGTCTTTTGCAGAATAACTGCATCTGTGCCTCCACCTTAAGGCATTTTCTAATGACTGCTAGCTGGTGAAAATGAAGACAAAATCAAGGCCAATTCGTCAAAGCAATGAACATCCATCAACCGCTCATGGCTTAACGATGCTATGGTCACTATTGTGCATGCCATCAGCCAGTGCCACCAACCACTGCCAACAATATTTGACCAAAAACCTCACAAAGCAAAGCAATAAAACGTGACAGACAACATTTTCCAACTCAATCCCCTTTCCTACAGTTCAGCTGACCTGCTTCGGACACACCCACTTCCACCCCCTCGCTGACATGATGTATATCTCTTTTTTTCTGGTATTTCTTTATCTCCCTCATTTCCACCTTAAAGGTAAATCTAATCCCATTGGCACTCAATCTCTCAAGTGCCCTACTTTCAATTCCCACCGGAACAGCACTAATTGAAGACTGCATTCCTAATATCGATTGAATCTCGTTCACCTAAATTATTCATCCATTAGTTAGCAGCAGCAGGACAAACCTCCCTCCCCTCCCACCCCATGACCATGTCAGGCTTTGTAAATTAAAAACCATGGGATTTGATGGAAACTCACTACAGAGGGAAAAGAAACACACCCACTCTCACCGTTCGTCCATCCAGAGCGTCCGCTGGGAAAAGTGGTATTCTTCCACAAAAAAAAATTAAATGAAAAACAGAAAGTAATGCAGTGAAAGTCCACCCCACACATACACAAATTCCCCCATGCCCTCTTCCACCGTCACTAAAATTGAATTCCTCTCCTTTGAGGAAATCCCGTGCAACCCACTCAGCAGGCGGCAGGCAGCGGTAGCTTCCAGCCTCACACGGATCGGCAAATTGCCACATTGGTACATTTTGAGTTCATTGAAATTCTAAAACTAATTTAACTTTGATGCAGGAGCGAATACGGGTTCCGCACCGAACGCGGAACGAGGGTGGTGGAAAAACACACAACACGACATGAAAACAATTAAGGGACCAGGAGAGTGCCGCCGACACACTCAACCCTCACTCAGTGGAGTGGCTTAATTTAAAAGTCAACCTCTAAACACTGGAAAAAATATATATTCTAGAACTGCAAAAACAAAACAAAAAAAAAGTAGCAATTCTGGCTAAACTCCAAAAATGTATTCCATATCCGATACGTGGGGCCTGTCGTCCTGTTAGCGGTTGCTGACCACCACTCGAATATTGTTGGTGTTGGCCCTCGCCACCCAGAAAGTCGGGGCAGGGTGCTATGAAAAAGCACTCAATGAAACATGAAAAACCAATTTCACAGAAACTAATTAGAGGAATATTCTTTTTTTGCCGAAAAATGATATAGAAGGACCACAAGGAGCACAGAATACAGTACAAGACGATGAGCTGAGTTGGCGTCAGTGACGGGGTCGATGGAGGGGGAGGGAGGGGGTAAGAAGAAAAATAGCACTCAACGCAAAGTAAACATTTAAAAGAGAAGAAGCCGACATAAATAACATTTTGTATCTCCATTCTCCGATTCTGGTCGAATTCTTAGCAACATCCTTGCCGTCCTTTGCTGGTGACCGACCGACCGACCGACCGATCCAAGAGATATATAAATCATTCAAATGTGATATCGTCCATGCTAAGTGTATTCGTTGGGAAGCGCGGTTCGGCTGTGGGTGGGTGGTCTTGTGGTGATGCCGAAATGATTCCCTTCAACTCTGGGGTGGGTGCGAAGCTGGGGCACCAGTAACAGAACCCAAGATAAACAAGACGAAGGGATGAAGAAGTGTGTGTGCGAATTGGGAGGCTTCTCGAATTGATTTCGTATGAATTTGGGAATCGTGAAAAAATCATGAAACAAACGGAATGTTGATAAAAGTTGAAATGTCATGAAATGAAAACAAGGGCGAACGCATGTCATGCGAAGCGTTGTCAAGGCAATGGTTGAAGTGCTCTATTTTTGGCTAATTGTACTTTAAGATGAAGGAGAACTTCGTTACGGAAGAAGAAGACTTTGAATTGAAGACAAAAGACTTTATATAAGAAAGAGACAGACGTTGTCGAGTGACTGTCACGCTTACCTAGATCGTGCCAAACGCAGAGCCTTAGATCCTCTGATCAGTCTCGGATAATAACTAGTAGGTGTTCGAAACCAAGCTGTGCCGCCGGGGGTGTAGACGCTCTTTCACTGGGGGTGTAGACGCCAACAATTATCATAATTCACCGTTCAACATGTCTTTGATTCACCTTCGAAAACTTCCCAACCCTCTAGTCCACAACGCAACATAAGAGACTGCTGTAAATGGGACTCCCCGGACTGTAGAGCAACCAATCGCAACTGAGACTTGAGTCTAAGCGATTGTTTCTTGCAGACGACTCATGGCCATGATGAGAGTGCATTTAGTTGCATACGGACAAGCCCCTTTAAAGGTGGATGAGCAACTTTGTACTTGATTTAAATTCCAAACGACTGAACGTTCGCTTTAATTTGAAATATGCGCTGCATAATATTACAATTTAAGGGCTTGCAGGGCATGCAGAGACCGCAGCGCCACCCTTGTGTTGCATAAAATCACACTAATCTTAGGTGTGGTGGACCGGGAATTCGGGGAAACTTTTCACAAAATCCATTATCCACGGGTAAAGTCGCATCCGAGTTCAGTAAGCGCCAAAAACCGTTTAACCCGCAATCCCTCGAAATAGAGTGACACACTCACTGACACATCCCTGCAACGAAATAAAGCATTTCTAAGCACAATAGGAGCTTATCTGTGGCGCACATTGTAGTGCACCATGTGCCAGGAAAGAGGAACTCGAACTAGGATATCCCACACCCCGCACGTTGTCACCAAATTATTGCCTCATTCAAGCCGCACACCTTGTCCCGCTCGACGCTCCCCCTCTATATGTGTGTTGCTCCATTAAAACTTTCATAAACACTCACTCTCTGATTGAAAGTAAAAAACCAACCAACCAACTCTATTTCTACACTTCACATAGTGGTTGTGAGCATGGGGTGGTGGGGAGGAAGTGAGCTGAGGAAAAACACTCGGAGGCAAACTTTTGACATGTGCGCGCGCGAAAATGTATAAAATTTCCATATTTGCTCATTAACTTATGTTGCACAGTTAAAAAAAAGTCGAGCATCCCTTTGCGTTCCGGAAAATGCAGAACATCCTTTCACCAATACACCAGCATGCAAATGCCCGGCTGCTGTCTCAAACTGCAGCTGAGGATGATGCGCTGAATGGTTAATACTCGCCTGCGGTTAAAACGGATACACAAACGGATTAAGTGAATCGCATGTGAAAGAGGATATATGCGCGAGAGCCGAAAAAAAAATATCCAAATCAAGAACAGGAAATATATTCATATAAATACAATTTTGAAAGCGGAAAGCCAGAGTAAAATTATTTCATGAATTTATTCTTTTTTCGGTGCGAATCGCAGCCATCTGTGCGCCGCCGGGAGACACACATATTCTATTCGGGGAAGTTGGGGAGATGAATTGCTGCTCATGTCCTGACACTCGAAATGGTGTTGAACTGTCGGACAAAGTTTTTGCGCTGGAGAATTATTGCGGATTGACAATTAAGACGCTTTAAGTGAGCCCCGTCAAATAGGCAAGGGGCACACACGCTGGCGCTGAATAGGTTAGGGGAGCAGCTTGGAGTGTTTACCAATGCGGATGAATTTCGGCAGAAACTTGCCGGAAGTCGACGCAAAACTTTTGCTTAGACCCGCAAGAGTAACTTTGTGGCGCCGAATGTCGGAGTTTACAACGAGTGTGATTTCGTAAATGAGTGCGATATGGATATGGATTGTTGGCTGTCCTTCGGGAGTTGACAAAGTGACCCGATTACATTTCGGTGTGTCAAAAGCTGGTGAATTCATCTGTTAAGTGTGTCTTGGGAGTTGTCGTTGAAGTTATTCGCGAATTGGTTGACAAATCTGCACAGCTTTGAGTTTGTTGTGAGTGAGAAATAATCTAGGAGGTCTCGAAGGAGTTTCCCTTGTGAGAGAACGCAAATGGTTGTTGATAGCTATGCCGACAGCGAGTACTGAATTGACTGGTTCTGTCACGAAAATAGCATGCTCTTGTTGGTGATTGCGATGGAATTGACACACCATGTCTTGATGACATCGGTTGAGGTTGAAAGAGGGATGTCAAGTCCACACCACCATGACCTAGGGAACTCCTGAGTCCGTGGACAGTTTTTTTTCGTTCCCTTACCAGTCCAATACTAATGCACTGCAGCTTACCTTATACTAGCGATTGTTTGATTGGTTTGATTATTCACTCACTCGACTGCTGCGAGATCGGGGTAGCAACGCAGCAAAGGGCACCCACGTGTGTTGGAGGACCTCAACAAACTTGCTGAGCCACACTGAAAAAATGCAGCTGGAGGAGCCAGCTGGAGAGGTTTGTTGTTCGGGACCCAGGATAATGTCATTATGTCATGGTTGTCTGAATGGATTCTGTCCAGCCTCGTTATCTTAAGTTCATGTGGATGCATTGTATCTCATTTTGTGGATGCATAGCGTATATCATTTGCAAGCGGGAGTGCCTGTCGTAATTGGCTTCTCGAATGACTTCATATCAGGAAGGCAAATCGTTTTAGAAAGAAACCTAGTTCCTTCTTAACTCTTTAATGCAAAGACTTTCCGGACACCGAAGGGTGCCACTACCAGCTCCTCATTCAGAAGCGGTTTACAGCTCAAGTAGAAAATTAATAATCCCCACCGAGCCTCTGTCATCGATGTACAACATTAACTGATTCCTCAATTCCCGAGTTTTGTGATAAATTCATCGAGAAAACAAAAAAACAATTTAAGATTGATGAGTCAATATTGACGTTCACCCCCCATCCGACGAGCCACACTGAAACCCTACCAACCCCACGAGTTCATCTATAGACCGATTAATCAAAATTCTAATCGCGGAACATTCCCAATTCGCCACCACTCCAGTGCACAGCACCCCGGCGCCGCTGAAACCATGGCCAAAGCGTTTACCGAAGCAGATAAGATTCCGTTGGCTACAGAGAAAAGTGTAAAAGGCTGCCTCTGAAGCAGATAAGCCCAACTGTTCTGAGCTATAAACACTGAAACAAGCGAAAGCTTCATGTAGCCTCACCCGCCTCCCCAACCATTCTCAAATTGAATATTCAATTTCAACGGTTGTATTCATGCGTTAAGGGTCTCTCTCAGTGACTGCCATCCGCCGCCGCGGCTGCCACCGCATGGTGCTCAATTCCCACTTCTCTTTCGGTTGCTTTCCAACTCAATTTAAAGTCGTCGTCGTCATGGCGGTTGCTGCTCGAAAATGTTGTCGTCCTTCACCATAACGATACGTATTCTTCTTTCCCTGTCGGAGGGAAACAATGAAATAATTTTGGTATAACGTTGAAATAATATTGCAGGCACACGGTTACGGTTTCTATCCGAATTGCCACGGGAAATACTCCCGACTTCGTATTCGTTCGCCGCTCTCCCGGGATGAGCGCAACCTACAGCTTCTACCCTTTGTACGCCTGAGTGTTGAGGCTGGTGTATGAGTTGGTCACGGAAGATCTTACTGATATTTCCCACAAGCCACACTCATTCAAGATTCAGGAGGTATTCGAAGAGCGAGTGTCCTTGCATTCCCTGCTTGTAAGTATGTTGCAGAGGACCAAAATCTGAAATGAGTATGCCGCCGAAGGCATCCTTCTTGCCGTTCTGCCCTGTCTGGACAGATATTGTTGCATCTACAACATCTTTCTTTGGCCGTCTTACAAGCGTAGAATATTCAATGGAAGACAAACATTCGTTAGAAGGACAAAAAACACACATGAATAGCTGCAATAATTGAGGTGAGGCAAGACGAAGGACATGCTGTTGTCACACTTGCTAGTTGGACTAGTTGGGTGTAGGTGTGGACGGAGACTGTCCCAGTTTGCTTTTGATTAAAAGTCCAACTTATGTTCATGTGTGCTCTACACACACATTCCCCTCCACAACTACTTGCCGCGCATGTTGCTAGCAGCCAGCCAGCGGAGTGTCCTTCAATAACTGCCCCCAAGGCATGTGACATGAATGTGAAGACAACAAATTGAGTAGAGAGCGGTTTTCGGTTGTTTTGATCACTCTTCCATTTCCCCTAACCGGGGGAACCCTCCGAGATTCGGTTGGATGTGCCTGCAATGCGTGTGTGATACGAATAGCCTTGGGAGAACTGAGGTTGTGTCTATTCGTAGAACGTTTTTAAGCCGAAGGCCTTCTCAAATCGACGGGCGACCAGCTTGCCAGATTACTCTATGATGAGCATTTGGTTGTTAGCATTTGACTTGAATTGCTCCTTTCAGTGTTGAATTTGTCTTAAAAGTTTTCTGCTCATCGAATGATGATGGTGCGGTGTGGAGAGGTAGGGTAGGAGAGCTGGGAATTTATTTGAAGTGGATTAGGTTAGTGGGGGATATCTGCCTAAGTGACACCCTGTCAATTACCGAAGGCGACGTGCTCTGTTAACAAACGCATGAGAATGAAATTCGAAAATGTGCTACTGAGGTTTGAGTTCTGAGCTTGTTGTTACTTTTTTATTTTTTATTTTTTTGCAAGTGAAAAGAGAATTTGCCAATTAAGGCTCTTTGTGTCACCGAAGACGACGCCATGAATTCGAATCGAAACGGGGAAGGATGAATTGGATGTCAAAATCGATAGCGTTGAAGTTGAAGAGTCATTTCAATGCCTCGCAAATTTTGGTTGCTTCAGACTTTTCACTGAAGCAGTATTTCGTAAGTTATTGAGACTCATTAGTCGTGTTGTGGATGAGTTGACTTGGGATGAATAGTAAGTAGATTTGTCCTTGAAACCTTTTCGGACCGCATCCACTCGATGTTGGGCTGAAGTACGAGGTTGAATCAATACATACCGTGTTTGAAAGCAAGAAAGAAAAAGTTAAACTGAATGAATCAGTCTTTTGTTTGACAGATGGGAGTACACTATTGGAATGCCAGCATCCCCGTAGTAACGCCAACTGCTTCAAACGCTAGTACTCAATTATCCACCACAATATGAGGTGCCTTAACAACCGGTGCTTCTTAATCCTGCAGCTGAGACACGACACATTGCTTATGCCAATTCCGGACACAACAACTTTCATTTTCATGACACCGTCTTTCAAGAGTCTCTGAGTCTTGTTCGGTACATCCTTCACGAGCCCCGAAAGCCCAGGCGGAAGTTCAAGTCACCGACAATCTTCGCTTCCGGTAGACGGCATAAATAGCGAAGCTGAGTGAATAATATAATCACCAACTTGATGCATTGCTGCAGAAGCTTAGACAAAGTCTCTACGGACTGCATAGAAGGAGGGCGAAATTCATATATTCAAAGACTCATTCAGCAGAGGTTCACATTTTGTTGCATCCTTTTCTTCTTGGACGAATTCACTTCCCGGAGCAAATACAGACCCCAACTAAGGAATCCCCCAAGCCACTGACTGTTTAAAGCAACTCTTACATCTAGCTGCATGTTCCGTTCATTCCGTTCACTTAAAATCAAGTCTTAGGGAATTTCAAATGCCACCACCGCTAATTGCGTCTTCTTAAATTTGCACAAACCCTGCCCTCAAAGAAATCTTCCAAACACTTCACATTCCCTAAGTCATTCTCTTTTGGAAAGAAAAAGCTTCAACTTTGAAAACTAAAACTAGAATAGCTAATCAGCTCCCCAAGACAGTGCCTCCCCACCCGCCCCCGGCAAGCAAAGAAGCCAAGTGTTGAATAAATAAGAACTCGTCGCGCAAATAACACCCTCCCCGAGACTGCAATCCAATAAGCATAACCCCACACCGTCTCCGGAAAGCATTTCAAATGCAAAACAACAACTTGCCACTAAATTCTCCAAGAACGCGCGCTGACTGCTGGTGATCGTCCTAACACCGAGCCACTCTCCAGAGGCAAATAGCAAATACACGCCGTATCGCGTTCACTCACAAACAGCATGCCGAATGAATTTATCTCGCAGATGCACGACGAACAATTTAGATTCGGCATTCCATCAAATATAATCGGGGCAAGGATAGCAAAACAAAGCATCGCGTCACAATGTTTCGAAGGACAGTGCGCGGCTGGTGAGTGCCAAAAATGCAGATGAGCCGGCTTGTCAATGCATTCGAGGGACTGTGTCTCACGTGGGTTGTCCTGCTGCAGCTTTTCTTGTTCCACGTTCACTCGTTCACTCTCCCGCGACATGCGGAGACATGCGGTTTTGGTTTATTGAACAACCAACATGCAATCCTTGCGGGTGTTATCAATTTTTATTCATTCATTTCGGACCACCTGCACTGGGGGACTCGCTGAGTTTTAATCGAAAATCAATTAAATTCACAATGAAGCGCGCATTTTTTGTTGGGTTTCGCCTAGGTTTCTGCCATTTCAGTGAATCGTCCTGTGAAGCGCTCTCTGTTTTCCGCTCAATCTATTCGCAATCACATCAAGGACATGTCATACACGAGTGAAACACAGCCGTTTTATGTCCATTTAAATACTAAATGTTCGCATGGTTCATTTGTCGTCATGGTGTCGACTGTGAAAGAGGGCCTAAAACTGCCCCCAGCAAATGCATCGGCATTTGTGAACACTGCTGCGAATCTGTTTTGTGGGCCGCATTATGCACTGTAGATACGAATTAATTCGAAATCAATCGAGTGCATTGAGCTTTGAGCGAATATTTGTGCTTCGGTCTGGTTTTTTTTTTCTTTCACCTTTTGTGTACTCACTCTTCATTTGCCGGCAGGCAGGATGAGTAATCATTTGTCATTTAACTTGTATAGTTTTTCCAGTTTTTTTTTCAATCTGCCAACTAATTGATTGTTGGATTACGGTGAATTGCAAGTGGAAATGATTTAATTTTGATGCCAACAAAAGCCCCTGTGAGCGGGTAACGAAGTACTTTGTGAGGTGGTCTGTTCTACACTGTTGGACTTAATTTAGTGTTCTACTTTTAATGAACTGTCACAATTGCGGGAATGTGATTAAATGCGTTGAGCGTTAGGGTACGACAGTGTTGACAGTTCGGGGGTGTCCATGCATTGGTTTTCATCAAATGCGGACATTTTTGTGTTCTGTCTCTAAAATGAATGTAAAGTGTACCTACTGTAATTAAATGCGTTCCCGAGCTTGAAGTTTTAATCCATTTTGCAAATTAATTCAAGCAGAAGTTAATCATGGATCAATCAGCCCTAGACTGGACCTCAAAACGTTACATTTTTCACATCAATTAATTCCGATATTCGAATTTTGCTTTATGAAGCCGTTGCCATAGCGACAATTGAAAAATTCCTGATGTCTCACGAAATGCTGCAACAATGGGAAAATGTTTCCAGGATTCAGGGAGTCACATTTAACAAGATGCTTCAACTTTCAGACGATCACAAGAATTGAGCCTTGTCGAAACCATTTTCTAACTGATTCAGCATCAAGCACGAGGATTGATCCTTTGATTTTTTCAATCAATCAGCGAAATGCCCATTTAATTGGCGGCGAGTGTCAGGTCTGTTCGGTTTTAGTTGGTGTCCGTACAGCACGCTGACAGGTTTTTTTTTTATGCCTAGACATTGGTTACACATGTACTTACGACAAAGACTTACCCCACGCGACGCACAGCCGTTGCAAAAATGTGGTGTGCATTGAATGTCAAAATTTCCGGGACATGTGGTATTCCCAGATCGTGCTCATGACCTTAACCCCCATACACTACCACTTCACGCATTAGAAGATAAAATATCAGAGCTCGTATATAGGCAGATATTCACGACGAATATCTTCAAATATAGAGACAGAGCCAAAACGGGTATTTGAAGCCTTAAATTTATCACTGAATTACTCAAGATTTTCATACATTTTTCGCATTTTTGTTCTGATTTTAAATAACACCTCTTGTTGGACGACCCTATAGACTGCGGCAGCAGGAAGCTGGTAATGTCAATTTACATCGAATGTACTTGTCTCTGGATTCTCAATGCATCACATACACAACTTGGTTGATAGAAGTACTCAACCAAATGAACTAACTTTCATTCATAAGGCTCCCGCTCAGCGTTGCCGTATGCCAATTTTTTGGTGAAGTGTTTTCCGGAAAAAAATAATTATTTATTTATTTATTTAAAAGGCTAACATATTATTGTAAAAATTACAAATTAGCTGTTAAGCCATAGCGATGAAGCATTAGGCTAAAAAATATAAGTATTTTGCTGAAAACTGAAGTATTATTATAAAAGCTAATATTTTTATGTTTAACGACTAGTTAAACAATATATTATATCAGTATTTAAATTTCATTGCATTTTTAAAATGACTCAAATTCAGAATTGAGGCTCATCACGTAAAAGATAATCAATAGAGAATTTTAGTCCAAGCTTAGTGGCATCTTAATGAAAGATCTTTTGGTGTACCGAGTTCTTGAAACCGTTCGTAGAAACTAAAACCTCGTTTTCACATGCATCAGTGAATTAACAGTGATCAACTTTAAATTTTGTTCAGTCTACACTCACAATCAATTTAGTTTAAAAGGAACGGAAAAGCTCTAAGTAAGTCTAAGTTTTTCATATAAGGATAAATAACTTGCCTCAAAGCAAGGCAAAAGACTAGAATGCCGATAGACTTCAAGACTTTCTTCTTAGGGAAAAAAGTCGTCCAAAATCAGTTCAAGTAAATTCTTTTATGAATTTGTTTGGATAGAATACTTGAGTTTTCTCGGCAATGGTGTACTGCAATGGCCATACCCTAACTTCGGATTCCTTTTATTCACCATTTAGTATCGTCATCTCACCTCTAGGACCAAGGTAGATGCACTTCATGCAATCCTTTATAAATCGAATTATCAGAAACAGCAATTTGATTAAGTGCCTCAAATTTAAGTCGATAAAATTATTTAGAACATTTTTTCGTAAATAGATCAGGGCTGAAATTCTAAATTTATTTTATTAATTGTAACAATTAAATTAAATATTTAGATGTAAATATACCAAAGCGGCAAAAGTAAAACACATATGTATCTCTTTGTAGACTTGTAGTTATCGAATGGATGTGATGAAGAACCTATACCAATTTTCGCTACTTGATGGGAGGGTGCATTGATGAATAATGTGATTTCCCGATATGTAGGGAATATAGTCTAGAAAAGTGAAGCAGTTTTGGACTGCTCCAACTCGATCGAGTCACAAACAGGGAGAGAGAGAGAGAGGGAGAGAGAGAGAGAGAGAGAGAAAGGAAGAGGAAGAGAGGGGGAGAGGGGGAGAGATTGCTTTTGTAACTTCTTAAATTTTGATTACGCCTTTATTAGTGAATTAGTACCTTACACTTCTTCAAAGACGGTCAAATCTCTGCTCAAAATGATAGCAGTTCGACCGTAAACATTTGCAAATGCTTTCAACTAAGGGACGCACGACTTTCTGTGCGGAAATGATAGCAGTTCGACCTTAAGCATTTGGATAAGTTTCTGCAATTCGAATTTACCTGTTTTCATGATTTGTTTTCTTGTACTCTCTGTATTCAATTTTAAAGTTTATATTTAGAGGTTAGAAACCCTCTAAAGGGGGGAGTATGTTTAGTTTTTCATACAAAACGCAGCACAAATTTCTTATCCCTGCACACGCGAATTGCGTGGAGTGTGGGAATCCAAATTTTCTTGCTGGTTCACGCAGCTCGAATTACGAGTGCAAAATGTCGAGACACTTCACGAGGCAGTTTTAATTCCCACACTCGATAATTTATTGTATCACTTTGGTCACTTGCTTTTGAGTTGTGCTGAGGAGTGTACGCGTAATAGACTTAAGATAAATAATCTTTCCGTCAGTTTGTTTCATTTAAACATTACAACATTATCTGACAATAATCCTCTCACAAACCTTATGGGATGAATTATGATGTATTTCTCTGAGCTTTCCGAAGACACGATTTACATTGATCGATAACAGCGAAGCGTGTGGAAATAAAAGAATAGGACTCTACAAACTCTTTTTCAATCTTTATGCTTATACTAGCAGACGCTGTGCTTCGCTAGGAAGATAGCTCATAAATTTAAGAGAGAGAGAAACACACGTTTTACTTTTGATTTTTCCTATTTTTATCTGAAATTTTCTTCTTTCAATATAATCCCATGTGCTTACTTAAATTATCGCAGATCCCTTTCGTAAACTACATTTTAGTTTTGCCCGCAGTTGTGTTATAAATAAACAGAACTAACAGCTTAACTACACGTGATATGATTCACACACTTGTCCGTGGGAGAAACGCGGTTGTCCTCGCTCCTTGTTTATTGCCATAGAAAACGCAAGACGTATTGGAAGTCAAACACATACGCTTTGCTGAGCACCAGGGGGTTGTTTGCTCTAAACGAATGCAGTTTAGTTAAGAAGCCTACAATTCCTTCAATTCATCAGGCTTGAGAAATGCTGAGACTTAAGAGTACAGAACAAAATTCGTCGTTTTTTCGTTTCGTTACCCGCTTCGCTGACCTTCTAAAAAAAATGCTGTTTAGTTAAGAAAATGCTCCTTAACTTGGCCGTTCGGAGTCGGCATGAAACTCTAGGTCAAATAAAACATTTTCCAAAATGTTTGCATTGTAATCGATTTTCGAAATTTCAATTTGGTTAGTGTTCAACAATTAGTTTTCGAAGCTCTATTGAAGTGTGATATCCCAGTTTGCAACATTATTCACAACACAAGTGCGTGCAACTTGTGCCCACTCGAATAACGAACAGGACAGCAAGACAAAATGAATATTGACTGACGTGGGCCATTTCCACTGGAAACCACTAAAAGGCAGCCTCCTGATTTCGTTCAATACGTACAAAAGCTATCATTCTCCGTGCACGTTGTGAGCCTCACAAATAATGTTTGCAATTCAAGGTCTCAAGATAGTCGGCTTGTCAGATGACATATGACGAGCACATGCGTACGGTACAGGCCAAGTGAACCCATTTTCAGAACTTAGCATGGTGCACTTCGAGAACAGTGGCCTACAATTGTTTCGTTCCATAAGATTTATTCAAACGTAAATTAAAATACTCTTGCCACGAAAGATCAACAGCGCAATGAACTGTGGATGTTCAAAATACATTTCCGTTGACTTCGTTCAAGATTCAAAGCATCAAACAGAAACACGCTCTTGCCACCCATCCAACCATGCCTAAATGAAAATTAAGACAGTTTGTGTAAGACGATTACTACTCAACTTTTCCCAGCGTAACCGAATTCAACACAGAGACATACCCTCGCCCAAACCAAACATCGATTATCGCAACCGAAGAAGAAGGGATTTCCATTCATTCATTTGTTCATTTCCCTTCCATCAGCATCCGCCATTTACCATAACCACCCGCAAGTGTGTGTGCACAAGTTCCAAGGGAATTTTCGGTGAAATTAATAGAATCATTTTACAGCACAGCAGAAACAGGAAAAACATACTAGCAGAGCAGCTTCTTACTTCCTCTCGACTGCATTCCGTCAGTGCATCGCACAATGGCAAGAAATTTCATTACAAAACATTTTCATGTGCACCCTTCGACCCCGGGGTACACCGCTGCCGGCAGCCGGATGGATGCATTTACCCTCATGTGTGATTACTTTTTTTTCTTTGCACTCTGTGAACACCCATCCAATAGTGTAGGGGAAGAAACTACTCACCCTTATCCTTTGAGGAACTACATTTCCGTTTTGCTGTGCTCTTCCCTCTTACACACATCACCCAAAGCATTCCTTGGTGTTTAATTGAAAAAAAAGTGGTATACGAGCAGAGACTGGTATCTGCTGGTGGGGCTGAGATGCAGGGGACGAGAACTGGGAGTACATTGTCATTAGTTGGTTGTCATGTAATATCATCAAGTACAAGTACAACAACAATTAATTTTGAGGATGATGATGGGTTTTTTCGGGGGGAGATAATATCCTGAATACGAGACCATCAACAAATACTCACACACACACACTAGCAAAAGAAGTCCGTCCACTCCTTGCACGTTTTTAATTAGAATTTACTTGATCTGAAACAAAATACAAAAACTGTGGGAAAAACGAAGAGAGAAAATCAAAACGAAGAAAGGACCTGTTCCACATAATCGGTAATGATAAGGGGACCTACACCAGCACTAGTTGGGTGACGGTAATGGGGTTTTAATCATCATCTGCAATCCCCCATTCCCTCATAACGCGCTGCAAAAGTCCCTGGGGTGTTTAAGATAATGAAACTTAATTTGTCTCCTGGGGTGGTGGGGCAGTTGGAGCCTTATTAATTCCCGGAACCATTACCATTCTCAATCTTTCTTCTTCTTGTCGTCGTTCCTGCTTGTTTTTGATTTCATTTTGATAATAGACATAGAAAAAGCTGTTGTTCTGACTTGAAAGAGCACTCTCTTGCAGCCGCGTGGGCGCTGGCTTCGTCCCGCTTTAGACAAACTGTAAAGCCTGTCTACATCAATTCCGATCGAAAAGGAGGTGAACATCGAATTTGGACCACCTAAGCGAGTTACGGAGAACAAAATGAATGGAGGATATGGTGGATTAAACATTAAAAAAGATGTGTTGGTAACAAGACATGGCATGTGCCAAAATCGAGGCGAAGTGATGTGGAATTTAGAAATGGGAAAATACCGTTGAAAAGGGTGGTTGAGATTATTGTTGATTCCTTTCGCTGAGAAGATCGTTAAAAGGGAAGATGGGTCTAGGTCAAGTGATAACTACTCAATTTTCAGGAAAATTATGTTTCGATAGAAATTTTAAAAACTGAAATGAGACATGGTAAAATAAAAAGTTTTGAGTTTAAATTAAAAAATATTCAAGCTGTGGACATGTTTGGTGGTTTATTTTTTGCAATGCATATTTGCTTATTAGTTTACAGTTTTAATAAATTTTTTATTATTTTCTCTGTTTTTGTGTTTTTTAAATCGGACAAAAATATTTAAGTTAAACTCAAAAATTTAGTGCCTAAAAACGGCACTAAATTGTTTGAATGTGTGGTTAAAAAATTCATTTTTAGTAAGAATAATGTGGGTGGTGCTAGAGTCTGCAGAGGACCAGAGCCTAGCTTTACAGGAACAACGCCAAGGCCGCCATTAAATTGTTTACTGTGTGGTTAAAAAATGCCTGTGGAGTAGTTATAGAATAGTTATAACTAGGCGTCATAAAGTACATGTCTGTCTCCATTGGACACCACGTAGTATATGCAATTGCCTTAACACAGTGTTCACTAGGGTTTCACAGAAGCTGCAGGAAAGGCTTTCTGAGACTGACTGAAATGAATTTACCCTCACATATATTGTTCAACTTGTCAGTTGTGGAAGTCAGTCTCCTGGACACATTTTCCCTCTCTCTCTCTCCCTCTCTTTGCATGTGGATGCAACAAGCAATGTTCATTTCGATAGGAAGACCCTAATTCCTTTTGAAATTTGTCCTCTACATGATTTAATTTTCCCCATCCAAGGTATCGACCGGTTCGTACACATCGAAGGCGGGGGAGAGGCGTGTATTTCCGTAAGTTTCCCTATACCGGGTGATAAGAACTTCTGACAAATTCAGACCAATGGACATTGAGGGAGGATTTAATTACATTAGAAGTACCCGTGCTCTACTATTAATGTTGCCGCTCCAAAAATATTACATAAAGGCTTACAAACTAACGCCAAATTGAGTAGTTTGTACTTGATTGGATTCCCAGAACTTGATGGTGCCATACAAGAGAGGAACACTGGAGTGCTTGATGTAGAGCACAGCAGTAATCAAGATGCCTTATTAGTTGGAAAATGTGACTCATTTATGGCATCGATGTCCGAGTGAGTTACTGAATTCAACAGCCATCCGATGTGGACATCATGTCTGTGTTGCGTACTTCTTTTTACCAAAAATCACTCACACACACACATACTCCTTGTTCAATTTTTCACAAGATGCCCTCCCTTGGGGACAATCCACAAACGTCACCACCACCCAGTTCACCTCTGCTGTCCAACAGCATCAGTCATGCTCTTGCAAAAACTTCCTAATCCCTCATTAGGAGTACCGAAGCGGCGGATGCTCTGCCTCCGAATCCATAAGTCACTTAGTTAATCTAATTAATTAGTTGGAAAAAGGGAAAACCAAATCCACCTGAAGTCGTCCGCATCACGCAAATGGAAATCCTATTCCGTTCACGCCACTCCCTCTGTCATGGAGGGGGTGCGTGGGCCTTAAAATCGTCAAAATTTCACCCATCCACAGAACATTACAACAACAAAATCGAACAAAGAGAAGAAAAAAGTCAAATTAAATCTTCACTTCTCCTTCCGCCCCATCGAACCTGTCATTCGTTGTTGCTGCTGGTATCCTTTTTCTTGGCTTTCGGTTTTGTTGTGTTGAACAAATTAAAACAATAAATCAATTTTAATGCAGCCATGTTGTTTTTATTTTGCCCCATCCGATACCGGCACCCGTACTTATTCCATAATTCGGCAGCGAACTCTTTGGACAAAGACAACGCTAACATGACAGCGACTAATACTTTCGGGATGGCAAATAGAAATTTTTACGATCCTCATCTCGTTGGGTCCTGTCTTCGGTCCGCTTTGCTGTTTGCCCCTTTGTTTGGTCTTCGGTATGCTGCCGCTGCCAAAATAATAAAACGACTCATTTTCATAATTGAAAAAGACAATTAAATGCGTCCATTGACGGGAAATCTTCGCGGTATAAAAATAAGTCATAAAATGCAGAAGCTGTCAGCGGGCGGGCGAGAAAGGGTCTCATCGTCGAATCAATAAAACGTTTATTTTTGGTTTACTTTTAAATTTAAGGCTGCGAAGGGGATTGAGTACCCTTTTGCTGTTCTCTAGCTTTCCCTCCCACAGAATGGAGTTCATATGCAGCTGGTTTAAACTTCAAAAGGAAAGGGCTATCTTTACTTATGCTCTGAGAGGATGTATCACAGCTACGCTTGTGTGAAGCGGCAACGGCTGGAGCAATGCAAAGCGAACAAAAAAGAAACCGTAGTCCTCAGTGCAATTAATGCGATATAAAGTGGGAATTAGAGCATCTGCATTACACTGTGAGCTATTCATTACAGGACCCAGTTTCTCTTCTCTTTTCCCATTTTTCCTCTTTGGTCATGTCGTCGTTGGTGGTGGCGAAGGGGGTGGGAGCGCATTTTTTTTGTCTGGTTTGTGTCTGTTTTCCATTGGATTTTGGTGTAATCTCTTCTCTGGAAGCTGGTGTCAAATATAAGCCTCCACCCCCACTCCCATTAAGTGTTGTGCATTACGCAAGGATAAACGGGGATACACACACATGATAAGGCTGAGATGAGAAAAAAATGGAGCAGAAGAAGAAAGAAAAATGGCACAGGGGGAGAGGGGCTGCACAGCGGGGAGGCCCATATGCTGCACAGCCCTGATGGCTATTTGGTGTTCTTTTGATATCATGCAGTTGGACACCCACTGCACCCCCCACAGGCACACACACAGCCAGACAATCAGGCCACACGTAGTTAAATCTAGAAGGGAATTAACTCATTGTGTACCTGTCGCTCAGAGCGGACCGTTCAGAGTGTGCCTTCCGTGTCAGGTGAACACCAAGGGATGTCGCACAGCGGACACCACCTTTGAAGGAGTAAATACAAATCTCGCGTAAAATACATCCCCGCCATACCTCACCGGTGTGCAGAAAAAAATAAATCCCGGTGACTAGGCCACACAAGTGACCCTGTGTGTATGTTGTTTTTTTTCTCTTGCTTACCTGTCCAAAGCCCTGTTCCCGATTGTCCCCTTTTGCAACGAAATCCATGCGGGACGAGCCGAGCAGGGGCTCTGTTCAGCCCTCAAGCCTATGCAGGCGTTTACTCAATTGTGAACCGTTGGGGTGGCCTCCTCAATCGACTTAGTTCACCCGTTCGATGAGAACACATTTTCGATACGCCTGTGCGAGTGTACGAGTATAAAGAGTGACGTTAGAAGCGGCAATCTGGCACTTCCTCTGGGAATCACGCTTGTGTTGTGGTCTTGTTGCTGTTACCAGAAATGAATGGTCGAGAATGTGAGAAACAAAGCAAAATGAAATTAAAGCAGTGTATAAGTGGAACATGAAGAGAACGAGCGAATCTCTATTCATTCTCGGGGGGTGCCATTCTATTGCATGTGGCCCTGGGGGCAGAGTGTTATGATTGATTGATGCGGGCTGTGGAAAAGTTTTTCCGCATGTCATGCCGAAGTAATCTCCAGTGTGGCTC
The DNA here is from genome assembly GCA_905231855.2 of Eristalis tenax. NCBI lineage: Eukaryota > Metazoa > Arthropoda > Insecta > Diptera > Syrphidae > Eristalis > Eristalis tenax. The sequence goes on along the minus strand of HG993125.1, from coordinate 60,493,893 downwards.
CACTTCAATGTGGCACCTAGTTGCGTACAATAAATTGCCTCTATCTATTGTGTGCCGCTGCTTCATCGATTTTTGATTTTTTGTTTTGTTGCTGGTCCTGGGGGTCGGTGATGGACGGCTTTTGTTTTGCGGAATGTGTATGGTGAGCTTAGGTGGTGTCTTGCCTCTCAGGCAATTTTGCCGGCTGTGGCCAAGTGCGAAGGGGAATGTTGGCAATAAACTTCTCGGACGACTACTGTTTTTGCCTATTGATTCACGGGTGAAATAGAACCTATTGAAGAAATAGCAAACTGGCCAGACTTCTTAGCAAGTGTCTATGAAAATCATTATTTAGAGGAGTGGATGATTTCCTCTTGTACAACCCAGGTCCTGGGCCGACTGACGTGGCGTAGTGGCATGGTGCGTCGTGTCAGGTTCGATCCCCGAATTTACCACGATTTCCTCTTGTACAACCCAGGTCCTGGGCCGACTGACGTGGCGTAGTGGCATGGTGCGTCGTGTCAGGTTCGATCCACGAATTTACCATCTTCCATAACTCATGGCTCCACCTCTTTTGAGTCATCGACAATGCTCTAAGAGTGAGAGTCCGCACGGACAACATGAGCGGTTCTAGAAGCTAGACCCAGGTCCGCCTCAGACTTTTGCGCCACCCATATATACCCATGCCGCCATACAGGGTGGACTGCAGCTGTAGCATACGAACGCAATCTTGAAGAATGCTTGGCCCATGATCGGAACAATTCTCCCAAGATTGGTCTTCGATCAGGTCTTTCGAAAAGTCTTTTTTATTGATTTCGACATCCGAGAACGCCTTTCCGTGCTCTATGGTAACAAGATGTAGTATCGTCGTAGTTTGATTCAAATTAAAGGAAAAGATGAACCTGAACACTGTATATCGCACACCCCGCACCCCTGTAAAACATTGCATGGTAATTGATGGTTACAAACATGGTCTACCTGTGAATGAGTTCAGAACAAATAATGTACTGTAGATTCATTGCACATCCTCTAGGATCCAACGGTACAATGGACCAATAAAATTGTTGAGGTACATTAAAAGCTCGTTAATTCGGAATTGTTGCGTGGAAGGTCTGTCCGTTTAAACGAGTTTTCCGAACTAGAGGGCTTTTACTGCATTTTATTATGAACTTTTTCGCCATCGACACAACCGTGAAAAGGAGTTGGCATCTGAATAGAATTCTTACCCTCACTTGCTTATGTAAATTACCACATAAATATGACCTAAACGACGGGATGGTGCAGGTTAAGTACATGCTCTTGGTTAGTGGTGTCCCCGGTTCGAATCAAAGTTCAAACAAAGTTAATACGCTTTTATCCAGTTTTCAAATCTGGTCCAGTCACCATTTGTCGTTGGGGTCAAATTAACAGGTCTACCACTGGAGTGGTCGGTCAGTGGTAGTAGTCGGACAGTGGGTATGATGAACTAATATGGTCTAAGTGTATTTGTGTATTCACTAGAAGCCTACCTACCCTACCTAAATTTGAAATAAATATAAACGTGTCCTCTTGCTTTCTATTGGTCCCATTTGGGAACAATTTTCGTGAGAGAATATTCACACCTCAAAAATGCATTAACCCTTTGCTCCCGGATGTTGCAATTTAATTTTTATTTTTGGTTTTTTTACACTTGGTTTGGAGAATAATCATGTGTGGTTTTACTGTGAAACCACTAGGAAGCAAAGGGTTAGGGTTTGCAACAGTGAGTGCTGATTGTGATCTTGGCGACACAGAATTAACTTTCTGACGTAGAATTAATTGATCTCTCACCATTGGTGATTGCACCACAACCGCTTATGTTGCCGGTCCTTCTTGACGTGACTCCGAACACCCTACTATCTCTTGCATGACACGGCCATTTTCTTATCCGTTTCATGAGTCTGCACATTCTGCACTCTGTTTATGAAATTCCTCTCCTCCCAGCACTACATTTGGTTTTAATTGCAATATCGTCTCATAACTGAAACACTGTGGCGAACCAAGTCCGGATTCATTTTGACCTCCACCACATCATCAGCCGTTCCCTCATTGGTACCCATCATCACTCGCCACTGATTTCCAATCAACCCGTCCACATAGCATCATGGCCAATCAGTCTGCACGGAGACATCTTCACCTCGGCCAGCCCTGTGTCGGATATCCTTCCGAAATTCATTCGCCTCTCACGGCGACCCATGTATCGTCGATCCCTTTGAATAATCTATCAATTCGGCAGCACAGTCATGTCGTTAGCATTCAAAACCAGCGAATTCAGCACGATTGTCCTTGTCATGCGTTTTCCGCACAGATCCACTCTAATTTATTCCATCCATCCAACCCCCTTCCGTTCCCTCTCACTCTGTCACTGAGTGGCACACTTAGTGCATAGCTAAAATGTTGCAGATAGCTGCTGCATCGCAAACTCCCAAATTGTATCTGAAAGTTTCAATTTAAAAACCTTGTTTACATGCAAAGTGCTCGTGTGTGCTTCTTCGTTGGTTGTTGGTCGTTTATACATTCGACAGCGGCGCACCATGCAACGGAGACTCCAGAATCCATTCGGCCATAAAACTGTCGCCAAGCGAATTGCATTTGTCGTCCATCCGTACAATGGCGACACTTTGTCAGAATCATCAACCCCCAAAAATACACGCACACATTCTCTTCCGCTTATGCTCAACGCTAAGGACGACGACCGGCAAGTACCACTAAAAGTGTCTACAGTGCTTGCGTTTGATACGATGCACATGTAGTAAGCAAGGCGAGCGAAACTCTCACACTCAAACAAATGTATCTATCCGAAGTGGGAGGATTATCCCGGCAATGTCGAGGAAACAAAACAAATTGCCATTCACTTTGAATGCCAGCCGTACACTGTACTCACTCCCGCTTTCCCTCTCGTATTCCATTTCACGTTCCGTACGTTTTTTGTGTTTGCCTCCGTGTAACGCCCAAGGCCTGCCACCCCGACCACGTCATGAGGACTACCGCAATCCATAAGACAAATGCAATCCCTTAAAGCCATTTATAGTCCAGGACGGTTCGGATTGGAGGAACGACGATACACGAGTGCTTGCCTCCAGGACCTGCTGAGTGAACACATGGAGCTGCAGGTTAGAGCCGCACAACTGCAGACCGAATGGATCAGGAACACACTTTTCTATTCAAGCTGGGAATGTATTTATACCAGTAGAACGTGATGACTACGAAGCGGTCTCCTGTCATTTCCTTCGGCCGGGTTATCTCCACGCCACCGAGCTGATATCCCGACTGATGTACGCGCAGGGTCTGTGTGTGGGAAGTGCTCGTATTAGGAGTGCTTTTTTTTGTTACGGTGATTATCCTCTCTTCAAATATGTGCTGCTGCACTTAGAATGTTGACAAATCTGTCCAGAAATCCATCTCAGATATGTGCGCGTCGGATAATTGCCGAATGATTTTCGTTCCATGGGCCTACGCTGACCCGGCTGGCTCCTTACGGCGCCTGCAACTGAGTTTATTGCTCGTCAAATGAGGAATCAAAGCGGAACCCGAAAACCACACACGAACACTAAGCGGAATACGAAGTCAAATTTATGTGCAGGCGAACAACAAATGGGACAACTCAAACCGCAAGTGTATCCGGGTGCGTCAACTCTAGCTAAACGCAGTCGACATGATTGTAATTTATTGGCGGCGGCTACGACAAAGTCTATTGTCCGCCACGCACGGACGATAGCCGCTGGACGTGTCAAACGCTCGAATCCAATGGGATCCCACACACGCACATGCCCTCCCTCGCTCCCACACAAGGCTGGATAATAAAAATAAACAACGCATTGGAGGCGCAACAAAGGAACAAGAAATCGCCGACCATACGGAGCGGCGTAGAGCGTCGAACGTGCCTTCCAATCGAATGGAGGTGGTGACTCTCCGAAAGAAATGTCCTTTTTACGAGTATCGTAGGCATAATGAGGGTAATGCCAACGCTGTAATGGTTCTTTATGCGTCGCGTCCGTGCTACACACGTTAAAGCGGCAATTTTATGAAATATTGTTGAATCATGGGAGGCAAGTGCCGCCGCGCGCCACCTATCCTTCCTGTGTGTAATAAGGGCTGATGGCTTTTGATTGCCGGCGGTGGAGAGTCCTCAACAAAATATGTTCCGCTGTGTGAAATGGCTTTGTTGACACTGCTGTTGACAATAAGATTGATGAACGTAAACCGAAATTTAATTGACACAGCCAAGACAAGACCCACATCACGGAGAGATCAATCTGGTTTTGTGCCGAAGGGGGTGTGAAGAGACGGGTGGGGGAGAAGTGTTTGTTGTGTGTTCCCCTTGGAACACTTGTTGTGTTGAATTTAATGGTTGTCATCTTTTGACAAATCTTTCTGAGGTTAAAAAGTGGTTTTGAATTCATATGATTTGTGCCTTAACATCAGGCGAGTGACAGGTGATGGGTGGGTTTGTAGGGGAGTTTGAATTTCTTGAGGGGAGTGTGGTGATTGCTTGAGTTGAAATTGATTGCAAGTGATTTCAGTGCTTTGGTTGGGGTTTATTGTTTGGTGCAAGCTTGTCACATAGAGTCTGGACTTCAAATAGCTTACTTACTTCTGAATTCAGTCGCGAACTGACGCTGACATGCAATCATGCACAGTATGCTTCCTCATAGAGTGCAAGTTCTCCGCCACGACTAAGTATTGGGGAGTTGGGGCAATTTAAATCCATACACTTTCCCGATGCTGAAGCTGTGGTTCTAGTTGAAAGCACTTCGGTTGGTCGACAATTGAGAAATTTATTGAAATATCCCTCGTGTCCTGGATGCAGTTCCAAGGACAACAAGTTGATTGAAATCTTTCTTAATACGTGTACATACGGAATCTGAAATCAGCGGTCAGATCGATCAGCTTCAGAACGGAGCAAAGTTGGCAGTAGGATCTAAGTTCTCTAGTCACCCGATTATGTATATGTTCAAGGATCGCGATGCGCGGATCGTTTGAACTCGTTTTAGCTTCTGATTACATCTTCTGCAAAGAATGTATGAAAACGGAAGTAGGTCAAACGAGTTCAACTATAATTACCTAACCTAATCTTTTCCACGCACACAATGCACTTAAACGTTTCCAAGTAAACGTTTACGATTCGTTGAATGAGATTGCGATTGATCACCAGCGGGAAGTTTTTGCGTAAACCCTTCGGGCGACGCTGCGAACTTAAAAACTAATTGGCAATTATTTGATTTATATTCTCATTAAATATTAATTAAAAAATATGCGATATAAACTGAGAGATAATCCCATTTTACTCGCTGGGGCTAGGTTGTGACCAGAAATGATGTATAACGACGCCATATTACCGCCAGCGAAATGTAACACCTTAATATAGTCGATTATTTCCTGGAAAATCCTCATCAATAATCGGAGAAAATTTAAAAACCAAAATAAATCATTCCACGGTGCGAGACAAATTTTAAAATACACCCTTTTTAAAATTTATTCTCTGACCTAAAAATCAACACACACCCAGGAGTAGTATTTTTCATCTGCACCTCCCCACCCAGTTTTTTTGTTCCCAGTCAGCAGCACCTGTAATGTTATATTAATGTAACTTAACACCAGATGGCGTTGACTTCCATGAACCACCTCACACCTCCCACCCCAGTGAACACACTTCGCTCTGCCGTAGCCATCATTGTCGCAGTCGCTGTGTGCCAATCCGCCACCCGCTCCCCAGCTGACAATGTTCTACTGTACAACCAACATCCAACATAATTGGCCGGGCATTCATTATCCTGTGAGTATCGCATTCACATGTAGCCACCGGAGCAGAGTGTGTGCTGTAATTTCGCATTTGGTTATTCGTGTTCGATTTACTGCACCAAAAGTCAAACAAAAGCGAGGACGACTGAAGGGATGTTTAAATTCCACCCTTATCCGCTCCTGACAGCTTTATTCCGGTTTGGTTCCGGCGTACCTTTCTGCATTTTATTTCATTCGCAAGCAGTTTAATATCTCATTTTCAACTCGAACACAAACGAAATATGTATCACATTACATAGTCCTTTCGTGGCTTCGCGTTCGTTTGTACTCGTGTGCGTGTATTGAATGCGTAAATGACGGTGATTAAATAACCGCAATACGCGCTTTGTGGGGCCAATCGTATTGCCAGTAAATATAACAAATCTGTTCCGAGTCAGTCCTTGCAGACGAGTAAATTGCCTGTTGGCTTTCGTTGCGAGATTTGAGTTAGTCAAGGTTTTATGCATATTTATCGCATTCACAGCGGCTTTAGAACAATTTTAGTACTGTTTTAGTACATATTTAGAACAATTTTAGTACTCCATCAGTGCAGCTTAATAATGGTTTGTTACAGTTTCGGTACCATTTCAGAGTAGTTCCAGTACATTTTTGAATATGGTTTTGGTACTGTCGTATCTATTTTAGTACGTAAAGCATAAAAACCATTTTTTTTATTTTCGAATTCAGTTTGATACTGCGGAAGTAATCCTTGTCAGTTCTCCTAAAATACAGCCCTAGCGGAAACTTTTCTGCTTTCATATGATTCAGAGGATTTTCCCAACAGCTGATCGGACAATTTTTCCTACGGAACGTAACTCAACCCAAACATTCGTGTCAGCTAAACTTCAAATTTGTTCGATTGCAAAGAATTTATCGCGGAGCATTTTACGACGGAGTTTGCATTGCCATTCTATTCGTTACTTGATTCTTTCCTTCTGTTTCAAATTTATTTTCTATCTGAGTTGCGGTATTCATATTCTTCTCTAACATGGAGGCTGGCAATTAGAATCATTCTTGGCCAGAGCATTGCTGTTTATACGCTCTGACGGGTATCAGTCTCCGAACATGCAAGGGTTCTGGACCTTACTCGCATGTGACACTCAGCTCAGCCTTTTAGCCCGCAGTCACAAACCAAATTGGAATCCTATCCCCATCCAAATTCTAATTCTTCCTTCAAGCATCGAACATCCGATCGGATTGTAAAACTCCTCCACCTAGTACCACGCGAAAGCCCCACTGTTATTTTTAATCGCCAACCGGCCAACGACGCCAATGTTATATCCTAACCCAACGCATTGCAGTGCAGCCACTCGTTCAAGTCCATATCGTACTGTGGACGGTGCGGTGTCCTCTGAAAAAGCTGCCACATTCCCGCGAACGCATTTAAAAATTGTGCACGCTCAGGTCCGCATCTAGTTTCGACCTCACATACACCACAACTGAGGTCTGGCGCATTCGTGTGCGTTGGATTGTGTGAGCTCATTAAATCATGCCCCTTCCTATCTGTCAGGGGAGCGTATGTGTGAATTGTTTAAATGACTAATTTCCACGTGCATACATAAATCAATTATCCGCTTGAGTACTCACTTGGCAACACGTGAGGACATGACGACTTTTGCAGGATGTCATGGAATTTATGGTGCACGTTGACACCTTTCCGCATCAACGCTTAACATCAGCCACAGGGATGACATTTTTATATGTTCGGGTCCGCCTGGGTTCTGCATCCCTCTCCCTTTCCTCATTCACTCACTTTTATCAAAATCATATTATCAGTGTCAGGACATCATAGAAATCACGGAGCTTACGCTCCGTTTAACGCGGAGAAGCACGGGTGCGGGGAGGGATGAAAATAAAGGGCACGGCTTTCCACCTCTGAACACCCATTATTCTCACCACGTTCAGGTTAACGAGATGAGGCCGTAGCAGCCAGATGGCAAAAGGAGGAAAAGAAACTCCGCGCCAATCTGGCAGGCGATGAGCACGCGTGTGCATGTGTTTGTGTTGCTCACGTCATCCGACTGATTACGATTTTCGCACGCCAAGTCGAAATTTCCTTTCGGATCAAAATCAGGACATCACATAAACCGTCTGCTTGCATCGGCGTGCGTTGATGGCACAGCTCCCTGTGGGATACGGCGTTGGCGGTTGGCTGTTGCCTCGTTGCTTTTTAATGTTGATTGAAAGGAAATCAATCAATCAGAAAATAAGTTGCACACAAGGTTGTGGAGGAGGAGGCATTGGGTTAGGACTTACAATCAGCACGAGGTTGGCGAGATCGAACGAGAGCTGCAAGCGTGAGACGATGTCGGTTCAGTGCGTCACCGATTGCTGATTGCACTGAGCACTGCGGAAGCCTTGTGCGGAATTAAAGGATAATCAATTCTGTGCTCTTTCTCTGATTGATTCGGCATAACTCTAACTCTGAGTCGTTTCTCCGTTTCCTGGTGCAGCGCCGATGTGAATGCGTTCGTTCTTTTCTTCTCCGGTCTGCATAAGTTTCAAGGATTTATGCAATTATTCCGTGGATTTTACTCCCTCTCCACCCGCACGATTTTGTTTTATTCCGTTCTCATTACGATTTCACGTTTCAGTCATTTTCGCATTTTTAAATCACGACGCCTTGATGGATTCCAATGATTTTATAGTCTCTCGGGTCGCGGGCGGGTGTGGGACATCACTCAGAGTGCGATTATCGGCACTCTCTCCTTTCATTCATGCTTCGCGTAATGACAGAGCTCTCAGCCAACTTTGATCAATGGCCTTGCTACGTGTGTGTAATCTGGATTTTATTTGGCCGTTCGTCGCTTATTGAGGCAGGCGTTGGTGAAACTTCTCAGGAAGTGCAAATACTCCTCTCGTCTCTTTCTGCCGCCCACGCGGCGAATCCTTGAGGAGTCACGCTCGATGGCAAATAGAGAAGGATTAACGAGATTTGTCACATTCATTGATTTTGTGGGGTGCTGTTTGTGGGGTGGGGGGTCATTGTATATTACCGCGGCATGTGAAATGGGGCGTGTTTCGTGGAAGATGATGATTTTTATTGCGACATTTGCTCTGAGCATATCTGATAGGTTGTTGAACGCTGAGCACATGTCAATTTGATGACTTTTCGCAAATCGCAGCCCGTCGTTGACGACGGGGTGGTGGGAGATGGGGTGGCATTTATTATATGCGAGCCATTCAATCAATTAAATTGATTAATTTGAATGAGATTGATCAGTGTTAAGCGCGTTGAAGTGTGTGGGGAACACTTGGCGAGTGAATGGGTGATGGCGAACGTGTACAATTAAATGACAGAGACTGTGGGAATCTTGATGCTTTTGTAAATGCTATGCAAGATGAATGCTAAAATTTGAAGCAAAAATGTATTCAATGTGAGTGTGATGAGTGCGATGATTGAATCCTAGTCGTTCTGCATTTCTTGCATTTCCGCTGGACTGGGAGGCGGACTTGGTCAGGTACCAGAACTCAATGTGTCATCACGAGAGACCGTCAAGTTTGATCAAAATTCCAAGACAATTGTGATATGCCAAAATCACTCAAACCCTGATGATTTTAAAGGAGTGCGGCGTATGCCCTGGAGCCGATTTGGAAAAACTGTAAAACGGCCCTCGTCCACCAACGAGCCAGGAGACAAAAAGGAGACCCACACTTCTGCCTCAATTCTACTATAGAACCGAATATTCAATACTGTTGTAGGGTTCAAGTACATTTTTATTCATCGCCTTGCTTTAGGACGACCTTGTCCAGAATCAGACGTAAAAAGGCTGGATACTTCCTCTCCAATCCACTCAATGATGTCACGCACGAATATTTTAGAATATTAGTTATCCAAGCAGCATATCTTAAACTTTTCAACTATGCAGTTAATCGCCTCGTACACCAACCATCCACTATCTACAAAGCCATAAATCAAAGAATGTACTTTCCATTCAGATCCTGGTCCCCAAGTCAAGAACTTGCGATATATTGTCCTAGACACGCTCACTCCTTCCAGTGCCTTATTAAAAGACTTCCAGGGGAACATGCTCAAACCAATGCGATAAGTGTCTTAATTGCATACGGAGGCATAAAAAGCGTTTTGTCAAATCTTGTCAAACCAGGCTGCTCCGGCTGTTCAGAAAAACAAATCAACTTGTGCAAGTGCCACTTCTGCTGTAGTCAACTGTAGCCAGAGACGTTGTCTAGCAGCTGTAGGTCTATTAAAACTTTCTAATTCCGCAATAAAATCACAGATTCAAGAACAGGCTCGTAAAACCAAATGACAAAAGATGTACGTCGTCGTTGTCGTTGACTCTCGTGTGAGTTCTCTGAAATTATAACGATCCGCTGTTTGTGACATTCAAAGGATTGTGTGCCTTTGCAAAACTCCAATCATTCCCTGCCTCATTTCAGCCCATATTTCTCGAATTTCTCGAACGATTCCAAGAATGTCTTTCGAAGGCATATTCCAAGTCGAATAACCATGAACATATACGCTTAATCAGTCCTCCGTCCTCCCCACCAACCTGGCAGAAGCCAACTCTGAGTTGCCAAAAACTTAATACGTCTGCCCATCCACCCCAACAGAGCCCCTAATTACTAAAAACAACACACAGCCTCCGCTGTGAGTCCCCCAAATACAAAATTACCCGCATAAACATAACATGCTTTCGCCCATCTCTGCTCCTTGCGAGTTGGCAATAAAAACTCAGACAATCTTTTGTAATTACTTCGGTTACTCCGAGCACACGGCTGACGGCATCCCGGTGGACGGACGGCTTGTAGTTGGGTAAACATCAGGAGAAGTTCATAACCGCCGTCGTCCTCGAAGAGACAACTGTCAGGACGGACGGATTGACAGTCGACAACAGACGAGACCATCAGACTCAGTTCGCCTGGTGCGCGTCATATCATCACAGCTCAGCGGCTCAAGACAACACGAATGCTGGCGCATGGATTTTTATGCCACCTACGATGGGGGGAAGAACACGGAATCCGAAACCCACTGAGCTGAAACAGATTCATTCATGTTGCACATAAATTTCAGTTAATTATGTGGGTGTGTGATAAAAGGAAACAAACATCATCAGCAGAGCAGCAGAGTAGGGAATCTGCTGCTTGCGATGATGGCGTCCAACGTCATAACTCACCAGGCACACGTTTCAGTGATTCTCTGTTATGAAGGTAATCGCTTTAAATGGGTGACGGCTTCGTGGGTGATTGCCGACTTGTTGTAGTGGAACGATGGCAAAGGCTTTCGAGTGAAAACACTTCCCTACCTGAGGAGGGTATGTTAAGTCAAGGTTACGGCTTCGATGTGGATGCTTTTCAGTGGCTACTGACTAGTGGCTAATGGTTGGTGGCTGGTGGATACTGGATACTTGCTAATGGCAAGTGGCTAGTGGTTGTGGGCTGATGTCTGGTGGCTTGTGGCTAGCGACTGGTAGCCAGTGGCTACTGGATTATGACTATTAAGTGGCTAGTAGCTTGGGGCCATTGGCCAGTGGCTACTAGAAAATGCGTATTGAGTGGCTCCTGATGAGTGATAAGTGGTTGGTGGTTGGTGGCTACTGGATACTCGCTTATGGCTAGTGGCAAGTGACTAGTAGCTAGTGGCTACTGAGTAATGGCTATCAAGTGGCTAATAGCTGCGGGCCATTGGCTAGGGTCTTCTAGAAAATGTCTATTGAGTGGCTGCTGATGAGTGATAAGTGGTTGGTGGTTGGTGGCTGGTGGCTACTGGATACTCGCTTATGGCTAGTGGCAAGTGACTAGTAGCTAGTGGCTACTGAGTAATGGCTTTCAAGTGGCTAATAGCTGCGGGCCATTGGCTAGTGTCTTCTAGAAAATGTCTATTGAGTGGCTAGTGAGTGATGGTTGGTGGCTGGTGGATGGTGGCTACTGGATACTCGTTTATTGCTAGTGGCAAGTGACTAGTAGCTAGCTGCTTCTGGATAATGGCTATTAAGTGGCTAGCAGCTCGGGGCCATTGGCTAGTGGCTACTAGAAAATGTCTATTGAGCATCTACTGATGGCTGCAAACACTGGCTTGTGGCTGGTAGCTGTTGACTAGTGGCTTCTGCCTAGAGGCTAGTGTTTAACGAATATTAAGGCAAGGATTCACTTCATTCGCCAGAACCCACATGGGACCAACCATGTGTCCTAGAGACGTCCTAGAGATGTTCGCCTTCGAAGTGCTTTAACTTTCTGAACGCTGCTTGTGATTATTTTTAGAAAAGATGTGCCTTGAATGTGTCATGCCATTGTCTGCAGACGTCTGTTACTTTCACGGAGGAACAAAAGTTCCGTGCACAGACGACTGACGCCATTGTTTCGTAAAAATACGATACACATCCCCAAAATATCACTTACTTCTGTTATTCAGCCTGCTCTTCGCTATTCCTTCACCACACAAACAGCAACAAATATTTCACGCCACATCATTTCACCATCTCCTAGACACACACACACAGAAAGAATCTGAAGCAATCAACTGAAACCCAGAAACGCTCATGTGCATTGACATTCCTTGTGTAGCGTACTCCCCCATTCACGCCCATACCATATCACATCCACGAGATCATCCATTGTTTCTGGCCGTTGAACTATTTACTCAGCCTAGCGTGTCGTAACTATTGTATTGTATTTCAATCTGCAGTCGTTTTGTATTTACTCTCATCCATTCAATTCACACAAACAATGGACAATATCTTTTTCATCCTCACTCCTCCACTTCTCCCTCAGGGGCCAATAGGCGTATGTGTGGTGTACAACTTCGGAAACAAATTTGATACACCCCTCCGCCCTACACAATCATGTGAAATGTTTAACTGGCTCAAGGCACACACATCCATGCCAGTGTGATGGTCAGAGTTGAATAAGTTAATTACACTCCTTAGTGTGGAGTGGTAAGTGAGGGTAATATGCAGTAATTGGTAGGAAAACAAAGATTGTGAGTGTACATTGGGTGAATAGAGGAGTTAATGGCAGGTGCATGTTTTAAAGGTACACGGCGTGGATTTGTGTGCTTATACTCAATGCCCGACGCAGGGAGGGGGGGGGGGGATGAGGCCATGGTTTCAAAAAGAAAATAAAAAGAAGGCGGTTGGTAGAGAACAAAACTCGCTGCTCTGAAGGTCATGTCTAGAAGTCTTGATTTTATCCGAGTAAAATACATCTCCCAACCGGCTACCTGTACACATTCGACTAATACCCCAGTAACCAATTACTCGGAAAGAACCCGAATATTGAACATGATTCTCAGACACACATACTGACTGGAATACTGCGCATCAAGAACATGAAAATCCAGTCTACACCTCGTGTCTTCGCTGGCGGCAAACTTAAGTCCCAGGGAGGATCTTAATTCTCTTACCACATGAGATTTTCTTTATGAACAGAAGTTGGGATACTTTCGAGCGAAAGTTTCCAACTAAGTTGTCCCAAGTTGGATGCAGCAAAAGTTTTCTGCGAATCATTTTGGTTCCTGTGCGGAATGGGTTACCTAATGGCGTCGGGCGTTGTTCTATGGAGCAGCTTGAAATGTCAGTTGGGGTTTGAATTGAAGTTTAGAGCATGGTACTTGTGGGCTACGTGTTTAAAGCGACAATCTCAACCCGGACGTATATGAGTACTTTATGTGACTCGATTTTACAATTAAAAGCGGAAATAATGCCAACGTGGATAGTAAAGCTAGTATCACTCGATATGGATGGAGGTTACGTTTGGACCGCAAGGACACTAGCCATTACTATCCCGCCGACTTAAAACTGGCAACAGAATGGATTAATGGATTAACTATTGGCCTACTATTAACTATCGCAATATCAGCTTTCAGTCCGCTGGTAATTGGACTCTGGACTGACTGAGTTGTCAATGCAGGCAGTGAGCTAGGCGTGCAGTTTCTATTTGAAAGAGGTAGTTGAGCGGGATTGAAATCGATGGACAGTTCTCATCCGAGTTAAATTTGCTTTCCTTTCTGGACTCACGCAGTTTTCAGTCACTAGAGACATGTGACCATGTAAACCATGAGCTTCCGTTTGACAACCACCGGCACCGGTCCGGTACTGGGGAAGATAAAGCGGACGACAACAAGTTCTTCACATCGGTCCAAATGTTAGGCAAACCGAGGCGATTGTAAACTAAATGACTACACACAAAATATATGCTCCCGAGTGAGAATCATTCCGATCGACAACTGAGTCTGTAAAGGGGAACTTGGCCATTGTGGCAAAAGTGAACTACACAAACCACTTCCGGGTAGGACCCTTCGCAGAATTGCTTCTCGGTTTGTTCAAACAAATGGGCTCAAAACGTCTGAATCGAAAGACCAAAACCATGCTGTGCTTCTTCTTCCGGCGCTAAAGTTCGTGGTCCACCTGTGCCTCAGCCAACAAGCGTCTCCAGCTGACACGATCGTTAAATCCAATTCCGAACTCTAAATTGGCTGAGGTCTTAACTTCTGCGCACCATCCGTTTCTTGGGCGTCTTCTATTGCTCTTTCGATGCGGAATCGAAGACTTCGACATGGCGCGGGGTTGTCCTGCCCAGTTTTGGCGCTTGATTCGTAGACGCCTGGCTAGGCTGGTGTCGCTGTACATCCTCCCCACAGTCCTTATATGAATTTCCTCCTCCAAACACCATTAATGCAACCAAACCGAAGATTGAATGCAGAATTTTCTCAGACAAAGACCACGAGCTTCTTCGTTTGATTTTGTGATTGTCCATGTTCCGCGCCATAGAACAGGACAAGGTGTTGCATATAATGTCAGCTTGGTCCTTTTGAGAGAAGTCTCTACTGCTCAATTGCCTCTTGATCGCAAAGAACCAACTACTGACAAGAGATGTACGGATGGTATTCATACTTCGCCGACAAAGTCCTTGATTACGTCTAAATCACGCTCTTAAAACAATTAACTTTGACAATTGAGACTTGTCGGTTTACGTCAGTCATTTACCAAGAGCAGACGCTACGAAGCAAAGCAAAACTCTGGAAGTTCATTGAATTTCCCCGACGAGTGGAAATTATGTTGGCATGGGTACGGCAATGAACAGGACTTAAAGTGAATGGGTCGCAGGCATAAATTAAGGTTCTGAAGCGGGATAAATCCTCAAGATGATCCCCAAAAAAAGGTTGGGTTTTTGGAAGTTAAGTGCAAACGCTCAATCGAATTTCAATAAGGTCATCCAATCGCTGATTCAATCACTTGGATGACTTTGTTTATAGTGTTATTCGCATACTTCATTCGTCGATTACATTTGAAGGCTCTGAATCCTCGTGTATTTCGTTGACTTTCATGAAATGATTTAAGCTTGATATGGCCCAAGTGGGTACACGAAAAAAGAAAACAGCATTTTAAGGACCGATCTCAATTACTCGTTACTGCAATTGTTCATTCAAATTCGTCAATATAACATATTTCCAATTACGATGCTTGGGAGGGATTGTCGTGTCTATAGATAAACGACAATCCCTCGGAATTGGAAGTCACTAATTCTCGGTCGGAAGAGAACAGATCACGACCATCACTCGACACAGTCACACAGCATGCCTCCGTCACAGAAATAAAGATAATTTATCAGTAATTTCGTACTGTACACTGCCCCAGAGCCAAGTGTCCATCAATGCATTCCAAATGCACACTGCCTGCGCTTCATTACACTTTACAATGGCATCCTAGGGGAGTGCTCCAGCTTATCCCGGAGTAGTTCTTATTCACATTTCGCAGCACGGGGGAAGCGAGAGTGCCCATTTTATAAAATGCACCCCTTTCCCTCCCCCCGCCAGGCTAAAAACAGCCCATGCAACATCCCATCCAGATGCTTGTTAACTGCACCAATATCCGGAGAAAAAGTTTTGTGTAATTTTGTTTGCACTTCTCGCATTCTGTTCAATTATCCTTTTTTGTGCGCTTCACTTCCGAGTGCAACAACTACCAGTGGCAGCGGCAAACAAACATAAAAACAGGCCATCCGAATGACAGACAATGTACCTACATATGTATGTATGCAATGAAGCAAGCTGCCATTCGGATTCACACGAAATGAAACCGTTATATCAAGGCCTTTTTTATGCGCACGTCTCCCGTCTTTCTGGGTTATTCATGAAGGGTCGACTGGGGAAGATCGTATTTTTTTTGTACCAATTTTATATTTTTTTTTCCATTGGCCGAGCTACCACCACTCATTTGGGCTCTCATGTATGACTATGGCGAGTGCAGTAGAGCTTCAAAGTCTGAAGTTATAAATAATCAAAACCGACGGGCATGCATCATGGCATGCCACTCATGTAGCTGGCTTACAGCGACGGAAGCAAGAGTGAAGGGCTTTTGAAATGAACTCCACAAACAGTCTAGCTGCGAGGGCTTAACTCTGGATTCCAAGGAGACTCTGGGCAGCGAATTGGGTGACTTGGTTTTCAAGTGCTGGACTGACAACTATCAAAACTATTTCAATGGGTGTTGTGTGTGTGATATGTGCGGGAATTATGTGTTGTTTTCCCGAGGGTTTTAAGGATACAGGAAGAATTCAGAAATTGAGCTGATCATTAGGCAGCTTGGGATGGTGTAGAGTGTAGAGTATGGCTTCCGGGACAAGTGTTCTACGTCTGTGAACCTGCCGTCAGACGGAGGCAAAGGAGCGTGTGTTATTTGCTTTGCATGTCATCAGTTGATTTTGGAAAAGGGAAACTCGTTATTGGACACTTTTGTAATGCGCCATTACTACTAACATCACGACCGTTCCATGTGCGTCGCTGAATTAGGGCTCCGTAGAGAATTTAATGATGAACGAAAAGTTGCAATTCGTTTACAGGATGTTCGGCACAATGCAGCACTGTACACGGACTATCCGACTACTAAGCCAACACACAGGGCTGTTGAAGTGGAGTTTGACATTATCTGCTTCAGAAAATGGATCTTCGAGACGGATTTGAAGCGGATACCATCGGATACAATTTAAAATTTACTGAATAGCCTCCACCTCCTTGCGCGTGGAACAATGCTACAGTATAGAGCACATCTGGGCGGAATGTTCGTACGTTTTACGCGGCACATCTGGAGATGGATCTCAACAAACTTGGTGCAAGTGACTGGAGGCAGCTAGCCCGAACCAGAGCCAGCAGGAGAGGCTTGTTGGTTGCGGACGGTTCGTATAATTTGCGAACGTAAAAGTGGTCACGAATGCCATTTAGTGTTCGGAGTCGTGTCACAGGTCCCCATCAGGATCAGGATCTAAAGTGCAACAAATTCAGAATCTTCTTCAATGGAAATTCCAGACATTCAAATCACAAAAGGTCACTATTTCGCCCATTGTACGGGCAATGAATCATTGAATCTTTCATCTCTGCCCTCAGTGCACATTAACACGGTGATCCTTGCACACATTGATCCTCTCTATATATGAATAATGAACTCCTCTTCAAGTTGTGTGGACCATAGTTAACAGCTTGATGCACTGACCCAAATTCAAGTCAATATTCGACACTCGAGTCAAAATTTCTTCTCTGCCTGTGTCAAAGTCACTAGTCGACTAGCATTGCACTTGGCGCAAGCTTTCAAAAATAGGAGTCGAACTCAAGCAAAACAAGTATCCTTTCTCCTCAGCAGTTCGTTGATTACGGCAAAATACAATTGATTGCACAGAAACCAATCTAAATTCGCGGGATCTATTTGCGAGATATTAACTTGTGCCGACAGTACCTCCGTTGTGTGGGGGCGGCACGGTGAAAATAAAACTCACTCGCATTAACTGATTAAAGTTCAGCCCCACCAGCCAACCCTCGAGAGAGTGACGAGAGAGCATGAGTTAATGAATCAGTCAAGTCATAAAGGAAGCTCATTTTGAGAAATGGCATCTCATTTAAGTGTTTACCGCAATTTGTCCCTCCGTAAAGTCAAAGATTCACAGGACGGGCCTGGAGTAAAACCAAATATTTGTCGTGTTGATCACTCCACTGAGCCCGAGTCATTTCAGACTCATTGGTCATTGGCCGTCGCAAGGATATCCTTCCGACGCCACGTCGCTATGCCATCGACAAACCTCGGCAAGGAAATATGTATCGATGATCTGGGAAACACTTAGGGCGGACCATTCGAAAGTCGTAAACGTTAATATTTCGAATAAAATTTTTGAACACACACACACACACACGCGCATAGCCGGAAGGAGAAGGACGAATTCGAGCAGTTGTGGGATGCAATCATCAAAATGGAGCTACGAACCGGGAACAAATTCAGCGACCATCCGTGGGTGGTAGGGGGTATCGAAATTTATCGTGCTGGAAGGAAACGCCCGCAATTCCGATCTAACACAGACAAGCGGGACACTCAACCAGTCGAACGCACACAGCCGGAGTGGCAAGATGAAGAGGGAATAAAAGAAAACACATAAAGTACGTCAACGAATCAGCAATTCAGCCGTTCAACGATTTAGGGAGCTCTTCTCGTCTGTTCCTACCCCTCCCCTGGATTAGAGCGATGTTTGTGCGAGTGGGTGTGCGTTTCGGGACTCAGTGAGTGGCCCACTTGTTCCGACAGTTTAAATCCAGGGACCATTCTGTTCTGCTTGTGTTAAGTACGTACTCGTAGATATTCGTTCTGCGACAGAGCCTTTGCACACTCTAGTTGTGCCACAGTCGCTTGAATCCTTTGAATGGCACGTTTAGGTACAGCTGCGAGGACTTGCCGAGGGTGTGGTGTGGTGTGAGAAACTTTCGAATTCAAGAATATTATTCGAATGACTCTTAACCTCGTTTCGTTTGCTGTTGTTGTTTTTTTTTTTTTATTTCTTACTAGTCTCTGGTGTCTTTGTGCGAGCGCAAGTGGGCTGTGGATGGGTCATGCACACGCCGAGACTCACACTCCACGACACGCTCAGGCACTTGGAATACTACAGTCACACACCGCAGTGCTTAACGTCTTGATGGGCGCCGCAACAATGGCGATGTGGGGTTACACGGAGAAGTGTTCCTCTTGGCGGTCTTACACAGAAGCACCCTTTTCGCCAGACTGGTGCAATAAAACGGTACACATCATTGCTAGTTTCACAAGGACACCCACTTCGACCGATGAGTGGGGTGGCCGAGCATACCATTAAGCAAGACTTTTCGAAAACCCAGTTTACAATTGTGTTTAATTGCCAAACTGAAGGCATTTTTCCATGGCCCGGCGATGTGATATGTTCACTTCTGTGAAGCAGACTTACCGACTTGGTGAAACTTTGTTTTTTTGCGCGCTTGAAGGAGGCGAGTTTAGCAAAAGTTTTTGAGAGAAACAACTCATTAAGCGGCGAACACCTCCTTCAATTCGGATGTTGTGGTCGCCGTCGTCGAGACGTCGTCCTGGTCCCGAGGGGTTATATGCCGGAGACAGCGATGAAGCTTTTTCAGATATTTGAAATACCACTCAGATGCATGGCGAGAGGGGCTCGTCTCGCCGTTGCCGTTGATCCCATTCAGGACGATGGGAGTACCAGATCGATCAAATGGAGTGGAATCATCTCGGGGGCGATGCCAGTGGCGGCGGCTTATGGGAATGTTGCGGTTAAATTGTTTAGATTTGAAAATCGTAAATCTGTTTATAGCTCCGGGGAATGCTTGTTAGCTTGTCGGGTCAGCAAAAAGACTGTCTCACTCTATTTGGGGCCATTACTATTGAAAGGGTCCTGTGTCGCCCGTTTTGATGGTTTCTGCTTGGCATGGCACTGGTTTTCTCCCGTTGCTTTTGATAGGTATCAACCATTTGACGTTCGGTTTATGAAGGTACTTAACCGGTTTTGAGGGACATCTCATGTGTTGGCTGAGGAGGGTTGAAGTTGAAATGGGCCGTGAAAGATTCTGTGCGGGGGTTAGTTGGGGACTTTGATATTGTTCCTTCGGTTTCCCTTAAATGGCTTCGATAAAGGAGAGAAATACAGTCTTATCTTTGATATCCTCAAGTGGTTGATATTCCATCGATGCAGTGAATGTCAAGCAAATTGAGTGGTTTTTAATCACATTTCTCATTTGGGTTTTGAGATAAATGTACCAAGGCTGGAGAGCTAGGCATCCTTCTGAGAAATAACCGACGGTCACGTAGATGTACCTCATGGGGGATGTTCCCCTCTTAGCTCTCTCCTCCGTTTCCAATGATATCGTGACCGGTCAATGGTTTCGTTCTTCACAGCATTACATCAAGCATATGCGGTAACTCTTACTCCACCGCCGTGTCGGAACACCGTGATACTTTAGAAAATTTCGAAGAACTCACTAGAAGGCGGAGTTTTGTGTCTCTAAAGACGGTGATCGAAGGACCCTATCTGAACCAGTGATGGGCTACTCTCAACTCTAAACGCACACCGACTGAGCATTTCTTCCCTGAGAACCCTCATCGGCGTCATGTAGGATGTAGGTAGACTTAATAGGTGGTTTGTGGTTAGACCACCAGTCCGGGGTGTTCAGGACTGATAGTAACGATCGAAGCTGGACCATCTGCTTTATTCAGGTAGCGCGGGATTTTAGGCACCCCTTAATGTCACCGTGTCATTTGCATGTCCGGTCCATATTTCCCGTTACTTCGATGGATGGTGTATCTCCAGGAGTGTCTTTCCACGTTTGCACCCAGAAGTTGTCCCTAAGTCCCAGTAACATGCTCGGCAGTAGCTTGGCAGCAACGAGAATGTACTTCCGGATTGCTTAAGTAGCCCGGCCTGGCCGTAACGTTGTGGGTGTGTATATAGATATGACCAGTACGACCAAAAATTTATTTCGTCACTGACAATGCTCAAAGAGTAATGAGTGTCTAGAAAAAGCTTCCCAAATCAGCCATTAGTCTCTTCCACTAGTGAGAGAACAATAGGACGTACAACACAAGTGGTTGCTGAGAAGCTAGGCCCTGGCCCTCTTCGAGTTGCCCAACCAGTCAAGGCAGGGTTCTCAAGAGCTTGAACATCTTACAATCAAATCAAGTCGTGTACCAGACTCCGCATAGGCTGAGACCCCATTTACTGCCATCGATAGTAGTGGCAACTACCCACTTGCACTTGGTCAAAGGACGTCGGACTGATCGGGGTTCGCCTAGACCGCCATCCTGTTTCAGATAGTGTGCCAAATCGTTCATACCGACCGGCGTACACATGCCCCTCTCCTTACAAGGTTACAAACTATCGCACACAGCATCTGCCTCGATTACAGGTAAATACAGACCTAAGGTAATTGCCAACACAATAGCCCGAATGTCCGAAAAATGTCTTAGTTAATGAACCCAATCAAAACTGTACACACCTAAATTCCATTCAGCCCCGATTTAAGACTAATCGTTATATTCTCTTTCTCTTTGCAGGTAAGCAATTTCGAAGCCATGCATTCATAAACATATGCTTCCCCAGCCCGAGTTTGTCAAGTAAGCTTATTTTAATGAACTATCCCATCCACCCCCAACCGCAAAACAATCCGTAATCCAATTTAAAATTTTGCCACCGAACTTCGGTATTTTCATGTCGTTTTAAAGGCTTTTGCCATTAAGGTAGCCAGGCCCCACTAAAATGTTCCAAATTGCTCTTAGGACTCAATGATGCACATAAAACTTAACCACTAAATATCCCCTAAAATAACAGTCCCACAGAATGCGTCAGACACGGAGTCAGGGTCATGTGGGGGGCAAAGCAGAGCTGTGGCGCTCTATGTGTGTTCGGAGACAATAAATTGGGTGTGCTTCCAATCAGCAAAACCATTTAATGTTTGTTGTTAATAATTTTCTAGCTGAGTGAACCTCCCCAACCACCACCACGAAACCCCAATCCGGCTTGCAAACGCAGAGAGGGAGAGAGCGAAAGAGAGAGGACCTCCCGGGTTCCAGTCGGTGGTGTACTAACACCACTGTGTACGGGCGATGGCTAACCAGATTCAGTGCAAAGGCACTGCAATTGGCCGAGTTCGTCCTTGCGCCTGGCTCTGTTGGCGGTGGTGGCGGTGATGCTGGTCGGTGGCACTGTTGGAGTGCGTCCATAGGCACACAATAATCTAAGCTGTATCTTTGCGGCTGAAAAACTGGTCAAAGGTTTTTCATGAACGAGCCCCGAGAGCGAGGCGTAGCAATAACAAGCTCTCGCTTCGCAGCCATCCGGCCTGCGACGGGGTGGTTGAGGCGGCAAATTCAATGCCCTCCCCATCGCACCGGTCACCGAATGAATAATGAAATGAGTTAATTTAATTACCAAATGGTATTTGGCATGACCAGCGGAGGGCTGCAGCGAAGCGGGACAATTAACTCGTAATTCGTGGCCAATGTTGTTGACGTGAATGACGATGACGAGGACGAGGACGGCCGCTATTACAGTGACGTGGAAGACTGTTTCACATCAACATCACGAATACATCCGTACACACTGCGCATGTGTTGGGCCACCCTTCTCAGTTGGATGGCTCTCCAGTATGTATGGTCATGGTGTAAGGGGGCAACTTAACTCGTCATGGTAACTCTTCCACGCCAGCAATTCAAAATCATCCGCACGCGGTGTAGTGGCTGCACTGCAGGCTGAACAAACACGCGGAATCCCTGTGTTGCATAACACACGGGACCACTTTGGCGGAATAATTAGAAATGCTAACTGTTTTGCGAGAATTACACGGGACCTTGCATGGGCTAGTGCACACATTGGGTTCTGCTACGACCATGGAATTAAAACAAACAGGGGTTTAGGTCGGCCAGTGTGAGCAGGGTTTTTAGGGGTGGCAGCGGGCCACACGTCCGTTCAAGTCATAGTGGAGAGTTTAAATGAAATCAAATTGCTTGGATGGCGGATTGGTTTTGGTATGCTTTTTTAACATGAATGATGAAAGGGTGGAGGGTAAAGTCGATGTGGTTCAATCTGCGGTTGGCCTTTGTTTTGAATTGAGCAGATTGGACCCAACTCGGTGGTCTATTCGGCTTATTATTTTTCTTCTTCCTCTTCTTCTTCTTCTGCTGTCAGAGTGGATCTGGGCCTCGGACAAGCGACAAGATCTGGAGCTGGAGGAGGTCTTTTTCCACTTTTGTGCGCCATGGTTTCGTTGGCGTCTTCTATTGTGTCACCTCACTGAGTCGAAGAACCTTCCGGCTGAATCAGTGTTGTGCATGTCTTCTAAGTCGTTGGATACGTGGACTCCTGGCCTATCCAAATCCAATCAAAGCTAACAGGACCAAAGATTGAGCTCAGAACTGCAAACAAAATGACAGCTGTTCATACTCTCTTCCACTGCCAGCTGCCCAAGAACATAAATGAGTGCAATGATCCCGAACATTCCTGTGGAACGGTTGCTCACTTAATCATCGTCCTTTAGAGCAATCACCCGCAACCGGCCCTCTTTAATTGACTTGAGCGAGTAGAGGAGAAACCGGGAAACCACCACCACAGACTGCTGCATTCGATGTATTAACTGCTTGGCAACTGTTTGTGAATGCCTTTGTTCCAAAGTAAATTAACCGTGATGGGATGCAAGAAGCTTCGTACGGAACTTGCAGAGAGACATAAAGTGAGTTCCCCTTTGCCATGACTCCTGAAATGTTCTCCGCGTTCATTGTCTTTGAGTACAAACCTTTCTTTGATAAAATTGGCGGTTGTCGGATTGTAGCCCTATCCGATGTTGACGTAGGGCTAGCTTCTACAGCTCACGACCGACACGGAAGGGCAAAGTTTGAGAAGTTTTTTTCTCGACATCCTTGAGCATTGACAGTGACGCGAAAGAGGCAGAGAACCCAGAACGGCCAAACGCAATCACTGCGCCACGGGGTCCACCAATGTTCTATCGTGTTCTATTTCCTCTCGCCTACGTACACTTCACAAGATCACGACGAATTTATCAAAACTGAAGTTCATGCAGATCTCATCCGCAAATGAACTGGGGTTTAATTTGGACCGGATTCAAAGGATTATTTCCCTCATTACCTTGCATGCCCAGGCACAAATATCATTCCCTGTGGCGTATGTGGAATGTATTCCACTTTTAGTGTAATTAACATGAAAACAACTCGAATCACGACGGAAAGGTAGAAAATGCCTAATGAGTTCTCTTTCTCTGATCCAAGCCATAACACAACCCAATCGATACACTCGGAGTGGGCCTATGTGTGCTTCGCCATGGAACACAACCCACACGCATGCACACATGTCCGGTACAATAAAGGCTCCTGCCGTGCAAGAATTATGGCCCGCAAAAGCTATGGCGTCCCTGTTATTTCTTCCAATTATCCACAGCTGCTGATGTAAAGCAATATCATTTATTCACTAGCCTGCGACTACTTCAGGAATTCGAACCGATTTCTATTTCACGTTCCTCTAATGCTTGTTGGCAGGAACGGCTCATGCCGTCGTTATCATTGGCAAAACCCAGAGGGCAAGCTAAATCGACAGTAGCAGCGGAAGGATGGTGGAAAACTGCAAAATATTTCTAACACACTCACAGCGAGAGGGGTGTGGGACCTCAACACAAGCGATAAAGTGTGCAAATAAAATTGTTATTCCCACAAATAAAACCGGCATAAATCTCGTTTATGGTTGAATTTTCAAAAACAAGTGGCATATCAACATGAAATGTTCGATTTGTCGGTTTGCTGCTGCGTGTGTGTCCTCTGGGTGACATAAAATATTATGAGCTTCTGTAAGAGTATTTCACACACAATTGATGTGTTTTCAAAAGACAATTGTTTTCGCAAACTCTAGACCGGAATGGTGGGCAGCGGCGGCGGCGGCATCGCTTGGAAGCGAACACAAACAGCAAATCCCCTTTGGGACTCAACCACAATCTGGCTCCAAAAAAAACATAAAGAACAAGAGAGCGGAAAATTTAAGAGGAAACCATTTGTAAGGATGCAGGCGAGAGAATAAGTTCTGCAAACAAACGCGGACGGGCACCCGGAGTTAACCTCGAATTTTATAATTTCACCCTGTTGCCTTGGGCGCCGGTTTGGCCTCGTTTAAGCTCTATTTGTGATGCCTTGCTTTGTTGCATGGGCATTTTTTGTTGCTGTTGTCTAGTGAGCAGATAACAAAGTTGGAGCAAGACGGTCATGCAAAGGCTTTGCAGTCACCGAAATCTATTGTTTACTCCCACCATTTTCCGCATCCGCTCTCTCGCTTTGTCGGTCGAAAAGGATGTGCAGTCCAATAGTTTGGGCACAACTTTGTGCCGACTGAAACTAGCACAGTGACAGGATACGATCTGAAATGACAGAGCGAGAGCGAGACAAAAAAAAAATGATCATATAACTAAACAACACCCGCACGCTCACTCGCTCCCTCGCCCTGCAAGTGCCTACTGCACCCAGTCGACATTTGTTTAATTATTTTGATTGCACTCCATTGCCTTCTCGCCTGGTGCACATGCACAGACCATGAATGGAATGGGATGCCCAACGAGTCCTCGGACATGCATATACGGGAGTTGTTTGGACTCTTATCTTAACCGGACAATGTTTCTATTATCGCATCGAATGTTATTGCAACGTTGAATATTCTCGTATGTAATGCCTTTTTGTGTTTGCACCCCATCCCAAAAGGTGTTGCGGCATTACGACACACTAAGGACATGCACTCAATATTCTATTATCCGGAAACACACACCATGGAAATAGCATAGAAAACCATGAGGAAAACGAGGTAAGGCCCGCATCACACCGCCACACAGCTGGACATCGTTTCAGACAATAATTTGAAAAAAAAACAATGGATATGTGCATCCTTTCTCTCACACACACACATGCATACATCCATATTGACTATCACAAATTGTGGAGGTTAACCCCGAATCTCGTGCAAGTTTGTGTGCCATATGGAAGCACACGTACACAATAATGTGTGCACACCGCTGCTTGGCGCGCGAAGTTATTACCTTTAAAGTAATGATACGGAGTATCTCGGTTATCCCGAATGGGAATGTCGCCTTCCCCCCGGAATATTTGTTCGCGCATAGGATTGGCTTTGGAATGTGCCTATCCGCTACATTGTTGGCGCTCGTGTATGCTCTGCAGAGGTAACAACGGGAAAAGGGGCAGTTTTAGGCTCCCCCCCGGGGCAATTTATAGACAACTGGTGGTGGTGCACTCAATTCGGGCAAGGACAATGCAAATTATAACACTGCCCCTGTCCGCTTCAGTGTTGAATTGGAATGCGCAACGGGTATCTGCTGCGGACACTCAATAGACTCAATGCATGTAACCGTTTATTTTTCTTCTACTTCGGCTGCGAGTGGATTTATTTGATTACACCTTTTTTTGTCAGTTCGAGAATCACGGCATATGGAGGCACTAGATGTGAGCAAGCATCGAAAACATGTCGAGAGATTAGGAATGCGCATTAATTGATGACGAACTCTCGCATGCACAGTGTGGGGAATGCATAATTGATGTTCTGTTTGATATGAATTTTGTTGGGGGTCTAATATCGTCACATCAAACAAATTCGTTTTGGAATTGGTAATTAGAATGGTCCTGGATCAAGGGGTTTTTACTCGACATCTGTCAGCAGAGGACGCTCGAACTGAACATTTCGGAATCCATGTGTGCTGGGCTTTCGTTTTATGATGACATGGGCTGAATTGGATTTGATTAGTCCAGGCGGAGTGGGTGTTTGACGTCATGGTTTGGGAGGGGTCGAGGGGGGACCTTATGCAATGGAATTTGAACGTTTTATTGTGCTGCAACGTGGTGGTGGAAGTCATTTATCAATGCTAAGTGGTTGGAAGTGGATACGATGTGATGCCTGCATGTGGTTAAAGGACAGAGCTCAACGTTACACCCTAAACCGGGGTGGAGGGATACTTGGAGATATTTTACAGTGCAAACATTAGCTAACTGGCTTTTTAAGAGTCATCTGTATTCTGATTTAATTCGATGTGTGTTTGCGTATAGAATTTGAGTGAGCTCATTGTTTGAAGAGACCTGTAAAGTAAAGAACTTACTATTTGTCCACTTTACCGGATTCATGATAAGTTCTTGATTGAAATTGACTCAGGCACATGACTTGCTGGTGAGTAGACCTGACTAGCATGTGAGGGCCCATTGAATTGATGGTTGGAGAATTCTTGGACTTTTCTGTTAATAGGAAAGCAATATGAGGGAATTTTGTCAAAACTGAAAGCTCATTAAAGTGGAATGGGAATAGTAAGTTGCAGTCTACGCCAAACGACAAAACTCTCAACGGAAGGTTCGAGTAAGAAACAGGGAAATGTCAGGTTATTGAAAAAATAACCGGGATTATACCCAGTTCTTGTTCCAGCTCTCACCTCTGGTCCTGAATACAAGGTGCTCAGATGAGATTTCTTCGTGCATTTGTGAGCAACTCGGCGGTACGCGAAGAACTCAATGTTGAGCTGCTTCTTCGAAAGGGTCATGTGTCGATTGTTTAGCCACGCGGCATGTCGCGGACTTCTGAGGCGTGTCTTGAATGCGATTCCATCAGTTGCGACCACGCGATCTCTTGGCAGACGCTGAACTCCTCTCAAGGAGTCACCTGTTGCACTCAGGTATTACTCCAGATGATTAGAGTCGATGGCGAAGTATTTAGTGGCCTGGATATGTCTGCTTTTGATGATGATGGTGATGAGAATCATGCTCTTAGCTCATGAGCGAATAGAACCTTAAAGACAGCAGCTCCGAAAAAAGGTTAAAACAAGCCCGCTTTGAAAAAAATCAACTAAATTGCTTGAAAATTTCGGGCGCTAGATGTTCTTAGGTTTTCAAATGTCAGAATTTTCTCAATTCTTTTTCTAAACTTATCGTTCGTTACAATTGCTGCTGTCACTACAACACAGTAAGTCACTCTAGAAACTTATTAAGCTTGAGTATTCAAGAAAATGATTAAAGCTTGAGTATTTCTCACCTTGATCTCTTTCCATAGCACTGTCATCTTCCCTACACATGAGAAATTGTGGAGAAAGCTTTCCTTCGTCCTTGTCTTTTTCTTAGTTCGGCATTAAGCTCCCCATTGAACATAGCTAACTGAAACTCTTGGTCTGCCACTAGTTTCCAGTTCATTGAATTCTTACTTACCTTGTGCGCACTACCTTAACCAACAGTCCACTTTTACTGGCAATGTCGGAGAACATTCTTCTTGCTACAGATAGCATGAAAAACTCCTTCATCTGATTTGAGATAGTCACACTTGGCTTGCCTTTCAGCATGACGGATGTGAGTACTTCTCAGTTGGCTGACGTACGAGTATCTGTCCATTTGATGTGTCGGGGTATGTTGTGAGTCTTGGTGGCGAGTGGGATGATCTCTACTGGCTTATTTTGCGTTATTGTGAGAAGATCGCCTCGCATCGCCGATCCTCCAGACGGAAGGGTGATAGCAGTTTTACCGTCTTTAGCTCAAGAAGCTTTGCACCTATCAGGCTTGTACCCTGTTCAATGAAATTTAACGTATTATCAACATTATGGGCGCCAGACAATTTGTCGACACCCATCGCCTAACTAGTGAGTTCTGTTGATTCTTTCACTCTTGACGCGCTGTTAATTACATGGCCAACTAGATGCTCGTTGGCCACACTTCTGCTGCATCTTGCCATACTGATCCTCTAAGGACTAATTTTTAATGAAAGTGTATCTATCAAGCGAACGCCCATACAGCCAAAAGATGGGTGGATAACTCACATTCGCTTCCTCTCATCAGTTGCTTCCGCTCGGTGCGCCAATGTTGAATTAATATTTAACAGAACGAGTCCATTTCCACATGATAAGCTCGAGTGTCCACCTGCGGTCTGACTCGATTTATATCCCTCAAATGTAGAGCCCCAAGTGTTCCTTTTCCTCCGTCCACACTGACAGTCTTAATAACCCTTCTTCAGGGAAGATTATGCGATTTCCTACTCACCTGACCGCTAATGGAAAAATGCAATCATCTCACCGCATGCATCCAACCCACAGTGACGAAGAGTGATAGTTCGGGTAACCACCTTGATCCGGGATTTCGTCATCACACTTCCATCTGCTCAGTCTCGTCTTATCCTATCCGAACGTGAAAGTACCACTTCAACCCATCGCGCACATCTCTCTGTTACACATCTCTAATTAGCTTTCGAACCGCAGGATTCACATTTCACAAAATTAATGACAAGACTCCACTTAAGATGACAGCCAAACCACTTGTTGCCGGCTCCTTATTCACGCACGGCACCACGAGCCGGTGTGTCCTTGTGGCCCGCATTCCGCTCTGTTGCTCCTCGAAGGAAATAATCAAACTTTCACAGAGGGGCACAGAATTTCCATATTCAAACGAAATTAGTTTTGCCAGCGCACTAAGCCGCTCCTGTGGAGATTCATAGAAAATCGTAGCAACTAAAAATTTAATTTCCTGCACACAATTAATCATAAGCTCATTGCACTAGACCGCGGCTCTTTGCTGACTCACTGACGGGTGCTGCTACACCTACTAGAATGTACGTATCACAGAGGTCGTTAATTACACAAGTGAATGGATGAAAGTGAAGGGAGAAGACAACACGGGAGAATAACTCGATGGGGCTTCTTAGTTGCGGTGCTCTATGCCAAGGAAATCCATCTCTGTCGAAATGTTTCATAGTTTCCCTTAGTTTGTTCTGCTTTTTTCGTCGGTTTTTACTTTGGGTTTTTGTATGTTTGCATCTTAATTTCTTGTGTGCTTGTTGTGGAGGGGGCGTGGGTGGTGGTGGGGGGGGGGGGGTAATTTAATTTTAAGTTCAAGGCGCCAATTACGTGTATGTGCACTATTCTGACTTCAGTGAAAAAAGAAACAAGTTTATTGGTCGCTGAAATACAATCTGTCTGTAACACGATGTAGTTGGTGTTGAATAATGTAGAAGTAATGTGGGTGGGATGGGTTATGAGAGCGAGGGTGGGACAGGCGGGCGGTAACCGACGCATATCGCGTAATTCTGTGGAACTCATAAGTTTAGGGCGTGGCGTGTGTCACACCAGGAATTCGCTGATTGTGATTGCAATTATCGCTGTAATTTGTAACGTTGAAATGGGAAACGGTCATTTCCCGGCAGTGAATTGAGAGCCTTGACTACAAAGGCTTATTGAATTACTGGTAGAGCGGAGGGAGTGCGTCAAATAACACTAATAAGTGAGATATCACACCAGAAAGTAAAGGATGGCGCCCACATCGATGGCGTTCCTCACTGTATCCTCAATGTGGTTGTGCCTGGCCCTGGCATCCCTTCTACACCGACCGTTCGATTTGTTACTTGCCCCATAATTGCAAATCAACTGCCTGTCTATCACACTCACTCAAAAGTACGTCGTCAAGTTATGTTGGACGAACAAAATCCAATAATTTAATATTTATTCATGCTCCCCCTTAACCAGCCACTACCACAATCCACTTTTCCCGCCACACACTCCTTGAGTAAATCACTAACGCACACATCGCCGCAAACTTTCTTCGACACAAATTCAATAATTCTGCGGCTGTTAGCGAACCATCGAAACGAAATGAGGGGACAAAGGGATACTTCTTAAGTACCGATGAGGGAATTAAGTCGAAACAATATTATAAAGTGTAATGAACCTTTCAACCCCTCTCGACAGCCACACCACTGTGCAAGGTGTGGTTCTACCCGAAAAGGACACACATGAGGGATACGCTATTTGATAACACTTCTTCACTCTCGACAAGCCGCACAAGACGCCTTCTCACCGTTCCATATTCATGAAGTTCCCACGGCGGCAGCGGCGGGTACAGGCATGATGATCCCTTCACTGGAAAGAAGAAGTGTAGTCATGAATGTGCCTGAACTCCATCGAGTCACCGTTACATCTGCTGCATACGTAAACCCTGCAACCTCCCACAAGCACACACCGTCAATCGGTGCCAGAGTGTATGTATTTGAGGGTATCGCAGGAATTTAGTTAGGCAATCAATCATGCGGAATTCTGTGTTTTTTTCTTCTCAATCCTTTTAACTTGCCATTCATCCTTTTGTCAAGAAGAAAAAACAGCAACTGAACTAACTCAGATGGCGACACACAAGCACAACGCGCTGGAGGGACCTTCAAGGAAAAAAGGCGAACGAAATTCTATTTCACAACTTCCTTCCTCATGAAAAGAAAGTAAATTATTTTTAATGGAAAGTAGCAGAATGTTTAGGAAAAACTTTATTCGACACACCCCTCCTCCACCACAGTCATCCCGTTGTACTGCTAATTCAACTCAATTCAAGACCGAATTGGGAATGAATGTGTGTCTGGTCTACTCCCCCCACCCTGGCCGCCACATAGACACGGGAAAGTGTTTCTCATTCGCAACACACGTACAGGGACAATGTGTGACAGGCGGGAGGGGGAGAACGAAAAAAAGGAGTGAGCATTTCCATTTACTCCTGAGAAGGACTTGTCGTCGTTTTTTTTTTTTTGAATTCATGCATTTCTTTCCCACTTTTTGTTTCGCCCAGCCGCCGCCCGATGTTGCCTTCGGGGAAAATACGAAACCATTTGGGTTGTATCACGCATTCGTGAGCACTCGAGACGTAATTCAATAAGATAGAAAGACGTACGTATGTACCTATGTCAATGAATTTAATACGCTTATCCTGGTTTGTGTTTTTGTGGGAAGACTCCTGACTCGTCAGAGGACAGCTTTGTGCCTCGTCTCTGTTGTTCAAGTCTGACAGAATGGTGGATAGAAATTTAAACACAGATGTGGGTGTATAATAAGCTTCAATCAAAGTGATGGAATGTTTTGAACACTCGAAGCCTTTGAATGGTCTGACTGAATGTAGTCTTGGAGGATGTTTCGTGTCCCAGAAGGTTATTTTGTTTGAATTTAGATACGTTCTCGCAGGCAGATCATGTTTGAGTTAAGTCTGTGTTGCCAACGGTGCATCCAGTGGGGGTAGTCTTTCCAACGTCTCCCTTTCACAATTGATTTCGGACGTAGAACAGTCTGCTGCATGCAGCTCCTTATTCCATGCGTCTTTATCGAGTTAATTCGGAACATCAGAGCTCTTGTGTTCTTAGCAGCTTCAGTAAAGCCTAACCTATGATTAGAAAAAGAAGTGGAGTTTACTCGAACGACTGTCTGAGAGACTTCCTGATAATTGCAGCGGGATTGGGGATAATTGCGATTCCGCAAGAAATGCCCTGGCTAAATTCGAGTGTAATATCGTCATCGCTGATAACTGACATTCAGGCCGCCACGATCCCGATGAGCATCAAAGTTGTGTCCGTCTAAAGTTTGTTTCTAGAGAAGATGGCTGAACAGTTTATCAGGGTACCGGTTCGCAGAGATACTCTGCCCCTTGCCACATGTGAATCACGAAGTTAGGCGGCACCACCAATTGCCTCAAAAATGAAGCAAGTGATGATGACTTTCAAATTACCTTGATGTGTCATAGTCTCCTTATAGCTTCCTAGCTTCCTCATGTTCCGCAGGTTCACTAAGGCGCTTTCAATAGCAACGTTAAAGAGAAAACCGTGGTATTTCTATCTTTCGTGTATTGTCACACCGCCAAGGCAGATTAGGCTGGATCCAGCTATGGCCAGCCAATGACCAGATGCATTCTTCATGATTTCACAGATCACGGTAGGTAATCTCTGAAATCGTTCCCTGATATTTGCTCCACCGTCAGTCATCCGCGTACGCAACCACTGTGATTATTGAATGTGATAACATTATAAATCTACATCGTAATTATGGCCATGACGTGTAATTTAGGAAGCACGTCAAAGTCAAAGCATTTGCTCTACCGCACTATCAGTTGTGGTTTGTGGTCCTTGAGTGCACAAGCAGATTCTACACGCCTTTTCGTCAATCATCAGTTACATACGTCAACATAGCTCAATGCCTACGGAATCGTAGGAAACCGCGTCGTCCCAACCGCAGCTTAAACCCCATTAGCGAAAAAGACGACATGACATGACATTCCCATTGTAACCAGATCCCCATGACAGCACGGAATAATGTCTAAACTAAAAGAGTTTACCCAACAATCAATAAACACTTACTCACGCCCCTCCGCACTCAACCGCCCTCCAGACCTCAGCTAATTAAAGTGATAAAATTCAATTCAAAAGCTGCCGCAACACATTCATCGGGTTAATTAATTTCAACGCCGAAAAAGCGAATTGTAAACCCTTCGAGTCGTCATTGTAAACACTCGCAACGCACGGGTAAATTGACAAATGAATCGAATATGTGCCACGCTGTCTCCCTATCCACAGGTTGCCAGCAAAATGCGATTTCACTCAGTTTAATTAAAACCCTTCAAAAGGAACATTACTGTGACGAAGAAAAAAAAACATTTAAAATCAAGAATTCATCATTCCCCATCGCCAGACGTTGCCTAGTATTTGATATGAGCTTGCCACAAAAATTGCCTACAAATTGATTACAGGAGCCAGCACTTTGAGAAAGGAAATTCCCTTTGATCATCTAATCATATCCTTATTCAATGTCGGTGCGGTAAGGTTCTCTCGTGTGTTCTCGAGGAATCGCTCATGTTTTGTAAATTCTCCCTTTTGACAATTACATGCGGTTGCCATGTGGTTGTGGTCCCCCCAGGAGTCAGCCAAGGAGCGGCTTTGAAATTTTTAGACGAAGAAATTGCCAAATTACCATTATAATTTCATTCATTGTTGTACCTGTCTCCTGCCCCACGTCCCAGTATCCCAGACAACAGGAAACAAAACCAATGCTCCGCACAAAAACTGCAGAAAAAGGAAAAGAAGGGAGAGAAAAAAATGAAAGGAAACCTGAACAACCCGAACGAGAAGAGAGAAGAGAAAAACTCATTTAAATTCGGAAATAATTTGAAAATTTCAGCCCAAAGCTTACAAACAACTTTTGGTTCGTGTAGTTTCGTCAAAGTTTTACTTTTCAAACACTCGTTGGTACACGAGCATGTGGTGATTTTCCAATGGGAACGCAGCTCAGGACACCAGGACACCAGGACACCAGGACACCGGGACAGAGGACATGTGGGGACATCGACATGACCGAGTTTGATTTCATGCAAAATTTACAAAAATAAAGTTTCCGAAAAAAATAACGAGCTCCCAACGATGAAAACATCTAGAGAAGAGTTTTGTGTTGGTTTTTGGCGATCCGGTGGTGGGGCGCCTTACATTGTGCCTCGCCCGTAACACATGGCCATGGATGATGTTCGAATTAATTAGAATGCAATAATAACACAAAAACTGTGTGAACACGATGGCAGGTTTGTACACACACTCTGCACGGGACTTAATGTATGCCGTTTGCAGTTACAAAAGGATGGTTTTGATGGCATAAGTTCAGTTCGAATTATTGTTGAGGGGTCCTAAACTCAAAAATCTGTAGACACGTTACCCGTAAAGTGGTGTCCTCTGAGCTGATGGGATTTGTAAGGGATGATGGTTTTGCAGGGCACCTGCGGGCAAGAGTTTGAAAAGCTGAATGTACTCATGGATTATGGGTCTGGAAAGTTGGAGAGTGCTTGGAGTGTTGGAAATGTTCTTAAGACTAGTCAATGGTCAGGAAATTTTAACCCTTTAACCTCACAACTCTTAAGGCTAGACAATGGTCAGGGAAATTTAACCTCACAGCTCTTAAGACTAGACAATGGTCACGAAATTTTAACCCTTTAACCTCACAGCAAAAGGAGATCGGCCATCGTGACGTAGTGGATGTGCCAGTCGACTCCAACACTGAGTATGCTCTCTCTGTCAACACTCTCAGCTCTCAGAAATCTGTTACTATAGAGATAGTCGAGTTCACAGCTGTCTTTTTGACAGACGAAATCATATGAATTGCATTCTCCCAGAAAATGATGTAAAACAACGCTGTCAAAAGCTGTTTAGCGGAAAGGGGAGTACATTGAAGTCGGCTGCTTCTAACTATCGGTCTTATTCTCGTAGGCGTGTCGCACGTCACTGTAACAAATTTGTATTCTATTAATACATTTAAAGCCCAACGTTGTCAGAGTGGCACGTGACGCGGCTAAGAGTATAAAGGGGATGTGATTTTTTAGCTGCATGAGTATGCCTGTTAAGTTTCTCCTTTCGGGAGGGGCGCAGAACTGCCATTCTCCTTTACAATGGCACACGCAATATGAGGGGTTGTGGTTGTACAAACTTAGAATAGATCCTGGTGTGGAACCAAGCACAGTTGAAAACGAAGCGAAGTAAATTTGCTATGGGTACCCTTCCTCCGCAACGCTACCTATTTTCAAATATGAATACTTACTGGGTCTCCTTCGTTAATCATTTTATGTCGTTGATGAAGTGAGCTCCTAAGGGTTTATATCTCTGAGACAGTGCCGATTGGAAACAGAAGAGGTGTGTGATAGGTTTTCTTATCTCTTCTTGTCCTCTTACGATGCCATCTGATTGATATGACTCACCACTTTAAAGTGAGTATCTGCTTCGGGCGTGTATACAGGATAGAATAATTTGTCGTTTATCAACTGGCTGCAAAGATTCAATCCATGGGCACCTGCACGTCGCCAGTGAAGTTGTACCATATCATCCAAGGCGAGTGATGTTCATACGAAGGCGACTTCCAAATTGTCTTAAATCCATAAGTTCGGCTTGCCGCATTTCTATGTGGATCTTTCTATACCAGTCGCAAGCCCCATCTGGGCCTGTGTGGTTCGTTGTCACTGAATGTAGCCCAGGATCGAACGCCGAGCAGTATATTCGACGAACAGCGGTCTCTACACTTGGATCAAAGTTAAAACAAGTAACTGGGAAGTTGAGTCTTCGACTATGCGGCAACAGATGGACTCCTTCTACATCTTTGTATTCATACTCCAGGTTCGTCTCAAAGACAGTGTCGCAAAGCAGTTTATGCTTACTTAGGCGTGGCACAAAGAAAAAGGAAATCCCAATTAAGTCTTCATGCAGCACAAAATCAGCGACCTTGTTTCAAACGCTGTTCCGCGTAGTACCGGGAAAGAATTCCAAATCACAATCCCTTCTCCCCTCTTAAGACATAAGATACATTTTTCAATTAAAACAGAGAAATCTCATCATCTTCAGAAGCAGTCGCTGCAAGCAGCAAACTGATTTAATAACTTCTTGATGAATTTTTGCATTTCTTCCCTTGTCACTCAATTGCTCTGAAAGAACGTCTAGCAGGTCAAAAACGACTGTAAATCCAAATCGTTCTTTCACAAGTTTTATGACGTTTTCTATTCCTTAATGAAGACCCTGCCAACTGCCCGATGAGGCAGTGGAATCTTCAGCAAACCGAGATAATATCCTTCAACGAACTTGCCTTTTGAAAAGAGCAGAACGCTGGTGTTTGCCTAAGTGCCTAAGGCATTCTGCTCATCAGGACTCCCCCTTTGAAGCATCATGTCAACCCATTAGTCACCATTAGTGTCCTTTCAGAATCTAACTCGTTTACGACAACCGAGTTTCGTAATGATCCCGACCCCCAGCTTGCCACAAGTTAAGACAAATTCAGCAGGTCGTGCCATCACAATCGCATGCATGTTCATAAATCTGTGCGCATCCTTGCCCGCCAAGCCAGTCAGTCCGCATGGGGCTCGCAATTTCCCTGTAAGATGCTGCCACAACAAAATGCCATACCTTTTCCCGACCAGGGTAGACCAAATCGCACATGCAGTTGCTAAGGCCAATTTGAATATACACAAGTGCTGAGCAACCACCCGGTGATGTGGACATCAAAAGTTTTTCTACATTTTCATGTACTCACAGGGATTGCATGCTGCATGCATATTGAAAAGTAGGTCTGGGTTGGAAATCCGTTGCCATTCAGCACATCACCGACGACAATGATGGTGGTTGGGGGGAAACACGCGCTGACTCGGGTCCTGAAATTCATGATTACATTCATCGTGTTCTCGATTTATTCCTTCAGCTAAAAGGCAATTTCATATCCCATAAACTTGGTCATCCCTGACTCACTCCAACGAGCACAGCCATGACCACCGCTCAGCATCCACCGCTCATATGACGGCCGAGTCGGGTCGATGGGTGTGTGGAAAATGAGAAATTGCCGCACATTTAGTGGGGCCATCAGTCTAAATCAGGACTCGGGTTGTTCCTCAACCAGCCACCATAGTGTGCAATCATTTAACCCTACCAACCACCAGCCGCCCGACCCCGCATCGTCTAGAAGAGAAATGATTTGAAATTCCAATACACACCCTCGAGCAACCACCAAAAGCGGACCCGATACCCACGGGCCACGACATATCGCACTATTGCGGCGCCCGTAGTGACGTCCGGGGAGTGGAGGCAAATGCCGTCGCCTGGCTATATTTATTTGTTTACTTCGTTTGCAGTTAGTAAAGGGATTTTGTGATTTTCTTCACACACACACGCACGTTTCGTAGAAGTCCGTCGCCGCCTCCAAGCTGGCTTCCAGCTGCCTTAAGAATCTCAAATCCAAGTGTGCTGATTACCAGTCCCTCTCGTCGCCGCACCCATTCACCGGCGGGTGTATGGAGAGTGGAGTCGAAGCTAAATTTATTCACAACTAAGCTGCTCCTACGGCCAAGGCGCACATGTAAACATTTAAATACACGTCCAGACCAGCGACGGCAGCAGCAACTAAATGAAAAACACTAAGAAAGCATGGAGAAAACAACGACAAGACACACACACAACACAGTACACCGAACGATCCTTGAGGATAGAGGCGATGGTGAAGCTTTGGTTGGTACATGGTAAATGGTGGTTGGGTGGGTAGGGTATGGCGGGTAGAAGGCGGTGGCGAGGCGACGAAGGAGAAGTAAATCCGTTTTTGAGAATCCTGCATGTTTGCGCATTGAGGAATAAACATCTGTGACAAATTATGTTTAACTTGCGATGCAATTTTGCGGAATATTAAATAAATTTCTATCTCCACACACATGTGTTATCGTGTGCGCCTCTAGGGATGGATTCACCTACACACGCCTTGGCGTGCAGCCATGAGCACGATCTCATTTAGTGCAAACCCCCTTCCCCCCACTGGCGGACCACCAAAGACACCCGGAAACGGGTGAGAACAAGTGCATGTACGAAGTCCCAAAGCAGTCGTTGTTGCAAAGCAAATGCAAGGATATTTTTGAATAGATAAAAGGATATTAATTTTTGTACATCCCTTTGGGATGGAGAAGATTGGTCCTCAACACGGGTGTGTACACGATTTGATATTCCATGCCGACTGCTGTTCGTTTGGTGGTGTTGCGTTAAAAGGGTGCGGTTGTTGTTGGCTTAGGAGGAGGTAACCGGCGTTTGTTTGGGTATTTTTGAGAGAGTCGTTCTAGTTTGGTTGTACGATGATTAAGTGCACACACATACACAGAGGCGGTGGGCATCTCAAGTGTCAGGAAGTTTTTAACATTTGGTTACTGGCGCCAACATTTGGTTTGATTCCGTATGTATTTCTGGGTGAATTCTGAATTCTGGGGAGGTGATACAATTCGTGGAATTTTTATTAGTTTTTCTTCATCAAGGACGATTGCGCTTGATGCTGGAAGGAAGTGGAAGTCAGGAAGTGGCGTCAGTTTGGTATGTGGCATGTTGTAAAGTTTTATTTTTATTTTTTATTTTTTACGTAAGAGTGACATAACAAGAAAAATGCTGACGCTGCGATGCTATTTAACTGACTTGAATGTTGAAGATGTCAACTTTTTCAAAAAGGGTTGGTTTAGGCGGTCTGTCAGGAGGAGTACATGTCTTCGTTTGATTGCATGTGCATGTATGTCAAACAATGGTTGTAGCGTTTGCTCTGATTAATTTTAATTTGTTGCAGATGGAAGCGTAGCCAGAGGTCGCCCTGGCTTGTGGGTTGAAATTGAGACACATTTTCACAGCGGACTAACATGATCATATATCGGCTTTTCCAAAAAGGACTTAATGCATAAGACCAAACAATTTGAAATATCTCGAATACTTTGCAATTGTTCTCATCGAAATAGTTATGTATTGGGTCTATAACTTAATTCGTGCGCTTGCTAAGAGATGGCGTAACTTGTATTGTTCCATTGTTATTATTCCACTGGAACATGCGTTGGAAAGCTACTGTCGTTGTACGTCATTTCAGTATATGTCATTCATTTGAAGCGTAAGCAAGAAAAATGTTGTTTCACTCAAATATGTCGCACTTTGTGCCTGAAAAAGTGTTTTTGCGGGGAGTTCTTCTTCATTACTTTAATATGAGGAAAACTGCTGCCGAAAGTCATCGTATTTTGGTGGATATTAATTATATCATTCGTTGGGAGCGATCGATTCGATTCGACGAGTCGCCCACACACTTCGGTGTAAATGAAATAAATGAAAATACACTATTTCGAAACAAAGACAAATCGTTATTGTTGAAGACGTTTTTTTATATCTAAAAATTTAATTTTAGAGCATAATGTAAAGAAATTGGATAGGTGGGGAAGGGTTGAGTAAATCCAGTTCTTACTGTAGTTACTTAATGCCATTATCTAGTTATGTCTGTCAACACAATTGTTGACGTAGCAACTTGAACTAGCGTTGTCGGATTGCAGATGACCTATCGGAGGCAGACACTCGATCAAATTCATGTCGATTTAAATTCTGTGTTGATTTATGTTTCTTGAATGAAACACAAAATGGTGTTACCGGTATTTGACATTTAAATTTTGAATACAGTCTACTGTCGACAATTCGAAACTCGTTAATTCGAAATTCTCGATAGTTCGAATTGCTTGTTGGGTCCCTTGGAAAACCCTTGAAAAATCTAACAAAACCTCTGAGTTTGGTACGCTTGTTAATTCAAAGTGATTGCACAGTCTGGCTGCACGACTGTAATTCGAAGTTAGTAGCTAGGTTCCTCTCAGTAATTCGAAAAAAATTTGTTTGTTGTATTTGGTTTTTGTTCTCTTTTCTTTGGCAAGCTTTTGTTTCCAATGTTTGGTCCCGATAGGTTGTGACGTAGGTACGCGACGTAAACAACGTAAGCAAAAAATTAAACCTCGCAGGATGGATGGAGTGCCTTTCAAAGGTTTTGTACATTTTGACGATGATGTGGAAGTATGCGGAACTATGTGTGACTACGAAATTTTGTCAGCAATTCAGTGAGTGTTTTGTACTGTTTTCGTTGTCGTCCTTCGCTTCAACTCGACAATTTGTCGTTAATCCGAACTCTTGATGATTCGAATTTTCTGTAAGGTCGAGAGTCGACTGTATAAGTCGGCGACTACACCGGTCAATGTCCATTCTGAAGGTCCAAGTTTGGATTCCATGGCAGTGGCGTGGTGGGAAGTTGCGTCGATGCCCGGTATGATCAAAATACAGCCCCACCTTTTTCGAGTCACTGACAATGCTCAAAGAGTACAACTATCTAGGAATAGCTCCTCTAAATTGGCCGTTCAGAGTCGGCATAAAACTGTAAGTCCCTTCCATTCGTGAGAGAACAATAGCACGCACAAAACGAGTGGTTGCTGAGAAGCTAGAACATGGTCTTCCTAGCGCCACCCATATTATTATTATTATTATGCTACCAGTCGCGAGACATGAAACATTCCGAGAAAGAAGAAATACAAAGAATTCACAAAGAAATTCCTGCCAAAGAAAATTGGCAAAGGATCTATTTGACTCTTTTATAATTAATTTGAATTGTTATTTTTTTTTTTTTTTGTTTAACTTTTAATTTTACTTTATTTTTAAGAAAAACTTTGTCGAGATTTCACAAATTGTTTGCTTTCCGCAGCTTCTCCTCTGTTGCTGTCTTCCTGAGCAACGTTTTCCAATCATCCGGAGCGTAATTTCCAATTAAGCTAATAGGGTATCCTTTTTCCAGAATTTTCTCCTGCTTTGATAGTCAATTATAGTTTGGAGCTTCTTGGAATTTAAAGACCGTTTTCTATCATATGCATTGTCCTAGTTTTCGTATTTTTATCTGTTCCTACCCAAGCGTGTCCACAGGCAGTACCCGCGTTCCTGGAAAGAGAGTTATTTTCAATTGGCCTTCACAGCATTGAACAGAGTAATATCCGGAGCTTCTAGGAAAGTTTCACAGAACTAATTACGTCCGATGTTCGGAAGTCCGTTGTGGTGATGTAAGTCCTTCCGTAAGTACCCAGCCTAAGCCATGGTCTGCCAGTTCCTCCATCGATCCCTTGCTCTCTATTCGTGGAATGTATGCCGTTAACCCAAGCAATTAAATAAGGATCTCCGGAGTGTCAACATGCCACCTGTTCGCAACACCATTACGAGGTAAACATAGTGTTCCCTTAATCATCATCAATTTTATGGCACGCGTACAAAAGCCGCCAATTCACACCTCTCTTGTGAACATGATTTTCTTCAAAGAAAGTCAAGGACAGAACCCCTCCACGTAAACATCCTAGTCCTCCACCACCTCCCAGAGTGGGATTAAAAAAAAACAAAGCAAAATGGAAGACTTTCTCTTCCCTTCCGAAAAACTAAGGCTTCGCACACAGAGTACACAGCTTTGAGTGCTAAACACTTGCCATCATCGTTAATTTCAAGTTTGTTGTCCTTCTCCTTCAGTAATGAAGCACGAATTAAAGGGCACATTGTCACAGTCCCCGCTGAAGATGGCGGAGATGAAGGCGCGGCGCGGCGGCGGCATGCACCTCCTAGAGTATCCTGTCAAGTAGCGACAGAAAAGAAGAAAGCGTTACACAATCCAAATATTTACACGAGTTTATTGGAAATTAAGTTTAACAAATAAAAAATTTCATTAATTTGTTGTTAGATACGTTTTTTTTCTTTGCTCGCTCTTGTGGGTGAAATTCATTGGCTTTCATAGCACCGTCCTTCCGCCATTGGATGAAGACTTTGTGAAGACAGACGGCGTAACAATTTGGTATTTTCATTTTCTTTCAAGATTACGGGGCCTGTGGACGGTCCTTTTGCGTGTGTTTGCTTAGGATGAAATGTCCATCTAAATGGAGAATTAATGGATTCAGCTACGAATACGGTTTGCGGACGAGCAGCGTATTTGGGGCCACAACATTCCGTAAATAGCCGATATTAACACACCATCTGTCAATGACAGATACGATTTCCGACACCTTGCAGTAATTTCAACCCCCGAGGCTAAATTGCCACCCTCATGCAATCATAAATCGCAGCAGATTTGCGAACATCAATTATTCGTTTCAGCGAATGAAAAAGTATTGCTCGCACATTTCTCTCATGCAGACTACGACGGACGTCGACGCGGGGAATGAGTAACTGCCACAATCACTGATGTGTATGGTATCCCCTCCGGGCATTCTGATGAGAAGTAGGTTATAACGACGACGTGATGAGCGTACCCGCAACCGAAGATTTGCGTTCCTTGGGAGGAGGTTGGAGACCATTATCACCTGAGGAACAGTGATAATACGTTGAAATATCACTGAGATAAGATTTTGCAATGACATCAAGTCGAGAGTGTCAGCTGAAGTGGCTGTGTGTGAGTGTGTTCTGCTGATGCAGGATGCTGTAATCGTCCCTGAGACTGCTATTTTTGTGGTTGAGTAGCTAGCGGGCATTCAAGGATATTTCTCCATCTTGTAGTAATTCTGAGGCAACTATAGCTGAGCTTTAAGGCGCTTAATATGGCAAAGATTGCTTAGGACCTTTGAAAATTCTGGACGATTGGATATTTTAAGAGGAATGTGAATGAAATGTGTTCTTATGCATTGATTGACCAATCCAGCGACAGTGGTCTTGGAGTTATTTTGAGAAGACTCGATTGTGAGCAGGAATTAGCGAGGTCTCCTGTGCACACATGCGTTATTTTAAGGCGCGGTGCCGCAGCGGTGACGTCGCGTTGCCGCAATAGTATGAATTCATTCTCGCTGGACGTAATCTGCAGCTTCCCTTTGGCTGGCAGCAATGAAGGCTTATAAAACGAAACTAATAATTTTCGCGAACCTATATCCTTAAAAGGAAACAGCGCGTTAAAATGACGCATGTGTGTACCGGGCCTTATGCAAGAGTCAATAACTCGGCTATAAGTTGACGGCGATTCGCTTTCGAACTTGCTGACTGTGCACATAAACACAATCTTTCAAAATAGTCGCACAAAAGTGTATTCAAATGGATCCAAAGTTCAGAGAGTTCACATCAGGAAAACGCGAAATACCTAATCCAGCGCAAAATTTTGATCTTTAGCTTCCCGACGCCCGTTCGCCAGTTTCGAGTCTTATGGCACTTCCTTTAAAATCCTACGTGCCAAAATTCTGCTTCGAAATGAAAAAGAAAACTTCGCTCCCTTTCAGACTCATCACGTAATTTCAACGCCACCGGCACAATCTCCCCCCAAAACGTGAGTGGGAAGCCCTAATCCTCTTTGCCTCCAACGACATAGCTTATTAATAAAATAAGAATCAACTGCTCCTTTGAAACGAATAAATTACGCGTACCTGCTGAGAGATGCATTGGTTTGATTTTACCATGGAAGGATTCAATTAAATCAGAGACGATGGAGTGTCGTTCGAGGTTTGGATGTCTGTGCCACCATCAAATACCATATTTAATTCACATCGTTTCCACCGCCACATAGAGCGATGTTGTGTTGAGGTTTTAGACTCGTCGGCGAAAGGTGAATGCACATCTGATGCAGCAGCGGGATGGAATTAATCTTGTAATCTTTGAATTCAATTGAATGGGAAACGCTATTAACTCAGACTTCAACATTTATGTCATTTCAAAATTCACCCATTTCCCTCTTAGCAATGCGGTGAGTGCGGAAACTTCAATCTGCTCTTAATGAATATGTAACCGTTCTGATGAGAACCAAGTTGGAGTTAGGGGCCTGGAACGTGAGAGGAGGAGTTGTTAAGTGCCCGTGGGGGTGCTGTTGCTAGTCTGAAAGGACGATTGAGATGTTTTATAGCTAGTTACGGCAGCATTGAATTCGGCTTTAACTTTATTGCAAGCAAATGCGGGCATTTTGACAATCGTCGACTAGTGAAATACGTTGATTTGCTCTAATCATTCGCAGACATATTTCAAAACGCTTGAATTGACCGCTACTGTTGTTGTTCTACTTGAAATTTAGAAATCCCTTTGATCATTGGCATTTGATTGGATTTGGATTGTATATGATCATCAATGCGTCTGTGGCAACTGTAGAAAGTGCTAGGGGAGTTGTTTCAATTTCCGAACGCGTTTCATAACTCACCACTTCACCTCTCTCGAGTGACAGACAAAGTTCAGAGAATACTTTTCTAAAAATAAAAACCTCTTCGTAGTTCGGGGTCTCCACTTTTGCACAGCGTCTGTAGTGTATGCTGCCTCCAAACCTCCAAACCAAACCACAAGAAATACGCCTTTAATGGATCTTGATTGTTCTGAAGTTGCGACTAGCAACCTCTAGTAAAGTGTCTCCAGCATAGATTCAACTCTCTAGCCAGTCTTTCTTGAATTTGTTTTGTTTTTTTCTTTTATTCAGTTATATTTCAGAGCTCCTTCGGGCATGGCAATCGAAGGATGGAGCGATACCCTCGACCTTTGTCACATCTTTGATTGTCATAGCTCCAACACCATCTGCCCTCCCCCTCCCCCCAGAACAAGCACTCACCATATGTTGCCACGTCAACATTTAAATAAGAATAAAGAAAACGCTCGTTTTTGTGAAAACAATCATCTTCCCTCAACAAATTCTCGTTCCAAGTTCAGACACGTTTTCACCTCGTGCACGCTCATCTCGATCCACCGAAAAAGTTGAAGCACTTAGGTTCACTCTCCGAATGGTTGCTACATCTTCAACCTACTCCGCAAGTGCCCGTGGCAGACACGTGGACTTTATCTCATCACACTGTGCACTCTGAGGTAAGACCAGAGAGAACAGAACAAAATCGTGTTGCCAATGGTTCCCCTATCACTTTCCATAGACAGAAGACCCTTCAGAAAGTCGATTCTCCATGTCTCAGCGTATTCATTCCGGTTGGCCTGTCATCGACAGATGCTACATATCCACCACGTCACTGTACATTCGCAATCAAACACGAGTGTGGCGAGAGAATAGAAGGAAATCTCCATAAAACTACAATCAACTCAATTCAAAATCAAAACTCAAATTTTTTCCCTGTTCTGAACAAGAAAGTCATAAATTCATAACAACACTGGGTCGAGCTGGAGACGAAGAGGGTTACGAGAAAACCCAGAAAAAGGATCCGAGAACAAGTTTCCAATCCGTAAAAAGTATTCTCCATTTTAACTTTTCTCCCGATGAA
This sequence comes from Eristalis tenax, assembly GCA_905231855.2. Lineage (NCBI taxonomy): Eukaryota > Metazoa > Arthropoda > Insecta > Diptera > Syrphidae > Eristalis > Eristalis tenax. The sequence goes on along the minus strand of HG993125.1, from coordinate 60,449,041 downwards.
CGCTCAAGCATAGCAAAAAACTGTGAAAACAGACGGTTTTCCCAAAAAGTCTCGACAGCGGAACGAAACCGCAAAATCAGTTCGCCCTTCATCCGCAGACCTCGTGCTGGAACAAAGTCGAATTCTCCATCCGTTTTTTTCCCTTTATGTGCACTCAATATCTTTGATTTTCAGGTACTTCCATTCCCCCACTTCCCTCACACGCCCGTTCGTCGGGGACTGAAACTGTCAAAGATTACGAGAACAAGGAATGCTTGTGGGGTAGGACAGTCAGCAGTGCTCATGTGTTTACTTCCGCAATTTCCGCAAAACCGATCATAACCAAAGTGCATCTCGCATGAAGGATGCAACAACATCTCTAGGCCACTCCCAAGAACAAGCTCGTGGAATTCGAGCAAATCTAAAAGAAATAGTCGACCGCCACCATCCACAAATCCTTGCATAATCCATGCAGGCAGCTCCGGCAACAGGAACGGGCAGGGAACCATGCCTCATGGCAAAGTCACTTTTATCTCCTGTTATTGCATCGGTTTTACATGCATTAAACAGGACCAAATCGTGGCTGTGGTGGGTGGAGATATGTCAGGACATCCAAGGACGGAGCGGAAAAGAAATAACCCAGAATCGACCAAAAATAAAGTTAAAACTTAGGAACATCATCATTTTGAATACAAATCCTGGAGCGCATAAATTTCTGCTCCTCAACAGAAAGGAGAAACGAACTTTTTCCATTTGCGGCCCCGACGCAGACTGTCGTGTGTGTGACACCCGCTGATCTGCGTCTGTGTTTGTGTGTGGGTGGTTGCGAATTGAAACCCGACGAAACTGTTGGATGCGCATGGAACAAAGTCGAAGATAAGAGAAAAAATTATGAAGGAAAATTTGAAAAGATCTTAGAAAACGGATGGGGGGGAGGGGGGGTGTCTATGAACATGTGTACGTCTTCATATCGGCTGTGGGATGTTCTGACCTACTACTAGGGCAAGACAAAAGTTTGCAAACGAGCATTCCTTTCGCTTAGTTGTCGGAAGTTGTTCTCCGCATCTCCCGTAGCAAACTCGCCCTCAATGCAAGGCAGGCAGACACTTTGTGGCGGTAGCAGACGCTTAACGCCGGTTTCCACATGAGACTGTGTTGGGTAATGCTCTGAGGGGGAGGGGCAGGGGAATTATTTTCATTTTTCAAAAAAGTCTCGACCTGTGCCTTGGGTTTTGTGATTGTTGTATGCCTTAGAAGGCGCTGGAGGGATGAATCAAAATTAATTTCGACAATGGACTCTTGGCTGTGGTCGTGGCTGAGAAATTTTCAACAAGGTAATTTTGGATCTTTAAGGTGAATCAAAGCAATGAACAAGCGGAGGAAGAGGGCGCTGTTCTCACTCTGTAAACAGGAGCTGTGTGGGTGCTTCGTTGACGAGAAGCGTTCTCCTTTCATCGGATGTTTGATGATTTTTGGAGTTTTACGAATTCCTCTCTTCAAGATCAGTCTGTAAGGGGAGGTTCTTCGAGTCAATATGTTGAATAAATACGAATCAAATTGGTTCCATAATGGGAGCATATCATGGAGGGCTTAGTGACGAAGACAACGCACGTAAGAATGAGAAAAAAACATATTTCCACTTGTAGTCCTCTCAACTCGACGTACGGAGTTGTGTATGAGACATTGGTCTTGAACAGTCTTCAGTTTTCAAATGGAAACATATTTGATTCTATTGAAGTGTCTCCAACCAACCCCGCTCCCTTGACACAAATGGAAGCAAAACTGATTCTCTGAGGAATAATAAGTCGTTTTGACTGCTGTGCCGTGACTGGGTGTGTTATAATTTGGTACCTTTTATGTAAGTCTTCACAGTTCAAACTTTTGTCATTCATGGCAATCATTGTATGCAATCGAGGTAGGCGAAGGAATGAATAACTCTTAGCACTAAATTCTTAGCGACTGTCGTTTCTCATCGATATCCATTCAAGTTCGACTCAATTTATCCGATTTGATGTTGAAGCGAATGCAGCTTTGTGGTGGCTCGTATTGTTTTATTCTCGCAGTATCATGGCTTGGCTTGTGAGCTTGTGCGACCTCCTCGATAATTCCAGCTATATGACGAGGGTTATTCGAGGGGATGCAGTGAAAGTTCTGATAACGTGAAATGGGAAGTAATGACAAAGACTGTCCAACGCCAACATGCTCCTGCATCCCATGTGGTAAGACACTAGGGTTAGCCGGGACAAGAGTCTTCCGAAAGTTGAGTTGAAGCTCAGACATTTCGCGATTTTCGGTATGTTAGAACGGCCTAGGTGCGGTGACTGAGCCTCGCATGCGCCACATTCATCCACACACCAAGCGAGGAAGTAAACTTTGGTATTGACATTATAGCCTTTTTGAAGAAGAACAATCGAGGGACTGTATACAAGACAGTCACCTTGTTCATTGACCCATCGAAATGGTGTAGCTATGTGGGATTCCCTCGCCAATTGGAAATACCATGTAGTACGCACACACAACTCGACTGGGTTACGACGAGCCTGGGTGGCAATGCAACTAATAATTATTCCTTCACTTGACAATGTAGCCTGGATAGCTAGTTTCCTGTTCCAGCCCAGTCATAGCAAGCAAAAGGATTTATGTTGTCAGGGTCTTTGGTACCTATGTGCTGGGTACCGGGATACACTGGCATCCAGGCAAATCAAATAGCGGGTAGTATAGGAGGGCTCTGAACTGGCCGTGGAGGAAAATTAGATGCCGAATGTGCTGGACGTTTGAATAAGATCGAGTTGTAATCGGAAGGCTAACGTTTTGGTCGATGTTGTAAAGTGAAAGCATGTGACTCTTATGCAGAAGGTCGATTTCTGGGAAAAAAATTGAATCAACAATTTACCGCCGAAACCAAAAAAAAATGTTTTCTAATCGAAATACAGTAGAATTCGCTCATAGTGACCTCGGTTGTAACGACATATCGGTTATAGCGACGAAGCTAACAGCTGAAGTTTGGTTTCCCATTCAATAATGAATAACGTCCTTTTCATTCCTATATAGCGACATCAGATAGTAACGACGGGAAAATCGTCTCCCATGAGTGGTCGTTATAGCCGACGTTTTTTCCAGTTTTACTTTATTTCTGGCACTCCTTTATTTCAATGTTGGCGGTATTTTGTAAAGGGGAAGGGCATTTTGTGCTATGGAATGGGGGCGGTCCATATCGCCCCTTTTAGGAGTTAGGGGTAACTGTAGAAATTAAAAATTACTTAAAATCGGAAAAAATTGTTAAAAGAAACAACGGCAATACTTTAAATGAAGCACCTTACCGAGTTTGAAAGCTACACATTTGTTCTTAAATCAAAAATTTACATCAAATTCTTCATGTGGATAGCTTTTGAATTCTTCGAATTCAAACTCAAACTGTTGATAAAAAATTAAAACAAAAAAGTTTAAATATTTTTTAAAAATTTGAAATGATGATATGTTGGCGGGATGCGCCATATTTCATGTCACCTCTCGTCACGTTACTCACCAGCGACGTTGTAGGATACAGTATACTAGCAATTTTACACCACGTCACCACAGCGTAGCTATAAAATTGTTCCATTAGAAGTCAGAATATATGGGTGAATCAAATGTGAGAACAGTGGGTCTCAAGGCTATTTTGGTTATACTTCTCCACAGTTTATGAACACACTACAGGCTGTAGTATAAAAAAGCCCTTCTTGACGACTTGGCAACAAATATTATATTTCCTCTTGAAAACGTGTCGTATCGACCAGAAGACCAGCCACTCTCTGTCCACAGAAAGGCAGATATGCTTTGTGTTCGTCGTAAATCAGAGTTCATTATGTGGTCAGTAAAATGAATGATCATGAATGCGACGAAATGTCTCCCATCACACCAACAGAGCCAACTTATTTGTTTTAATGTAATAGTTCCTAATGAGGTGAGGAGCTGCTGCCGCTCGAGGGAGTGAAATCAATTCAATTATTTGCCACTTTTCAGGCATTGTCTGGACAGTTACCAGTTCGGGCACTAAGATGCTTCCATACAATCCATTAATTTATATCACTTCAACACAAGTTAAAATTTAAGCTTAAGTTTATACAATTTAATTGCAAAATCAAATTAGTCCACTTTGCCGTTCTCGCCCATCCTCGTTAAGGAACTTGAGTATCTGCTCTCAGAAGATACGCATCCAACATATCGCCCCACAACAGCAACAGAAAGAACAACTTGCACATTCCCCATTCCCATACATAATGGCTTGATAATGTTCCAAAGATGATGTTTAATTGGCTCCAATCTTAACCACCCCCCATCTGAACCAGGGACTGTGTGCGTTTGGGTGTGTGTCCTGCCGTTGACGTTGTGCGTTCCATTTATTCGTCCATTTATCAATTTGGCACAATTCCATGCAATGATTTTATTAAAATGAATTCATCTTGTCTTCCCTCTTCCCCTCCGCATCCGCAACACGATGACTACCGACGTCTGCTCTACAGAGTCTCCTCCATCCATTCACATTATGATGCTTACTGTGGCCTTACGTCACTGAGAGAAGGACGTGCCTAAGTTGTGAAGAGATGCGCTTTTTCCGAGCCAATTCGCATTTTTGCAATTATTACTAGCGCACCACACCACACCCCCACTCATTCGACAGAATTAGGTAAAAAAATGAATGAAAAGATTCCGAACTAAATTGCGAAGGCGGCGGGCGGAGGCGATGTCGAATGTGAGTCAGCTGGTTGGCTGAAAACAAGTTCTTCTGACCGGAACTTGATATGGTTCCAGATTTATCGTCACGCTGCCAAAAAGCCATTCCTCCATGAATATTCATTATAATAAATTATCATGGCTTCCCTAATGTCTGGGGAGTAATTTTCTCAATCTCTTTCAGTTTTTCTCTTGGTTTTTTTTGATTTATTAGTGTTTTTCGGCAGCGGCTTGCTGAAATATGTTTTCGCTAGTAATTCAAAAATTAACTAAAGAATTGTACTTATGGATTCACTTTTCGTTTTATTTTTGGCTTGAATGGGACGAGTGGAAGTGATTTATTTTCTGAACAGGGGGTGGTGCTACGTTAATGTGAGTAATTGGTTGCAGTTGTTCGAAAACGCGCCCCATTTTCGACATTGGTTTTGCGGATGATTCGTGAGAGTGCAGTTGAATGCGTTGTCGGTGGTGATCAGTGAGATTGTTTTTATTTTGGGAACGTGTGGCGAACGCAGGAAAAAGACCAGCATTTTTTTCGTAGCCTAGCAGCCGGGCATGACTGATGCCATGTGGTGCTGGCCGTGTCAACAAGATTCCGCGACACAGTCACAAGAGGTCTGATTCAACTAGTTTCAAGCAGACAAGACAGAGTTAAGAGTTCGATTTTTCGAGAACTTGAAGTCTGGTTTTATTTTGGCAGCGGCAACACCGACTACAAGACTCCGTGGTCAGTGTTGCCGCTGCAAATTTGAGAAAATCGCAAAGAAAAGTGTATTAGGACAAAAAAAGTTTGCGAAACCAAAGTTTAAGGCTTTATCATGCTTCGCAGTGGCGCAGTCTTAGTTGCATTTTCTTATATTAATGTTGAATTTTTTGCTTATGAGACAATTAACGACATGTTTCGTGGAAGGACTATGTTTCATATAAAATAGTCGCCGAAGTCGTTTCATGGTCTCTAGCCACGCCGCGACCTCTAAAAAGGGCCAAATGGCGACTAAGGTCGCAACCCTGCTTGTGGTTTAAAATGCAGAGCAGTTTCGATATGAGATAGTCTCTCATTCGCAGAAAGTGCTGTTTAAGTCGCACTTATTCTAAGTCTCGTCACCGTGTCTGTGACTCAAGCTACATTTCGAAGTTCACTTGGCCTTAACTTCTGCAGCACCCACTCGTGTTTTGCACTCCTTTAGGATGGGAGGAGTTTCAGGCCGTTAGCTTTTTCCTAACAGTGAGCATTGCCAGTAACTCGAGAGATGTTGAGTCGTCCCTCATGACATTTGTTCGTGTCGGCAAATTAATCTAGACACCCGCCGTAGGAGTCAACGCTCCCTCATGCCTCTGCAGTTCTATTTAAGGTAGGCTAAGCTAGGTCCTCACCGAATTGAGGAGGTATTCGGCATCAACCATCATGAATTGGCAAATCTATTGAGGCAAGCGGCTCTGCCATTATGCCACTAAAAGTAGTGGTTTGTTTTAACTTGTGCGCATCACCTAGTCTGTAGCCGTTTCGTTTCGTCTCGTTGCGCCTGGGTATTCGAATTTGAATAGAAAGCTTTCCGTTGCTCCAAACCTAAAAATGTTGATTTTGATTTGGTCTTTTGGTCTATCTCCAAACTAAGAAAAGGGCACAACCTTGATATGAAGTTATTTTTGACAGATTGCAAGTCTAACCGGACCCGGAAGCTATATCAAATCAGACATGGTTATCTTCCTTTCGAAACTGCATTCCTGGCTCGCCACTTCACAACACAGTTCTCCCCAATTTGCATTCGGTAAATTGAATCCACGAAACAAACCATCTACACGCCCTCAAATCTGTTTTGAATTTTCAAATATCCAGAGCACCTTTCGGCGGATGGGACCCTTAAGTGCACAAAGTTTACATAGCCCGTGTACACGTAAAAGCTTAAACCAATCATACCCTTCCCGAATTAAGATCATCCCACTAATGGATGATGCAAGCGCACCCATGTACATAACCCGAGTTCAAAAGTTCGTTGTGTTGGCGTAATTAGAGAGCGCAAATAGCGTTTGAGCATCGCATTCGTAATGAAATGGAAATTTACGGAAAACACACAAATAATCGCACAAGGACCACGATTCACATTTGAACGCCACAGTGACTGAAAGGCCAAACCTTGCTGGTACAACGAACTTTGCAAAATTGCAAATGTAACGTGCAACATTAATCGGCTTCAAGAGCATCAGCTCGGTGACAACCAAAAGTGAGCCCAAGTGCATCAACTGGGGGGACGCGCACATCCCTAGAGTGTGTGCTGAGGTTGACGATGGCATGAGTGGCATGTCCGCAGTGTTGCGGTAACACAGCTGTTCGCTGGGTGGAATCGAGCGAGATTATTCGTCCATTAGAATGCGATGACATTTGGAGGATGTTTGCCTCAGTGGTTGTTCCCGTTGTACGATGGAATGCTGTATCTCAAACCGAAGCATCATCAATGGAATAAGGGGATGTCATTAGTAATTTAGGAAAAAAAGGATTTTGAGGAATGAACGCTATAGATCCTGGGCGAAACTGTCCAGCGAATCCTGGGCAGACCGAATTATCATTTTTCTCACGCGTTCGTTGGCAGGCTGATCGTCGTGCCCATCTAATCGTCTAGCCTTTGCAGCTGATGTTCTGCGATCTGAGTCCAAATTGCTGGGTGCCCACTTTTTCAACGACTTTAAGTGAGACGGCCATGGCAAGCTTACTCCACTTCATCTCAAGCTCCGAATGATCCCTCACCAATGATCCCTTCATGGATCACGTCCGAGTGATCCTTGTTGCAATACAGTGGTCCAAATAGATCACCATCCACCTCAACTAACCCAGTGGCGTTAGAGAGTAAGAATACACACGGTGCAGGGCCGTACGTGTCCACATGTAAAGCACTACAGGATTCCTTATGTGACACGGTTATCAATTATTTCCCTCCAGACTGTTGATCTGGTCCGGCATCGATGCAATGTGAGTTAAAAGGGAGTCCCAGGCCTCTACAGGATGTAGTTATAATATTTATCCCCCGACTAATGCCTAGTTTTTGACAAGATGCTCTGGATACAGCCTCTGTTCGGTCTAACAGCAACCAAACAAACGTCAGGCCATCTCCCCTAAGTGCCGAATCTCCTGACTATCATCGTCATCAACCTCGTGCACCCCCTCTGCACGGAAATCATCATTCAGCGCACATCTTCAGCCCAAAGCATCTTCGCCTAGGGGATAAGAAATTCATTGAAACACTTATTCCCTCTGTAGTGGTACCTGAGGTCGGTCTGCACGTACCACAGCCCGTATCGCCAGAAAAGACAAATAAAAATGTTTCCGGACCCTACCGGTTCAAGGTCACAAGGTGAAACTTACCAAGAAGTTTTTGGGTGGGGGCTAACTTTGTACACGAAATCCCTAAGATGTCCATTGCCTCTGTCATTCGAGGCGCTATCATGATTTCCCAAGCTTTGCCACGGAGCGCCGCGCCCGAGCCGCCTCCCTCAGCAATCTGGTATCTACCTCCCGCCCAATCAGATACAGATGGTGGCGCTGTTCACATTTAGCGAACTCAGACAACTCTGGCACCGCTGCCGCCGACGGCTATTAGCGAATCTTTCCTCTTCTTTTCTGTTCACCTTGCCAGCGGGGGCCTGCTCTTTTGCTCTTCTACTCTTGTTCGGTTGGTAATTTCCTAACGGAATTTCGCTTGCGAAAATTCTTTAGAAATTATCTCCTCCCTCTTATCTAGGACTTTTCATTTGAGTAACTTTTCCGGGTAAGTTCCGCTGCGCGATTTTCTGTTGGAGCCATGGCATGCCTGACACGAGTTACTTTACTTTCCAAAGTTCACTGCTGAGGGAGCAGAAGGATGCGCTCAAGTTATACCCCAAAAATGGGAGAATCTAGGCAATGTGGGCGGATGGGGTTGGGTATACAACAATTTCCATAACGGGTTTTGTTTATTTAATTATTTCTTTGTGTTTGTGCATAAGCACTGCAACTGTTTTTCGATTTCGGACGGAGCTCGGGCGGGTCCCCTCGATGTGTGTGTTTGTTTGACAGTTAGTAAACATAACCCACATCTATCGAATATCCATGTCAAACACTAAATACGCCAACGGGGGTGATAATGGCTTGAAAGGATGAGCGCGCGTGCAGGTCGGGTGTGTATACACGATGACAGAAGGGGGACTTGAAAATCACTCAAGTGTTTGTAATGTAAACATAATAACCGTTTCACCAAATTCGTCATTACCACAAAAGCCATCAGCGCGCTACTGCCGCATTCCGTATTTCAACTCCCGGCCGGTTCTATCAGCTATCGGGCACCGTCATCATCATAATCGTTGGCGTTGGCCAAGCGCAAATACATTGGATTCGAAGTTTGAACAGGCGAATGGTGGAATGGTGGAGCATTCAGCCAGAAAGGCTGCTTTCGTGATTAAGTGGAAAAGTTTACATATTACTGGGACACCAAGATGTGCGCGTATGCCCACTGAATTGCATCTGAAAGGGGCGGTCCGTCGCGCTGGAATAATGTTCAATTGATGGTTGTTGGTCACCGAGAAGTCTGCGGTGGGGGAGTGCTGCTTAAGGTGATTCCCGGGAACAGGCATGACTGCCATTAACGTTATCATCTCGACTCATCTGTCAGTCCGTTTTCCGAGAGGGCATTCACTTCCTGTGAAGTGCTGGTTATGGTGTACAGATTGGGTGGCAATATGCATTAACAATCCTCCATCTGACCGCCATTAAGTATTCGGAGATGTAATGGCCATTCACTACCCGCACTTATGCGGATTACCTCGGACCGAAATGGAAGACGAGAACCTGTCGAGCTGGTTTTAATTTTTGCCTACACACTTTAAGGCAGAAGGTCCTAGTTTACTTGCGGACTACCGGCGCGGGTATGATCAATGTAATCGGCTTTTGGATTTGTGTTCAGCTCAGTAAGACCATTTGTTTGGTATGTGATGGATGGCATACGCACATATTGTTGGAGAGCTGCTGGAGAGCAACCCTCTTGGATGTCGGCGAGTTTTCTGGGCGAGGAACTCAACTTTGAGGAGCTGCTTCTTCTGTGGTTTGGTCACGTTGCACGAATGCTCCCTTCACCACGACTTCCGAGGCGGGCGTTGAATGCGATTCCATCCAGACACAGGACTAGGTGGTTGAACCAAGTTCAAAAACGCGCCTGGTTCCGCTTGGGCATAACTCCTGATGAGTTAGAATCAATGGCGGAGGATCGACTTGCTTGTTGATCTCTCGTGCGTGGTTTACCTCCGCGACCCCTTTAGTGGAGCATGTGGGTCAGAAGATGACGATGACGACAAATTTCTCTCATGACAGAATATGAGTCAAGAATTTCCATCTTAATCACCTTACTTCTTCATAAGCATACTTAAAGTAAGCCTGCTGAAATTGGGGCTTTTGCCAAGAGTTGATGCCTTCCTCAGGAGTTTATTACTCTTTTGGGTTTCAGCAGCAATTTAAGTACTTTATTCTTTTGAGTTGAATGAGGAATGAGACCTTTTTTAAGAGAGACAGAGAGCTTTTACTTGCGGGCAATTTTATGAAGTTCACTGTTGTAAGTGGCCGCGAGAGTGGAGTTGTGAAGTTCTGATATTGATGCTGGCCGCTACTTAACTTGTTCATTAGGGAGCAGAGACGCTTTTGGACTGACTGATTGCTACCGAACCAATATCTTAACTACTCTTCCAAGAATAGTAGTTTCAGTGAAACTTGCACGGCCTTTTTACCGATAAGTCTTCCGTACCGTTTGGACTGTGTCTCGAGTGGTCGTAGTACCAATTTCTTACTACTAGCTCACATTTGTTTTGCAAGTCTGTAGGCATTTCCTGGCAATTAAACTGACATCCAATCGTATTCGTGAGGTCAGAAGATGACGATGACGACAAATTTCTCTCATGACAGAATATGAGTCAAGAATTTCCATCTTAATCACCTTACTTCTTCATAAGCATACTTAAAGTAAGCCTGCTGTCGCATCTCGGACGAAAAGTGTTTCGTCATGAACTCCCAACTTACACCACCCACTCTTGAGGGCCTTGCACCAAAAAAGTTAGCAAGAATCATTTATGGGTGGCGAAATCGTGACTTTCACCGAGGAAAAAAAACAAACAAAAATTCATTCAGTTTATATTTAAGTTGGGTTATCTCTCGTTATCCGCTTGAGGGTCTCTAAAATGTTTATAAATTCAAATCCTTCATGTGGGCACCACACGTGTCCAGTTCAATCACAAGCCATGTTCCATTCACATGCCGGTAACAGAGGGGACCTTTTTTACCCCAAACGATGACCGTGGTCGTGGGTTGGTTTTCCCAAGGAATGGTTCGCTTGTATTTACTCTCTTCTGTTTTTTTTTTTCGGCGGAAGGGGACGTGACTGCCCGTCCATCCTCTACAGACACAATACAACACAACCCAAGCCTCCAACTTTACCGGCTGCACCTTGTTTAACCGGCCCGACGTTATTCATAAATAAATCTGACAACAATTTCGATTCAGAGTTTCGGCTGAAATGTGCTTCCTCTCCCGGTCTTCCCCTTCTGACCCAACCATGGACGCCTGGCGTTTTGCCGTCATCATCATCGACATCGTCTTCTGCTTTGATCATATACATTTTATTGGAAATAATTTTCCAATTCATTTGACGAAGTCATGTTTTCGACCATTTTCGTGCTTTGCCCTGTTATATGCGTGTGCCACTCGAGGAGCGACTCTTTAGTTTTGAATACAAAACACGAAAGTATCTACGAATCGTTCCCGTAGAATGAGAGGATGCTTGGGGAGCGAACATTTTTATTTTTTTCGTTGCCAAAATAAAATCGGAATCATGTACACATACAATTTTTAAAAAATAATATTAATAGCGACAGCAGCAAATTACGTTCGCCTTCTGCACCGCCTCTGTCGACGCCATTGTCGCACTGTCCGCCAGTTTGCTGGTGTGAGTGTGTGTGTGTGATCGAAATTTATTTGCAGAGATCCACCATAAATAAAAATTCTGGATGTATTTTTTTTTTTTTTTTGTCTGGTCCTCTTCTGTATGTTAAGAGTCCTTTGGCTTTGTGCGTTTGTGTGCATGGTCTGTGGCTTTGTTCGATAACTGCGGGAAAATATTTGTCTTCTTGGTTTGCCGGAGGGTGGAGGAGCGTGGCCGTATAATGTATTCTGCTGAATCAGTCGACACGGCATTCGTATCGATTGCTATCGACGGCGCGGCGGATGGTGGTTTGATTTTAATTTGAAAAGTTCCGTCGTGGGATTTATTTATAATCATTGTCCGAGGGATTTATGGGAGAAGTGAATTAATTCCTCGGCCGCATTAAAAAAGTTGTCATGCGCAATTATTGAGAAGATAACTCAATTGGTATGCTTGCCAGGCGAAAGCGAAAGGCTCGCTGGCTGGATGGGCCGCACAGACAAACTGAAGAATTCATCATCTGAGTGCACATCAAGGGACATGAGTAATTGCCCATTTTATTGATATAAGCTTGGTGGGAAAATTGGGGCTTTTGCCAAGAGTTGATGCCTTCCTCAGGAGTTTATTACTCTTTTGGGTTTCAGCAGCAATTTAAGTACTTTATTCTTTTGAGTTGAATGAGGAATGAGACCTTTTTTAAGAGAGACAGAGAGCTTTTACTTGCGGGCAATTTTATGAAGTTCACTGTTGTAAGTGGCCGCGAGAGTGGAGTTGTGAAGTTCTGATATTGATGCTGGCCGCTACTTAACTTGTTCATTAGGGAGCAGAGACGCTTTTGGACTGACTGATTGCTACCGAACCAATATCTTAACTACTCTTCCAAGAATAGTAGTTTCAGTGAAACTTGCACGGCCTTTTTACCGATAAGTCTTCCGTACCGTTTGGACTGTGTCTCGAGTGGTCGTAGTACCAATTTCTTACTACTAGCTCACATTTGTTTTGCAAGTCTGTAGGCATTTCCTGGCAATTAAACTGACATCCAATCGTATTCGTGAGCATATTCAGCAACTCCATGGTGCATTTGGATGGGATGCGATGGAGGCAACATCGTTAGCTGTTCGTCCATCGTCACCTGCTCGCTTCGTGGTAGCCCCAGAAAGTCGTGAAAACGACTGACTACACAGTTAGTGGATCTGGTGAATGTGAAGTGAGGACAAGTGCAAATCAACATCAATTCCCATGACTTAGTAGGTAGATATCGACATTAACTGCAATTTTTCTTTCTGGCATCTTGGATGAAAAATGAGCTAATAATGCTGCCCCTCCAAAAAGCCGACTACACCATTAGATGTTGAGGGTACATTGGTTTGTCTATGATTTGGTGTGGATTGAGCAACATTGTTGCCTTCAATTCCAAGCTGGTGTCAAGCCCAAACAGGAAAGCGGTATCGAAGTGACTTGATTCAATTTCTATATTCGTTACTTGTATGATCAAAATCATCTGATCTGTGGACTCAGGACTTCTTCTTCTACAGTCCGAGGTGGCCCTGGGTCTTACTCAACGTACTTATCCTGTCGGCACGATCTCTAGCCAGCTGTCTTCAGTTAAGCACACCTAGCTGGCTGAGGTCCCCATCGACTTGTGTGCGCCACCTTGCACATTGATGTCCCCAGTTGCGTTGTCCCACATTACCAGAGTTAAAGATTCTTCGGGCCGGGGTTGAGTTGTCCATACACCTTGTACATTGATGTCCTCCGTTGCGTTGTCCCACAGGACTAGAGTCCATAAGTTCTACTCATGTGCGCACTTTCTGTTACCAGATCACAACACAATATGCACAAAAGATGCATGGCATGAGTATGGAAGACATATGACATATGCAAGAGGTCTACCGTAATGTTACCAATACACAACACAGCACATACAGTTCGTGGTTGAGCGTTATTCTCCAAATTCCACAGCGCAAACAGAATCATTGATCGCCCGCAGAACTTTTCGCTCGGAAGGACCAGGTCTTCATCCAAGTTGGATATAGCCCACCCCTCTGCACAGCAGAGAACAGCTTTGAGGATCAAGGTATTTTACAGAGTCAACTTGATCTTCCAAAAAGGGCTCTATTACTCCATAACCTTTGTAGCCCAAAAAAAAAACAGCGGTTGGCAAGTATTCTTCATTCGTTTACCGCGGAGTAGAGGTAGCCGAAGTTCTTCACCACTTCGAAGTTAAAGCTGCCTACGGTGACGTTCTGCCCAAGTCATCGAGGTTGTGCGTCCTTTCTCGATGATGGGTTACCGCCAGACTTCCTTTAGCCGCTTCCGTTTCAATGCCAACCAAGGCATCATTGACGGATCGCTGAGTTCACCCAATGCAGTGCCGCTCACGCATGCTAGCAATTGTACGGACTTTTGGAAGATCCCTCTCTAGTTTGCAGTCGCTCGATTTGTCCCACGAGAGTTGGTTACCACATCGTCTGTGGAAGGTGCTAAGTAACCCGAACTTAACCACGTGAATCTATTCGTCGTATGAAGTGCCAGCAAGTATTCAAAGCTTCTATCTTCTTTGTAATTAGAGCCATCGAGACTCAGTAATAGTTCTCATGTGAGTTTTTGCTACTTTTTTGATCACATGCCAATTTCAGCAAGCGCCCAGTGTTTGTCTGATATTGTCTTCATCGATGTGGGCATTCGATTGTTTTTGGTGTGGCATTGCATTGTCAGAAAATAAGCAATCTATCTGCCAAGTTTCATCCAAATCGAAACAGCTGTCTAGAAGCCTTCAGAACTTCACAAACAAGCTTTCTTATTCCTCATGTTTGCCGGATTTATAACAAAAACCCATTCCGTTGCCTGAACAAACTTAGAGAAGAGGCGCTTCATTTTCCACACCAAAAAATCCAAAAGCATTTAAATAACCAAATCTAGCATAAAAATGCCCACTCGTGATTTTTGTATCATTCTCATGCCATACAAAACACCACAACATCATAGCTTCTGGGCAATTTTCAGAGCATTCTATTTCAATTCCAATAAGCACTTAACCCCACGTCACAGTCCCGAACCACCTGATCCCTCAGAAAGCGTCCTATTACCAATAACTGCACGACATTGTTGGGCAGTCGACCAACAAACCGGTATTGCCCATCCCACCAGAAGGAGCAGGAAGCAGCAAACCCGAGAGAGGAAGAGAGAGAGAAAAGGCCGAACCTAGCTCGCCCCCATGACATACCAAGAAAAGGAATTTAATTTTAAACTCTAGCTGCGGTTAGAATAATCGCAGATAAATGTTCATCCGGAGAGCAGCACCGCGGTAACAACGGAACGAAGATGTCACGACAAAAGACTGTTCCGATGGCGGGAAGGGAGACTGCTTGAATTTCAGGGAAGTAATTTTCTTGCTCCTTGTCACCTTGGTCTTACACTGCGCCCCCGACAACGCCCGCCCGCCATCGTTACATGCCCCTCCCCCCAGTCACCTGAGAAAACCAAGAAACCTTTTGTAGAACCACCCGCCCTCCTCCTCCCACCGACAAGACGCCACACGTGGTTGGGGGGCTGCGGTGGAAGTGCTCTGAATGTGTAGTTGGTTTGCGGTATAAGTGGGGCACAGACACACACAGTTGGGCGGCAGTGAATGGCAAGAACTATTTGCTGCTACCGTTGGGATGATTTGCAGCTGATACTTGCTGCTCTCATCCCATGTCAGTGACGCTATTATAACAATTGTGAAAACAGAGTTATTTACCATGTGACTGTCTGCATGGCTCCGTCTTCCCTCAAACCGCCTTGTTGACAGATTCCTCCCGCCATTGTTCTCTTCCGGTTGTGAGGTTGAAAGCCATTACTTGGGGAACTCTCAGTCCGTGACACACATTCTCCTTGATGAGGGTTAAGTAGTTTGGATTATGCCAGCGGAGGAATAAAAGAAGTATGTCTCATCGTCTCAGTCGCTCGATCTGCACATGCAGAACGTGCCCAAGAATACGATGAGTTGTTGATGGCAAAAATTAATTATTCTTCCCCATCGAAGCAGAGGTGACTAGAGTCCAGAGATAAGCCCGCTACCACACACGGTGTCAAGAGATTTGCAAAAATAAAGACTTGCTCTCTGCCGGAGTGGTTTTCAAGATTTATCACTCTCGGATGGGTACTTACCCGGACTGGGGTGCGGTTGTGGTCTGTGTCATAACTTTCGGATACACAAACACCCTGCGTTACGTGTGTGCCAATTGATTATCTAGTGTAATTGGTGTTTATGATCAATTATCAGAGCATGCGGTGCGCTTGTGGATTGGAATTAATTATCCATCTATCTGTGCGCACGTGATTGTAGGCTGCATCTATCTTAAAATTAATTGGTTACGGATGTTTTTATGCTAATACGCTCGGCGATTGAGCCTATCTCCGATCGCATTAGATAACGGCCAATTGAATGCGCATAGTTTGTGCGTAAAAATATTGCATATAGATTGTCGGGCGATTTATTAATAAAATAATGCAAATTTATTCACTCCCACCGCCGTCCCCATTTGATGCATGAAGGGATGCAGTTTGTTACACAAGCCTCACGTGTTGGGTTCTGCCAACATTTTTTTTTCTTTTTGCATTTCCCCGTCGTTTTTTTCGTGCGGTTGGCATGGGAGAATGCGGATTTAATCGCGAAGTGATTTATGGAATTGCACTGAAGTCCCACCGGAAATAGGGCATTACAAATATCCATAACAAATTAAGCGATGACCCTGGTGAGATATTTGAATGACTTTTCAGATTTGTTTTCCCCAGTTCTGTTTTGAGTGGTGCTTGTGATGAGTTTTTTACTCGGCAATTTTTCATATCAATTGGCCGAGGCGATGGCCCATGATGTGGGATATGGGAGTTGCACATAAATCAGAAGGCGCCCAAGCGTCTGTGAATGATTGGGGTGGGTTTGGAGAGCAGTTAAATCGATGACTCTATGATTAGCTCAGACGGAAGTCCAATAGTTTCTGAGACCGTCATCAATTCGAAGGAAATAGTCGGAGTTGGTTGATTGAGGCGATGTGAAATGGAGTCATGCATCATGAGAGAAAGGGTTCTCCTTCGAATTCAAATTAATGGCTCACATGGAAATTGGATGTTTGTCTGATTGGATGCCAGAACGTATGAAGTGTGGGCGAACTTTTCTGGACACTTACCGATTTCATGGAGTCTCTCGAGTGTTCTCATATGCGTGTGCGTCCATTTAAAATATTTCCCTTGGATGCGAGTAGTTATTCACTGTGGATGGCATTTGTACATCCGGGGGAACACACTCTGACGTATTTATAGACTCCTCGCCTTCAATTGATGCGATTTCTCTATGGCATGGCTTCTTCGATAAATGGGTGATCTGATATTTACATCCTTTAAATAGTAAACTGACAAATAAACTGACCAATATATCTCTCTTTCTGGGGATCTAATTTGCATTCGGCAACCTTCTGCTGCTCTTGTGATAAATTGTTTGCTGAATACATCACAGATGCTAATGCTGCTGGATACTAAAGGTATACCTGAAACCAAGAATGAATGCCTGCAACTGAGGTTCAGTCCTCTATTTCGAAACAGGAGGTTCGAATTCGAAGACCCTCTTCGCTGGAGCATTCGTGTACATGCGCTTCGTGAATACGATGTGGCCCAGTCAGTGCAGACGAAATTGGACTTTCCGGACCTAATTCACAGCCGGACCTCACTCAGGCTGCAGAATGTCAGGCAGACAGGACCAAGTGAATGGAAAAAAAAAAACTCCTATTGCGCAAAGTTGGAAGAGACCTGGGGTTGTTCTAGCTCATTTTGACACACGACTAAAGCCTCTTTCGGTTATGTTGGCTTAAGAGTTTCTTGGTCTGCTTCATACCATGAGTTCTGCTGCAGATTTCTGTCCGGTTCCTTCTTTCTAGTTCGCATAATTAGCACAGAGCAGAATGGTTCCGATGTTCCTTTCCTAGCTAAGAAGTCGGCGTTTTCACTGTCTTCTTTCCCCGCATGACCATCCAGGAAAGTTTTGTTCGGACTCTCTATTAAATTTTCTCAATTCTATTCAATTCTTTGTTATTTCTAAAGGCACTCTCACACGAGCTTGGATTTGATGATGTAGGTCTAGTGCCAGTATAGCGACTCAACTTTCCGACATTAGCCCCGTGCCACAGTAGTTGGGGTAGCTCCTTTCAGGATTAACTTAAACTAACTTAAAACTTAAGAGCAATTTAATTCAATTCTTGCGATTTTTGTTTTCTGCTTAAGCGGTAAAATCCAAGAATAAGTGGCACATATGTAAAAACGATATTTTGAATATTCGGCTTACAGAAGTCAATTAGAACCCAAGTTGAAGCGGGGTCTGAGGCATAAGACAAACCCTGTTTTCGTTCTTGGTTGCAATTCAAGTTTTCATTGCTAGATGTCCAGTTCACTTGTACCACTGTGGAGTCCTTGTTTCAGCAACTGCCCCACTAAAAATGGACGTCGTTCATGAAAATTAAGAATTTGTCAAAAATAAAATCGTTATAAATACTTTGATACATTATTATGAAAACTTCATGTGAACAAGACTGGAACCAGCATCTTTTATGAGAACAAAAAAATATGCCCCAGTGATACAGCTCAGCAGTCATTTCCCATTGACGTTCGCTGTGGCCAGAGAATTTGTTCTGACGTTATTTGTTTCTCTTTTTGGAACGTGTTAATTTATCAATGCAATCATGGTCATCTGAAAATAGAAAGCAACTTCTACTCGAATCGACCATATTCACAACTGACACCTCTGCTTCCCATCACTACCCTCCGCGCCCAAATGATGATTTATCTTCGCACGCACTTAAACAACGTCTCGTCATCTCTCACCCCTGATCTAAGGCATCCTATCTCTCATTGACCTAAAGCTCTCAAAATGAAATTACAATCAAAAAAAAAAAAAAAATTGATGAATAGTTCCGATTCAGCAAACCATTCCCCAACTCATTATACGATGCCAACTCAATTTATTTCGGATGTGTAAGCAAAATTTTCTAATTGACATTCTCATTAGCAATAATCCTCTTCCAAGTGTCTGTTTCCTCCATTTGGTCACTTCCACATTCGTATCCCGTGTCCACTGAGGGTGAGAAAAAATCCGCAGCAACCCGTCCTCCCTCAATCAGGCAAACTCATCTCCCCCACCCCCTACTCTGAATTGAACTTCACATCTAATTTCGATTTTTTCTTTGTTTTCTCTTTCCAGGTATGGCATCTCCTTTGCGGCTCGCAAATTAAATCTACAGAGAAGAAAATCCTCAGATGGGTTTCTGGGGTGTTTTGGTGGGGGTGGTGGTGGCTGTGAATGAGTTCAACTGGTGAACCCGAATGTCGGGGCGAAAACAAATGTAAATCATCGCATGACACTCAATTCATATACAGTGATAGGCAAATTCAAAGACGAGGGTTGTCAGGGGTTTGCGCGAAGGAAAGCAACAAACGAACACCCCCTCCGTGGAAGCTATTAGATGGTACTCGTCGTCCTGTTGCTGCCTAACCTAATGCCACGCCTCATCGCATCAGCAAAAATTTTACCCGACTGCCACCAATTGGATCTACTTTCTCACCTCTTCACCTCCCACCGACTCCAGGGAGCAGCTCGCAATTTGAAATTCACGCTGGCTGAACGGTTTTTGTTTTCCCCGATATGTCGATGATGGTTGAGAATTTCCTTTTCGATTCATTCGAATACTTCCCTGCCTCCGGACACTTCGGAGTGTAATCGAACTGGTGGGTGAACTGCCATTTGATTCTGGAGTCCTTTTCGTTCTTGCCGTCGTTTCCTCTTCTCCTGTCAGCTTTGTCGAAGCGATTGAATTGGGTACGAAAAGGCTTAAATTAGTTTGTCTCTTGAAGACGTAGGCGTGTGTCACTATGAAGTTGCGGTATCTTCCTTTTTGTGTGTGTGTGTTTTTTTTTGTCTCAAAGGCCTCAGTTTACGTTTGAGCTTTTTATGCTGTTTTCATCCGACCAGGTAAGATAATGGTGGCGGTTGTAAACGTGCAAAAACGTCCTGATTGCCTGAGCGAGCATGAAAACGACACCGACAAAAACTTTCTTGCCTGTATTTGTGATTCTTGTTTGTTCGTCATGATGGTTTGGTTTTTTTCTTTAAATGACAAGCCTAGGGGCTTAGGCTGACGAAAGAAGTGGGAGTGTATAGTAGGTTGTTAAAGAAAAGGGACGATCTGTTTTGAAGAGAAAGGTTGGACGTTCATTGAGTAGAATGGACTGGGTTTACTTTCATGCTGCTCATCGGGTTGTGTGATGGGACGCAGGGCTTACGTTTGTTCAATGCGACTAAGGGCGTGGTTCTATGAGTACACTTGCAGTGCTAGCACCTTCGTCCGTGTGACACTTACAGTAGCGTACAGAGTCGACTCATAGTAATTTTTAGGACAAGTCAAAGAGTGACTACCTGGGATCAGCTTCGTTTATCACACACTGCACGGAAAGCGTTGTTTTAATTAGTCCTAAAATCCCTTTGATTCATCCAAACATTGCGAGCGAGAGAGGGTGAGAGAAAGAGAGTAAAAGGGGGGGGGGGGGGGGGGGGACAGAGGATAGACAATCGCATTTTTTGATTTATAACATAAGCAAGATTATTAGAATATCCACGGTGGGGAGACATTTTCTAGAGTCAAGTTTAAATCCCTGAATGTCCGATGGGGGACTCGTAGTAGACATCGGGAAATCAGTTTAGTTTAGTTTAGTTTAGAAATCAGCTCAAAAAACTGGTGAGTTTATTTCTGTCGGACTGAACGTGTCATTTGTGAGGTTTATGGTTGTTTCGAGGGCGGTGAAAGGTAAATCTCTTGATTTGACTGATTCCTGACAGCTAATCTGTGTTGGAGTCCTTGTTCTGTCGGTTCTACGAGCACAAGACCTGTCTTCAATTCAGACGAATTTCACCATCATTGCTGCCTATCTACACTGACCTGAACACTGACCGATAATTTGATCGATTGTGACTAGTGCTTAATTTACACAACAGACCCAGTTTGTTGGTCTAAATTTTGAGTTCCCTTGGTAAAGGCCATATACAACTCATCATCCGCTTCTTACTTATCAGGATGGTCTAAAACTATATAATCTGCCTTCCATCGGTGCTACTAATCATCTGGCACAAGTTGGACAAAAGCTCGATTTAGCCAAGACTTTTAATTTTTGCCTCCCATCCTGAGTGTTCGCGGTTGTGTCTCCTTCGTTCACCTTCTTCGCAGGCCGGACCATATCCGACGTGGAATTTTTCTTTCGAAGGCGGCAATAATTAGATCCAACGTCCAGCTTTCCATCCCTTAAAGCAGGACTTGTCGAGCATAATGTTAGTTCTTCGAGCCAGGAGTTGTGTTCGCAGTTGTTTCGACAGACCGAAGTAGCACCTGTTAGCCAGGGTCAATTCTACGTCGGATCTCGACGTGTTTTACGTTGTTTGGGGACTTCATGTTTGCCCCGAGGTAGACAAACTCGGGTTCAACGGCTATAACGTGCAAAAAACCATCTTGGTGGAGTTGCTCATGTCATCGCCCTGCACAAGCGATTTCCTTTCCTGCTTGTTGCCGAACATACAAAGCTGAATGATCTCATCATATAAAATGACAAGGGTTCTCAAAGTCGTGAGTGCACACCTACCAGACATCTCATCAACAGGAAGATTTGCTTCCAACACTCGTAGCTCATTTAATCAACATTATGTCATGCCAGCGGAGGGTACACTTCCTTTCCTCATCCACTGTAAACGCTACCTTTAAGGGAGTCCACAAAAGATATTTCGAAGACTTCCCAAAACGAGTGCCGGTATTCAACCAAAATGCTCCGCAATGAAATGAGAAAACTTAAAAGTCATTCCATCTGACAGGGTGGAATCCATTCAACTACGAACGATTGCAAATGCGAAACCCTTTCTTCTTCTCTGGCATTCACCCCTTATGCCGTCACATTAGGATCTCAGCATCTTCTTTTCATTTTTTTGTCGACTTCTTTTTTCACTGGCTGTTGTTGTTCTTCGTCTTTTGTTTTCTCTTCTCATTTCCCTGGCAAATGTAATCGTACACTTCCTGACAGCAGAAAATGAGATAACTTCGATATTATCGGGATTCCTTTAGTTCTTCATTTTTCGCTCTCGTTTCCTTCCTCTTGTGTTTTTTTTCTGTTTTTTTTTTTTTGTCGTTTATTCACTGGCTCGTTCTCTTATGAAGGATCGCATCGAAGGTATGGAATTTTGTGAATTTCTCAATAAAGTTAAATCGACCCAGTGAACTTGTCAATATTAATACATTCGCATATTTTTCATATTCCCCCAGTCGGTATAGAGCGCCTACGTGCGTGGGTATGTGCATGCCGCAATGTAACCGCCTCCCCTTCCAGCGCGGCCAAAGGACCATCAGATAAAACAAAACTGACAACGGATGTAGTCCGGCTACGTGCACACTGGCCACTGGACACAGAGCCCGACAGATAGAGCTGATGTAGGTGTGGTTTTTGTTTGTCCGTGTCCGGATAGCACTCTGAGGCAGGGCCTAAATACAGATAATGGTTGAAATTGAATTTATTCCTAGGTTGCCGTCGGACGTTGGTATAAGGGACGTTCACGTTTTTTTTGCGAAAACGATTTTCGTGTGTGAAAAGGTGCTGTAAGCTTAAGGATTGACTTGTTTGTTTTTGTTTTATTTGGTTCGGTATTCACTGGTGTGAGCATATTTCTGGCAGTACAACTCGAATTTTTCCATCAATTTCCGATTGGATAGGCTTTGCTTACCGGGGCGTTGGACACTGGTCGCTGTGGCTCCATTAATATGCCACCCTCAGCACATTGTTTGTTGGGCGATTGTGGAAAAGTTTTTTGTATTTTGCTATTCAATGCATTCCTGTCACGAAAGCCGACAAATTGGTTTAGCAGTTACTCTGCTTGTACGGTCATGTTTCGGAAGTGTTTCGTATTTTTTTGTAAATCGATTATACATGGGGTTTCGGCACGGCTATAGACGATAAGGGAGAGAATGATTTTGACAAATATTTGAATATCTTTTAAATTTGCTTTTGATGAACTGTATGATGGTAAACCTGGCCTCCCTCTCTGCAAGTAAGCTGACGACTACGGAACTTGTCGTGCCTCACACGACTCGTACACACACAAGCGGTATGTGGGGGTTTTCCAATAAATACTTGACAACTCGCGACGCTTAAAACGATCATGCACAGACTTCCTAGACAGATTTCCCTTGCATGTCGCTCAACTCATTCGACCAACCACAGCTCAATTCTCCAACACACCCTTGACGTCACTGAAACAAATGTAATTGGATTAAACACAAGCACGGATGTCCCAATTTGCGTACTCTTTTCATAAGCCACTAAATCCAGCTTGTGCTCCCAAGAGAGGACGCTGCAGAGGCCTCCTATCAGCTCCAGAAGCTGCCAAACAAAACTTTCTCCTGAAACCCTTCAAATGAATGAGTTTCAGCATCTGACACAAAAGTTGCCGACTCCAAATGCCAAGAGGAATTCTGCCAAGTGGAAAGTGTGATTCCCAGTGCGGAGAGAAAGAGAACTCCAAATTCCCAGCTCATGTTTCTCCTCTAAATATATTATGAAACGTGGCACGCATCGATTCATTAAAGCCAAGATATTCCATTCATTTCGTACCCCCTTTCACATTTCACCCCACCACCATCAGCAGCGCTGCCGTCGCTGCGTCGATTTTATCCCCGAGGTAACGCACATTACAATAGAATACATTTTCGCTTAGCAATGGAATTCCATTTCAATTCCCTCTTGCGTATCCGCATGTATTTTCTCACCACGGCTTAGCCCTCCACTTCACTTGACTCAGCTCGTTCACATCCCTAAATATTTTAATCCTGAAAGTAGATTACATGGAAGTCTCCCGGATATTCCCTACCATTGTGTGTGTGTCCTCTCCAGCAACTACTGCACGTGTGCTCGTAGGAAACCCCAAAGAGTGAGGTTGAAAAAAACCCTGAGAGCACATTCTTGTCTATAACAATTAATCCTTGGTAACGTTAAGCACCTCCTCATCCTCATTTCGGAATCCCCTATGCTCCAGCCTCTTGACTTGACTCTCAGTAATCACAATCACAAATCATGTGTCAGAAGAGATTATCAAGGAACAAAACCAAAGTTAATTACTTTGGCGTAGAGTAGTCCAACCCCCCGCCTGCAGGGGTTGGGACTACTGGTGGGGTTGAGTTCCACTTTCGTTCAAGGACAAATCGCTTGATATTCATCACTCAAAATCTCCTCTTCTTTGCTGGCGAAACGAGCCCGGAAACCCGTGTCCGAGGACTGCCCACTGATGCTCCCAGTTTGAGTTCAAGTGTATCTAACAGGTAACTCTATCCTCTCGACACTGGAGGTAGGACATTTAACTCTTTTAATGGAATTTCTCTGTTGCCAAGTTCGATCCGCAGCACACATGAAGCGACCCAAATGGTGCTACACGTCTCCGAGCTAATGGTGTATCGTATAAATATCATCAGGGAGCAACAAAGTCCTTAGCCAGCGGCGATGAATCTCGGCAGCAGAAGGACCGAACTTGGGAAAAGTAGAAATCTTTTTCCAGCTCATTGAGTTTATTTTTACGATTGCCGACGAGAAGGCTCCGACGACGCATAGTAAATTGATTACATTTACAGTTTCAATTGAATGGTTACACGCCCCTGCTGCCGCAGCCGCCGGGAGCAGCTGAATCGTGTGAAGGTCAAGTGTCTGGAGCCTAAGGAGCGAATTCCGGTCCTATATTTTGAGCAAAGGTCAATTGAGCGCGAAATTACTATCAGCTAGCGTTACTAAGCGGAACAGGCGTTGTGATGGCAGCGCACGGGTGGTGGCCCAGCGACCGGATGATGGTGACTAGGCCTTGCGAGGGTAAAATCAGTGAGAAACTATGCAAACTATGGCAGCTTGATGAATATGAAAACTATGCGCTGTGTTCGTTCACAAGCAGTCTCGATTTCGAATCCTGTGTATCTGAGTGGAATGACATGGAATTAGATAAAAGGATTGATTACAGAGCCATCGAGTGAGAGCTGGAGTCGAAGAAGAAGACGATGATAGGGATTGAAGGGGAAGTGTCGCCATTGAGTCTAAAAATAGGCTCGGGTTCGATGTAGGGAATGGTTGCCCAGAGGGTCTTGAAACTTAATCACAGCAGCCGTTGTTCTATGCCTCACTTTGTGAAGATTATGAATGTGAAATAGGTTTTGAAGGCCACATCCACATTAAATGGGTTATATTCATATACATCATTAAATGGGTTATATTCATATACAGTACAGTCTGCCCACGTTTTTCATGTGAATAGATCGTACGATTTAAAGAACCTTGATTTGGTGGTGGTCGACTAAAATACACGTCCTCTAACTTCAAGTTCACCAAATGTAACCGTGTTTTAACTTGGCTGCCAGGAGCGATGATCGACTTAACAGACTTCGACTTCCAAGTTACTTTCAAAAGTAAGATTTCCTTGGTATTTTTCATTAAAATTTTGTTAATTTTTTAAAACACTGACAGACTATAAGTGTTCGCCTAGGCTATGCCAGGTTATGCTAGGTTATGGAAGGGGAGTGTGATGGTTGAACAACACTTCCACTCGGAGGCCTTAAAGTCCATTGTGAATCCCTTCATTTGTGGAATACACATTCTAACCTATCCTTACTTTACGAATCTTAGAAGAACCAATATATTCGCAATTGCTATGTCTGCAGTCTCTATGAAGAATCTTTGGCCCATCGAAGCTAGGCGCTGATTCTGGAGAGCTGGACAGTGGCAAAGCGTTTCAGTCTCTTCCTCGGCTCTTCCATCGCTGGATTCTGCATTCCATTTCCGGAGCATTGTTCCGATGGGGCAGTGTTCTGTAATCACTCCGACCAGTACGCCGATTGAGTTACGATCCAACGCCGCAAGCTTCTTAGCCTTGCCGTTGTTGAGCTCTGGCCAGTGGTCGCCTCAAGTGTCCAACTCTTTAGAGGTTACCGTTGCACAGAAACTTCTCCGTCCAGCCAAAGAATGAGATCTGACACTGAACTAGTGCTGTTTTGCACCCTAAACTGCCCGAGCTCGCTGGGCTTTGCACTCAGCCTTGAGCCGGAGGTTCTATCTTTTTCTCTTTCTCGAACCGTGCGGCATTGACATTGGTGTCCATAACTCCGATATCACCATGCCAGGGAACGGATTCCGCAAGCGGGATGTTTTCATCGTGAACATACATTTTGCACAGTCGAACACAGAATTTCGGAAAATTGTTGAATCGAAAGAAGATCGTGCATTGTGCGCCGGTAAGCCCACTCTTATGGAGTTGGACGCTCCCCGGGTCGAGTGAAATTGTCATCCTTACGCCTTGATGTTGTACACTGACAACATCTGGATGTTTTTTTACATTGAATTCATTTCTAGAGAAAGCAATTCTCGCTCGCCATTAGAAGCTACGTACTAGCCAAGCTGGAACCATTCATCATACCTTGAGGTGACTTTGCGCTTGTTACGCCACATCTCCTCCATGTCACTTGTTATTCTTCAAGGGGCCCCGATTTAATCGAAATCATGTCCTAAGTCATATCATTTCCACTTCAATTCTTGCATGTACGTCTTGGACTAAATCCTCACTGAAAACTGCTTCCGATGCAGTATAACCACTGAACTGAAGCTAGCTTTGATCATTTTGTGGATCACTCTCATCAATCTCATTCTTCGAACACAAAGGGTGTCCATTTGACCGAACTTAGTCCAAACGTATTGCATTAGGCACTCAAAGAGGAGAAACCGAATACCGCATTCGCTGCACCGAACTCTTTCTCAACAGTTCTCATGTCCATCCAGTCATGAGTCTGGGTTGATGACACCCGGGCAAGAACCTTACGAAATAATAATCTATAACCCACCCCACCTCTCCCGTGTATCTTTAACTGTACCTGTGTTGGATGGAACAAGCAGCAGTAGTCGGTGTTAAATACCTCTCGCCCGAACGCATATCTTACTCCTTGCTCTTCCCTTTGATTTAAAAGCGAATTTCAATCGGTTTCGCCGGGCCATCAACAGATGCACAATCCACCTCACGGCGTGAATTCTTGTTCAATAACCTGATATTTCGTCTCAAAGTCAAAGCATATCCTCCGCGTTAAGAAATTCATGTGTAGCAGGATATTTGCACTTTTATGTGTACAATCAATATGTACGTACATTCAGGCCCAATTTCACGACAGGCGAGTGTCGTTCGTGTTGTCGACATGTGCACATATCTCGACGACAGTGCGCTCCTTTCGTTTTTCACCTCATTTCGCCTGCTACATGGTCACTGGGTCGTATACGTAATCCAATTTTTGAATCCCTTTCATAACGCCCCACACTCCACCTGTCACCGATGGGTGGCGGTGGAACGTGTTCAAGCGAAAGCCCCGTGTGTTGGGCGATCCACACCATCACCACCCGGAGGGGATATTCCAACAAATGTTCAACATACCTGCTAGACCCTCTGCCGGGGATGCCACCTCCTCAAACATATCATTGTGTTCGGTGTTTGTGTGTGTGTGCGCTCTCACTGTGCGGCAGTGCAAATATGTACATGTCATTTGTTCTTATGTCCATGTGCATATAAAATAACGCACATGTCCTCAATTATGTGCAGAGTTTTGGACCTCCTGCTGGTTGTGTGTTAAGTGTCAACACACAGCTTCGAATCGTTCTCTGTACATACAAGTATGCATTTTCGTTTAGGCGTACATCAGCTTGGTCCTCTGCTCCTTGCTTCGTTTAGCCCTTACATCAGCAAAAACACATCCGGAAGAGCGTTATTTTTTCTCTTCATCCTTTGAATGACTACATCGTTCCGCTTGGAGTGCGTGCCGAAAATTTGTTGTTTGGAATTTTGAATGCAAATTGCTAGCTACAGCCGATGTGCTGCTCAATTTTGTAATTCTTTAATTAAGTTGGGATTTGCTACATTCAAATTATGCTTCTCCTCCTGCTCCTCATCTTTTCCGGTGAGCTGTGGTGCTTGGACACATACCCTGCTTATGGCTTACGACTTGATGTTATCTTTCTGAGTGCCAAGGCGAAAGTAATAAAGCACTTGACAGGAATCGGCACTTTCAAGGACACGTCCTTATGACTCTTTCACGGACTCAACCTATCCAATGCAGGCAGTCCGTCATCGCCAATTTATTTGAATCCTTGTCGGAGGGTGACAATGCCTAACAAATTGAGGTCAAGTCTCATTGTTTAGACGAATGTCTGTCGCATTTTTCGTGAGATTTGCGTCGCTGCTGTGACTTGGGTAAATTAATAGATTCTGTTTGAAGGAGTGGGTGTGGATATCATTTTTATTCAGCACCACGGTTTCGAGATTCATCTAGAGGTGGCCGCAGTCGGCAAAGTTTTATGCCAACAAATCCTGACAAATTATTCGTGCAGAAAAGTGTATTCAGATTGAAGAAGGATTCGTTAGTATTCGCCGTGCGTTTGGCTATAGCTGAGACTTGTATGTGCCTTCGTTGTCTTGATGTCTCGAAATTGATGCTCTTTGGGGAGTGGTTTAGTGTGGAGCGATGGAAATTTCTCACGGTCTCAATGAGTTACAGTGGGTTGGGGGGTGACGTGGACTAATTGGAAATTAAGGCATCGTCAGTCAACTTTGTTGAATCCTCCTTTTTTCAAATACAAGATTTTTTCGATCACTATGCTCGTTTTCGTTTCTTCGATTTCCATTTGTTCAATGGGTGCGATGGCGATCAATTGAAAAACATGTTCTCTAACATGCCCATGGCTCCTGACTTGAAATGCACCTTCAGTTTCCTTGTTTACGTTATTGTCACTTCGATTGAATACGATCTCGTATTTCATCCACATCCCAGTCCCACATATCGATAGCGGAACAATATCACATCATTCCATCCTCCCCCAGAGCCACAATCATGTGCAATTTCCTACCGCACCTAGCAGCACATTCGTGCAATTAATTTCAAGTTCTGTCTCTCATGTATCAGGGGTATTCATCGCTCTGTGTGAAGGCGTCGGCATCGGTAGTCGTTCTGAAGTTAGTTCAACCAGTTATCTTATTGATTAGGAGTGACGTCCAATTGAATTCAATTCTAGTCCCCTAAAGCTGTCAGTTGTCAGGAAAATGGTTTTACTTGGATTAATGTTTCACTCACAAACATTCTCCTCAATGTTAATTTTCTCCTTGATATCTAATTTAATCGTGGTCAGGAACTATAATTATGCCTTTAGCCAGAGGCCATTGTTGTGCACCTCAATCGTAATTGGAATTAATGGTGCTGGCATGAAGGGGGAGGGTGGATCACCTGGAATGACTTTGTTGATACTGTTTTTAGTTTTCTTGGAACGCACTTCAAGCCATTCACTGTGTATTTCTGTGGCAGTTCAAAATTGACTCAGTTTGACCAATCCTACAGGAAAGGTCAGCATTACTCCTCCCGTCACTAGTGAAAAAGACCCCCGATCACCAACAACACTCCGAGATGCTAACACTTTTCCACCTGCTTCAATGGGACTCCACTAAAATGTAAAGTGCAGAGAACATGCGTTCTGGAAATGGCCGTAACCTCCGATTTGTCCACGTTAACCTTCATTTCAGCATCCGGACATACGGACAAACCTGTCAAGTGCATCCTGGAGTTCCTTCTGGGAATATGTGGGGATAACTGAGACATCTTCAAAAAGAAGATGACGTACCTCTGTTACTCTCCCAATGTTAAATACTCCGCGCCTCGCGTGTACTGAAACATCCAGTCCATATACACGATGAAAAGGAGAGGTGACAAGACGCATCCTTGGCGAAGGCCAACGCCCACGGTGAAAGGTGTTGATTTAGCACCGTTAACAACCGAACACAGATGCTACAGTTTGTGTATAGAGACTGAATGGCCCGCAGAAGAGGACCATCAACTACATACTTCTGCAAAATACTCCAGAAGTTTTAAGGAACTCGGTAGTTTTAAAATACACAAAACAGCTGTAGAACAGCATAATCTCAAGCCTTCTCAAGTAGAATTCTTAGAGTGAAAACCTGGTCGGTTGTACGTCCACCGGGACGAAAGCCGCACTGTTCATCTTCAATCCCGGAAGGGAATGCTTTGTTATCCAATGAGACTTCGAAAAAGGTGAAAATACGATTGTGTACCGCATGTCTGCATTCTCAAACACTCTCTCCGCAGAACTGTCCTTACTCGTAGATAGGACTTCGCGGGATTGTCTAGTAATTGAGGTCGAGGGGGCTTCTTGATCTCCTTTCAAAATGGTATCTCTCCGTACCTCCTATGTACTCGTTAACAGTCAAATCCAAATCTCCACATGTAGGCGGCGAGTCTTTGGACAATTTTTCTCCAAAACTTCTGCAGTCCTGTCCGTATTCCGGACCTGCTGGCGAAACGATGTGTCCATTTAAAACAAAAAAAACGTTGGTCCACCTGTTTCTTAACTTCCCACCACTGCGCACAATACATTGCGTCCTCATGCATGAATCTGATGCAAAACACAGTTCTTCTCGGGAAGTGCGCCATTTAACACTGTCTCAAGTATTTCTCAAAGGTTTGACGAACATTAAGGCGCCTACCTGGCGCATCGTTCTCCAACTTTTCCACCTACACTTAAGCATCGAAAATTCAGTTGCACTTTATGAACCCCACTCCAAAGCAGAAAACGTCAATACATTGTTACAATTTCCAATGACGCGATCGCACTTAACCCCCACTTAGGGCGTCGTAACTTTTTCACTTTATATCCACTGTCAGGCTGCCCCTGCACGCCAACTTCTCTTGGCAAACTGGATAGCAAAACGGTTGATCACCATCATCATCATCATCAACATTAACCAACACCCACATAGACAACACTTCAAGTCTTAAAATGGAAAAAGGAAAACTCCCAACGAAGCTCAACGAAAACCAAACTACTCACTTCACGTAACATAGACCAGGAACAGACAGCCAACCGCACTTGCAGTGAAACTATTAGCGTTTCCACTGTCTGACCATCACTGACATCCGACTTAATGGCTCGATAATATCCCCCACGCCGCCACCATCGTTCGTCTAATTAAAAAAATCACCCCAATTGCGAGGGAGCAAAACAATAGAAGCGAAAGCACATAACTCACATCCTCTCGCAACTTTCTTCGCTTAATAGTCCTTGCAACCATCCCTGCAACACCGAACACAATGTCTGCCGCCGACCTTAACTATGCACCAACCAAGTATGTCAGCATAGTTTCGTGCTCCCACCCACAGTAACGCCACCCAATCGCCTTATTCGCGTTATCGTCTTTGGTGACTGAATGTGAACTCATGTAATCCTTGAGAGAAATTTTGTATTCGAAGCACAGTGAAGCTCGATGAACTGAAGTGGAAGCCAATTTTCGCAAGCGATGCGGAAAATTCAACACCACCACTACCACGCTTGTCAAGTTAGCCAGTTAAAGTTGCATGCAAGGCGCAAGGACTTTTGAATTTCCATCTCTCCAGCACACGCCATTGTCTTCGCTTTTGAATTGGTATTCACAAGGAAAATAGAATCCTTAGACCCATCCTCCAGGGCGCACGAATAAAAAGAACATCACCCGCGTCACTGAAAAAGAGGAATAGTCTCGCTAATGTCGCAAGCATACAAAATTGATAGCTGAGGTCCTCCATCCATGGAGCGTGCAACCATGGGGATGTGACGTGTCCTTGATTTGTGAGTGCATGTCCCGAATGCCGAGTGCAGATACACATTCCAACTTTCTTGCAACAACACCATGCCACTGCACTGATTTTGGATAATCAATTCTTCTGCTTTGGCTGCGCTGCGCGGCTTTGGCGTGCCCTGCAGAACTACTAAACCGCAACTCGTGTGATGTGAATTGACTCCATGTCAGCAAGGATACGTTATCTGTGTTTTGTTCGCAAAATGTAGGTACGGCCCAGTGCACACTCAGATGCCATTTTATGCTTATTACACCACGGAGGACGTACCGCTGCACCACCGACGGAATCATGTTGAAAGTGTGTAGGGCTTGTAGGTGGGGAAAGTGTCCTGGTATCCTTCCTACGTTGGGTTTTTATTAAATTTTTCCGTTTGTGAATGTTCCTTTCTTCCTTTTCTGAGGCTCAATTCACCCACACCAGCGTACGGATGTTGGTTGGCTTTGGTTTCGTTTCGTTTATTTATTTTTTTTTCATGGCGGAAAAATAATATTTTCTCGCATCTAGGACACGCGGAGCAATCATGCCCTACCTGCGGTGTAAAACTCGTGTGCATTTATGTAGAAACTAAATGAGAAACTTCCTGTCAGTGGGTAAATAAAGGTGAAGCGGAACAAGAAATAAGCCTGGCCAAGGTAAAGTGCGCGATATGTTCTAGATTTGAAAATTGAGACTGAGAGAGATAGAGAAACCTCAACTCTGAACACTGAACCCTGAACCCTGTGTGTCAGTGTTGTGACTTTCTGCCAGTCAGATGTGTCTTGTGTAAAATCATGTGATAAGGACGTTGTCAAAGAATCCATTTTGAATGGAAGCAAAACTGGATATTCAGATGCATGTTTGGAAATTCCTTTTAATCGGTAAGTTTAATTAAATGTTTTTAATTTGAAATTTTCTCCATTCCCTCCCCCAAGATACACAAAGAAAGTCACATCCTCCCTATGGGACTTTAGTCATTATGTTGAAAGGGTTTGCGGGGGCCTTTTGACTGTAGTCAGTGACCTGTGACTTCAGTTTCAGTGTCAACAGTGCTGTAGATCTGACTTGTGTTTAACCAGAATGTCCTTGACTTTTCATCTCCCGCATGAACTATGCCTGTTCCATGGTAATCCGGTCGTGCAGTCGTGAACGGAAGCTTAATAGGAAAATGGCTTTTCGACAATAAGAATTTTTTCGAAGGTTTAAGGTAAATATTGCTATTGTTGGACTCATTTGAGTGCGCCACCACTCGAGGGGAGAATCCCTTTAACATCGCTTCCAATCATCTTATAAGGCGTTTTATTTGGATGTTGTTGTTGTTGGGATAAGAATAAACGAAATTTTGTTGTTCCTCAAAAATGGGGTTACTTTTAATTTTAAGGCGAATGAGCGCGGCTTAAACAGCATTGAAAGCGATGGTTTCGGGTTGCGAACAGGCAAAGGTCCAACTATAATGAATGCCAGGAAACTTAAGTCCAATCCAGGGAAAACATTGAGTTGATACCATAGAATTAATTTCGTTAAGTTTCGTTAAGTTTTTTTGAATTGTCTTTTACTTTCGCTTTCCCAACGAAGTCAAACACACCACATACATTAATGCTAGTTGGTGGTATTATTGGGCTTAAGTCCTCAAAAGCAATTATGGGTACCTTAAAATGTTGGTATGCCTCTGGCTCGATTCTGTAGTAAGTTTTACTTTAAGACCTTAAGCATACACAGAAAACTGAACTGAATATTTCAAGAGATCCCTAAGCCCAGCCCTTGTACAGGCCCTCTTTCGTCAAAACTATGTATTTCCCGCTTGTTGACTCCGCCTCTGTGGCATCCATGCCATCCTAAGCGAAACCACCTTGAATTCGATAATCCTCCTCGCATAATTCAATGTAATTTCCTTCGTAATTACTGAAACAGAAAACAATCTCAGATTGGTAGAGACTCTCTCTGATTTATTTCCTTTCAGCCCGGTCCCACCTTCATCACGGACGTTTCTCCTCAATTGCCGCAGCAGCCAGATTTAATGGAATGAAGCACTTAATTTCTTACACAAAAGCCACACTAACCCCAAAAAATCACTCTCAACCCATCAGCCACTCACCAACCGGCCGACATCTCAGTATCGGGTCTGAAGTTTATTCATTCCATATCGAAAATGTTCCCCTTAAGCACTTTAAAGCGACTTATGTAAGTCGTTCGGAGTGCCAACCAACCGTATGCGTCTTAAAAGTGTCCAGTAATTGACCCAATTACACGCAGCTACTTGCGCTCTCTAGCCCCGCACCCGAACGTATTAATTCTTAATTACAAACTTCAACTGGCAGAGAACTTTAATTTGATTAAAAATAAAAATAAAATGGGATAAGAATGAACGACCAAGCCAAGCACGCAAATTACTTCAACTGTTCAGCTGGGAGCACTCATCTTATGGGATGAGGAATGCGGCCCCCCTCCAGTCGCCTGGTGCCATCATCATTCATAAGTTTTCTTAAATTCTCTTGTGTCACCGTGCGCTCTGTCCTTCTTAATATTCCATGAGCTCTACGTTCGGCAATCAAGCTCTGCCACTGCCAGGTGAACCGGGAAATCCACATGCTATGCTGGGCAGAGACTAGGTTGCCTGGCACTTAGGAAAATCAATTCTCAAATCCTTCAATGCTCTTGCACTCCATCGCGAGAGTGTGTCGCTTAAAGAGAAGACAAATTTAAAGAAATCATGCTTATTATTCTTACGACAGGGGATTTGTACTGTGAACTCGGAAAACACTCTCAGCGTGGAGAGTTGGGCCGCAGCAGCAGCCGCAGCAGTGTGGCATAATTCATTACAGGCACCCTCGGGAGTGGAGTTGTAGAAGTTTTGGGAAAATAAAAATGAACAACACCAACAACCGCAAGTTGTGAAGGTTACACCTCAGGGGAATGACCCACGGTTTTACGCGATGTTCAATTGTACTCAACCACCCCCCAACAACCTTTCCCACGCCACCACGAAGGAAGCACAGCTTATTGCTCGCCTGTGATGTGAAGTAGCGTGTGAGAGATCTCTGAAAAAAAAGCAACAACCTCCCCCTGGATTGAAAGGTAATTAGCATCACAGTCGAATTCATATCACATTCAGGAGTGTCCTTAATGGAATTCATTCGCAATCGTATTCTCGTGTTGGGGCGTCCTTTCTTGGGGTAATTCGATGGAAGGATTATTTACACGCTGTCACTTTGGAGCTGAACACTAACCAAGGCTGGATTACATTGTAATTCCCGTCACGTTGCGTAATGCAATTGCAAAGTGCTCTCTGAGTTTAAAATTCATAAAAAAATCAGTAGATTTTTATGTATTTTAAATGTGAGCTTCCAGCAAACAGCACACGAAATATGAATGGCTATAAATTGAACTGCTGCTGTCATGGAGACACTACCATCCT
The DNA here is from genome assembly GCA_905231855.2 of Eristalis tenax. Classification (NCBI taxonomy): domain Eukaryota; kingdom Metazoa; phylum Arthropoda; class Insecta; order Diptera; family Syrphidae; genus Eristalis; species Eristalis tenax. The sequence continues at coordinate 60,414,284 of HG993125.1, read as the reverse complement.
ATGGACACTAAAATATTTTCATTGCGAAGAAGGCAAATGCTATTTGCCCGTAAACGACAGTGCCCCTCCCTCGTTCACAACATTACTTCCGCGGGTCGGTGTGCGCCTGATGACCAGAATAGGGTCATTGCTCCCCAATAAAGTAAGAATAAAAGGACCCCTGAAACGAAGGTTATTTCATAGTTAGTTCGTGAAGCATACAAATTGTAAATATTTTGACTGCCAAAAAATACGCGCAGCCTATAGATTGAAAGTGTAAACTAGATCAAGCTCGTAAATTAACTGCACAAAAACCACTCACCCATCATCTAAAAGCCAATTTTGCACTTCCCCCGCTAACAATCGGATCCGTCGATTCCAATTCCGGTTAGTAACATCCGCAATTTGTTTTTGAAACCATTGACTTTTATTCCATACTCGTAGTTTTTGTTCAATGAAATGAATAACAATGCGATGCGCACTCAAAAAAAAAAAAAAAAAATGAATGCTTCTCATTTAATTAGTCTCCGACCGAAAGGGATACGAAAACAATTCAAAATTAAATTTTCTGCGTGAACATGAAAACACTCGAGTCGAAAGCAAACACCAATCTGTCAGGGGAAGGAGTGTTGCAGAGAAATGATATTTGTTTGCCCTTAGGCGGAAAATAAACAGACGAAGACTAAGAATGAAATGATGAAGTCACAGTTGGTGGCTGTGAATGTTAAAAATGTTTTATGTAATATGTACGACATGTAAATTCGGGATATGAGGGGGGAAACAACCTCAGGGGGTGCTATTTCACATTGGAATTTCCTTATTGAAACTGTGCTCAAAAGCTGTAGGCGATTGGAAATTATTCGCCATCAGACTGACTGACTCAATCAAAGCCGCCAATTGGAAAACGTTTTAGTATGCAGTGCACAAGGCCAGTGCAATTCAAATCGATACGTTTTGAGTTGTTCGTTTTGATGGACGATTTTGAGGTCACAGTGTCAAGGGCCCCTTAGTCACTCAGTCCAGTTCTAGGAGTCGCAGAATAGTTTCGGCGACTTTTCGTATCGGAACTGGAGTTTGGGAATGTATAATTTTTCAAAAATCGGTCCATATGCTGTGTCACATAGACGATATGGACAACAATGGTAGTTCGCAATTTGCTCTTGCAAAAGTGTCACCATCTAGAATGAAGTCCAATAACATGCGAGGGAAAAGGGAAATAAACATGACATGTATGTGCTTTCGGGCCACTCCTTGGACAAATTCTTACACATTTTAAAGACACCGGCAACAATTTTGGACGTAGTTAACGAGTTTACCTTTGAATAAGCGTGGGTCTTAAAAAGACATTTTGCGTGAGTTTGGAATGACAATGCGGCGGGGTAACGGTTGTAGAGGACTACTCCTCGAAAAACCAACGTTATGCTCTACCGTTATCATGTGTCAGACCTATCACCGGAAGCCAGTGACAGGACGACAAAGTTGCTTCTTGATTGATTGGAAAAAAGTATTCTTTGATGTGTATCTTGTACGTCAACACCAACTCTGAACGGTAACAATGAGTCAGGCAAATGAAGAGATCCAACTTCAACGTCCCTTCTAAGGCAAACACACTGCCTTGTGCGTTTCGTAACCTCTCAAAAAGTCTGTCAAAGATGGCACGCAAAATTATAGGTACATCATCCATCTTGGTGTGGCACTGTCCATCTGGAGGCAGTTAGGCAGAGGTTTGCGAGTAAAGCGCAGGTTCACATCGAATTGTAGCGCCACAGAAGGGACAAAAATAGCAGCACATTCGCCATCAGTCTTTGGTGTTTCTTACGCCATCAGCTCTACCAAGCTAATTGATGTTCCTGTCTTGACTTAGTCGTTGACGTGATCAAAGATGAAGACTCCATTAAATGAACCGGTCAGAGACACTGAAGTAGTGAACAGACTAAATTGACGTACACATTCCGCTGGAAGATCTGTTTCCTCTAATAACATTCAAAGCACGGAAGGGCATAGTTTCAGTATATGTCTTTCCTCTTGAATGTATCAAGGATCTATAAAATGTTACAACATGGCTCACTCTCTCACTGGCAGGGAAACAAACAACCGTCCTTTCTTCTGTTCCACCAGTTTGTGAATTTCTATGTTTTGAAACGTCTATAAGTTGAGCATGCATGGCTTTCAAGATTTCCGCAGACTTTCCTTTGGCAGGACTTTCTATAAGCATTGATTATGGCAAAAGCTTATTTTAATTCGGTGCAGACGAACATTATTCTATGTTTTTAGCGCAACTTGGGTCAAAGCAAAGCTCTTGTTCCGAAGTTCTTCAACAGTGCAGAAAAAAGTGTTCCAATCGTATGCATGGGCCGTGACTTTAAGGAAAAGTTGTGCTTGTAAAGCTCTCCGACAAGCTTTTGGGGAAATTTATCCCAAAGCATTCATTAAGTGCAATGAAAAGGATAATCAACACAAGCACAAAATAAATCATTTACATCTGTAAAGCTTTAGATACGCAAACAATTTAGCGGACACATAATCCCTTTTGTAGAGCTTTATGGCAAAAGCTCTAGACAAAAGCTCTCGACAAAAATTCCCAGTATTTCAAACGGGAACTTTCAAACTTTCACCGAATGTCAAAATGCCATCCAAAATCCCTCTCTCCATTCAAACCACAAACGTATGTTTCAGCTAACAAAAGCCCGCTAAAAGCACCTTCTAGGCATTGCACATTTTCCACAAGTTACCCCCGAAGGTGAAGGTTTCTCAAGTGTACATTGCCCCTGTTTGAATTGAACGAAGCGCACAAGGTCCTTCATTCATGTGTGCCCCAGGTGTTACAGACAATATGCAGCGGTTATGAATAGACATGTTTTGCTGGCCTCGTGTGCCTGCTGCGGCATAATATGTAAGACACGGAGGTTCGCTCTTTGTTCGGCCAATTATGCGCAGTCAATGTTTGCACATCTAAAAGTGAGTTTAATTAAAGGGGCAATAATGAACTTAAGGCCGTTGCGGAGGCGGTTTGTTTTTAGAGCGACCAACGCTGGGCTTTGATTTTTATCGTGACAATATGGCCTTGGCCTTCTTCTCGACCCTTCATATCAATGTAGATGCGGCAACTGACCGCTGACATACAAACCTCATGGACGATAGGCAATTGGACGCAGTTGGGCACTGGGTGAAACTGACGGTGTAATTACGCCTTCGAATGGGAAATAGAGGATACCTTTTGTTGCCTAAATCGGGGCTTTCATGACTGTGCTGCTTTGGGGATAATTAATCAAGTGCGGAATAAATCATCATTAATTGTGATGTTATCAATTGAGTTCTCCTGAGATCAGACAATAAATGGCCATAAGGTTTTATGCACAGCGTGTCGTTAGTGAGGAGCTTGTTGGGGATGAAGACGGTGTGGTTTAGACGTGGTGGCCTTTGCATTTATTTATTTATTCATTGGTTTATAGTTGCTTACGTGGTAACAGATTATGGACTAATATTTACACATTACGCCAAGGGACCGACGATTTTTGGAATGGAACTGAAATCGATACGAATAAGCCCACATGTAAAAAGTTGGGTACCTCAAGTTGAAACCCAGACTTACTCTGGACTGTAGCGCTTATCGATCTTGAAGATAGCATATCTAAGAGTGTCGGTGGGTTAAGGCACAGTACGTTGTTTCATTAGACAGTCATAAGGACCCATGATTTCCAAAGAAGTCTATCCATCTCTCCCTCCTCACTGGTTGGGTATTTTTACTTAATCTAATCTGAAGAAAGACTCGTATTTCAATCCAGGTGACTTTATTTTCCATCCACTTTAAGTGCACAAGAAACAATGGAAACAGTGCCTTGTGAATTTCAAAGTCACCAGATTTTGGTGGCAACAGGTAGCCGTTTTGTGGTGGACATGTTTGCCGATGTTTTCATGCCTCCATCTTTATTGGGACTCCTACAATCCTCAGAGAGTATAACTGTGAGGAAAATGTCTCACTTCGGCATAAGACTGCACGCCACTTGTAAGGGAACGAAAGCACACCGTCCACACCGTCCGTTCTTCGCCGTTCATTTTAATTTTCAGGTTTGCTCCCCTATTTCATCTCAATTCGAAGGTGGACCGGGCATACATCGAAATGATTCCATCACCAGATGCTGTCATACGTCTTCCTGAAGAACAGCCCTCGCGGCCCACATCACACGACGACTACTAAAATTCCTTTCAGGCCATGGCTTTGAAATGAGATTATCTTGCTGGACAAGGTCCTTCATTAAGGGTGACGTGGTGGGGTCCAGATGAACTTGCCTGATAACCAACGACCACTGACCCAAACCACTCATCAATCTTCATCTCTGAATAGAAACCTTCCCCTCTGCCTCTCCACCCAGGCCCGACGGACCTATGCGTATGCGAATAAAATCCCTTCCACCTCAATCACACACAGTGTCAATGTATTGCACGAAGTGCTTTACTTTGAGGTAACGATCCGCAAAATGGAAACGTGTCTCAACTTTCAAACAACCTTTTATCCAACTGTTGATGGTTGCAAATACCGAGTCGCACGCCTCCATTCACAATCGGCCAGTCATCCAGTCTGGCATTCAATTCTCGTAATGTACCTCATTATCGGCTTCAGCATCTGTAACTGTGTCCTCTTCGCCTCAGACCCCAACCACCCCAAAAATAATGTGCACTCGCAATCAAACTGAAAACGGATTACGATAAGTCAACTTCAAACGAATTGAAGGAAATACGAGAATAAATAAAATAAATTTCCCTACCAGCCTTAGCCTCGCAGTTCGCGCCCCCACTGGGAGTCCTTCATAAACAACATGCCATTGCAGAAGTTTTCTCATTTTCGATACTTACACTCATCGTGCTCCCACTACAGTCAGCATCTGGGTCGTGCCCGCCATCCCCTTTGAACAAAGGATTCGCCTTACTTCTAATGGAACCGACCTACTGAAAGTTAAACACGTGCCATCTCCGAGCCAGGAAGTGGAACTGAATCTACATGTCTACGGCTATAGGCTAACACTTTTCCGCCTTCTGTTCGTTCATATGCGAGCGAGTGTACAACAGCCCTGGAGAAGAGGAAACAAAGAAGTGTGTGTTAGTGTTTAGGGCGGGGTGCTTGGGTACGATACGGTTTACACATAACATTAAGCGAACACTCATCAGTGCCACTAACAGCTGTGCGTAAAGTCCCATCCCTATCAGCGGGCAAGAACAAAAAAAACTCACACTGGAGGGTCGGGAGAGACAGTCAAAATGAGTTCCATTGACTGTCAATATGATTAGGATAATGGCATTACGAGGCACCACTATCTGACGGTGTGTTGGTGTGCTGCTGTGTGTAGCAGCGTGCTTTTAAAGCCCGTTCTTCATTGGGGCTTGATAGGCTTTAAGGCTTCACAAATTGTTTGGATAACTTGTAAATTGTTGCGAACATAAGGCGGTTGCCTGACTGACGGGAGTGGCCCACTCGGTGTGAGGAGTTGACGGGCCTCGCATTTTATTTGTTCTGTTACATTTTGGAGACAGACAACAAAGTGGTTAATTTATCGCACAGCGAGTGCACATATCACATTGTCCATGGACATGGTGGCCGAGGCGTCGCGACGGGCAGAGTCTGTACGCGCGAAAGTGTTGTGCCATGAAGGGGAGCACTGAAGGGCTTGAAATATAAAAGTGACCATAAAACAGAAGATTGTTACGCACTCATGAGTTATGCTACTTGGCGTCATGAACAATGCGCCGTCGGTCGCTGTGTGACTGGCAGGAGGGCGGCAACGATGGACCGGCATGGCGGCTGGCTGAACTTTTAATGGCTCGTTTATGACCCACCTATGGCATTGTATGATTTTATTGATAACCATTTGTTGAGACGGCTGTACTAGTGCGCTTCTTTGTTGTTTCAACGGTCATGAAGAGTTGATTTTTTTTCGCTTGTTATTGGTGACAGTCGAACAGCATTGGACAGGAAATAAGGGATCCACTTTTATGTCATGAATTATAATGGTGCCGTATGAAGTAGTTTCCAGTGGACGGGCAAAGAGTCTTGCCATTAAGTGTTCCCCCTGGAGAATCACTGAAACGAATGGAGATTCAGTCAGAGCGGGGATGGTCCAAATAATTGGCAGCAGTGAACTGCTCATGTGCAACGGGCATACCTCAGGCGAGCAATTGGGGCGGATGAGATCGTAAACTAGATCGGGAGATAAAACAGAGGCGGGCAAAATATTGTTATTTTTCTGCAGATTACTGATTCCTGCAGGGGATGTAAGGATGTGCGATTTATTCTAGTGCTGAGTATAAAAAGCCAATAAATTCGGAATGCTCCCCACTTTCAACGTGCTGTAATGAGAGCTCTCAGATGATGTGTGTGAACTCTATGGGCTCGAGAGGTTGTTGATCTGGTTATGACGCGGGAATTGGTGCAAACGGAATGATATGGTGTCCAGCAATCCGTTCAATAAAATGGTCGCAGCAGCCTCATTAGAGAGACACCACCTCAAAAGCTGAAACTTTCCACTGTGGTGGAAAACACTCTCCTGTTAAATTGGCCTTCCCTTCTCTCAGATCGACGAAAGCAAAGTGACATCCATTCTACGAACTGGACCGCATGCAGGATAAGACACGCTGTAGCGGTAGAGTGTTGTTTTTCGATCTCAGTTTGGCAGGCTCTCAATAAACCTAGCTGAACAAATACGAGCTGTAGTCCTCAATGCGTGCCTGATGATGGACTTTCACTTCCACCGTACAGGTTGCTTTATGAAGGTGAAACTGTTGATCTCTGCTTCCAGCTGTATGTGACCACTTACGCGTTTTTGGCTTCCAACTGACATACCTTAGTCGGCTTATCAGCGAAGAAGGTCGCCTACCATTCAATAACGTACACTGAGACCCGGATTCGTTGATGAAGATGGGCAATCACGAACCGATGAGGTCGCACACGTTGCTCGAAGTGAACGTTCTTCACAGAACGCGGATTTTGGCCTACACACAAAAGAGGGTCGAGATCGGTAGCTCGAGGTATGGTGGCGTGACAACGTCATGCCGTTTGCCGTCATGACATACGAGTTAATTCCAATTTCAAGGCGTGCCAATTGATATTACGCATCAAAAACATTTCTCCTGATCCATATAACCAAACATTCCACATTTGATCCATTCTAAAGGCCATTCACTTCAACAACAGCTCTCTCCCTCCGGTCAATCATGGAAATGTCAACCACGCCGACATTTTTCGAGCTCACCAAGTGAACAATATACCATATCCGATCGTCCGCCTCAGATGAGTTTTTGATTTCTGATAAGTCTCAGATTCAGTTACCGAAGACTATGAAAATGTCACGTCCTGTGACAACCATCCAAATCACCGGGAGTCCAGTTTCCATTCGTGCACATCTCCCGTCGGTCCACTCTCTGACCAACTAAGTCAATCAACCAAGGCAATGCAATCCAGTTCTGCTTGATTGTCTACACACACCGATGTGACTCTCGAGATGATATCAAATTCATTTTGCCTTGTGAATGGTTTACACACCCCCACCTCACCCAGTAACCGAGACTCTTTTGCTTATTTTGCAAGTTTGTCACAATTTCCCACCTACACATGGAAATGAGTGACACTGAAGACGGGGGCAAGAAAAGACTGTGCTGGATTTTGTCGTACACTCATGGTTTGTTGACAAAATGAATCAGCAGATTCCAACTCCAAGTGCCAAGTATGAGGTGCAGAACTGGCGACATGACTCTCCCACATGCATGCGGGTGATGGGTGTGCTGCTCTTGCTGTGGATGGAAATGAATTATGTTACACGACAGAATGGGATATGGGTTCATTCAAGTGTGGTTCGCCTTAGCAAATATGCATATGTTACGCCAGTGGCACCGACCCAGTCCTCGGGGGACTTTTGAATAGTTCATCCATTTTTCACCAGTCATAGCAATCTCTAAACGGCGATTCAAAGTAACGACACAACTTCCACGGGACAACACAAATACCTACTTCACTCTGCCGCCTCTACAGCAAACACAAGTGTTTGGCTTGCACTCCCTCCTCAAGGACAATAGGAGAAATTAGAAAAAAACAAGGAAAACTTTGTAATTACCCCGGGGAGGGTGACTTTTCGAGTTTTCGAATTTTTGTCCTCCTGACGATCCTTGTTTGACTACCTCTGTTTGCTGTTCCCAACAATCCACACACTAGGAGTACCACCATCATCAACACGTAGAGAATGCTCCCGTTATCTTGAAATAGTGTATCAGTTTGAAGCATTTGTGGGTCCAACTTTCTACAGGCCGTCGGTATGACAATAGAAAATAACAACCCAATGTCGTTAAGCAGAGGCGCTGACACATTGTTGGGCTTATGGAAGAGTTCACATTGCTGAGCTGCGGTGCCTAAAACTCGACTATGCTTGCCATTTCCCAGCTGAAGGAGAGGGTTACCCCGCATCTCTCACTCACCTGCGGTGGGAGTGTTGATGCAAACTTTCATCGGTTTTGATGCCATGGTGGAAAAAGGGGAGCATGCTTCTGACCCCATCCCCATCCATTAGCCATTATCAGTACACCACGTAATAGGGCGGCAAAAAATGTTATTCCTGCTTTCACGAGCACTTTTCGGTGCGGGGCTCATTGCATCCCTGCCATTTTGTTCGAAGCTTCAATAGTATTACTCAATAATCTCTGTGGGTAACAACTCACCTTGTGCTCGTGCATGCTGCAGAGCACGAAGCCGCTGCTGGCGTAGTCTGTCAGGAGACGAGGAAGTTTCCTTAAGACGATTACGGCTTCCTAACATTGCGCGGTTTCATTTATTTAGTGTAAAACTTTAATTAACTGTTACCTCCGGTGAAGTTCGTCCCAAAGTTTTGTGTCAGACGTTACCTACACACAATCTCTCTCTCCCTCTCACACACTCACACAGCTGGAGAAGGACGATGATTTACCGATAAAGTTTGGTTTTGCCTGCATCGACAGTGTATTATAGATTATTTGCCGAGATGCCAGGCAACGGGGGGAGGCAGTGGATCGTAATTGTTGTTGTTGTTCTTATAGTAAACGTTGTCAGGTTGTCAGAATAAATTGCTTTCAAAAAGGGGGGAGCAGGAGTTGCTAAAGAGAAAATTATGCTCCTGATTGTCGTCTTAGACTGTTCAAAGTGAAGAACGTTGAATGTTGCTTCACTTCATTTGGTAAAATTGGAGTCGATTGAGCGGAAGTGGATTCATTTGATTATGCCGAGGGTGCAGAAAACAAGTACAGGCACAACTCCTCAGTGAGACGATAATTCTATGAAGTGAACACCGAGTGTTAAATGTACATGCCTTCATTCCGAGGACTACTTTCGAGTGCAATGCAGTGCGGATCGGATTATGGGTAGGGTGTTATTTGTCATGTTCGTAGTGTTATATGAAGGCGACGAAGCTGATGAAGAAATCCAATTGCGTGTGCATGCATTCAGAAGGTGAGCGTATCGAATTTGGCCTTTGAATGGTGAAGTTGTATTGCCTTCGCTTCTCTTCAACATATTCATTGATCTTTCAAGTTGTGTTCGTTCAGACCATTAATCTGCATATTCTTGCAATGCTGCGGTAGATTATGAACGACTACGGTATGGTTGCATTGTGATGGAACTGCCTGTAAAATGAAACCTTACACATGAATGGTGTCGTATCACAGAAAGCAACGATACCTCAAACTCGAAGTAAGAGAGTCGAATCAGCCTTGAAATCTTTCATTATTCTATTTTGGTGAATAGGTACGTGTTCAAAAAATGTTACCTCGTTGAAAGATAACCCAGTCTGGCTCATTCAGCAGTTCCGCCTGGAATGATATTCGCGTGTCATTTAGACCGAAATTGTTCGAATACGAAGCAATCAGAGATTTTCAGACGTTTCACAATGTCGGGGCTGCCCTCACCGGGCAAGGATGTCAACATTTGTTCTGATCAACATTTTATGGGCTGTATGACAGCTCACTCATTTAATCTTATCGATTCTAGCAAGGTATTTCTTGTTTAAGTAAAATGTGGCGGCCGTCGCGTTGTGGATTAATGGCCTAATTTCGGTTCCTGGTACGGGCGGAGTCATTTTCACGGCCTCACCTCTTTCGAGTCACTGACACTGAAAGAGTATCTTCTGTCAAGAAAAAGAAAGCTTCTCAAACTTGGTCGTTTCGAGTCGGCATAAAACTGTAGATCCCTCCCATTCGTGAACGAACAATAGCACGAACAACACGAGTGGCTAGGCCCTGGCCCACTACTCGCCTTACGGCGGCACTGACCATATTATTCCTGTCATTACATTTGCATTCCGTTAGAAAAGTGAGTTTTATCTTTTATTTGAGTGTTTGGTATCTTTGTGCATACATCTTGTATAAAACAAGTGATTTCCTAATATTCTGAAATTGCTACTGCTTAACTTACACCTTGAGGCATGAAATATTAGGAACTATACAAATTTGTGATATGTATTAACAGGGGGGAGAAGTATGGAAGTAATGTAGTAGAAGTGTGGCTTAGTGGAGAAAGAGAAGTGTATCCAACCCGAATAATCTATATCACGGCTCCAAATTCCTCGTGCCAATAACAATGATCACTCAAGTAGTAACTGCTCAAATTCAGAGTCGCCTCGACTCTCCCTCGACTGTACAACCTAGGCCATGGTCCTGCACAGACTGTGGCAGCAACCGTATTTTGTATAATAGAAAAATGGAGTGAAAATGAATAGTAATTCATCAATTGCGAACGGCTTTTGTTCAGTTCCCGGGAGAAGGTTCTTACGAAAGAAAATTTTGGGGAAAACCCGCTGGAAAAGTCGGGAAATTGGAAAAGTCGGGAAATTACTCTCCAGTACAAGCATTGCGAATTCAAAAAAGATCAGGAAATAAGCTTGCGTGTAAAAAGTGAGGTTATCCGCTTTGATGGTCGATACTGATGATGGGATCGATCATAGTCATGTGGCAGAATCTAAATCATCCGAAATTGTGCAACGGTACGCGGTTGTGAAAGTGATTAACAATGTAATTCAAGCAACGATCATCCACGGCAAATTTAAAGGACAGGAAGTCCTTATCCCACCAATTCCGATTAATATTTATAAGGGTGATTTTTTAAAAGCTATAGGAAAGTTTTTCAAAAAAAAAAAAAAAAAACACATAAAATTCAGAAAAATGCATGAAATCTTTATTTGAATCGATAGTATGGTCCATATAATTTAATGTTTGAAGACTATTTCGTGCAAATGTTGACCTTGACTGCGTCTCAAATGGTCCATCCGCTTAGTCCAATTTTGGCATACTCTTTCCAACATTTCGGCCGGTATCTCACGAATAAATGCTTCAATGTTGTCTTCCAATGTGCCAATTGAAGCGAGATTGTCTGTATAGACATGAGCTTTAACATAGCCCCACAAAAAATAGTCTATAGGCGTTAAATCGCACGATCTAGGCGGCCAATTGACCGGTCCCGAACTTGAAATAAAATGTTCACCGAGCTCGCTTCTCAATAAGTGGCATGTGGCACCGTCTTGTTAAAACCACATGTCATGCAAGTCAAGCTCTTGCATTTTGGGCAAAAAAAGGATATCATCTCAGGTAGCGCTCACCATTCACAGTAACGTTACGATTCGCATCATCTTTGAAGGAGTACGGTCGAATGATGCCACCAGCCCATAAACCGCACCAAACTGTAACTTTTTCTAGATGCATTGGTAGCTCTTGCAATGCTTCTGGCTGATATTCATTCCGTACCCATTGAGGCAAAAATGAGCTTCGATTAAACTGACCATAAAATGGAAGAAGCGCGCGATGAACTTTCTTGTGATCATTTGGTTGATGTCTTTCTCCATGTGTGTGTGACATCGGCTCCGTGGGCGTCCTTTATTGCGTTGTACCACAGTACAACTTTTTTAACTTTTTTATATAAATTTTCTTATGTAAATACTTTTTTGGTACTAAAACCAAATATATACTGTCGACCAAAAAGCGTTCCTCCGCACACTACCTTGGACAAAACATCACGATCGATAGCCACAATTTCGAGGTACTAAATGAGTTTGTCTACCTCTGGGCAAACGACATCACAGTTGAGTTCCGACGTAGAATCGCCCTTGTTAACCGTCGCTACTGCGGTTTATCGAAACAACTGGGCTGAAAACTCCTGACTCGAAGGACCAAAATCACGCTCCACAAAACTCTCATTTTGCTAGTCCTCTTCTATGGAGCTGGAAAGTTGGACGCTGAGCAAAACTGTAGAGCGGATTCTTGGTACCTTCGAAAGAAAAATTCTGCGTCGGATATATGGTCCCGTCAGCGAAGAAGGTGAATGGAGGAGAAGACACAGCCGCGAACTCTGCGAGCTGTACCAGGATGTGGATGTAGTTCGGAAGGCAAAAATCCGTCGACTGCACTGGCTCGGCCACATCGAGCGAATGGACACCAAAGCTACACCTAAGAGGGTCTTCGAATCCGAGCCTCCTGGTTCGAGAAGGAAAAGAAGACTGAATAAAGACCAAGTAATTGCGGATGCAAGACAGCTTGGTCTTGATGACTGGAAGCATCGTCAACGATGGAAGGCAGCAGTTGCTCAGGCTCAGACCCTCCAAGGGTCGTCAGCCTGGCAAGTAAATAAATATACACCTAAAAAATATTACTGGTGCATAAAAGTGTAAAAATATATACACACTTTTATACGGTAAATGTATAAAAGTCCAAAAATGCAACCCTGGTCTGGGGTGACAACAACACTCAGGCGATTGCAGGGATATCAGGCGATTCATAAAAAGAAGTTCTTGGAAATCCCAACTGTACTTGCTTGCGATGTGGATTGTGTTGTGCTAATTCATGGACCAAGAAAAAAAAAGTAGCCCACGTTGTGACAGATCATGTAATTAGTCTATCTCGACAATTTTATCAAAGTCGGCTTATCCGTTCAGAAGTTTGATATGTACATAATGTCAGCAAAATTGAATGGTTTTGTTGAAAAATCCTCCCCGAAGCAGAGAAGTGAAAGAACAGCTATGTTTGTGTACACATGCATAGATGGTCAATGGATTGACATGAAATGCTCGTAACGTTCAAACAGTCTGTCGTAGCGACTTTTAAATAGTGGCGCATCTCCATTTTCTAACGATTTAAAATGCTGAAAATTCCAGAGCCGGAGCCTTTGTGGGTCAGACACATAATTTATTTAAGTTTTTCGAGCTAAATTCGTTCGAAAATGTTGGATATTTTTGCTTGAGCTGCTGTCTGCACACACATTTCTCATAATCAATAATTCTTTGTAAGGAAGTACTTTTCCACAAGCCCAATCCATCAGTGCATTAAGAGCTTTTACTGCCCACCTACAACATTTTTTACACAAAAAACAAATCACTTACCGACACCGAAAATCGTCGATAATGAAAACGTACTGACTTGCCCGTCTAAACACAATGAAACGTAAAAAAATCTGTCTAGACAAAACAACTGTTTTAACTTCAGAAAAATGTCAACACAAATTGACTTCTATGACAGTGATGCACATTTATTGGAGTATCTGTTCACAAACCTGAATCCCAGCACAGTCGTCTTGCGCTTCATATATTGGATAATTCATATAAATGAGAGGGTGTATATCTTAATTCGTGCGGTTTTTTTTTCCAAAATTTGTACAAAGTACTGCCCATTTGAAGCTATGACTTTTTCCCATATTTCTGGCAATTTGTGGATCCCATCCCAAAAGAACTGCGCCGCCTAGGCAGTCAAGAATGAATCAAGCCAATTTTTAATATTCTACTCTGATGTGAACCGTATTTCAGTGAGGGCGTTCTGCATCGACCCGAACAAATGGTAGGGTAGAAGGGGCAAGCTCTGGGCTATAAGGTGCGTAGGGTAAAACTCCCCATCCACTGTTTTCCAAATAGTTCTTAACCAGAATAGCAACGTGGGCCGAGCGTTGTCATGATGGAAAATTATTTCCTCGTGCCTGGTCGATTAATTGTGTTCGGTAGCGTTATCCATTGATGGCTACACCCGGTTTTAGCAGCTCATAATACAGCATACCCTTCTGATCCCCAAAATACAAAGCATTACCTTCGCGCCATGGATACTTGGCTTTGAAGTTGATTCGGCTGGTTGGCCAAGCCAAATTCACCACTTTTAAATCGTGCAGACCACTTTTGGCACGATCGCTCAGCTAGCGCATATTCACCGTGAACTTTCACCAAAGTATGATGACTTTCGGCAGCAGTTTTGTTCATATTAAAGTAGTGAAGAAGAACTCCCCGCAAAAACGCTTTTTCAGACACAAAGTTCGACATATTTAAGTGAACAAAATAATTGTTGTTTACGCTTCAAATGAATGACATATACTGAAATGACGTACAATGACAGTAGCTTTCTAACGCATGTTCCAATGGAATAATACAAGTAACGCCATCTCTTAACAAACCGCACGTCTCTCTTAGTTATAGACCCAATAAAAAAACAAGTGAGCCTGTATCCATTATTTAAGTACGACGTTTAAATTTGAAATACTTCTAAGAAAGGTAAAATGCTTCTAAATACAGTAAAGTGATATAGGAACAGGGGCAGGAATATTTGGATCCCAGACAGAGTACTACGAAACCCACGGCCAGACGCACCACCATCTTTCAAGCAAGAGTCCATGCCATAGGCAGATGCGCCCAAATCAATCATGACTGAACTGTACCCAATGTCGGACAGTCGTGCCGCTACGCTGGCACCAAATCCAAGCTTGGGTGCGAATGTCTACAGACTGTTAAGGAGCTAAGCAGGAGTAACAGAGTAAAACTCTGCTGGATATCTGGCCATACAGGGATAGGAGGCAGCGAAATCGCCGCCTTCCTCGCTAGGAAAGGGAAGAGTTCAGGGAAGTAGAAAGAAGAAACCGGGCAGATACTTGGAACATCGCTCATGGCATGAAGCAGGCCAAGAAAGTCTTGGGTCTACATAACCGGATGAGGTTTGAGGCATGTTTCAGGATGAGCAAGAACAACCTCAGTCCTAACAGGGCACTGTGGACTCAGGGAGCACTTAAGGAAACTAGGAGTATCAGAAGAGGGTCTCTGCAGATTCAGCGTAGAATATAACGAAATTTCAGAACATATACTGGGATTTTGTGAGGCACTAGCCCACAAAAGACAAAGACATCTGGGCAAGCAGCTAAGAAGAGTTGAAGTCACTAAAACCAGCTCTCATTCTCAGATTCCTCAAAGAACGTGGCTACTAGAACCTACTCTAGAACAAATCTGTTCCACCTTCGCGCAACAGAAGCACGTTACCCTCAATACAACTCTGAAAATAACTGCATGGGAGGGGTGCTCTGAAGAAAGCAAAGGTATGAAAAGGGCGCACTGTATATCTAAAGGTCGCTGCGCAATATTCCCTCAACAATAATAATAATAAGAAAGTGTCAATTTTCAATTTCTTTTTCGGAACATCGACTTCATGCATGATTGGACCATAAACCATTCGTATGCTTTTTTCAGAAGACCTTGCCTCAACGTGGTACCCTGCTACCGCTACACAAACTACGCATACTTGTTGGTGTAGGGGCCTATGACATCAACACCCGGAGTGGAGGAGTGACACACATGTAACCTCCATCTTAAAATCACTCGGTAGACAATAAATACTCCTGAACCCAAACTTCTGTCTGAATCTAGTCAATGACAAGTACGTGACTTCAAGACAAGCACACCAACATGTTGCTGCTTACCGATGTGGGCTTGTAAATTGATGCTCTCCCCCCATGTCAAGACGAACCATTTTTCCGTCACTCCTCTGTGCAAATTCCTGTTCAAGGTCTCTATACGCCCACGCGGCTGGCAACAAAATACGCAGATAGGTCTGAAGGGAACGCTGCTCCAGACAGTAATGGAATTCATTGCATTTACAGCTTTAGCTCGTAACGGAATTAGTATAATTAATAGAATTTACCACTTTAGCCCTTAGCATCTCACGAGATGAGAATGTCAAGTGTAATGTCATTTTGCCTCCTTGAAGGACCTTCCTTCCATGGAGTGTGTGTTTGTCTGTTGAAATAAAATGAATACAACGAGGATCCAGATCCCTCCCTCTCCCATCGTCGCTTGCGAAAGTATCTAATCCATGGTCTTTCTTTCTTTTCAGGTAAGCAACACACAGTTAGCCGTCCAATCATAATCCGTAAGTAGAGCAATCGCTTCAAACAGTTAAGTTCAAACGTATTAGGAAAAATCCACACATGTGGACGTAAACTCTTGTGAATGAAACATCACAAAGACATCGCAGGGGTTCGCCTAGGATATCGTACACAATTGTCTTCGCAATGACTTCATAAACCATGACAAACGACGACACGGGATTTATACGAGCATCCATTTTGCTGCAGCAAAACCTTTAGATGATTTATCCCAGCCACCCGCCATGCATGGCATCGCTGACAACCCAGTTGCCACACCTATGACAAGTGTTTTCCATTAGAAGTGCATGCAACTGCACGTGCAGCTTTCATGGGAAACCCCCGTTTCTCGTGTTTTTTCCTTTGTCTTCAATTTCGAGTGACTTTTGCTCAATTTGTTATCGCATTTCGTCTCTAAGACTGTGTGGGGTCGGCGTCGGGTGTGTGACCATGACAAAGTACTGAAAGATTTGTGAACAGGACATAACCAACCATATAACACCGCGCTGATGCCAGGCCACACAAGCGTCTTACCAGTGAACAACTTTATCCTTAAACGATTCAGACTGTGGAGAGGACAGAGGATAAGGGTCCTTTCCGCGTCTGACCCGTAAGCGTATCGTTTCGCTCCGCATAATCGATAAAGAAAAAGCAGTAAACTCGATCATAAATCGTCCACCTTTGTCACAGTTTGCACAACAAGATCGAGAGAGCGGGACAGAAGGAGGGAGGTGGCCGATAAAATGTAGTGTCCTGGTCTCACTAGCCTCGTATACCTCAGCTCGTTCAGCACGGCGGCAGACACCAACAAAGGACTGGGTATAAAAGTTGAATACAACGATTATTTTCTATTTTCGTGTACGTCCCTCCTCTACAATCCTTCACCGTTCTGTGATTCCTTTTGAGGATAAAGGAGCTACGGGAGGGTTGCTAGTTTTCAGAATCCTTTCTGACGTTAGTCGACTCTCTGGCATTTTGGAATGCACGAGAGTAGCATTATGTGGCCCGCATTTGGCATCACACGCCATCCTGTACCACACACAGGAACACACAAAAACCCTCCTGGGGAGGGCAGCACTGGAGTGCTGCGAAGAGCACAGACAAACAATTTCTTGTGCTTACCTGTAGGAAGGAAAGTTTCCGTTGGAATATTTATGATCCTGTATAACTGGTGTGGGGAGCGGCTGAGTGCGGCAGGGCTTGAGGACGGTGCTAGGGATTTGCTTTTATTGCAACCCAGAGACCTGATTGTGCAGTTGTAGATTTTTTTTTCATCTGGTTTTCCTTCTTTGGCTTCTGTCAGATTTTCTTGGTGAAGTCTCTTGGCGGACGGAAGTTGTAGATAAATGGAAATAAAATTCCTTTAAATTTCTTTCAAAACTGTTAGTTGCCTTTGGTTAGGACGAAGCGCAAACGTGTGGAGTGCGGCAGGGAGCGGTGGTGGAATTTATTAGATTTTCGTGAACTTTAAATGGCAATCCCTTAAGCTGGCTGATCGTATGGAGATATTCAACAAAATATCAACACAATTACAGTTGGACTTTATTTAGGTTGAAAGCTTGGCTACGAGGTAATGCTCAGTTGTTGCACAATCGAATTAGAAAACATTCTTGTGTGTAGCGGTGCATGGTGGATCCTTGCACATCTTTAGATGGCCAGAAGGAGAACTCACGAAATTTGGCAATTTCCAGTGAACTGGCTTAGATGTGTTCGAAAGAGCTCCACACTCTTAGCATCGTTTACTCTTCCTCCAACTCCAGTCACTACAACTTTGCAATTTACAGAGTCACTTCTCACAATGATGGCAATAGAAGTAGCCCACGTCTATGGTGGCGCACATACATGCAGAGGCGCAACTGGAAATGTCTACCGTGGTCAGGTCCACATCGGACCATAGAAGTCGAAGTCGTTTACTTAGGTTGGCATTTTCATCATTCGGTTTCCATGACCGCCACACAAAATCTGTTTCTGAAGCCCAAACACAAAGTTCCTGATTCCTTCATCCTGAATGATGCTCTATTTCATCCTGTACAGGCCACAGAGTACCCATGCCAGGCAACAACAATCGCTTTCAGGTTAGAGATGCATTTATCCATTGTGAACTCCATCCAAGTTGAATGCACTCCATTAGGGGTCTCATCAGACCGCTGCTTGCAATGAAGAACCACTTCAAAAGGGGTACGTAAGTGTATTCTGAACTCTAGTAAAGGTAAAACGACCCCAAAATGAGCCAATTTAACATGAGAACTAAGCTGGTGTACTTGCCAACGACTCTAACTAAGCGGAAGCGAAGGCAAGGTAAGAAAAAATCATCCCGGAGCATCAAACCGGCTATAATCAATTCAATCCCATGCACAAGGCCATGCACTCCCATTCAATCTCATGCATACACATCCACCCGTTCCGTCAGCCCCTGTTGAGCAGCAAATGCAAAATTTTCTACCACCCTGCCTTTGGTAACTGTCATAGATGAAAGAGCAAAGAAGGCCATGCAGATGCATGAAAAAAGAAAAAAATCTAACCGACCGTCCTGAAAAGGGAACTCGGCTTATGGTGGGAAGTAGCGCACACACAGCCAGTCCACACTGCGAGTGGCTGTGGTCTTGGGTATGTCAGTGCTGGTGGTGGCCCATGGAAGTTGATACTCTCAGGTGGAAAATGTCTGCTGCAAAAGAAGGGATAATCGAATCAAATGTCAGGATGATGCATTTGCCTGAAGAGAGCTGCTTATTACTCCTTTCAAAGTTTCGCTTCGAGGGATGCGAATGAGATTTTCGACTGAATTCCCAATTTGAATCGGTCTTGAAGCGTTTGGTCCGTCTTTGTGCTCTTTTTCGTTTGCAGATATTTCAAGGATATTCGTCGTGTGCTCATCTCTGTCAGACGTAAAGAATAATTACTTTGGAACTAGCAGTGGTGAGGATATTTTGATGACAGACTGAGTGCCATTAATCGTTAAGCAAACGGATTTTCTTCATTTTTCTGAGAACTCAATTTTTTCCCTCGAGGACAAGTGGTGGAGAGCAAACAAAAAATGGGTGGGCGCTCCTAGTTGGCCCTGAAGCTTATGTGCCTTAGGGTGGGTATGTATTTTTCTCTTGTCATTGCAAGGTTGTGGTGTTCTAGGGTTACTCGGATTAATCTGTACTCTGTATGCTTAGCGTAAGTATGCTCATAAAGGTCTTATTATGAATGTCTGAGGGCATTTGTGAATGACATGTAAGGAGTACTTCATAAGGACGAAGCCTCAAGAGGGATTCGTCTTGATAATAATTTGTAATTTGTGTAGTATAACTGACACTGAGGCGATGACGTTAATAAGAACTGGAAAATGAAACAAAAATCTCAGCAGTTTTAAATTTTGTGTGAAAAAATGCATAGCATGAGTCACCTTGTTTCGGATGCAGCCTCGTTTCGCCGTCAGCATGGGTTTCGAATTCGATTAAACACACACTTTCCTGATGATTGACATTGTAGGTTGTTCATACAGAATTTCTAAGAAAGCTCAAATATCAAAGAAGCTTGGGATGCTTTCCTAGGTAACGTTAGTCTCTACAATTGTCAGTGACGCAGGAGAAGGATATTGTGTAGTTCACCGAACCACCATTCACTTGGGCACTACCCCACGGCAGGGCACATAAACGTCTCTCCTAAAATAAAGCCTTTGCCAAACAGACAGTATGTAACCTTCAAGCAGTAATTCCCATGTCCCTCAAATTCAAAGTCGTGCTTCACTGTTAGGCCTCATGGGCATGATATTACTGCATTACCCATCGATGTACCTGCAAGCTTGTAATTGCATCAGGCAGTTTTCTACCTCAAACGAAAACAAACTGGCGCCCGACAGAAGGACAACCACTTCTTGTTCCTCACTGAGGTTCCTGACGCCCGTGCACGCATTAGGAGATGGTCGACAACAAACAAAAACGGGATGCAACGTACTTTCTCTTCAGTCTACATTCAACTTGGCTCAAATTGCCCGCCCGTCGAATCCAACATTGATTGTTGAATATCCACAGATTGCAAATCTTCTTCTCTCGTATCCGCCTATATTTAAATCGGAACCGCGTTGCCAGTGAATGCACCTTATGGTGCTTGCCAGCCACAGCCAATGATCTACTGTATGCATCTGCAAAACACAAATTGCAAACTGTAGACTCTTCCCTTCATCAATCGGCAATCCAATCCGCACAAACCACACAGCAAATCAATTCACTTCTCCCAGGTGCTAGTTCTGTCGACCGAATGACCAACTGGACATTGTTTCGTCCATTTATCTTCCTTGCTGCCTCACTTCTCAACTATAAATCTTGCTCATCACGTCGGGCTATACAATTTATTCAATTTACAGCATACCTCCTGGTGGTTGTATTGCAAACAACTCATCCATCCCCCTCACACAACCCCGGTGAAGACCATGACTGAGTTAATCCCACTCGAGTTGAATGACGAACTCCACTCGCCATAAGAAATTCATTCGAGCATTCGCTTGTCTGGGAAGTTTGCAAACCCCCAGGCGCCGCGAATCCGCCTTCGTGCATTCATTCACTGAACCGCCTTCAACCCTCCCCCGTCAGTCGGGCAGCTGCGAGGCATCCAATTTCATTACAATTTCTTCAAAATATAAGTCTCATCGTGAAACAATCAGAAATGTGTCATAACCGACTGTCCGCCATCGAAGTTCTAAATCTCATTTTGTGTAGAAGTCCATGACCACTTCGGGGTACTTCACCCCATTTCCCACTAGTGGCCCTTCCCACCATGATGAGTGGAAATCTGCAATTCCCGTTTAAATATTTAATCGCTGAAAAGCGATTAATTCTTCTTTTCTTCCTTTCCCCTTTGGAGGGGGACGCTCCTCGTTATTTCCTCATCACTCTTCCACAATGTGTATGCCCATTTGTCCTTTCCCTTCAACAATCTACAAACAGCGCGGACGGCGCGGCTTGAAGGAGTTAGCCCTGTGGGAAGGAAACCGAGACCATCGTCGTCCGGAAACATTTGTACTGCTCCAGCAGAAGTAAGAGGGCGGCGCGGCGAGCTGTCTCCACAAAATATCCTGCTGATTCCTTAGGTCATTTCATTTCGTGAAGTGTCTTCCTTTCAGGATGTAGTTTACTTGCAGTTTTGTTTTTGTTTTTTTTTTTTGTTGCCTGGCAACATTGCACTGGCCTTTGCAACACCCTCATCGCAGTTTGCAGTCCACGTCTGATATTTGCTTTTAGTGTCTGTGCGCGCGTGTGTGTATGTGTGTTGTTAAAAAGCCATTTGACCAATTTATGTCCTCAGCCAAGTGGTTCTGGAGATCCTCATTATTACGCTGAATTCTTTCCGAGAATGAAGGAAAAAAAAATATCCATTTTCAAGGATTCTTGTCACCAGGCGACGATGCAATGCACGAAAGGTCGCGATGAGAATATTTAATGTACACACTTTGTCGGTCGATGTCTGCCACTCGGTGTGGATGGACCAGAAGGACACAAGTCTGGAAGGCCTCCGGCAAAGCCAAGGCAACCTCCAGTCATGTTGTGAAGGATTTCATTTCGCTCCATCAAAGGGACGAAGATGTATTGCGTGGACAGCAGCACAAAATAAAGAAGAAAAACCGACCAACTTCGGGAAGGATGTTGGGGGGATAAATTCTCACTTTTTCACTTTGCCTCTGCTTGGTATTTAGAAAAATGGGTTTGTACCGAGATAACGGATGGTCGATTTAATATCCGCTCTGCGGACTTGTACAACTAGATGCACACTCTTGCGCACCAATACAAACCAGCCCCCGAGGGGTTGGGTCTAATCTGACGGTCGACATGACTATTTTGAAAGGTACTTTGCCGACGGATACCGATCCGATGGGCGGATGGATACTGCTTAAGGAAACGAATAAATATTTCAAGGACTTCTTGAGTGAATTCAAATTTTATCGAAAGGACATTTAGCTATGGTTGGTGGGTCATGCTGAGGTTTTGTTTAGTTTGGCTTTAGCCTTGACGAAGGACGATGACAATTAAAGCGAATTTAACGCAAACTGTGGGCGGGCACATTTAATAAACCGGCGTCCAGATTATACGGTCGACGATAGGGGGAGGCGATGGTGCTCGCAGATCTGGTCAATTATGGCCGGTTTGCATTGATAGCGGCCGAGTCGGGGGTGGGGGTGAGTAAAGAGCACTTCAAAGGCAAAATGGAATTATGTGGGTAACTTAATGGGTTTTCAGTTAAAGATGGGGTAATTAAATCAAGCTGCTACTGGTTCTCGATCCGCCCTTGGACTTTGACTTGAGTTGGGAATTTTGCCGTTTTTGCGTTGTAGGCTGTGGGTGAAAAGGATTTGCTTTCAGAGGATTGATGGTGGAATTTTACTGTGGGTGACTATGGATTTTTTGCTTCTGAGGCTGAGAAAGGTCGCTGTAGTTGCTTTGGCAATTAAGAAACGCGGTGATGGTCATGCTCGCTTTGAACTTGGACCTTGACTTGTACAATCGTGGTGGATTGGGTATGCGGGCGTCTGAATCTTAAGTGAATTCCTTGGACGTGCTACAAAAGGGTGATTGTGAATCTCGAGTGCGTGAGATATGAAAAAAGTTTCCACATAGCATTTTCCAATTATATCTTCACCTTTGACATACAAAATAAGAGCAGACGCAGAGTATGAGTATGGGTGTCAGGAGATTATCAGCAGGACAACTTATCACATCTTAAGCCCCAGGCCATTGTCAGTCACCGATAGGTATTGTGGCGACATAGAGAAAGTCTGAACAATTCTGCACTTTGCCCATTGTTTGTCCTCGAGACTGTGCATTGTCTGCCGGCGCTTGGTTGATTGTACACGTTGATGCACCTTCCCCACCGTCCTGATCAAGCGCCAACAACGACAAATACGAGTTAAAGATCCTTGACCGACTTCCTCCTGGAGGAGGAAGTTGAAATAAGGATGATGAAGTTCCATCTAAAAGAAACTGCGACAGATTAAAGGCCATACCTATTGAATGCAATGAAATGGAAGGGAAGACCTCCTGTTGTTCGTTGAGGCTTATTAGGGCAACTCTTTGAGCATTGTCAGTGACTCGATAATGTGGTGTTGATCAATTGTGAAAATAGGGGAGTGAATCTCAACGCACGACACACTACCCCACCGAATTAAACAAGACAATTACCATCGACCAAACACCAGTTGTTGTCAGTCTCTGAGAAAGCATCATTCAATTGGTCATAACCAGGGTCATTCTAAACCATCCCACAGGCCTACATCGCAATAAGTGTGCCTTCTCTCAGCCTCCAACTACCAGAAGGCCATGCATCTCTTTTGCAAAACTCCACACATACACACACACCCACTTTCCTTCCTTCAATGAGTTCATCTACTAACCCGACTTTGATCCGCTTATTTGAACGTCCCTATGCGACTTACAATTACGGCACACCTTCGTCCCATTTCAAGTCCGCTTCAGAGATGCTTTGAAGGGCAAAGTGCCTGTAAATTTCTCACATCACATGCCTTTTGAGGTTTTTGCCTTTTTCCAAAGCTCTTAACAGTCTCTATGGGCGTTCCCAAAAAGCAAAAAAAAATAAATACACATATTTGTATGTATTCACCACAAAACCTCTCAGCTCGTTACCGCAGCACATCTGTAAGTAGGACACCCGACCAAGGGAGCACTGTGCCCCTGGCCTTTTTATGCTCCCACACTGTACCCCCCTTCCCCACACACACACCGGGCTGTGCTCTTTGAAATCCATCAGTACAAAGTAGATCCTCTGGAGGAAATAATACTTTGTTCATATTTTCTGTAACCATTCTGTGTTATTATTTTTTCTCCTTCTTCCTCGTTTTGGCACAGAGACGCTCGCTCCCTGCCGCCGACTCACACGTCCTGGAATCATGCCCCACATGCCCTGGTCCTATCAAAGACCGACTAACCTCCAGCGTCTACGGTCAGGAGTTGTTGCTGGCTTTGCTAGAGTGAAGTGTGAGATGTACAGCGAATATGAAAAATACAGAAAAACTCTTATGCTTTTCATTAAAATTCTTCACGACTCCCACGCTTAACGCGTTGGTCGCATTCGTTCGTGTTTTGCATTTTTTCTCCTTCTTTTTTGCTACTTCTCGGAGTGCTGTTCATGGTTTCGTCATCGTCGTAGTTGTTGTGGTTAGTTCTCGGTATCTATATTTTTTGCATTTTCACGCGCAATATTTTCAATTTTGCTTGCCATGGCGACACAGTCCATGCGTCTGGATTGTAAGGACTTTTGCCACTCCTTCTGGTTGCTCTTCGGCTACAAGTTGAACCCTTTCCAATGTAGGTTACAGCGCGAAAAACACATCCAGTTGGCAGCCACAATCTCGCCCTGTCCTTCCCCACCACCCAACACCTGAATGCGGACGGGGTAGTTGGTTGAATTGTGAAAAGGGCACAACTAAGCGTATTATTTATACGCGAGAAGGGCGCCATCGAACGTAAGTGGGTGGGAGTAAGGGCGTAAGGGGCAAAGTCTGCTTAGATGTAGTTGGAGTTTCATGCATTTTTAGAAGCGCCGCAGATCGTGGTTTTGTTTTTGCATGGTCGTAATATAATCATGACTTTTGAATATTTGATATCTGCTCGTCCGACTCTCTCCCTCTCTCAGTGGATTTGGGATGTTCAATCATGACACTGGGGCCAGGGCGAAGCGCACCGCGGCGGAAGTTGGTTTGAGTAGGTGGCCCGGGTATAAATTATGAATAGCGAGTAGAGGCACAAATGTTTGGAATTTGCAATTTTCTCACTCATTTGTCTCCTTGCTTTTAGCTGTTAGTGCGGGAGTGGCTCCGACGAAAATCCGCGAGGGTTGCAGAAATGGGGTTGGGCGAAGATATGCATAAAAAGGGAATATTAAGAGTTCTGTATCCATGATGTTGTAATTTATTACACGAACATGCTTCGAATTTATGTGTGACAGTGCGCGCAAATGACTGTTGAAATATTTTGCTCATTAAAAAGTAAGAACGAACAAGTGTATGGGGGACGGTGAGCTAGGCGCAGTGGAAGGACGTGGTGATGGGAAATGATCACGCTGTCTAGGGGAGAATACGATGGAATTCTAAATTAGTGCAACCAGTCTACTAGTGATTAATAAGAGATGAGTCAGCTGCTGAGTATTAGATGCACTTTCAGTGCTTCATAAGAGTCATGGGTTATTGCACTTACTTAGGTGTCATGCGTTTATATCGTATAAGTTGAATGGCCAACTTGGAAGCACATATTTTATATGATTGTCTCATTAGTTTGAAGGACATGGGGTCTACGGTCATCGAAGAGGAGACTAATCCGCTGCATAAGATATAAGTGTTGGGCTTACATTCCCATCTAATAGGTTGTAATCTTGCAGTCTTGTGGATTTGTTCAAGCATGGCAGATTCCTAGAATTCGAAAACGCAATTAGAGGTGAAGCAACTTCACTCGTGGAAACAGACATGAGCAGTCACTCATACCAAGGGACGCGTTCAAAGAGCTCTTATTCATATTTTTCTGTTAATGAAGACCTTCTACTAAAGTAACACAAATTTGGGTGTCACCTCAGGCCGAGGTGAACGTGGGCATATCTGATGTCCATATTGGGCGTGCTATTGGACCTAAAGTTGTATGCTAACTCTCAATGCAGACAGTTTATAGGAGTTGAACAAAGGCACACACGCAGTCGACATCCAATAGCGGAATTCGGAACAATTCAGTCCAGCCAGCTGGCACGAATCCCCTAGTGTCACTGTCCATCCAGCTTGTTCTTGGTTCCTTTTCCTGCCGATGCTCCCGCCCAAATAGAGGG
The DNA here is from genome assembly GCA_905231855.2 of Eristalis tenax. NCBI lineage: Eukaryota > Metazoa > Arthropoda > Insecta > Diptera > Syrphidae > Eristalis > Eristalis tenax. The sequence continues at coordinate 60,388,339 of HG993125.1, read as the reverse complement.
AAATTATTTGCAAGAGGGCCGAACTGACTATGAATAAGATTCTGCCCCCGAGACAGTGTTCATTTCATTTCCGATGCCTTATTCGTGGTGTGCTATACATTCACCATATTAAGCATAACTCCGATACTTTAGTGACCCCTTGGGCTTGATCGTCGGGCTAGGAGCTTGTGTACTCCCCTTTCTGTGGCTGGTGTTGGATGTGAAGACTTTCAGTTTTGTGGTCATCTTATTCCAGGCGAGCGTTCTGCAACCAAACGGAAGCTGATAAATTTTGAACAGACTTTTGAACACTTCCTTTATATTTGAATGATCCATCGGATAGCGGAAATTGCAGTTCGAAAAATTATGGCCCTAGGACTCATCTTTATGGAATCCCTGCTGTGTTGGAGTAATGTTTGATGCCATCGTAGTAGTTCGTGGCATCCATCGTCATTCTAGTTGTGCCGTTCCACCAGGAAACGGTCACTGTTCTCTTTGAGGTCATATCGGACAATGACTCCTGCAGCACCGAATTAACTTTTTGTAAGTGTAACGGCGAAAACATCCCTTCATTGCAGGCTGTCTCTGAACGAGATGGGTGAGCATTTTAACATACACCTCATGTGGGTGCCGGGACACCGAGCAATTGCAAAGCCGACGAATTCGCTAGGTTTGGCACATTCCTCACCCAAACAAAACTAGGTGTTCCACCTTTCATGCCAATCGAAAATACACACAATCAACATCACTAATCGTAAATGGCTAGAAGGCACCATTTGTCTCAAAACAAGGCCATCGTTTAATATCAAACGATCACTGAATCTGCTTAGACTCAGCAGATCTTCACTCAGGACGCTCACCGGCGTCATAACAGGTCACTGCACAATTGGCACCCATGCCCGCAGGTTGGGGGTCCCCTATAATGACTTCTGTAGAAGCTGAATGGATGGAGAGGAGGTTGAAACCGCAGATCACCTACTCTGCTCGTATAGCGCGCTGGCAAGTCGTAGAGTTTCACACCTAGGAGCCAACTGCTTCAACAGCCTCAATGAGCTAAAGAGCGTCGGTATTAGCCATTTAAATCGCTTTGTCACAAGCACCAACTAGTTTTAATTGTTAGGGGGAATCGAAACAAGAACAATGTCCCTTCGTTGGCAGCCAGCCACTATAACGTAACCTAACCTAAGTGTAACGGCGACTCTATGAGGGACTATTTATGATGGCACCATTTTCGAAACACGCCTGGGTCACTCTCACCACGAAAATACTTCTTAATCCGTCCAAACACATTTCAGCAGCTAGATTTCCGTTTCCTGCTAAAAAATTGCAGAGGCAAGGAGGTCAAGGAATTCCTTGCACACCACTTTCTCTGCTATACAGCTCAAAGTTAACTTGAAGAAAGAGTGAAGCCTTTTCGGGACTTACTTTCGCCACAGCAAAGCAATCCTGGCTTCAGGCGTTTCAGTCCTTTCATTGCTCATACAAAATGGCTTGAAAATCTGGAGTCTCTTTATCAGAATGGGTTTTAGTACGACTGTTCTCTGAATACAGCAACCGACGCTGTAACCGGCTGTCGTACTCATGCATGCACTCCCAAGACGACATCCCTCCCAGAGCGCGGCGTCGTGTTATAAATAAATAAATTCTCACACAACCCACGCATCTGTGCAGCAGACCAGAAACATCAGAATGAGCTGTCAGTCAATGGAAAATACACGAAAATTGTGGACTATTTTAGGGCATCTTGCGCCCTTTAAGTGGGTCAAGTAATTCGTTCCGCATAGGAACGCCACTTCTCGTTCCACCATCCATCGTTCACGAGTCATTATCTCAGAGCAGACACCCATTATTTCGTGCATCGCCAGATCCACACATGACATCTGTTCGTGGTGGGATAGTAATTTTCTCGTGTCACCATTTTTTATGGAAATTCCTCACACACTCTCAGGTACGCAGTTTAAGGCTCTCGGTGCCTGTGCTCATGATTAAGTTCTCCTGCTTGCATGGTAATTGTCTTACTGCTTTCATATTTAAAAGGGTTACCCTTTGGATAATAGCGTGGCATACACACGGACACATACCACTCTCCTGTGATCATTTCCATTCCCATCACCACAGTCATCATCATCATCATCAACTTCACAAACTGGGTGTTATGCTGGCACACGGGAGGGGGGTAATACATTTGTTGTCCCATGACATGGAATCACATCTGTGTGCTCTCTCCTTCTGCGAGGAGTTTTTCTTTGAATGGATATGCGGTGATGACCTACTTAATTGCAGGAGCACAACTTGAGGTAACAATGATACCCACACATGCACCTACAAACTGACAGAGTGTGGACGAGGATGGGGATGAGGATAAGGGGACACGAAACTGAGTGTAGTGCGCAATAAATTTCATTACAAAGTGACGACAGATTTCCTGGCTTTGCAGTGAGTGCTGTTGTCCCTGGGATCAGGATCACATGCGACGACAATCCATTACTGGTGCGCAGGGATGCCTTCCCACAGACTTCCTGTGGCCGTGTCCGTAAGGAGATGCACGGTATTTATTTTTCGGAAAGGATTGTATGCACGGTAGCCACATATCAAGGGCTTGTCGTTTCAAATCCGTTCTTTTCCTGCTTATGCTTGTCCTGGGATGTGATAGAGGGGAGGCATAAGTAGGAAAACCGGATCTTGTGGTGTTTGAGGGACTTAATTTCTATTATGTCATTACTTACGGTCGCTGAAGTTCTTAGTGACGATGATGCTGTTGGACAAACTTGCCCTGAGGCGGGATTAAGTATGAAAACGGAATTCGGAGAATTTTGCAAAAAAAAAAAAAGAATATCGCCACAGCCCGCCCCAAACGACCTGTAAGCCTATTAGGGGAGATTGAAGTGCGGTCGAGTGAAGGTGAAGCATTGTCCCTGCATTAACAAATCGATAAAAGGTTCAAGAGCTAGCTGCGGAATGATTTTTCATCCTGCCTCTGATCGTTTTCATTGTGCATTCATCAGAGTTGCTGTGACGAAAGGCCTTCAATGGAATGACTGTCTGGAAGCGAAGGGCTTTTAATGGACCAAATCGTGACCCGTGTTGGGGCGAGGATAATAAAAGGATTTCCTTTTTGTGTGGGAGCTTGCCGGTTTAAATTATCGATTTTCAACTGAGTCCGCTCGCGTTGCTTTTGCCGGTGGAGTAAAGGCTCTTAAAGCAAATATTCGAGAAAGAATGTTGTCCTCTTCTACTCATGGCATTTCAGACAGAAATTTTTATGCGAACTTGGGCACTCAACTTAGTTCATTAATTCCCACCAAAAATGTAACCCACCTCCCCTTGCTGATTGAAATGCTGGACGTAAAGGTCTCAATCACGTTGTCTACTCTTCACATATCGCGTCACCAAACTAGGCGCTGCCTCTGCACGTTCCAAATTCCCCCCAGACGCCGACGACGCCGTCAATCACGACGTGACTTTAAAGCCTCCCTTCAGCGCATTACATTGTGGAAGAGGCCATTTCAAATCGTTCAAGCTCTGTCACGTCGGTCGCCCAGGCATATACATAGTTATGCCTCAAAGGACATCCCCATGAAGCTGCAAAAAAAAATTCAATTAAACCTCCCCTCTTGCCTCTCGCGTGTGGGTCTAAACCGGCGAACGACTAGAGAACTTGGCACAGCTTTAAGTGGCCCCTATGCCGCAATCAGAGTGTGAGTGGTTGTGGACGAATGAAAATGCGAGTGGTGAAAGAAGGGGGCTCAAATGAATTTTTAAAGTCACAAACACTGGGCGCCTTCTCGCGGGACGAAAACAAATAAAGTTTCCAATCATTTTTCGATTGTTATCAAAATACACTTTTTTTCAATTTATTTTTATTATTCCCTTCGTCCTTGTGGCCCTTGGGGCATGGGTGCGCTCCCCTCGCAACTTTCTCTCCTAGAGCTGGTCGTTTGCCAAAATGAAACAGCTCATACAAAGATGCCCATTTGACATGCTAAGGATGAAAAAAAGCAAACCATCCGAAGTTAAAGTGATATGTACTTTAAGGATAACGGGTCTGGAATATTGACAGATCCTCGCAGCACTCTCAATTACAAAGGCTACCGCTGGGTAAATCAAATCAACACCGATTGACAACAAAGGATACCACAACTCATGCTGTTTATGACTAGACAAATGGCCCAGACTTGTTTGTGGATTCAAGGACCACGGGTGGACAAAGTAACAGACTCCTTGTGATCAATTGAATCGCAAGTGGATGATGGAGGGCTTCTTTTGTGGTTTCTGAGTAAGACTCATCGTGGGAAATGCCATAAATCATCCCGCAATTTCAAAGTCGGCATTGAAATCTGTCATGGAACGAACGATTCTGCTTAACGATTCCCGGGTCGGCCGAGTGCCGCAGACAAGATGACGGGGTTGGATGATGGGAGGCAAAAAAACCACACATGGGTTTGGTAGAATTTGAAAGGATATTCGGCACACGTTGTGCTAGAGAAATTAAAAATCAATAACAGTCCCATGCATGATGAGTGGGAGCTGGGCGCCGGGTTTCAGTGCCCGGGCGGCCGAAACAAGTTGGACACCTCTACACGATGTCCAATGGATTTTGAATAATAGCACACTCACACACAGAGTTGAATGTGATTTATGATAGTCCTGGACGATAACACTTTCGGACAAATAGAACGACAAAAGGGAATGCGGACTGAATGGAGTGGGGACAGTGTTGTCATGCTGAAGGGAGGGCGAGAGGAAAATGAATGAATGGCAGTTCATTGATGGGTCTCAGGCTTTGGCAGGTTGGCAAGAAAGCAATCTCTAGGATGTGACATGTACATATCACAACGAAGATGAAAGTGCTTGTCGGTTGATGTGCGGTCAAATAGGTAATTGCTCCGAAATGCAGACGATCAGATTTGATTGCTAGGTACTGCAAGTCGGAGTTTGGCGAGGCGTGTGCTTGTGCTTGCGTTAAAGCGCTCGTTTGCCTCGGCGTTGCAGCTTGGCCCATGTCGAGTAGTATTCTGAAACAATATGATGTCGCTTTGTTGGTCGATACCGCCTTCAGTCACTTTAGGCGCCGATCCCGTTCTTGATTCGCGATTAGATGTGGCCTCAGGGATCCGGAAATCTCAAACGGACAAAGAGCTTCAACATGCTCCTCAATTCAGGATTAGCGCGATTTCATTTAACAACACACAACGAGGGTTAATTTCTGGAGGCAAGCAAGTCACTTCCATCACCACTCGACAGACGCAGGCAACTCTTATGAGTAATCTGCAAACGAATTCCATCCATTCCGATCCAATTCGCATTCCCTGATACCCGCATACCCGCTTTCCAGCACAATTGTGGTGACTCAGTCCTTCTGGCCATGAGGCAGCAATTTTATCATTCTTGACACAAACAGCTTCCTCGGTTACCGACAATAGGAACCGCACTTAAGTGAGCCCCATCACAAGCTACCTGACATCTTTGAGCCACCCGCGAGGAGGCAATATGACAGAGATTGGATTCCTTGCTTTTATGCATGACACAAGTGATGTTATTGCCAGAACGTGTCGCCGGACGAACATCAATAAAACGCACGAGACCCTCACAAAACCACCACTCGCTGTCATTTCAATTTACAGCCCCCCGCCATCTGGGCCAGACGCACCAAGGAGAGATCCTCATAAAATAATACACTTACTTCTTGAAATGCTTCATTAAAAAGTCAACGCTACCATAAAAGTGCCCTCATCTTTACCGTAGAACTGCCGGATACTTCAAAGGACTAATCAAGACATTAAAGCCAGGACCTCAGGCATAGTTGATGTCATTTTTGATGCCGCAACACCATCGGTCTTGGTTCCCATAGACACGCTCACTCAAAGGGTAATTGTCGATTCCATAAACTTTTAATTACTGAAATTGCTTCAGATTAACACAAAAGTGTTTCTTCCTTGTGACCCCATCCCTTCAGAGCCCTTCTTGCACGCAAACTTCCGGGAATAGCATAAGCTCCTGCCATCGTTCTAGTTCCCTACCCGAGGCATCAGCGACATCGCAGAGTTGCCTGCTAAGGACAAGAATAGATAGCGGAATTTTCATTCATCAAAAATCTATTCACTCCGTGGATACACCTCAGCCCTTTCGACGACCGACGTCGTCGTCGTAATTCCACTGCCATTGGGCAGCACGCGATGAACGATGTCCTTTTCCACTTCGATGATAGATGAGCGCGATGATTTACTGATAAACCCTCACACAGAGTATATCGGCGCGCACACAATACACAGCCGACACATTCCCCAGTGCGATTCGTCCTTTTGAAGGTTTTGCACTTTTGTTGTTTCCACTCCTGCCGTGCTGTGTGCTCCACATTCATGCTTTATTCACTAACTATGGCAATCACCGCTGCTGAATCATTACTATGAAGCAACTTTGCATTCCTCCCCGGCACAACCCCATCATCCTCTTCGACGTCCTGTTTGTGCACACAAACAAACAACGGCTTCATTACACATTCCCGAATTGGATCCTGGTACCGGTCCAGGTGGTATCTCTGCTCCCAGCCCCGAAGAGCATTGTTCGGCGCATACCTGGTTTCATGTTTTGATTCGAAGCAGATGCATGTGTATGTGTGACGTGCCCCATCTGCGTGCGGTGGGAGTGGTGGCAGGATTGATACTCACTTTTTAAAGAAGCGACTATTTATTATGAGGACTTAAAGTGCTTTTTGTCCTGCTGCGCCGTGTCACCATGTCCATTGTATGAGCACGCCCATTAGAGTGGGGGTGGTTGATCACCCCTGGGGCGGGCCGTGCTACTTGAGTTTATTTTCGCAGAGGGCCCTTGTAATTAAGAATCTCTGAATTAAGTGCGGTATACATTAATTCATGACGTTCGCAAACAAGACGCAGGACGTGGCAGTGTCTGGCAGGACGGCGCCGACGGCAGAAGCGGCGGCGGTGGAGAGTGATTAAAATAATTTCTGAAAATGAGAGTTTTTTGTGTCCTCTCCATCAGAGGCTGTTTTTTGTGTGTTAAAAGAGTAGGCAGTGATTATCGTAGATTTTCGCGACATAATTGGATTGGGCGGGGGAAGCTCATCTCATTTTTTCCTCTGCGACAGGAAATGGACGTTGAATGGAATTCAGAGTCTGCCTGCGGAGGGAAAAGCCTTTCGTCGGCCTCATTGCAGTCCAGTTTACTGAAGTTTTCATCGATTCACTTGAATTTAATTGCAGAAATCATCAACAATTCGATTAGCTGCGAATGAAATTATTATTGCAGCGGCGATGTTAATCGTTTTGGATAATATGGAGTGTATTTATTTTTGCCAATTTGAGTAAATATTGCTATTGCCTGTGTCACTGAACTGAACCGTTTGTTCTTTTTTTTATGGTGTCACAAGCCAAGTTTCTCATCTGATGTCCAATGCTTACCTGGAATCAATGATCCTAGTATGGAGTCGACAATTCGGAGAGAATGGCATTGCAAGTACTCACGCATTGTACACAGAGGCGAAACAGAGCCCTGGTTTAAGAAAATCAATAAAACCCTGACCTCCATCAATTCATTGAAGTCTGCACAATTCAAACCGTTATTCCCCTCGTAAAACAAATATTTAACAAGTACATACCACACCCACCATCGTGAAGGTTATGCGATCCACCCGCCGTGCACAAAACATTCCACGGATTTATTCCACACCAAAGCTCCTCGAATGACTGGCATAAATATTGAATAAAACCCACAAAAATCCACAGCACCAACTTAAGCGGATCCCATCGGCATCCGTGGCATCCTCGTAAACCATCTGCACGACAACCCAACACCACAGGCTTCAATTAATTTTCCTCTCAAAGACATATTGTCGCTGCTTGCGAAGGGAACAAAAAAAAAAAAAAAAAAATAACTAAAGAAAACTGTTGTACGAGAACTGTCCTCCCTGTCAATGATGGTCTCTTTTTCAAGGACGCTGCTGACAATTAATGATGACAGGCTTAGGATGGCAGTACTTGCAATTTTTTCCCCTAATCGTGTTTCTTTCCCTCGCGAAATATGAAATAAATGAAACGTCATTTTGTAGCTTGTATAATCATAGCGTTAAAGGAACAGAGGACCAGAGAAATGCCCGAAGGACGATACAGAGGAATTTACCGTCACCGAAAATGCGACGTCAGGAATTATATTCAATTGTTGCCTCAGGTGTCCTCTGGTATTTCTTTTGGTTGGCTTCTCACGGAATTCCTTGTCAAATACACGAAATTAAATTCGTGCAACAACAGGAAGGAGTAAGGTAAAAATAACGGTGGATAAGAAGTTAAACAAAAATCAGGATAATGAATTTGGGTGAGGGTAAGGTAAACAAGGTAAGCCAAAGGCGGTGTAACCAGGGCAATGGTCTAATGCTACACTTTGATTGGGTGGAAGGAACGCATGCACGACTGGGGAGGGTTTGAATTTAGGGTAACGCTTTATGAATTTCGTAATCTGTGGTCGAAAGCATACAAGAATACAAACTGGCATGTGGGGATGGGTTCAAACGGATTGCGTCAGGGGTTTCTTTTTATAGATTCCCAAACATCGCTCTTGGGATACCGAAAGTTTGTTCAGGGTTATGACATATACAGGTCATATTACAACGTTTCTTGCTCCTCCAGGGGTTCGAGGGCCTTTTAATGCCCGTGAGTGTAGAGACTTAGTCAATTTATAAATCAAGTGATACACTGTGACCATCTAGCCACTTTGTTCACTTTCGTTCAGTGTTCTTAAGTTCCATTCACTTCAAAGAAGCAACCATGGGAACATTGGAATTTGACGATGTAACTTTGCGTTCTATACCCAAATTGGGGTATTCAGCTCATGATCCCGGAAGGGTTATCGGTACATCCGTTTCACTTATTCCTTCTTAAAACTTATTCCTAGGATGAATTGTTTCCCAAGGACAGCCTCAGAATTCAAATTCTCCAAAAGGCTTACTTCGTCTATCCGTTTTCCATTTAATTGAACTGGCCATCCCAGAAAGGGCAGAGATAATAAAATCACTGGTCCCACGAAAGTCTTCATTACATATTCCCTCCCGCCATTCTATGGTTTAATTGTTTACTTAATTTTATTTATTAACAAAAATCCCACCATCCGCAAACATCCCCCCCTCCCATCCAAACTAAAACCAACACTCTGTGTATATATTTTAATCTTCTTAACTTCACCATCATTCTGTTCTCTCGATGAAAGACTTCAAAAGGACCAACCACCATGAAAAAGAAAACACTGAGCAAAAAAGGGCCAACAAATAAATGAAAATATTTATACGAGAGTATACAATATTGCAGTGCATGCGGTGAAATTACTTAAGTAAATCCTTGCTCTCATCCTTTTGCGTTATGTTTCGCAATAATTTGAAAAGTTTCTTCATCAAAACAAGACTGAAAAAATAGAAGTCATGGGGAGAAGGGGGACGAAGAGAGTGAGTGAGAGAGAGAGAGTAGAGTAATATTTGTACACTAGAACCCGCATACTGCATAAGACCACCAAAAATGCAGTCAGAAACTGCAAAAGCTGTTTTCCGGGCCAAGAAGAGCGAAAACATGCAGGCAGTGCATAACCCGCTCTGAGTTGAATGGAGACTACCCTACCACGGTTGAAGGGAGTGTTAGAAGGGAGAAGACAAACGATTTGGTATTGACAAAAATCAGTGACACATTTGAGTAGAGCCACGGTACGAAATTAAATGGAACACCAAGATTGTAGTTCGCCATGAAGCCGTAGGAAGTTCCAATTAAAACTGGATCCCAAGTTCTGCGAACAATACGGTTGCCGGCATGAATACCTGTTGATTAAAATGATCAGTGATGTCAGGGAAAATGGGATGTCTGTCAGTCAGTCTGCGATACGCAATCTGATATCAAATCTTTTTGATTGAGCACCGTCATATTTCAAGTATTCATGCTTCATTAAGCAAAGGTGAACGAAACTTAACGAAACTGAGCAAAGGGCTTAGCCACAGCGTTTCATTTCTTTGTAGACGCTGGAGTTGTTGATTACAGTTGGCTCATAGGCACGTCAGATGACACACAATAACAGTGAGCTTAAAGTTACTCCCAAGTTCATTTCGGACTTAAGTGCCACTCATGGAAGAAGTACGAGAATGGATCGATAAGCAACGTATTTAACAGCGTGAAATGCTGTATGGTATCGTTTGATAGTTGGAAGTATACAAGGGCAATGCATGCAACGCTAACTTGCAAAGATTACCATGGCGTGAGGTGTTATTATTCGCTAATCAAATCTTGACAACACGTTGCGTGTATTTTAAAACACGTGTACCTATGAACCCAACCACCAGAGGCTTAAGCTTAAGGTCAGCATATGAAAAAATAGACTTGCCTTGTCCCACAGAAGAGCTAAGCTCTACCGTAGACACAAGGAATCTTTTTGGGAGTTCGATTTCACGTGAATGCACGCGTTCGGACTTCTGTTAAACGAAAGAATGGTAGTACTCAGTCTTGTCTAAATACAGACGTACATAACTAGTAGGGGTATGTGCACATGTAGACCCGTGAGCAACGTATAAAAATAAGCGAATCATGGCTACTCGTGTATAGAGGTATGTGTACATGTATACCCGTGTGCAGCGTATAAGATTAGCAAATCACGGGTACACGTGTATAGGGGTGTGCATGTACACATACCCCTATATACGTATGCAACGCATAAAAATATATGAATCACGGTTGCACGGGTATAGGGGTATGTGTACACGTTTACCCGTGTGCAGCGTATAAAAATAAGTGAATCACGAGTACACGTGTAAAGGAGTGTGTGTACATATACAACCGTGTACAACGTATATATTACCGTAAGCGAATCACGGGTACACGTGTATAGGGGTGTGTGTACATGTATGAAGGAAATATAACAAACTAACGACGACGACAACGACACCGCATTGATGACTCCTCATACTGACCTATACCAACGCGATGCGAGCAGACCCACTTAGTTGTCAAAGGCAGCTCGTTCGTTGTGCCTGATGATCGCTGTCCTTGACTTATAACTCAACCCCACATCTATACCCGTGTGCAACGAAATCCACATGTACTAAGGTTGACAGAATGAAGCCAAATGAAGACTGGCAACAAAAACTCACGAGCATACTCAAAAGCCAGAGCTCTAGAAAAGATTGACAGCCACATATTCTACCGCCTCAGTGACGCCCTTATCTCCAGTGTCCCAGTCAGCAGATTTTAATATGCACCGAACTAATGCAATAATTCAAGTAATTAACTCCTCGGAGTTCATTTAAAAATAAGTGATTTGATTTTCCTGGAGACTAACTTCACACGAACTGATTTCTGACCAAAGGTAAGCACACCCTATCTCGACACAAAATAAAAGTGAAGAGAAAAAATGATTGCATCATCATTGCAACGTCAATCTGATGAAAATATAGAGGGAAAAGTTAATTTACAACGAATGCAACATCAGCTGTATTCGCTGGACCCTTTGCAGCACATCCCGGCGCATGGCTGACGGCAAAAACCAGACCAAAGGACGAGCGCTGTTCTCCTCCACTTTTTTTTTTACCGCGCACACCAACCATAAGACAGGAGATAAGGATGTTGCGCTGAGAAGAATTGTGAATGCGAACCAACCGCCACCAGCACTACACTCCCCCACCCCACCACCCATCCATATCGACCGTTGCGGAGAATAAGTGAGAAAGCAGCGTTCTTGAATTTTTTATAAATCTTTGATCAAAACCCGCTGTACGAGCGTGGTACACTCTGAAACCATAGATTCAGTTGAATTTATTCAAGGATTTTGGAAGTGCAAGAAACACGCTTCGCTGGGGCGAAAATATGCAACGCCAGAAATAAGGACATGTAACAATGTTTATGCGAAAGTTTTCCGGAACCAAATAAACGTCCAAGTGTCCGTGGGAGACCCACCCCCGGCCCCATCTGTGATCTGTTCTCAAGGGATCCATGCTGTACCCATCGCACATCGTTTATTGCGTTTCTCAAGGAGAGCATATCGTTTTCAGCCATACGGGGATTAAAGATAAGTGCCCAACCATATTCGCCCGCATAGCCAGCGAAAAGATACTCGCACTTCTTCCTCGCATCCTTATTGTGAACCAGATAAGCAGAATGGAAATTATTATTACACTTGTCCTTTCACTGGTCCTCCGGTTCCACCAAGCAGGGGGGTATTTATTTTACAGTTACCAAATATCACGCAAAGACCAACAAAAAAACATGGCCACTGCATTGCATAATGTAGCTGCTGTTGACGCACCACACTGCTGCCGCACTGGAAGCCCACTTCACAGACTGGGTTAAGATACCTGATTGCTTCTATGCACGGTCGCGTTCCGCGGTGGCACCCCTCCCCATTCTGGTGGTAGAATGAAGCCTCTTCGATAGGGTACTAATGGAAGGAAGAATAAGAAGAGAACTTGTGTATCTATGTAAAGTGAAGTGAAGTGGGGAAGGCTGCAAGCGCGATGCAGAGAGAGAATGCAGGATGAAAACATCAAGCTAGCACTCCAAATGAAGTTGGATATAATTTGTAATCCTCTTACGTTCTTGGTGTACAAGTATACTGCCACTAACTGGAGCGTAAAGGGTGTCTTGAAAAATTCATGAGAAGACGAACGAAAGCAGTTTCCTCTTGGTGGATGAATAGACGTGTAGCGACTCTGTGGGAAAAATGCCAGTGGTGGCAGTGGTGGGCGGATTTTGTGTTTCGGCAAAGAGGGTGGTCAAGATCTGATTAGAGCATACAGGCACCTAACACCCTGGCAGTTCTTGCAATGGAGATGAAGGGTGTCGGAATGTGAGACTACTGCAATTTTAACTTGGTTTCATTAGAGGCGGGCAGTGGTGATGTGGGCGATGCGTGGTGTTTGGTCGATAGCACAGGTTTTTGTTGATGAAGTGGCTGTCAAAATAGTGGGTACTGAGCCGTTTATTTAGTCGTCCTAGTAGTCACATCCCAGGTCTTCCGAATTATTATGAACCAAGCCTCGTGGCGTCATTTTCTCAATCTGCAACTCATCCCATTCATACCCCATCGCACTCTGAGCTCAAGTGCTCAAGTAACTTTCCCATCCGAGCTCCAGTGGATTTTCCATTTATTTAAAGACCGTATGAACGTATAGTCATCTTTGACTATGAACCCCCTATCTCCTGAGGGTAATTCCTGAGTATTCCCTGCTTCTGGCATATCCATGATTGCTGGCCTTGATATGACGTGTATATGACTCGCGGTTGATGTGATTTTCAGACGGGGCATATCTGTTCATCATCGACACACGCTATTGTCCAGATATTCGCTTCTCTGTGACAATTGTTGTCACAGCCCGTAGTGGGCCAGGGCCTAGCTTCTTAGCAACCACTCGTGCTGTGCGTCCTATTTTTCTTTCACGAGTGGCAGGGACCTACCGTTGTATGCCGACTGCGAACGTCCCGAGAATCGAACCCAGGCAGCGAGGTTCGGTTGTATACAACGCCACGGCCACCACAAAGAAAATGGTACCATTCCCTTAAACAAATTTCAGACGCCATTATCCCCAACCGTCTCCTCATATTCTTCTCAGTCTTCGAGGTATGCCAACTGGAGCCGTCTGAATTGCTATGAAGTCATTCTTCCACTTATGTCATATAACCTCCCTCTATGATCAAAGTTTTGTGACAATTTTGCACAAGCCTTTGACACACACGACAGTCCAAAGAAGTGTCCTCTAGAAACTTGAGCACTTCGTCAGTAGTTGCTGTGTCTCGTTCCGACTGCTCCCCTCTCGGTTTGGGGAACATGCACAAATCGACAGTCTAACACAAGTCCAATATGGTAACTCAATGAGTTGGAAAACCTTCAATACGTCTTAACGGCTTGTCAGAGAAAGAAAACGCTAACAATCGAACCGCGCATAGGAGCAACTTTTTCCACATCAACTGGTTAAAAAGTTTCGAAATCCAATTTCCAAATTGATTCCAATTTCCACCGCCCCCATCACCACTTCCACCACCCCCATCACCACTTCCACCACGGCCGTGTAAACAGATCCACCAACTCCGGCAGTTCGCGTGCTTTTGCGAAAACTTATATTTTTGTCATTAGTACGTGTTTGGCAGGCCCTCGTCGAACGTGCCCGCCGCGATGACATTGAAAAATCTACTCAATCCCAATTTTCCACAATGGAATCGATTTGGAAACGATTTTCTGGTGAAAAGTTTTCTTCCTCAAACTATTTGCCAACAACTCCTTGTGTGACACACACACACGCACACCAGCCAGAGATGACGTACACAACCAGCAATTGATTTGATAAATCGTTTTGTGTCGAGAAGTTGCCCAGGAACGCAGAAGAACACAAGACAACACAAAAAAAAAAAACAAGTCATCGGCCGGAAACTTGCCGCTTTCAAAGGGGAGCAGACTCGTCGCATCGACTCAGGATTCCTGGATTCCTAAACAGAAATGAAGATAAATGCTTCTATGTCTGTCCTGCAGTGGTTGGGGTGGCTGTGGGAGGGTTTTAGGCCGGCTAAGACCCTCGTTAAAAGCAGAAATGAAACAAGCGATCCAATGGCAAGCAGTGCCAAATGGAATAAACAGCTCCTCCTGGCCTATATGGGAGATAATTATGTATCCTCCGACAATTACTCCGAAACTGTCAAGGCGGCGACATGGGGCGGGTGTGCCGGGGCGGATGTGCAGGAAGTTGTGATGACTTCTGCAGCAGTTGCCAGTTAGCTTAGGGTATGGATGACGGTTGACGGTTGACGGGTGAACGGGCCACTTATGGCGCATATGTATGCTAACTGCAGAAGGGATTGGAGAGAACTTTGCAGACTGTGGATTACCGAAGGCATTGACTACAACTAGGTACGGCAATAAGACGACTCTGTTGTCGTTGTCCCTGTCGACGCCAACGTCGAGTACGAACACAGGACACACTACGCAGTCTACACACCGACATTGACGTTAGTCCCTCTGCCATATACGAGTACTTATTAGAATATTTCCCCCATACTGACTGTGGGGAAGGGAATGAAGGGAAGCAAAAAGGGATGTCATAATATCTTGGCTTTGGAACGCTACCCAGCACACAGTCATATCTCGAATGTTCCTTCTGTTCTGCTCTCTGATTCTTGAATTTCTGAATTTGATTTTCGGTTTCCGTCGGTACGTGCATGGGGTCCTTCTGTTCGCCAGATATTGCATGTAAACATTTCAAACACACTCAATGCACGCTACTTGTCTTATTCACAACCCACACCTACGCATATCCACTCTCGATTGACATCCATCGGGAAAAGAACGTCGAGAGTGGCTTTCAGATGTTCACGGATATATTCCTCTGGCACGTCGACCCCACCCACGGCATCAGACCACGTGCACAGTGTGTGAAATCGTATTCTCGTTACCCTCTCATTTTTGTGTTTTTTTCTTCATTTTTGCGCAATGTGCGAATGTGCCCTGTCAAATGGAATTTTTGTGAGATTTTGTTTAGTTGAATGTCCTTCGATTTGCTTACCATGTTGACTGCTGTTTTATTCAAATCCGTCATACATCCCAGCAAACGGTGCCGCTTGATGGTTTTATGGAAAACGATGCTGGGCATGAGGGATGTTGTGTTCGTTTTGTAATCGCTTTCAAATATGTGTGTGCACTGATCTACTGGATGAAGGCAGAGAGCAGAAATAAAACATGAATCCTTTGCACATGCCAGTGAAAAATGTTCAAAATCCATGTCAAGGATATGAGTTGTTTGTGTTTCCTTCTAATTGTTCGACTCTGCTTCTTTTGAGCTGAGTATATTGTTCTGCCATAGCAGGAGATATATATGTTGAATGCTATGCCAGGAGATATCCATACTACGCGGGAGCTGCATCCTCTGAGAAAGAAAGGAAGGAAACAAGGTTGTGTCATGTCAATTCTTCAACGTGTTCGTATTTTATCCGCTTTTGTTTAGTCCTCCGCGTGGAATCTATTCGGAATCATTGGATTTTGGCAGACATTTTCTCGGAAGCTATCCTGAAAGAATTTCGTTTGTTATATTGAAAAGGGGTTCAACTCCATCCGATGGAGGAGACTGAATGGATAAGGTTGTGTTCTAGCTCATCTACATCAGATGGATGAGCAGAGGATTCTGTGCTGCCTCACTTCAGATTCCGCTGAGTCATTGTTGTCGTTTTATTTTCAAACAACAGCTCCCAGCCAGTGGCGCAACAACGTAGCAGAGGACATCCGCTTTTAAGGTGGCTTTGTGCAGAGTATGTTAATGTGCCGTTGTTGTTGTAAAACTGCGTGCCCATGGACGAATATGGACAAAAATCAAAACCGCGAAACTTTTACTTTATAAGCCCTAGTCCTACTTCGGTGTCCTCCTTCTTGGAGGATTGTGTTGAGTCGGCGTTGAATATGCCATCGAATCCAGGGTCACTGAAATGAAGATATCGGTGGTTCTTGGGCAACAAATTCATCATTATGTGAAAATGACTATTATCATTGTTATTGTTTAATTATCCGAGAGAGGGATTGTTTGTTGCACCAACGCAACGCCCTGCGCTTGCTTAGCCTAACTACTGCTTCTGGAGTATGCAAGCTGATTAGTTTCGATTTGCTCAACTGTTTAAGTCCCCACTTTCCACTGTACTTCGGCTGTGTGCCAACGCGTGTCCCACTCCCCCAGTTGTTAATTCTGGTGTGAATGTTGGCAACGGCCTGCAGGAATGTCTAACTTCCATTTATGTCGGCTGCCTGGTACTGGATTGAGTCACCAGCGTCCAGCATTGATTTGTGTTGGCTGGCTGTTGTGCGGTGTCATGGTTGTGTGCCGCATTGTCGATGCAATCACAGCAGTGCACTTTGTCCCAGCACGAGTTAATTGCCGGTTACATTCGCTTCTCGCTTGGACTATGGTGTTCATGGTGCTTGTGACGTTATCACTTGTCGGTGTTGTGCTGCTGGTTGAGGATAGGATCACCCGTGCATGTTTTTGACTCCTTTGAAAACCTCTCCTGCATGGCGTCACATTTAAGGATGATCCTTTAAATATCCTTTATTGTGGCAGCACGTAACCCAACACTGAGAGCACTATTGCTCAGGAACAGGTCAGACACATGCCACACGGACTGCCCCTACCTTGCCATTACCAGTAGCACGACGGTGCCCATGATCACTCTGATCGAGTATGAATTTGCCCAGGTTCCCATTGGATATACGGAACGCACAAGCCATGGGCGACTGTGTCGTCAGATTGTGGTCAGGCCGCTCAGTTATCGTCCATTTCATCATATTCCCCAAAACGAGTGATAGCTGCCAGGAAATCGTGATAGCTTCTTGTTTGAGAGCCAGTTCCATCCCGGATCTTGATCTGTAGCGTCACACGCAATAGAAGAGGCAAATACCATCTTGAAGCAGATAAGTTAGAGGTCCGCTCTCCATGTCGTTCGTTGCAAACATAAACTGGTCCATTACATATGAAACGCAGTCCCACTGGCACTTGACAGACACCACTATGATGGCCGTAAGTCGACTTAAGATTATCTCTTTTTTTTTTTCTGTAGAAGAAATTTAAAATCTCCCAGAAAGCTGCAAATTTCTTTCAAGTCATCATCATCGTCCTTGACCCACCACATCCTTCCCTCAGTTTTCAAAAGACACCACCACGACTCGGTCGAATGACTCCACCAAAACCAAGGAGCTCACAAAAATGACGACGGATTTCAGTTAATTCAGGTTGAACTGGTAAACAAATCGAAAAAGAAACAGATTACAGACTGAATAGAGAAAGAAGTCAAAACCTGCTACAGAATCTGAACCAAGTTCCCAATGAACAATAGTTGGTTCTCTCTGCAGATTCCACGGAGTAAACCACCCAACCGCCTGACTTGTTAGTGAATTGAACTTTTCATCGATGAAAAATGAACGAGTTTAATGGTTTCTGACAGCTCTATAAAGCTAAGCAAATCGAACACAAAAGCCAACGCGCCATCGAATGAGTTCCATCCGCTATTGCCATCCCCCATAGATCGCACGCTGAGTTATCCAACCGAGATTGTGTACTCTGCCGCTCCCCTTACCCAACCCATACACAGTCACACACCCACACAAATATATAGCGTTCCTCTTGCAGATTTCCCAAGTGGATTCATCCATATGTATCTACGGGTAGGAAGGCGCTAGAAGACGACTTCTATGTGCATTTGCCAGTTTGTGGTAAGGAGGTGGGGGAGATAAAAAAATTGTACCCCAAGCGGTTTGAATTGCATTACACAGCTGCAATCGAAGGAAACGAGCAAAGGAACATTTTCAGTTTTAATAAAAATCTCAACGTTTTTGTTTTCCTTTTTCTCTTCAATTCACTCCCTTCCGCGATCAATTTTTGTATATCATTGTGCAGCACCGCAAAACAAAACCGTTTCGCACCACCACCGCCACCCACCCTTCTCCGCCCACTCGAGCTACAAACAATGAAGAAGAGAAATGGTCCAGAGCATGAGTCTCCAGAAATAATCGAAAAAAAAAAAAATTCGGAATTTTCGCGCGAGGAAAATATTTTCTTGACACCACTGTGCGTTTGATTTATCGTCGAAGGATTAAAGTTGAAAAGATCTCGCGTTATGTCAGTGCTCAGGGTGGCAGAAAAATTGAAACAATTTAAGGTGAGAGCACTGCAGTCGAACAAAACGCAATAGTGACTCCAAT
This sequence comes from Eristalis tenax, assembly GCA_905231855.2. Classification (NCBI taxonomy): domain Eukaryota; kingdom Metazoa; phylum Arthropoda; class Insecta; order Diptera; family Syrphidae; genus Eristalis; species Eristalis tenax. The sequence goes on along the minus strand of HG993125.1, from coordinate 60,369,655 downwards.
CCATTATCGAAGGACATGGATGAGTGCGGAAGGGGGCGGCAGCACTCCGAACACTCACCTGATGGCATGGATGGTATGCCATGTGTGTAGGCTCCTCCTAAACGCACGTTTGTCTGAGTCGTGCAGGCTTGGCATAGGATCAAGGGGTTACCCGGTAATGTAATGTAATTTGTTTGCTTGCATACGTTTAACGTTTAAGTGTAGGTGTCTCTCCATCCTCCCTCTTTCTGCCACTGGAGTGATGGATGGCTGGGGGGATCCAGGCTCGCTTGCTCCGGGTGGAAAAGTTAAAGGCAGAACGAATTGCCTAGCTTTTAGAGGGTTTGCTTGAGCCGTGGTGACCCTGAAGGGATAACAAACAGACGCCTGATGAATGGGGAGTTATTTTTGTCAGAAATAGGATTATCACATGGATTACATGAAATTTTAATACTTGGGGCCTTAATCCTGGGAATCAATTTACCACTAGAGAGCCAGCCGTGTTCACGTCAGAATTGATAATCGAGGAGCAATAAGATAAACATTTGCCAACAATTTCCTATCACTTTACTCTGTCTCAACTTAGACTCCTGGAAATTTAAGCACTTCACTGCCATTCACTCACTCTTAGAGCAATAATTAATGACTTTGAATGAGGCTTCTCTGTTTTCTCTAAGGCTTGGGATCTGAGGATTCGAAAGAATTGATGATGTGATCTGAAGTAGGCAGAGTGTTTTACTTTAAGTAAATACTTGAGTGTGGCAGAAGATATTTTGTAAGTCAGGGTAACTCTTGCCAACCGCTGGTACTTTCTGTCCGAACAGTAAATTGATAATACGCCCCTTTCTGGAAGTGACACCGCATCTGGCTTAATACAAGGCATTGATAATCTCTGTCGGCCTTCTTCAGGACCCCGAGGTATGTGCAATCGGGCAATAAATACGAAAAGCTCTTGAGAGCGAGGGTTGTGTGTGCAGTTCTTGACTGAAGTGGCTTTAGCCAGCTTCATGTCTGACTGTATAGCCACATGAGAGCAAGCGTGTCATTGCAGTCTTACGTCAGCCTTGTAACACAAAGCTTAACTAGACATAGTCGCTTATTGTTGGTCACCTGCTTGTCCATCAATTGCCTGTGGCCCAACTGCTTGTCTTCTACTAGAACTACTTTTTGCTCAACTACTTGTCGTCAACTGATCGTCGCTCAGTCGCCCGTTGCTCAATCTTGTCATTAAATCGCTTGGCGCTCAATTGCTCGTTCTCGAGCAGGCGAGTGGCGCCCAATGAAAATCGCACAATCCATAGGCAATATATGTCTATTCCAAGTGAACCACAAGCCACAAACATAAAATCAAAAACCACCAGTTTGCCCGTTCGACCCGTGTCCAGTGCAGCATGTTATCGTTCACATTCTCCTCCATTCTTGAAGTTCAACTGCACTTTATTCGTTCTCTCTCGCACTCAATTCTGCAAGGAATGTCCATGAAAAGCTCCACGGCCTCACTCTCAGTGAATGATTACACAAGAACTGACATTTTGAGTTTATCCAAATGTTGTTGAATAATTCTTGACGAGTTTATCTGCCCTCAGAGAGAACCCAGTCTGGTCATCTTTCGTGTAACAAGTAGGCCCCAAATGTGTTGGTTTAGGAAGGTCTCAACTCACCATTAACAAGCAGCAACACAACTACCACTAGAGTCCCATCACAGTTGATGGGGTCTTTTTTTTGTTTCTCACCCTCTCGATGGCAATTCCCTCACAAAAGAATGCCCCTCTTAACACGCCGAAGTTCATCTATTAAAACCTAATGACCTCCCCGCAAGTAATGCCACAGGGACCACCATTGTTAGGTTGTCACCTCTGAGGTAATCGTTTTAGGACAACAATTTTATCACCACCCCCCTTGGCCACTACCGCTCCGCCGACATCTTGGCCGCACAAAAGCCGGCACCTAAGTGACTCCCGGTGTTGTTGCTTACCCAAGACACCTTAACGGGCTCCATTCTCGACATCAGTTGCCAGAAGAACGCTGCGGACAAAACAAACTTTGTTTTTCATTAATTTACCCGACACTCGCTCCGGGGACCGCCACCAGCACTTCCCATTCCAGTAGAAGCGTGTGTGGTGGTGCGGGTGCTGCCGGGCGCTGGGGTGCAGAACAAATAAGAAAGTTTAAATTAGACCGGCAGCACTTGTTTCAGTCATTGCCTCCCATCGTCCGCATCGTTCTTTTTAATTCGCTCGCTGGGAACTTTTAAAGTGTACCTCTCGACAATCTTTTCCACCTCGAAGCGACAGGCTGTGCTAACATCCCGAACGCCTGCACTAGGGAGGAGTTAATATTTTCCTAATTTGATCATAGGTGCGCAAGTTGTATTGGCCAACCGGGGCTAGAGTAACTGCTTGAGGAGAGTGCATTGTCGTGTAAAGGCGCGGAACAGTTCGGCAGCTCGGCAGCGTCCGGCATTCAGCCCAAGTGAGTGTTCAAGTGTGAAAACGTGGAACTTCTCTTGGGTGACGGGAAAGAGGAAGCATTTTGGAAATTAAAAGCGTGGTGAGTGCTCACTGCCGGTACGGTGGACGTATAGAATTTCATGTGGCAAGGACTGCTGGGAGGAAGGAGGGACCTTCATCATCATTTTACGAGCATGTGCGCCTGAATGTCATCCGCCTCGGCATGTGTGCATGTTCTATTATTTCAACACATGTTGCAATGTGCTTTGCCTAATTTATCTGCGGTCTATGTCGGAGTGGAGGATACATGCTGTCAGTGAGAAGGACGCCTCGGTGTGTGCCAGATTGTAATTGCACACATCCTTCCAGCGACAGAGTGACTGAGAGATTCCATGGAATGTGACTGAGAGAGAAAGAGGCCATGACGGACCGGGACTGTCGGGAAGGGGAGCACTTACCGAAGAAGCGGAGTGTTTGTCGAACTGAATGGTACGCTACATTAACCACTCCGCCCGGGGGTGGACGTGAGGCTTCGGATCCCTTTTGGAGATTCGAGTGCATTTTGAATAATGGCATTGCAGCCCATACTCATACGTATCCGCTGGATGGTGAAATAAATTTCAACAACGTCCGATCTGGGCAACTACGGGGTGTACCTAACATCCTCTACACACCAACACGAACCGTCCCGCAGCCCCCTTGTTGGCACTGCCACGTTACGTTCCGGAATAGAACGAATGAACCGCACGAGAATAATTTAATTTGAAATAGTGTTACGGTCACTTTCACATTTGAATATTTTAATTACACGTATAGACGAGTTCGTTTTTCGGTTTGCTTTACATTCAGTCATATGAAACGGTGGACGGACGGGACGTGCATTCATTGTGTCTTTGTGTGCCGAAAGGACATGCAAATTCCTTGGACAGTCGGAATGGGTCTCGTTTTCAAAAGGATGCTGAAAGGATTGTTCCGAAAGTTGCCTGTGCATGTCGGATTTTCGTAATTCTAGTGTTCCTGACGTTGGCGAATATTTATGTACGGTTTCGGGCAGGCATCCTGTATCGGAAAGCGGTAGTAGGTATCTAGTCGTCAGCTTTCAAATGAACAAGCTTGGCAGGAAAATGTCTGCTGAATGCTTCGATGTCCATTCTCCGCTTTGAATGGGATGACTGTAGAGCAGGATTCTTCAAGTCATGAATCCGCTTGCTTTTGCTAGATATTGAAAGTGGACACTTACTTTGAACTTTCCCATTGAGAGGGGGCACTGTGATGAATGCGATGTGCATGATGCACAGCAACTCGAGTGATGTGTGAATGAGTTAAGGGTACTTTGTTCTTCTTGTAAATGGTGCAGCCAGCTCACAGTGAAAATTGAATGCTCTCGGTGCTGGCTAATTCGTGTGTTAGATTTATTTTAAATACATTCTAGAAGAAAAGTGGATCTCTCTGGAGAATATCGCGTTGCACAAGTGTCTCAATTAGAGAAAAGCTATGTCATCTTTGAGAATTATCGCCAAGTTGTTGAAGTTAAAATTCGGAATTAAGATAATATTAGAAAGAGTGAGAGAGAGAGTGAAAGAGAGAGAGTGATAGAGAGAGAGGGAAAGAGAGAGAGAGAGAGAGCGAGAGAGAGAGAAGGAGAGAGATAGATAGAGAGAGAGAGAGTGAGAGAGAATTATTAATTTATAAATTTTTTGGTCTCCTCATTTACTTGGTAAATTTTTTACTAATACAATTTTATTTAATTGGGATAGATAACATCTTGCAAAACAATTTAATTTAAAGTAAATACTTAATTTTAAAAATTACTACTCAATTTAGGCTATCACTGGAAAAGTGGCATAACACACCAAATTTAAATTAACAAAATTAATCAAGAAAAATGCCAAAATAACAATTTGTGTGGCCATCAGTGCTCTCTGGTGACGCCACTTTTGCTCTGACAGCCTCAATTGAGAAATAATCAAGAAAATAATTTACTGTTTATATTATTATGTAATTTATTATCTATTGATAATAATATAAAAAATGAAAAATAATATACTTATTTATTAACTATTAATAAATTACACAATATAAAAATAAATGATTATTATAACATAATACTAATTTATTGATTATATTATTATTGTTTATTAATTATTCATTAACTATTAATAAATTAAATATAATTTTCTATACAAAAACGTAACTTGTGGTTCTCTGCAGATTCGATCGAAATCCAGACTCGATCTTAGCAAAGGTTGTGTAGAGTGTATGCATTTTCATGGTGGCCAGTCATACCTAGGAGAGCTGCTATTGAATTCACCAGCACACTTAGACCATATGGGTCCATTGTGATGTCCACAGTCAGACTACTACCACTGATTGACCATGGTAATTGCTGGTAATTTGATCCCAACGGCAAATGGTGACTGGACCAGAAAACTAGATAAAATCGGATAAATGTTGCTTTCGCAGGGATTCGAAACGGCTATCCCACTTACCAAGGGCAGTCACATAACCAACTGCACCATCCAGTCGGGTGGTCCTATCCTATTTTGATCCAAAACAGTCTACGTCCCCATTCGAGAAGAGTTCTAAGAAATGGAGAAATGAATAAAATTACCCATGTTTATGTTTGGCATGTGTTCAATATTTCTCTTCCCGCGAAAAATCAATTCATTTGAATTTTCGTTAGAATCGAAATATGTTTCAAATGAGATTCGAACACTTGCCAATTCTCCGATGTTTGGATAGTTTCAATTCCAAGAACACACAGGACAAGCTTTCAAGTTCATAGGATCACAGTTCGAAGTCGACTTCTCCTCAGTCGCCATTTGAATAACACCAACGCACATATTTGCAGAATGCTCCCATGGACTTTATAAATACATATTCAAATATGCTACAGTGTGTTGTTATCGTTCAAAGAACATGCCAAAATGAAAAAGTCTCCATTTTTACGATTCCAGCATATTTTTGTAGATCGCCCCAAACGATTATGGGATCTGACCAAAACATGTTTTCATCATTTTATGAAATAACAATCCTCGGTCACATCCCCTACTCACACAGCCCCGTGCAAGGCTCATCAATCCACACTGGCTTCGATACCCTTCACAAGTAGACGTGAGGCAAAAAAACAAAAAAAAAAACCACCAAGGAAAGAAAAACAAATCATCAACAAGGAGGATATTAGTTCCACATTAAGCCAACCGAAATGAGTGAAATTCACTCCCCGTTGCGGTGGTCGTTAGGCGACGGCGAAACCAAACCACATCTTTCTTCGATTCGCTTCGCAAAAGGGCGTCGGACCACCAATGACCCATCACTCACCAAGGCCATTCACATTTTATTCAGTCTCATTAAAAACGACACCCTCATTCAGACGGCAGCAGGACTGAGTTTGTTTTTGTTCATTCGGCCGCTTCTGTGTGCTCACTCTCCTACGTCGTGACCTAGTGACGGAGACGGCTCCTCATGACTCCTGCTTGTCATGCATGGCATTTTCTGCAGAGGCTGCCTCGCCTGCGTAGGACACGGTCCTCGAGTGATTTCAGCTTTCCCCACTTCGGGCGATAAAAAGGACGAAGTACCGGAGAGAGACAGCGCACAAAAAACGAAATGACCCAAAACGATGAAAGAAATAATCATAATCATAAAACGAAATATATAATTTATATTTATTTTTATTCTGTGCTTGCTGCTTGCTGGGGGACTTCGAGCTCGGCGGTGTTCCCTGCACAACTATTCCCCTCGGGGCGGGCGTCGTCAATAAAAACGCTTACAAAAAATCATGAACAAACAGAACACACACAAAAATCTCGATGTAAGGTGATCTGCTGGAGCAGTTCTCTCGCCTTAGCGTGGCTCGAAGGAGTTACATCGGGGCAGTGTGGGAGTACCTCCAGCGCATATCCTTCAGAGGATATAAAACAATCATTTGTATGAGCATACGTTGTGTACGTGCTGTCGTCATCGTGCCTGCTATAGCAAAATGTACACACACGAATGGAGGTCTGTTGTGTCGCCGACACTGCTCTTCAGGTACCACGCATAGTCGATTGACGGGGGGAAATGGTGGACACTAATAGCTGAAGCAGCATTTTAACTTCCAGCAAAAATTACAAACAGATCACGAACTCCTCCGGAAGGAAGGATATTCCTTGTTGTCGTTAAGTCCTTCAGCTTCTACCTTCTATTTCGATTCTTTCCTCAACCTCCTCATCGCCGTTTTTTGTTGTGTACTTTTATGATATGATTACTCTCCTGTGTGTGTGGGTGGACTTGAGCTGATTTTCCGTCCAGTAATGGAACCTTTTCTGCGTTTGAGTGGAAGGTCAACACTCGTATGGGAGCTTGCTGACAGACTGCAATGAAAGGAATGATTTTGTCGTTTATTTGATTACGGCGAAGTCAAAGCGTTAAGAAGGCCTTTTGTTCCTTCCGCTTTGTCGAATTTGCTTGTCAAATCTGTTTGTTTTCTATCTAAGGAGACTGCCCAAACCCATGGGAGTCCTATTTTTTGCTTGACCTATGATGGAGTACTCTGTGATTTCAAATCATATTTTCACTCGAAGCCTGTGCTATGGCTGCGTCATCAAAAACATATTTACTTGTAGGCACTGTTGACTATGGGAACTTCTCAGTGAGAAGTTATTTTTGGAGAATTTAAACAACACGAGTGTCGAGTAGATAGTTTTAGTTGATTTCAGCTAAATGCCTGAGCTTAGCGGTTCCTGCAATGCGGTCTTTTGTAAATCGCGCTGAATGTTATTGAATTTGTCGTTGGCAGGCTGGAGGGTCTTGAGGCTGGTGTCAAGTGTGATTTTTGCTCCCTTTCGACTCGAGTAATCCTGGCACTAAAAGACGAAATGGCCGCGATACAGTCGTCCGCTTATATGCACTCTCCCTTAACGAAACTTTCGGTTATATACAACAACAAATTTAACACGGTGCAACAAGGTTACACAAGGTATTCAAATATCATTGGCAATCTCCATTTTTCCAACAGCCAAACGGCGGCAATACAAGCCATAGCATCGGACATCTTGGCGTTGAAACAGGTTAGGCTTTGAGTAAGTTGGATATTCTTGGCAATCAAGCTGACCCTTTGCTGTGTACCAGGGACAGGCGGACAAGTCTTGCCAAATGAATCTGAGCTGCGGGAGCGTCTGGCAATCCTTTAAGTATTTACACCGCTTCGCTCCATAGGAAGAAAACTTGGGGAGTATGACCTGGATAGAAGCAGAACTCGATGGGCCCCTGTGGTGAACGCTGAGCGAAAAGAGATCAACATCACTGATCAGAATTAGTCGTAAGGAAGTGGGAATGCTAATACGAGTCCTCACAAAGTCCACTGTGCCACTCGCAATCATTCATCGCGACTGAATACACCACAGCTGCCGAAACGTGCAAGCGAGAATCCATCCAAGATCTTCCCTGCGAACTCAGCCCTGTCAAGGAAAGGAAACAGCACTTTATTGCTGAGCTGGAGGACTTGTCTGGTTTTAGTAGCAAACGAAGGTCTCTTTCGAGGGTTCCCCGGCTAGGTTTGGTTGAAGTGGCAGCGCAAGGACAGCAAAGGACAACAGACACACTTACGCCAAGTATGGGCCCATTGTGTTAAAATCCCAGCTAAAGCAAAGCATTTTATAGGGTTTTCAAATCTGGTCCAGTCACCATTTGCCATCGGGAGCACATTAACGGCACTATCACCGAAGTGGTAGATCCGTGGTAGTAGTCTGACCGGGGCTTGCTGCCTGGCAGTATAATGGACACGAATCTATGCCTGAGTGCTCCAGTATAGTGTTAGAAGCCTCTGACAAAAAAAAGGTCTCATGGTAATAAGTACAACATCCATCAAGGGCCCAATGGACCCAACATTTTGGTCCAAGTGAGCCGCGGGAGTGAAAGCACCCATTACCCTACCTACGTACCCACACTTTCTTGGTGATTGTAGGTTCTGGGATGTTGTGCATTACCCTGGCAGGTTGAAGTGGCTGACTGCTGGACGGAAAGACAGCAGCCACACTTAGGCCAGCATAAGCCCCTTGCACTACCGGGGCAGAAGAAGAAAACAAACAGATCAGAGTTTCTCTCTAGTATTCAGCAGCTGTGTGTGTCTCCGATCGGTCAGTGGCTGGTAAATGAAATCAATTGATAGACGAGATTGATCTCATTGACAGGTGGTTTTCCGTCTCAGATTATATAGCATTGACCAACCATAGCCAGCAACGAAAGGATGTTCAGTTCATTACTTGTGTTCACAGAGCGACTCCCTCTGCACCAATGGCGAATGCGTACAAAACTCAGTCCGAATTCGTTCTCCACTAACCTTAGAATGTAAACAACGACTAAGTGTATTCTTCGTTCACTTATCAAATCTTCATGCGACAACATAATCCACCACAAAAAAAAAAAAAAAAAAAACAAACAAGGACAACACAATTCAATTGTCGATTGTGTGTCAAAAGTCTATTGTCACCGAATGTGTACATTTACACCAGGTAACTCCAATCAAAATAATTCACATCCAATTCCCCCTTGATGAAGGCAACAACCGCACGAAAACCTTCTGCTGTCCCATCGGAGAGGTGCACTTCAAGTGTGAAAGCTTTAAACTCACCGTCATGCAATACATTACTGTCGTCCTATTTATTTACTCCACGCCGGCAGGGTCTGCTTTTGATATCCTTTCTCGTTAGGCACACTGTAGTGGGGGACCGTAAATCAATCTCTGGTGCAATTTGTCGCCATTCATCCATCTCGGAGTGTGTGTGCCTGTGTGTGTGGTTGGGTGTGAATTAAATCATTCACACGAAATGTGGAAACAAGCAGTGAGACCGAGATCACGACACAAGCAAGCGAAAAAAAGGTCAGATGTCGGGTGACGAGTGAGCATAGAGAGAGGGAGAGAAAGAGTTCACATGGAGACAAAAACCTAAAGAACTACACGAAAATATATGCTTGCCCAGGGAACTACTGATTTGTATCCCGCTGTTGTTCCTTGAGGACGAACCCCCCAGCAACTTTCACAAGAGCTTGGTTTTTTATTGTGCTGCTCGTTCTTCATGAGCCTTCACCAGTTTGTGTATGTATTTTCATCCGTCCTTTCTTGCTGGATGTTGGTTGAATTTAAATGCAAAATGATGAACAGAAGGAAAAATGCAAGGACAACAAAGACGGAGAACATGCAAGCAGCAATCCACAATCCGACTGAGATTCCCATACCTTGCCCTGCCGTCTAACGCACAGCTTGAGCAGGGAGAGGTCGAATGTGAATGCCTGGTGTGTGTTCGGCTGGCAGGCGCTCGGCATGATATGCATACGTACATGTCTCCTCCATTTTTTCCTGCCTTGCCATTCTTCAATTTGTTCATTCCTCTTCCTTCCGCTTGCATGTTTTTTTTTTTCGAGCCTCTATGCGGTTCTTCAGTTTTCGTCTGAATACAATTCAAGGAGTTGAATTTAGTTCACAATTAACGTCTCGTATTTGTCGGTCCTGAAGGATGGATGCACACCACGGGCACATGTGCCGGGGGGAGGAAGTGTGTCTTTCATTCCTCTGTGTTAATTCGAGCTATTTGGGGAGGGACGGGAATCTGTTACTCCGTTGTGTGTGTGTGGTGAGAGCTGGGGAGAGGGTTGGGTGAATTTGATTGTTTGAGGCACATTGCGACTGCAACTGCAGATCCTTATCCAGCAGATAGCACTCACACATGGTGGTTCGTACCACCCACACGTTTCCTGATAATGCAGTTTTAAGATTTATGTTTACAAGCACTTTTCCACTCAGAGGTTTTTTAATCCTGTGCACTCGACCGGGGCCGGAAAGGACTATTTGGGTCATCGGAAGCCACTCGGAATGGAATCAAGAACAACTGTCTCCTTCTCTCTCGCACTCACAAACACAGTCACTGATCCATTGATATAGAGGCTAACGCGCCCTGACAAATCCGTTTTGAGTTTTTCACTTTTCATTGTTCGCAATCCTGCCCGACGTACATACTTGTTGTCGTCATCGTTTCGGCTGATAAGCATCCTCGTTGTACTCGTGGTGTGACGGCTGGCAATGTTGATAGTCTCTGGATATCTCTTTCTCCCGTTTTCCACATCGTTTTAAACCGATTCCAGAATTTGTGACAGTGTGTTCAACCACCCATACCCACTCACTCACCACGCTAGCCAAGTGCACCTGCCAATGAATACGCCTCCGAGTCGGTGGGACAGTTCAGAAGCTATTTTAGTCATTCGCGAGTCCTTGTGGTGTCACAGGTCGGCAATTGGTCTGGAAGAGGACAATTGGACGGAAAGGAAATGTCGTCAGTCTCACCTAAGCAATTGTGTGTCGCAGCTGTTGAAGGGCAATGCCTGCGAATGTGTGTAAGTTCTGTATGTTGCCCGGATGAGGGTGATGGGTTTAATTAATTTCGTTTTCGACGCAAATCTGTTGAAGTTATTGCCATGTTAATCTTGCCACATGAAAATTCAACTGAAATTAATTTTTCGTATTTTTTTTTCTCTTTTCAGGTGAGTGTTAATCTGCGTGTGATCAAAGAGGGCTCCCTACAAGCTCGTAAGTAAATTGGTTTCAATTAGGGAAACGGTTCAATGAACGCAGTGGTATTTTTCGCTTCACGAAGTTTTACAAAGCTCCTCGGGCCTTTGGAATTTAACTTTGACAAAGGACGCGCAAGTTGCCTTTAAAATAGAGGCTTGTCAAGGAAGTGGCAGAACGTTTTTTTTTCTTCTGAAAAGGAATACCCTTTTCACGATGATTAGGCTTACCCTTGCTTGCAATTTTTGTCGCTTTTTTTAAAGCCGGTCAAAATGTAGAATCGTCATGAGGGAGATGTTATATCCTGAAAGGGTGTTGAGGGAATATTTTGCTTATTTTTTATCCATTGCCACGATACATTTCAGTAAGTCTTGTGTCCCACATGACAAATTGTTTACAATCGAACACCTTTTTTGTTGCTTCTGGTGAATCATCAAGTCTAGGCATTTGTGCGGCCAGGAGCCATAACAAACGTATAGGACTCGTTGTGTCGTTACGAACTTTGCAACCGCCGAACCAACTCTGAGATGGCACGCAATCTGGGCCAAATAGCCTTCCGCCTCCACCACCATCTCCAGTCATTCGGACGTCGATTTCGAACTGAATTCGTTACAGATACACCCACATTTATCTAGAGCTAAGTTACCCATGACAGGTTTCGTTGCGCGCACATGTCACTCAGAAGGAGCCTAATCCGTTTCCAATGACACACGTGATCTCGGTGCTGTCATCAATGCCGTCTTTTGGTCGTCATTGCAAGCTCCCGCTGTTGGTCGCACAGAGAGATGACTCAAATAATACATGCAAGGACTTGCGAATAAAATTTAATGTGAACGCACCGTTGAGCATGCTGTTTGCTTGGCCCCATCGTTCATTTTCATGGCACACGGCATAAAAAGGAGAAAAAGCTGAAAACAGATGAAGCAAAACGAAATTGTTTCGACAACAACCAGAACAGCAAGAGCCACCATCTGACAGACCAATGTGTTGAGAGCTTAATTATAATTTAATAAATTTACAGTGCGCACTACAATCCACTTACGCAAATTGGAGAGTGTGCCCGCCCTGTTTTGCATTCTTTAACTCCGGTTGTGTGCCTCCTGAATTATTACCCGACGCCAGTCTACTCTCAACCGACGATACAAGCCGAGACCACACGACTGAGAGCGGAAAAGGTTCGCAGAGAGCATTCGAGGCGCATTATCTAATTACTTTGTTGTAATAAGAGACAGTGTGTCATGGCAGGTTGTACAGCACCCTTGGGCTAAATCAATATTATTTCACACCTTTTACGCGCGATGCTTCCTCCGAACAGGCAACTAGGCCAGCGTGGGGGGAGTATGACTTACGGGGGACCAGGGACAGGCTCGTCCAAAAAACATGGGAAGCTTTTAGGGAACGAAATTCGCTCGGCCGCACCCAAATAGACGAGGCGCGCGGATTTACGTTTGAAATCTTAATCAAAGCAAGTTTTAATGAGTTTTTCAGAGACGACAAAAAAAGGACACACACTGTTTGTTTTCACATGGAGGGCAGCTCTCTTTTTAATGGAATCCCCTTTGGGGTGAAAATGGGCGGGCGGATCGCTACTCATACGAGGCGACGGGGTAGACAAGCAGTTGGCTAATCAGGGGATCTTAATTGTAAATACTTTCTAGCAAACGAGGGTAACGTGTTATGAAAGGATTAATTGCAAAGGACTGACACGGGCAACTAGATGTAGGCACAGCGGTGAAAACCTTGGGCATTAGCTGAGCGGTGAGCGGAGGTATATTGTAGTCACATGTAATTAAGAGAAAATGGCCTGCACGTGTGTCGTTGAGGGAGACATACCTTAAAAACTGTTGGATGGAGCACATAGGAGCCCCCTTGTACACATGTATGTACATGCGTCACCTTGAGCTCATGGCCTTTGTGATTAATGACTTGATTTTTCATCTGAACCTATCTTGGTTGCGGCCATGGAGTGGAATTTATGAGTGCCACTGTGACATGTCAGAGTGAAGAGCAATTGTGTGAAAAATGTCATCAGCAGTGTTACTGGCTGATGGTTGTTAACCGATGCGGGTGACAGCTAAAGCGGGGTTCAAAGGCGTGAAAGAGAATAACTTGGCTCGTACTTGTGAACCGGTACCAATTATTGTCAAATTTGGGAGAACTCCTGCAGAGCTGCAAGTCTGTAGAGAGTACCCATGTAAAGGCAAACTTCGATTACGTTGGAGTGGCGGTCTTAGTTCACTTAACCGATGGTATGGGGCGAACACTGGCACTCTCTGAAAAGTAGAAAAGCAGCTAAATATGGTGTGCCACTTGAAGCGATTGCAGGGCTTATTCATTTATTGCACATCCTGAATGGAGTAAAAAAAAAAGGTTTTTTTTCTGGCTAGTACCGGGCAGTTGCATAGAATACGATCCAGTGTTTCGATCTCCTCCAGTGTCCTGCACTGCCTTCCATTATTTGCGAAGACAAGCCCCAGGCCCCGATTGTGAGTCTCGATTGTCGACTGAATCGATTGTCGACAAAAGTTGATTCGAAGTCTCACTCGCCGGAAGTGGTCCTCTGCACCCTTGTCCAGTTTAGCATCGGCCCCAGACTCTGCCCTCGTAACGACTCCTACCTTGCTTTTGGGTCCAGCAAATGCCATTGCTTCTGAGTCCTAGCATTAATTGCAGAACCAGACTAGTTTAAGTCGTCTAACGTCATGGCCTACAGATCGTGTTGACCTGAGCTAACAAAAAAATCTCCACCTAACATGGCATCTGGCGAGGTCCAGTGGCACACATCAAGTTGTTTGAGAGAAGTTATCCATACGCTGTAGGCGTTGGATCTGCAAAAGCTTGTCTTCACATATGTCGCTCTAAAGCCCAGACAGTTCAGGGTTGAATCTCCTCAACATGACAACGCAAACAGGACAGCTCTGCTACCCACAAATATATTTGCATGAGAGTTGTCAGAGCTGCCCATTGCAATAGTTCTTCTACGACGATCACATCAGCTTCAAACACCTTGTAAACTCAAGCAGTTTATGGAATTTCGAGTGCTTTTGGAAATGTGAGAGCCTGTCTGCTTGTCTGGTTTTCCCAAGTCCTTCTGTAGACTGACTTCGATTCCAAGAAATATTGGCCATTGAGTTTGTAAATTGAAATTGATACACATATAAAATTTGCGAATTGTGTGATCTCTGACAGTCCAGAAAATGTGTCTGGCAATGTATGTTATGTGAGACGTGGGCCTGTCTTGTTGAAACCACACTTCTCATCAAATCTACATCTCATCTCTACATCTTCGACTCGAAAAAAAAATCCCCCAATCACGCACAGTGTCGTGGAAACTGCAGTTCAGCTCAATGAATAAAGAAACCAGAACGATGAATAAACTTCGCGAAAACATTTCCACTGCACGAAACTTTCCGCACAGGAGACACGAAAACCCATTTGCCTCACAAAGCCAAGTGATTAAATCACTTCCACTATTCTTGAAGAACCCAACTCCAATATCCACAGCAAGCAGATTACCCTCGTCAAGAGAACCGTGTTCAAAGCCCACTTCAAAGAGAACTTATCCGTTTAGAAACCCCACGTAACAGGTCGGATGCACTTATGATGGATGGACTTATGGAAAGTCTCCCAACGCCCGCCGGTGTCTGACTACGGCAATGTCTTGGCTCTTATAAAATTGCTTTTCATTCCTTTAGAATGCAAAATTCATGAATATGCTCTTGGCAATCAAGTCTGCGTTGCACACCTTAAGTTGACGCCGTCCTAACCGGAGAGTCGTATTAGTGAAGAGAAAAATCCGCTTCAAAAGAGAAACAACGGTGAGAGCTGTGGCCTGCTCTCAGTCTCACATGCGTTTGCAGATTCCACAAGAATACCCCTCCGGTGAATGCTGGTAAAGGACTGGAGACAGATTCTCCCCAAAGGCTCCGCGCATGACTGCTCTTCGGTCTGCACAGCAGCCCAACCAGCAGATCCGACTCGAATTCGCTCCAAAACAACACAGCATCCCCCGCAGAAATGTAAGCCAATTCAAGGATACGCTATCAGTAAGCGCCGATAAGTCAGCACAAACGCGCGTGTTCATAATTTTTATTTATTTGCCAAAGAAACGCTGAAGAGATTCACTATCGCTTCCTGTGTGCACAGTCGTGCGTTGTCGTCGCGTGAACTAAGCTAAAAAAAAAAGGCATGGCCCCAGGAGCGTTATAAAAGCTAATAAGGCGCGAAATTAACTTACGAAAATTCTCGTCAATTCTCCCAATTTCCGCGTGGATTTTCGCTTAGTGAGCTCCTCCTGTATGCCATTCGGGCGGAGTCGTGGACACAATTTAGTGTATCTCCGATAATCGCTTTTCGGTCTTTTGTTTGTCCAGAATTACTGAAACACACACGCACAAGCAGTGAAGTGCTGCAGCACTCTCTGCGGGGTGGAGCAGTGATATCTGTGTGATGCGTTAAGTCCCCCAGTGGACGCCTTCGCGAGTGAAACCGACGTGATACAGCTTAACGCTGTGTGTCATCTCTCAAGGGATATCCTCTGGATTACACGAAATCAAATCTCATTCCCACGCGTACCACCTACCGATTCGTTCCATGAATAATGAATCCTCGGCCGGAAATTTATTCAAAAGTGAACAACCGTTTCAGCCGTGTGATTAATGTTGGCAAAATTGTGTGATCAGTGGAAATGAAATCGTAATTACGCGGTGGCATATGCTCCAGTATCGAGAAAAATTCGGGCAAATTCCCTTCACTGAGTGGAAGTGCAAAAATTGAAAAAAGTGTTAAAGTGTGCAGCAGAGTCAGTGTGTGTACCACTAGCTTCTCGCTGAAGACATGGATACACATAAAATTTTTGTGGAATGATCCTGCGGGTAAATAATCACAGTCAGGCCAGAAGGCGCTGTTAGGCAGTTTTTGAAATAGGAACCCGAACTGCCTTGGCACTTGACTACGTGCCTCCGATAAATCAGCACAAATTACTCACCATTTGTCTTCGGTTGGAAAATCCCGTGCCGTATCGCACAGACGTCGTCTAGCTAAGCCATGTCGGAGCTGTGTATCCGATGATTTTCTTGGGAAATCCCACCATGATAACGCCAAAAAAAGGATGCAAACATTCGAATAGATTTTCACTTAGATTTATATTATTTTGTAATAAATTAGGCAAAGTCAGAGCGGTGATGGCCGACACGGTTATTCTTCGTCGCACAGATTAATGGGGTCTTGCGAAAAATCGCATTCACATTTGGGGCGTATCGGCTTGGTTGTTGGGCGATATGCAAGCGACCGATGGAATGGATTTTGCTTTCGTTTTCGGAATCTCTGATCAAAATGTAATTGATACACATGAGGTTGTTGTGCATGTCTTGGGCCGTCCACCTTCAGGGCTCGAGATTGGTGCCAGCTTGGCATGGGGGATGTGGGGATGATTGTTTGGATGTTTCTTCCTTTCCCATCTGGCAGAGTTTTAGCTTATGAAGGATATGACATGACATGGAAGGATACTTGTGAAGCTTTTATTCATCAAAGCTGTCGCCAAAATAGTGTTTGCCAGCTTTGCTCGTTACGAAAAGGCTTTTCTGGAAATCGCATTCCAAGAGATCTGCCCTAAGATCGTGGCCATTTTTAATTTTCCTTTAAAATTGCAAAAATGTGCAAACTTCAGTCTTTGTCAAAAGATTGTTGAGACACTATGAGGATTGGGCAGATAGCGCCATCGTTTAAGATAATTGGAGAAGGACCTCGACTTGGCAACTAGAGATGTCCAGGTCCACCCCCAACAGCGGTTAGGAGCCGCAGAAAGGTGAAATGCAGAGAAGTGTCTGTTTTTCACATTTTGATTTCAAAAATGCGCACACATCAAAGACGTATTTGATCTCTTCTGAGATCGAGGTATCGTCGCAGTTTGACGTAGGGACCATCTCTCTCGTCCGCCAGTACCTTGACAGCTGGTTCCAAAGATGAACGTCACCTTGAATCAATGCACTCTTTGCCTTAGGTGTGTAGGTATATACTTTCAGATATGCTATCCCCTCATGAGGAACGGAATCGTTGTGTTCGATTTTCTTCCCCTGTTGACTGCGACATTATCGACAAATGAATTGCATCCTTTCATCTGACATCAATTTGTTTCATGTTTCACCTTATTTTTTTACACTAAATTGAATTGCAAAGAAAGCTTAAGAAACACAGTGTAAACAATTGATACAAAAAATGTGTAGCCGTGATTAGCTGTCAAACACACCTTGTTTTCTTTACGTCGGGAATCAGACGGTCCTTTCAGTTGAATTCAGTCACCTCCTCAGTCACCAGACCCTGCAGATTGTTTTGCAGTGCTCGACGTCAGTTGATTAGCTCGCTGGAAATGTTCCCGCTCAGGTTTCTCATCTCGGCAACATCTTGGCATCTTGTGTCGAAAATTATAGCCTATGCTCCCCTTTTCCCATCATAGGCAACGGAATTCAAAGAATATCCTTCGTCTATGGGTGGCGTTACTGTATGGGGTGGACGTGGCTCTCATACAGCTAGTCATTCGCGATCTCTAGCTTGGTTCTTCACTTGTCTGCATCGCTTTAGGCTAGCGCTCAGAACTGAGCAATCCTCTTTTGAACTCATATTCAAATTGCCGCATTCCTTCACTCACTGTTTATCTGTGAATTTATTTTGAATAAATGTAGCAAACAAACTAGACTGTGGAGGCCAAGATCCTCTTTTAAAACAACCAAACAAAAAGCTTAAATGGAATTTGATACACACCAAAGATTGCTTTCATTGGGTATGTTGGATCGCACATCATAACTTGTTATTTGAATGCGACATACGTCTCTAATTTAGAACTCAGATCATATGGATGGGCAGATTAGCCCACTGCGAAAAATCGCATTCACATTGGTTGTTGGGCGATATGCAAGCGACCAATGAAATGGATTTTACTTTTGTTTTCGGAATCTCTGATAAAAACGTAATTGATACACATGACGTTGTCGTGCATCTCTTGAGGTATTCACCTTCTGGCTGCCAGTTACACTAGATTCACACCTATTGCCAGACCCGTCTCTGACTAATGCCACGCGTACGTTTGGGTTGACAAACTATAGCAGGTTACACTGTGCCGTGCAATACGAGTGCACGTAAATTCTCAAAATCAGAAAGCACTTGCCTTCTATCATTCAACGTTTTTAAGAACGAAATAAAGCAACCCCTCACAATATGGGCATATGTATATAAGTATGAACATCGCTAACATGGACAACAGCACATATTTGAACTCATTGATGCGTATGCTTCTATTGTGCACTTAGTAGAAGACTGCAACGTTTAATACAAACAACGGAATTAGGACTGCGTGAATTTCCTTGTAAGTCCCACTGGCTGGAGAAACTGCTGGTCACGGTCGTAGAGTTTGTTGTTATTTTATGAAAATCCAGTTGAAGAAATCAGTATAAACGACCTGAGCCTAGCATCTGCAACAACCACTCGTATTGTGCGTGCTATTGTTCGTTCACGAGTGAATAAAATCATCCACTGGTGCATTAAACACGAGAAAGCATGCGTTTTTAACCGGAAAATGTTTTTCTTTCTGGCTCGTGAACTGTGATGCCAGTGAGAGAGAGGGATGGAGAGTGAGAGATAATTGGAGGGATAGAGAGAAGAACAAGAAGCTATAAAAAATCTTTAAAATTTCATTTTAATTAGAAATGAAGGAAATGATGTTATATCTGCTTGTGCTTGGGCTTGGACTCACTAGAACCACCTCTCATTGTCCGATTCCTAAAAGAAACTGGATTCGAGAGTATACTCGGTTTTTTCTTTGATCAGATGACCCTCAATACAACTCTGAAAAGAGCTGCATGTGAAGGGAGCTCTTAAGAAAGCAAAGTTGTGAAAAGGGGGCATAATAATATGTTTGGGCTGAGTCGCCAGCTCAGAGGGTTCTCCTCATTCCCTGAAAAAAAAAACTAAATTTGTATAATCTCACAGATGTACAATTAACCATCAAAATCGAATTCTCATATTCTCTCGCAAAAGTTTCTTGCGAGTTGACACGTTTTCTGAATGAAAACAGGCACTTTTCCCTCGACACTTGACTCCTGTTTGTTACTCAATGTCTGACATATTTAAGCAAGTGTCCTAGAGTCGTCAGACAAGTCAATAAAAGACTGACATTAAATTTGTTTGAAGTCAGTTCACTCGCCTGTACCACGGCTTGACTCTAATCATCACGATGCATCGTATTATGTCGAACATTCCACAATTCCTTCTCTGTTAGTATTCATGGCTTTCCCACACCTGGTAAATTGCTAAGTTAAGTCTCTTGACCGGACGTCGATCAAAATAGGGTCCATGTTGATGAATCACCGGTTGGTAAAAGCTATATGTCGTATTTTATTCGAATTGACAAAATTTCAAATCAAGTTCCCAATCATAGCCGAATGTGTTCAAAGGCTTGTATGAACAAGGATTTGATGGCCAAATGCTGGAAGATGTCATGATCCGCACAAGAAGTCTTATAAGCGCACTTCCGCCTTAAAGACAGCTTCAAGTTGAGGTAGGTCAAGCGTCAGAGGAACCAGGTCTCCTCAATCATCTTCATTTGATGATAGTAATGGAAACACTGGTGTCTTGTCTCACAAGACGCAAAAAGATGCTTCAAACTCCAACCAAAAATTAGCCTCTGACTGATGATCTTTGGATTCTAAAGCCCGTTTAACACAAGATTTAACAAATAAGATTGAGTTACCGTTAGTAGTTCTACTACATCTCCTACTACCTCAACTGGTGAATCTACTACATTTCACTATCTGAACAGTTTCTGTATTACACTTTCTAACTGTCAATATTATGCGAGAAAGAAACATCTATTTCAGACAAAATAAGAAACAGGCACAAGGGTACATTGAGTTCCGCGTGCACCAAATGGAGGTTGTGTAGAAGTGTGGAGCACATCTCAAACGATTTACCAATAGAAGAATATTGGTGGGAGATCTCAAAGCAGATTAATCCACTGGGGGGTTAGTTTTTGAAACGTTTGTAAATTTTTAGCCTCTCTAATTTGCTTGTCACGTAGTAGTACAGCCGGCGAAGTAAAAAAAACCTGTTAACATTGCGTTTTATTTTTTATTTATTTGTTAATTTAATCAATACCTCAACTTAAGGGAGAAGTATTAGATTTACACCACTGGTAGCAAGCAAGTTAATTAAAAAATTAAATCTAAAGAGGAGACGTTCTTAGACAATCCCTCATGCCCTTACAAGGTGGTAAACCGGAGCGACTGTAGCACAAGCTCAACAATGTATAACATTTCCTGCAAGTCATCCACGCACATGTACACTCTTGCCACGCTCACCGAACACACTTTGCTTGCCCAGTTCATCCAGAAATCCTATCAATAATTTCCTTGGGCGGAGAATGCAAACAATTTCCTTAAGTCGACCGTTGTCATGCAAACGAACAGATGTCCTAAGACGATTGTCATTTCGAATAATCCTTGAAAGCCATTTTCGTGCAGACACTGAGAGAATAACTTGATGGTTGGATCATTTGTGAATGAGTGACTTTCTGACAAATACTGCCACTTTAAGATATGTCAGAGCACTTTACAACTCACACTTCAGCTAGAGGTTGCAGGCAAAACAATTGTCTCCTGAACTGTGAAAACCGACAGTGAGACCAAATCCAAGTTGGCACATCCTTCCTTCCATCATTCCTTTCCCCTTGGCAAGAGTATCGAACTTTAAGCTCGTAGTGCAAATCTGAATGTGTCCTGGGGTGGACTGTCTCCGCAAGAGCAAAGCAACAAATCGTGTCTCGTATCTCTTGTTTTATGATGTTCCTCATCGTGGACCTCATCGATATTCCCTTCGCCATGTGTCCTTATCGGAGCCGTACAATATTATAAAAGACCAAGTCCCAGCCAGTCGCCGTCGAAAATAATCGAATATCCTGTCCCTGTGTAGCCGTGTGTGAGTCGGGCAGACCAATAAATAAACTTTCTCCTATACCTTGTGCAACTTATGTAATCGTGTATCCCGTGCGCTATTGATATCACAGTCGAAGAAAGTTTCGCATCCACTTCCCAAGCCCACTTTACAAACAAGTTTCGGCATTAGGACCCGAAAGGGATGTCATTTCGGGTGTAGAAAACTTTTGTTGCCAATAGAATATTCATGATGTTCGTTTTTGCAATGCAATGCTACCGCAAGGATTACTTAGGAGACAACTTCGGCTATAAGCACTTTCACCTCTTCCTTACTCTGCTGGGAGATGTGGGCCACAACCGAATGCAGTCGTTTTCAATTGCACAGCTGCCATGACTGCGAATAAGAGGAACTCATCTGAATCGTTGAGCATCAGAGAATCAGCAAACGATGGGGATCTACGCACACACACACACATGTACATATGTGCCTTCTCAATTTCCACAGACACATTCCTTCGACAGTGCTCTCTGTCACAAAATCTCAGATGCGAACTCATTCAAGGAATCGCCATGCTTTGACAAATAGTTACAACCATTTACCCATTGCATTGACAGAAATTATCAACAAGGAACCGAAAGGAGCAAACTCCTTGGGCAAGGACACACTGCTCGCATCGTGCAGACCCACCCGAATTACTTTGACGGTGCAGGCTGGCGTGTGAAGGTTCCTATTCGGATATTTTTCCTCCTTGAAAACATGCAATTTTCTGTGAATCTCACCAAAAGGAAAAATTTACCCTGTAAGTACACGCATACAGATGTCGCTTCCTTGAGCCAACCAAACAGCCCTCGTACATGTGTCACCATTCTGCGACACATGCCATCATCATTTCTCGCTCGTCCTGTGTCCTTCCTCTCTCACAAAATGTTATTTTTATTTGTTTGTTTGTTGAGATTGTTGTTGTTGGTGTTGGTGTCCTGATGCCGCCATCACCATGTGTCTGCGATTTTTTTCCCGTGTCTCTCTACCCTGAGACTACCCCGCAGAGTCCTTGTGATTTCCATCTTCATCTTGTAGTAGTCGTCGATGGTGCTGTCGCAGCGCTGGATAAGCACATTAAACATTTTTCTTTCTCGAGCTCTCCCCCTGTCCTTCACGAAAATTCAACCGGTCTCAGCTTATTCCGCATTCAAACCGAGATCCCTGCTAAATGGTACAAGACACTTGCCAGTAGGTGCCAGTTGTTTGCACAGGAATGGGAAGAGCGAAGAAGCCATTTGCCTTTTTGCCGTGCAAACGTTCAGCGAACGACTGAAGTGGTTGAGTGTGCCAGGAAGCGGACGCCTGCTTATGCATATAGGGGGTAGATAATTGAGGGAATAAAATCATAATGAGGAGGACTACGTGCAATATTTGCGATGAGGATAAGGACAAAAAAGGCAAAAGGTGCAGAATATCATGGATAAGTTGCCAGTTTATTGGGAGAATCACCAGACGTGGAGGATGGCCGACTGCGACTTCGAGTATGTAAAACATTTCCATTCGACAGTCCTGAGGGATAATTCGTCGTTATGTGACTTTAATTGGGTTCGAACTGGGTGCTGGCATGAAAGGGTGTCGGGTCGATGCTCGGTAATGTGCTTGACCTTATTTGAAATCATTTCCAATTCGATGAGATTGTTGCTAAATCCTGGAAATCGGTACATTCGTAGAGCGCATTCGAATAAACTGGTACTTACATCGAATTGGGTCGAGGGGTTCATTTAATCTGTTCATGTTCATGAATTTATGCAAATTTGACATTCACTCCGTGATTTGCCTTAATCGAAGTTCAATGAATCGACAGAGGCACAGAAAGCTGACGAGTGGCTTCGTATGGCACACGCTCCTGATGCTTAGTTTCTCTCTGCACCAGCGACTTTAAACTTTTTGCGTTCCATTGGTTGGGTGAAGAGATGGTCTGCTTGGCACCAGATGTGCAGATTAATGTGTCCAATCAAATTTTCCTGCACGACTAAGTTTTGTCTAGCGCATGAGGTGTAGTGTACTGAACTGCACACCACGGGAGTGATGAAAGTTGTTGTGTGTCCGAAATTCAACCAGTCACACTGACGATGCCATCATCGTCTTCGAAGTGGTACGGGCCAATGATGCTGACGACAATTCGCACCTCAAAGTGGTCTCAATTGGTGGACCCCATGTGAACAGACATCGCCTCAAATTAGTCAATTTTGTGTGCTCACGTATCCCTGCATCCAAAAATGAGATGTCGATGAGTGAATATAGGGTTTTAGTCGTTCTCGTCCATTGTCCTACTATAGTCGCAATTTGACCCTCTTTTGCAGGGAGAGACCAAGAAATGGCTCCGGCAACTAGTTTAAATGAAAAATGTTTCTTTCACGAAATGCGTCGTTCAGTTTCTCATAAACAATCAATTCAACACTAATTATAAGAAAATGCAACTAAATGACTGCACGACTTCTAAGCCTGATGAAACTTTAAAATTCGAAGCGATTTCGGACCATTGCGAGTTTTTTGACCCGAAACACTTTTTGGTGCGACTTTCTCAAATCATTCAGCGCCAACATTGGTTATGTGTCTGAAGCTGGAGCTCCTAGACCAGATTTTGTAGCAAAACAGGTCCAATCCCGACAAGTTGACCGACAGTGACTGCCTCGGGTTCTTCTGCATTCTCTCTATGTCAGGGCTGATTTGTTCATCAAGTGCAGTGTGCCATTGCGATGCGTTTGATGTTGACTGAGCGATTCGAGTGGCTTTTCGTTCCCACAAAACAACACCAATTTGAATAAGAAGAAAGCCTTTGTCTTTAGTGTCTAAAAATTAGGACAAAGACTATAGCAATCGATGGGACGACTTGGTCGCCACGAGCTGTCAAAGACCACGGCGCCTCTAGTAGAGACCCATTTACAAGGGCATAGCGGATGAACATTACACAAAAATAGAAGCAAGAAAGTACTTAAAGGATTTTCGCAACCGTCATGCCTATGCCTGAGTAGACCCTCTTGGGAATCATGAATATGCCTGGCAGCGATTGGGCAATAAGTCAATGTCCATCCAACTCTTGTCTGAAGATTGGACTGGTCTGTCACCCACGAAAGCCTGAATGTAGGAACAATTTGTTCGCTTTTCATCCGCCGCCGAGATAAAAAGTATAACATCTCTTCAGAATTAGTTGTGTTCCGAAAATGTTTCTCAATTCGCCTGCGTTTGCTGGCGAAGAATGGTTTCATATTTGGTTTGAAACACTTCTAATACACCTCTCTACTATCATATCTTCACTACACTTCAGTTAAGCATTGGAATGGTTGTCTGCAATGGTACTTAACCACCCCTTCATTCCGCACCCGTCCATACGCACGTTGCTCTAATTAGGGACAAGCAACTAAAGTACACCAAATTTACTCCTTGAAGGTGAAGACATTTCAAACTGAAGTAAATCCCTCTTGTAAATCACAAATAACTCCTTTCAAATCACAGCCTTTCGAAATCCCCTTCCTCAGTTGAAAACAATTCGAAAGTAAATTCCACAGATCCACTCTCAAGAACATTCCACAAGTATCCCACCCCTTCTGTTCCCACAACATTGCCAAAACTGAAGTGAATTCCGAAATCTTTCAAGTGGCATATCGTCTCCATTGCAGGTCAATAGCGTGGCTAATTGAGATCATTTGTCTTTATTTGTGTTTGGAACGCGCCGAATGGAAACGACAGTCCTCCTTGAGTACACCCGGACCGAGAATAATTTCCTTGTCGATAAAGGAGTCTTAAATCAATCTAATTACTCTTAATTAATCCTGAAAGAATGGCCCCGAATAAAACAAAGTAACCATTCAGGGAAAAGTGAGTGACTCCTGAAACTTTGCCTTTCGATTGAAGGGCGACTTGAAACTCCTTCAGCTGGCTGCAGATGGTTGTGCATCTGTAAGTTGTCCTCTTGATAAATTCAGAAGTTTGCATAAAGTGCGGTATAGTCAAGCATGGCCGGGAAAAGTTTTTTGGACTTGTCCACAGTGAAGTATTTTTCTGTGAACCGAATTCCCGCTTCGTTTCCGTTGAAAGTTACCGACCAACTGTGGCATGGCAATTGGATCTGTTCTATTGATTGAGTTCTTTGTTCGTTTCTTTCCTGGGAAATATCTCACCTGGTAAATATTTGTGCATGAAAGGTTTCACCGAACGGCTCGTGTCACATGGGATGTCGAATGAAAAATGCTGTACTATTCAAACTAAGGCGCCCACGGAAAGTGTGCTTTCATATCACTGTTTTCACAGTAAAACTGGAGCTGACTGCAAAGAAATGAAAGAAATTGGCATAGGAGATAAGACTGAAGAGGCGAATTCGAGCAATTTGCATACTTTTCATGCCTTTAGCTTTTGACATGCGAGCATCTGCTCCCAACAGTTGTTTCTGACAGGTAGGAAATTCCTCGAAAATCTCACATTAGACACTTTGTTCGTAGTGAGTGGATCCCCATCTCTTGGACATCCAGACTACATACAACACATCAAACAACGCAACCACATCCTCCACTTGATGTTGACAAAAAAATGCCAGCGGCTTGAGATGCTTGCGTGCATGAACAGACTCTTAAGTCTCGGTTCAGATCGAAAAATCATATTCATGGATCAAAGCAAGTGCCCGCACGTATACACCCCCATGGGCTGGCGCAAGAATGTCGCTCTCGCATGAGCTACTTGCCGTTGGTGTGCCTGTCCTTGAGCTGCCGACAACACGCACGATGTTCGAATGAGTTTATCATAGAAATTGCTCTTTTTCGAACTCGTACGTCATTCCACTCGAACGTCGTCCCTCCGACTCCTGCGGTTGGTTGTTCATTAATATGGAGATTTATTAGCAGCAGGTACAGCGACTATGCACTTTCCCCCCTCTCAACAAAGCCAACAAGATGCTGTGGCGCGTATCTGTTCGAATTCCTATTGATGAGGCTCTCAATTCACAACTTTTCATGGGGGTTTTAGCAGCACTATTGTGTGATCCTCTGTCTGAATATTGAAACGATTAATATGCGGGACCATGCGAGGCAATGGGTGCTTTAATTTTTTATGAGGTAATGACATTAAAAGATAACCGAGCGATGATCATTTTTTGTGGGGCATGGGGGGAGAGAGAACAGAAAGTCAAACGTAAACGATACCGATTTGTGAACCCTCGTATATTCATTATTAGTCCCGCAAAAACTTATCTCTTCTGCATATCGTTTGTGGATTTTATGCCCCCAGTCGATGCGTGGAGTGGATTTATGCGTTAAGTGCTTGAACATGTATGCTCGCAGAATGAGTTGTAAAATGGAATGGAATCACGCAGCAAATTTCGGTGAATCTGCTTAAGTTTCTCTCGAGAGTCATCCACCTCTTCTTTGGTTAGCTTGTCGGGAAACTTAAGAACGCGGTCATATGCGGAAACTTTGCTTAATAGGATGCTATATAAAGCTTGTCGTAAAACCAGAGCTCATAGCTCTCGTGGTAGTTTCTCTCATAAGTTTATCGCAGATACAATGCGTAAGTCTTCGCGGAACTACTAGCAGAAAGTGCAGCTCTACAAGGGCTATGTGGTTCATGCGGACTGGATTTATGTGGTTCAAGAGGAATTCCATTCAGTGGATTATAGTCAACATATTCAAGCCCGACGCAATCTCTCGCTTGAAGAACTCATCATTTGTGAAGAGTGGAAATATAAAACGTTAATTTGCTTGCATAAATTTGAACATGGATGTAATATGAACGATGAGAGGAATTATCCTTATAATCAGGAGGGCAAGCTTACGTAAATCTGATATTAATGCGCGGCTGACCTAGCCGTCAATCAAGCTTCCTGTTGTTCTCGACGACGTTGGGCAAACTCCAGAATTGGGGAACCTGGCAGCTGTCCATTTGGTCAAGTTATGCAATATATTCAATCCCGGAATAGGATTCTGTATGATTCTTTGCTCCTTGTCTGCTACCTGACAGTGAAGGGGTTTGATAGAGGATCAGACTAATTGGGCAGAACTAAGCGTTAAGCAAAAGTACTGGATGGCGCAGTTGGTTAAGTGCCATTCAATCGAGGGGTCCCCAGTAAAAGCAAGGTTAGGTTGAAGTGGCTGATTGCAGCACAAAGGACAACAAGCACACTTAGGCCAGGTATAGTCCCATTGTGATAAAATCCCAGTCAAAGCAAAGTCAAATTGCATTTAATCGGGTTTTCAAATCTGGTCCAGTCAACATTTGCCATTGGGATCAAGGAGGAATTAACGGCACTATCAATGGAGTGGTCGATCCGTGGTAGTCTGAGCAGGGGTTGCTGCCTGGCATTACAATTGACACGAATCGTTTTCTGAGTGCTCCTGTATTGTGTTTTATAACCTCTGACAAAAAAAGAGCGTTAAGCTCGTCTTTATATTGGCTTACACAGATTCCTCCGAAGTATTGTTCATCTTATTGACTTACTGCAAGCAAAAACTGGAGCGCTCAGATGCTGGTAAATTCTATTGTCTGTGTTCTGAGACTTAGCTAAGACATGTATATATAGACGGCATGTGTCAATATCTGCTGTCAGTGGCCTTCAGTTCTTGGACCATGACAAGATGGACATTTCCGATCATGGCACTGAATTCTGGAGTCTCAAGAACTGCTTCTATAATGTCTATAATTTCTCAGATATGTCTTATCCTTATTTTTTTTTATTAATGTTCACAACTGTAACCTTCAACCTTCTTGTTTGAACTTTGTGTTGTCGTTTTTTTTTTTTGTTGAAAGTGCGTTGTTGAGGATGGCGTCATATGTGAAAGTGAAATGATGGATAACTGAAACCTTCTGCAATCTTTCAGGATAAACTGTAGTTGTGGCGATCCTCCAGTTCGCTTCGTTGCTGAGTTATAAAGTGCAAAGTGTATCTCTGATAAGCCCTCTTTATCGGCAACATTTCTCCCACATTTCAAAATTTCCTTAGTTTATCTTCAATTTGATGCATCATGTATTTTTCCTGACAGGAAACAATTTTTGTTTGATTTATGTCCACCTGCGTTGTAGTAAATCAACCACTGTGCGGCGACTCCAAGAAAAGGTACAAGAAGTCATTAATTTCGATGATATTTGACCCGCAGTTAAGGAATGGCCGAAAAACTGGTGTTCTACTTCCAGTTCTATGTGACATTAAATTTTCTGCAATTATCTTACATGAATTATAGGAGGCTACTATTTCACTACGATTCAACTTCAACCGGCCGTTGTGCAAATTTCATATCCAAACCAATCCACAAGTAATAGAATAATACTGCAGTATTCGAACGGAGCTTGTGGTGCACAAGCAAAAGCAAATAGATTATCGGCAAAGCATCGCATTGCCTCACTACGTTTGCAGTGCAATTATTTGACATTTTGGAAAACGTACTCTCATCTCATTGAGATCGGTAGGGCAAAAGCTGATGGCAAATCAGCAAAAACAGCTGCGCACATTACGCGAGAGGACTTTTAAAAGGCCACTGGTTGGCTCTGGAAGAAATTTCATCCACAAGAACTGAAATGATCCAGTTTTGCTCGCCCTGTGGGCTTACTGACTCATAGTTTTTGAGATATACAGCAGAATTCGAAATTCCGGGAAATTTCTTTAAAATAATAAGATAATTTCCATATCATGGTCTTAGGAACGATTTTTGCATGAAAAAGTCAATTTTTCGGGTTCCATGCGATGTTCTGCAACAAAACAGAAATCAATGCCAATTTGTTCACTGTTTGACTGTCACAATGCTTTTATGAACGCAGTTGTCGACTGTTTTCAGCGTTACCAGTTTCAAACCTGCTAAGGCCAGGACAAAACGTAATAAAAAACATAATAATTCCTATGAGAAACTGCTAGCAATTTCTTCTTAAAGTTCATATTGTGTATTGTATACAGTGAACTCTCTCATAAGCGGACGGTACCAAGAAATTGTTTAGCTTACGAGCGGTGTCCGGTGATGAGAAAAATACGGCATTGACAACCTTGAAAGGAGATACACAATAGACACTTGTTTATAAGTTTTTGTTTAGTTATGTTGTTGCATAAGGTCAACATTTTCTTTCAATCTTAACAAATGCTTACTTTTTGTATAAGGATGCTTTTCGACCAAAATACGAAAGCATAATAATTTTCTGTGAGAAAATTATTTACATTAAAAATCGTGCAAATAACTTCGGTCTTCCTTCAAATTTGTCCGGTCATGAGAGGTGTCCGTTAGGAGAGAGTACACTACATTAAATATACATTTGTTATGAGTCATAAATATTTGTTGTCATCGAAAATGAAAATTTATAGAGACAGGTGATTTCTAAATTAAGTACAAGAACAAAGTTAATAAATGAAATTATTTGGAAGTCTTTATAAAGAACTTTCGTTAAAGATGACATTTTATTTGTTGCAATAAAAAAAAGTTCAAGTCGCTTTCAGAAACCCCTGATTTACTTGACAAATTTAACAGTGAAAATATTCCTACACAAGCAGCTTTAGATCTAGTTGAAACTATGAAACATTTTGCAACATTCGCTAAAAATGCCGGCGTTCTGTCTGATGCATATTCCTTTGACCAACTACTAAAAGGATCTTAGCATGACTGACGGCTGGACCAACCGAGATACCCATTTAATAACTATGCAATTTGGATTAGCGTTTTTAATTTTATCTACGAAAAATCAAAAAAAAAAATAATGGTGCAGGGTGTACTAAATTAGCTATTTTGAAAATCTTTTATAAATTTTTTCAATCTGCTGAAAACTTCTGAAATTTTTAAAAATGCTAAAAAATCTGCTGCATATTGTTTTTGTGATCAAATTCTGCTGAAATTCCAGAGAACTGCTAAATCTGGTAACGCTGCTCCTCTCATGCACAGTCACTTTAGTTTATTTCCATTAATGAATGCA
This sequence comes from Eristalis tenax, assembly GCA_905231855.2. Classification (NCBI taxonomy): domain Eukaryota; kingdom Metazoa; phylum Arthropoda; class Insecta; order Diptera; family Syrphidae; genus Eristalis; species Eristalis tenax. Next base: position 60,339,841 of record HG993125.1, on the reverse strand, counting down.
AATCTTGCACGGCTGCTGCAGTGTGTTGTTTATGAACTCGGCAGAGTTGCAATTCATCGACACGCACTTTAAGAATCAATCTTACAGTTGCTAAAGCGCTTCCACATATTTTTATCTCTCGATTAAATCATAAAATTTAAACAACTTTTCCAACGCATTCGGCCATCATGGCCACCATATCTTTTAGAATTAAGATGATCGCCAAGACATTCGTTTCATTGCTTAAACTTTTGACACAATTTTCAGTCGATTTGTGTCCCTTTGGAGAGAAACACAACACAAAGACTTTAGCACTTATTTCCGAATAAGAGACAGCATAAAATAAAACATAAAATTAATCCATAAATTCCAACATGGATGGATGTCAGGTGAAAAAAAAACAACAGTCTACAATCAGAAATCAAACCCTGACAGCTGTCACCTTCTATCACTTCATTCGCGTTATGACAGAACGCCGGCATTTTTTCTCTAGTTTCCCATTTATCTAACAAAGATAGGCACACAAATAAAACTTGTTCTCTCATTTGAAATTGAATACATTATGCTTTCCCGGGATTAAGCATTCATTGAGTTACCACCGCCTCCCTGTGGACGCAATGGCTTCGGCTTGACCATTCCAGTGTCCACCCACAGAATGTAGAGTGTAGCTTTTAGGCTACTGAATAATTCTGTTTGTTAATACCGACCTTATGAAAATATAATTCTATTTGTTCGCCTCGTGCGGTGTGTGTTTGTTTTTTTCGGAGATGACAATAAACAACCGTAACCGGATACACAAGCACACGCTGAGCGCAAACACAACTGTGAATATTAATATTCGGCATCCACCCCACTCCAGTTCGTTTCCATTTCGGATGGAGGTGTGCCATAAGTGCGGGAATTAAAAGGGCAGGAGAGCGGAGTTTGAATATTGAAAGCAGCTCATAATATCAGCTTTGAAAAGCGGACATGTACTCGATGTTTCGCGCATTATCCGTCCTAGCTGCTGGAGTTCGATTTGTGGCTGGCTTTTGTCATTGTACGGCTGGACAGGCTGTCATTGAAATGGGAGAAGCGTTGCTAAAAAAAATGCATGCTAAGCGTGGTGGATTTCACGCGTAAATTGAATGAGGATACAACTGTCAGGGGGGTGTCAAATTCGATATGAGTTGTCATGCCGGTGGGGGTCGAACTTTTGTGGTTGCGGTGGGGATGTCAGCTGGTGAAGCGTCATGATTAGTGTGTACTTCAGTTGAAGTTTGGTCGAAATAAGCCTGTTAGTGCCGCAAAAATGTGCGGCCTGTTTGTTCAGCCCTGGGGAAGTTCGGTTAAGCTTAGAAATCATTGAATTGGTTGACCTCATTCGGACGAATAATTATTTTAGATTTAATTTGGATCTGATTGGTAACTGAAATAAATTGGACTGTTTGAATTACTCGCCCAGCGTAATGGATGCTTCCACTGACAACAGCTGTTGAGATGTCAAAAGCATGAAATCTTGATCCCGCTTCAAAGTTCTTTATTGAATCATGATTTTCATTAACGAAAGGGACCTGTCAATCCTTGATTTCTGGGTTCGCCCCGCCTCTGCAATTGGGTCAACTGAAGAGGGCAGTCAACATTTAAATTTAAACTTATCCGCTTTCGAACCCTTTTCATTCCTTCTCGTCTTACGTCGGTCCACTCCACAAGCACCGAATAACGTAATATACGACTATGCCGGTCCACTCCAGCCAACACTCCGCTGATGCATCATCACGCACGTTTCCCTCCATTGGAAGGATCACTTCGAATCGTTCACACAGACCTCAAGAAGAACGAGAGAAACAAATAGAAAACGAGAGAAATGAAGAGCTATCATCAAATCATGTTTTATAAATAAATTGCCAAACCGCAGCGGCGGCTACGGCGGTGTTGGCCACCCTTCCACGCCGCACAGGGCAACACGCTTTTATTACACTCAGCGTCGTGCCGCATGTGTATTGTACAGAGCAACCGAATCTTCCAATTTATTGCCAATAAAAAGGCGAAATACACACCCGCTTGAAATTTCAAACGAGGCGTCAAACAGTATCTCTTGGTTAAGTAAACAGGGATAATGTGGCGCACGGCGGCGGTCGAGACCGCCACCCCTTCCACCACCAGGGATCGATGTCCCTGGTGTGTGGAAATTAAATGTATCGAACAAATTAATGTTTAGTGTGGAATAAATAAACCGAATCGATTGAAATAAAATCGAAGGCCTTACAATACAAAACACATCAAAATGTCATCACCCACACTCATTTGAGCTGTTTACGTGTGCCCTCACCCCCGTCTATGTTTGATACGTGAGAGGGACCAGGAGAAGAAAAATCCAATCTCCTAGCGAAACTCTAAACTCTGTCAACAGTTTCCCGTCTCCAACAGTCCTCCATTAAGTTTCGTACTAGTCAGGCGCTTTTCTTTTTGATATGAGTTTTATTACAGTTTTTCATCACGCTGTCTCTCAGCTTCAGTCTTGTTTCTTCATCGCCTGCCGCATACATTTGTCTTTCTATGCAAAGGACGCTGGCGGGTCACCCAGAGACTACGGAATATCTATGGCACCCAACCCAACCAACCACCCTTGCTCGGGCGGAGCGGAAGCTATTGCAAGTAATTTCGTAAGCACTGCTCCCACGTCTCACATCTCAAAGCCCTCTCTGCCAGTGCTTGTGTGTGCGCAGCAATTATTTGCATGTAGTTGGATATCGTCCTTGAGTCGTTTTCGTGTTATTTTTTTTGTGAAAAATTATCCTGCGTAGAGCTTGTGTACGCTTGTACATAGTTTTCGAAAGTAAATTTAGAAAGTTTTTGATGTTGAACAAATATAGTTGCAGTTTCATAATTTATAGAGGAAAACCCAATTAGGAACTTTGCTGGATGGCCCGACATTGATCTAGGTTATGTTGGTTTTTGATCGAAGACAAAACGAGAAGAAGGGTGAAATGAAAAGGGCTTTGGTGGTATTGATTTCTGCAAAGGGGATTGTTGTGTACTTATAAACTAGTCGGAATTTTTCAAATAATATTGGACATGTGGACGTTTAGTGAAGGGAATTGGAAGCTTTGCTGATGCAGAAGACAAAAAGGGATACTGTCTCTATTACCAGACGATAAAAGTTGAAAGACGAAGTTTGATCAAAATGAAGTCTTTGAATATTCATGCGATGACGAACGTATTTATTTACAATCAGAAAGTATAGTTAGTCAATTTGAAGTTGATTCAACAGATAAACTTTTCGGCACTTGCATGATTTCCTCTCGCTATGTGAAGAGCCTTATTACTGCGGTTGCGATCATAGATTGTATGACCATGAGTGGGCGGTAATGGGTTAGGGTTGCTTCAACAGATAAACTTTTCAATACTCTCTTGATTTTCTCTCGCTGTATTAAGGTTTCGGGTCTTACTGCGGTTTTGGTTATAGATTGTGTAATGTGTGGCACCGTGGCGTAGTGGGCAGGTGCGTCGAGTCCCAGGCTGGGTACTCTAGGTTCATTCCTCGAATTTAAGAACTTTCATATTTCACTGCTCCGCCACTTTACCATTTCAACGAATATTTTTGTCCTGGAGTAACTTCTCAAAATTCTGTTAAACTGTAGGTCCCAGCAGCTCTTGAGAGAATCAACACGAAGCTAGTACGAAGTCCATTTCGGCATCTTGCGCCACGCATACATAGACATGTTATGACCATGATCTGAGTGATCCTATAATTTTGGGACGGGTTATATGAAATTACGAATGTTACCTTCGCAGGTTCTTTCGGATATGCTCTTAATTTGATCCACAGTTCTGGCCTTGATCTTGATTTCTTCTTCCAGTTCCAGGGTGCAGCTGGTCCTCAGTCAACAAGCCACTCCAGCTGTCACGATCCTTAGCCATGTGCCTCACATTTCGCACACCAAGTTTGTTTGAGTTCATTCTCCGCTTGAGTGCGGCATCGGTTAATTTAGGGTCCTCTATACCGTTGTCCCACTGGTGCCGAACGAAGATTGTATTCATGGGCTAGCTACTTAGGCATTCAGTCCGCAGACGCTCATAAACGGAGTCTAGCCAGGCGAAAAAGGCTGTACTTTGTTACAGGTTTTTCTCCAAGTGCCATCAACTTAAACAGGACCAAAGATTGAACGCAGAACTGATCTCTCAAAGATATCAAGGGCTACTTCATTTGCTCATCGAAAGCATCTCACCATGCTCCCGAGTCACAGAACACGACTGGCTCAGGCTCAAGCTGAGAGCAAGTGTCATATATAATCTTAGCTTGGTCCTTCGAAGGAGGGTCTTGATTAGACTCTTGAGCAAAGTTATTCTGCATTTGATCTCGTATCGGCGACCTGTGGTATTCGCACTTTGGAGCGAAGCTAGGCTTAAACTACAACGAAAGCAATGGTGACGTTGTGGCGAAGTGATCGGTCGATTGTGTGTGTTATTCCTCGAAGACAGCCAATTCTTCTCTTTGCCGTCATTCATCGCGAAACCCACCTTGACGGGCCCCGATGTCAATGCCAACAAACGCGTCATTGACGACTCGCTGCATGATTTTTGTGCACAGACTTACTCAGCTGGATTATGGCACACACTTATGTGAAAAAATCACGCTTAGAGTCATTGATGTGATGTGATCCTTCCTATTTCCCTCGGGCTAAGAGGTGTCACCAAATTGCACGTCGAAACCAAAAACTTACTTACTCGGTCAAAGTACGAGTTACCCTCCGCTAGACTCATAATAAAGCGTCAGGTAAGAAATCGACATCGATTTTGAAAATCATTTTTCAACGTTCACATCCACACACTCCGCCTTCTCCAGCAATGCTTACGAGACGAGAAAGTGTGCATGACAGGCTCCGGGTTACTCATCCAATGTGAACGTGACTTCAATCTCAAGAATTCACATGACGTTCACATACAACACGTCTCAAAAGTGGTTAGTGCACGTTGACTTCTTCAATTGAATTATATGCCAAACTCAGAATCACAACATCCTGATTTCTTGGTAAATTCTGGGTCGCAGCGAGTGTGTGTCTGCAGGCAATCCACCTTTGTCAACTCGAAGAGTTGTAGTGCTCTTAAATTGAAGATTGAAGTTTCCTGATGGTTTCCAGAGGGACAAGGAGACGCAGCAAACATTTCACCAAAATCCTTGACAAAAACGTTCCGTTGTTAGCCAACAATTGCATAGTACATCACTGCATTTTGATGCGGTCCATACGTTCCACAGTACGGCACAATAAACAAACGGAATTGCTGCGCCTTCCCCTTTTTCCCTTTCCCATGCACGCATATTTAAATGGCTAGATAATTGAAGTATGTGAATGAGACGATTCCAAAAGGAAAGAGTGCATCCTTCCGGCAGCAACGTAACCCCACTCCACATCCTGCACACAGACCATTGTGCAACAAAAGACAAAATGCACGAGGGGGTGGTGTGGGGAGGGAGTAGCGGGATAAACTATTTAGGTCAGCTATGTATACGGCATCCCGGGAAGTACAGCCTGACCGGGACGTTCTTTCGTGCAGCGTTTCTGCGACAGCTCCTCGCTCCGCGATGGTCCGTCAGGAAAATGTTCTCTTTCGCTTTTTTGCTATGCTCCTGGCTGGAGGCAAATATTTGCTGACATAATACTAACGAATGGGCCGCAATGGAGGACCCACCCGACCGTGCATGAAGGGGCGGGAGGGTGGTTTGGGAGGGTGATGGTAAGCAGAGCAAAAGCAAACTATCGTCTCTGTTTTATTGTCTGAACGTTTCGCAATAAAAAGAAACATTATCCTGATTTTTACCCAGCGTCCCTCAAACCCCGGCGATATTCGCCAAAACAAAGCAATGCCTTGTCCTGCCTTCCACTGTATTTGATTGTCCAGAGGTGAAACTAAACTTCTCGAATAAGATACATAATAATAAATAGTAGGACTGACGACGAACTTTGCCTTCAGCAACGGCTAAAAGCATCCCGATTCCGAACACAAAGAGGTAACCAAGGATGTGCGAAGGGAAATTGAATAAAATACAAAAGGCAACATTTTCCATTTACAGGACATTTTCCTGTGTTTGTCTCTGTGATTCATGTGCTGGCTGTTGGATCTAGTTTATTTCTATTAATTCATTCAAGATATGCGAGGGGGATACAAGTAGAAGAAAGTTCAAGAAACCACCTCACCTTGGCTCGGTTGTGCGGAACACAAAAACGAACAGCTTGGCTGGTTCGGGAAATCATAAAGTTTCCCAACAGATTCGCTCTTTACGGAAAGATTAATTCAATAAATGAGAAAATTTCATTTCATTTGTTGCGAAAGTAAATTCCTCCTTGGGAGTTTTGGAAATTTCATAACTGTTTCTTTGCGGAAGAGGAAAGAACTCGCAGCCGCAAAGGCGGCTGTTGGGTGCTGGCTTTTGAAACTCTGTTGTCTGTTGGGTGGATTGTGGTGAATGTTGAACGGAAGGAAAATCTCCTTGTTCACGCGAAGTTTTTCACATCAATTGGAAATGATTTTCGTCGCATTTGGGTCGATATTGGGCAGAAGGCGTGCTCGCCCATTGCCCTGAACCACTTAAGCTGAGCGGGCGATGCTTCCAAGAATCTTGCCCCAGTTGTGAGCAACTTTTCCATTTCACATCTGCTATTAAACACTTGTTTTCCGCTGCTGCCTCATTGAAAGCATTTTCATAAAAATCATAAATTTGGCTGTCGAATTGATTAGCTTGGGGATTTCCCGTTGGCGTACCGTTACCGAATAACATTTCCGCTTGTTGCTGCATACATATCCCACGCATATGCAAACAAGACACACTGTTTGTCAACAGACATAATGCCGTGGAGATCGGACGAGCCCTGGGGACATCAGCAGTCTTTGGTAATTTATGATATTCTCAAGACCCTGTCATGCCACTGAATGTGGGGGTTTTCCCATGTCACTTAAAGTCGGTCGCTTTCTGGTAGGAATTCTTGCATTCCGTCTTGACGTTGGCTTCTTAGTACCTATGTCTCATGTTGACGTTTCGACGCTTTATTTCATTCATCGGTCACTTGCCCTCATTTCTGACTAGGGCGTTTTTTTTTTAGTTTTATCAGAGGTTGCCATTGAAGCAACGTAATTTGATAATTGCTTCAACTTTGGCATCTGATGCAGTGCAACGTGAACCAACTTTGCTGTGTTGGGAATGTCACTTCTGCAATAAGCCCGGGAGGTGGCCAGGTAATCGTGACTGTGATGACGAATACTGTGACCTACGTAGAATATATACCAGATATGGAGTCTTTAGAGATGGTCAACTTAATTTTTGACAACCATTTTGTATACCGTTTCCTAAAGCCAAATTGACCAATCACAGAACGGCATTCACGTTATTTCGTGATTAACTGTCAAAAATTCATGAAAAACTGTCGAAAAGACTCTCAAATTCGTCGATGGGCTAGGGGTCAATCAGCTGTCTCATTTCTGCTATAGACAGACCCAGCAGTCGAAGCTGCATATGTCGAATGTCACGAGAACAAATTTTGTGTTCGATTGATTTAAAGTTTGAGTTATGGTATGCAAAATCTCAAAAATGTCTTGGGTCTCTATAAGACCTGAAACGTTGGTACGACTTATGGGAAATTCGACTGAAGGAAGTTCGACTGTATATCGTTTGGCAAATACTGTACCCTAACTTGCAGAAGGTTAGCCCCATTTTACAAAGATTGAAGACAATCCCTAACGAGGTGACGTTTTTTTCTTGCTGTAACTTGTTAAGGCAGGTTCGTTGTATTTTTCCAGTAGATTTTTGATGTGCCGTGACATTGTGCCGAAGTGGTACAATGACGCTTTTGAAACGGTCAATAGGCCGAAAAATAACATTTGGCACACTTCGCTTTCAAAAGTGTCATAGGGCCAAACTTGTTTGCAAAATTCTGCCGAATTTGTAATGAGGGGACGAAGCCGTTGTGGCGTACCCTTTCGTGGTATTGTCAATTGGGGTAGTAAGCCCCTGACCGAGTTCATTGCTCTAGCAGTACGACCTCGAATCAACTTCACTAGGAAACTGTCCAGTCGTATCAGGTTCGCCCTGTTGTATAAGATCTCATTGGAGTAGAATTTTCTGTACTGGGACTAGTTCTATAAAGGCGAAGGCAAGCCCTCTCGAACGACCGAATCTTTTCCATAAAGCTTGCACTTACGTTCAACCACACGGGACAGCCATAGGTGAGCATTGGCCGGATGAGGGCCATGTAGCAGATAACCTTCACCCTCGCATCTAGGGTTTATGGCTCGCTTCGCTCGCTAACATGATTTTGACCCTTTTTGCATGGTTTAACCAGTTCACGTGTCTTCGTCGCTTCGCTAGGAGTATGTCAGTATTCGGCTTAATGACACTTTCAAAACCGTCATTTTACTAATCTTTTTCCATCTTGCAAAATGTCCCGGCAGCTATTTTTGAATTTGTGCTGGACTAGAAATGTCGGTGTGAAGGACAACGCCAAGGACTTTGTAGTGAAGGCTAGTTTCGCATTCCAAACAAAAGTTCCTGTAGCTGACTGTCAGTCGCCAGCGTTGCTGTCCATTGGAGAGAAAGCAGCAATTTGTTGATTTTTTTATCGAATTTCTGAACTAATGACCGTCAGTGGATTTTTGCCTCCACCACCAGTAAAGCCATGTAGTCGTACAAATGTACAGGTTTTTAAGAGAATGTCTTTCGTTGACTATGACTTGAAGCAACATCGGTGCTTTCTACCGCTGAAGAGAACATAATTATGGTAAAACTCAAGAAGATGTGTTCATTGACAACCTTCCACAATATGCCATGATACACGCCCAAATCCTGTGCGCGACGTGATTTCGATGGATATGGATCTTCTTCCACACACTGCCCGAAGGCAGCCCCATTATCTGTACCCCGTGTATCACGATAAGTCTTAAGGCATCTGCAACAGAGCGAGCCTCATCGATTTTATAATTACTTGCCTAACGTACGTTCACATACTAATCATGGCCGCAATTAGCTCGTGCTGCGGTAAATGTACCTTCAACAGAATCACAACACATTTTTTAAGGAGTTCATAAGATAAGTGCATTTCAAGCTTCACAAAGTATTCACATTGTGGAATGGCAAACCTATAGCAAAACATACACATTTTCGGATGAAAGTTCGGTTTGAAGCAGGGATGTTAAATCCGGACAACGAGCTGGTTGACTGGACCATCATAAACTATGGAGTAGTGATGGGCATAGTCGAATGATTTTAAGAATCGAGACTTCAGTAATCGATATATTTTAATAATCGAATGATCACTCGAATGCTGCAATTTGCTGGCACTCGAATGACTAATCACTCGAATGCTACTTATAAATCGAATGGCTACTTATGAAGCATGACTAGTCATTCGAATGACTACTAATCACCAGCATGACTAGTCATTCGAATGATTAGTAGTCATTCGAATGGTTAGTAGTCACTCGAATGGTAGATTAAGAATCGAGATGTTGTAATAATCGATTATCACTTGAATAATCATTCGAATGAGCCCATCTGTATTATAGAGGCCATAAGAACTGAAGAGACAAATGGATGTCTGCAGTGAAGATGATGGCAAATACATTTTGTAAATATCTCTGGAGTGGTAGAAAAAAAAATAATCTGGAGCATCTGGCCAGAAGATGAATGAACTGAATGTTCCCTCATCTAGAAAATGCTGCCAAGAAGAATGCCAATGCAAATTCTTTGTGATTTATTTGTGTCTCTCCTTTTCAGACATTTACTTAGGATGTGTACTGTGAGGTGACCTTTGCTACGAGAAGTGAAGCGATTTTATAGCAAACATCGGGCACTCCTCGGCTGTGGAATGAAGTATTCCATCAATGTGCTAGGTGTACCGTTCGATTGTTCAGACAATTTGATTAAATCAACTCAAAGTCAATCTGCCCTAAAGCGACTTGCAGAATTTTCAAATTAGTCCTTCAGCAGAGAGTTAGAAAGGACATCTTGATCGCCTATGAGTTGCTCTCTGCATCTGAACTTAATTGAGGTAGCCCCAATTTGCTGTGCTGTGGAATTTGAAGGTGAGCCCAGGCTTACCCCGAATTCTAGTGTCAATTTTAACGGAATGAGTCACAAGGAAAGAACGTGAACAACTTAAGGTGTTCCGAAGACCGAATTGCCTGAAGTCCACGGAAGAATTTATTGACACCAAATGATGCCTAGCCCTGATGTGTGTAGAGGAAGATCTCGTTACCCTGAGGCCCAGTGTTTTGCAGACGCTTTGGTTGCATTAATCTACCTGTTTACAATCTCTTGAACAGAAGCTCAGTTTGAGAGGCCCTTGGCTGAGGGCCTTCTCCACTTAAGTCTCTTGTGTTGGCGAGTTAGTTCTACTCCTGCGTCGGTTGTCTAAGTCCTTTCTTGACGTTGAAGGTGTTGCGGGAGCTTACTACCGCAGTTAGAAATCTTCGTCGTCTTCGTGTACAATCTGACGAGAGTGGCGAGAGAATGTCAAAACAAGACTCGGCGTTGTATAGCTCGTCTCTCTCCACGTTGTCAAATGCGGCCTTGAAATCGACGAAAAGGTGGTGAGTGTCGATATGTACTTCTTTGGATTATTGAGGATGTGCGAAGATCGGTGTAGATTTGGTCGATGGTAGACTTCCCCGCCCTGAAACCTGTTTGATAAGGACTAAGCAGATGATTCACGAATGTATTCGGCTTGATTATGCGATGTTTTGCGAGACTTGTCGCCATATACACACTCTTCAAGGGAATACTCGCAGTACCTTTATAGGTGCGATGTAAACCATTTCTTTTATTTATACCAGGTCATGGATGTGACTCCTTAGCCATATTTCTCACAGCAGCAACAACTCCTTCAGAGACAGACACCAGTCGTGACCGCATTGAAACGACAGTGGATCCAACTCCTTGAGCGGGGACTGTCGGACATGCCACAAATTGTCATCCTCTTCTGCGGCTTATTGCGGAAACCTTTATAAACTGCATGCGTACGTGATCAGTCAACATTTAGTCGCATGAGCAACATTTCCACACAAGCTCATGTGTCTTATTGAGACATACATCATTTGTCCGCAAAGATGCGAACATAATCTTCCTAAATCCTCGGCCTTCTTTCTTCATGGCATCCACGTGTGGTCTTTCCCATTTCAAATTCATCCGTCATCCCTTGTATTTAACTACCCCCACACCCATCCATACATGGGGCCATTCAAATATATTTATGGGTAATTTCTCGAAAACAATATAAAAGCCCAAGGGAACGCAGAGGAATAAAATTGAAAAAATGGGTGGGGGCTGGCAAAAAGAGAAATACTGCACTTACGGTGGGTACTTCATCACAATCGTGGAAAATTGTCAACATTAGTTTAAGCAAAGCAATAGCTTTATGTCCGTCGTCCTTGCGCGCACGGTACACAGTTTTATGTCCTTCCACATCGTATGAATCAATATAAATCATTAGACCCATTAAGACGGAGTAATATAACTCTCTCGGTGTTCCACTCTCGTGCAAATCCGGTTCCGTCCCCCCTCCCGGTTGAGGAAGACAACCCCAACCCTTGCATATGGTTATTTGCTGTTGCTCTGTGCTAATAAATCATTTATTCTCTCGAGCTGGTGCCGCTCCAGCAACACCCCGTTCCCCCGTCATCCGTCAAATAATGTTTTGCGTTTTTTCTTGTCCCTGCCCCTCGCTTGCTCAGCATTAATTTTTTTTATTTCGATGGAATTCAGCTCGCACACCCGGACTGGCTGGACCGTCATTTGAATTCCCGTAGATTTGATTAATGATCCAGAACGATGCAGACGGAGCCAAGGGTGGAGCCACGAGTGGAGCGCAAAAAGAAACAGCCGACAACAGCCAATGACTCGACCCTTAACAATAATTCAATTTATTTTGTTCCACTTGCTTCTGATGGCGTCGCCGCCACCGCGTCGGGAGGGCCAAATGTTGTGTATCATCTGCCGCAAACAAGCGATTGGTGCACATTTAAGAGTCCTCCCTCTCTGAGACGGTATTCTGCGGGAATTTGGGAAATTATTTTCCTTTTCCCCAGCACGCCCTCCTGCTCTATTCGATGAAAGGGTGGAAATGGGAAGACAAGGAAGACAATTGAAAACAATTTGGTCTATTTCCGGTAGCGTTCTCGGTCGTCGCACTTCGTTGCTGCAAATAGCTTCCTGTTCTCGCACGCGAATAAAGAAGCAATGTCATTGCTTTATCCTCAAAATGTAAAATGTGTGCAGTGTGTGTTCGGTAGAGAGCAGAGGGAAAACTAAATGATGGCAAGCACGATGCAAGGCATATACCCACCGACACACATCGGAATTGTTGGATAGTAATGTCCTTTTTGGTAAAATATTCATACCCGCCTTGCAGCCCATCAAGCGACTGATGCCCGAAAACATTCTGTCTAAGCTGCACACTTTCAGTGCTGTTAAGTGTGCACATTTTCTGAATTTAACTACACTTGGCGGGTGGGGACGACCATCCACTGTGCATTCGTACTTAAACGGCATGTGAATGTGGAGATCATTGTAGTTTTTCTGTTCTGCAAGTGGCACTCCTTTTTCGCGTGCACATCTGCATGAGTTTTTCAATTAACTGAACGTCAAAAGAACAATTTTTAGGAGCCTCCCACCCCACTTGGAATCCTTGGGAGCGTTGTAGAAAGGGAAAATGAACAATGTCGCCATAGGGCGTCGGTTGTGGGGTTCTCTCGGTGGGAAGGAACGAATTAATAAGGAAAACTTAGAATAGACGATGCATTTTCACATTTTCACATTTTCACATTTTCACATTTTCACATTTTCGCATCCGCAATGGAGTGTGTTGCTCCTAGTGAACTGCCTGCACGTTGAAACAGTTTCGTTGCGGAGTACAATGGGACAAATTAGCAGCAGCATCAGCAGCAGTGCGATGGTGATGAGAGATGCCAGAAGAATGCGTTTCATTTTGCCAGTTCCCTCAGATGAATTGCACACTTAGACGGTGTCTTTTGCTGTAACATTGTTTCGCGGCTGATGAGCTCGACACGAAAATTAAATGAAAACATGAAGTGGCAGAGCATCTTCACTGACTTCACTTTGTTGTGAATGCAGTTGTCGCTGCTTTTACTGATGCCATTGTTCGCCTGAAGTGCTTTAGTTGTGATTGGGATGTGATGTGTTGAAACTACGTACTTGATTAGTGGCGTGATGTGGCGCGCTCAGTACCTGGAGTTGTGCTTTGTGTCGGAGTGCTTCAATAACTGCGTTGTGTAGCTCACTAAATTAGCAAACATGTTCAATTTCAATGGTATACCGCTCTTGGCATTATCTAGACTTTTGTGTAGACCGCAAGTTGCAGCAGCAGGACAGTGCCCGTTTGTGTATGTATGTTCGTTGCATTGTCTCTGCCGTTCACTAGGAACGCAAATTGACCCCATAATTGGACCTACCTGATTTAATTAATGTCATCAGAATTAAATTAGAAATTTGTGCTATCCAGTGAATCGTATATATTCCGCATCGATTTCCATCAAAACAAGTACTCATCCGGTACGACCGAAAGTACTTTATCAAAACCTCAACATTAACCACCACCTAACCAGCTAAGACTTTTGTTCGATTGTAAGCACCTGCTTGTGTGGCCGACACAAAGGATACATTTTCCACAAAACCCACAGCTTACCACTTGACATCTTTGATTTCTGGTCTGGACAATGTATCACCATGGATGTCCTTCTCGAAGGCCTGATCGATATCCTCAAGCACACCACACCCACATCCTTTGGTGTTGGCTTCGACATTTTCTCACTGATTTCCCAAGAAGCTCATAGAATATCAAGTGTCATCTATAAACCAAGTGACAAAGTCATCAATTATAATATCTTTCACACACAATAGCATTTCCTTACAAATGCACGACACGTTCGCACCCCTCCCCGCCTGGGTGGCCCAGCTTTTTCGCCGCCCCCAGTTTATTTTTTCTTGCTGCTGCCGGAGAGTGCTTGTATCATTCCTCAACTCGAACATTAATTACACTTGTCAGACCACACCAACACTAGCAGTAGAAGTGCCCAGAGAGCGAGAGAATCGCAATTAAAATTAGATTTCCATTTTCTGACTCACTAATAAATTATGACTTCATTGAGGACGCTCTCGTCAATTAGGTACCCCTGCCGCAGCAACCACATTCCGCTTTGACAAGGGCACCCCCCTGGGGGTGGGGGCTGTACTTTGGTGCGATTTATCGCTGCACGATTTATCCGCAATCAAAACTAAATACACTCGGCGCCTGACATTCGAATAAGGTTAGAAAATGACAATGCGATTGAACAGCCGTCGGCGACGGCCACGACAAAGAAAAGCTCACATCGTTCCAAATCGAAATCTGCACCGACGCTGACGACGGCGTTCTGCCCGCGATAATTAGTTCTCTTAGAATTCCCGGCGCGTTTGAGTGCCTCTGCAATTAATCTGCTACGATTAACATGCAAATGGATACAAAAACCATAATGGATTACCACGCCCACAGCGCTGGAAGGGAAATCTGTTTCCCACTTTGATTTGCATAAAAATAATAAATCGCACGAGGGAGTAATTAATTGATTCGCCACATTAATCGCAACAACATGAGCGATATCATCTACTCCTGTCGTTAATCTGCACTTCAAAATGATAGTCACGGGACGGCTGCCTTCAATAGCCTCCTCGATTGCTGGGAGCGGAAAGGATGTGTGCGCGTGTGGGGAGCGCATTTGCATAAATAACCAACCGACATCCGCTTCATCGTCTATCTTCGCCGGATGAGTTCAATATTTTGCGAACCTACGATTCAAAGATGAGATATTCTTCGCGGAATTCGGAACACCACCGCGTATTTGACTATCGGAATTAGGCTTTGTGTGATTGTATAATCCCTTGCCTCAAGGCGAATAATTGCAAAATGTTCGGTTTATTGAAACAAGTCGGATTGCCTTGGGCCACACCCTAGGCCTATCAGGGCCCAATCAGGGCCACTTCGCACGATTCCTTCACCGATACATTTCAGATACACTTGGGATACTCGTGTTCGCGTTGGAAATTTATTTGTTTACGAGAGTTGTTGATGATGATGAGGGGTTGATTCCCTTTTCGGTTCCGTGTTTTTTATGCGAATCGTGAATAAATTATGCTTTATGGGGCAAACTTTTGAATCTGATTTGTGACGCTGCTGCTGGCGGGTAGTCCTGTCACGTGGCGATAGTGTCAGATAGTGTCTGACCGAGGCAATTCCAATCGCAACGATGCGGGAATATAAATTTTTCGTGTAAAACTTCTTGAATACATTACAAATTCACTTGACGGAGGGACGGAATGGCATGGTGTGGCATTTGAAATGAACACAAATCGCCCTCAAATGTCGCCTTTCTCGTCCAATGTCCGTGGTTTAGTGTTCAAAGTTTGAAGGTTATCTCATATTGCCATGATGAATCACTGCTGTGTGGGGTTTTCGATTTGTGCGGATTGTTGGTTATATTGTTGGGGTTTCCCTTTTTGTGGAGAGATAAGTCATTTTTGTGGGACAGACGCAATTTAGAGCTGGTTTCGCTGGTATTTTGAATTTTGAATGAGATTTTGTCGCCAAATGGCTGTGTTCTTTGCGAATGTGACTTAGGTCAATGAGTTCATAATAAACGGAGAAATCAGCTGCAAGTTGATTTTTTAATGTTGAAGTTGTATTTTGATTTCCGAAATGAGACTTGTTGGGCATTCTGAATTAGTTTGAGAGGCTTAGTTGTTTTCAAATGATACTCAAGTATTATTCGGCCTTGGTGTTGCTGAGAAGCCCTGGCCCTGGCTCTCTACGAGATGTGGCATATTATTATTATGATGCTGCATTTGGGCTGCTTTGAGTTCATGGTTCTTGGCAGCTGTGCTCTTACGAGCTTAGTGTAAGAAGTCTCAAGTCAAGCATGCCTTCGGTGCAACAAAGGTTTGTTTTCCAACGTGGCCTTCTTTAGATCGATTACCCAAATGCCCTTGTGCTATTTTTCGTACATCCCAGTGTGGTAAGCACGGGCAAGATTTGGGGAAATTGTGCGACATACGTCAAGTCCTCTTCTATATCAGATGGCACTCATAATGTCCAGTGACGATACACACTACCGCTCTGAGTTTGGTAAGGTTACAAGTACGGTGGCTCACAGTGTCCAATGACGATACTCACTACCGCTCTGAGTTTGGTAAGGTTACAAGTACGGTGGCTCACAATGTCCAATGACGATACTCACTACCGCTCTGAGTTTGGTAAGGTTACAAGTACGGTGGCTCACAGTGCCCAATGACGATACACACTACCGCTCTGAGTTTGGTAAGGTTACAAGTACGGTGGCTCACAATGTTCAATGACGATACTTACTACCGCTCTGAGTTTGTACGGTGGCTCACAATGTTCAATGACGATACTCACTACCGCTCTGAGTTTTTGTATTTGTGAAGTTAATGGTTACAAGTGCAGTGCGTTCTCGATTATCGCAACTAATAGAAACTGGGTCTGTTGCAATTATCGAGCTTCTGTCTATATGAAAAGTTGCGATTAGTGCGTCAATAATGATCAAAATTATACACCATGCATACACTATGCATGGATTGAATTATATCATCAATCCATATGGTCGCCAATTCATGGAATCTTCCCAAATTGTAAAACTAGTCTCTTCACATTTGATCTCAATCAAGTTTCCGAACAAATTTTGCTGCAAGCAGCGTTTAACAGGGAAAACATTGCGCTGTATTACTAAAAAACTCCGGTCTGTCCTTTTTTAAAGTGGCTAACATTTTCGTCAAAAATTAAGTGATATTTTAAGTCTTCCAGATTTCTGGCATGACTTTCTACCCCGTTCTCGCCTTCGGACAATTTGCTTTGTCTCGGTGAAAAAATTCATTCATTCTCTGATGTTTATTAGAACAATTATTCCTAAAACTGTGCTCTGCTCTGCTCCAAAACCCAGTAAATTTGGTTGTGTGTACAAAAGTTTTGGCACCACACATCAGTCTCTGTGTGTCATGTTCTGAATTCCAAGTCACACACCCCAGTGTATCGTACATGGAAAATTAAATTTGTTTTCTGACAGAGATGACTGGGCTGGATTCCTTGTGATGTTCCATCTTTCACATCCTTTCTGTCCTCCATTCTGAATTCCAACGAAACACTTGTGTGGGTTGTGTTCTTGAGGTGGACTCAAAATGCAGCACGCTAGGTTCGACCATTGTTAAAGAATCAGACAAAAAGTCTGATGCCAATACTGCCTTTCCGTGGGCCTCCGTTCAGGATTTTAATAATCAAGTCATTCAGATCTAGTGCCACTTCATCAAAATTTCATAAGTTCAGTGCTCAGTGAAGATAGAAATCCTCAAAAGTCATCCATTCGAATCAGCATTCCACCGGGACTTCGAAGAAATAAAGCCCTAATTGCATTACAACAAATCCAATTAAAACCCACTCAATTAGGTACATCTTATATGTATCCTTTGCCTACGACTCGCAGTATTTGTTGCCTCACTTTACTCCCCTTTGCCATTCGTTCCTCTTCGAACAACAGCTGTAAGTTTGGTCGTCGTCGTCGATCCCCAGTTCCAACCGAAGACAAATGTGTTTCAGACGTAATCCTAAAATGAATTCATAAATCCCGGGATTAAGTGCTACCCACGTGCACCGGCAAGAGTGTTGCGGGAAATCCCTTTCAGCTGCAGTCATCCAGAAGTGCATATGCATCATAAATTCCTCCACCCCCACTGCACCGCACTCTCCAGATGACTGTAGACTTAAGAGGATTCATCCAGCAACTAACTTGTAACGTGATGAAATTAAAATATTTCAACCTTACCCTCGCATCCTTCGCGCAGCCATCAGCCCATCTTCAAGTGCGTTCTAATTAAATATCATCGACACGATAACACACCAGCCCGTCAGTGCACGACCTGTGCTTGTCGGGTACGCCATTTTGACTGGTTTTTATGTCGAAGACGTGAGAAGCTGTCATCTTTACTATGAAAAACTTTAATAAGGTCGTTTTGTGTAAAACTCTGCAACGCAACCACCCAACGAATACAGAGATCCTAATCGAGCAGAAGAAACACCAACAACTTCAAGTGCAGCCACAGCAGCAGCAGGAGCAGCAGCAACAGGAGCATCAGAAACTTTCAACGAGTATACCGCATCGACAGCAAGGACAACAACATCCCAGCCATCATCATCAGGAGAAGCGACATTTTCGTAACCATGTCAACATCAACATCTGCAAATTAATTGCATACCTTTGGTATTGCTGCTGACTAGCTGTGCAGCATATCCTCAAAGGAGTTATGGTGGATCCATTAAAGATATTTTGGGTTCTGACAAACAGCACTTATTTAGGTGGGTACCACAAGATTTTCCACAGTTTCGTCCTTTCATGTGAAAATCTTCGCTTTTAATTGGTTTTTAGGTGCAGCGCTACCTGGGGGGTTTTTTTTGTATGCGCGTGTGTGTGTGTGTGTATGTGACCTGGAAAATCCTGTAAATTATGTGTTTCAATCAGGAAGGACGAAAATGCCTTTGGAAACTGTTTCTAATTTGTGCACAGCAGACGGAGTGCATGTTGCCCTTTGAAAGGCCAAGGATATTGCCTAGATGATGTTTCATATTCTGTAGTTCGATAGGATTCCTCGGGTCATATGAAATTTTGTGCTGGCAGAATCGTGGATTTTGCGGCAAATTGATGCAGCCAATGAATGGAATGCAGAAGGTTAATACTGAGCAAGTTTCTGCTGACTTTCGGGAAGCAACTCTGCTTTTAGCTCCGTTCCCGGTATTTCTACATCTAGACGAAGCGCTCAATGGAGCTTGTATACGCTGGTATACGCTTTTTGTCACTCATCACACAGTGGATGTCCGTGGAGCTCAAGCTCGTAGGCGCCTGTGGGGATTTGGATGAAATTTGCTTAATACTAGAGCATTTGACATCACAGCTTCAGCCACAACACGATTGTCGTTGATGCCATTTTAGGATCGACTAGAATCAGCGCTGTTCGAACTTGGAAACAAAAAAAAGGCTCCAACGCAGGATCTGTTAGGCCAGTTCTTATGTCCACTGTCGTCCTCGTCGAAACTTGGTATGTCACCATAATGAGCACTATTAACTATCACCGCCTGAGAAGAATGGTCCATGATGATTCCAGCCCCAAGCCATCTGCAAATTGAGACACATTTAATTTGTCTCTCAGCACCCAGTCGTATTTGGCTGGCTTGGTGAATAATAATCCCACCAGGAAGAAGATAAGCCTCACCGCTGATCAAATCAGCAGCATCCCCTTGCTTCTCAGTCTCTGCTCTGTACGGCAGTCTTTCAAGAGCCAGTCAATTGAAGTTTGTATGCCGAACGTGTAAATACTCGGTAGAACTGGAGACTTTCAAGGACCACACTGACAGAGTCGAGGACGAGCAATTTTCTCATGAACGCTGTGGCAAGGTTCTTCAAATTCCACACTAAAGTTTGTACACAAAAATCTTATGAAATGCTGTGAGGCTTAGTGTTCAACAACTTGACGACTGCCAGCCTGATTCAAATCACTAACAGTGTGTTCCCACTGGACTCGAAATTGATCAAATTGTTCGAAATGTCTTCTCATCGACATTGTATGGAAAATTTTAGCACTCAGTCAGAAATCTGCAAGTTAACTGGCATAATGGTTTAGACATATGCTAGTTTTGTTGGCACGACTACGCGAAAACTGTCATAATTTGTTAATTCACAATTGTGTACTCAATTTTACGGAAATTTAGGTAATTGAAGCAATTTTAAAATTGGTTTTTTGTATGTATGGGAAATTGGACAATTTTGAGGGGTTTGCCGAATTTACTCAATAAACACCGTAAGTCACCAGTCTCCCTAACAGCCAAGGCACTATGTCGCGTTCGCACTGTCAGGCGTTGATAGACGTCGGTACGCGTTTAATCGAGTTAACGAGAATGTTATGTCAAAGCGCGGCTCCCTCACATTTCAAAATCACAATACAATGCTCCCGTTTCACAAGTAAAATGGTCTAAAACCCATTTCACCAGAAAACGAAATGCAATTATTTCACATAAAATTCTTACGAAAATAAATTAGTTGCCTCAGACTGCCAAAACTGAAAAATCACGAGTAAATAAGAGATAATTGTTTCACAACTGTCAAAAGGCCGAGCTTGTAGATGCAGCTCAACCTAAAAATGTGTGCTCGCGCTTACGATATTACGGTCTGCGAACTATCAAAGCGCGACAGCTGCATTGTGACTTGCTTAATGGATTTACTGGTGTATCCTGCCTGAAATATCAGAGACATAATGCATATGGGTATTAATCTTTACGTTGTTGATTACATCAAAACGATATTTCGATCACAATTTGTGTGAACGATGCACAGTTTCCGCCATAAATAATTTTTAAAATCACCCTCAACCGCTTAAGCGGATCGTTCTTTCGTCCCGTAACTTTCTTGGACTGCCTCCTTTTGCTTGTGTCGACACTTGTCCTCATCAGTGACGTGCGTCAATTTTGAGACATATTTCAACCTCGTCTTCACCTTCCGACACTGCTTAGTTTCACATCACCACGACCTAACACAGGCAACACCCTCTTATCCGTTGTAACGTCTTAAATTCAGTTATCACGCTCAATCTTCCTGCTTGTGCAAGTCCTCCAGCTTACTTCTCATCGTCGTATCCGATATAAATGACTTCTACTGCCCCGCGGTTAAGCGTACTGCTGTTGCGATTACGATCACCTAACTATTAATCCCAGTTTGCCCCATGCACCCCTATATATTATCCAACCCTTTGTCAAACAATCCTGACGGGGGTGGAAACGAGTGAGACCACAATGCCGCCATTCATTTGCTAATACCTCAGAACAGGAACCAGACAGACACAAGATTTGTTTCGCAAAGATAAGCCGAACGACGCAAACAAAGCCTGAGAGGGTTATCCGACAGAAGATTCACTTATCAATTCAGGGGATGTTTTTTTTTTTTTTTTTTGTCTGCTTGCTTTTCTTCCGTATTTTTCATGGGATAAGGATATGATTTGAAGAATGTGCTCAGGAACGCTACATCATGTTGTTGTGTTGGCCTGTGTCTCTTTTATGTCGTTCTTCACTCCAGCTCCGAGCTATGTATATAAATCCCCCCATTGTTGTGGCGAATAGAATTATAAATCTCTAAGCACTGTTGCACGCTGAATGAGTAGCTGGGGCTGAGGATTAAGGCTTCAGCCCGTAGGCAGAAGGAAGCTTCCACAAAATATCTTTCTAAATCAATAAGTCAATGAAGGATTATACCTTGAGGCTGGGATTACATGACGGAAATGCTTGTGCCCGTCCTGTGTGCGTGCGTGTGTGCAATCTTCGTCCAGGACGGCATTTTACGCTCAAACCCATCATATGCTTTCACGGACTGGCATAAATTCATGGGTTATTCTACTGTTTTTCATTTGGTGGCAATGGAGGGCAACATCATTTTCCGGACATTTTTCATTTGCTGGTTAAACTTGGAATGTGATTAAGCTGCGGTTGTCTTAATATGTTTTTCTTTGAATTTGTGCTCCCCGTTTCATGAAGAATTCCTCGAAATGTCATCCCTTTGAATGGCTGATGGGGAATGAAAAGGGTAGATTTTAGTCTGCATGGAATGTGCAAAAACAATTCAAAACAATTTCACCTAATTGAGTTGCGAGAAATCCCGTACTTGACAGATTCTTGCGAATCAATGCAATAAAAGTTACAAACGTTTACTTTTTGGACAAATGTGGTTTCTAAGAATTCATGCCACGTTTGATTTGTTAGCGTCTTCTATCTACTACATCATTTAGGCACGTGCTTTTGATGTGAAATTACAGTAAAAGCTTGTTGGGCGGAGGTCTGTCCGAATAAAGGAATTTTCCGAAAATCAAATACATGCAATTTATCATCATTAATTTTGAGACTGTAAACATACACAAAATATGCACCTACAGTCAAGCCTCTGTAAGTCGAATTTTCTAGAACACGAACAAATGCTTCAGGTCTTAAGGGGACCCACATTTCACATATTTTACACTCCATAACTCGAACAACATTTGTTCCCATGACTATTCGACTTATGGAGGCACCACTGTATTTTCCGTCATTTATTTCATTTGTTGCACATTCAAGAACTTTTAATTATATTGTGTATACACCTCGCCTTGCTTATTGTGTGGCTGACGACATTTTCACCTGGATTATAATTAATTTGCGTTTATGAAGAAATATATATCAACTTGCATTTATCGCCACGTTGTTTTTCCCAAAACAACGTCTAAATGTAAATTTCCGGGACTGCTCCAATAGACATTTTGATGATTTGTTCCAACTTCTTAATATTTCAGATCTACTTGCTATTTATACGAATTCATCATTGTATGTTGTTTAATTTAATGTTGACAAAAAATAATTTTAAACCGGTACTCAGTCGCTGGGAAAAATTCTCGCTTATTCCGAATAAACGAGTTTTCCGAATTGAATGGCTTTAACTGTTTGGCTGCTTTTAAATATTTTTGGATTTCCTCTCTGATTTCGCAAGAAAATTCAGAGGTCAATCATCCATCGTACGTTCCGTCATTCGGTTAATTAATTGCTTGAGAACTTGTTGCTTTGTGGCACTGGCTCACTGTCAACGGTTCTCCGGGCCAGAGCCAAGTACTTTACATGACCCAACCCCCTTAGCCACTGGACCTCTTAACTCAAATCGCAGTGCAGCGTCTCCAGCTTGTGGTCAAATAAATTGATTATAATGCTGATCCATTCGCTTTAAGAATGAAAAATACGAAATCAGAATAAATTTCAAAACTTAATCCACCCCCTCGAGGAACCCCCTATCAAAGGTTCATAATTCATGACTTTAAATGAAACAATCTCATATCATATTTATGCCATAATTAAACTCAATTAAAAAGGACCCACGGACATTTGTAAAGCCTTCAAGCAGATACAACCGCGAGCTCTCGTTTGATCGCACACCAAACTCAACTTAATTGAAATCTTCTGCTGACACCAAACCATGGCCCACCACCTCGTCATTTATCTTGTATCTACGACACTGACCGATGGAAAAATATTTACCTCAATTTTCCATCGAACTGCAAAATGAAAAAACCGCGGCGATAATCATTTTTCAAAAGATACAAATTAATTAATTATTTTTTTTTCTCAAAAATAATAACAAGACAATACGCATATCCACGTCGTGTCAATCCATTGACAGAGGCGCATAAAACGGGACGAAAACCAGCAAAAAATGTTCACATTCCGCGGCAGTAAATCAAATAAAAAATAAAAATAATTACACACCACGGATAGGTGGAACGATTTCGCAAATATTAATCTGATTAAATATTTTCATTTCCGTTTGAGCGCCTGGAATGTTCGAATGAATAACAATAGCGAAAGGGATAAACTGTCATTATTTTTAATTTTCGCCCTCAGAGTCATTTTTCTATGTTGACTGTCGCTCGCGTACATGCGTACTCATTGTTATTGCTTGCTTGCTCACAACCACTCTCGCCACAGAATCAAGCGAGTGTTTTCCCATGCTCATTGAATGCTCACTTTGAATTTTTCATCGCAAACTCTTTGCAGATACCAAAATACACTTAACCCCAAACCTCTCTGTAAGTACGATTGAAAAAGAGCAATCGACATTCGAGTAGGGATTACAGCTACTGGGTTCTTTAATCCTGGCTATTGGTTCATTAACTGATTTCTAGAAAACGATGTGCATTCTACGAACTTGATTACAACGGCTTGGTCAGCTTAACAATGTAAATCTCTTGGGCGTTGTTTTAATTCTTAATAAATTGTGCTGATCTTCGATTTTCATGGGAACATTTATGCAATGACCGAGGACCATTAAGGGCTTCCGATAAAAATAATGTAAACAACGTATTAAATCATCCACCACGAGGTGTAATTTTGATTTTAACTCGTGTTCTTTTTTGCCGATTTGCTTGATTTGCTGAAAATATTGCGCCAATATGGATTCTCACACTAGAGCTCAATGCACTCCACACCTGGCAGTGAAAACTGAGACGCAGACAGCGTCCTCACGTAGATGATCTAAAATTACCGACACTTGACGAAACTAGCTCAATGCACTCCACACCTGGCAATGAAAACTGAGACAGAGAAGAACGGAGACAGCGCCAATGCACTCCACACCTGGCAGTGAAAACTGAGACAGAGAAGAACGCAGACAACGCTCCCACATGGGTGATCTAAAAGTAGCTTAACGAAACTAAACGGAGCTTAACGAATCTTAACGAAACTGAACGAAGTGGTTATTCGGATCGCAGATTATAATTCCTCTCCATTGCTTATGTTGGCTTGAATCTCCTTACGATTCTATTTGTCATAGTTTACTTATGACAAGTAGGATCTCTATCTATCCTCTTTTGTCAGGTCAAGATTCAGACATCCCCCCAGACTGTAGGTTCGAAGAGAGCGAAAGCAAATCTAAGTCTGAATACTCATGTCTCCAAATCAACGCATCTCGTCTTCGGAGTTCAGTGCATCACCCGGATCCCCCTGCTAACTTCAACAAGTATCTGATTTCATTCGTATTCCGTGAATGATTTCCGGCAATCCAAACGTAATTAGCTGAAATTGTAACATCTGCAATTCCCATCATTATCACAATCCAGGAAATTTCGCAACCCTAACCACCTCCCCCCCACCCACTACCAGGAAACGAGAAACTTATCTCCAGCCATTAACATAATGCACATCCAACGACACAGTGAATCTCATTCCATCAAATTCAAACACGACGATACTCGTTATCCCTCCATAATGAGTTCCTTGCCTGCAATGGAGAGAGGCAAACAAGGAATGCGACTAAATTGTAGTCGTCTTCCTTGTAAATCACATAAATGAATTTCGATTTATATCCTCATCCCTTAAACATTGGAAATCCATCTTTATAGAGTGCCAAGCAGATTGCCGACGCTATGTGTACACTCTGATTAATCGGTGTGCCATTTCCTCCCGTTTGTGCATTCTTAAGCACACAGGCTCCATCCTTTCAGTTGGAGGCTAGACCACACTTGAATGCTTCCCATAGGGCGTCCCATGTGGGCGGTGGGGCGAGGGGTCCCGTTCGGGGGCATTAACTGCTTGTGAAATCTTATCTTAAGTTTCTAGACGGCTGGGTTGTGGATTTTTTCCGACGCTCTATCGGTTCCTCTATCCGTCTGTTCGGTGTGAAATATTGAAATCCATTTTGGAGGCATTCCAACACTATTTTGATGCAGATTTAAGTTCATTTTTTTGTTGGCCGAGAGGTTCTATTGCCTGTGTTTGAAGGATTACATGGAAGCTTCTCAGAATTTGATGTAAAAAATTAATTTTTGCGGACGGCCGAATGCACAGGAATGAGAAAGTGGAAAGAACAACTTCCGCAATGAGGTTCGAAATGGGAAACATTAATAGACTTCAGCCCTCACTCTGTCATGTGGAAAAAAATAAAGTAACATTACTGGGAACTCTGGTGGTTAAGGGAGGGATTTGTGGCTCATCTTTTATGCACGCAGGGTGGGGTCACGTAATCGCCGGAAGTAGAGTGTTTTGTCTGGGAATTTAAAGTCCATCTAGGGAAATTGAATACGAAGTCGGTTTTTCCATGGCCTAATGAATTTTATCTTCTTTCTCTTTTCAGGTAAATATATTTGCAACATTGAACGTTGATCAAGCATTTGTCGAGTGAGGTAAGCTTTAGGACGCGACGTATTCCGTGTCGGGTAAGTCATATGACACCTCTGAAGTTGGAACATCACACCGGAGGGTTTGAACACGCAGAATTATGGTAAAAGTTACGATCAAGTTTTTGTTTCGATGTATTGATTGGATCTCAAAGGAAGTTCTTTTGCTGGACCCGTTTCTGGCTATTTTTCGATTTGATGACTTTTCGACTCATATTGGGCATTGACTCGTCCATAACATCATGAGCATTCGCTTACAAAGCTCCAAGAGTGTGCTGATTGTGTATATAATCACTCGAGCATATGTCCACAAGCAGAAACCAATTACACCATCTAAGCGGCCTGGTCATAGAGATCATCAGACTAGAACTCGTCCAGGAAATGTTGTCCTGTAAAAAGCAAGCTGTTTGAGATGTGACACCAGCTTGTGGTACACATCCATGTCTTCGATTTGAGATGAGAAAATATCGTTTAACATTTGGCTGTGGCAGTGAGAATGGTGAAAGGTGGTAGCCTTCTCATTTTCGAAGAGATACGAATCAATTGCACTAACTGACTGCTTTTTTCGGCCATTACATGTGGATTGTCGCGGTTTCCCCACAAATGCATTTTTCGTTTTTGCTGTCGTATCCACCGAATGCGAAATTACCCTACAAGGCTACCTTGTGCGTAAACTTGTCTAATTTACGTAAGTTACAAGCATTCACTGGTCAGCCGACATCTTCTTCAGTGAGTTGAACATTATAAGTGTGTACTTGAAAGTGCAAAGCAAGTCATGATGCGCCATAGAACAAGATGTGCTTGCTTTGAAATCGAAGAAGATGATCCAGTTCATTGCTCTCACTACCAACAGGCATGTTGTGAATTTCAAATTCACGCTCTTTTCGAATTTTTTTGTATAGTTTTACTCACAGACTATGCCCACCACAATGCCTCGTAACTACTTACGACTGTTTGGCGTTTGTGATTGTGACCTGAATTTCAAATTCGGACCATTTTCTTTCTCTTAACCACCACACTCCCAGAAGAGTGTTACACGCATCCCTCCCCATTCCATCCCATCCCATCGCCAGCACCATCGATTTTAGCTTCTTATAAAATATTTTGTTCATCCCACATCTTTACCCGCAACCCATCGGTGCTGACCTGAGATTCTTGAAACGATTTCAAGAATGCCTCGAAGGTAGGTCCTACTCAACTCCATTATCGAAGGAATCACGAGAAAAGTTCTTCAAGATGCTCAGTTAGCGGAAATATATCGGATTCACGTGCCCCAAGTTGTTCTTCAAGATTGTTTATACCCCGACTAGCCAATGTGGAGGTATAGGCAAATACCGGGGAACCTTAAAATCGACCCAGTCAGTCGAAATGGCCATGATAGCACGCCCTCCATGGCAATACGACCCAACACCAGTCGTCATAGTACATCCTGCGTCCAGGATACTACTCATAAACATCCCCATCCGACCGAAGTCATCAATTCATGAGCTATGTATCTGCACAAGCATAACCTGATTTTTGATCACCTTCAAAGATTCGCCAAGGACAGATTCAAAGCGTCTTGCACATACATACATTCTCAAAATTCCACCCAACACATCAGAAGCAGATGTAATTATAGGAATATGCCTTTTCGTTCAAAGGCCGGATATTTTTGATTTCCGTCATCCTTGCTCAGAATTTGTAATCACACACTTCCCTCCCGGCCACGGCCAGCGCACGGCGACGGCGACGGCGCTATGCTTCCACACTCCATTCCATTCCTTTGAAGCGAATCGTATTCATTTAAATTTCGTGTGTGTTCAGCATCCGAGAACTTAATGAAGTCCTTCAGTGGGCATTCCTTTCATTAATTAAGAAACTTTCACCAAAAAGCGACGTCAGACAATTTCACTCGCCCCGCCCATGCGAGTTCGCGAACGGTACGTGTTCGTAAATCAGTGAAACAGCAATTCGCCATAAGTGCACACGGCATGTGCCGTGGTGTATTCACGGATGCCATCGCACGTTCGGTGTTTCATAGCCACGTGCTAGTTTGACGCTACGCCATAAATGCAAATTCCTCAAGTGAAACCCTTTCAGAAAAAAAGGGGAGCACACTCTGTGCGGCGGTGGTGACAATGACGCCTTAATTCACCTGAAAACATAGTTAACAGCTGTGACCCGGACGGGGCGCCCGCCGCTGCCTCTCCCTTTAATCGATCCCCGCGGTAATGTTGGACATCCATCCCAGAAAAGGGGGGACTCTTAATTGGCGGCTTTCTTTTATTCATTACGGTTGCTTAAGTGATGAGGGTTACTTAGAGACCTGCCAGGTGGGCAGGGATGACTCCTTTATTTTCGGCTCATTTCTTATTTACAAGCGGGTTTAGTTGGAGATGCTAAATTTTTTTTGTTCTTTTTTGCATTTGTTTGTCCTTAAGCAGTACTAAAGTTTATTGGCGAAGATGAAGTCCTCGGTTTTTGTGATACCGCAGGCGGTTTCATCGAACAGAAAAGTCCTAAACTAGAAATGAAAACCGAAGGATAAAATACTGCTTGAAGGAAGCACGGTTTCATTGGAGTTTAATGGCTTGGGGAAATCTTTAGATTAAATTCATCATCATTTGTTTTATGGATATCTACTCACGAGTGTGTATTCGCACTTTGCATGCTTGTGTGCGAAAGGGATCGCATTTTGCGAAATAATCCCCATGTGCCATTGGATACGACGACTTTTTTCGTCGCTCGCTTATTCCTCGATACGCTATCGATGGGGAGGATACGAGGGAACGGGACTGATTTATTTTTCTCCTCCTAGGCTTCGGAGAGTTTTTATAACCCATAAGGACTGTTGGCTTAAGGTGCTTCTGATTTTTGTTTCTTCCTTCATTTTAACGAGAACCACGGCTGATTGAGTTAATTACGCAGTACAGTCGTGGAATACGTTTGCCTCTTGGCTTTACTGGACTGGAAAAGAACTGGTTAGAGGAACTTTGCTTTTGTAGTCAGCTCTGTGTTTCTCGTTGCGTGGTCTAAGCCTGGGAAAAAGTAGTGCATTTCAAAGGCTTTAATTTTTCATCGTCTCGCACAACTGCACGCCGTTTACTATGTGGGGTTATCCTTCGTATTGTAAATTGCCACAGAATTCATAGACTACGACATCGCGCACCTTGTTCATTTAAAAATATTCCAGAACAATAAAAAAAAACAGTCCTGTTTCCGTGGAAAATAAATTTGAACAAAAATATGATGGCGTGTGGTTTGTGTAAGTGCATTAGGTTCCATTTATAACGTATTTCTAGGACATACAATAATAAATTTTAAAATAAATATAATAAATATAAATATAAATAAATATAAAATAAATACAAATATAAATAAATAAATATAATAAAGGGTGATTTTTTAGAAGCTATAGGAAAGTTTTTCAAAAAAAAAAACACATAAAATTCAGAAAAATTCATGAAATCTTTATTTGTTTGAAGTTTTTGTTTGAAGATTATTTCATGCAAATGTTGACCTTGACTGCGCCTCAAATGGTCCATCCGCTTAGTCCAATTTTGGCATACTCCTTCCAACATTTCGGCCGGTATCTCACGAATAAATGCGTTAATGTTGCCTTCCAATGCGTCAATTGAAGCGGGCGTTAAATCGCACATGAAATAAAATATTCACCGAACTCGCCTCTCAATAAGTCCATTGTTGCGCGTGCTGTGTGACATGTGGCACCGTCTTTTTGAAACCACATGCGAGTCATGGAAGTCAAGCTCTTGCATTTTGGTCCAAAAAAAAGATGAATATCATCTCACGGTAGCGCTCACCATTCACAGTTACGTTACGATTCGCATCATCTTCGAAGAAGTACGGTCCAATGATGCCACCAGCCCATAAACCGCACCAAATTGTGACTTTTTCTGGATGCATTGGTAGCTCTTGCAATGCTTCTGGCTGATATTCACTCCAAAATCAACAATTCTGCTTATTTACGTACCCATTGAGGCAAAAATGAGCTTCGATTAAACTGATCATAAAATGGAAGAAGCGCGCGATGAACTTTCTTAACAGAGCACGCATTTTGATAATAAAATTCAAAAGCGTTGTTCGTTTGTAAGACGATTCATGATTAAACTATAGACCAAACTGAAGATGTTTCTCAGTGAAACAAAACACGAAACGTGCGTCAGCTGCTTAAACCAGTGTTGCCAAAAAGAGAATAGCTAAAAAATCACCCTTTATTGGTCTAACTTAATTCGTGCGGTTTTTTCAAAATTTGAACGTTTATTTAAGAAAAAACATGTACAATAGTACTATTCAAAGTATTGCCCAACTGAAGCTATGATCTTTTTCCCGTCTTTCTGGCAATTTGTGGATCCCACCCAAAAGAACTGCACCGGCTTGGCAGCCAAGAATGAATCAAGCCAATTCTTGATATTCTGCTCTGATGTGAACCGTATTTCAGTGAGGGCGTTCTGCACCGAACGCAACAAATGGTAGTCAGAAGGGGCAAGGTCTGGGCTATAAGGCGGCTGGTGTAGAACTTCCCATCCACTGTTTTCCAAATAGTTCTTAACCGGAATAGCAACGTGGGGCTGAGCGTTGTCATGATGGAAAATTATTGCCTCGTGTCTGGTCTCTGGTCACATGGTCCGGGCGTTTTTGGGCTACTGCTCCCTTCAAATGGATTCATTTTGTTGGGTAGCGTTGTCCATTGATGGTTTCACCTGGTTTTAGTAGCTCATAATACAGCACACCCATCTGATCCCACCACATACAGAGCATTACTTTCGCGCCATGGATATTCTTCTTTGCAGTTGATTTGGCTGGTTGGCCAAGCCAGAATTACCTTTTAAATCGTGCAAACCACATTTGACACGTTCGCTCAGCTAGCGCATGTTCACCGTAAACTTCCACCAAAATATGATGACTTTCGGCAGCAGTTTTCTTCATATTAATGTGATAAAGAAGTATTCCCCGCAAAAAGACTTTTTCAGGCACAAAGTTAGCCATATTTGAGTGAAAAAAGAATTATAGTTGTTTACGCTTCAAATGAATGACATATACTGAAATGACGTCCAATGACAGTAGCTTTCCAGTGCATGTTCCAATGGAATTATGACAATGGAATAATACAAGTTACGCCGTCTCTTAGCAAACCGCACTAATAAGTTAAATATTTTTAAATTTAGTTCGGCTTATTTTAGATTTTAAGTCTACTTTAAGTTTGTACTCCACTATAAGATGACAATGAATAACAAAAAATCTACTTTAAGTTATGTAGGTGAAGAAATTCTCGTCTTTAAATGACTATGAATTTGCGCTACTGTTTTTGACATAATCATATTTTTTGAGAAAAAAATTAAATTGCCCTTATCATCATCTGCTTTGCTGGGGAAAAAATTAGAAAACGATTTTTGGAAAAATAAGGATGTGTGTTTATCAGTAACTGACCACTTACGCCCCATCACCCTTGTTAATGAAGTCTTCAATTTGAAAGCATTCCGACCGCCAGTGGGAAAGAGCAGTGACCCCGCAACCCTGGGCCGTCATAGTTCTTCCGTAATCCTGACGATAATGCGAAAACACATTTAATCACTTAAACCACATTAACCAGACTCACCAAACCCAAAACACGCATTTAATTTAATTTTGAATACCAACCGCCCCCACGAAATATGCTTGGGTCATCCTCTCGATCGGAGGCCCCGCAGAGTGCCAGCAAAACTTTTCTCAATGAGGGTGTACCCAATGGGGTTGCCAGAGGTAATCTCATTCCTACATAGCTATGAGGTCAGGCATTTCCCTCAAATTCAAGAGGCAACCACATTCACTATCTCCTTAAGTCATAACACACCGCAGACTGGGCCTCATTTGAGTACATGTCCGGGGTGTGTGGCGCCTCAAGAGGGGGATATTTATTTACAATCCTTTTTGAATCTAATAGAGGGCGTAATAAATTTCATCAAACCGCAGTGGAATTCAGTATTCACCTTCCATAAGCATGCATACGTTTGGATCTTGTTAGACGCCACGAAACACAGTTCACAGTGCTGGAGGTTTACCTACGAATAACCGCACATTAATTTGAGGAACAGAAAGTCAACTGGGGCATCATCGTCACTTCCGCCCAGCCAGAGATAGAGATATGTATATACATGCGTGTGCGTGTGTGCCATGTGGTCTCTTAAGAGTTAAAGTTATAAGGAAACATTTGTATTTCGGTTTCGTTGGTGCAGTCGAGTGGTCCATCGTGTTGGATGGGTAACGAAGAGGAATGATGTGAGTAGCTCGCATAACCCATTTCAATTATTCGGTTACTTTATGGTTTTTGTTTTCCATTGGTTTCGGTTGATTACAGAGAGGATACGAGAACACTGATATCCTTGGGGTATCCTGTTGAAATGACATATTTCAGCTGCGTGAAAATTAATTTTCTAACTTCTGCCAATGTGCCTACAAGGGTTGCTAGCTGAGAATTTGGTTCTGGTTGGACACTGGGTAGGTGTCCAGTTCTGAGATTGTTTTGGGAAAAGTGATTAAATGGAAGCCATTCGAAGGTTACTGGCTGGGTATGTGTTTGAAAGAGCATCCTTGTGTCAAGAGTGAGAAGAGAATGCCAATAAATCCTTGAATATCAAGCGAGATGACATTTATGCTCAAGGAGAAGAATGGGCAATGGATCGTTTGCTTGCTGTTGATGGATGTAGAAACGTTTTCTTTAAGCACTATATACACTGCACAAGAATACACATTTTCACATTCACTTACAGAGTTCCGGAACTGCGGTGTCTACCTCCTACCTCTACCTCTACATGATTGCAGTGTATTCTCCGGTAAAGGGGTCAGTCATGTTAGTGGATTGTTACATCAGCACGCGATATCTGCAGTTTGAAAGACAGCCAAGTGGTCAGCAAGGCTGGTCATTAGCCGTCTCTCATCTCCCGATACCGGTTCCACGGCGTGGAGACATCCCAAGTAACTGTGCAGCGGAGACATGCTCGTGAGGCCGCTGCACTACCGAAGAGCAAATATGAATCGCTCTTCCTACCAGCAGTAGGACACATGGCCAACTGATGATGCTCGAACGGGTGCAGATGCATATTTCATACTCCACACTCAACCTTCATCGGCAAAAGCGTAATTAACTCTGGAAGTGTGTACATCACTGCCACCTTAGGACCGACAGTTTATGTTGCTTTACATATAAAGTCGTTTTTTTTTTCGCTCTCATTGGATCTACATTGGAAATTCTTTATTGCAAATATTTCTGCACGCAGTTCGAAGGATACTTGACCCACATACATCAACTATTCGAACCATTCAGCAAATATGTTGATTAAAATCGATGGTTTTTGTGAATGCGAATTCCTTTGAATTCATTATTCATTCGATACAGGGCGAATCGATGCTGACATTTCGCTACGAAATTAAACACTCTGATCCCATCCCGTTAGTCACCGGGTGTATCCATTGGAAAGAGGTGAAAAGGAGTATTGTTTCATGGCACAATTTTTAGGAGCGTTTCTAATGGCCGATGGCTAGTGTACTCAATTGAGTTGGCGAATCAAGGCTTGGCATTTTGTTTTAAGAATTATTTTATGTAAATTTTGACAACGCCCCCTGTTAAGTTGGTCAATCGGATTTCGAGTGACTTTATCGAACACACTGACAGGTACCTCTCTCGAAGGACCAAGATATCCCTATACTTACGTATGAACTCCAGACGTTCGAAAGGAAAATCCTGCGCATTATCCTCGGTCCTGTATGTGTTGATGGTTGTTGGAGGAGGAGACTGGACGAGTAAGTGGTCATTGGTCTGGTGAAACGAGTTCGAGTCTCTCGTCTCAGATGGCTAGGTTATGTAGAGCGAATGGACACCAATGCTCCGGCCCGGAAGGTCTTCGAGTCGAGCCACAAGGGACCAGGCTGTAAAGTTAGCCGGATCCAAGAGACTTTAGTCAGCTGAATGTGGGTAACTGGAAACAACTAGCACAAAACTGTGCTGGGTGGAGAGGCATGTTGGTTGAGGCCCAGTTCCATCTCGGACTTCAGTGCCAGCCAAAGAAAAAGTCTGTGTCTTTCACTTCGAGTGCGCATTCTGGACAGCGTCTCCTCCAACGGCCTCCATTGGAACATTTTCTAATGGCAACGAACCGAGAATGACTGATCGCTCTTTTGTTGTCTGATCGACTCCAGACTCCACAACTGGGGATCATGTTTCAATAGCAATACGTCCATCCGGCAGATAACATCTGAACTCCCGACTTCTTCAAGAACTCAGTGTTTTACTCCACTTGCAATGTGTCTGTTTGTGCTCAATCTGAAACTTCATTTTTTAATTATGTGCAAGCTACTTAGCCTGATTGCCTTCAGTCTCCGCGTGTTTCTTGCCAAGAGCCCACTGCAGGCAAGACGTGAACAAATAAGAGAACAAGAAACTCCACTAGGAGGCGGTGTTCGGCGAGCGAAATCGGGAACTCACATTTCACACCCCCCACTCAGCTCAGCCGACAGCGTCTTTCAGTGCAGTTCTCGCCACACGACTGCACGCCAAAAGGAAAGAGATAAGCGAGAAGGAATCGTCATTCTGAGAGCTGTCAGAACTGCTACTGCCGCAGTGAGTAAAGTGTAAAAAGTTGAACCAAATAAACAGATGTTATTCACTGGCAGAGACGAAATAATGAACTTCCGACGAGAGGAGGGAAGTCCGCAAACCATCAAAGTTCACTTCCTTTGATTGGTGGAAAAAAGTGAAAAAAAAAAAAAAAAATACCTGAAGTATTCCTGTTTTCAGGTCGCCCCCCGCGCTGACACACCTTGAATCCATCAACATTTCGAGAAATTAATTACAAGAAGTATTTTAATTAAAAGCGTAAAGAGAATAATTCACCGTTTCCCGTAGCCTTCGGTATGCCAAAGGAAGAACGAAGCTTGATAATAAGAAAAACCGGAAAAATGAGGAAAAACGGTGAGCTCTCTTTTGTTTAAAAATCCAAACGAACTTTGCAAAAACATGAGCACAAATGTAGATATTTGTTCTACAATGACTACAGGGGAGATGGGGGAGGAGGATGAAACGAAGGATGGAGCAATCGAAAAGTACTTCTGTTGCCCATTAACCAGTGCACTCGTCATTCACTTGTTATTGTCCTGCCACAGAGAACTGAATGACTGCTTTCAGGGTATGGTCAAATGACTGCTTCACTTCGCAGTGACCCTCTAATTGCATTGTCCACTCGCTACGGAAAAATAATGCCCATGACCACACCACACTCACCACTGGAACACCCCCATGATCCATCGCTTAAGGTTCCACTTGATGACAGTGAGTTCAACTCCTCAAAATATAATAATAATCACAGTGCAGCCGAGAAAACGGGGGAGGAAAAAGGGAAAAAAAAGAAAACGGATGCATTTGCCATTTGCAGCAGTTGCAGTACACAATAATAGTTGCCACACTACCATTCTGATAATGCGAGGATTTATATAAAAGTTGAGTGTGTACGTGGTGCAGTTTATTTGTTGTTCGCTTCTTCTGGACGCTCGTCAGCGCCCCATAAGCACAGGAAGTGGTCCTCTTGGGCGGGTTGTATAGGTCGTGGTTAGAGGACAGCAGCAGTGGCAGCAGCGATGGTTGCTGTTGATAGTGGTCGTTGCAACAGTATTATTGTTATTATCGTCGTTATAGCTCGTTGTTGAGTGGGGAGTGGTTTGGGAGCCTTCTTTGCAACAAGCAACGAAGCCTTAGTGGTTTCCTGTCTTGTGTGTTAGGATGGTGAACACACTTCCTGTGGTTGTGCTACCGTGAATCCAATCATTACGTCCTGCTCGCCATGGGACCCGAATTTATTGTGCACCCGGATGGTCCACCACGATGTTTCAGCCCCTGTTAGACGTAGCGCGAGAACTTCCACCAGCGTCTATGTATCTGGTCATTATACCATCGTTGTCAGATTCCTTCACCGCACAATGGGATGCATTTTCCTCTATTTGGTGGTGCACGTCTTTTTTTTTTTTTTTTGTCTCTTGACGTATCTCCGCATCAATTGCTTCACACAAAAACTTTGGGGAGGTTTCTAAAAGCCACTTTCAAACAGGAACCGGGGTTTTGCCCCCACTTCCCTCAAAATGAATTGAATTGTGGTGCTCATGGGGTGATAGCATTATTGGGGCAAGATTGTGTCCGCTTGGCGAGTGTGTGGGTGTTCGCTCTCCCCCGAGATTTAAAACATCGATATGTGTGGGCTTTGAAATGGAAACTAATAGCAACAGCGAATAGGAATCCTGTTGTTCTTTGCTTTACATTCCCCGGAATGACTCTTTTTCCATTGTCCAACTCCATTGTTTGCCTATGCGACAGATCCTTCTCTCCGTGTGCGTTGCAGGATATGAGGAATGAAAATATTTGAACCGGCAGTAACCATCTCAATGGAGAGGGTAAACAACGGGAAAAAAAGGAAATGTTGACAATTTTAATCAATTCGTTGAGCTTTGAAGCCAAAAGCACTCACGGGCGATGAATGAGGAGTGCACTCACTTTGGAAGGGACATACAATTTGACCATCAGCTGTGGTGGAACAAAAAAAAATCGGAAACCGGAGAACATCCGGTAGAGTGAGCAAGAACACAGCACGGGACAGAGCTGACGTCATATTTGGTCCGTTTTTCGGCTCTGGCTGGATAGCGAATTGCTTAGCGCAGTCCAGTGTGTTTGTTTTCTGTTCAAATATCTAAATTTGATGATGCTATTTATTATTGCCATGCCACACGCTGGATGAGCATTGCACGCCCAAAGTTAATTAAAATTATCCTTTTTGCGACTGGGTTGGGGGTGTTTTGAGTTCCGCGCTTATCTCATGTCACCTCCTGCTGGAAGGCAAAAAATTAGTTTCAGTTGCGGACTATCAATCTTGTCAGTGAGAGGGGGGTAAATTAATTGAGTCACCGTTGGCTGTGGGTTGCTCCTGGTTTTGCAATAAACCCAGAATGGATGTGTGACATGGACGGTTTTTATAAATTGCGTTCGCATTCCGTGCGTTGGCCAAATGTGCTCTGGTTCAACACTTGCAATGGGTTCTTTCTTTGTTGCGGGTGCACTAATAAATGAATGCTTCAGCAGTGCCCGATTTACGGATATTAGTTACATTGTTGTGTGGCGAAAATGAGGGTATTTTGGTTTGATTATGTTTTGTGGGATTGTGGTTGGCTCTTGCCACTTAAACATTCCTCAAATTGTTATAGTCCACTCGATAGGTACGTCGAATGATACTCCATGTGGAGCCGCGTTCTTTGAATGTTGTCTTTTATTTGTGGGCACTCAAAGACCGCTCAGTCATGCTTTTGGCATAAACAATCGACCATCTGATAAACAATCGACCATGTGGCTACTATGGCATCAAGGGATCGAGAGTTGGAGCCATTGGTCTAGGTAACGAGGTAACGAACCATTTCTTCGTACCTCAAATATGTACCAGCTTCTGATCATTAAATATGCCCAATCTTCTCATAGATTTTGGTTCGAAATCACATTAAAGTCCACTAGACCTGCGTGTGCTTGAGCAGGCGGTTGGAGCTCTTGTCCCTGTGGTAGTTGAGGTTTTTAGTTTTCATTCATAATTTGCACGGTATGTATTTTGAAGAGATGTAGTTTTAACAGGATGGTGCTTCAGGGCACACACTGTCATTCAACAAAGACAGACATTGAAGGCAACCTTTGGCTAACGGCTTAAGTAGCTCGGTTTGATCTCGCTTGATTATTTTTTGCTGTATTCTGAAAACCCATCGGTTTGTCAGTTTAGTCAGTCGCCCTCATAAGCGAACGTATAATAAAGATTTTCTCAAGTAAACTCAGTTGTACTTCATTTAAAATGTAGGTACCGTGACTATCTTCGATAAAGACTTCACGTACATGAGTTTATTTTCCCAAAAGCCACTGCATCTAAGCCCCTACTTGGGATTTACGGATGGGCGCAAAAACGCAGACGCCCTCAACTCACCCCAAACAAGCCATTCCCTTCCATTCCATGTACCCCCAGTGCACGTGTGGATGAGCATTGAAAATGGAGTATCTCGCTGTGTCGAGTATCTTTTACTATCAACTAACTATCCTAATGTACACAGGATAACACTATGACAAACGTGTTATGGCATCATGTTTGGTGTGGGTTGTCACACCCAGAAAAAGAGAACAGTTAAGTTTTATGAATTAACTGCACGTACTATGAGTTCATTTTATGAACGCCAAATGCGGTCACAGATGTGCTCTGCTCTAGATTTGTGTTAGATGTTTGTGTGATAGACACCGCAGTAGGGAACGGGGGATAACAATGAAATGTGCTGCAAAATATTTGATTCGACCGCCATACAGCGAATGGAACCACATTAATCACGGCATACATGTGTGTACAGATTAACCTGTCAAGTGTGCTCTTTATTTAATTGATTTTTTTTTCAATCTTGCACAACTGTTAACCCGCTTTTTCTGTGTAATTCGCATCAATTAGTGCAGAATGTTTGACAGAATTAATTGATTTATTGTGGCGCTTATGGCATTATGTCAGTTTCATGTGATGGCCAGTTTCAGTGATCTGTCGACAATTTGAATATTCATAAAAAAGACACGGGCCTCCACAGGAGGAGCTCATCAAAATTTAGACGTACCCAGCCCGCGGCGGGCCTTGGGTTTATCCGCTTCAATTCGTGAATTTCGTAGAACACCACATTCTGAGGATGCTAATGTTCATGTTTTGAATACTGACTCGTTTCCTGGTGAATTTGTGTTATTTTTGTTGGCTTTGAACATCCAAATTCGCCACACACAAAGGAAGTTCATTGGAACGTCTTGGGAGTTGATGACTGGCATGTCGACGATCTTCCACTATCGCGTGCGGCACAAAAGTCAACCTGAAACGACGCGTAGTGTTGTCAGACGGTGCCTTTTGGCCACGTTGAGGTAACCCTTGCCGACTATTTTCAATATACGGCATCACTATTTCGAAGCGTTGTTTTCGTGAGGCGATTCATCGTGAAAGTCGTACTGAATTGATGTGTCACAAACATGTCAAAGCTATTCAAAGTTTGCGTGCCGGCATAAGACGTGGCATATTCGAAAGCTTGTTTTTATTTGTCGGAGGTTTTAAACATTACACGGGATAACTTAGATTCAAAAACTGGTCCATTGTACTGCCAGGCAGCTACCTTCTTTTGGTGTCGTTTCTTCAGCAGGCGCTTCCGTGATTAGGAGCCTAAATCATCAGCTCGCACCACTCGCACCAAAGACCTACCAACTGATCCGAGCAAAGGCTGCACAGTGATAGAGGAAGTGCTCTGCAGTGTCGTCGTCTGCTCCCCAGGCGTCGCAGAGGGTTTCATCGCCTAGACCAAGCATACTTAAATGTTTGGTGAAGGTGTACGCGTCTGCAGTCTTTTCTGCCACGGAATAACAAGAATGCCGCGGATTTCTTACAGGCATTTGGGAGCATGTGCTTGGTCAGTCGGCATCCTGGAGAGTCACGCCACCTCCGATTGTATTCGCAAGAGGGTCAATTATCGGAGGAGGTTGGATTGTATTCGCAAGGCTCTAACCAAGTACGCAGCTAGACCCAGCACAGGTTCAGGTCCTGCGAATGTTTCCTCTGATCCTTGTCTAACAAGTTTACCGGCGATCTCATTTCCAACGATCTCGCGGTGATCCGGCACCCTGACAAGTCTCTGTGAATTATGACTCCCGATCAAATTCAGAGAGGAGTTGCATTCCGGAACTGTCATCGAGGTGGTTAAAGGATGGCAAGGCAAGGCCTTAAGTACTGCTTGGCTGTCACTACATACACAGATATTTTTCCTCCTTTTTTGGAATCTTACGAAGAGTCTTTTCACAGACTCCTTTAACTTGCCCATATTTCATCAAATTTCGTCAAATTTGAAAGCATCAAGTGAGAGAGAGATTTGTTGGCAAGGGAAGTGCGTATGAGTGTGTATGAGTGCGTAAAATGTACCAAAATGTTCTTTGTACATCAACCTTCACACTTTTCCCTTGTTTATTGCATTTTTATTCTCAGCTTTGGGAATCGGATGCGTGGAACACATGTGTCAGAAGGTAGCGTGGCATTTGGTCTGGGGTTGAACTTGACCGTGTGCATGGACAATTACTTGCGATAAATGTTGGAATATGATGCGTAGAAATTTGACTGTGGAAAAGTGGCCCTATTCTGTGCTGCACTTTATCACTACTAAGCCTGTGTGTGTATTTCTACTAATTTGACACTTCATCGTCAACCCGTCGAGATATTTAGTATCGAACTTGCAGCCCTGTGGTTCCAATCTACCAATCTTTGAATCGTGACGTCAATATCTACTTGTTATAATACGATTCTTTATTTTTTAGTGCTTTGCCCAAGCAAACAGTCAAATTTGAGTAAGTCTTCGAAGGCACCGTAAGGCCCTACCACTTCTCTGTTCAAACTCCCTCGCAGGCTAACACAAATTACAACATTTTGCAAATTAGAAGCCTCACCAAATGATTGAATTCCCACCAGCAGGGTAAGAGAATTTGCGTTTCGTTGCTAATAAGTGGCCACACGAAACCCAACCCTGATTCGCTTTTGCCATTCCCCGTAATCACGAACTGAAAGATTCACATAATTACCTCGCCATTAGCGAGATCTTAGATTTCAAGCACAAACAAATCTCAATTGTCGTTTTCCTTTTAAAGCTTCCGAATCCGGCCCCATCGGCAATGAAGCACAATCAAAATCAATTAGCCCGACGACGTTGGCTGTGTACTTATTAAAGTCTATCCCAACGCAGTCCTCCTTCGTTCCATTATCCTCAAATCGTGTTCAGATATCTGTAGGAACAAAAAAACAGAAAAAAAAACACAAATCGTGAAATGGGAAAGTAACGCTCGGTGGAATTGGGACAGATCCTTGGAGAGGAAATTAAATAAATTCCATTAATTAAAGCACTCGCACAGAACTCATTGTCACCCATACGTGACTAGCATGTGAATTGATTAATTCTCCATCTACTCCATCTACTCAATCTACTCCATCCACTGAAATCCATTTGCAGGCGTTCACCTCTGTCGCCTTCCGGGCAGATGATGGTGCTGCTGGTCATCGTCATCTCCATCGCCATCATCGTTATCATTATCTTGGGAGTCCATTTCGCATCCTATATCATCGCCAACCATGTGCACTCAAAATCCAATTTCTGAAATGGACGTTTCCTACCACCCCCGCCCCACCACACCCATTCGCCAAACCCGCACACTCAGTATCGCATGATAATTGGCAAACACCACGTACAGATACTATCGCCAACGATATGGCGAATCGAAAGGATGCGGGATGGTGCTCTCCACTTCTAATTGCCCGCCCTGTACTGTGTGTGTTGTGATTGTGTGAGAGATGTGCCTTTGACATGACAACACTCGATAAGATGCAATCACTGCACTGATAGGAGATACGCTCGATTCACTGCTGTCAAGATGAAAGCGGAGAAAAGGCGTATACGCAGGGAACTCGTCATTAAGTCCCAACGAGAGGACTTGCTCTGCGGATGGAGGAGTGTCTGCATATGGATATCCTTGGTTTGACTTTGAAAGCAGCCTCGCACGCCTTCACCACTCAGCCGACCTCTAAGGAAGCTCATGATTCAATGAGTGAGACGCCTTTGCTTTCGGTTCTTATCTTTTTTTATGTTTCGCATTTTGTTCTCGTCTAGCGTTCTACGACTACTCATCAAGTTAGGGCCATTCAGTCGTCAGTGGCGATATACTGCTTGTTGATCCATTTTTTGCCATTTTGAAGGACTCACTTGTTTCATTTGACGTGTGCTTGCCTTGGGAGGAAAAACTTCCAAGCTAGGACATTGCGTATCTGTGTATCTCATGATGTTTGACACATCATTTCACTGTACAAACGAACGCAGTGGAGGGGTACGATGTCGGCGGCAGGACAATGTAACGGGTGATGTGATGCGGAAATATTTGGATGATAAGTTTTCCAGTTGGAGAGTCATTTTTTTTTTGCTACGACTGTATTTTATTATACGAGGTGATTGTGTTTGTGTGAATGAAGTCATTTGGAAAATTCGTTTTCATATTTTCCCATCTATTGACAAACGGCAATGGCGTTTGCACAGTGCGTGGACAGGCACTGGCGGCAGGATGTACATAGGTTGGCTTATTTATTTCGAACTCGACCGGAACAGGAAACACGATTTGGGTAAACTGACAAGAATGTGCTTATGCAAATCGAAATACATTCGACAGATAACCTATTCACATAGATCCATATTTGATTGTTAAATTCCACTGAAGGCACGTGTTGAACTGCATGAAATTCATTTGAATATTCAGTTTGCAAGCGAGACATTCGGATAAGTTGAGTGGAAAATTTGATAATAACTGAATATTGGGGCACATCAGGTTGCCATTCGGCCGGCAAAGTGGGTTCAGTTGAGTGGAAAAGACTTCATTGTGCCGGTTTTTTTTTTTTGCGTTTTTGTGTCCTTTTTCCTATTCTTCTGCGTCTAGTCTCCTACGGGACTTGAACGTGAGTCAGCGGCAAGGGTTCGCAAGGGCAATTTCACAGGTGACCGCATGTGCAAATCGAAGGCTTGAATGGACATAAGTTGGAGGTAAACATTGGTAACTAACTTGTCCGACTAGAGAACAGCGATAAAAGTGACTGTCGTTTCCAAGGAAATAAGAAACACTTCAATCGCCTGGCCGAATATTTAAGGTTGTCAAGGTTGGCACAATCTCAAACTGTAGACCAGTTTTCTTATCACAGTCTGGGCGGTCGTGGGCGGGCTAGTAATTACATTTGTTTTACATTTATTCTTAGAACGTCATTATTTCTTTGAAAGCAGCTTCTATAAATACAGCAACAACAAGATATTAGCGTTTCCAGTAAAGTCACTTTTAATTACTGTACTAGCTGGAAAATTTCGGAAGAGAGGCACGGAATTTGTCGCAAGCGATTGGGGGCACGTGCAAAAATTCGGTCGTAAGAACTTATTCCCGTCCCAGTTCATTCTATTATTATACGGTCTGTTCTTAATTACCCCCTAAAAGGGGTGTTTTGGGTAACTTTTACGCACTTTCCTTGAGTACGATTTACTCACTTCAAAGATGAAGGAGATGGAGAAGGACGCTTGCGATGGAAAAGGTTTAGTCACACAAACGCACTTGCCTGTCTGCTTTCGCAAGAAATTCTGGAGTAAAGTAAAGAACTAACCGTCCAATTAGCCGAATCAGTCAAATTTTTCCAAGCCGGATGGACCAACAACAACAGAGGAGATGGATGGTTCGAGTTCAATCAACGTGCCCTCTGGCCAAAATAGGCTCTGGAATCCGTAAAACGTAACACTTTTCCACGGTATTTACTAAATAATTGGAAATGTGACGCATTTCGTCTGCTTGCTTCCGATTTCCGGTGGGCAAACGAATGGCCCACCCCCACCCACAGTCCA
Source organism: Eristalis tenax (assembly GCA_905231855.2). NCBI lineage: Eukaryota > Metazoa > Arthropoda > Insecta > Diptera > Syrphidae > Eristalis > Eristalis tenax. The sequence goes on along the minus strand of HG993125.1, from coordinate 60,296,649 downwards.
ATAGGGACCTGATCCTAGCTTCTACGGCAACTACTCGTTTTATCAGTGCTATTGTTCTCTTACGAGTAGAGGGGACTTACAGTTGTATATCGACTATGAACGGTCCAGTCAAGCCAGCGAATGTCAGGCAAAATCATCGTGAAATTCGACGTGACCATAATCCCTCCTGGAAAATTCGTCTGTAATTTACTTACGTAGAGAGCCCACGTAAAAAAAAACTGAACGAAACTTAACGAAACAGAATGAAGCAGCTATTATGGTCACAGTAGTCGCTGTATATCTCCCCATTCCCACTATGGTTAGGGATTTTTCTGGGAACATGCACACTCAGAGCTTTTTGACTTGAGAAAGCTGGAACCCTGAATTATGAAACACGAATCGAAACTTAGCGTAGGCATCACTTGCTGGAGACTTTGCTTTCATCATATGATCTTCCCTCATTTCATTCTCAACCAGGTTGCTGAGATTCGAAAATCCTTTTTGCGTGACGTTACAGTTGTTGGTAGGATCTGGGTCTGAACATAGAAATTTATCCAGAAGGGTCCAGATGGACAGCATGTAATAGTGGTTGAGTTCGCTCTCCCCTTTAAAAATGTGCGTCCCACGGATCACCCAATTGAAGATTCTTCCCATTGGAGCCATTTTCTCCATGCCAGGTTTTGGATCCCTAGAAGCCTGGCAATATTCATGTCGCTGTCCCCCTCATGTAGTTAGTAGTTAAATCATCTCCTTCAAATGCCCTCTAGGCAAATGGGAGCAAAGTTCACACGTATTACTTGTTTAACGAAGAAACCATGGAAATATACATCAGTTTTTGAATTTGACCCTGCAAATACGCCGCTGGATATCCATGTCTTGTATATGAACAAGCAACTATCCTTTATCCTTTGTCCTCTTTGATTATAGGTCAAGATATCCACAGATTGAAGGTTAAGTAAACTCAAACAAAACATTCAATAAAATCCCCTTAATCCTGCCTAACGACTCATCACGGACTTTATCCATTCCGTCTGCAAAGCAATGTCGCCTGCCAACAACAACTCCTCGCATCCTCACATTTTGCTTATTTATATCCCATTTAACCAAGGCCATTGCGATTGTTTATATCACTTGTGCTTACCATCCGCACGGGTGTCTTGGTCATCACAGTTCTGAGTACACGCCACATGTGTATTTGAATCACAATGTCCTTGGACAAGATGTAAATATCGAATATCAATAAATAATAGTACAGCCCGTTACAGATTTCAGTGTTGACTAACAGATAAATGTATTTCAATCTATTTTCAGTGACTAAATTCATTCGTATTGGAATCGCTGACAAGAACGACAACCCACCGTACTTTGACAAGTCCCTATACGAGGCGGAAGTCGACGAAAATGAAGACATTCAACATACCGTACTCACAGTCACCGCCAAAGATCACGATGAGTGTAAGTATTCAATTATCCTAATGGCATTCTTAATCTTCTCCGAAAAATGAAAAAATGGATAAATAATACATCCATATCCGCGCCAAGTGCGAAGGAGTAGCAACTTAAAGCGAAAATGTAGGTCGACTTTGAGTGTAGCCAAACCACAATCCGTTAAGCAGTAGGGAAGCGCTGGCTGCGCCATGGAAGGATAAGAAAAATGTTCATAGAGTTCTGCTTTTAATAAATTATTCAAAGGAGTTTTGTTGAAAGTTTAAGAGATTTATTTTTCCTTACTGGCGCCCAACGTTGAACCGTTCATGCAATGAATTGAAAGTATAGGGCTTGGCGTATGGAGACAACTTTGTCTCGGTTGATAATACTTTGCCACGGCATGTGCAATTAATTATGTTAGAAGTCTGTGAAGATGTGTGCCTTCTCGCAATTTGTCAGGAAATGAAAATTATATCCCATCTCGAGTGGTGGGATCAACAGCACGCGTTTCGAGTTATAAATTTCGTTCGTTCAATTAAGAGAAAATACATATGCAGTCGCCACAATGGGAGTTCATTAAAGTCAGAGTGTCACAAGCAAATGAAAAGCGAAGAGTTGATTGTGGAAGAGAGCGTAAAGGGAAAAATGTTGACTTGTGGGTTTTGTGGGTTGCATTGCGTTTTATTCAAGGCAACTATTAAACGAGCCATAACACTGATGAAAGACTACATCAGTGTTATGGCTTCAAAATTTATAGACGTTGATGTGAGCAAACAGCTTAGTTGGCTTTATTGTATTTTTCATGTCAGTAAAAGCAAAATGCTTTACATTCAGTCGTACTAATGTAAGTATGATTCTGACTGATGGCCCCACAAAGCATCGCCTCGAAAGTGAAATTTCTTTAGGACGTGGCGATATTGGCGAGATTGTTGATTGTAGAACTTTCAAGCATTGCATGAAGTACAACATTTAGCAAAAGTTCACCTGAAAATTAACAGACATTATTTTTTATATATTTATCTGCAACTTTATGAGGTCTAAAAAGTGCGACAGAAAATTGGTAGCATTTTAAAGAAAGTTTTGACATCGCCTTCAGTTGATGATTTATTCCATGCTTCATTCGCCGACGGGCATAAGATAGATATCCGAGGAGGATCATCGAAGGACAGACAATCTGCTTAAGATTGAGACTACCTTTAAACATATATCGGAAGCACAGGCTTAACTTTCACAAGGATTTCCAAGACGCAAGATGCGGAAGCGACCCCTCGATCCGCCTCTGCCACCATCCACCACAAACCACACAAATTATGGCTTACGGTGCCTGCCTACTCCTTTTTCTTCTTCTTCTCACTGATTTCAAAGGCACTTCTTCGTCCTTAAAGTCTCTTTAGTTAAGGGACTGCTGTTTTCTTCTTTCTGTCCCGTTTTGTGGTGTGCTATTGCACCGCCTGATCTGTCGTATGTTACAGTAATGTATTCGGTAGGGTTCGTCTTGTGTCACTTAACTTTCTACTTCGATATTCCTCGATATAGGGGGTGACTTTACAAGCAACAAATGACGCTATTCGGATGAGTCTCCATAAAGGAGAAGTCCGACTGATGTTGCTACAGCCACTAATCACGTCATCCCTGGGTGGCATATGCTGCACCGGGAAGGTTATAGGGGGACATCCCAAAGAAGAGTTACCTCACCTCTCCGACATATCCTAGTGGTTGATCACATAGAATGTTGGCCAATGCACCAAGTTACATTTTTCTTTATGGAAACCAACTCCATTCGTAACCATTCGCGGAACCTTTACCAGAGGTTATACTCAGGGATAACTGAGGGTCAGGAGTTTCTGACATTCGACCCAAAGATAGCAACAAGAGGTTTAGGATAGCCATAGCACTGTACCAAGGTGAGGGAATTGTCCCGCAAGTCAAAACTCCTGGTCCCTCTACCTGCGTGGATTGATTCGCATTGTGGAAGGAATTCCAAACACTCTCTCCATGGATACTACTAAAGCGATTATTAATCTCAGAAACCATCTGTCCATTTACCGAGTATGAACCCTCTCAGTTTCAATATTCTTTCCAATCTTTCTTCAAACAAAATACTTGAAGAAACTTCCATGGCTTTCAAGTGTTATGGAAAATTTAATCTCACACCCAGCAAAACCGAGTATCCGTCGCCAAGCATTACAATTCACTGGCTTTCACTTCCGCCTTAGGTCTTTCAGCCGGCTCCCAAATCAAGCTATTTGCATTTCGCCTCTTACCCATCACCCACTCAATTTCACAAAAAAACGACATTCAACCAAAACCGACGGAAGTTTAATTGATGTCATCAATCTTCCTTCATTCGCCGGCCAACAAACACACCCAAGCACTGTTGCCTATTCCCGTGAGACTACTTCCTTACCCACAAATCATTACGAATCCTACAGCTTCTGTAATTGATACTGACATTTAACGTTTTGCCATTTCTTTTATTTTCTTATAGCCTCGCGTATTCGATACGAGATCACAAGCGGTAACATAGGTGGCGCTTTTGCAGTAAAAAATATGACGGGCGCCATTTATGTCGCTGGTGCCCTTGACTACGAAACAAGACGACGGGTAAGTCTTCTCTTGCTAGCCTAAGTCAAAAAGTAATGATTTCAGCTTGATGACACCTCCTTCCGGAGGTGATAAAGAAATATGAAAAAACAAACAGTCATGAATTTACACAGGACACATACTTTTTTGTTTCGTTATATTTACCATCCTTCCTTCCTGTCGTCGTGGAAATGAACCCAACAGCAATTCACGTCTATGCAACACCAACAAACCAAAATCGAGCGACGGTAATTGGAGACGCCATTCGAATGAACGTCCTGTGCGAGGAAAAGGCAAATGTGTGTATAATAATTTACACTAAAATGACCAAACACACAAAACATGAGCACGCAAAAAACAGAAAATGAAAACAATGGACAATCACAAAATCGAATACAATAGAATGGTTGAATGTGCTCATCAATCCTAAAAGGACATTCCCCACGTACTTATGTACACACATGTTCGCGTTGTGTTGAAATCGTTTTATTTAAATCAGGGAGTGATTTGAAGCGGGAATAAAAGAAAAGCGGATAAAAAACCCAATGTGGCTGTGGTTGGTTACCATTGTTCGTTAAAGAATTAAGGACATCGTCAATTTGAAACTCGCTGAGGCATGAAAAGGAGACAGTGACAAGCACATACTCTGAATCTGAATTCATGTGCAAAAATAAAAAAAATAAAAAATAAAACGTCCAGAAGTGACAAAAGTTTTTATCACCCCAAAATGACCAAACCAAAAAAATGTATAAGGATGAGTGGATAGAGAAGCATCCAAGCAGAAGGGAAAGACTTCACTGGAAAAAAATGGAACCTCGAGTATTCAGTATAGTGGCCCAAAGTATTATCGCATTTCGGCACTCGCTCTTTCTATGCGATGAACAGATACTAATTGCTCTTGGTTCTGTGTTCGATCATTTTAATTGCAAACCAAACTTGAAGTGTCCTCTGGCCGAGCACCGACGGAGTGGTGATTCAGAATGACGAAAATTTTCCATTAATTTAATCATTACATCTCGTTTTTTTTTTGGATAGCTATTTGACAGAGATAGATCGTCTTTTTGTCATCTGTGCGTCTTTACATATGTGGATTTGATGTTCTTGGATGCATTCAATTGTCTGGTGGAAATCACTGATGTTTCTAAGAGCTTTGTTTCAAGTATAATCTGGAATATGCCAGTCGGAAATTTAATTCAAATGTAGACTTAGCACTTCCAGAAACCTTTCCGATGTTGAAATAGAGGGCCGAATGTTTACTTAGAGCTGGCATGAAAATGCCTGCGACCTATCTACAGACTGTCGTTCCCGGTTTCGAATCAGAGAGTAAATTTGTGTAACACGTTAATTTGTATTGCTCGGCGCTATTTACGTTACAACCTAATTTAGTCCGAGGTCGCCGTGTCTACAAAAGAATCCGTTGACCAGATGCCACTTATATCCGATGGTACCTGACTGGTCTCTGACAAGTTCCATGTGAATTTAAGTCGACAAAATAAAGAACATCATTTCCAGTTTGACGAATCCAATCCTAAACATCCTTCACATGCTTTTTTTTCTCAATTGATCCTTGAGCCAGTATGTGGGTTTTTAAACTGACTCAAACTTTGGGATAAAGCACTTGGAAAAATGGAAAAATTAACTCAACTTTCAAATTGAAATCTGCAGATAAAACTCATCACTCTGTCGGAGCATGTACTATACATCTGGGCAGCTTCAAGCAAAATTAGTCGGACGAAAATTCTTTATAAAGGACAGCAATTGATATTCAGTTCATTTTAAATTTTGAGAGGGTGTGTGGTGACACTATGAACTCACGTTGGTTTAACATAGCCTTCCTGTTTCGAAACTGAAAAAAATTGGTAGCACAACAAGGACATTTGAATTTTAGTCCACCCAAACCATTTTCCTCAGCAAGCTGAATAAAAAAACATCCTGTTACGGCTTCAACGGGGCAAAAGCTGTAGCAGACCTATCTTGCACTGTTTAATCCTGCATCAGTAAACAAACTCTTTAAAAAGAATGACTTCATCAACACTTGGATCAACACATGATTGGCAAGGGTAATCAGTCTTCGCCGGATCGGTAATCGCAGTTTCATTACTTTCGCATCCGGTTTTCTAGGACCTAGAATCAGAAAGACCTCAAAAGTGGCCACTGATCCTTAGCCATTCTGTGGCTAGTAACCAGGGCAGTCATCTTGTATAGAGAAGGAAACGTGCATTTACATCTCAAAAAATAAGGTAGACAACAGATTTCTAACTACAGTTTCGTAACGAATTAACAACCTGGGAAAGTTTGAGAAAGTGCATGGCTGTCAACTCAGCTTCTCAGAACATTTTACAAAAACCGAAGGAAGGAACCGAAGGAAACGAAGGAAGAATGACAAGAAAAACGTTTGTCCAGCAAAAAAAAGTCAAGTACAAATAAATCCCTAAGCAGTTGAAACGATCATAAGCAAAAACCGACTCTGACCATAAATACCTCTGTGGTCAGTTTCGTTAAGTTTCGTTGAGTTATACTTGCTTTAGTGGAACCGAAACTAAATCACAGATGGTATTAAAATTTTACGTGAATACCCAGCAACTTTCTGACACAAGCCGCAGATTACTCAATTTAATTATTGTTCCGTCAACAAAAACACAAATTGAGCTGGAGCCCAGGCACATGACAGATGCACAATTTTAAGGAATATTAAACGATTTCCCGAAGCCGAAGAAACAGACTCCAACAGATTCTCTTGAGCCTTATCAAACCACCCGTCGGCCATCAATTAAAGTTTTTTCAGCTCATCTCATGTGAAACTTTTCCTATTTTTATTTCACCACCTCCGCACACACTCTTGTTTAACCAGAAACTTTCCAGCACTCAAAGCGAAAACATAATTTAACTAACTTTCTTTTCCCGTGTCCTTTACACGCTTTCCCCGTACGATTACTTGGATAACCTCAACACTCTCGTCATCAATCATACGTTCCACGAAAACTCCAGTATGAACTTCGCTTAGCGGCATCTGATAATCTCAAGGAAAACTACACAACTGTCATAATCCATGTCAAAGATGTCAACGATAATCCACCCGTGTTCGAACGACCTACGTATCGAACTCAAATCACCGAAGAGGATGACCGTAATTTGCCGAAACGTGTTTTACAGGTCCTTACCAGATAACAAATCTCATACATATTTTGTTTGCCGTTTTGAAAGTTGAAAGTAATCGATTTTAATCCTTCGTAGAGGATCTGCTTTTTTGAGTTTGTTTTCTTTTTTTTTTCCTCGTTCTTCTGCCTTGTTTCGCTTGTTTTGTGTTCATGCACAGTCGGAGTATCCGGATTTTGATTGATGAAAATTCCCTTCGTATTTGCATAAAAAAGTCATTTGATTTCGTTGAGTTCATGCTCTCGAGGAGTTGGTTGCTGTGTTTTGTCGTATAAATTTTGCTTCGTTTTTTATTTTTAGTGGTTCCTCTTTTTTGTTGGTTTGTCCGAACCTAGGGAAAGGGCGGTTGTTATGTCTGTTTATGGATTTGTTTATGTGGAGCTTTGTTTGTTTTCCTTATTTACTTGATTTGAATTTGCGATGTGAAAGAGTTTTGTGATTGAAAAGGATGTGCATGGGTTTTATATAATTTTTGTTTGAAACATTCCTTTCGTGTTCTGCTCGTGTTTTTTTTCTCGTGTCAAATTCATTTTGAACTTTTAAATGTTTCGTTTTTTCTATTGGGTCATGTAAGTGTTGGCCATTATATGCGAGACATATTAAATAAACTCTGATAAACTGTGTCATAAAAGTTTTGAATTCCCATCGTGTCGAGATCTGTTTAGAGCTCAAGACATACTTCAAGCAATACCAGTGCAGCCTCAGTTCAAAAGGAGACTAAACGCGATGTTTTTGAAGCTGTTACCAGCTGGAGTCATAGCCCACACTCATACGATTGTATACACGACTGTCGAAAGGGTGACATACATTGATCTGCGTCAACCGCAGGGAGAGATAATAGAAAGGAAGGACGAATGCCAAGAAAGACCAGCAAAATAAAGTCAAGTACAATTAAAGTCCTAAGCAGTTGAAACGGGCATACACAAAAACAGAGTCTGACCATAAATACCTCTTTGATCAGTTTCGTTAAATTTCGTTGAGTTTTACTTACATACGCCAAATCAAAGTTTTGCGTAAATTCCGAGGAATCCTGTGCTTTTGGCAACTTTTCCTTCTCTCGGTTTTAGCGCTTCTCCACTTCACGAGAAATCTTGAGCCAAGCTTGAGGAGGTTGCATATTGACTTCAAATTTTAAATAACGCAACGCTATTATTACATTTTTTTTTGGAAATCGCTTCAGAATGGCTGCCATCCGAGTGCTTTTCCCAATTATTTGCCCCAATTCATCACCTACCATCAGCGCTTTGAACACATGCATACATGACATCAATTTAATTTCTATGCGTTTCTCTCATCAACACGCTTCTTTGCAAAAAAAAAAAAACACAAACATAACGAACACATCCCATGAGTCGATGAGCCGTCCCATGAGCTTATGAACATATGACGTGAACGCGTGTAAAAATCCCTTTCAACTCTGCGAATCGAAAATCGCCCAAAAAAGCAACGACAAACAAACAAAAAGGAAATATCTGCAAAAATACGGTTTTCATTAATTGTTTGCGTAAATTTCGAAATAAATCATTGTCTCCTGCCTCTGCCCTTGCAACCTGTGGCCGTGGATGTGCGCCGGGTTTGTTTTGGTTTTTTCATTCCCTTCTGCTCTTTGTCAATAAATTTTCCAACCGAATCGTATGAAAACCAAATGCTGTGATAAATGTCCTTTTCATTTCGCCGAGAATTGATTTAAATATTTCTTTTACCCATTTCCACTTGTTTTCGAGCATATTTTTTTCCGATTTTTTTTTTGCAAAGAACCCGCAATTTTCCATTTATGAATACCCTGAGAGACATTCAACAACCAGAAAAAAAGCAAATAATAAATAATTATTTCGGATGAGAAATAATGGGTGTGATGGAAAAAGGTCCTGTGGAACAAAAAAATACATGAATTTTGTTAATCCGATTTGATTGGAACGAGTCGAAAGTTCATTTGTGGGGAACAATGACCAAAGGTACTGATGGGGTTATGCCGGTGAATTGAAGTAATTAAATCAGAAGAGGCTTAACAAGGTTTTACCTCTTTTTTCAGCGCAATTCTGAATGATTTTAACTCATTCAACTGTTTTGATGTAAAATATTGTTTTTGACAAGCGTTTAAAATAAACGTCTCTGTCGACTGCAGTTCGAGCAATATGTTCAAATGCCTTTCATTTTAATTTGTTTTCAATATTTATTTCTCGCAGTTTCGGGTAAAAGTGTAGCAAAAAAAAAAAAAAACATGAGCAATGAACGTCCCAATGTTCATGGGAAAAAAACTTCCAAAATCCCCATCTATTCGCCGTGGAAAATTAACCTATCTCTGCAGGTCTGACCTCCACGCAGCTGTGAATTGTTGCACTCCATGGCTTTAAGTGATTTCTAAATCGAGTTAAGAAACAAAATGCATTTCCCTCCTGAATTTAGTCAACAACTAAGTATTACTAAAATAAAATTAATTTAATAAAAATTTAAATTACTTGCTAATTAAAAATAGATTTTCTGCATTGCTTCAATTCGCGGATTGAAGTTGTAGTTATGATTACACAAATGTGAAAATAATTCAAATGTGAAATTTGATTACCCATTCAGACATGTATGGTTTTTTTTATTTAATATTTTTTTTAATGTTGATAAATATTTCTTTTATCATTTCATCGGATGTGAGCGACTTGCGCTGCACATCCCCTCTGATGCTTCACCAATTTTTCATTCATAATGAAGCTATGAAGTTAAAAGGAGGAAACCCTACGCCCTTCACATCACAATTTCCGTAGCCAATACAGGATTGCCCCGATTGTTAAAAGTATCGATCATTCTCGACGAGAAATAAAACAAATTGAATTTGTTTCCCTCACCTCACCGTCATCCGTCAAATACATCCGAAACCCTATTTCGCTTTATGTTAACGAAGACATTTATTTGGTCCGCATTACAGCAACCCACATTGGCTCGATGCAATTTCACACACGAGACCGTAATCAAAATTCATCGCACGAAATTGAATATTCCGGCGAAATGCGGCTTGTAAAAATAAACTGCTCCGGCATTTACTCCCGTCCGCCGGTTAAGTGGAACGATGTAAAAATGAAAAAAAAGCAGCTAAAAAAGGAATTAATTTGATTACCGGTTTCATTGTTTCCAGCCATTTAGTGTAACGTCGGACACTGGGGCAGCATAAAGCGAAAATTCACCTCGTGAGTGATTTCATTTCAATCCATTTATCCATCTCTCCACACAGCCACCCGCATGCCGAGCTCGCGGAATCTTTTAATTAAACACTACCGCTATAACGGAAAGAACGTAACTTGATCTATAACCGCAACAAGCCACGAGATAGATTGGTGCAACAGACACACGCCACATCGGTATATTCAGACCGCCCAAATATTCGCACCGCCTCTGGTGCGCTGAACCGGCAAGCGCCCGCATATGTATGATATCCTGCCAGCGGTTTTCCGCTCCGGAAACAGTCTTTTGGTAACCTCTAATCATACTCCTCTTTAAATCTGATTTGCTTTTTGGCTTTTGCGGTTAGACTGTGGCGGTGGAGTGGAGGAAACGATGTGGAACGTATTTCATGTTGGAAGGGTGTCATCTTCAGATCTTCGAGTGTGGTCCTTAATTTGGAAAGTTGGTTGACAGTTTTATTCGGGTTTGTTTGGTTTGAAAAACGAGAACATACCTGGTAACAGAATCGTACACCCAACCTTTGTGGTGCCTTTAGGGTACATTTGTGATGGAACTTTGTGCGGGAACTCGAACGACTGTGGGTTGAGGTGGGCTTTGCCCTCTGGTCTCTCAAGCTCGATTCAATGTGAGTGAAAAATGAGTGCCTTAGGACGTGACAAGGACAAATATTTAACAGATTTGGGCAGATCTCAGACAATGATATGGATTGATTTGATTCGAATTGAATTTTCGATAAATGTATTGACTAACGGGGGAATTGTGCTCATGATTTTGACTAAGTGATATGAAAGAATGAGGCTACTCACAAAGGCAAGAACTATTTCCCTCGCAAGCAAGATTATACAAGGACTAGGTTGTAGCCAAGACAAGGAAGAAGAAGACAGTTCTCTGATATGGTGTGTTCATCGTGGCGACAGAAGGTCATTCTGCTATCACACGGCACCATAAACTCGAGTACAATGCACACATCTGAGCCAGCCCACTTTGACACATGTCATTTTGTTTAATGTCATTTTCTATTAATATTCTGTGTAAGGTTTAGAATTTCGAGACCAAATCAAAGCGAAATCAGTGCTTTTAATAATTAAGTAAAAGCAATGGAGGAATACATCTGCTAATGGATAACATCCGACGGTGAATTTGGGTAACGCACAACCAATTGATTCCTTAATGCAGCCAACTTGAAACCTATTCCCTCTGACAGCTGCTATGGTTAGTAAGTCGATCCCCATAGCATCCCGTTGGGGCGTGTGCTACTTTTCATTAGCAATTCTAAAGCGAATCACATTAATTATCAAGTTAACGAACAAAAAGCGTTTTGCGATCCCCAGCCGACTCCCAGACGACTTCCATCAGCACTGATTAACTAACATCCAAAATTCTTATTAACATAAAAATATGGCAAAATTACCTTCTAGCATAGAAAATCTTCATTACAAGGTTTCAATAATGAAAGCCAAACATTATCTTCAATTATTTGAAATTTGTATGGCTTCCCCCTGTCAAAAGAACAACATCCCCACAACCGCCGGCATGTGCGGCTGAGGATAAACCCAAGTTGCTCACGACCATACAAGCGTACACCACCGATAGCAGTGATTTTGATTCAATTTAATCGAAAATCCCATTTAATTACTCCGCAAATTGAATTAAAATATTTCTCATTCAACCTTGCGCTCCAAAATCATCAAACCCCTCAAACTGGAATTAATTATCAAAATTGATGCTTATACACGGGTGCGCGTAGTCATGGCTGTAGCATAACAATAACAACAACAAAAATCCATTTCCATCCAAGCAGCGCTTTATCTCACAAGTAATGAGAGATAAAATTAAAACTGCACACATTTTTTATGCGTGCTTACTGGAGTTCAACCAAAATTTACTACACCGTAATGTACATCAGGATTCAATGCAGATACACTGCCTAGACGGGAGGGGTTGATTGTTTCAAGCCTCTCGTCCACGGGTAGGAGAATTACATCCAATTTCAACTGTCACATTACGAATGAACACCGCACGTGGGGGTGTCGCCGCCATCAGCGAAACGAAAAATCCACCATCCACGAATGGCATGAAAACACATCCCCGCAACAGAGGCGACAGAGATCATCTTTTGCAATTGGTCGGATCAGAAGGCTGTTTTATTTCATTGTCCACCTTGTTGTGGACACTGGCTGATTGTGTGCACGACAGTGGGTGTTCAACGAATGAAAGAATAAAAAATTAATTAGGATTAACAGTGAACGACATGCAGTCAGACTGCAACGCACAGCCAACGACATCGGGAAACATAAATAAACTGGGCCCAGTGCTTCTCCCAGCGTGCATTCAATTTGAATCCTTGTTGTGCAAATGTATTTCGTTGTTGGTTATTTTTTTTTCATAGCTTTTATTTTTGTTTTTGTTTTGTCTTTTTTTTTAATAGTATGAATTGAAATTGGTTGCATCGGATAGTCTGAATGAGAACCAGACAACGATTATCATAAATATTCGCGATGTCAACGATCTTCCGCCAGTATTTCCGGAAACATTATACGAGCGTACATTGGACGAGGAAATCGATGCACCCTTCACAATAATTCAGGTTGTACACATTGACACATTCAAACACCCAACCAGCTTTCTTGCGTTTGTATAGAAAATAAAACAAATGGTACACGGGGGACGTACATAATAAATTAACATCAATTATAATTAAAAACGATCGTTCATTACTCATTTAAAACCCTAACTCATTGTAATTAATTTCTCTGCACCTCTCATCTCTCTCTTCGTGTCCCTCCCGCTCGGGGTCCACCCTCTGTGCGGGTGGGCTTGGGTAGCCTTTTGGGGCTTTCCAAATGGAATTGCATTTCGCATTCCCCGGTTCGGCATTGTAATTACTGTATGGTTTATATGTATTGTATTGGTATTGTGGGTAGTTCGTATATAAATGTAATTAAACTGTTACTAACAGATACATGTATCCCTTAGCTGGGCGTAGTGAAGGGCTGAAAGGTATGAATTGATAGGGGGGGGTTCTCCGGCAAGTATACATCACCACCATCACCACTGGCACACCATCAATTATTTACATTCAATTCAATTTCCAATTATTGTTTCAGATGATTTTACATTACAAAGGAGTGAATACATTCATCAGTTTGCTTGCCAGCGCGTTTTGGTTGCTCAGTGATTCGGACTTAATTATACGACTCATATAAAAGTATTCACCAGATTCACTTGTTTGGATTTTCTTGGCCTTCAACACGCAAACTGGGTTGGGGGCGGCTCTTCTGCACGTGGCAGCTTGTTCGTATCCTCGGGGGCTTGCCTTAACTATATTTTCCTTGGCGTTGCCTCTCGTCAAAGGAGAAGTTTTTCAAAAACTTCAAAGTCTCGTTAGAGATCTTGTTCACAGACTCTTATTCCCTTTACGGTAAGCTGGCCTTCACTAATGGCTTGGCCGCTTCGCGCGAGTGTTGCGCAAAAGTTACAGAGAGTTGGAACTTATATAACACAAACATATTATAATGACCATCGATGCAACGTCAAGATGTTCATGCCCTTAGAAGGATGAGATTTTCCTTTGAAAAATGGCAAGGGTATTGCTGCTTAGTCTCTATATTAGAGAACACCGTTATCGCTCGATATTTCCGACGATATTTCCCAGTGCAATTAAATGGAATTCAAGAATATGATGGAATGATAACAAAAGTGCAATGGGGCACTGCAAGAATACTCAGAAGCGGTTTAGTGCATTCTCCTTTGGAGACATATTTTGGTCCAAAATCACAGCCACAATCTGAACAGCCATCCGCGATGTTTTCTTTCACGGGCCAGATATGCCACTTCAACGTTGGCTACGAGGAGCCAACATCAAGAACGGGTCAAACAACGACCAATCAACAAAGTAGATCTGACTAAAAATAGTGCCAAAAAATGACGCTTCTACTTTTCCTCTCATTATTCAAACAAAATGGTGCGCATATTGGAAGACGTCAAATCTCCTGTCCAACTTTTGAACCAGAAATGAAGTATTATAGAGATGCCCAACTTCACAGCTGATTGACCCCTAGTCCATCGAAGAATTTAAGAGGCTTTTGACAGTTATTCACGAAATAAAGTAAATGCCGTTCCCTGGTTAAATTTGGCTTTAGAAAATGATAGAAAAAATTGATGTCAGAAATGTTAAGCGACAAGAGAGATAGAAGTTGGGCATCTCTTTATTTCTTCTACTTTGTTTCTGTTTTGAACATAGCTCATGCCTTGTCGTAGAATCAAGGTTCTCCGGCACGATGGACATGGATTTGGTTGTGTCACCACTAGATTTTTCCACATGTTCATGAACCGGGTTTGGTTCATGTCTAGTGGAGACTACGTGTTGAGGATCAAAGCTAAAAACCGTGAAAAACATGCTTCGTCATGTAATTAGTGTGGAAAAATATGTTTATTTCATACACTCGCAGTCACTGTCGATCAAAATAGACGTCAAAAATATTCACATCGTATCCAAAAAAGCGCCAGATCAAGGAAAATGTGACCAATTTAGTTCAGGGCTGTGGTCCCAAGCCGAATGAGACACAAACTCAATGACGTTCCAAACTAAATGAAACAAATTTTTGTTGACGTTTTTCTAAAAATCAACCGTCATGCGACTAATGAAACATATTCACCTGCGATCCGCATAGATTGTCAAAATGCTTTTTTTCTTGACGACATTCCTTCAACCTATATGAATTACTAACATTAAATTGAAGCCTTTTTAGGTAACGACCAGCCTTCTTATTCCTGAAGAAGCACAAATTCAGGAGTGGCCGTAGGAAGTGTGGGTCACATTTCGCGAAATACGCTCCAACGATGTTTTTCTTGACAAAAATCTACTCTTCAAATGATCTCACTTTTGGCCCGTCTTCAACAAAAAAAAAAAAAAAATACGTGACGCAGATCTTAAGAATATCGTCCGAATGTTTTTTGGTGTGTTTTATATGTGGTGACCTCAACTTTGTGTCACACAAGTTCGGAGTTTCGACATGATTTGTTACTCGGTTGGACTCGAGTGTCCCAGCGAAAGGAAAGAGAATTCTTCCCCAAGTTGTGGCAAAAGTGCTCAGCTCGATACCTTTTCACCACCGTATTCAAGAATTTCAAACAAAGGAATATAACCCTAAAATTAGTGAATGCAACCGTAAACATGTACAATGTACACGCTTCATGTCCTCGCCTGTGCTCGTCTTAATTGTATGGAAATTATTTCCCCATAAACATGAGAATATTTCACCGGACTCCGTGTCTTGATCGAAAAGTCAAACACGGCCTTGCTCGAGAGGACAAAAATGTTTTTGCAAATTTATACAACTCTGAGTATCTCCATGTTGATGAAGAGGCGTTGTCCTTTGGCATGCAAGCAAGATGCAAAAGCAATGCCGGACATATAATATGCACTTTCGAGGAGGATTTCTACCGGTTCTACTTGAAACATTCCGATCGCCATCCCTGAGAAGTCAGCTTTCGGCCCCCACCCCAGCCAGCATCGGTTGTATAAAGTTAATTACACTTTTGACCCCAAAATCTAAACGATAATTGCTTCTGTGTACATTTGAGATCTTGAAAAGTCATTACCATAAATAATCAGTGAATAATCTTCACCTAATGGCTCTTTAATAAAGTCCTTCTTGCAACACACAGATACACCCATTCCACTTCGCAGCACTTCCCATCTCCCATTCAATTCCCTCCGAAATAATAAATAAGAGGTCCTCTGTGTGCCTCGGTTTCTGCACAAAATATTCCTGCAATTTATCCTACATTCAAAAGCCACAAACCCAGAGTCCTCTTGGAGTGGTGGGAGTCTCCGAGTGGAGACTGAAAAAAGTGTTTTCTCAGACTGGGACCGTGCGTTCGAGAAGGACTCTGCAAAAAGCAATTTATGCTGCAATACCCTGCATTACCTGGTTCCCTTCAAGCCTTCTGGTGATGTGTGGGGAGGGGGCTACATAAACAAATACGAACACGTAAACGTAGTTGAATTAGGAAAGTTCACATCCAGCCCGACCGCGTGCCCCCCAATCGAAGTATGCCGCTCCGATATCAGTCGTCTCCTCTCGGGTGTTACACAAAGTGTTTACGAAACACCGCAAGAGGATGCGTCTGCATCCTGGAAATTTCTGCATTTGCAGCATCAAACCGAGGAGATGATGATGAGGCGAACGACAATGAATGTGTGTCTTGTGTCTGTGCGGGGTATGTGCTGTGAGGACATTTTAACATTTCACTTAGGCAAACATTTAGCTTCAACCTTTCCTTGTTTCGAATGTATGTTGGCTTTGCGGGGCGGGTGGTGGTGGAGCGGATTTTTTTCCACCTCCCCTGATAAGTCGACGAGAGTGGTGGTGTCCTAGAATACAGGCAGAGTGTGGGTAATGCATGGGAAACTATATCCTGAATATGTGAAAGCCCCCCGCATTAGGAGCAGCTTCCACACATATCCTTTCCATGCATTTACCCTGCTGTGCTGTGTTGTGTGTTGTGTTGTGCTTGTTCACCGTAACCAGGTGTTTATTTACTTTTATTCCCGTATTTGTTCCGACACTCTTATTTTTGCTTGTGGCTGCCTGTTTGTGATGTGCTTTTTGCAAATTGCATGGCCTTGGTATGCTTGTAGTTTGTGTGCGCGTGCATGTGTGTAGAGTAGAACTAGGATGGGAAAATGTTGCACTTGTGCATGCTAAGTGTTCGTTAAGTAGATTCAAATTGGTGGTAGAAATGAAATGTTTGCATGCGGTACAGAAAACTGAGTGAAACACGAATAACAATATTTATGTTTGGTCTCTGCACACACAGGTCACAGCCACCGATGGGGACAAGGATCGGCCACAGAACATTGTTTATTTCCTAACTGGACAAGGTATTGATCCGGATAATCCGGCCAACAGCAAATTCGATATTAATCGTACGACGGGAGAGATTTTCGTCCTTAAGGTGAGTACAGCAAATTTATGTATAATTTGAGTATAAAAACTAGTTTCATATGTGATTTGTTGATTTATTCGAAAAAGGATTTTATTCAATCCTCAGCACCTGACATCCGGGAGCAGGTGTCGAGATAATCGAATGACAAGCAGGTCCTAATGTCTTTAAGCGCCTCAGCATGCATTAGTGTTTCTGGGGTTATGCCACACCGTGCGGTATCGTTTGCCTTCAATAAATTCAGCCAGAGGGGCAATGTGAGCAGGCATTGATTAATGCCGTAAATCCTAGTTATGTGAAATGTGATGATGACTTGAAACTAATTGCCTGCCGAGGCGTTTTAAGAAGCTGGGCACCACAATGCTATAATTGACATCGGATGTCATTATGGTGCACTAAATTCTGTGAAGACTTCAATCGGTGCAATTTGAGCAATGGTTTGGTAAATAAGAGGGCTTCGTTTGAAAGTTGGAATCAAATAAATTGGGTGGAAGACAACCCCTTTCTCTAAACTTTAGCACACACCGTAATCAACTGCGAATGACCTTCTAGAAAATCAACTTTCTTTCATTTTGGAGCTAATTTAGGCTGAATTTAAACAGCTGTCTTAGCTTACTGATACTGAGTTGGGCTAAGTTGTGATTCTACCTTCACAGTTATTCTTATGTTGTGAGTTCAAACTCTTTTGCTGTGTGATTCTCCTCTGCCCAAAAACTCGCACAAAATATCGCGCTTTAAGTCAATTCAGAATGCTGAATTGTTTGGAAATATGCGCATTGTCACTGCGGGCAGTATATAACATCCCAATGGATCCCCTAAGCCTACTCATCTTTCGTTATTTACTGCGCTTGCTGGCATTAGCAACTTGTGGGAAGTGTGGTTGTAAAAAAGTAGCAAATCAATCGCAATCGCAGTTTAGGTCACAGTTGATCGTAGACTGCGATTCTTCAATTATTGTGAAAAAATCGCTGTATTTTCAGCCTGTAGAGGCCCTGAGTCTGAGCTAATGTTGCCTTCCATCGGTGACGGTCTGCTGAGTGAGTGTGTGAGTCTCTCTCATAAGAATGCGTCCCAACGGATAAAACCTTGAAGCTGTAGAAGAGAGTCCATGTGAGACGGCAGTTGATATTACAACATTATTTATAACAACTAATTCTTGATTACGTGAAAGACAATAGAGAATCGGCGAAGCCTATAGACTTCTTTGCGTTCCGGACTGTAGATTCCACTTAATTTGTTGGCAACAGAGTAGTCTTCCGTGCGCTATAACTTGGTCCGCAAAATGTTCTCTTAACGGACATCAGGTGGCGGCCTTGACGTTGTAGGGATGTTCGTTGACACCCACGCAACTGAAACACGCTGTCTGAGTTCGATTCCCGGCCGGTACGAGCAAAATACTTTTCATGGCCCACCTCTTTCGAGTCACTGACAAAGCACTGACAAAGAGTTATAGAAAAAAAGCTTCCCAACTTGGCCGTTCGGAGTAGGCATTAAACTGCACGTCCCTTTCACTTGTGAAGGACCAACAGCACTCACAACACAAGTGATCGCTAAAAAGCTAGGCCCGGTCCTCTACGGGCTGTAGCGCCACCCATATCGTTGTTATTAATATTAAACGCATCAGGAATCGCTTTTATGGCTCGCTTGCTGCACAGCTTTTACATACGTATGCATGCAACAAGATTAGTATATCGTATTAGGAAGCACAACTTCTGTCCTTCGAGGAGTTGAGTTTCAAGTTGTTGACTCCAGCTGAAGAAGGATCAATGGACAAGGTAGGCAGACTCTATAACTGGCTCAAAATTGCAGCTCACCATCGTTGCGAGGAAGTGTTGAATGACGAATTGGTAGTTTTCTCCAAAGTTTCTTTGGGACCAGCACGTTTCGCTTTCGCCTCAGTCGCTGTGATAGCTTCATCAACGGCACCCTGAGATTGTCCTTGCATATCAGTTCTGGCATCCATTGAGGGTCTGAACACAAACAATAGCTGCCTGTCATGGGCACGATGCTTACTGTCATCAAAAAATGGTCTTTATACCATAGATTCGGCCTTCCTCTTGAGTCATGAGGCTCGGATTCGCAGACGAGGCGCTCGATGTGGTCTATCCAGTGCAGTGGACCGATTTTTACCTTCCAGACTACATCCACATCTTGACACAGCTCGTAGAATTCGCGGTTATGTCTTCTGCTGGGGAACATACATCCGACGTTTCCATAAACCTGGGAACACATGACAATATCGGTTAAATTAGCAATAGGAAGCCTATCAGGTAGACCAAAGGGCTAAGGACTAAGTCTCCAGTCAACGTGCCGCGAGATAAACAAGCTCTTGTGGTATTCGCACTCTCACAGCCGATATCGTGGAACAGGTCTCACTCTAAGCTATTACCGGCCAGTCTCTTACCTGTGGATAGGATGGTCATGGCAGTACTTCAAGTCCTCTAAAAAGCTGATGTATTTAATCGGATCAAATCAGTGGTAGACGCTTCTGCAAATGACTTCTGCAAATATTGTCTGGACGAAATCCTTTTCGTAGAAAGCTTGCTACACCTTTTTTGGTCTCTCTCATTCCCCCTTGAAACTCACGGCAAATTTCTGAACTCATGGAAGAGATGCCTTGCAACGCTGCACCGACAATGGATAACTGCTGCTTGTAAGCAGAGCTCATCAATCTTCGTCGAAAAAAAGAACACAAACTGAGTCCATGCACAGACAACAAACCTGTCGAACCTGCTGTTGGCAAATGAATATTTCAGCATCTTCGTGGAATTCATGTTCCGCTGATTGATTACTTTTGTAAACATTTCAAAACCCCACTTGAAATAATAAACAACACAAAAGTCCATGCATGTGAGCGTCCTGAGCAACCCAAAATCGGCCCCGAAGGAATTGAAAAAACTGCAGGAGAAAAAAAACCAAAAACCCTCCATCAGAGGATCCATCAGAAGGCGGCACATCCTTTCCAGGCGCCTTCTCAGTGCGCTCTCCGAACATTTTGTGTTTACAGCGTTTAATTGAAAGCGGAGGAAAAACAAAACAAAAAGACGAGAAAAGGAACAGCAAAAAGATTGTTTTTGTTTTGTTATCCGTTCCCATTCGGATGCCACATGCCGCAGTGCTGTTTCTCGCCTGGCTGGTGGCCGGGGTTTTTAATTACGCCGACCTATTGTTGCCGCCGACACAGATACTACTCCCTACATCGGTTAGATTTGAAAATTAATTCGTCGGGTCAGGTCCCGGATTGCTGCTGGGTCTGAGCTCCATGAAGTGGGCGTTCTCGCCAATACCAGACTAGGTACCTCTTTTTTCATGCTCCCAGTGTCAGCTGTCGCTTTGTGTTTGTCCCTCTATTTTTTTTTTTTTTGTTCATTTCAACAGTCTTCCCTCAGCCCAGGCACTGTTTATTGCCATGTATCTTTTTGAAATTAAGCATGAGAT
The DNA here is from genome assembly GCA_905231855.2 of Eristalis tenax. Taxonomy (NCBI): domain Eukaryota; kingdom Metazoa; phylum Arthropoda; class Insecta; order Diptera; family Syrphidae; genus Eristalis; species Eristalis tenax. Next base: position 60,275,943 of record HG993125.1, on the reverse strand, counting down.
ACAGAGCCAGCGCTCGAGTGCGATGTATTCAATTGTGGCTTGCAGCTGTGGCAACTGCAGCAGCAGCTGACTTTGTGGAGACACCGACCCCAGTGGTGCAGGCGGCGTAAGTTCTGACCCAAAAAAACCGAGATGCCCCCCTAGGTCTGGCCAGATGGGAGCGCTAGTAGTATAATTGAAATTAAATGTCAGTTACGAACCCATAATTTCTAATGATGTGCAGCAGAGGCGGCCGGAATGCACACATGACAAAGGGCGGGGGGCTGAGCAACAGCCCTCCTTCGGGCCAGCCAACAGACAGGAAGTGCTACTGTGTCCGCATACTGGCTGTCATCGGAGCGAGGACATGTCTGCGTTTGGTTGCGCATCGTACATTGCACTTGGTCGGCTCCTGATTGCGGTCGAGTGTAGGGCACATGTATACATTGTTGGTCATGAGTGCGGAAACACAAAGCACACATTTGAGATCTGATACTCTCCAGGGAGGTGCTAATTTTGTGGTCCCCAACGTGGTTCCCTGCCGAACAACAAGGACCACATGAGTGCGGATCGATGTATGTGTGGTTAAGCGGGTTGGCCTACTTATGTGCTAAGAGGTTCCGTTGAAATCAGCGATTTATGAGATCATCGAGATGGGAATGATTAGTTTTTGAAGTCGCTGAATGCCAACACATTCTCCCGCGCTTTTGGTAATTTGCATTTCTATGTGAGGAGCCACACACCACTGGGATTTCATTTGTTGTCACTGGGACTACCCTTTCCATTGACATCACTCAAATACCTTCGCTTCAGCTGCTGGCATCTCTCCTCAAGGGTCCTGGTGCTCACAGAGAACATTTTGGTATAAGTGGCATGACCTTCGACTGCCATGAGTACGAAATTGATTATTCTCTTCACAGAGCCGAGTGGTAAATATGAAAAGCTGCAAGAGAAGGCACATGAATTGAGTGCTGCTTGAAGGTTCAATGGTGGTGTTATTTCATTTTTCCACTGAGTTTGTACCTTTTTAATCTGAAAGGCCCTTCATGTTGGTTAATTGACAGATATTTTGGGCCTTGGATCAAGAACTCGTTTCGGAGAACAAAGGCTCCCATCTCGTTTTGAGACAGCAAGAGCTTCCCGGATGCTGGTCGTTATAAATAAACCACGTTTGTGTCAACCCTCAATTGGGGCTCTTGGAAGGGCAAGATAATTCAACGAGATGTGACGTTAAGATTAACCCACGAGTGTAACGAAACAAGTGATGTTCCCACAACATCCTTCCTAGAGCCTATCGCAACATCATTAAAGGCAATCTATTTGTTTTCTGTTGTTCTGAAAAAAAAAGGATTTGGGTTTATCACTGGCTAAAGAGCGGTGCTGAAATGAAATTCATCTGTAATCACTTTTCTTTCTTCACCTTCACACTTTCAAGTGCCTATTCCACCACTTCAGAAAACAGTTACATTTCTTTCAGTCTCCTTCCTCGTAATGACCTCCTCTTGACAAGGCAAAGATGGAGAAGGTATCTTCAGGATAACCTTCAGTTTCAGGTGAAATAACTTAATTCCGACGCTTAGCTATAAAAGCCCACGGTGGCCCCGTACGACACGGGTATTTGCTGCTTTTTACCGGCCATAGTCGGACATACATAATGTTGCACTTTCGTCCTTGAATATCGACGGTGGGGTCGGTGAACTGTAGGTCAGGCTATATAAACTGTCTTGCGGTAGCAATGTTTTTCTAGTGATTCGGTCGGCTAGGCTATTCTGAAAAAAAAAATGCAAGCGACGTGTGAAAATTGCACTTGTTCCGTGCCCTATTCGTCGGATTTAGGCCGCTGAGTAATCGACGAGGACAACTATAAAGTGGGTTTAGATCACAATAAATTTAAATATATTTTATTAAATATTCGGAAAAAATTAAAGACTGCAAACATTGTGTGCTTAAATCCACATAGCATTGAACGTCCAGGAGACGGAGGGACGTAGTCTATTCGCAATCATTTTTCCTTTGCATAATTCCCTTGGTTTATTGCCAAGCGACGTCAACTTCTCTGCCTTGAGCACTTTAATGACATTGTCGATAAGGCAATTTTGAAACACTCACGCCTACTCAAAGACCACCCCTCGCTTCAATTTGTCGCTAAATTGCTCACCACTTAATGACTTGAGGCCATGGAGTAATGGACGTAAAGGCCCAAGCACAGCCAATATTCAACGATACTTCTGGCTACAGTGAGTTCGAGTCGTAAATCTCATAATCCATAGGGAACTTTAGTCAAGTTAAGTAATCTACCGTATACACATAATGTAACCGTTAAGTTTAGTTTCGTTAAGTGTCGTTAAGTTTTGCTTACTTAATGGGCTAAATATAAAGCGCTAAATGTAATTCGCATGAAGAAACATGAGCTAGTGGCAAATTTTAACGAAACGTATACATATAATGTAACCATAATAAGCACTTTGCTCAGTTTCGTTAAGTGTCGTTAAGTTTTACTCACTTAAAGGGCTATATATAATTCGAATGAAGAAACATGAGATAGTGTCAAATTTGAACGAAATGTATACACATAATGTAACCATTATAAGCACTTTGCTTAGTTTCGTTAAGTGTCGTTAAGTTTTGCTCACTTAAAGGGCTATATATAATTCGCATGAAGAAACATGAGATAGTGTCAAATTTGAACGAAATGCTTCGACAAGTTCGTTGAGTGACGAGAATGAACGCATATCCATCCGTCAGAAATTCTGCCCGCGTCATAATTTGTTTCTTTTTATTGTGAGAGAGAAAAAATGTTTCTTGTTTCATATGTGTGTGTACAGCAATTAACAGCTGAATTGCCCACTTTGCTTGTTTCCCCTTTCATCTATCAAATTCGCATGTGTTCGGTGCGGTTCAGAGATTAACGAAAAATTTGTGTGATTTGTGGACATCATATGCCCACTGCAAAATTCGCATATGCTTAACGAAATTTTCGCAATCGTTCGTGAACGACGTTAAATTTTAGCTCGTGGTGGTGGGTGTATTCGCTCACTTAACCATGCGCGTTTGACACTTTCTCACACTCGCTCATGCGCATTATATTGGACCCTTAAGTGATATTTAGAATTTGTGCGTTTAGAATTTCGTGTAAGCTGTTGATATCGACGAGATATCGATTTGAAAATATATCAAGTTGAACAGTCTGACTGTTCGACCTACGCTTGAGAGGAAGGCAAGTCAGGGCCTGCTTGATTTGACCCAGTAAAGAGCTCTATACTAAAAAAGGCACGATTGTAGATAAGAGACACACTATTGTTTAGATTTTTGGAAAGTCCGAAGATCATCGAACGTCCGGCAGCCAGTCCTCCAAATTTGTCAGATGTGGAATTATGGTCGAGGAATATGTCTCGAAGCAGGAGTAAGGGCTGCTAACAGCAGTAAAGTGCCCTAAGCGAAGGGATTCATGTCGAGCCGCAATGCTGTATTTTGACTCCAATTCCAAGGAGACAAGCAAGTTGTAGAGGCATTCTGCGCTCAACTGACAATTGACAGGCCACACGTGCATCATCTTCCCCAAAGGGGCCCAATGCTGGCAACAACTTTTGGTCTATCCGAAATCAACTACACGATGCAGTCACCATCCAAAGGTGTTCCACATCATCAACCCATTCGTTTCACAAGTTCACCGTCAAGTTCAAACCATTCAACCCATCAAACCTCTCAACATTTCCATGCACATAAAGCTGTGTGACATATTTGTCCGCTTGCCCAACATCCGACGGGGGAAGAAGCACAACGCTAAACTCTTAATGCTCACCTCACGAAATTTGAAATTAATTAACCAAACTTATTGCGCACCCGCTTGTCGTCATAACGATTCACAACTTTTTATGTGTCTGCAAGCCCCGTAAAACTTCCCATCTTAAAAAGTTTCCTGCAAATGAATACGCTTCCATGTGTGCGTCTGCTCGCCACTTGGTGCCTTAAACCGGTACTTACCTTTGAGATGGCGGTGGAAAAACAAAATGCAGAATGTCTTATAGCGTCACGCCAGCGCTGGCACATAAAGTGTCGAGCAACTTAAACATCCTTCCGGCAATGAATCTCTTCCTTAACCAAGGAACACAATTTATTCGTGTTTGACTGCTGGGACATTGGGTTGGCTGGGCTGCTGGGATGTTGGCTGGATGGGTTGTCCCCTTTTATTGCCATCTCAATGAATTACCCTTATTTAAGGGATGTGACTGTGTGTCTTCGACAAGCCAACATACAGGGCGTTACCCGTTGCCATGTACCTCTGTACTTTATGCATGCAAACGCTCATAACGTGCATCTCGGCCAGGACACACCGCACACAAGCTCCACTACAGCAACTGAAACATGTCATTTGTCTGGTTGTCCACCCCCACACCCGCACATATTTTTTCTCACACTCACTGGTAATGGTTTTTTTTTTCTTTCTTCTTTTACAGCCCCTGGATCGTGACCAGCCGAACGGACGACCTCAGTGGCGATTTACAGTGTTCGCACAAGATGAAGGCGGCGAAGGCTTAGTCGGCTATGCGGATGTGCAAGTTAATTTAAAGGACATCAACGACAATGCTCCAATCTTCCCGCAGGGTGTGTACTTTGGTAATGTCACCGAGAACGGCACCGCCGGAATGGTTGTTATGACAATGACAGCCGTCGATTATGACGATCCGAACGAGGGCCTGAATGCGAAACTGGTGTACTCCATTGAGAAGAATGTGATTGAGGAGGAGACTGGCTCACCCATATTCGAGATAGAACCGGACACGGGTGTTATCAAAACGGCAGTCTGTTGCCTGGACAGAGAACGTACACCGGATTATTCCATTCAAGTGGTGGCGATGGATGGTGGTGGCCTTAAGGGTACGGGAACGGCTTCGATACGTGTGAAGGACATAAACGATATGCCGCCGCAGTTCACAAAGGACGAATGGTTTACCGAAGTGGATGAGACCGATGGCACCAGCCTCCCGGAGATGCCCATTCTCACAGTAACCGTGCACGACGAGGATGAGACAAATAAATTTCAGTACAAAGTGATTGATAACAGTGGCTATGGAGCGGATAAATTCACAATGGTCCGGAACAACGACGGCACGGGCAGTTTGAAAATCGTCCAACCCCTCGACTATGAGGACCAATTGCAAAGCAACGGCTTCAGATTCCGCATACAAGTGAACGACAAGGGCGAGGACAATGACAATGATAAATACCATGTTGCATACTCATGGGTTGTGGTCAAGCTACGTGACATCAATGACAATAAACCGCACTTTGAGCGGGCGAACATTGAGGTGTCCGTGTACGAGGATACGAAGGTCGGCACCGAATTGGAGAAGTTCAAGGCAACCGATCCGGATCAGGGTGGCAAGAGCAAGGTGTCATATTCGATTGATCGCTCATCAGACCGGCAGCGGCAATTCTCTATCAATCAAAACGGCTCGGTGTCGATACAGAGGTCACTGGACCGTGAAGTTGTGCCGCGACATCAAGTGAAGATTTTGGCCATCGACGATGGTATACCACCGAAGACGGCTACAGCAACATTGACTGTGATTGTACAAGACATAAACGATAATGCTCCGAAATTCCTAAAGGACTACCGGCCTGTACTACCGGAGCATGTGCCACCGCGCAAGGTGGTCGAGATTCTGGCCACGGACGACGATGATCGATCAAAGAGCAATGGGCCACCGTTTCAGTTCCGTTTGGACCCTGGTGCGGATGACATCATTAGGGCGTCGTTCAAGGTGGAGCAGGATCAAAGTGAGTAGTTTTTTTTTTAATCATGTTGGTGTGCGATAGGCTGAGCAGGAGTTGTGGGGTAGAGCTTTCAAGCCAATTGAAGAAAGTGCTGGGTTCCATCAATCACTTCTGCAGAACTCTCCTTGACGAGGGTTCTTCGTTGAAGACTACATTTTGTTTCCTTCATCCAACGCAGAGCACTTTGGCAAGGTTTGGAGACTACTCTCACTCCCTGCCACTTGGAGCTAACATGAATGAATTCACATTCGATGCCTTCAGCTTAACCCTTCCCAAAAATCTCAATTTCCCACTCCCAATTCCACAAGCCCCCAAACTAAGCCAGAGGCACCTGAGAGCATCTCGGTTCCCCGAGGATTTGCATAAATGATCGCTTAAGTGCAGTCAAATCGAGGAAACAAATCCGCTCGTTCACCCGACAAAGGTACCATGCACACGTTTGCCCAGTTCTGTTTGACTTCAGATTTAATTACCCTAATTTCTGAACGAGACGGACTGGGATGCAAAAACAAGCAAGCACACCACAGAGGCCATCTCATTCGGCCGCCTCAGGTTTAGTCCCTCCTTACGAGCTAATACCACAAGTGGCAATCACTTCAGTTGTTCAATCATTTCCCGGTGTGTGGAGCGTTCATTTTTGCAGCAATCCCAATTTGGAAATTGCTTGTGGCCGGGTGCACGCACCAGTCCACCTCCTCCTCCTTCTCATCATCCTCCTCCACCACCTCCTGCTCTGTCTGGAATGCATCCGGTCTCTCGAACAGTGTCGGAGTCCGGGTAGCTTACAAAGTGATTTTCCTTGTTCATCTAATAGACCCTCGTGCTCATCTATCCCTCGCTTTGTTTTCACTTTTCAGAGGGCGCCAACGGCGATGGCATGGCGGTGGTATCGTCCCTGCGCTCCTTCGACCGAGAACAACAAAAGGAATACTTAATCCCAATTGTGATTAAGGATCATGGCAGCCCGGCGATGACTGGCACAAGCACACTGACTGTGGTCATTGGCGATGTGAACGACAACAAGATGCAGCCCGGCTCAAAGGACATATTCGTGTACAATTACCAAGGACAGTCGCCGGATACGCAGGTGGGGCGTGTGTACGTTTATGACTTGGATGACTGGGATTTGCCCGACAAGAAGTTCTACTGGGAGGCACAGGAGCATCCAAGATTCAAGTTGGACGAGGACTCTGGCATGGTGACGATGCGGGCCGGCACACGGGAGGGACGCTATCACCTCAGATTCAAAGTGTACGACCGGAAGCACACACAAACGGATGTGCCAGCCAATATAACGGTGACGGTACGCGAAATACCCCATGAGGCGGTCATTAATTCAGGCTCAGTCCGGATATCTGGGATCTCGGATGAGGACTTCATTCGCGTCTGGAATTATCGCACACAGTCGCTGTCACGCAGCAAGCTGGATAGGTTCCGTGACAAGTTGGCGGATCTCCTCAACACCGACCGAGAGAACGTAGACATCTTCAGTGTGCAGCTGAAGCGTCGTCATCCCCCATTGACGGACGTGCGGTTCTCCGCTCACGGCTCGCCCTACTACAAGCCTGTCCGGTTAAACGGAATTGTGCTGATGCATCGTGAGGAAATCGAAAAGGATGTGGGCATCAACATCACAATGGTGGGCATTGACGAGTGTCTCTACGAGAACCAGATGTGTGAGGGCTCGTGCACGAACACACTTGACATAAGCACGTTGCCGTACATGGTGAACGCAAACAAGACCGCCCTGGTGGGCGTGCGAGTTGACACCCTCGCCGAGTGTACATGTGGTGCGAGGAACTTTAGCAAAGGTGAATCGTGTCGCAACACACCCTGTTACAATGGCGGCCGCTGCATTGAAACACGATACGGCCCACACTGCTCGTGCCCAGCCGGGTACACAGGTCCCCGGTGTCAGCAGACAACGAGGAGCTTCCGCGGCAATGGGTGGGCCTGGTATCCACCGCTAGAGATGTGCGATGAGTCCCATTTGAGTTTGGAGTTCATCACCCGCAAGCCGGACGGTCTCATTTTGTACAATGGGCCCATTGTGCCGCCGGAACGAGATGAAATGCTGATATCGGACTTTGTTTCGCTTGAATTGGAGCGCGGTTTCCCACGGCTGCTAATCGACTTCGGCTCGGGCACCTTGGAGCTGCGTGTGAAGACAAAGAAGACACTGGACGACGGTGAGTGGCATCGCATCGATCTGTTCTGGGACACCGAGAACATCCGCATGGTTGTGGACTTCTGCAAGTCGGCCGAGGTAACTGAGATGGAGGATGGCACGCCGCCGGAGTTTGATGACATGTCGTGCCAGGCACGCGGCCTGATTCCACCATTCAGCGAGTACCTGAACGTGAACGCTCCTCTGCAAATTGGTGGCCTGTATCGCGAACAATTCGACCAATCCCTTTACTTCTGGCACTATGCCCCCACATCGAAGGGCTTCGACGGCTGCATCAGGAACGTGGTGCACAACAGCAAGCTGTACGACCTGGCGCACCCCGGCCTCTCCAGGAACAGTGTGGCCGGTTGTCCCCAGACTGAGGATGTGTGTGCCCAGAGCGAGCAGACAGCGCGCTGCTGGGAGCACGGCAACTGTGTGGGCAGCTTGAGCGAGGCGAGGTGTCAGTGCCGGCCCGGATGGACGGGACCCGCCTGCAACATTCCCACCATACCGACAACGTTCAAGCAGCAGAGTTACGTGAAGTACGCCCTCAGTTTCGAGCCGGACCGCTACAGCACGCAGATTCAGCTGCGCTTCCGGACGAGGGAGCAGCACGGCGAGTTGTTCCGTGTCAGCGACCAGCACAACAGAGAGTACGGAATCCTGGAAATCAAGGAGGCACGCCTCCACTTCCGGTACAACTTGAATTCGCTGCGCACAGAGGAGAGGGACTTGTGGCTGAATGCGATTACCGTTGACGATGGACAGTGGCACGTGGTGCGAATAAATCGATATGGATCAGCGGCTACCCTTGAGCTGGACGGCGGCGAGGGTCGACGCTACAATGAAACCTTCGTGTTCGAGGGGCACCAGTGGCTGCTGGTCGACAAGCAGGAAGGCGTGTATGCCGGCGGCAAGGCCGAGTACACTGGCGTAAGAACGTTCGAGGTATATGCGGACTACCAGAAGAGTTGTTTGGACGATATCAGGTGAGTGTCGAGTTGATTTATATTCCCTCAAGGCCGGGCAATAAATTTGATCTCCCTTCACAGGCTGGAGGGCAAGCACCTGCCACTACCACCGGCGATGAACGGCACCCAGTGGGGTCAGGCGACCATGGCGAGGAACCTCGAGAAGAACTGCCCGTCGAACAAGCCCTGTTCGAACGTGATCTGCCCCGACCCGTTCGAGTGTGTGGATCTGTGGAACGAATATGAGTGCACGTGAGTATTCTGTTATTTGTTGCTGTGCCTTATGCATTAATACATATCGAAGTGAACGAATGATCTGGGGAAATCAACCCCCACCAGTCGTCCGTTCGCTACACTCACGTTGCATCCCCATCCCGCGATGCTGCCGCTGCTCTCAATCGCCAGATGCGAATGGTTTTTCATCTCGTCCTTTGACATTTGCCCAGCAGCGCCTGGGCTTTGAATAATTGATGATCTGGGGATTCAGTCGCCGATTGCAGAGTACGTGGCAAGACATATGCTTCCCCTATCCATCTATCTCCATACGTTTCTGTTTTCTTCTCTTCAGTTTCCTTTTTTTTATCTGATGCTTCCTCCCCATCCGCCTCGACCTTATACAAGAACGAACACAACGAAATGAAATTTTAAGAACCTAGGCACACGCTATCCACTCCACTCACACAAACACAACTAGTTGGTAGGGTAACACACGCGATGATGCTGCTGGTTTGCTTATCCATGTTTTACAGACGAAACAATTATCGTTGGTCGGGTGGTGTTTCCAGTTCTCTGTTTTCAGTTTTCAGTTTTCTTTCGATGGTTCTGTCATCTGCGGAGTGCCGGCCGGCGCGCCGATGTAAAGTGAAGCGCTGAAAGGGTCCTTTCAACGCGAACTCGTGATTCTTTCGTTTGAGCTTGCCTTTGTTTGCCAATGATTTTCAGCAGTCCAGTCACGAAGTGGTTAGTTGCGAAATTGCGAAGTAGTCCTATTTAAATTTTTTAAGCCAGCAAGCGGGTGGACTGTCCCCCTGTACCGAATGTGGGGGACTGGACGTACTTATAGGGTTGGATTTTTTTTTACAAGGAATATGTGCCACCAAAGCGAGGCCTGCTGCGTGGAGTAGGGATTATGATCAAATGTAAGGTGATAGAGTTCCCCAGGGATGGGGAACTGTGCCGGAGCTCAGTGTGATTAGGCGCCGTATAGGAGGTGATTGTATTTCTCTTTATTTTACGTGACGTGGATTAAGCACTGATTGTGATAAGACAGTTAATGAGGACCTTGAGAGTTAGTGCGCTTTTTTGAGTACCCTCTTGGGTACCATGGGATAGTAATGAAGTCAGGAGCATATGGTCTTTGGATCTGGCCTAATTTCAACTTTAAGCCATCCGACAAATTACTTGTGGTTCGGTATTCAGCCGATACTTATTCTATAATAGCTTGCGGCAGGCAAGCAAGGATGGAGGCTAGGCTTTTCGACGAATTCTTGGATCGTTCTCATAAGCGCACCAGATGGTAGGCAGAAATGGTGACAGTTGAATCAGAAAAAGGATAAATCTCGTTAAGTTTCGTTCACTTTTGATTAAATACTTAAGGGGGGCGAAATCAATCATTCCCTCTCTCTCTCTCTCTCTCGCTTTCTACGTAAGAAACTGAGAGTTGGTGTTGGAATTTTGCAAGGTGTTCATGATCTGGTTCTGACAGTTGGCAGAATTTCCAGTTCTTGCGATTTTTGTCGACCGTTTCGCGTCGGCCACAACTTTCATCTAAGGCAGAAAGTCGATAGTCTAATGAATGGCTTTAATATGACACCTCTTGTTGGGCCAACTCCTGTCCCTACTTGATGTTTACCCACAAGCGTTTTTCTACTCGAAAACGGGGACTAACCGAAGCATTATTCAGCGTTAAAGGTAAATGACATCAGCTCCTGCTTGTAAAATGGGTCATAAAAATGGAAATTTAGCTTCCCCCATTAAGTAGCCCACCAACTGAGCCCGAGGGAGCATCGAAATGAAAAATGCAAGCAACCTTCATTTCTTGACTGTCGAAAACATACACACTCGAAACTTGCAGGCAGTCATGCTCGCTCCGGCAGAGTGTTTGTCAACAATTCTGCTTCCCGTTCAATAGATTGGCTCGTCCTCTCAAAACTTCTATTTGAAATATATAAGCCTCTTGACATTTCTGCTTAATGAATGACGCTATGAAAGGCATCAGTCCGTTGTAGCCACACCAGGGGTCCAGGAGGCGACAGGAGTATCCTCACCAACTAACACTCGCTTTCATTCGATAACGTGAGATTGAGGGGATGACTGTCAAGAGGAAGCTTCTCAAACGGGGCTGTTAGGAGTCGACATAGGTGTGTGGCTGGTCCCAACTCGTCAGAAGTAATATCATCATTCCTCGAAACTCAGTGGCAATTTGTTGATTGTTGATTGTCCAGACAGAACAACAAGGCCGTTTACTCCAGAACATTTTACCAATGGAATTGTGAAATATCCCACATCCATGGCGAACTACGAGCTAAAGCCGCTCAAAGAATGTCACTTCTTCTGCTCTGCGACAGAGATTAAAATAGACACAGACCGATGGCGAAACGTGGGATGTGGTGGATTCTTTTGCAGTTTTCTCCGCCGACAGTTGATACAGTTTGACATAAATTAAATGTCCCTTGTGTGGCGTTCCTTCTTCTCTGTTGTTATTTGTAAACGACATGCGATGCGTCGACTGACAATGTGGCAGCTCTGTCCTTCAGGCGAACCAAATCATTTTCCAAACGACGCCAAAGCTCCAGCCGCCACTTAACGACAATTTAAAATGCCAGCAGAGAACTGAAACAACAACATCGCTACGCCAAGTGTCACCTTCAATCACATTCTCTCTATGTTCGGGCACTGCTCTCGGCCAGTAGAGATGTGAGAGCCGTCAAAAGAGAAAGAAAACAGTATCATTCTATGCAAAAGCACGGGGCTTTTGTGTTTGCTACTCCAAACACAGATTACCTCCCGTTTCAACCCGATTTTCGTGTCACACAATTGTATCCACTCGACGGTGTTATAAATGTGTTATCCTTGCAATTTTCTTTTCCAGCAGTGCTGGGCACGCGAAACAGAAGAGCAGGAGAACTGCTGACAACAAAGTCTGAACTTTGCTTTAATTGTCATTGCGGGACCGACCGACACTGACAAGGGCGAAGTTTTCGAGCGCAGTAACACACAACACCCAGCAAGGGGACGTTACCAAATCGTGTTTGACTTATGCAGTAGGAAGTGGCATGAGCGCTGCTATATATAAAGCACGACTGCAGTTGACGTTCCATCGGGCGAGCACAGATTAACCTGACAAACAAGTGCAGGTTCCCACGGATGCAGATGGTAGAATGTTTGAATTTAACAGGTCATTACGCTGAGCCGACTTAATTGGGGATAATATCGAATTATCCTTTCAGTTAGTCCCTGCGTTCACTCCCTAACTGGAAGGTAATCCCGGCATTGTCCATCTGTGTGGGTGATGTTGAGTGTAGATGAGGGCCAGCACATCCGTGCGTGCTCCGTATTTGCATTCAATATTTATTTGTCCTTTGTCAGATTTTGCGAGCAGCAGCGACGGAAAAAAGGGTCGAATGTGGAATTAATTTAAGTCTTCCGTGGGATCAACTAGGGCGAGGATCTCTCTACTTTGGAGTCTCTTAATTTATTCCGCACCCAATGCCTGAGTTTTTCCCTTTATTGTGCTTGACTTTCATTAACAACCGGCGTTAAGTGAACGATGAAGGGCCACAGCCTGCATACTAATTGGGTCAATGGGGCTGTTGCATACATCCACGACGTCGAAGTGGATCTCTATGGAATCACCGGGTTAAGCTTGTTAAGCTTTATTTATTTTTTTTTTTCACATCCATTCTCACTCCTTTTGGTTTTCACATTCGCCTTTGCATTTCGTCCCCCAACACCCCCCGCCCACCATCAGAAGTTGTAATTACGGTTACTTTGTTTGTGTTCCCTAGGATATTTTGTTTGCTGTTAATTAAATAGTTAATTTGACGTCTCGTGCATGTGAAGCAGACGAGAGACAGAGAGAGGGAGAGAGCGGCTTATTGCATTCGCTCTTCATGATTAAAAGTTAGATGCCTTCATCGATATATTGCTCGAGTGGATTGTTGAGAACTTCGACTTTATTTCGTTCGTTTCGGCATTCCATCGCACAGGCACAGGTGCCAAGGCAGTTGGACGGATGAAGTGTTGTGGCAGCGTGCGCCTGCCAGCCTCGCAATGACTGGGGAATTCTTTCGGTATTCAATTGTATTTTCCGAAACAAGTGTGAGTTCGTTCTTAACGTGCATCGGCTGTCAGTCATGGAAATGCAATTTGCAAAATTGAGTTCTCCTAGTTATGTATATATGGTGTACAGCGAAGTTGCACAAGTTACAGTTTCTTTTTGTTTTGTCCTACTTCGAATGTGTGCCCCTCCACGGATTGCTGTAGTTCGTGACTGGGGCTTAGCATTTCCAAGTTGAATGGAATTTTCATTCTCTGTTATCGTGCATGGAATTTTTCTAGTTTCCTACTTGAGGCGTTGCAGTTTTTCAATCGACAGGATATTCCTTCGGAAATGGATGTGAATGTGTAAAGAATGTCAACTGCTGAAATTAAATCTCTCTTTGAGATCACTAAACGAAGCGGACAAAAGTAAAGCGACACATTAGAGTGAATTTCAGAAGGTCTGAGTTTTCACTAATTTTTGCATACCTAGCATGGTAAACTTTCAGTCCGTGGTCAGTTCATCTTCTGGCTGCCATAGCGGCTCAAAGTGATTTTTTCGTTTTTGCTGCCCAGTAGAATATAAGCGTGGACTCTGAATTTCAAAACTGAACTGAACAACGTAGCACACCAATAGTGTCAATTCAGTTCAGAGGCAAGTTCAGTAGAAGTCGATTACTCACATTCACCGGCTCTAGCGCTAAATGTAGACCAAAAAAAATGCCTAGAAGCAATATTTTCCTGTCTCCCATGTCGTGTTTAATAGGTCTTTGAGATGGAAGTAATAGATGTGAGCGACAGTGAGAGGTTGGCTACTCCACACACACGCAGCCGAAAAGTTGACCCCCTTCGCTGGGGATCGCATAGAATAATTCGTCTGCAATTGAATCTAACGTCTGAAAGCATGACATCACAACATCAATAACTGTGCGTACCTACATATTACGTATTTCAATCTAAAAAACAGTTCTAATGACTCCCACTAGCATCTTCTTGTTCAACGTTGGAGATAGGACCTTCGCCATTCATCCAATGTCCACACTCAGCTTTCGACGTTATCCCATGATTCGTCCTTTAGTCGTATCCCTTAAAAAGATTAAGGAATACATCCCGTTCAGCTCGATCTCAATTTTTTTTTATTTCCCGAGTCATCGTATTCACCAATTTTCGTTGGTATATCGGGGTGATATGATTTTGACCGGGAAGTATGTCACGCTCTATATCTCCACTTGCGCCAGTTTTGTGATATCTGCCATCCTACTGGACATCAGTTTCAAGCAAATTTCCAAAAGTCCTTATTATCGTGATTATTGTGTAGCAGCATTAGGATGGCTATGTCATTGTCCAGTAATTTCAGGTGGAGGTCCTTAATCAGGAACCTCCGGGAGCAATGAAATTGCCACCAATGCCATGCACACATTTTTAGGCGATCGGTAATCATCCAGTTACATAGTCCGTGGGTATTCAAAACTGTTGTCGAACAAAACAGAAGACAAAAAACAAACAATTACACTGCTCCAGACTCATTCAAGGCCCAGATCCGCTCAAATCCGCGTTTTGTGCAAACATCGTGAGCTGTTAATTTTTGAGCATAAAATCCGGGAAAGTATGGCGTTGTACGTAGTCTGTTGGCTCCTACTCTTGCCTTGACAGGTTCTTATAAACATATGAAACTTGTTTCGAAGGCCGGTCATACTTCCGTCAGATCTTGGTCATCTCTCGTCTCTGTGTGTTTCTCAGTAACGGACGAACACTAATTTGAGACCTTATTGTGTGTTGACACTGTTGTATATTGGTACGAAATTTAAAAGACTCCTCTTGTCGGATGGCCTTGCATATCGATCCTGTTATAACCTGGAACTTCTGTCCGAGCTGGATCCTGACCTTAACAAACAAGCGTCGTCACCGACAGGCCAACTCTCACTAGCTGTCTCCAGTTGTGTCCGCCACCTTAAACGTGGGCGTCCTCTTCTGCGTTGCCCATAGAACACAACCAGTTTAACCCAAAAATAAACAAACTCCCACACCTTAAAACTGACATGACTTAATTAAATGCACACTCAAGGCAAGTGGACCCTTTTTCATTTATTTCAGTCCTTAGTGCGCCCTAGCTCAGAGGATCTCGAATTTCCTGCACGAAACTCACCCCCAGCTCCATTGAATGAGCCCGGAACGAATTTTCCAGGAAACATTTCGAGGTGATCTTAATGACAACTCAGATATTGCTTAAATTTCCAGATAGATATGATATTTCACTTTGAAACATCATAAACCAATTCCGTACTTCATGCCTTCTTAATTTACATGGAGTAGGCATGTGTCTTCTAATGTTCAAAGCTCTCTCCCTCTCCACAAGCTTTGTGGCATTTTCACAAAAATACATTCATTGTGCAAGTGGTTCCTTCGAAATGAATTCCCGGAGGACGTCATAATCTTTGAATTTCCTCTGCGTGGACACTCATGCAAATAGCCACCCCGCTGTGTCTTTACCTGTTCGCCGCATGGGATCCTGATGCAGCCGCAAACATTAGGTATTAGGAATTTCTTTATCACAAGTCTGGTGCGGCAAACACTTTATCACATAAATATATTCATATAAAACCACAACTACACGTCTAATTGGCAGAGACAAGCATATTCATACATTCATCCCTTGACCACTGTCCTTGTTGTTTGAGGAGAAAATCTGTACCTACATGCAATCCTCTTACCTACAAGTAAATCACACATCGTTTGCATGCGTTAATCATAATTTATTTTGTTTCGTTTATCCTTAAAAAATAAATAAATATTTATGTATGTTATCTATGAACGAAAAAAAACCCCTAAACTTAAATGTGAACAAATAAAATCAAATGCAGTTGCGGAGAAGGACGTGTGATGTCGCCCGACGCCAAGGGCTGCATGGATCGCAATGAATGCTTGGATTTGCCCTGTTTAAACGGTGCTACATGCATCAACTTGGAGCCCAGATTGCGTTATCGTTGTATCTGCCCCGATGGATATTGGGGTGAAAATTGTGAACTTGTCCAAGAGGGTCAGACATTAAAGCTAAGCATGGGTGCTTTAGCAGCCATACTTGTCTGCATATTAATCATACTAAGTGAGCACCGACATCAACAACAAATACTTTATGAAATCATTTATATATTTTTTTTGTGTCTAGAAACGCGACGCTCTTACAGCTTATGTTTATTTCGTTTCTCTCCTCTTTTTTTTTTTTTTGTTATAGTGTACGTGATAAATGTTGGCTTGAATGTGCTCTCATTTAGAGTTTTAGTTCACTGACATCCACTTTGTTGGCTTCTCTGGATGTGGTATGAGTATTTTTTTCTCACACAAACTCTGGTGCTGGTTTCGTATGTAACAACGGCAAAGTTCAGGGTGTGCCTGAAGAGCAGAACTTTCGCCTCCTGCAATCCCTCGAAAAACAAAAGCGTTGTCATGCTTTCAACAGAGCGAATATTAAGAGGGGGGCGAGGAAAAAACACTGCAGCACTCGCTTAAGAGCAAAAATATTCGCTTTTCACTTAGATAAATACGCCTTGCAGCAACCAAACAAAACTTTTAGCACTTCAAGGAAGTTGATCACACTTTGCGCGCACAAACCTTAATTATGCAAGAATAATTTCAACAAGACCGCTGCTGCTAAACAACAGGTAAATTTCTTGTTGACTTGATTGCGACTTGAAATTTGGGTCGAACTGCAATGGGGGAATTCCGGTCACTTTCAGAAGTTAGGACTCGGTTGGCTATGCACCATGAACTCGGTCAAGTTATAGTAAAATATATTTAAATTCGGTTTCTGTGCTCTGCGCCCCGAAAATCAGTGCAGGCTGCATCTATCGGGCACTCGTCTGTCCTCGGTTGAGCGCAATTATGTCGTCTACCTTATGCAATCACTTTTGGTCAGTTTCGCTGACGGCTGTGATGGCCGGTGCACTAATTTGACTAAACGTTGGTGAGCTTGTTATAAAAGTGTCTCAAAAGTGAGGTAAGAAGTGGATTTCATCAACAATCAGACCCCCAGTTGTGGACAAAAACTCTGCCGCATGCCATACCACCCATTTTCTAGCTCTCTATGAATCAAAATTGTTATGTGAATGTTATATAATCTATAGATATCGTAACTGTTAAATTTTTAGTCGTTCCCCATGACAACTGTATGTATCTATATTCATGCATGCTTAAAGCAACTCGATTTTTGTTCTCATATTATATTGTACATGTATTTATTTACTTCATAAATGTTTAGCCAAATCTATTTGTTTTATCCAATTCTCATGTTCATTCTAATGTAAAGTTCTCATATTTCAAAAGAAGAATTCTATAATATCGCTAAATCAAAAGAAAAAGAAAAACCCAAATCGAGAGACCTCGGGTTTTAGGTTGTATCAAAAATGCTTTTTAACTCAAAAAGGTACGTACATAATCCATAGCAATGATACTTCAGAAACTGCTTCATCGTTGGTAAAGGATGTCCTCTCATTGAACAGAGCGTTGGCGGAAAAATTACCTCCTTAATCTAAGACCTGAACTTATTATTGCTTTAAGATATAAATATAATTTTTTGATAAAAATATTTAGTTTTATTTTGTAAAGTTCGTTCTTGACTATAGTCTATTTCTGTCTTCACTCTCTATCTACCTCTCTATGATTTTTCATGTCATTTTCTTCTTCTACAATCCTTCATATCTAACTAAGATGATCTGCCCTATATTTTGAATGGGGTGTCCAAAGATTTTTCGCCATGACTTTTTTAAAGCTCAAGATTCAACGTTTGCAGCTTGATGATTTTTTTGATCAGACAGCTTTTTGGATGTTTCACTTCCGATAGACTTTTTGTTCCAAAATAAGCGCTTCTGCGTCCGTCAATCAATATTCCATTCCGATTTAGACTTCAGATTTTTCCAATGCTCCCTGCGGGAGTCTGTGTGTGACTCGATTCAGACAAGTGGTTTTCGATTACGTTTCGGCACATTCGGTTTGCGGTCAAATACACGGTTAATATGTGGTTACAGCGGTGAGAGTTGACGTTTTTTCGAGAAGAGTACAGACCAATAGCACCACCAAACTGAATTCCACATTACAGAGTGCGACTCATTGTGAATGTAATTGTCTTTCAACAGACATAAATATGTGGTTTTTCACGTCTCCATGTGGGACATTTTTACTTGTTCACCGTGTGCATGCACTGATGTTCAAGCATATCATCATGGCATGGTCATCTTGTGTAACTTGGACTGATGGAAAATGCGAGATAAGGAATAGTAAGGCAAGCCCAAATGCTGACCTTCTGACACATTTCGATCTTTCACTGACGGCAGCCATATTTTCAGTAGAACGTGCATTTGCCTTCAGACATCTGCAAGCCCAAATGCTGACTTCCTGACACATTTCGATCTTCTTCGACACTTCAGACGTCGGCATCGAAGCACCTTTTGTTTCGATTTATGTTACAGTTTTGACCATAGTGCGCTCAGATTGCAGTTATGTCGCGAAAGGAACTTACTAAAAAACACTATATTTGTAGTAAATGTTCGTAAGTTTAAGACTTTCAACGATTGCCAAGACATCATCATTTAAAAAGTCAAACCTTTGAAAAGCTTGTAGTCTCAGGCCACAGTTCGAGTTGGCATATATGAGTGAAGAAGGGGGGTGAGCCTATCCTTAATGGAATTCCTTACTTTTTAACACTCACAGCAAGCCTTACTATGAATTAATTAAATTGTTATCGCGAGCAGTAATAAAATAAGTCCACGCAGTACTGCGTCACACTTTTTAAGTGAAGTTGAAGTCTACTTTCCTCGATGAGTAAAAAATTAAAAGCCAAGATATGTCGTCCGTCTCACATACGATACTTCGTAAGGACTTTTCAGGGATAGAGTAACATGTAGCGATGTGTGTTAGATTTTCTCCTACAACTTCAAAATACTGTCAACACTGCTTCTCAGTTTCTAACGAACGACAGCACCTAACCTTAAGGTCATCCAGAATCATCCCAGAGACTTTCAATGAAAACTTGTGGATATCCACACGATCTTGAAAACGTTTGGATGCCCCTTTTGTGGTCGTTAAAAGGGCCACATTCACATCAATTTAACACATTGGCTGCCAAGGCTGTCAAATGTGATAGCCACCTAAAATTTCATTTCAGGCTCTGACTGGCGATCATGTTAGCCACTACGTACAAATGCGGTATGGGCCATATTGCCTGGCAACCCACGATAGTTTGAATGTTATTGCTTTGTTCTAGTGAGTACGTAGGCCACTGTTTCGTCGTGTGGTGCCATATCTAGCCTGTACTCAGGTCGTCTTCGAAGTCTTGGGTGTGATGCGAATGTATTAAGTGTCAATCTTTTGTCTATTTATCTATTTACTTGGCACCCATGAAATTTTCTCAAATTTGCCTTGGCAGCAAGTGCGTTAATGCAGAGAGCATCGTTATAAGCACTCAGAGTCTGTACTTCATCAGCCAACATAAATTCCAAAAAAAACTGATTGCAACAGAGACAGACACCAGTTGCGAATATTCTCCTCTTCTCCTGTATTTTGCCTATCATTTGACTTCTCGCAGACTCTAACAAATTCTATTTGCGAAGTATAAGCCCTTGCCGATATTATGCGTCATAAATTTCAGTTAAGAATTACTTTGGACACCCCTTTTATTTTCCATCCACTAACTTCACTCGTAAAAAAAAAAGTTTACCAAATATCAAAAACAAATTACAAAACAAAATAGATTTTCAAAAAATATTCACAAAACAAAAAACCAAACAATTTAGATGTCCTGCTGGTTTCAAAATATCTGGCAGTCAGTGCATGAACGATAACGAATGTTTACTGTTCCCCTGTCGCAATGGTGGCAGATGTCGTGATCATAATCCCCCAAAGAAATACGAATGCATTTGTCCAATGGGCTTCACTGGCATGCATTGCGAGGTGGAACTTCTCGCGTCTGGGGTCTTAACACCGTCTCGTGATTTTATAATAGCACTGGTTCTATGTTGCAGTACATTAATACGTGAGTACATTTAATTTTTTGTTCTTCTTTCATTTGGTTTTCCTTGGGTTTTTTTTTTACATTTTATTGCTAAATAGTTTTTTGTCCGGTATGATGTATATATCCGATTTATGCGCTTGGGTATTTTATATATTTTTACAAACATTTTTAAACTAACTTTTGGGGTAAGTACCGATTTAAAATAAAATAAGAGCATTTATAAATAGGTACGGTGTTGTAATCTTGAAGTATTCATCAACATGGCGGCGGTGAAGTCTGCCTTGCTGTAGCAGCAGTGTCATGTAAGTATGGGGAAGCAGTGCAATGTTTAAGGGCAATAAAATTGAACGGGGTTGTGCTCCGTTTTATCCTTCTCCCTACGTCAGCATAAAATTTATTTCGAAAGAGGGTGTTAAGTTCGTAACAAATTGCCACAGTCTGTTTTCTGAATTTAATGGCGGGCTGAATTAAGCTTAATTTTAAGCATAGTTGAGAAAAAACACACATCTCTTCGAATCTGGAATGATTAAACACCTTCCATACTCATCAGCGTGGAACTCACGAGTTGTTACTCCTAGGAATATTCATAAGGCCAGAGTAAACTTCTCAACAGGTTAGATTCTGTTTTTTCAGCATTCACTTGTATTTGGAGCTGTTATGTTTTGTCGCCTCAAATATCTGAAACTGATCAGAAATGGATACGCTCGCACGTTCTGTCCTGTCGATAATGGCGTGTGTTCCATGGTGCTGTTGCATCGTTTTAGAGATTGATGTGGCAACTTCTCGATGGTCAAGCTTCTTCATTTGTCACCATAAACGCGTGCGCGTCCTCTTCGTTGTCTACACTGGCTCATAATCGACTCTTTGGGCCAATGCCCCGCTGTGCCTGCGGTTTGCATGGCCTAGCCACAAGTGGCGGTACAACAGTGGACGCCTAGCAAGACTCATGCTGTCTCCGCTCAGTGAATTTTTTTCTCAAGTAATTTTCCATGACACAGGACATGCCCTGCTTGACATTAAAATCCCAAAGTTCACCTCGATTTTCATTTCATTTTCATTCGCATCTAAACACTCGTTTGCCATATAAATCTGATAAAGTCCCACAAAATCGTCTACAATGAATATTCAAACCACCCAACACGCCCTTTCATTGTCATCCACTGAATGCTGAACTGTGGGACAGAGAGACTGGGATTTACAAAAAGTCGTTGCTTTCAGCTTTTTGTCACGGGACAAAAGTACGAGTACTTTTGAAAAATGACAAAGCACTATTGAATTACGACCACCCTTTCGCAGAATAATTTCTCGCCTCATCCTCTCAGCAATATTAAACAATTTCAATGGTTATTTGTGACCTCCGCAGCCATGCGAAGCCGCCCAACTCTTGCACGCGTAGTAAGCATGAAACGTCCTTCTCCCCGCAGAACGTTTTCAAATAGGTCACAGATTGGTCAGGACATAAAAATACCCTCGAAAACAGTTTACCCCGTGCCTCGGCCTTCACAACGCAAGCGAATCCCATTTCCTTTCTTCTTTGCGTTTCCCCCACCAACAGCTGACAAGAACGCAGGAAACATCTTCACGAATATAAAAGTAAATTCCAAGGATCCCTACGACGACCCATCGGCATCAGGGGCGGGAAAAAATGCTAAAAAAAAAAAACAAAATGGAAAATTGTAATAAAAATTTAAACCCCGTGACATTTCCACATCCGTACGAGAGCGAAGAAGTGGAGGCTTTTGCCCTCGTGCCTGTCTTGGGCGCCGTAAAATATGTTCCACCACAGAATTGAAACACGTTTCCTCGTTCACATCCTGCGCGCGGCGGTACACATTCTCTGTTGGATTCAAATACCACTTCGTTTGTTGAAAAGTTATGTTCACAGACAGAATGGTTTGTACAGCTCTTTCATATTCTCTTGGGAAATTTTCCCGAAGCCACCCTTCCACCCCCCATCACTTCGAAGGCACTGTTCCGAACTAATTTATTTTAGATTTCCATTCTTCGCTCGCAATCATATTGCAAATGAATTACTTCGAAACAGTACGGAAAGTTGTAAGTACTCTCAGGCCCTCCGTACTCCCCACCCATTCGCCCCACCCACGCGATTGTCGTTTGTTCATGCTTTCACCTGAAATGGAAATTCTAATGCGTCCGATTTGTGGTAGATAGCACTAGTTAGTGTCGGGCAGTCTGAAGAAATTGTGATACCTGTGCACATAGTTCTGAAGCTCACCCTCCCCGCATACTTATGGTACTCTACCTTTCATGACAACTTGAGTTTTATGAATCACGAAGGACACTGCAACATGGTCGGTGTCTTGTGGTGGCGGTGGACAAGGAACGATAACACGATATTGCCATCCTTCACAAGAGGACTTGAAAGAAAGTTTGACAAATTCAAGTGAACGATTCCAATGAGAGTTGAAGTCATTGTCTTGTTCCAGTTCGTCTGTTTTGTCTTAAATTTGTGTTTGCCTGTCTCCTGGACAGAATCATTCTGACAATGATACCGAGAGCCAACGAGGAGTATCGGTCCTCTCCCAGCGGTTAGAAGTTGTACTCGTTTCGCAAGTCCGATTGTTCTTTTCTCTGCAAAACTAAAGTGATGCGGTAAAAAAAACGAAATGAAATACATTGAAACACGGTGAATTGGGCAAATGTAAGTCCACAAACTGCAAAAGGAAATGGAACACGGAACAAAGGAAACAAATTAAAAACAAAAACTCCATTCACAAAGAGATCCCAATACAGGAGACACAACTGGAGTAACGACAAGTACAGAAGAAATGGCACAAGGCGACTCTCGCTTGAAGGATACAGGCGGGCCGACACACACACAAGCACACAGAGACTGATGATGGAACACGAGCTTGAGCTCTCGCTACGCTGTGCCAGTAAATTGTTAATGAGGGTAATTGAATCTACATCTTCAGTACTAAACGAGACACTCGCGAGTGCGAAACCCATTTTTGTTCGTTTTTTCTTCCTTCATTGGCTTGAGGGAAAAATAAATGAATGGTCTGATAGGGGGGGATGAACATTGAAGTGATTTTCCAATCAATTGACATGCGGGGACGGTGGTTTTGTTAGTTCATGATTGGATAAGTTTGCTCAAAGTCTATCTTTTTCGCTGGTCCTCTAATCTGTGCCATTTGAACACGTTTAAGGGCGAACGTGAATCGATTTGTTGTTCAAACATCGGCGAGGATGAAGTTCCTGCTTTTATGAGGGTCCATATTTTTGAACGAAATGTTGATATGGTAAATTAATCTGTGAGTCATTGGTGATGACTCTGCCACAAGGCAGTCGTTCCTCCTTCTGATTGCTTAGGGCTTCAGTCCTCAGTTTTATGGTTGTAACATGGCTGTCTTGAGTTTCCATCGCAAGTTTACAGCGATACGGACTCTCAAACATGGAAAGTGATGTAAGGAATGAACTTGGCTGTCGCTGAGCTTCAACATTATTCACAGTTCGTAGGACGCTGGTTGGAATAAAAATCGACTTATAAAAAGTGCGGAATACACTGACAGACAAGACAGACACACGGGTCCCATCAATGGCTGTGCGGAGGAAAAGAGCGGATTCGAAACTAAACTTCGCTAATTCGAAACATATCTCTAAATTGATATGGAAGCAAGTTCAGTCCTCGTTTTCCACTGCTAAGAGTATTCTTTATGGAAGGGTTGAAGCTTCCCCAGAGAGAGAGAGATTCAAATCAAGAAATCCGCCTGGATTCGTATTTGAATCGCTTTTGGAAGTGGCCTTCTCGACTTGGCCTCTTTGGACACATATGACACTCTGTACTGCATTTTGTTGCCATAACGTCTTAACCTTTGTTCCTTCCAGATGGGTTTGATGACGCGGTTGTTGGCATAAGTCTCAGGCTTCAGAAAACATCTTAGGAAAAAGTCCAACGCATGGCGTGGTGTGGCCTAATTTCGAACTCGGTGAAATGACTCATCAAGCAATTGCTTCCTCGGCTGTGTGGCATGTGGCATAATTTTGCTGCAATTACATGTCGTACACATTCATAACTTGCAAATTAGGGGCACTTAATTCATATTGCGATTTCGGGATAGTAACCGGCATAGACAGTTGCTGCTAGTCGCATTTTCAGAGAAGAATGGTACGATGGTGACTTCAGCCACATTGTCCTTGAGACCATTCCACTTTATATGCATGAAAATGGAAATATTTCGTAGATTCGCTATAAGTTCATTTACAGGCCGCAGTGCCAACGTGATGTTAATGGACACTGTGACAAATAATTACGTTGCTCGAAAAAGATTTCGTGTAGTCCTGCTTGAAGTAAGTACAATTTTGTCATCTACTAGAGTTGGGTTGAGTTGTGAATTCATAATCATAAGTAAATCACCTGCAGGAGTATGGAATTGACGGTCCTCTTCTTAGGGGCACTTCAGTCTCTCTCTCTCTTGGACTCTTGGACTTCGCCAAGGGTGCGTCTTGTCACCTCTCCTTTTCATTGTATGAATGGACTGGATGTTGTACCGGACCAGAAGCGAGGAATGATTAACATTGGTAGAGTTGAGGGTAAGTTAGTTATCCTCACATCTTCCCTGACGGACTCCAGCGCGCACTCGATAGGCTTGTGGTCGTATGTGCTGATGCAGGAATGAAGGTTAACGTGGACAAATCGGAGGTTATAGTCATCTCCAGAACGCCTGTTCAACGCAGTGCAGTCCCATTTGAGCAGGTTGTATCTCGGGGTCTTCTTTACGAGTGATGGGAGGAGTAATGCTGAGCTTTCCTGCAGGATTGGTCAAGCTGTGTCAATTTGGAAACAGCTTGGTAGATCTGAAATCAGGAAGGCCCAGCTTGAAAGTTGGGTAATGACCGAACGAAAATGATCGCTAGTACAAGCTGCTGCGATGAGATTTCTCCGCGCTGTTGTGGGAATTAATCGCCGGGATAGGGTGAGAAACACGGCGTAGGGCTATGCTTCGGTGGTTTGGTCACGTGGCACGAATGGGCGGAAGTTGAATGCAATTCCATCAGATAGGCGACCGTGTTATCACATATCAGTGGCAAGTCTTTCGGTGCATGTCTTCTCATGATGTAATCATAATGCTAGCAGACAATGTTCGCCTGTACACTTGAAAACTCACCCCCATCATACGAAATCTGAATGTGGTCATAACTGCGAACTCGGCTCATGGATCGGTGATATACTGCCGAGAACATAGAACAAGTTCCACACAAGACTGTACGGTTCAACGTTAACCTAAGACCGTCTTATTAAAGCTCGTAGACGGGCTGTTATAAGCTCGCAAGTCAAACAAAAAAAAAACATTAATGATGCGAAATATTCCTATCTAGTTCAGATCTACTTCCGCTTTGTTCTATTGCATCGGAACAGTTGCCCACGTCTGCTTGCGATCATTTGGTACGCGCTTAGAATTTGTGGTTGCTCAGACCTCATGGTAAGCCACAATTTGGACCCCCCATGGATAGTATTCAGCGTGAATATATCATAACTCCAGTGTTGGCGATCATGGTCTACACACCCGTACAAGTGCACCTTAGTTTCGTGGCTTCCTTTCAAGTGTCTGTATTCGTTTAGTGAGCATTGTAATCAGTGAACAGGTTTTCATTGGTCATCATCTGTCCATTGGTTTTGATCACGGATTTGTCGTGCAGGTCAGAGTCTGGGTACCAGTTACCAGCATCCAATGTGGCAAATGTCAGAGGCTGTGGGTTCTTGACTGCCGTTGGACTTGCTTAAGTTATGAAAACAAGAGTCTGCTTCCTCTATTTACTCTGCTATTGCTTTAATTTTTCCAAGTTCAGGGATGACACCATATACAGTTTTGGGCACAAGGCGTCCAGGTATCTTCCGTATAGCCTCCTCGGAGGATTTGCTGAATTTTGATTCATCATTCAACCAGATGATTTGGCCGAAAAATCGATTATCCATGGGAAATGAATGCTCTGGCCACACGTTGGTGAGATACCACTCAAATGATTTCCATTGTAGACGTTTACGGAGCTCTAGACGATCCGTGATATTCAGCATTTTCCTGAGATCGTCATCTACAGCAGTGTACATGAAGACGAAGTCTGCCCATTTGTCCATTCCCACCTAGATTACTGCTTAGTACTTTACTAATGCCGCCAGGAAATGTGTAAGGTTACTTTTGCAGAATACATGGCCAGCATGCGAACAGGGACTTATTTCGATAGAACAACATTTTCATCACCCCATATTTTTATCTTTTCATCGGATCCAGTAATTGTCAAACAGGCAATTACTGCTTCTTAGCTTCTCAAACCTGTCCGTTCGGTTTCGGCATAAAACTCTAAGCCGCTGCCACTCGTGAAAGAACAATAGCACGCACAACACGAGTGGCTGCGGAGAAGATAGGTCTTGGCCTTCTATGGGCTACAGCAAGACCCATAAGATTTTTAAGTTATTCGGTATTCTATGAAGAACAAAAATATTTTCTAAGTCCCGAGTCCATGGTCTAAGCATATTCAATAATTGCCTACCTTTTTCCCGGGCGTATTTAACTCTTTGCAACTAATATGCACGACCAACATTGCATCAGCAGTGTTTCCGATTTCGGTTTCTCTGCTATCAAGCAACATCGTCATTTGCATCCATGAACATGTAATTCAGATTATCGACTGGCTCTACCCACACAGAAAACACACGACAACTCACTGCGAAAGCATTGAGTTTGAAATTTAAAAGACAAATCAACTACGCATCACTTACCGAATCCTCTTTCACCTTGTTATCTCCCAAAAATGCACGACCATTGTTCACCTTTCCCCGAAAAGACCGCTCTTTGGAAAAGTCCTCGTATACACACTAATGCTCTCAAAGAATCGCTCATTCACGAGATAAGCTCTCTGACTGACGACATGAATACCTCAAAGCATGCCGCCTCCGTTCGATCTGGAGCACCATATCGAGGCTCCTTTTCAGCTAGTTGTCGAATTTGAAGTTGCTTTCATTTCTATGGCACCCGTATGTTCTTGTGAATTATCGGAAATAATCCAGAAATTTCCCGGAAGCAACGTATTTTTGTTTGCCCCCACTTCGTCAAAATTACATTGATTCCATCGCGGGTGGGAGAGACGGTCCTCATTAAATCGACATGCTTTCATTAAAGTTCACTCTGTAAGCATGCTCTTCCCCCTCGCATAATTCATGTGAATTAAACTTTAAGTGACAATCGCTGAGCTTGATACATTAAAATGTCCGTTTGGAGTGAGCTCCACACTTCATAGCTTTCAACAACGCCCTTGTGAAAAAACCATATCTCTCAGCCGCAGGAAAAAAAAATAACTTGCAGACAATTGCTCTTGATATCTGAAACATACAAGTCTGCAGCTTCGCATGCAGCGTTTTATAAATAGCCACATTCTTTTTTTTTGCATAGAAACACTTTATTTTCCAAAAGCAGGCCTTCCTAAAAAAAACTTGTGCCCACAAGCCGCATACAAGCAATTACACTTCAATCTAGACTGATTACATCAGTCCAGAAACCGCCATATTTTTCCACCAGAGTCCTTTTTCATTCCTTCAAGTGTCAATTAAAATTTCAAGCCCAGTCTGCACGGGGCGTCAAAAAAAGGCACCATTCTGTGCGAGTCATATTGCTTTCATTAAAGTAAACTAGTTCAGTGTACAGCACACCAAAGAGGCTCTCGGATATCCGTTTTTTTTTCTGTGTACGCAGTGCCAGGAGGACTACAACAATGTTGTTGTTGGTTTGGCGAGTCCTTCTTTCGCATTCCCACATGAAATAAACTTCAGACATTTTACACACAGAAGGCTGACAATTAAAGTGAGAAGTGAAAGAGCTACACAGAATGAACTCCCAGTGCCGGCAGAGGCTTTGTAAGAAATTTTCACTGTGTATGCATTTGCCTGTCCTTTCTAGGACGACCAGCCAGTCGGTCCGCCCCTCCCTACCCGTCGTGCATTCAATAGCAGACAGGAACATGCACAGAAAAATGGGAGAAAAAAAGTATGGAAAATAAATGGACATCATAAAGTAGTCTTCAACTGTCAGCTGGGGAGAGGTGGGAAATGAGCCGTCAGCTGAAATGTGCTTCCCTTCTGCTGTACCCAATTCGAAATGCACGGCCCTTGGCATGTGACGCTGGTGGGGTATTTTAGAATTTTCGACAAGCAACAGCACAGCAAAATTGTAGGAAGAAATTTAATTAAGAAGAAAAACGCAGCGAGATTTAATTGCAATCAAAAAATGTTTCAATTTGAAAATATCTCCACTCCAGGGGGAGTGGTAGGGCGAAGGCATAATTTTTTTCAGCAGTCGTTCCGGCCAATTTTCGCATCCATCCAACTCCATCGAGTTCAAGGTATGTACCTGCTGCTACGGAATACGAATGTGGGTCCAACATAAAGCTGGCCTACTCTGAATTTAAAGGAAGCTGGTAATGTAGGGGCTTTCAATTTTTGCATGCGAATGTTGTTTTTTGCGAGAGCGTTGCCGTTGCGGATTTTTTTTTCTTCATTTATCTAGGACTTTCCATGTATCTGCTCATCTTATTAACGGAGGCATTTGTTTTTCCCTTTTTCCCTCAACCTCATTCGTTGAACATTCGAATGAACAACAAAACAAAATCTAGTTCTCGTCCTGGTATTCGTGGTCTATAACCGACGACGAGAGGCGCATATTAAGTATCCAGGACCGGATGATGATGTCCGGGAGAACATCATCAACTATGATGACGAAGGTGGCGGCGAGGATGATATGACAGCATTTGATATCACGCCATTGCAAATTCCTATCGGCGGACCGATGCCAGAGCTGGCACCATGCAAGATGCCAATTA
Organism: Eristalis tenax; assembly: GCA_905231855.2. Classification (NCBI taxonomy): domain Eukaryota; kingdom Metazoa; phylum Arthropoda; class Insecta; order Diptera; family Syrphidae; genus Eristalis; species Eristalis tenax. The sequence goes on along the minus strand of HG993125.1, from coordinate 60,246,950 downwards.
TGTGTAAGTCATCGTTGTCCTTGGACGTTCGTCCTAGTCCTTGTTGCCTTGTTTCGTATTCAAATGATATTCACCGAAAATGTGTTGTGACATTGTGTATGCTTTCCATTTCAGATCCTGTTATGACACTAATGCCTGGCCAAGAGCCAAATGTTGGTATATTCATTGAGGAACATAAAAAGCGTGCTGATAGTGACCCCAATGCCCCGCCCTTTGATGACCTGCGGAATTATGCCTACGAGGGTGGCGGCAGCACTGCCGGATCTCTAAGTTCATTAGCGTCAGGTAAGTCGGTGTCAGTGAGGGTTGTTTGGTTTCTTGTTACATCGTTGTCGACGCTCGATGGTGTTAGCAATGAACGGCCTCTAATGTCCTGCGGGGTATTATAATTAAGTGAGTCATTGTTGGCTGTTATTTTCTCATTTAGCGGGTTGTTTAACATTATTTAGTTTGAAGATGTTAAAGCGATAGTTGCCCAAATTGAGAGCACTTAGCACTTTAGAAACGATGGGTGGGCTTTATGGCGTGTATTGTGAGCACTTTGTTGATGAAGTGGAAAGGACTCACGCCTGTGGTCTCATTAGCATTTTTCAATTATAATGAACAACCCGCTGCCCATGTTTTTTCACAAAATTCCCCCTGACGATGGCACTTAAATGCTATGTTGTTGGTTCTCTTGCTGTGTGTGCACGAAAAGGCTGTTCTTGAGGGGACCGATAACGTGTTCCTCAGTAACTACCTTTTCGTTTTAAGGGAGTTTTTATTCTCGAACATGCACAGAATCTGTGTTATGTCTTCATTGCGGAAACGTTCACAGAACAACTCCGATTTCTGGTTTGTTCTTGCTAAGATTAAAAAAAGTCGGTTGGGATCCGACGAACACAAAATTTGTTGCTAGCAATTTCTAGACAACCGATTCGATCTGCTAGCCGCATTAGGCGGAAATATATATATTTTTTTTATTTGCCAGCATCTGTCTCAATTATTTAACTAATAATAGCCATTATTTTGTTCATCTCATTTCCAGGAACTGACGATGAGGCACACGAATACGATTACCTTGGAGCGTGGGGTCCACGTTTCGATAAACTAGCCAACATGTATGGCCCTGAAGTCAATCAAGACTTAGAGTTGTAAGTCACACATATTAAAGTGTTATAATTATAAGTCAACAATTCTTCTGAACAAATTATACATATAATCAACGGGATCTTTTATCCGAGACATACTCAAAACCAAAAAAAAAACGCAAGAAATAATGCGATAAACAAGTAAAAAAAAGTAACCATCTGAACCCATCTACAAGATATCTATCGCAACACCGGACATTCTTATGTATTATACCAAGATGTTCTAAAAGGAATTCAAAAATATACAAGAATTAGGATTAAACGCTCGAAATCAATACAATTGCATTGCATTACTAAACGAAAACCTTTTCACTCATTCATACACTTTTAGTCTTAAAAAGCAGACAGAAAAATGAAAGCCTACATGTGCAGAAGAAACCAAAGTTTATCATTATTATTATTTACTAATTGTAATGCATACATAAGAAAAAAATTAATGCAAACGAAAAAAAACTCGAGTAATTCACTAGTTTATGGTTAGGTATCATTAAACACAAAAAAATGTAATTGTTAAATATAAATTTTAAAGTAAGATGAGAATGCCTATTTGAGTAAGTTATCCGTAAAAAAACAACGTCTTATTCTTTTCAACAATTTTTTGATAAACAGACAACTTTTATTCAAACATACATACATATATACAACAACAAGAACACTTATACGTTTTACTCATACAATAAATTTCATCAATTTTCGAAGAACAAATGACAAGAAAATCGAAGAAAAACGTATATATTACAACAGCATATTGCGACATATTTATTAAGGACATTACATATATATACATTTATATATTTACAATTTACCAATTAATTTTGTACTTTTCTCCCTTGATAACAGAGGTCATTGACAAAAAAAAAACAAAAAAAACACGAAAAAACATACTACTGCATTGACACATAGATTTCCTTCGAGAATATTTTTTTTTTTAAATGAGAAAACATACTTACGACGTAATTAACAGAGATAGAAATGGAAAAACAAAAAATTCACATAATTTTTCTAGGGATAAGTCTAAATTTAAAAGCCAGTACCTATTCTTAAATAAAATAATAAAAACAAAAACAACTTAATTAAGGCGAGGTGTATGCGTATAAATAAGTTTTCAAAAAGAAACCACGCCCTATGCATATGGAAATTCCAAGCAGGAAAAAAACTAATACACTCCTCCATAAAACAGAGTTGTGGCTAAGTAATTATTGTATAATTTAGTAACTTAAAGATAAAGAAAAAAAAAACAAAAAAAAAAAATTAAGAGAAAAACAAAAAAATTACCCAAAGACTGTTTTCGTTCCATCATATGATATTGTAGGCAGCGAAGAAAGTTAAATGAATGAAACTACCACATAAGAAAATTAATTAAACATAAAAAACAAACAACACACAAGAACAAATTACTTAACAAATAAATGTAATAAAATACCCATCAATTGCTGTCAGGTCTCGGATTATGTTCGCGACAGATTTGATGAAATATAATTGAATGGCCATATTATGAGGGATTTTCATTTTCCAAATGTCCACGAAAGAACTAGACAACAATGAAGTGAACGCCATAAGTCATCGCCTAGCGCACCAGGATAAGTTTGTTATAAAAATAGACTCTTCCGGTCACGTGCCCCCTATTATCTTCAAGAAAATATTGCATGAAAAAGCAAATCCTCATTGGATATATACTCTCCACTCCATCCCATATTTTCACACACATTCACACATAAACCACACACCATGAAAAGATAAATGAAACTGCAAACAAAATGAGAATACCTTAGAAAACTTAGCGCAATTGGTAATGTACATAGAATAGAAAGTATATATAATAAAAGAATATAAAAAATGAATCTATATATAAGTAAATAAATAATAAAAGTATATATATATACATAATACGAAATTATATATATATATACATTAGAATTATAAAAACATGGTACATCCCTATAATTGAAAAACAAAATATCTAGTGGTAAAACTAAAAATTAAATTGAAAAACTATGGGATTCTAGGATTACAAATAAAATAAAGATGAAACAGAAACAGTATTTTTATGGTTCGAAAAAGAAAATTCAGTAAAAGATATTAAACCAAAACAAAAGAAAAATTAATAATAAATTGCACTCTTTACGTCTTTTCGATATAACAAAATTAAAAGAAGAAAATAAAATGCAACTACCACACAGAATATTTGTATACAATTTAATTTTGAATTTGTTAGGTTATTCGTGTAATTATTAATTATTTTTAGTGGTTCAGTTTTATGATTAATGCTATTAACCAAATATGAAATGAGATTGTATCATTTTTTTGAACATTTTTCCTTATATGTATGGAATGTATAGTTTGATATTATAGTTTAGTTTTTCCACGAAAGTGAGTGTATAGGTTTTATTTTCGCATGACGACGACTGAAAGCGACGAAGAAGGACTTGATGGATAAATTGCAGAGACTACGGAGGAAGATGATTGTCGGAGGTAAGAGTTCGAAGTGAATTATAAACAATTTCACAACATCTGTGGTGAGTTATAATGACGGAATATTCTTGTGAGTTCATCTTTCATCTGTAGTGCGTCCTTAACTCAAAGGGGTTTGTTTGCTTTATACTCACCCAAATTAAGTTTTCTATGTCCCGCAAGCGGCAGATCAACCCTTTTACAGCAAGATGTCTTTTGTAACTGCTCGCACAACAAGCTTCTTTGCTGCATGTATCAGTTACCATGCAAACATTAATTTGACCAAGCCAAGAGGGCGCTTCTGCCCAAACAAAAATTGTGTTCCAACAGTACATATTCCATTCTACTCTTGTCAAAACCTGTTGTTGCGGTTCTTACTTTTGAATGTGAAGAGTCTCAGGTAAAGTCTGAAATTCAGTGTTGGGACGCAATTATTCACAGGTCTTGTCTTCTTTCCGAAGAAATCATACTTCGGGTAAAAACTAGCCTATGTCCTTATCCATAACATGACCATGTTATGGATGTACAAGGTTTCATCAAATCCCCCACAGCCTCCTCGGATCTATGGCTCCAGACATTTTAATACAAAAGAGGCGTAGGTGAATCCTTTACTTTATCGCTTAAGGGGATTTCATATCTCCCAAAAGTTCAAATTCTCTTATGTTCCAAATTCAAAAATCCTACGCTCATTATTGTTTGCCATTGTGTGCTTGATTGCAAAATCAAATCGTCCCAACTCTCCATTCAATGCATGAGCTTCTATCCGCCGTTTGTCGCTGCGAAACTCAATTCAAAGACTCATCAACTTTGTACACTTCTTCAATTTTCTTTTAAGTGTGTGGAAAAACAAGAAAAAAACAACACACATACCTAAGACTAGTTTAAATTTTAAATACTTATGAAACAGAAATACTTACGTTTGTCAAAAATCACTTAATTTAATCATTATCTTAACGTGTGTGTACAATGCGAGGTAGAAATACACATACAAGACAAATACAACAAAAAAATTACACGAAAATAAATATATATACACATTATAACAAGTAAAATTAAATAAGGATGTAATTCAGGGATGAACGTTGAGGTGTGAGTGTATGTAAATGATTTTTTTTATTTCCTCTCAAACCACTTCCACTTACCTTCTCTGCAAAACTGTGTCTGATTTGTTCCCTTTCTATTTTGAACCGATTAAAGGATGAAAATAGGCAAAACTTGAAACAAATATTTTCTGTAAATGTTTCATACGATTTTTGTGTAACTTCTACTGCACCATATTCGCTATTAAACAAAGACAATTCCTTAAATGAAACAAAATAAAAAAGAAAATTATCAAAACATATATACTCGAAAAACAAAAACTATGAAAATGATTACTCATATAGTTAGATATACACACTGACTTAAACTAAAAACAAAGACAAGTTATATAAACAAGCAAATGACATTTCCGTTCGGCATTTCTGTGCTTTTGAGCCTTCAACTACGAGATAGGTACAACTCTGTTTTCAATTACCATTAAACGACTTATTTTGTGAACCTTATGTCTTGCCATAGTGATTAATTGTTGTTACATTTGTCATTAGTCTAACTAGCAACAGAAAAAGAGAAAACAAACAAAATCAACAGCACTGCCAAAGTACACGACAGCATTGATTCCCCCCGCCCAAGCCATCATTCTTCAGTCTCGATACGGAATTCAATTTTTGGTTGCAGTTTTGATTTCGATATCACGTCTCTTCCTATTTACCGTACCGTGCAATTTCTTTTTTATTTTTTTTGGTTATTCACAACAAAATTTTGTTAACCCTTTTAACCATTTTTTAAGGGCGATATGTTATTCTTATTTTAACTGTGATTTTGAGTTATACAAATAATATTAACGGAAAAAATAAAAAAAAAACAAGTAGAGGCAATCTAAAATAACAGAAAAATATATATAAACGGGAACTACTCGTAAATATAAATATATATATATTAAAAAATCAACAACATGAATTTCTCATTAAATACATAAGTATATACACACACATACAAAATGAAGAAAATAAAAGATGTAGTTTAGTTTTTTTATGGTAATTTTTTAAGTTTATAACAATTGTTTATGTTTCTAATTCTCACAAAGTCGATGAACATAAATAATGTATGACATTTTGTTTTTCCTTTCTAATTTTGATTTCTTGTATACATTTTATGACAGAGTAAATTGAAAATGCAAAACAAAAAAACGAAAAAAAAACACAGCAAATTAAATTTACAGATGAACAAGAAGAAGGAGAAAATAAAAGAAAAACGAAAGAAGTCTAATATAATAAAACTTTTTTTTATAATGCAGAAAAAAACCTTAAGGAGATAAGTAAATAAGAACAGAATACCAAGAGGAGAAGTGGAAAGGGAAAAAAATGGAATAGTAATAAAAAGAAAATTATGAAAATAAAATCTGTAATGTTATATGGAGAAAAAATAATCAAGGTCGTTTTATTTCTTGAATCAATCGAGAGTTTTATGTTGGTTAGGTTGGGGGCTTGAAATGAATGATAATTCACTTTTAGCACGTACGCACAAACACACAGGAGAAGCACAGTCGTCTAGGTGAAGGCTGTGAAAGGAAAAAGTTTATTTGATTTGACGGAACGAGAAATAAAAGGTAGCGTATCGATTCGGGGATTGGATTTTATTGCACAGGTAACTTGAAGCGGTGGTTAAATTTTCTTTATCCATTGAAGGCGGGATTTATTTGAGTTTGCAGGTGCTTTTTTGGAACACTGCCAAAGGTTATATTTAATTTTAGGGGATTTATTGTACCTTAATATCACTACACTGACACAGTTGGGGGATAATATTCAATGCCAAAAGTCACTTTGTCGGTGCAAATTCCCCGACAGCTGGCAATTGATCCAGCGAAATAAAGTGATTCGAGTTCTGGGTGAAACACATTTTTAATGGCTGCAACAAATTTAATGCCTTCCGATCAATAGGAAATGGAAAGGACATAATTGGAATCACTTGCTTATGGTGGTGATATACATACATGGGCGCCGAACAGGCCATTACGATGAGTGTGTACTTTATCTGTGGGCCGTTAACAAATTGGAACATCAAAAAATTACAGCTTATTTTTGAATTTATGTCCAATAAAATTACAGGAAAAAAACAAGACACTTCTGAATAATAGAGACATTTTGAGGGAATCAAAAAAAAGGAAATAATGCGTTCATTTTCACACATCAATTTCACACATAAAATAAATTTCTTCAGTATTTGCATAATAGTTCACTATGAGCAGTAGTTGCAGTGACGCTACTGACTTTTTGATGATGTTTTGGGGGGAAGTAGGTACGACGTTTTCTCCCAATCACTAAGACTGTCAACCACTTGTTTTTCCAACAAGGAGTTGACAACTATTCTCGAACTCTTATTTTATTTTATTTTCTTGGTGGGAAGTAAGATTATGTGCGGAATCGAAGTCGTGCTATCAACCACCGTCACGTTTGTAGCGGTCGATTCGTTGAACCCGACCTTCGATGACATGCATGACATGTCATGACACACATGGATCCAAGGTGTTACTTTCTGAATTAAATAGTGTGCTTAATGATGTGATGAGAGTTATGAACACTTGCAAAGTCGAATGCTTAAATCCCCTGTACCACCACAGATCAGATGGCTGTCAATAGGAAAGGTGTTGACTTAAGTCATGGCATTAAAAGCTGGGTTATGGATGTTCTTACAAGATTCTAAATCGGAAAATTCGAACAACATTTTCGATCCCATTTGGCTTTTAAAATTAAAACTTAAACATCTTGAATAATAGCGTCGAAGGGAACAAGAGTGAAGAAAGCATGATAACCTCCTCACAACACTTAGTTTGTGGTCAAAATATTTTTCCCTGCGTTCTAAAGATCCTCGATAAAATGTCATCGGATGAAACGGTATCGGTAAGATTGAGGTGCCGGATTCTGGACTGAGAAAGTGGAAATCGATAAAGGTGGATATTAAATCTGTTTTTGAATATGTCAGTGAATGATGAAAGAAAATCTTATAGATTTAGCTGCAGATGGCATGCTGAGAATGGAATACAATTTTAAAAGGTGTTGACAATTCCTGAATAACGAGAAGAAGGGCGCTTCCTGAGCTGAGGTTTGTACTGCCATTCGCCAAGTCACATCATTTTCAATGTTTCTCATTAAAACTTATAAGAGAAATAGGTTAAATTCGGAAAATGATTTAATCGTTAAAGGGCAAATATTGATACAAGATTTCAACGTCTATTAAAAAATCAGCAGCATGTGTGCCTGTTCTCTTTTTTAGCACAGGACATTTGTTTTACCGGCTTTCTACCGCGACTCCTTATGAAACAGTTCGCGACCCTCTAGGAGGTCGTGACAGACGGTTTGAAAAGCACTAGTCTATGCTAACAAAAAACTCTCACAGCCTCGCGGGATTGAAAGGGTGGACAATGACTGGTGTAAATGAAAACTAATACTAAGGGAACACTCCGAGTGAAAACATAGGACTCAAGTGTCTTCGTTAAGGCTTCACTCAGTTTGGAGTGAATAAAAAATCGCCTCAAATAACCCGTCCTTGAAATTTAAGGGTGGGTGCGATGTATACTATTATTATTATGGTTAAGGGTAAATTCCACCGCGACCACCGATGGATCTATAGTCCCCTTTATTCATACCTTTGCTTTCTTAAGCACTTCCCTCTCAGCTCTTGTCAGGGTCCTCCGCTGATGTTACGCGAAGGTGGAACAAATTTGTCCTAGAGTATTCTCTCTAAGTCAGTTTAGTTCTTAAGGAATCTGAGAATGAGAGCTGGTTCCAGTGATTTCAATTCTTACTCTAATATTAGGTGCTTGCCTGAATATATTTGCCTTTTGTGGGCAAGTGCCTCTCAAAATCCCAGTATATGTTCTGGAATTTCATTAGATTCTCCGCAGAATCTGCAGAGACCTTCGTCTAATGCTCCTAGTGCCCTTAGGTGATCCCTGAGTCTACAGTGCCCTGTTAGGAAACCTCTTAGAATACGGGTTGTTCTGCAGAAACTTTCTTCTAATGCTCCTAGTGTCCTTAGGTGCTCCCTGAGTCTACTCAACTTTGCCCTGGACAGTCTTGCTCATTCTGATGCACACCTCCGGTTATGTTGGCCCAAGAGCTTTTTAGCTTGCTTCATCCCATGAGCGTTCTTCCAGATATCCTTCCTTCTAGATCCCTGAACTCTTTCCTGTGGACGTGATCTCCTACAACGCACAATGGTTCGGGGTCTATGAAGGTCCCTTTCCTAGCGAGGGAGTCGGCCATTTCACTACCTTCAGTGAAAGGTATCCAGCAGAGTTTTACTCTGCTACTTCTGCTCAGCTCCTTAAGCTTCTGCACACATTCCCACACGACCTTGGATTTTATGATAAAGCAGTCTAGTGCCAGGATAGCGGCACATCTGTTCGACATTATTGCTATATCGCAGTTGCTATAATTCCTGACAAGATTTAGCTTAGCGCATCTGTCTATGTTCTGTTAAAATTCTGCTCGTTTAGCAGATTTAACGCGTTGAGGTGGCGTTGTCCAGGGATTGTGTTTCTCAGGTTCCTGATATTTCTAGTACCTGCTTTCTGAGCAGTGTCACCATGTACTGTTGCAGGGGGATGATGCGTGCTTGGTCATAAAGCCTATTGTTGATGTGGTGTCTTTGTCCTGGCGAAGGTGAGTCCGGTACATATTCGCAGTATTTTTCTTTCGAAAATTGCGAGCTTCGTCATGCTGGTTGTAGAGATGGTGTGCCATATTAGTAAGTCGTACGTTAAGATCGGCCGTATAAGCTGCTTGTATAGCAGCACTTGTGTCCTGTGGCTTAATCCATCTATCAAGGGACAGATGGTTAGGTTGGCCTTTTTAAGGGTCACCTTCGCATGGCTGTTGGACTTCAACCTTTCTGTGAAGTTAACGCCAAGATACTTGACCTTTTCTTTTGTTGATATTTCTGTACCGTTAGGGAGCACTATTTTTATGCTTCGACATTTGGCTGCTGATCTGCATCCAACTCTGGATGGTCTCCTTAAGCACATAAGTACCGATTTCCCAGCATTGATACGAATACCCAATTTGGAATAGTAGTCACATTTGTTTGCTGTTTGGATTTCGAATCTGTGGTGACGTCGAGCTAGCATAAGTCAGCTGCAAATAGACAGCAGTTCACTGTGTCAGTTGGATGTGGGTGATCTGCCGTGTAGATGTTGAAAAGCCCCGGTCCCAGCGTTGATCCTTGTGCAACCCCCGCCTTGGTACTCCGGTCTGTTGATTTGCTGCCTTCAACTGAGACGAAGAATCTTCTGGAATGCAGAGAGGGGATCCCATCTGTTTCAGCTTGTAAATGAGTCCCTACGTCTCTACGCCCAGGAAGCAGGCGTCGGTGGCCTAGTTATTGTTCAGCGCAGCTACATTGTGGATGAAGCTTTGAATGATTTTCCCGAAATCCGTACTGAATATCCGGAATGATGTTAAGGTCGGTAGACCACCGCTTTAGTTTTCGCACTACTAGGTCTTCCAGGATCTTGCTTATATTGCTCAAGACCGATAGGCGTGTATCTTGAAACACTGGCAGCGTTCCCATTTTTTGGTATTTGCGACAATTTTTGCTATTTTCCACTTGCTAAGAAAGAAAAACAATTGTTGATGCAATTGTTCATGATGATTCTGGGACGAATCATCACCATTTTTGGCATTCGATTCAGGACGAAATTCGGAATATTGTCAGCCCTGGCTGCTTTAATCGTTGGGCTGCGTTGAATAATTTCCGCAATTTCTTCGGCCGTTGTGAGGTTGTCGTTTCCTGTTGGGTCGTCTGCTGGATTAGTTTCTCTGAAGATGATTGCTGGATGCGGATGGATTCTCAAGTGCTTTGACGTGGGTGGTGACTTCTGTGACAAATTCCGGGTCATCAGGCGGTGATGGTTGAAAGTTGCCTTCGAAGAAGGAAGAAAAGGCTAAGTTGTTGAGTTGCCCTCAGGCACACTATTATCAGCTTATCAGTGCAGCTGTTATCGAATGTGATAGCGAAGGTGGTTTGGATCATGGAATGATGGGTAGGCCTATTTGTGTTGATTGGACCATTGCAGTGGGGGTTGTGTTTGGTACGCTGAACATTTTTATGCAGAAAAGGGCTACTTGATACTTGCTACTTCGAGAGGACTGTTGCGGCCGAGTACAATGCCCATTACATGTTAGTATTCATCAAAAGTAGATTTTTGCCATTTTGTATAACGCCAGCAAATTTAAAATTATGAAACATGAAAATTGAGCACTTAAATACCATTTAAGTCTACAACTTCCTTATAATATGGTTGGTCCCAGAGGGGCAGGGCCTGGCTTCTGAGCAACCACTCGTGTTGTGCGTAGCAGCGTTAGCAGATTATTTTCTTCAAATCTGCTAAGCCTAGGACGAAAAACGGCTTAACTTGCTGCACCAAATAAATAATAAATGCTATAAAGACTGCGAGCTATTTCTCCTTGTGAAATGCGTTTTTGTGTAATTTCCGTGAATTCATATTGTTTTTTTTTTTAATTCGTTTTTATTTATCAATTCATTAAATACTTATATACTAGACAAAAATGCTTAATACTAGTTGGACGAACAATGATTCTATTTTAATTTACTGGCCCTTGGCGGGCTCTCTAAGCTAAACTTAATCTTAATCTATGTCTTTAACCTAACAATGCTTTTTTAAACAAAGGAAAATAAATTTATATGTACAACTAATATTAAGACAAATTGAAAAAACTTAATAACAGAACTATATTTTTTTTCTTAAAACCTATATACTAACTTACATGCTACCTTAAAAATAACTTAAACTAACTTAAGCTAAACTACATACATATACATATGGGTATATAATGATATACTCATACGTATATATATATGTCCTTAAATTATGTACAATATATACACATAGGTACACACATGCACTAGTGTGTATACTACATTTTATTTATTTTTTTTTTTTTTACATCTTAAAAACTACCTTAACACACTACCCTGAACTATGTAAGACGGCCATAGGTTGCGACTGCTCAGCTGCAAAACTGTGACCGACTACTGCTCCCATGCGGGAGTCCGCATTACCCTTTCTACCCAGGGTCTAGCGGGTTCGACGAGGGAGTTCCTTCGCTCTCCAACCACCAGAATTTCCGATGCTGCATTTCAACATCTCGCACATCCCGCTTTGATACCAACTCGTTGTGCAACGTAGCGGTCGTGGTTGTGTCGCCCATTCACAGTTGAACGGGCGATGTGAAAGAGGAGCGGTACCGCATTTATGTCTTGTATCAGACCGTTCGAATCCAAATAGAGGAATGCTTCGGGGGGGACATATCCGTTGTGACGTACCCTTTCGTGGTATAATGAATTGGGGTAGTAAGCCCCCGAGATCAAGTTATTGACCGAGTTCATCGCTCTGGCAGTATGACCCCGAATCAACTTCACTAGGAAATTGTCCACTCGTATCATGTTCGCCCTGTTGTATAAGATCTCATTGGAGTAGAATTTTCTGTACTGGGACTCTGGAGTTCTATAAAGGCGAAGGCAAGTCCTAAGACAAGCCCTCTCGAACTTTTCCATCAAGCTTGCACTCACGTTGAGCCACACAGGACATCCATAGGTGAGCATTGGCCGGACGAGGGCCATGTAGCAGATAACCTTCACCTTCGCATCGAGTTGGCTGTTGTAAAATAGTCTCTTTGTAAGGGCAAAAGTGCCTCGGGCTCTGGCCAGAGCAGCATCTACATGTTTGTTAAAATATAGATACTGGTCTAGCCAGATCCCCAGGTATCTGACGACAGTCCTTTGCGCCAGTGGTTGCCGGTGTCGTCCAACAATAGAGAACTGTGTATACTATTGTATACAGTGAACTCCCTCATAAGCGGACGGTACCAACAAATTTGTCACCTTTCGAGCGGTGTCCAGTTATGAGACAAAAATACGGCATTGACAACCTTGAAAGAAGAAACACAATAAATGTTCATATGTTTTTGATCAGTTATGTTGTGACATAGAGTCAACTTTTTCTTTCAGTGTTAACAAATGCTTACTTTCCTCATAAGGATGCTTTTCGACCAAATTACGAAAACATAATAACTTTCAGCGTCCTTCTATAAGAGAGAGAATTATTACATTAAAAATCGTGTCAATAATTTCGGTTTTCATCCAAATTTGTCCGGTCATGAGAGGTGTCCGTTTCGAGAGAGTACAAATTGAGTGATAAATATTTAATGTCATCGAAGATGATAACCTATAAAGATAGGTCATTTCATTTTGAGTACAAGAACAATAAATGAAATTATTCGGAATCTTTATAACGAACATTCGTTAAAGATGACATTTTTTATTTGTTGAAATAAAGTTAAAGTTACTTTCAGAAACCCCTGCTACTTGCAAAATTTACCAGTGAAGATATTCTGGTATATATTAAAATTGAGATACAGTTTGCGACATTTGCTCAAAATGTTTCAACTGCCTGAGTTTTAGTGTTTTGCAAAGCCGATGGTCATCTGCCGGATCTGATGCATATTCCTTTGACCAACTACTCAAGGGATCTTGTCATGACTGACGGCTGACCAACTGAGAGACACATTTAATGACTACACAATTTGGATTAAGGTTCTTAATTTTAGCTACAAAAAAGAAGAAATGAAATGGTGCAGTGTGTACTGAAAATGTTTTACAAATTTTTTCAAACTGCTGAAAACTGCTTAAATGATGAAAATGCTAAAAAATCTACTGCATGTCATTTTTATGATCAGATCCTGCTGAAATTGCAGAAAACCAGCTAAATCTGGTAACGCTGGTGCGTGCTGTTGCTGTCTCACGAGTGGAAGTCCCACAGTAGGTCCCACAGTTTCATGCCGACTCCGAACGGCCTATTTTGAGAAGCTTTTTCTAGCCAGTTATTACTCTTTGGCTATTCTCAGTGACTCGAAGGAGGTGGAGCTGTGAAAAGTACTCTGCTCGGGAATTGAACCTGGGCTGCGTAGTCTCAAGTGCGTGTAGGTCGACGCACCAACTCACAACGCCACGGCCACCTACAACTTCCTTAACTTGCTTCGAATTCAAAGATACGCAATTAAGTTGTTGAATCGGATACTGAACTGCACCCAAGTACTTTGCAAACTGAATCTGAACAACAATTTCAAACTATTCTCCACCGGCCATTGATCGGCTTCAAATAAGTCTGCGTAAGTTATTAATTGAGCTCACTTAATATTCTCTCAATTGCATATGATCCTCAATTGCGTCGTTGCAGGGACATCGTTCATTCGTCGCCAAGTCAATCGTCGTTCATTCAAATTCTGTTCAGGAGGTAGACAACTCATTCAAATTTTATAGGGAAAAGTTTCGGTACTGACGGGCATACAAAAGACTTAGGCGTATGCGTCCTCTGGATGTACTCCATGGCTGTGACACACACGTGCGCAGCCCTCGAGTAACTTTAAATTGACAAAATAAAGTTGCAACTCTTACATAAACTGAAGTGCTCTGCTTTCCTCAGCGGATACTGTTCACAGCATTCCCAACACAACCAGCATCCCATCCACGCCGGTCGGAGCGTTCCAAGTTGTGCAGGGCTATGAATATGGGCACATGAGTGTGTGAAGTGAGAAGTGGCAACAGGGACGGAGAGTTTTCTTTTTTTATTAAATCCGGTAAAACAATATTTTATGCTTATTACTATGAGCTAGCAATAACTAAAATAATAAATAAACTAAAACTGCTGCTATCTCCGCAAGGGACAAACATCCTGCCAAACATTCCCAGGCACAAGCACACACACAGTGATGAGGAGAAACAAAAAAGGAAAAGGATCGACACGCCCTCGTCATTTTCATCGAACGGTTGATGGAGCACACGCTTCAGCTCCAGCATCATCCGCTCAACACTGAACAAATAAACCATAGAATCCATGCCGAACTACTTTTTGGCAGGGAACGGGGTGTAGGAGGGCTCTGTTTGTGTTTAGACTGGCCATGGGGTGGCCGTGGATCTGGTTGATCTGCTTCCTTATGAGAGCTTCAGCAATCCTTATCCATGTATCTATGGGATTTCAGGGACAAGCATATTTCTTGTGACAGAGGCGAAAAGAAATAAAGGGAAGGACACATAAAATCCGGCAAGACCAAATCGCTCCTTTGCCCTTTCATCTGGTCTGACGACGATGACGGCGGCGGCTACGACGACGAAAACGACGACGACGACGACGAGGGGAGACCTTTCGTGTGCGTGTATATTGAATTCTGTACGTGTCCAGCATTTCATGAGGGAATGTAATAGTTTTGATCCTTCAGCAAGGAATCTAATCAATGTGAAACACAGCGAACTGATTTCCTCGCCGTGTCGGTTGAGTCGGCACTGAGAGTCGCAGTGTCGGTCTCTGATTTGCAGGGGGTTACTTTGCATAATGAAGTTACCGGGTGGGGACTACGCTTTATTTGAATGCATATTGGTATCGGTCCTCCCTCAGTTCATGCCGTGGTGGCTCTGCCGGCAATCGGTGACTATGCTTTGTGACAGTGCTTCATTTACTCGATGTGACTGGCAACGAGCATCTAGCATGTTCTCTATCTTGCGAATATTGAGATGGATCAAATTTTATATGAAAGGCGATTGCAACAAAGTAACTGGAAGGATGACGTCTCCGCCTCAGAAACTAGTTGAACTCCCTGTTGAGACACTGAAGAGCATTTGAAAAAGTCATGCAGATGGGGCTTCTGGTCATCCTCCACCTTTGATGTGATTACTCTGAAGGGAACTGAATTTCAATAAGGGCTCCTTTGTAGTCAACCTGACGTTACTTGCAGTTGAACAAGGTGTGGGAGGACTATTCGATGCTGTCGATCTTGGTGGGTTGGCCAGACTAACAAGGTGAGTGTTTTCTTGCAAGGCGATGAGTACAGGAGGCACTAGTCAAGGGAAGTTCATGAACGGATTAAAAGTTATCCACTTTTCTGAGGGCATCTTGTGTTTGATGGTGAAGGAGGTCAGACTGGCTGAATGGTGGATATTTGTCTTTTGGCTTAGGATGAGATTACAGTCTTCGTAGCAAATATTGAGTGTGTGATCTTAGGCGCAAAGAAAACAAATTCGATGAGTTCCATCAGCCCCCACTTCAGACATCAATTTGCAAATGGAGCGATTCTGTCTTGCTTTTAATGTCAGAGCCGAGGTAGCTATACAGTTGCTGATGTCAAAACTCTGCTCTAAAGTGGACAGCAGCTGGACCATCATGGTCTAACTGACGATCATAGGTGTGTGTGTTCTAAAGGGGTTGAAATACACGAACATCTTCACGAGGGGACCATGACGAATTGTCCGCATAGAGAGGTGTCTCTTATGGGGGGATGTCCGTAATGAGAAGTTTCCCTATTCACTGAGTGTTGATGTACGTGTGCCACTCAACGGCTGATATGTATTAGGATTAGTGATGGATAACGACCGGAGAGAAGCAGCAAAAGCCGCGCGCCCTCTTAATCGTAGTCCCATAGAAGAGTGGTAGCGACACTTTTGTGAAATATATTAAAGGGAGCAGATTAAAGAGTTGTCATGTAAAATTTATCGAAGCTGACTGCGTTTAATTAATACTTAACACACCTCTCACGGATATGAGAGGTAGTCACAAGAGAAAATCGATGTAGATTGCAGATGCAAGTACTTTAATCGGGTTAAGTGAAAAATTAAGTTTCTACCAAAACACGGTAATTTTGCTGACAGTACCTCAAAATGTTGAGCTGTATAAAAAACATAATTTCACCTCAATTCTTTGATGAACATCTTACAAGGGAACTGGAATGGCCTTGGAATGGAGATTGGCAAAGTATTGAATGTGATATTTAGGAATATTGGCTTCAGCGACTACAGAAACGCTAAATGTATGCCGCCCTTATGACTCTGAACTGATGAGTCTACAAGCCGCAAAAATGTAGTCTTTGCTTGGCAGAGGAGCGATCTAATGAATGCGTTGGAATTGAAAATCTTTAAGTAACAAAGAATACACCTTTATTCGTAAAATCTCCAGTGGGATTGTGTCAAAGGCAGCATAAGTTAAGAGTTCTATGGAATAGGCAACGATCTCCATCTCTCTTATAATGGCAACCAAGATTCCCGTATTGACAGAGTGCAACGAATGCTAAGGTGTTTTTCTTAAATGGCTAATCTTCTTCACAATAAACTCTTCCCAGATAGATCAATGACATAATTAGACCAAACTTTGATCGTACTGATTCACAATTTGTTGCATTCCCCCCAGCTGCCAATATGTGTCGTGGCCTCTCTTCCATGCGTCCATCTACTAAAGGAGAATATCCTTTCATCCCGAGGTTTAGACAGAAGACTGCAGAGTGGAAGTCTAACGAAACTGTGCGATGTGGTTGTGGATGCGCACAGTGTACGACGAAAGTCACTTACGTCTATTACGGTTGGATCTTTGGTGATATCAGATTCCGAGACTCTGTCTGTAGTGTAATTCTGCAGCTCTGGGTGCTGATTAAGACCTTTCTGGTGCACAGCACACCTAGGCCCTTGAAAATAACACCGATTTTAGAGGTTACCGTAGATATGTCAATGAATGAAACAGAGACATGTGTGTCCACATGTGTCCAGACATGTCCACTTTTCCTCTCCTTTGGATCAATGCTGTCTGCTTCGGAGCGATTGCTTCCTTCAGACGGTCCAAATGTTGACATTCAAGACCCAACATGTCTGCTCATAGTAGATGATTAATTGTCAATCCCATCAAAAACCCATACGCCGACTCATCGCCATTCGAACACCACCGTTTTCGCTTGACGTTGTCGTAAACCATCAGGCCAGTCACCATCCGCTTCAAAAATAGATCGACGTTGTTGCGATATAGCAGCGATTCCCAGATGGAAATTCGGTTGAAGAAGTTCTTTGCCGTTAACTCGTGTGGTACCCATCCATCGAGTTTCTTTTTATATCCAGCCTTGTTCAAATGGTTCAAAACGGGTTTTGTGCAACGTTTAGCGGAACAGTGCTTACATGACGGCCAGACTCAACAATTTCTATGATTTTATCGAAATTTTTGGCAATTGGTCTTCTCGAGAATGAAGCATCTTTGAAATCGATGTCATCAATTGCTCATGATTAACTGTTGCAGTATTAGAACCATAATTATTATTCACATTTTCAACCGCATGGCTTGCGTTTTTGCAGCTGATTATGACGGATTTCTTCTTTTCCTAGGAAATCTGAGCCATTCAAATCACTGTACACAAAGATTTTTTAAACTAGGTTCCCGCCGAACGCAACCGCAAGGTTTCATCAATTTTTCGCGAACCTACCAGGTTTCGAAATACATTTTCGGAGTCTGGAAACCTCGCTGTTTCTGATAAACCTAGATGCAGCCCCCTTGAATTCATCCGTCCGTGAGAGGTTGTGAAACCGGACAAGTTTATGTTAGTCCTTTTTCTCATTTTCTTCTCTCTCTCTATTTTCTGGTGTTCTCTCACTATTATTTCCTGTCAATAAGCAGCTGTTCTGGCGGAGAGCATTTCTTTTGGCGGCCACTTATAAATTGAGAGGGAGTGAGTTGAAACATGAAAGCGAAACCACTTCAAACTCCGTGCGAACTGCCTATTGAGGTTTCAGTAAAAGTTCATACGGCCCTAGTTCATACGATTTCAGTTCGATGGGAACGCAGAATTGAACCGTAATCTTATCTTTCTTAAATACAGTAAATTTAGTTTGGTCCGATGGTACCTACACAAAGCCATCTGTTGACAAAATAATGAACTGCTTTACTACCTAATATACGGCAGCTCAGCTATAGCGCAGAGACAGGTGACAAACGATCGATCAGGATGATGAGGCGTTCTGATAGGTGGCAATATCTAGACGTATCTCTGTTACGGAGCGGTTATGAAATGCTTCATCCAAAACGTTGTCTCACAACAAAGTGTCATGACAGTGCCAACTGGCCGGAACGATCTTTACACAGACACACGAATTTGAATGATAACAAGCAAATCCTTACACAGGCACCCGAATTTGAATATTATCAAGCAAACACGTAAAACATTCAAGAAGTCCTCAAGTAGACCGCAGAAAGGGGTGCACTTAAAGACCCCTTCAAAAAATCGCACATCTCTCGTTCGAGCGTGTAAGAGGAGTAATTAAACTGCAACCTCGTACGTCCGAGTCTGATTACAAGCCTAACGAGGTCCTGTACACCGAGAAAGATTTCAACAGGATAAACACTTTAATTCTCAAGCTGTTTAGACTGACAGCTGATACGTCTGGTATTTCGATAAACTCAGTCAAATGGTCGATTTCTCGCAGACTTCCCACTCAACACACTATCTCGCCGTCTCTCTCAGTTTCAAAACCAGTATCGCTTTGAATTTGACTTGTTAATCTCATTCACACCTATACCAACCTCGTTCGGCACAAGTTGCACAAATGCTTCCTTCCAAGTTAAGCCGATTATACTCAATTTACGACGCGACTTACTGCCCTTATCACCTTTGATTTCACTGAACTGCAGATTTTGTTCACTCCATTGATTCCCGGCCGGCAACGAATCACCTCAACTTAAGCAGGACTTATGTCCCATATCCGTGTTCAAATCGACACAGTAGTTTCATTGGTTTCATTGGAAACCACCCGGATGCACTGCGTACCAAGAAATGTCCTTCCCCATGCCCAGCATGCCACCTGGTAGCACCCGCTTAACGATTATCTAAAGCGCTTATGACATCACGTACACTCGCAGCTGACCTTAAATCCTTTTTACTACCGAAACTTAGCACCACCTAAGCGCACCGTTATTGCAAGAATTAAATTCCGATTTAATTTTATCAAATCCCTTCGCCTCGCTCCACCCACACACGATGCGCGCTCGCGTTTTATTTTAATTGCAAATAATAAAGTTTCACCGCCCATCCAGAAATCGCATTCGTACTGCTGCCTCTGGTTCTGCTGTTGCAACATCCAGGCCCAGGACACACTCAGCCGCCCACGAATGTAGTGAACAGCGGACCATCCCCATCAGCAGCGATGGCAGGGCGCAACAACTTTAAAAGTCCGCAGTGGTATCTTTTATTATCGTGCCATGGCACGTTCGGTATTTGAACATGTAGTGAAATTCATAGTCGGTATGCGGAGGCGATTATCTTTTAATAAAGGACATGTAACACGGGGGCACTTTGTTCCGCTGCCGTTGTCGTTGCCGTCGTTGTCGCCACAGTTAAAGCGACACAAGCCCACATCGCCATAGCGGACTGATTATTTTATGGGATTATAATATCGCACGAAAATTGCATTACACGGATCTTGATGGTCTCCTCGCGACAAGGCCGGCACTGGTCGTCAGAGTGGCTGCTGAGGTTCGCTGATGTTTCCCAGTTTTGATGGATGCGTTCCTTTTTTCTTTGTGCACAGGCCTGACATTAATTTGATTCATTTTCGATATCCATTCTGGGAGAAACTAATGTGTGCGCACACGAGCAGGCGGGGATGTGGCGTGCATCATTGGGGGCGATATAAGTGTGCCATGTTATGGGAGATTTGAAAAGTTTTAATGAATTCAGTTGTAGAATGCAAATTTCCTCCGAATAGACTGTAATCTGAAGGGCTGTTGGGGTGCTCTCGACTAATTGGAGATGCGTTTGACTATGGATGGCGTTGAATTTATCGGGGCTATGCTATGCCGATGTATGGCATAGCATAATTGGTTCGAAATATCGTATATAAGCAAAGTTGGACAGTGGGACGATGTAATTTGAATGTTAGTTTGGACCTCGGTCAAATGTGCGTCATTCAATCAACTCTTAAAGTCGCCTATGAAAGTTATGATGCACCAACACTTTTTGGGGCAAGCCGAAAAATTTAGAGAGCGTGAGGCCTGTTGCTGGATTGAACTTAAGAAAGGCCTCATCCAACTAAGAGCGAAGGAACGTGTTCACTCAAGAGGATTGTTGGATGAGACAGAAAGTCGCTTAAGACTCATGGGAGAGTTGGAAATAAATCGGTAACATTTTAACCAACCTTAATGAAATTTGAAACATAGTACAAGTACCACCAAATCTTATAATGGTTCAAAAATCAATTTTAAGTTAAAAAAATAAAAAAAAACCTTCATCTTGTTTAAAAGCATAAAATATTTACATACTCTTGTCAATGACTGTAAATTGGAACTAAAAAAAAGCTGTAATCACTATTTATATAAAAACCTAGCGGTGCCGCCGAACTTCGTCTCGCTCCAATTCAACGTCTTCAGATAAACTCCACACAGATTCAATGTGAGTCGGTCAAATTGCAATGCGAATGGAATCGAAATCGATGTCAGAGAAATTCCAGACTAATCCCAAAGACTTCCAACCACTGGCCTTGCGATTTATTGCTTGTGGACTGAATCTAGATGAATTGGAATAGCAGATCAGTTGGAATAATGGGAATTCGTGCAATAAGGACTTCCTCTCCTTTGATCGTCTCTTGAATCGCATTGCTTATCAGTTTCCTGACGGACAGCCGCGTACCGGTGCTCAATTTCGGATGATTCAGATTCTGCACGTTCCTCTTGCGTTTGATTATCACGGACATTCTAACTAATTATTGCACGTCGTTCAAGTTTTGATCGCTTAATAAGAGGCATTAGTCAAGCAAATAACTCTCCCGTAAAAACAACAAAGTCATTTCTCACTAAACATATTCACAAAAACAATTCGAATGAATGCCAGCAATCAAATTGGATAACCTCATTTTTTACACGCAAATTTATTTCCTGATCTTTTTTGAATTGATTAATATCGCAGTCAATTTTCCAATTGATCGTAATGTTTGTACTACAGTGTAATTTTAATTCTTTTATCCAATTTCCCAACATTCCCGGCGGGTTTTCCCAAAATTTTCTCCTGCCAATTACGAGCAACCGAAAAAAACGCTGAGCCAAATCGGCCCAGCCGTTCTCAATTACTATACATTTTTCACACCAATTTTATTTCAAATTAAAGAAAGTAAGCAATTCAGTATAAGATGTCTTGCGCTATGTGGAAGTGCATCTTTTGGTATTGGTTGGGCGACTACTACGTCTACTATTATTAAGTCGATAGTCCTTATTCCGCCTTTCCTGAACCTCATCGGACAATGATCCGACCGCAAAAGCGATTTAAACTGAATTATTTTTTACAATTGAGTTTACAACTAGACTTACAAACTAAGTGTTAGGGTGTTGGCTCAACAATAGGGTCCCAACTGATGTACTTTGTTTAATTTAATATTTATCACATTCTAGGTCATTGTAGGTTGTCCTACAATGGCTGGTGCTTACATCGGGTTGTTCAAATCCGTGTGTCCATGGTGATCCTTTTGGGATGGGGTGGTGATGTGGTAGCCGACTTAGCCTCGATGGTGATTGCTTTCGCTGCTCTGGTAGAATCCATGCAGCTCTTTGTTCGACGTCGTTGGAAAGTTCTGCTCATTTAGCGGATTTAACGCGTTGAGGTAGCGTTGTCCGGGGATTGTGTTTCTCAGGTTCCTGTTTTCCTCGTTAGGATGGTTGTTGACGTTTAGTAGCTGCTTTCTGAACAGTGTCGCCATGTACTGTTGCAGGGGGATGATGCGTGCTTGGTCGTAAAGCCTATTGTTGAAACCGACCGCAAAGCTGCTGATCATATTTTGACGTGAGTAATATAACGTGTATAAGATGAGATAATCAGGACACCAACCACAAAAACGCCATCTATTCGCATCTGGAAAAACGATCAACTCCGAAGAGTTTTGCGGAAGTTTTTGTACATACTGAACAAATAAATGCCGCCACCTGTACACTGATAGATTACAAAGCATCGAGTATATAAGCGTCAGCGAGGAAATTCCATAGACTCGTGGCGATAGTATGATCTAGAAGAACTATTGGGAGGCATAAATATTGGGACGACGGTCGATGCGAGTCAGTTCAGTTGGAGAATGTTTTACAATTCAGTTCAGTTATAAAAATATTGCAGTGGAGTTCAGTTGAAGAATTAGTAAAGTTCAATTTGAGATTTTATAGTGTTCAAAGTGTTAATCAGCTCAGCCTGAAAGGCTGCAAAGAGTTTTGTAGTAAAGTAGTAGTGATTCTTAAAGTGCAAAAAATGTATAAGAAGTAAATCAGTGTTTGCAAAATAAATTCGTGTATATCGTGGATAGTCAGCTTTAGTGTTTCATTCTTCACAATCCAGTGATCGAACCCGTATTTGGGGACAATTTAATTAATCTTACGTAAACTCATTTCGGGTACACGTAACAATATTGTTTCCCAGGGTGACAATGAATCGCTTTATTTGTTCCCTCAGTTATTTCTGTCATTGCTAATGGGTTTTCAAAAAAAAAATTCCGAAGTGTTTTCGCATCTCTGGTTGTGTCGAATCCTTGCTTTATTACATCTACTTTAATATCCATGTTTTGTATAAAATTCTACTGGATTTGTAAAATAAATGTTAGACCATTTCATTTGTAAGACGCGCGCATTTCATAGTGATTTGGAAAAGTTAGGGAGCCGCGCTTTGGCATAACATTCTCGTAAGCTCGATAAAACGCGTACTGACGCCTATCAACGCATGACAGCGAGAACGCGACATTGTGCTTTGACCTTAATTCAGCATGTTAGGGTGACTGGAGACTTATGCTATGTTCCGACTAGACGAAATTGACAAAATTCGGCATTTCCCTCGAAATAATGATCGAAATTATCCAATTTCCCATATATACAAAGAACCGATTTTAAAATTACTTCAATTACCTTAATTTCAATACATTTGCGTCCAAAATTGTGAATTAACAAGTTATAACTGCTTCCGTGTAGTCATGCCAGCAAAACTAGCAGATCTCTTAACCATTATGCCAGTTAACTTGCAGATTTGTGGCAGATTGTGTCATCATTCATTGCTCTGCTTGGAGAAATATGTTCTGGGTTCTATAGTGCTAAAATTCTCCATACAATGACGATGAGAAGACATTTCGAACACTTTGGGCTATTTCGAGTCCAGTGGGAACACAGCATTTCAGAAGCTTTTTGTTTACAAACTTTAGTGTGGAATTTCAGGAACCTTGCCACATGAGAGAATTGCTCGTCCTTCACTCTGTCATTGTGGTCTTGGAAAGTCTCCAGTTCTATCGAGTATTTACACGAAAGACCAGCATCGTTCGGCATACAAACTTCAGTTGACTGGCTCTTGAAAGACTACCGAACAGAGCAGAGACTGAAAAGCAAGTGGATGCTGATTTGATCAGCGATGAGGCTTATCTTCTTCCTGGTGTGATTATTATTCGTTAAGCCAGCCAAATACGACTGGGTGCTGAGAGACAAATCAATTCCGAATGTGTCTCTATTTGTAGCTGACTTGGGCCTGGAGTCATTATTGGACCATTCTTCTCAGGCGGTGATAGTTAATAGGGCTCACTATGGTGAGATGACATGTTTCGAAGAGGACGACAGTGGAGATCAGGACTGGTCGAACAGGTCATGCGTTGGAGCCTCTGTTTTGTTTTCAAGTTCGAACAGTGCTGGTGTGCTTTTATTTACTCGTGACTTTCCATTGTTGGCAGGCTGACACCTATTTTGTCATTTTTTTTCTGTATAGATTTTATGTGAAATAATTCAATTTTTGTTTTGAAAAATGGAGCTAAGACCATTTACCACGCTCGCTTTCATTGTGTGCCGCGCTCTGATGTAACATTCTCGTCAACTCGATAAAACACGTACCGATCAGCGCACCATCGCGCGAACCGCATTGCCATTTGGCCTTCAGTCTCCCGTTGGAGACTCATAGAGCTTTTTTGTTATACTCCATCAAACATTGAAATGCCCCCCTCGAAAGGTAGCTATTCTTAAAAGCCCGGTTTTAAAAGTTGGTTGGGAATATGAACAAACTAAACATGCAGCCTGAAGGCCTAATGTATGCCCTCTAAAAAGATGGAAAGATTATAAATAAATACGTCTAATAAACTCAAAAATACGTTAACATTTGTAAATTTTAAGGTCCCAACCTTGTGCTAACGGTAGAGGCAAAACGTGGCGTCATATTTGTGGAATCGAAAAACATATGCCATTTAGCCTAGAAAATGTGTCACTTCGAGTATTTATTTCCACTTATTACCACCACTGTGCGCCGGCACACAAGTCTGTCAAGCTGATAAGTCCTTCAGAAAACTGGTTATCTGCTTTGTGGGTCTTAATCGATTTGAGGCCAAAGAAATTCGGTGAAAACTTGGCTACAATTGAGCGACCAATGACATCACCAGATATTGGCTTATTGCGAATTCATGGATCTGTGTGCCACTTCACCACAACAAATGCAACAATTTCTGTCTGCTAACGTATCCACCAATTGAAGTATGGAGCTCAAAGCTAAAGAAAATGTTGTACGAACATTGGTCATCCGAGCTTCGATTAATGAATGAGATGACTTCTTTTATCGAATAGACAATCCGAAGTGCTGCTCTCGCCGTTTCGGAACTTCATCAACGGAGCTATATTTTCAGTTGGATAGGCTCATTTCGGCGTTGGATAGCAGTTCAAACCGAACCAGTCACATCGAATTTCTTAAATTGTTGCCAAGAGTACGCTCAAATGTAGAGACTCTGTTTATCCAACAGTTCAATGTCCACTTTCGGCACATCTAGTCCTTTATTTAATCATGTTCGTGTCAAATTCATCTCAGATCACAAATTTTTGCCATCAGCTTCAATTTCAAAATGAACACATTACTTTCTCGCCCCACTTTTCACTCGGTCGACAATCTCAAATATTAATCATCTGCTTCAGCAGATCCACATACTGCGGTATGTTTTACTGCCGTCGATTTGATGAAATTTCATCGAGATGCGGTACAGCATGATTCGTCCTCTGGGGAGTCGTGTCATTCTTTTTTGGTTCTGTTTCGTTTGGTAATTGGAAAACACCCGCCCGCAGCGAAGCTAATGATTTTCAGTTGCACCAGCCTTCGAAGGGTCACAAATCATGCACCATTGGGTGTTGCAGACATTTTATTGAACAGAACGTGGCCGCAGTGTGCACAAGCTCCTAACTGGACCAATTACATGCAGTGTGCAGGGCAGGTAATTACGGGTTGTTGCTAGCATTTCGACACGGAATCAAACGCACAAATGGTCCTGGCTGTGTACTCACACACTCAGCGTGTGGAATCGGGGATTGCGGTCCGTTTTTGAATTTGTTTTAAAGGGAATGATGTGACTTAGGGTTTGTCTTCAGAAATTTCCTGTCCAGTTGTCGCTCTTTCATTCGAAATCGCTTTATTTCCGCATAAGTGTCCTTTGTAAGGAATCATTAAATTACGTTCTTAAACCGATATCCTGCTGAGCTACTCATAGTAAGGTCTCAAAACGTCGGATACCATGTAGCCGTCCTTCGGAAATATCCCATGCAACGTGGACAGGGAGATAAATCCACTTGAAAGAACACTAGTTAAGCTGCCCCGGGTCCCGTCCCACTTGGGCAAAGGCGTCATTTCACGAAAACGGATATTAAGAACTGTCATTTGAATGGCAAAGGGAATTACACATAACCTGAGGGCTGGAGGTATGAGAGATGCAGGTAACACAACTCGTAAAAGCAATTTCCTCTCCCTTACCTGCAGCGGTGACTGCAGTGTCGAGGGGACAGCCAGCAATACCAGCGGAAGATGAAACTAATTTCGAATTTAAGGATCTATCTAATGCAGATAAATTTCCTGTTCCTTCAGACTCAGCGTTGGTTGCAATTAAACTTTTTAATTTATTATCCTTCCGCAGTGAGTTTTGCAATATTCCACCGACGACAGGTGGTGTTTTGGGTGTGATTTGTGAATACCAGCGGTACACAGTTTCAGCAGTTGCTGCAGCAGCAGCAGCAGCATTGACAGCGAAGCAATTCGTTGACAATGAGTGCAAACTATTGTTGCTTGCACCACAGGGTAGACATCGTAGAGGATTCCTTGTAATTCTCTGCTCTACTACTTGGAATTGAAATTTTAATTTCGTCGTCAATCTAATTTCAAATGATACGAAGGTAAATTTAAAGCGGGCAGAACATGGCTGCTTTTTAAGTGGCCTTTGTACTGAGCTCTTTTTACAAGGGACCAGTTTTGAATAAACTAAAGACATGTAGAGTGAAGAGGTCTATAATGTGAAAATGATGAAATGAATTGAATCGAAAAAAATTTGACTTTAATTCAATACCATTTTTTTTCCGGTAATTTATGCAAGAGCATTGCGCTTTGCCAGAAACATCAGGAGGGACAGGAGGTCTGAAAGGAGAACGTCTGCTGCGATGCGTTTTTCTATCCAGAATTTTGTTGATGATTTTTAGGCGTTGGATCAAAATGAAGACGGGCAATGTATTAACCGGAGAATTACGCACTCGTGTTCTTGTAGTCTTGAATCTTCAAGTCTTGAAATCTGGTCTTCTCTGGTTTTCAGTAAATAAATCCTTAAGGCTATCCTAAAGACTGTGACACGGTCGTTCTTTCATAGGCGTCGGTACGCGTTTTATCGAGTTTAAGAGTTTAAGAGAGCGTTTTATCCCTCAATTTTTCAAATCACTTTCATTGTGTTGTGCGTGCGTTTCACAAGTAAAATGTTGTAAACTACATTTTACAAAAAAATGGAATTATTTCACATAACATCTCTAAAAGTTCACTACGTACACAAATAGTTGCCTCAGCCTGCCAGAAAGGAAAAATCACGAGTAAATTAATGAAAATTGTTCCACAACTCTCAATATCCCGAGTTTGCAGAAGTAGCTCTACCTAGAAATTTCTACTCGCGCTTACGATATTACGGTCTGTGAACTATCAAAGCGCGACCACTGCATTGTGACGTGTTTAATGGATTTATGTATAATCTACTTAAAATGTCAGAGAACGACCAAGCGAACTCGAGATAGCGATAGGTATTATGCTCATCATTGTTGTTTTTGTGAAGGGATTTTTAAAAATGTATCTGGCGCAGCGAGGGGCTGGCAAGGGGGGCACAGGCCCCGGTCGGCATATTGCAGGGGGCGGCAATTTGGAGCGGTTTGTTTGGTTTGTATAAAATTTACAAAACAGAAAGGTTAATACGACAATAAGAGTGCTCCACCCATTTATATGCCGGAATTCGAAATTGAGTGACGCCAACAAATTATTAATTTTCAAAGCAATATTCCAAGCAGTCATATTTTACGGTTCTCCTGTCTGGGGTAAGTATGTAAAAAGCCATCTGCGAAAGCTGCAAATAGCACAAAACAAATTGCTCAAAATGATACTCAATCTTCCCTGGTTTTTCTCAACAAAGGAACTACATAAATGGCTAAAATTGAAATGGTTGCAGATAGGGTTCAAAAACTAAACTATCAATATAATATCTCTTGTTCTTCATCTAACAACGACTTGATTTCAAATTTGGTCTCATAATGAGTGCAATATAAAAATTGTTTGTATATTTATTGAATTATTTATTTATTCATTTTTTTTTTTGTAACTTCTTGCCACAATAAAAAAAAATTGCAAAACAAATTCTTTTCTCAGTCCAAAGAATTTATTTACAAAGTCTACTAGCATTAACACTGCTTCACAATAAGTAATCAGACATTGAATGTCTGACGTTCCTTGCGTTGCTTAATAACAACACCACAAATGCACGCTGCTCGCTAATATGCTAATATACTTTTTATCAACATGATAAGCAACAACATTTATACATAGGTGTTCCTTCTCTAAACTGGGCTTATTTTCTTAGTACCAAAATAATTGCTTTTCTGCAGATACGCTCTTTCGGATTAGTTTGTGTTTTTTTTTTTTTTATTTGGACAAAATATCTTCGTTGAGTTCTCGTACTACTTAAGAATCTGAATTGTAAAGATCGACCTTGGTTTTTCTTGGGCTCTTTTTTTACTTCGATACAAATTCACACTTTTTTTTTTGTTCTTTTGAAATTGCCCGATACGCAATTTGGTTTGACAATGAAATGTCTTTACGTCGGCATTGTGTGGACAATTTTAGAAAAAAAAGACAATCTGTTAGAAATCTGCAAAATGGACTAGCAAAATGGTGAAAATCTTGCCAGTTTTGTTTATTACTGTACGGAAAACGGTATAATGTGTTATAATGGAAGTCATCATCATCATCTTCTGACCCAAACGCTCAACGCGGGTGTAAACCATGCACGAGAGATCTCCAGGCAACTTGATCCTCCGCCATCGACTCTTACTTGTCATTAGTTATGCCAAAGCGTTACCAAGCGAGTTTTTGCACTTGGTCCCACCACCTCGTCCTGGGTATGGCAGATCACCTACCCGATGGAATCGCATTCAAAGTCTGCCTCGGAAATGGTGACGATACATAATTTCGTACGCAACTTCTATGATCTAATTCAGGGAATTTTGAAATTGGTTCGTTATGCGCAATTTCGATCAATTTGCCAAATTTATTCAAATTCTTCTAGTGGGAATATACTATAACACTCCAAATGTGTCACGTTCAGCTTCACGTCCTTCTATTGGAAATACAAAGGCTGCTATACCTGAACAGACATAGATGCATTGTGCTGTCTTTCTAGACCAGGCCTCCCCTACAACGACAGCAGAGACGAGGATAACGACGGAACCATTGTACCCGGGCAATGCAACTGCAATGCTCTCTCATCCCGTAGATTTAGACTTCTGGGAGTTGATTATTTTCATAGCCTGGCTGAAATGAGCAGCGTAAGAGTGTGCCATCTTTTCCGCACTAACGGGTTTTGCGGAATAGGTATGCCTAGATCTGCGTGGTAGCACAATGGACCTGTGGTGGTCTAAGTTTGCCCGCTGTCTTCCCGTACAGCAGTCAACCTCTCCAACTTAACCCAATTTCTATATTTTTGTGGGTATGTGTTGAAACCGTATACAAGGTTTTTTAGTGTGTGAAAAAGTTACTGGGGGCGGTATAAATTGGGTCTACCCCGGGCGGCTCCAACCCACTCTATGCCACCGATGCATTAACTTATTGTATACAGTGTACCAACATGAACACAGTATTTTTTACATTGACTGCTCTAAAACGGGAACAGTACTTTCTTCAACATATCTTCATAAAAATGCACTGAATTGACTTTCAAGATATCGCAGGATCCCCTGATATTGACTATGCATACGTCATATATTGGGTCTAGGGGCCACAACTGCATGTACACATTGCTATCGTCCCTCATCCAGTCACTGTTTTTCTCTTGCATAACTTTGGTTGATTAAGGTGTTATTTTCTTTCTAAAAATGTGTTCAAACAAAGTGAAGGTTTTAACATTGAACAAAAAAGCAGAAATCTTGGAGAGGTTTGAAAAAGGAGTAAGCGTGACAGACTTTTCAAAAATACGAGTACACGTTGTCGCTAAGTTTTATTCCAAGAGCAACAAAATATGACAGGACTGTTTTTTTAGCTACCTATACTCCCAACCTAGCGGTACGACGATGTACAAAATATTTAATTTCTACTGGGATGCAAGTATAAAGAATTAAATTGAAAATAAGACGATTTGTGCTTTAGGGGATAGCAAACATGGATGGGATATGCCGCATTGCCACCTTGACGCTCTGTCCGTGAACGTTTTAGAAGTTTAGTTCACTTAACTTCCTGAAACCCCATGAAAGCAGCGTTATTCGGCTTAGTCTCAAACATAATATTCACGTCGCCACCTCTTTTGAGTCACTGACATTGCTCAAAGAGTAATTACTGCCTGTTTAGAAAAGCTACCTAGTTTCTCAAACTTGTCCGTTCTGTGTCGGTATAGAACTGTATGCCCCTGTCACGCACAATACGAGTGGTTGCTATAGACGCTAGTCCTGGCCCCCTAAGCACTGTAGTGCCACCTATATTATTATTGCCTATATATTAATCCCTTAGTCGTATCACATGTCATTGTGACAAATTTTTACTGTCGTAGCCACTTTATGTGACATTTAAGTGACTAATTGCATACAAATTTGTCACAATGACATGTGACGCGACTAAGAGAACAAGAGGGATTGTAGGAAGGTTGAATCGGAGAAAGGCACTCACGATAGAACAGGCAAATCGTCAGAACGTCAAAGTCCTTCGGTATAGTATTACATAAGAAGCACTAAGAGTAATACAATGTAGCACATTTATGCATCAAAACATCGTCCATCAGCAGCTGGGCAGAACATACGAGAGCTACACTGTGTACTTCAGTCTACGCCATGCCTATATTCTATATTTTCAAACTATACACCCAATTGTCACAATGCATTAAGTGTTTGAACATAAAGCTATTAGCAAAGTTTATTTTAAGTTAAGTGCCGCTTCCACGCTTACCCTTCTGGTGACACAAATACGTTATGCGTTATTAAAGTGGCCACTTACTCCAATCACGTATTCATTATTCAGGACTCAATCCTTTATTCCCACCAGCTCCATATCCGCCCCTCAGCTATTAACGACCTTTATCAAATATTTCTACTTTCACTCTCGTTAATCAAATAAGCTGATGGTGGAGACTAACACAGGTGCCCCTTCTGACCGTGAATTTCTGACGACAGCGTCCCAACTACTACAACATCGTCCAATCAATATTTAGCACAGATAAATAATTTGCCCCAATCGGCCATGCAAATCCATAAATCAGTCTAGTCAACTCGGCTCATTGTGCACAGTCATTTGCATGCGGCTTACCCGCCTCCCCCGCCGAATAAAACAGCCTGCACAGCAAACCAAATAGTCAAAATTCCGCTTTCTGATTGCAATACATGCCTGCAGCGAATTTCCCAAGAGTGACAGGCTCGCAATTGCAAAATAGTGCTGTCACGACTCACAGAAAACCCGCAAAAAACAAAAAATCATACATTATACCGCGACCAGCATGACGCGCAAAAATGTCACCCCAACCAGGGTTAGATACAAATTGCAATTTATTGGTGACATCCAAAATTATTAGACACAAGCACAACATTGTTCTCGCCCAGCATGAGCGCTCTCCACACGAATTAAATTATAATTGAATGCGATCACAAAGGACCCCCGAGCTGCATCACAGCTCATTCCATTCAAAATAATTATAGGGTGACACCCTCGCCGAGTGGCTTTGCGCCTATTCCTCGCGGATGGGCCCTCGGCAAGGACACGATGGGAATAAACACAAAAAAGAATAACGCAAAAAACAAAAATAAAACAACTGCATCGAATTGCTGGCAATTATTCGGAAATAATTGCAAGCATTGTACACATTCTCGAACAAGTGTTCAGCGATTGCATAATTCAGCGACGCACAGCGTTTGGCGAATATTTCACGAATGTCCTGAGGTCACTGCAGCAGCGCGGGGCCGGGTGCCATGCCGCCGGCAACCCAGCCACCCGTTCTAATGGAAATCGTACATAAATACCGATGGGTGCAGATAAATTTAGCGCTGCTGCCTGCACTCCGCTCGGAATCAGAAATGCATTAGCCCTAATGAAATATGAGAAGTGGTATGTCGGCTGTGGGTTATGGGACATTGCTTAGATTTTTACCGCCTCTACACATTAGCGGTTCGGTGGCGGGGAGCAGAGGACATTAGTGGATAATGAACGATGTCCAGCAAAAGTGTTGCGTAGTAAAGGGAGCTAATTGCGCTCGTGTGGGGAACAAGTAATTCGGATAAGGCGTCGGAAATACTGGATTGGGTGCTGAGGGTGACTGCTAATCGAGGGTTCGTTGCAGTGGGGGCTTTAGGAAATTACCTCACAAACATGAAGTGAAGACGTCCCCAGGGACGGAGAGTATCGATACCTCCTCAACGGTTGGTGATTATGCGATTAGCACTCTTTTTTAAGACGCACCACTTGAAAGGTTAATTGGATTTCGTTCGATTATTTTTCCGTTGAGAAAGGATCCATTGACGTTCGGCATGGCCTGGGTAAAAGGTCCATTCCTTGTAATGATAGACATTCCTAATTGATTTCGGGTGTTGCCAAGGCGGAAGCGGAAATTCTTAGCCCGGGGCACTGTACCGAGGGTAGGAATCTAATCATTTTGTCGTCTCGGTGAAAAATGAGACGCCAGTGTGGGCTGTTTCTGCGGGGCTATCTTGAAACCGATAAGGGACACTTTGGGAGAAGTTAATCGTCTGCGACACCGCAGAAGGTGGTGGTTTCCGGGATTAAGCCAAGGGCTCCATTCTGAGGCGGGGTGTCGTCGGTGTGGAGATATAGGCTGGGTAAGAGACGCTAGGTTTGACAGCACTAATGGAAGTCTTCAATAATGCAAAAATTGAGATATTTCCCTTCCTTGTGTGCCGGATATTGAATTAAGGATTTATGAATGTGATTCAATCAGATTCACAAACAGAATGAGCGGGCTTTGCATTAAGTTAAGCTGTAACTGATTATTGAGTCCCATCCACTCTTGGCAGCACTTTATGGACGAATGTTTAGGCAACCTATGAGCTCAGCCAATGTTAGTTTCAGAAGTTCTCTTATTGATGGTTTGTCTTCGCTTGGAGGGTAACTTTATTCAGCGACATAAAATTCTTTAACTTCGTCAGCGCAGTTACTCTGTCCTAACTTTCTATTTGCCAAATAAATCCTCGGTCGAACTTTTTGATTGAAGAACAATTTCAAGTAATTGAAAAAAAAACGCGTTTTTTACTTACATTGTAGTTTGCCGTGGCGTAGTGGGCATGTGTGCTGACGCCTACTCAGTAAGTTCCACAGTGTACACAGTTCATGGGGTTTTTGATTCACGAGGCCGAGGTCTTAGGTTAGGTTAGGTGGGGGTGGCTGACTGCTGCGTGAAAAAGGCAGCAGCCTTAGTTTGGCCAAAATAGGTGCTACCACGCGGATCTGTGTATACCTATTTCGCAATCCAATTAGTGCTTTTAATACGGCGAAGGAGATGGATGACACTAATGCTGCCCAGTTCAGCCAGATTATCGAGGTAGTAGGCCTCCAGATGTATGAATCTGCGGCAAGAGAGAGCACTGTAGCTACACAGCAGGTGTTCAATGGTATCTTCCTCATCCCCGTCCCTGCAACTTCTGCAGAAGTCATTGTGAAGAAGGCCTAGTCTAGAGGCGTGGCACAATGCCCTGTTATGACGCCAATGAGGGTTCTAAGATGCAGCCTGCTTAGACTTATCAGTTTGAGCGATCGCTTAGGGTCTATGGCCAGACTTGTTTGGTAATTAGGCATCCTGTGTCATTAGCCCATCTGGTATTCATTTGAGCAAGATGTTTCTTAGTAGCGATAGTGGGTCTCCACCCGGAAGGAGTACAGAAATTGTGCCCTTCCTAGAGAGTTCTTCCGCTTTGCAATTTTCTGGAATGTCACAGTGTTTCGTCGCCCACATAAGTTGGATGTTAAAATACTTGGTCATCTCGTTAAGAGACAGGCGACAATTAAGGGATGTGTTGGAGTTAAAAGTGACTGAGTTCAGAGAATTGATCCCTGCCTGGCTGTCGGAACAGATGATGATATCAGTGTTTGATTTACGTAGTTTTTTTTTTTTTTAGCCAGGACAGAGATCTTTAGTCGCTATAGTTTCAGCCTGAAAGACGCTACAGTGATTCGGTAATCGGGAAGATTGAATGTTTAGATCCTTGGAATAGACACCGGCACCCACACCTATCCATCTGTGAAGATTCGCAGATGACCATCCATCGTCTGGTGTTCAGACTCCCAGTGAGATCTTGTGCAATGCTGGTTGAGAAGTTTTTCTCGAAGAGGAGTTTAGGTGACGTGAGGTCAGTATCTAAGGGTATAGAACTATGTCCAGACCGAAGTTCTTTCCAGTTGTGCAGCGGTCTCAGTCTGATCACCGTATTAGCTGCACCCTGCCTACCAACTAGATCTATTGGTGGCAGCTTATAGAGTATGTTTAGAGCTTCAGAGGAGGTAGTTCTTAATGCTCCGCTGATACTTACGCACGCCATCCTCTGCACACTGGCGAGTGGTTGAGGTTGATTTTCTTTACGAGTTCAGTTTACAAGATTGCGACGCCGATTGGACCATACAGGGTTGCAGTCACCATTTGCACCCTATGACCCCATTACAGCAGTAGAGAGCTGTGGAGGCTTTCTTGACACGTTCGCCCCGACCACTTAAACATAATGTTTTATTATCTGAGTTCGGAAGCCAGCTTGCTACTGAGCAAATCTGAACTTTGCTTTCAAGGAACATCGTCATCACCTTGAAGCTCTGCTCTCAGAAATAATACGTATTCATTTTCGAATTCCCCTACTCGAATGCTGCCAAAAGTAGATGCATTTCTCCTGACCATGAATTGTTCCTAGAAATGTATTGTGCCAACCAACCAAAAGCGGTTACGAGTAGACATGATTCTCCGAAATCAAAACGCAGCAGAAGGTAGTGAGGGAGAAATGTTGTTGAGTTACTTTGAGTGGGACATAGTTGTTTAGTAGTCGTGTGGTGCTGCCAAAAAGCGGTCTCCAATGCTTACTGTGCACCCAGGACGGGTACCTTGATGAACAACTTGTGAGCGGATGAATTCATTGATAAATGCAATTGACCTGCTCCCTTGAGCCAGCCGACTTGAGTGTTCTTCACATAGCAACAAAACAGAGACCAAGAAGGAGTCGGTGTTCAATCGACTTCGTTATACTGCTGTCTGTTGTGAGTTTTGCTTTTGGATTGTGTCTGGACGTTGCAGAGAAGTCACAAGAGCTCTAGACCAAATACGAGCGTTATACACAACCTTGGAAATTGAAGCCAAATCAAAAGAGATCAAATGAGAATAATTCTGGTTCTGAGGATACTCCCAATTTTTGCCAAATCTTTGCCGACATCAAGTGTGAGTATATGAGAAAAACAGTCAAGGAATATTTTGAAAAGACATAGTTAATTAAGTACACTCTGCACCATTTCATTGCTCATTTATTAAATTTGAATGTCTCGCAGTTGGTTTAGCCGTTAGTCAAAGGAGGTCAAAGGAGTCTACTGATAATTATTTCCCAAAGCATTAAGTGAAATTCGATAAGTATGCAACAGCTCTCTTCACATCGTTTTTTACCACACCGCTTTAGTTGGAGAGCAGAGCAAGGCTCGGCATAAGTAAACCATATCTATACATGCTCAATGACATGATAACACGAAGAAAGTCTTGAGAACACGGTCTTTGACATCAAAAATGTTCTGCAACAGGGGGCGGTTGGTTCGCCGATCTTGTTTTCAATATTCACTGCGGATCTTATTGGTTCCATGACGTACGTAATTGCTTACGCCGACGATCTAGTAGCGTAAAGATCAGTTCCGAAGGTGGAAGTGATAAATATCATGTTGCAACGTCATTTCGAGCAAATTCAGCGATTTTGCGAGGACTAGAAGTTGATTACCCCGCTGTACACGGCATCAGGGGATACGCGCATAAACTGGCTCAAGTTCGGCACAGTTGACCCACAGGGACATCCGTTAGATGTGAAAAGTGTAGTAAGGTATCTTGGCATCAACATCTGTATTCTGTCAAACATATAGATTTTGCTCTTGAAAAAGCTAAAAAAGCCTTTGCTGTTTCAAGGGTGAATGTAATCTGCTACATGGCTCTTATCAGGCCAACTATGGGGTTCAGTTGTGGCTGTGGTTCAACGTGATTCCTTCCCAGATAGAAAAGAAAGGGCTGTTCGAGAGACAGTGTGTTCGACAAGTCACCGGTTGTATCGTATACCTGAGTCTGAGTACAAGAAGTACTATCCTACTGAGGTCCTATACAACGAGGCAAACGCGAACTGGATAGATATTTGTATTATTAAGCTGATTAGAAGGCACACTGCATGAGCTATGACTTTTCCAACAGTCTGAACTTTGGGACTTATTACCCATATATTATGTGCCATGAAAGGGTGAGCTTACGGCTTTATTGCTTCCGAAGCATTCCTTTACTTAGACATGATTGGCCTAATACATGATACAGACGGATGTCCTGTGATTTTCCATGTCGTACACCGAACAGTGCTACCAGCATTCTTCTGTTTCCTCGCGCCTACGTCCTAAACCACATCCAGCACTCTTTTACCACT
Organism: Eristalis tenax; assembly: GCA_905231855.2. NCBI lineage: Eukaryota > Metazoa > Arthropoda > Insecta > Diptera > Syrphidae > Eristalis > Eristalis tenax. Next base: position 60,210,347 of record HG993125.1, on the reverse strand, counting down.
TTCCCTGAGGAACTGCCGTTAGGTATTACATTACTTAGCGGGGCTGGTTAGCGATTTACGCTAGATTACGGAATGCGGCCTCTTGAGCTTTTCTTTCTGCTTGCAATGTTAGATTAAATTTCACTATGTACGAGCAAAGCTCATTCGAACTATTTTCAGATCTTGTCGTGGGAGCGATCAGGTTATCGGGGCTTGGTAGACTCACCATCTGCCTATCTTGCGCAAATCGACCGCAGTTGAAAACTACGTGCTCTGCGTCCTCTTCAACATTGGGACATTTTGGGCATAGCGGCGAACTACCATGTCCACACTGTGAGATGTGGTAGTTACAGTCTCCTATCGGTCTTGATGTCCAGTTCTCGATAACGGGAATGAGACTATGCGTCCATCTTCCTTACGTTCCATCTGGCTTGCCACATCGCTATTGAAACTGCCCGTTCTTCCATCATTATGAGTTTGGCCTGCTGCCGGTCCGAAGTTTGTCTAATGTACACCCTCTTAAGCTCGTCTGCCAGAATGTGGACAGGTAACATTCCTGCTATGACGAACGCTGCATCATCTGAAAGAGTTCTAAATCCGCTGATTGCCATTATGGCGCAGAGTCTATAGACTGACGTCATCATCCGTCTTAGTTGTTAAACCGCAAGAGCTCCAGCCCAAATTGGAGCAGCGTACAGGAGGACTGAACTCACTAATCGTGAGAGTAGGATTCTGCGCGCATATCCGGGCCAGTCAATGGTGGGGAGCATTCGAGAGAGCGCTCCTTGCGTGCGTGATGCGATGTCGCTTTTTATATGCGCCCTAAAGGGAAGCCTATTACCTACCATAACCCCCAGGTACTGCACCTCCTTAGACCTAATCGTTTGCTCTCAACTATGAAGCTCGCGAATTCGAATTTCTTTCTGCTCGTAATGAGGAAACCCTCCGTTTTGTGGGCCGCTAGTTCCAGGCCGGCGTTCTCAAGCCAACCACTTCCTCTATATGTTTTGCCACTGTGACGATAGCAATGTCGTCGGAAAAGCCGATGATTCGTACTACTTCTGGAAGCGTCAATCGCAGAACGCCGTCATACATTATATTCCACAATAGAGGTTCGAGGACTGATCTTTGTGGAACTCCCGCCGATGAGGCATAGTATTTGGTTCCATCGTCGGTGTGGTACAATAGCCTTCTGTTGTTGAAGTAGTTCATGATTATCCTCAACAAATAGGTTGGCATATTCACGGCAACTAGAGATCTTTGTATGTGCGCCCAGCTCGCCGAGTAAAAAGCATTTTTAACATCTAGCGTAACTACTGCACAATAGTCCTTCTCTTCCCATCTCCTTTTTTTCTTGAATGGCTTCCTCGGCCAGTTTTATCACAGATTCTATGGCGTCGACGTTGGTCGTCCTTATCTGAACCCATATTGGTGAATTGATAACGCAGCATTATCTTCCGCCACCGCCATTGTCACAACCATGTGTGTTGACATGCGTGAGCTAGCATGTGCTCATAACCGAATACCTCTCATAAGCGGACAAATTTCATGGTACCGTCAGTGTCCACTTATGTAAATACGCAGTAAACACACACTGTTTTTTAAGCATTTTGTACGTTTTTGTCTAGCAGTTTTAGCGGTTTTTCGCTTTAGGAGTTGCCGGAAATAAAAACTATTCTACTTGAGCGTGGCGTTGTGGGTTGGTGCGTCGACCCCTTCTCACATGAGCCTATGTTACCTAGGTTCGATTCCCTGTACGATCAAAAATAATTTTAACGGTCTCAACCTCTTCTCGATAATGTCAAGCGAAAGCGGTCATGGTCGAATCGGGGTGCAACACATGGTGTCCACTCAAAGATTGACATCCAGGGAGGGAGCAAACGCTCAGAAGCTTCTCATATTCCTTACAAAATAATGGATTTCTTTTTACCACAAACGACGGTAGTTGGGCAATATTCAAGTAAATAGCAACCGACATGACTGCTGTCATTGCGTGTGTCCAGATAGCGGATGAAACAATAGTGCGGTGTAGGGTACCACCCAACTCTCCGTCACCGAATAGGGAAGAAATCGCACCCCTATCCTCTCACAGATGACTAGATCATTCCACTCACTGCACATACACAACTCAGTAACTATGAATATTTGAGGATTCCACGTCGGAAACATCGCACCATGGCATGCAATAAAACGAGCGTTTCAAACAGAACCACGTTATTTCCCATAAACAGCAATACACGTGTGCGCAATTATAATAAAAACAAATGCTGGCAGTTTTTTACAGAATTTTCGACCAGGGTTTATGTAGCCCACGCGTTTTAACTTCCATGCAAATTGAGTTGAGTTGATGTGGCTTTATGTTAACATTTACTATCTCTCTGATAATGCCGCTGTGAATGGGATTAAGAATGGACTCATAATCTCTCTTTCTGCGAGCACCAGTGCACGCCAATCACCAATCATATATTTTCTCTCCTCCACCTCACAGTTGCCAAACTCACACGGATGAATTCGGTGAATTTAGAATTAGCTCGCCTCTCCACCTTAGCGCCAACTGGTCGGTTATTCATTCGTTGTTCCATCAAAAATTGTTCAACCGACACGTGGGGGCAACGCCTCCAGCTCACATCCTCGACGCCCGCATGAAAACATTCGTACCAGACCTGACCGCGACCCTCTAATGTACTCCAACTAACTTTTACAATAAACCATGCCATGTTTCATTAATGGTGCAACAGCTGGTAGTCTCTCCCCGTGCACGGCGGCATCAGAAAAGGACGCGAAACCCTGCCAGATTTACCTGCAACTGAGGTCTTCAGTCAGAAGTCGATGTAATTCCTGGTTGAAAAGTGCAGCTGGAATGGGTGGGAAACACCAGTACGGGGTGCACGGGCAGTGAATTCGAGAGAGAGATTATTGTTGCCCTCGTCCCTTTAACGAACTCACAGGATACCCTCGAACAATACTGAAATAATCAATTACATGCGTGGCCCCATTGAGGCTCTTCCCCGACGCTCTATCTTTGGTTGGGATTCAATGACCACAGAGAAAGAAGGAGATCCTGTCACTTAGGAAGAGGCGTAGTAAGCTACCTTCCTTTGCCTACCCTTTCCCGAATCTTTTTTTGTGCACAAAGTTTTCGATGACCTCCTTGGGCGGTTTCAAACCCTTTCAACGTACTTTTCTCCTCCGTTCTTCTTTGATTTATTCAAAAGGATTTTAATTCACCCACAACTGCATACTTAATTACTGCAGCTGGACAGAGTTCGGTCTCGCCCAAGCCGTTGGATGGCAGCCTCTGAAGCCTACGCCACCATGACTGCTGATTCCTGTGCAATTATGCAGATTCCTCCTTCAGTTATCTCTGGCGTTTTATTAATTAAGGAATTATTTTTCTGGAAGGGTAATTTGCGGAGCTTTGTTTCAATCGTAGCGATTTTTTCGCCCATGATCCCCGCTGGTTTTGGTATGCGAAGGAGTACAATGTCTTGCACTGAATGTGCTGACCATCAACCTAATGGCGGTCGGGCAAGTCCGAATAAATGAAATCGCAGCGCGAAGGAGTATTTCTCGGCGCATTAATATTCAAACAGCTTGCAGTTTAAATTAATTAATTGGCACTAGAGGGTACTTTGACGAACGAATTCATCGAGGCACGAGTCTTACCAATTAGCCAACGAGCTATCAGTTGCTGAAGTTTTCCTTATTCTGGAATCTATGAATTGATAGATGAGATTTTGCTGTGAAAACAATTCAACAGGATCTCATGAAACTATGGATGAAGCCGAAAGTGCGGGAAACTCGCTTTCAAATGAATAAGTTTCTGTCGCAGTGGCCAAAGAGCCTCTGCTCCGTACGGTCAACGAAGCGAATCTAAAGGGAGGTCCGCAAATGCCAGATGTCCCTTAGGTGTATCCAAAGCACGCATATTTCTTACGCACCTTTCTCAAAGTGATCAGCATCCAACAGCACCAGACTGTCTTTCCACCCATTAGCTTCCAATTAAACTAACCTCATGAAGACGGCGAGATAATCCAAACACTGAAAGTCTCTCCCCAATTTGCCGGGTGCACAAACGGGAACGCAAATGGTAGACGACGTCCAAGCAGATTACCCCTCCCGTTTAACGATTTCGCTCGGTAGTACCCATCAAAAGCAGTCAAATGCGGGACTAGCACACATTTGTCGTCAGTCGGGAAACTCATAATGGACTCTATGGTCAGCATAGATTGAGCCTGCGGCTGATTTGGGGCTTATGAAGTTTAATTAGACAGCTTTTCACACACACAACGATGTGCCCGTCCCCCATGTTTCTGTCTGTACAGCCCGCTCCAGTACAGTTTTATTGGGCTAACACTCGAGGCCATTGTAATTTACTTGCGAATCTAATTCATTGTGCTGCAGAGCTGCATGCCACCCCGTTGGTGTGTAAATAATTAAACTGATACGGCCTTTGTGGATAGTTCGCCTTCGAGCTCTGGGTAAACTAATTCCGATATGAATTGTGGAGTAATTACCGTGGTATTGACTTTGCGAACGGCTTTACACCAGCCATGCATTCGAGATATAGGGGCTCGTCCATGATGCACCAAGGACATTGCTTCTGGAAAGAATAGGCAACGCAGGCGAGGCCAGATTTTCTAAGTGGATTGTCGCTTTGCATTGAACAGTAAGGATGGGGATATGATAATTCGTTTGGTCTGTTTGAGGTAAACGTGTCCAGAAAGTGCATGCCACTGCTTTGGTCCCGCAAAAGATTGAGTCGAATTTTTGCACTCAAATCGAAGCAGCATTTAAATAATAGATTCGACGTGGAATTGTTGGCCACTAGTGAGAGAACAGCGAATGGCCAAATAATCCCGGCAATATATAATATTTCAACCGTTCCGGGACCAGTATTGCTAGAAAGCAGTCTTGTAGAAGTTAACCAACCAATGACCCCTGAAACATTACAAGCACACAAATACACCTTGAAAGAGCTAAATGACCTTTCTACTTCAGCTGAAACAGTGGAGCTCATTTAATTCTTTCACCATTATCTACATTAATGTTTTCTGGAAGTTTGGAACTCACGTCGCCGTTCATCACAGAATTCATCTGCTCAATAGTTTTCCCGGGCCCTATTTGCATTGCAAACGGCAGTAAACTTCTTCATGACTTCCCTTTCAATCGGCCCCTTTGATTTTTTCAAGTTTTCTTGAATGTTGTTCAAAACCGGCAACACCTCGCCAATTGATGTTCCTTGATGAGAATAAAGTTAGTAGAGACTCTCAAAATACCTCCTTTTTGCAATACTTCGAAAATTCGGTTTTTTGGGTCGACTAAAAACCCAAAATTGCCTTTTGTATACGCCAGCCGCGCACAACACAGCTTGCACGTCTTCAAGAAAGCTTAAAATTTGTTTGATTCGAGAAAAATAATCCGCATAATATACTGCTGCCTCTAGCCGAGTTAACACCTGATGTAATGTAAACGTAACTATGTAAATTCAAATTTAATTTTAAACACTAAAACTTACCGGTTGAACTTACGGTCCTTAACAAATTCTGCAATCTGGGATGGACTTTTTAAAAATATTTTGTTCATGCTCTATACGAAGGCGTTAACTTTTGAGTAATGACAGCCGTATGCTTTCACAAATCCTATGCACACCGTGAGGGACGCAAGTTACGTGAACCATTTTAGATTACAATATTTGCAGTGAAGCACACCACTCTTTTTCATATACGGTGTAGCGTCTGTTACGAACAACAAAACTTTCTCACGCTTAAGTTCATCTGGCCACAGCAACGGCATTGAATCGTCAGACAGCTGGGCAACGGTTGTTGAATGTACTCTCTCCAGAAATTCGGACTTTAACAGAAACCCTCGACTTTTTACTCGCAAAGGCCCAATATTTACATTTGTTACACAGCGTCCCGATCGATTGGATGGAGCAGTTGGTTCAGTGTCTGCCCTTGGTAAGTGGGGTCCCCGGTTCGAATCCCAGTGAAAGCAAAGTTAATACGCTTTTCTCTAGGTTTCAAATCTGGTCCATTCACCATTTGCCGTTGGGATCAAATTAACGGCACTATTACTGGAGTTGTCGATCAGTGGTAGTAGTCTGACTGTGGGTGGTAGTCTGACAATGGACCAATATGGTCTTAGTGTGCTAGTAAATTCACTTGCAGCCCCTTTTCCTATCCTACCTTACCCTACACTGCGCACTGCTTTGTCTGCCGTTTCATCGATGAAAAAAAATTATTTTCGTCACCAACTTCAGCTCGGATTTCGTGGAGCGCTTCAAGGTAGCAATCTCCGGCGAGATAAACAAACATGAGAAAAACATTCCTTTCTCAAGTCAATGTCCACCAGAGAGAATGATTGACCCTGGGACTTATTTTGAACCTTTGTGTCAACTGATTTATACTGTTTGATTTGACCGGGGATTTTCTGTAAAATCAAATTATTTATTTCTTGCCCAGCGACAATTTCCTTCCAATAAATTCTCAAGACTGGGATATATGGCGACTATGACATGTTCTAATCTATGGACTATGTGGCCTAATCAATTGTTAGGTTAAATTTCAGCGGTATTGCTATGAGGGGCAATTTTTCCTTCTCCAAGTTTGAGTAGTAGTTGATAGTTGAAAGTCATTGTCGTAGTTTACGCTCAAATGGGCTCCCATATTTATTCGCAAAGCTAGAGTTTCAATGGAACTCCATAAGGGAGATGATATTAAGCATGCTCGGATGGCATAAGCGCGTGTTCCTTTGGTTATGACAGACAGTGTTTGCTAAAAATCCCCCGCAACAAAAGAAGCACCACCCATGACAGCATCTGAGTTTCTGAGGTCTTGGAGCGTTCGGTTTCCTGCTTAAACATGTGGTCTATGACTCATGGTACATTCATCCCATATGATCAATGATGTAAAAGTTTGCCAAGCGGTAAATTTTTACTTATGGAACATGCGGATTGTTGTTGTGAAGATTCTGTCAGTGGGAGCTTGAAGTAAGAGGTTCCCGTCATTTAATAGCGTTGCAGCAATTCCTGAAGAAGCAACGGCTAGCGCATTTTTCCCGGATTGTCTTACTTTTGCCAATACTATATTTGCAAGGATTATCTTCCCAGTGTCTCCTGGGGCGTCCAGAAAAAATATTTTAGCCCTGTTATTTACCACACTGTCAATAAGCTTGCCTTTGATCTGTGACTAATTTTGGTCAATTTCCGTTGACAAAAGCTCACAACTCATTGTTGTCGTACGAATGCGTCAGTATTACATCCGATGTATTGTTATGTGGTCGAATTCGAGAAGGTAAACCAATATCACTTGAACCTTTCTCATTTATTTGTAAGAGTTTATTTTGTATTTGTAAGAAACCTTCATTGTAGATGTCATCATTGAAGGGCAAAGTAAAGTCCTGATTTTGTTGTCGTATTGTGTGTCTAATGTCTGCACATAAATCATCTTTTAAGTTTTCCCACTGTTTGAGTGGTTCAGATGGGTAACAAAATGATAGTATCACCACAAACAACTCGCCCAGCTTCACTGAACATTGAGAAATAGAGGCGAGAGTGTTTTCCCATTGGTTGTCATTTTCTAACAAACCTCCATCTCGGCAAGCAGCTTGGTGCGTTTCCTTGACCATTCCATTCACAGTTTTTAAGTCCTCGAATAAGGTGGAACCACGTACGTGGTGAAGCCAAATTCTGAGATAGAAACGCTCTGCCTGAGAAGGATGGACACTGTATACTCTTCCCAAAGCAGAATATTTCATTTCTTCGTGAAAATTTGTTCTTAGGCCAAGTATAATACTGGGGAACTGGTATGGCAATACTGGGGACAATATTTTGGTGGATTTTCCACTATCCGTTGAACATTGTCCGGTGAAAAGTACACTGTTTGGCCATTTTCTGAATGTACGGCTAACTGCACAACGGTAGGATGTCTGTCATGTATCGGGAATTCAATCAATCTCCATACCGCTCTCGATGTACTTATCGCCATGAGTATTTCTGACTCCAAACGTTGTCTAATCTGACCCTTTGTTTATATACGAGTATTTACAAATATATTTTATTAAATAATGTCTTGTTCGTTTACTTTTATGCACCACTGTGACTGTTTGTCTTCTCTTAAATATGAACTCTTTTTCTTGTAGATATTCGGCAAATCTATCTCTATCATCCTCTCTGTATGGTCTCGACAACTTCGCCATTAAATTTCCACCGATAAAGATTTTTTTCCATTTTTCCTCTAGAGGCGTTCGTCACGCACTCCAAAAAAAACGCACTCCGCTGAAAGAAAATCGTGGCGATGCATGACTAATATTGTTATTTTATATTGAAATATATTTTTAGTAATCAAATATAAGAAGAAATAATGTAGCTTTCTACTCGTGGAAGAATTTTCAAAATTGGTTCAGTAGTCCCAGAGATTGATGCCTACAAACAAACAAACTCACTTACAGACAATACTTCTCTATGTAATAGTGTAGATGTAGAAGTGTAGATGTAGACAAGTGTTGGCTCTTATTTGTTGATAGTAATTTGATCTGCTTCATTTCCGATTGAATTTGAACTCAAGATTATTTTTTGAAGATTCACAAGCGATCTCTGATATAGCATGTATTTATTCAAAAAATGTCCAAAGTCACAAGTCGACGTTTTACCATTTTTGGCCAACATTTCCAAAACCATTCCGGCCACATTGTGAGAAACAATTTTAAATTAAATAACTTTTTATTTCTTTTTTCTAGATTTTTAGTTGTTTTGGTTTAGAAATGGGCAGGGGTCCAAACTTTTACCCCCACTGTACGAGGGGCGTTCAATATATTCTCAATATCAATATGAAGGAACTTGCGAGTTCAATTTAAATTGTTTTTTAATCTCCCCTAACATCAATGCATTTGTTACATCTTGAGATAAGATTTTTTTAAGCCCTCAAAAAAATAAATTTCCTTTTTCTCTGCAAAATACCCATTTATTGTCGACTTGAGTTCTTCATCATCCGAAAATCTCTTTCCACGAAGACATTTTTTTTAAATCCGGAAACAGGAAATAATCGCTAGGGGCAAGGTGTGGACTATAGGAAACCACAATCTCGCGCAGCAGCTTGGAAACCCGCGCCGTGTGAACAGGAGCGTCGTCATGTAGAAGTAACACACCCGCTGCGAGTTTACCCCGTCTTCTCTTTTTAATTTCCTCCCGCAAATTATGCAAAGTGGAAGCGTAGGATGTGGCGTTGATGGTTTCACCTTTTTTTTGTACTCAATGAGCAAGATTCCCTTTGAGTCCCAAAAACTGTGGCCATGAGCTTCCCAGCAGACGGAGTGACTTTGAACTTCTTCGGGGGGTCTGTTCCTTTTTTATGCCACAGCATGGACTCTTGTCTGCTTTCAGGGTCATAGTGATGGACCCATGTTTCTTCACCAGTAACAATTCGATCCCTAACACCGTCCGCGTTCTCACTACACTTCTCCAAAAGCTCTCTACAGCATGCGATTCTCACTTTTTTCTGAGGCGCTGTGAGCATTCGTGGCACCCACCTTGCACTGACCTTTGAACGGTTTAGATGGTCATGAAGAATGGTGTGAATGGTTCCAATTGAAAGCTTGGTGACCTCTGCCATCATTTTCACCTTTATTCGGGCATGCTCAAGAACAAGTTTTTCGACTTCTTAGATGCTTTCTCCAGTACAAGCAGTAGCCGGGGCGCCGGAGCGGGGGTCGTCTTCAATGCTCTCGCTGCCTCTCTTGAACTCACTTGACCACTTTTGCACAGTTGATACTGAAAGTGCGGAACCCTGGTAAGCAGCCACCATCTCTTCATGAATAGGTTTTTTTACTTTTTCCTTGCTTAGCGCGATGCTCAATTTTCACCATCATCGTCTCCGTTGCCATTATGATTCTGTTTAACTAGAGAAAAACGCGAATTAATAATCACATTTATATGAAATTTTACATGAATGCACTAAAACAGTATTACTTGATAAATAAATCAATTTATATATACAACCACAGCTTCACCCCGATACCGAGAATATATATATATATATATTGACCTCGTAGGTCAATATCTCCTAAATTACTTTCTGAATGAAAGGTATGAACTTGCTCTAATTGAATTGAAAGCACATCCATCGATGGCGTCGTCCCCAAAGCGTCTCCTTTTCAAACACACATAAATGCATTTAAATTGTTGTCCAGACCAAAGTGAAGTTTCGTAGGCTAAAAACCATTTCATCATAAATGTAGGGCAGACTGAAATTGTAATGGTTCGGCTTAGGAGACTGAACCTTAATAAAGTAGTTCCAGAAAAGTGGTTTTGAAGAAAGTTCATTTCATAATCACGACACAAATAAGACACCTTTCCGACGACCCATTGAGGAGGACAATACATGTTTAGCACAACCCACGTCACAACGAAGTGAACGTAGTTTTCCGTGAACTTAGTGACAATTTTCACACCTCTTCATCAACGCCAAATAACTAAGCCCGCAAGATGTATATATTTTGTTCGAATTCTTACTCTTGTTTGTCAAATTTCTGACCAAATCTGGTCAGTTTCAGTTCAAACAGAATCAGTTTCACGAAAGCAGCAACGGTTGACGAAAATGCTGCGGGTCTTTTCGCACGTTTTATAATGTCTTCGAATTTGTGTCTCAACCTACTTGTCTCTACAGCTGAACCAGTCTGTCGGTTATGCAGCAGGTAAGGTCAGCAAAAGTCCCAATTAACTGGTGGGTGTCGTCCGCATCATGGCCTTCGCCGTTTGGTTGAAAGTCGATGGCGGCTGTAAACAGATGAAAAAGATATGCTGACAGGCACCAATATTTGTGTATGCGTAATAAAGTCTACGCACTCTGTGGCGTCTGGTGGCATGAACATATCAAGACGAGATGCCCTTCAAGTGAGAGTGAGTCCTACTTTCGTTTTCCGATGACCAGGCTGAGGATAAGTGCAGATGGGCTATAGCTTGCAATTTGATATCCACAGAAAGAGCAGCAATGAGCCACTCACTCATTAATTGTCGACACTGTGCCCCCCCTTTGTGCCAATTAAAATGGAAAATCAGCACATAAAGGCTTCCCGTTCACACTTATGCACGTCACGCCTGCATTCATTGACGCTTTAACAAAAGCAATCAACTGTGCGGTCCACCCCGAGTATCATTCTACCCACCGCCATCGCTTGACTCCAGCGACTCCATATACGACGTCAATGAGAGGACAAAGTCGCTTTAAACCGAGAAACTCTGCTCCACCGCAGCAGAGGTACGAATGAAAATTATTGCCTACACCATCACCAGACGGTGGTGTTCAAAATTTACTCGAATCCGCACAAGCGAACGCCTTGCTCTTCGGTAGATGTGTGTACGGCAGTCACACCAGCAGCAGCAGCAGCACCCACCCATACCATGGGAGGGGCAATTCCTGTCGGCATAACCGGCGAATTTAGTGTGCCAAAGTTAATCCGAACAAATTCCCCCTAAAAGCCGGACTAATAACTTTGGTTTAAACTCGAAGGAAGTCACGTACACTTGCAGGATAATTTAGATGACTCTGCTCACCAGCAGCGGATTGAACATATGTTCGACTATGTCTCTTGGGCGGTCGGTATCATGTGCTGGTATTTAATGCTAAATATCAACTCCTTATGTAATTAAAAGTTCTTCGGATTCGTGTACAGATTTCGAACCTTAATAGAGTTCGAGGTGGGAACTTTTGGATTTCGTCGAGAGGGGTCTGTAGCTGGCGGTGATTGGGGAAAGTTTCGCACAAGTTGATGACGCAAACGGGGCGATACCTCCCCTTTCTTTGGCTCGATAATTTTTTCTGGACCTTCATACTTTTATCAGCGTCATCACGACTACTCCAGATAATGGATATGGTTCGGAGATACACATAAATTCGTCACAAATTGTTGTCATGTCCTTGCAACATAGTCGAACGATATTTGGGCGCGATTCTATGTGCTGTCGACCTGGGCAAATGCCATTAATGAAGGGCTCCAGTTGCGAGCATATCAAATTTTTTGCTGGCATGTGTTACTCCAACAAGCTCTCCGCATATTCAACTTGTTGCTTGTCACAGGCGAATACCTGTGCAAGGTATTCAATGCAAATTGGGTTGACTGTTGCCGCCAGTGGAGAATATCGTGTGAAAGTGGGGCACTAGTGATTGCCAAAAAAGCGAATGAATGGGAACTCAGTTTAGCGAGCAAAAAATGTGGCGAAAGGGACTTATGTGAACTGAGAAGATGTTAAGAAATAGCTTTCGATTAAGCTGGTCGTGTGCGAGTTTAGTTTTCGCAATTCGATGGTTCATCGTATCGAACAAATATTTTAAAAGAAGTAGAGGAAGGGTTTTGCTATTTACTTCTCATGCCAGCGATTCGTTGAGGGTATGAGCGTGAACTTAGGGTGCTTTCCATCGCTGACAACACCAGGGTCGCAGATTCCATTCATCGAGACCATACTGCTTTGCATCCGCAGTCACTCTAGGTCTTTTAACGGGGGTTGGGACTCCTCCCCGTCGCATTATTTTACAACGGTGCGAGGTCAAAGAGCCAGCTGCAAAGTCAGTTGGTATTCATGCGTACCATGAGTGCAAAATAAGGTTTCTATTGAGCATGTTTTGCCCTTTGAGAGGGGATCACAAACCGAAGTTGTTAACACAAAGTGCACAGATTTGACACGTATCAGATCCGCAAGAAAGGAAAGGGGTCTCCTTCCGTAACAGGCTTGAGTACAACGCTCATATCTGGTCTGGGGCCCTACGGACCACCCTGCACCTACTGCAGGAAGACAACCGCATCGCAGAGTCATTAGACTCGCTCGAACATCGACGCACCGTCTCTTCTTAGTCCGTATCTTATCACTTTTTTAACAAAAGATGCTCAAGTGGGCTAGCCAAATGCATTCTTCTTCTCCATGAATTCACCCGCAAACTCCATGAATTCACATCACTTTACCCACAAGCTTACTTTCGGACGCACAGCTAAATTTAGAGACTCTTTACTCAGACTCTTCCGAGACTAATATTTCCCACTGACTACAATCCGCAGATATTCAACTCGTTGAGTGCCACATGAGACCACTTTGGTGTCACACGAACTTGACCAGAGTGGTCTCACAGTAGGTTCACACACATTTGTGCATGCAGCATTTCATTAGACTCACAATACGTATTGAATCTAATATCACGCCAAACTATACACCCCAGACCCTGTTAGGGTTGTTTTGGTCTTCGGCTGTGAGATCAATGTGCCACCATACTCAACTTTGAACTTGCTATACAAAAACAAAATTCTAACACAAATAACAGGCTTGTAAGAATAAATAGATAACGGGCTTCCTTTGGCCGAAGTATGAGTGCAATATGCAGCCAGCCACCATAAACTGACCTAACCTAAACTAAGCACAGGTTACATCTTCTAGTCTATGTCCTGGTTCGACCTCATGTATATGTTCGTCCTCATCGGTATTTAGCAATCCTTGAACATCTGAATCTGTTCCTTGAATTGGGTTATGGTTATTCTGTTGTTTGTTACCTCTCTATTTGCAATATGAGCGTTTACCACTTCAGTCCCTGTAAATAGCTCAAATGCTAATTTTCGACACCACTTTAAGGTGCGTCGAAGGCTGGTGTTATATGACTTCAGTTGGCCTGACCTTGTATTTGTTGTACTCAAGTACGTTTTTGGGCTTTAGCTTTCTGATGAGATGGTACTCACCTCCGCAGCTTGTGCTGAGGATGAGAACATCTCTCTTGTCCTTCCATTTTTGGACGACAATGCCTTGCTAACACTCCTCAGCAATAGACTATAAAATGTTTAGCTGTTTTTCAATTAGTTGTTTTGGGTTGAATTTTCTGTTTGATCTCAATGTTCCAATAAGATGGGTTTTGCGCTGCAGGAGAGAGCATGATGTACTACAGATATGTAGTGGTTATCCGTGCACAGAGTACATTCCTTATCCAAAAGATTCTCCCTCAGGACCTTCACAGCCATCGATGGTACCATTGTATTGACATGTTTTGATTTGCCACAATACACTCGAAAGTCGTTCGTACAGTCATCTTTCAGACATATTTTATTCCAAACTTATGTCTCTTGTTTGAAATCTGTATACATAAAAATTGAGTATCAAATGTTTGTCGCCGATTCACGCCTTAACGCATTTACCGATTTCAACCAAAGTTTCACACATCTTCAGTGCTGGTCCATATATGGTTTGTGCGAAGTTTGCTTAAAATCGGTTAAAGTATGTGTGTGTTGTGCGTGCGTGAAAAAACACATGAATTTCAGTTCACTCAGGGTTTTTTTTCCACACATTAGCCCTGATATTTGCGTCGTTATAGATGTCACAATTTTTCAAAAAAGATATGAAAATAAGTTTTCTTTCACACTGCTTCCTGATCATCGCCTGCTACCTTCGAGGAACAACACATCGTCATAGGTAGACCGTGGACGCACCCTAAGTCGCATTTTCGCGGGATGCCATGATTTGTTAGTGTTAGGGAGTGTTTGAAGCAATTCAACAACACTATTTTTTCGGTTTACTTTGACATAATTCCGAAAGATGTAACAATTATTTTTAATTGATCGTACTAAACTGCATCAGCACCGCCTTGCATCGATTTTAAGTTCTTGTTAAATCCAACGAACAGCTCAAGGAAAATGATAACACTTTTAGTTACCACTGTAACTGGCTCTTTTCAATGTCTTAGGCAAGTGAGGTAAGACAAAACAAGTCCCAGCAAAGAAACCATACCCACATTGAAACAATATTGCCTAAAAAGTGTCCCGCAGAAAAGTATTTTTTTAAGGTTGGTATGGATGAGTAGGTGCAAACTGAACTCACATACGAAACGGAATTTACCACGATGTTAAATTATAGGTAGAAAAAAGTCGACTGTGTGAGGGGAAGAAAGAGGCCAAGAATCGAGAGAATGTGTCCGAGTTAGAGGGAGTTTAGACTTGGTGAGAATGCTTTCGTGTGGAAAATTGAGGGAAATGCTAAAATATGACAAGAAAAACTTCGACTTCGAGGAGAAATTCGACTTAGGCAGAGTTCGACTCAGGAACTGGATACACGACAAAATTAAGGCATCACGATTGAACAGCACAGCTCAATAGGGAAATAATAAAATTATAAAACGTCAAAGGATGACAAGGGATCAGGCAGGGACCTGTTCCTTAATTCAAACAGCGCTATCTGGTAAAGAATCGACCCTATATTAGTGTACCCTATATTAGACTCGTATACGAAGCGTGTAAAAGCTCTGTAATGTCCAATGGAACAACCCAAAAATTGTAATGCGAAGTTAGCGACATTCCTTTAACAGCATACCAATGCTGAGGATCAGTATAAATAAACAAATGTCACAGTCAACAATACAATAATGTAACCATAGGCCTTTATATAAAGGGTGATTTTTTAGCTATTATCTTTTTGGCAACACTGGTTTAAACAGTTGACGCAAGTTTCGTGTTTTGTTTCACTGTCAAACATCTTCAGTTTGGTATATAATTTAACCATGAATCGTCTTACAAACGAACAACGCTTGCAAATTATTGAATTTTATTATCAAAATGCGTGCTCTGTTAAGAAAGTTCATCGCGCGCTCGTCCATTTTATGGTCAGTTTAATCGAAGCTCATTTTTGGCTCAATGGGTACGGAGTGAATATCAGCCAGAAGCATTGCAAGAGCTACCAATGCATCCAGAAAAAGTCACAGTTTGGTGCGGTTTATGGGCTGGTGGCATCATTGGACCGTACTTCTTCAAAGATGATGCGAATCGTAACGTAACTGTGAATGATGAGCGCTACCGTGAGATGATATCCAACTTTTTTTTGACTAAAATGCAAGAGCTTGACTTGCATGACATGTGGTTTCAACAAGACGGTGCCACATGCCATACAGCACGCGCAACAATGGACTTATTGAGAGGCGAGTTCGGTGAACATTTAATTTCACGTTCGGGACCGGACAATTGGCCGCCTAGATCCTGCGATTTAACGCCTTTAGACTATTTTTTGTGGGGCTTTGTTAAAGCTCATGTCTATACAGACAGCCCGCTTCAATTGACGCATTGGAAGACAACATTGAAGCATTAATTCGTGAGATACCGGCCGAAATGTTGGAAAGAGTATGCCAAAATTGGACTAAGCGGATGGACCATTTGAGACGCAGTCAAGGTCAGCATTTGCATGAAATAATCTTCAAACATTAAATTATATGGACCGTACTATCGATTCAAATAAAGATTTCATGCATTTTTCTGAATTTGATGTGTTTTTTTTCGGTTCGTGGTCCAGTCGAGTCAACTAAAAGTGCAGGCAAACGGCCTACAAAGATTTTTTTAATAAATTAATATGAAATTTCTTTAACTGCGATGTTCGATATATAACACATCATCTGGTGTGTCAAAGACCATCGTACTTTGACATTTTTAGAGTATAGGACAGAAATGAAGGATGACAGAGATGCCCAACTTCACAGCTGATTGATCCCAAGTCCATCGACGAATTTCAGAGGCTTTTTGACAGTTATACATTTTTGACGTTTATTCACGTAACTGCCGTTCTGTGATTGGTCAATTTGGCTTTAGAAAGCGATATAAAAAATGGTTCTCAAAAATGTTAAGGGACAAAGGAGGAAGAAGTTGGGCATCTCTATCATACTTCATTTCTGGTATGGAATACACGTAAATAACTTGTGCAAGTCGGAATTAAACGATCGAGCGGTGAAATTTCACAGACCGCAATATCTTAAGCGCGAACACAAAACAAACAGTAGGTTTCATAAAGCGGAGCACCAAAAGATTTACTAATCCATTGGCCTGGAATCCCGCGTTCACTACTTTTTCCGAAAAAGTACAAAAGCGATACACTAAATATACTTTCTTTAAGATGCATTGGGATTTTTACCCGAGCTGTAAGACTAGGTGCCAGCTGCTTGGCATAAAAGCCCTAACAACTAGACGCATTATTCATGACGTAATGCTTGTTAAGGGTATACTTTCCCACCGTATTAAGTGTCCCAGTCTTCTTCTTTCGAATAATGTTTATTTGCCTTCTAGATCACTTCGACCTCGGCAAATATTATTCATGAGATCTCATAACACAGAATATGGGAAAAATGAGCCACTCATAAGGCCAAGTAGAATTTTTAATGAATATGCACAACGCTTGGATCTCTCTGATAACAGATAAAATTTTAAAAGTACACTCTTAAGCCTGTTTACATTCTAATTGCTATTTTTTATGCATTGGAATTCCCCAAAAAATCATCATCATAAATGAGATTTGTATACTTTATAGTGTCTGTTATCGCATGTGTAGCTTGTAGTTTAAGTGAATAAATAAATAAATAAATAAATTTCTAGGTAGTGCTACTCCTCAGTCACTCGGGCTTTTGGACTGGCCTTTGAATCTTTGACAAACTGAGACGGTTATATGTGCAATTTCATGGAAATTGTATGGTCACGCGTTGGTTTAGTTATGGAAACCTGTGCACGCCGCTTTCTGTCACAACATTTTCGTAAGATCGCCTAGCTGCGCCTATCAAACACCGCACGCGTCTTTGCGACTCAGCCATCATTCTTATACTATTGTGATCTGCCTACGGAAGTAGGTACAGGGTCCGCTAGTGTACTGTAAAATTACACAACAGCACATACACAAAATGAATCCTTTACGGAAAACATTTACTTCGTTTTCTCCCTTTGGAATTTGCGGTGACACATTGGCATCATGTGGCCTCTCGGGATTTACTGCACACCTGGTGGCGCGTGAGACCAATGTGTCAGCGCAATAAAACAATGTTAAAATGCAAGTATAAACAAGCAAATAAATTTATCTAAAATCATTTTTCCGAGAGTAATAACTAAAATAGAAGTGTCAATAAAAAAAACAATCTGTGGCCCGTGGGGACAGTTTTTCGGATTGTATGGTGGCACTCAACGTGCAACCAATGTGCACAGGTTCTTCCTTTCCATTTCCCTCTATACCTTCGGCCGTGCTGTGTGTGCCCAAATTATAAAACAAATTAAAAAATATTTATGTACATCGTGACTACAGCAATAATAAATAATTAGTTTTTTAATTTTTTATTTATTTTTTATTATATTATTTTATTATTTATACGTTTTCTCCGTTTGTCAGTAATCCGTTTGAACAACATCAGCCACTTATACACCACAATAAGAAGCCGTGGCACTTGTACTATGTTTTATATTTCATTAAGGCCGGTCAGCGGGTGCAGAAGTTGCAGATTTATTTCCAACTCTCCCATACAGCGGGACCACTGTGCGTAGGTGCTCTCCACCGCTCAAGAATTCTGCCAGACGACAGGGGACATTAAATATAACATCCAGTTCGATTTAAGGCGAAGGTCTTTGACACATCATTGTGAGTAGGAAGACTCTTGTTTCTCCACCGCTGCCTTTCCAACCTACTTCACTCAAAAACTTGAGTCCAAGCACAAAAAAAAATGCAAATTCTCATTTCCCCTAATTTTATTCCCGCTTCAACACTCACATCAACTTTCCATAAATCTGAGTAGTGATGTGTTCGAGAAAACTTATCCTGCAGTGGGGACCGTATAAATTAGCACAATCCACTTGATTTTTGACGCTCCACGCAGCCAGGTACTTCTGGTCGTGCAGCAGCCCTCCCGACATGTAGGTTCTAAAAGAAAAAAAAACAAAAACGTACCCCAACGCATGCCTGCACACAAGACCAAGTTCACACTTACTCGAGCAGAATCCTGATGACATCGTGGAAGAGTGACTGGCCCTCTGGGTACAAACGGTGCTTAGCATCACAAATCGTTCGCAATACACAGTGTCTGCTGTTGTAGCCGTAACTGAAATGAATCAAAATCTCAGCAGAATTCAGGCAAGTTCATTGACTGAGCAAACTTGTCAGCAAACTGTCGTATCTGCTGGAAGAAAATCTCGGCAATGTCCCTCACGTTGAGCAATCCACTCCCAGGGTTAGCCTCTCGCTTGTGCATGTAACGTGTGTGCGCGTAGGCAGGCGACACAAATGTGTGCTTTGGTATTGACCAGCTTTTCCAGTCACTTTCCCACTTGGGACGTTGTGTCGGAGGCTGTGTCGGCAGCCTCAGCTGTGACAGCGACCAAGGCATTTCGTAGTAAAGGGTCACCTCGCTGACGAAGTTCATTCCGCGTGGAATTCCTGAGATAATTGTTTTGACAGAAGACACTGCAAACTGCCAAAAGAACGGAAATAGACACTCACTAACCCACTCCCCACTGGCACTTGAAGTTAACAATCTTACCGTGACAGCAGCACCCTTGTCGAAAAGCAGGTATCTCCTCCTCCGCGAAGGCGCTTCGGTCTTGTTGCGTTCGCCTGAGCTGCAGAACAGAGAACCGGAGTCTTCCATCTCTGCGACATCTGATGTTGACTCTGTACCAGTGAGAGATAAACAAGCGACAAGTGCTATAAAGTATCTCATTTTGTAACTGCTCGTAGTTGGCGCTGCGAGAGGTGTGACTCGCAACTGTCAACCTCTTGGGATTTATACGCGCGGGAAGTACGGTTGCAATTTGTTTTACATTTTGCATGCTGAGAGATGCGATGTTCAGCACATTAGCAGGTGCGGATGAGCACGAACTTACCGTCAATGGCCTCAAGAAGGCGAAGCGAGGGTGATGATATAACATTTCTAGGGTTCGATGGTAATTGTGTTCGGGATAAACGAAACTGCACTTGACACAGGCGACTGAGTAAATAGCGGTGGTGTCGGGCAATGCGGGCATATCCGGTTGGGTATATTGGGACGGCAGATTAACTGGACGGAAACGAAACTGGATTTACCGGCACCGTGAAATCAGCAATTTCTTGGTGGATGTGGTTGAATTCGCAGATATTAATGAGCTGGCAGAGTCACCAAAGATGGGAACCCTGGCGCAGGCCACCAGAGAAGTAGAGATTAAATCGACCGATGTACAGGCATCAGAGAGGCGGAGATTGCGTGGATTTGACGGACTTTTTCGGGTTTAAGTGTCAGATCCGTCATCTCAGTTGCCGCTTGGGATGCTGTTCTGTTAGATTCGTACTAATGCGGCTTAGTTCTCACAAAAGTTCACTGATCCTGCACTTTCTTTGGACTCCAGTTCGTCGTAAAGGAGATGCAGCTATCCTCATTTCTTATTGTATGAATTCTCTTATGGCTACATTGCATATTCTCTGAAACAGCTATTCGTTAGACTGGCGACTGAATCAGAGCCGTTGCCTTGTACATCCATGGTGTAGCACAAGCACGAATTATGGACGGCACTGCTTACACAAACTGGACGGAGCCTTACACAGTAAAAAACCGCCGCCATTCAAAGTTTTCTAGATGTCCCCGTTTTCCAATCGAATCCCAAATAAATTGATCAGTAATTGCCAAGCTTTGCCTTTTTTATTGCTGCTGCACTAGCATTATCATTGACGTAATGAGTCACGGAACTCGGGCACTGTGTCCCCTTGGAGCACAGATGCCAACAAGCCCAGTGGCCGCACAGAAAACTTTTCTCAAAAATAATCTTTGTTCTTCTTCATCCGCTTTTGAGGTTGTTCAAGCCTCCGTACGTGGAGCAGGACTGTCAGGACTGATGATCGATGTCAGCTTGGTTCTTCGGGAGAGGGGCATGTTTTTCAACTGCCTCTTGAGTCAGCAGAAGAAACGGAGTATGTAGGTAAGGTTGTAGTGGCTGACTGAACAAGGCAGTCACACTTAGGCCAAAGTAAGGTCGTTGCAATACCACGCGGATTAATTTCTCCTAATAATCAAAACCAATTGATGCTTACAACGACGCGACTTGCTTACAACTGACGCCTCTTAGCTCATTCAGGTTATTGAAGTAGTAGGCCCTTCAGTGTAGGTACCTGTGACTTGCCAGCGCGCTACGCGAGCAGTTTAGGTGATCTATGGCTTCAACCTCCGCTTCAATCATGCAGCTTCTACAGAAGTCATAATAGGGGACACTCAACCTTCGGGCATGAGTGCCAATTGTGCAGTGTCCTGTTATGACACCGGTGAGCGTCCTGAGAGATCTGCTGAGTCTAAGCATATTGAGGGATCGTTTGCCATTAAGTGCGGCCATATTTCTGTGTTTTTGAGGCATGTGATAAATTCTACCCATTTTCTATTGGCAGTGTTGATCGTGTGTATCTTGAGAAGATGATGGTAGGGCAGGCTCCTTGATAGTGAATTCACCAGCACACCTGGGCCAGGTTGGCGCGTTGTGCTATCCACAGTCAGACTGTTACCACTGATCGACCACTCCAGTGATAGTGCCGTTAATTTGATCCCAATGCCAAATGTTGACTGGACCAGATTTGAAAACCAGATAGAAGCGTATTAACTTTGCTTTCATTGGGATTCGAACCGAGGACCCCACTAACCAAGGGCAGGCACTTAACCAACTGCGCCATCCAGTCGTTGCGTAGATGATAGGCTGTAGCGATTGGCATGGAAGGTGGAACACCGGCTTGTGTTAGGGAGGAGGATGAACCACACATAGCGAGTTCATCGGCCTTGTAATTGCCTGGTATGTCACAATGTCCCGGCACCCACATCCACCCTCTAACCGTTTCACTTTTTGTATCTGCATGAAAAAAGTGACGGTCTTCAGACGGTTATAACGGTTAGAAGGTTAAAATGCGCAACCATCTCGTTGAGAGACGGCCTACAATTAAGGGATGTTTTGACATCTGACATTGTCCACGGACTTAATGGCGGAGTACGTATGAGTAAAAGGCGTTGGCGATTACTTGTCGACTTTGAGTATGATGAAGTCCAGTGTGCTTAAATTGTTCTGCTCCTTCAACCAGTTGCCTAGCATGGTTTACCTAAGCAGTTGATGTGGTTCAAGGGTTTTTTGGAGCTCATTTTGGCCCGCCCGTAGGTACATCTCTCTCGGACTTTAGAGATGAATATCATGCTCATTTTAAAATCCATAGTCAACTTAGACCTCCAAGGTGATTCGTGCTGTTACTTACGGCTTTTTGCTCTGACTCCAAGTTGTTCTTTCACCGATTCCATTGTGTTAGGGAGAAAGCAACCGACTAGTCTATTTTGACCACATTATAACCAAATTTTTGGTATTTAGGCACATATTTTAGGAGGTCCTTGATATTTGACTTTGTCACATCCTCGACGTTGTGCAAGGGTGGAGCAAGTACCGAGGTAGTGCATGAGTGACACGGTCAGTTCTAGAAGTCATTGTATGGCGCCCCAAGTCTTCTGGATTAAGTCTCCGTGAGGCAGTGTCCAGTTGATGCGCATAACAATTTGTTAACAAGTGCTAGTGTAACCCTAGCAGAACTTTAGTTTTGTTTAGATTTATGCCGCATCGTTTTCGATGTCCTACAAGTGCCTATTTCCGCGCAGCTATGGTTGCTGTCGTTGATGGCATTTGTCGGTAGCCGTGATTCCTGATCCTCCGCCAATGGCAGACGGCCCCCTCTGTTACCGTCAAGTCTTTCGTTGCTCGGAATGTCCTTGGGAGCAGCAATACAGCATATGGTAATGTTGCATCTATCCGCAATCTCCTTTAAAGACCATCTGGCCAGAGCCATTATGACCGCGTGACTTACTTGCCTACTTATCAGGCCGTCGACCCATGCAGGATACGAGCCTGAGCTATTGCTGCCTTCCATCGCTGACGGTCCTGGACACGCTGCTTCCAGTCATCAAGGCCAAGCTGTATTGCATCCGTGATTACTTGGTCTTTATACAGGAGTTTCGGTCTTCCTCTCTGTCTCGAACCAGGGTTCGAAGACCCTCTTAGCTGGAGCGTTGCTGTCCATTCGCTCAATTCGGTCGAGCCAGTGCAGTCGATGGATTTTTGTCTTCCGGACTACATCCACATTCTGGCACAGTTCGGGACCATACATCCGACGTAAGATTTTTCTTTCGAAGGCACCAAAAATCAGCTCTGCAGTTTTGCCATGATTTTGGTCGTTTGAGTCTGGAGTTTTGGGCCCAGTTGTTTGGACAAGCCGCAGTAACACCGGTAGCCAAAGGCGATTCTACGTCGGATCTCCACTGCGATGTCGTCTGTGGAGTTCATGTTTGCCCCGAGGTAGACAAACTCTTGTACTACCTCGAAATTGTGGCTGACGATAGCATACATTTGGTTTTGTCCTCATTGACCTTGAGACCAGTTCGTTTCGTCTGTCCTTCAATTCGCAGTCAAAGCCCCTATTACGACACGCGACGATGTTGATGTCATCTGCGTACCCCAACAGTTGGACTGACTTGTAAAATATAGTGGCTTTCATATTTACAGCCGTTTGCTGCTCTATCTTTTCCAGTAGCAATTGAAGAAATTACACGACAGCGCATCTCCTTGCCGAAATCCGGTGCAGGTTTAAAACGGCTCGGAAATTCTTGAGCCGAAGTGCATGGTCAGCGTGGTGCGACACAAGCGGATCCGTTTTCCCGGGATCCCGAATTATGTCAGCGCTTCGAATAGCTCTTTGCAATGAATTCTGTCGTATGCGGCTTTAAAATCGATGAAAAGATGAGTTGGGATTTCTTGTTTCGCTAAGCAACTGTTGGAAGTTCTGCCTTAAAACATCCACTATTCGCTGCGGGGCAGTAACTGGGAGCATTTCCTAAAGCCTGCTTTTTTTTTTTATGCCCTTATTTTTTGGCTGCCCCCAGACTCTTCCATATCCTTGAGTTGGGAGGTTGCGAGAGACATTGTCTTCAGGCGTAGACGTTTATTTTCCTCCCATCTTCTGGCCCAGTACTCCTCTTGCGCTGCTCTTGTTTTCCGTTGCAGCGCCTTTTGGTATGCCTCGTTGTTTGTTTCATACCACGGGTTAGTAAAGTATTTTCTGCCACCTCTTTGATCTCGTTGGCGTTGGCGTTCATCATGGGCGTACCGGAGAGTCGCTTACTTAATTGCTCCGCGTAGGCTCTGGCAATCTCTGGAATGCTCAGGCGTCCAAAGTCAAAACTCCACTTTGTTGGCTGGTGTAGCTTTCTGGCATTGGACAGTCGGGCTCTGAATCTTGCTGCTACGAGGAAATGGCTAGTGTGCCCCCTGAATATTCGTATATCCAATATTTGAGGCAAGCCTAGTGTCAATTAGCACATGGTCAATTAGCATTTGGTTGACGGTTCGGCCATCCGAGGATATCCAGGTTGATGTATGGATTCTCTCGCGGGGGAATCTTGTGCTACTTATGACTTTATTACGTCCTATCGCAAAGTCTGTTTATGTTTTCCAGTGGAAGGTTACGGTGTGGATGACATTATTGTGGTTGGAACGGACCCGGTCTTGTCGATTCACTATGAAATGGCAAGCCCTACTGAATACTTTGACAGCTGTTCGAAAAAGTATCAATATCTGGTCACACTTTAGCAAGGTCCACATCGAACTTGGAAAATTGACGACCCTGTTGTATCGGGATCTGATTGAATGGACCATAAATGCATGCGTCAAACAATAGGCCTGACCCCATCGGCTGATGTTTCCATCCGCATGGCGCTCTAATAGGAAGTCAGTGCAGATGTGACCGAACTAGAGACAGAGACGGAAAGTCACGAAGTCCATGACGTGGTTGGAAACACTTCATTCAGAAGGGACGACAATCGTGATGTGTGAAAAATCACAGAGCCTCGCCACAAGCCAACCGCTAATAGCGAAGCATGTTCTTATTCGAATAGTTCTCAACCACAAATGACGTATTCATCAAACATCGAAGACGTAGTGTTTCACTTCTCAAGCCGTCTCCCGATCGTTCTCATATACTTTCCATTTTATCTTCGATTTCGCTTGACAATTTCTAGATTTTAGAGTTCAAACAATTAACACGGGGAAAGTCGAACAAGAATTTTCTAAACTTTCGCCCGATCAATGCAGCCCAAACCGAACAAGTCCCCAACAGTCGGGTACAATCCGCCGTTGGATACAATCAAAGCATCGAAAATCGTTTTTTGACGCACACCTGTGCCGCTTAATTAATCCCATTATCACCCGGTAGGCCGTCGATGTAGAGTCGTGTCTGTGCCTTGAAATAGCTTGACCTAATTAGTGTGCCACGCCGATTCGCTTTTGAGACAAAAAGATTTGGCCGATTGGGCAAGCGATGGCTCGAGACATTTAGTTTTATTTTGGTTCTGCCAACTGGTCGACTGTGTGTGGATTGACTTGTTAACTTCGATTACATCGTTCCTGAACGCGTGCCAGAGTTTGAAATGAGGATTAGTACAGTGCTTGTGTGGGGTCTCCTCGTCGGGATGCTGGCGTTTGAGTGCAGATCCTTGGCTGTCGAGTCGGAGCCGACCACAGAGAATGGAAGTGGATTGAAGAACACAACGGACACCGGAAGGAAGTTGTCGCGTAAGCGGCGTTTTGTGGCATTTCCCTTGGGATCGTCGTTCTCGGTAATTCATTTCCCCTCTATTTGTGATCCTAGAAACAGGAGCACTGACCCAATCGTTCGGTAAGGTTGTTTTCAGGTCGCCGCTTGTATGACAATTGGAGTCCTTGGTAATCCAAATTACCAGTACCTTAGTTTGGGACTCAATTGGGGTATTGCTTACAATTTACCCAATTCGACGTGGGTTCTGGAGCATGCCAATGGCTTTGGAAAGGAACAGACACCGGAACCAGTGGTGAAGAGGCGCTATCGCAGAGACCTTTACCAGCAACTGGAACTGCTGATGGAAAAGTAAGTTTTCACTTTCGAAACGAAGTCTTTAAGAAAACGTGTTAATAATGCCTACAGAATTATTGCTTAATTTTTGTGATTTGTGACATAAAAAATCTCCAGTTACGTCGGCGATGATGAGTGTGAGCGACGACTCAGCTTTTAATGACAATGTCGCCACCTCCGCTTGTGTCGTGGCGCCTTTTTTAGCGCAAGTACACGCAAAAAGCGACTAGTGGCAAAGCGATCAAACGACGGGCAACGATGAGTGTGAACAACGCACGAGATCATGCGATTGCCCTTTTGTTGAGCGTCTAAAATGAATTCGAAATTGATTGCCTACCAGCGTCTTGGATTGCCAAATTTCTTAGGACCACAAGTCAGATTTCTTCAGTAGATCTAGATTCTTGACTGCTCAAGCTACCTCAGCAAACATTCGCTTCTAGTTTCAGTAAATTTACCGCGACGCTTTATGACCTCAGTGTGTTCTCCTTAAGCTTATTATCTGGGGGCCAGGCTGCAGATTCTCTCCCTAGTAAATATCCTCCTTTCGAACACAACGCTCTGCTGCACATTATTAGCATTGGGAGCCAGACCATGGGTGCACTACATTCAGTCAGCAGATGGACTGTGAATCTATCTATTCCAGTTCATCAATGTTTCTTCACGTCTTCCTGGTTCACTCAGCGTAATTCACACGGATTTAATGCTTGCCTCTGCCGGAGATCACTTTCAAAATGTTATCACAATTTCTTCAGTCAGCCGCGGTTTGATTTAATTCTCTGTTAAGGCTAGGACATCCGTTGTTAACTTTAATTGTGTCTGAAACGTTGTCATTAGCTCCACAAACTTTATTTAAATTCAAATCCGAACTTGTTTCGATCGCTGCTTTCTTAAAATCGGAATTTGCTCTAACCTATGTCGATAAGCAATGGCCTTGACACAATTCCGCCCCACGGTGTATGATCGGCGACGCTCACACGGTGGTGTCGGTTTGCATCGCTGTGCGTCTGGCTGTTTGCACACCTTTTGGCGTCTGGCTGTGAATGAGAGCTTGTTAACGTACACTTTTGGGGATTTTTTCATAAATAAATCAGCCTCCTTTGCATCCCATCTGTAGGCTTAGTAGACAAAGCGAATCAGCTTTGAAAACGTTTCTTTTTCCTTCAACGCTGCAAGATCCTAAGCCATTGACTCTATTTCGGAGCAAATGCACTCCCAACGGTTACTAATCCGCTGGTCCCTATGATACGATGACCTTCCTCTTGGAACATTAACAAGCCACAGCTTTTCTATTCATTACACTCTTCTGGACTCTGAAGTTGCTGGAAACGACAAATGTCCAGGGCGAGTCTTTGTCATCCTCCTCGCGCCGACTTCCTCGTGCACTAATTCTAGGGCCAAGTTCATAATTGCAACATTCTCGCCCCTGAACTGCACACAATATTGTGTCAATACATTTTTGAGCCGCCGCAAGTTTGCAGCGGGTCACCATTGTCAAAAATGTATAAAAATGCAACATAAGTAGGCGACACATTGCCTTTATGAACGCAGTTGCCGACTGCTCTCATGCATAGTCACTGCAGTTTATTTACATTTACGAGCACAAATTTAACAGGGCTGCCTCTGTGTGACGTTTATGAACTCGGCCTAGTTCTCTCCAATTTCATGGAAATGCTGATAAACTTGAATCGCTTAAGCTTCTTAACCCTAGCATGGATGACAGGGCCTCGCCCGGTGTGCTGTTAAATGGCTTAAAATATTGTGCATGGGTTTAGTTAGGCGGTTGTGTACGCAGTCATGAGTAAATCGTTATGTGAGAATGAAGAATAAGCAAGGAAAATGGAAATATGTTCGAAACACAGGAAGGTTGCCAGTTTCTTTTACATGCATCTGGAACAAAACGTTTACTGTGGCCATGAAAAATGTCGTGATTATCACACGACTTGTTCCCCTTGGTCCGCGTTGGTCAAGTACCAGTTCGTCGGTGTAGATTTGACCATTTGAAGAGCAGTTTGTCTTTGAGTCACAGACCCGCCATGCCTTGATGCCATATTCTGGGGGTTTCGATAGTAGTTATATACTGAACGAACGGAGGGCGCCCACGATAAGTGAATAACTGTTCGTCGACTGTAAGATTCGCGCTAGGAATATATAATCTCCCTAGATTTGCATTCAGCATAATCCAAATGTCATCAATGGCCGCAGATTGGTTGACTTTTAAGCGATGTGCTCGTGAGTTGGCATTACCAAAACGAATATATCGCAATATAACGTTGACGTGAACTATTGATATTGTTGCCGTATCGTTATGAATAGGCGCTTATAGTTGCTTTGTTGGTTGCGAACAAAATCCTTGACCTTCGATCTGTTTTCCGACAAATCGTATCCAACAACGGAGGCGGAACTAATTTTATTTTATTATTTTATTATATAATTATTATATCCAAAACCGAATCGGGACTAGTTATAAAAGAAGTAGATGGCCCGTGTCTAGCCGCAATGGGAACATTATGAACTTGTTGCCCTTTCTGCGATGGGTCCATTTTTTAGCCACAGGACAGCCACAAACAACCTCACCAATGCAATGTAATTATAACGAATGATTTCTGGGCTTTCTGAGGCCCATTCACATTGTTTAGCACTTCGGTTAGCAAAAAAATGGTTCAAGTCCTGGAAAAATCAAATGTTCTTTTTATCCATAAATAAAGTTAAAATGGATACAAAGTAGCCCAGCCATTCATCCTAGGGTTAATGACCGGAATCAGGTCCACTTGAAGGCATGTCTCACCACAAAATGGACTCAATCTTGGCACAATCTGACGCCATGTGCTAAGTCTTGGCCCCTATCACTTAACCTTGGTCTTAAGTGACAGTAGCCAAGGTAGGATGGCTGTAAAAGCTGACAGAGCTCCTTGTACAAACTCGGGTTTTTGAGAGTGGTGAAACAGTTTTCTTTTATTTGCTCGTGATTTTCATTTTCATTTTTGGCAGGCTGTGCCAGCTATTTATATACGTAATTAATTTTCTGTAGGGATTTCGATTTTTGTAGGATTTCATTAATTGCATTTTTTTTGTTTAGGTTATATAGATTTTAGACCATTTTACTTGTGAAACGCGTGTGCAATTTGGGAAACTGCGATTGTCACGCTTTGACGACACTTTCGCCTTAAGTATCGATCCAGTCGATTCAGTTGATCCACTCTGAATCAACACAAAATTTCGTTTTCACAGTGGAGTGGTTTAACGATAAACTCCACTTAAGTAGTGCTTTAACCGATTGCCATGGCGTAAGTGTCAAGCTAGAGAGTACATAATTGCCATTCGTGTGTTATAAATAATATTAAGCCCAAAATCCATTAGAGACAAATCCAAATTCTCCAAATCTAATTTTATTTATTATTCCTTCAATTCAACGTAAAATTAATTTACAATTGATTCATTTAAAGACAAGAAAGAAGATAATCATTCTGTAATTATAAACATAACCTAGTGTTCAATGACTGATGTTACAAATGAGGAGTTAATGTGGGATAGATACTACATAGCAGTAGCGTTAGCGTAAAGAGTATAATTTTTACAAAGTTTAATGACTTTGCTGATTGAAAAGCTGACCAAATGGCAATATTTACACATTTTAATACACACATCAAAAAACAGATTGAAATATTTAACAAAATCGTAACCGAATAACCACATTTTTACTTACTTTAAAAATGTATTCAAGTTGGTACGTTGGTCTTTTTACAGTAGGTAGCATATAAAAGTGAGAAAATATTGTTTTAGGTGCCGCAGGGACAATTACCAAGGCTTGATTATTCCTTAAAATGTTACCACTACGTGTAAAGCGTACCCTAAGCACGTTAAATACGTAGACGTATTTTAATGGAAGAATATATAGCTCCTTAAATAACGGCCAACAATGAGTGGACCGATTTTTATCACAAATTATTCGAATTAAACATTATGGCTTAAATAATGGATCAAAAGTGTTGTCATAAGCACCTCCCCAACTCGTAAGACCACATTACTTTTCAGAGTTTGCAAGTGCATTACAAATCATAGTTGAAGCTTCCTTAGAACAATAGGCTCGTAAAATATAAATGTTTCGAATAACCAGCATCATATTCGATTTCGAAGCTTGTATATGTGCTTTCCAATTCAAGTTTGAATCAATTAAAACACCCAAATACTTGTATTCTTTAACAAATTCAATTTTGAAGCACCTATCTGAATATATGGTTAAATTTTAAGGGCCGATGTTGATTTTGAATACAACACAAATTAATTAGGAAAGTATTGTCATTTATTATTATTATGATAATATTGGTATGGTTCAATTATATATGGAGCAAAATATGGGCTAAAGGGCCGCCGCGACCTCGGCGGCACACCTCCATCCGATGGTCAACATTTTCGATGACGCTGAAGCATAATTGAGGTTCTATGGCGTTAATGTGCCGAATTATCTCATCCTTTAGCTCTTGAATTGTTGCTGGCTTATCGACGTACACCTTTTCTTTCAAATAACCCCAAAGAATAAAATCCAACGGTGTCAAATCACATGATCTTGACGGCCAATTGACATCGCCACAACGTGAGATAACACAGCCATTCAATTTGTCGCGCAACAGAGCCATTGTTTCGTTAGCTGTGTGGCAAGTGGCACCGTCCTGTTGAAACCACATATCGTCCACATTCATATCTTCCAATTCGGGTCATAAAAAGTTCGGTATCATTTCACGATAGCGAACACCATTCACAGTAACTGCCTGACCGGCCTCATTTTGGAAAAAATACGGCCCGATGATGCCGCCAGCCCATAAATCGCACCAAACAGTCACTCGTTGTGGGTGCATTGGTTTTTCGACAATCACTCTTGGATTATCATTCGCCCAAATGCGGCAATTCTGCTTATTGGCGAATCCAATGAGGTGAAAATGTGCCTCATCACTGAAGATGATTTTCTTCGAAAATTGATCATCCACTGTTGCCACCATTCTGACTATTGACGACGCTTAAAATGGTCAAGAGGCTTTGGTTCTTGAGTCAATTGCACCTTGTAAGCGTGTAAATGCAAGTCTTTGTGCATAATGTTCATCAACGACGAGCGTGAGAGGTGCAATTGTTGGGCACGACGACGAGTTGAGGTGGACGGCTCGTCAGCCACACTATCGCGAACAGCAGCAATATTTTCTGCAGTACAAGCTGTGCGAGCGTGCACTGGTGTTTTCACATCTCCTACAGACCCGGTTTGCTAAAATGTTTGCACGATTTGTTTGATTGTACGCACATTTGAACGATTAAATTGCCCAAAAAAATCAAGAAGTGCACGATATGCATTTTGATTTGAACGCCCATTTTCATAATAAGCCTGAATAACTTTAACGCGTTGCTCGATTGTGTATCTTTCCATGGTTCAAATTGAGTTAGTCTGAAATTGAGAAATGTCAAATGAAATGCAGAAAAAAAACTTGACGCTTAGGTGTGGTTCACATTCAACATCGGCCGTTAAAATTAAATAATAACCACTTACAAAAATAATAACCACTCTTTACAAGATTATCAGCAAAACCACAGCTATGAACTGGTAGAGAAAATCTCTTACAATCATGTGAATGAAATACAATGTTGAATTCAAAACGATCACCATTATTATTTTTGTAATTGCTTTATTTCATATTTTCGGGTTTACAATGCAATTTACAAGAATGGCATGGCAAATACCTGCCGTCTGCCTGGAGAGACATTGAAAAATAAAAAAAATTCAAATGCAAGTTCTTAGTAATAAATTTTAAATAAAATTAATAGCTTGGACCCAATTGGCGAACTAACTAGCAAAGTGACACAATGTGACAATTTTAATGATTTGAAACATAAGATTAAGGAAATTAGAATGCAGTAACTGGGTGAATAGCTGAGCTTATTACTGAAAGCTATTCCGGTAGGCAAAAGCGTGGTTGCAGTCGTTATACAGGGTTAGCCATCCTTGTGTTCTATTCAAAATTTCGTAAACACGCGGAAAGGATATCTGACTCTCTTGGAAATATAACCTGCGAATTTCCTGCAAAATAGGACAAACGGCAAAGAAGTGGTAGATATCTTTGTTTGGCCCCCTGTTGCATAGAGTACATATTTTAGACATATCGTCTCGGTGTGGTATAAAAAACGATCACTAACCATCACATTAAAAGCCTTTAGCTTGGTCTTGTTGCTAACAACTAACTCATGCAAAGACAACCACTGCCTTAGCTTATGAACGCCTTCATTTATACTGGCAATCCAGTTAAAGGCATTATGTTCTTGATACGCGAAAGCTATATCATCTGGGAATGCTGTGGGTTGAAGAAGATTGAAAGATTGGTAGAACAAAGAGTTTATACAAATCAGAAACAGCAGGGGACCTAACACCGATCTCTGTGGGACTCCATTCTTCTTAGTGAGACAGTTCTGTTTCAGTTTTGCTTTCTGTCTTTAGAATATCAGTCCAGTATAGCCGCTCTAAAACCTGAATTAGACAATTTGTCCAAAAGCAACTTGTGGTCTTACAGACCCACATATCAATGAAGAGTGCCATAGAAGGTTTCGAACGATTACATCCTTCATACAATTGAGAACATACTGCAGGAACCGCGTCTTCCGTAGATTTTCTTCATCTTTCGAAGAACATTTCTGATTTTCCAAAAAAGAAATCATGCGGGAGCTTAGAAGTTCCTCTAAGGCCCCGATTGAGAGTGTCGATTGTCGAGCAGGAATCTAGTTTTGTTGACAGTCGATTGTGATCGATACTATTCGATTTTGCCTTCAAATTTCGTCGTTCGCAAATTTCTGGTCGACGGTTTTTCTTTCGATAAAATAAACTTTGTTTTTATGGTGCAAATGTAATTTAATTTATGTAGTTTTGTTTTTAAAGCATTTTTTTAACATAAAATAAAATTAATAAAACAGCGAGTAAAATATGGCCAGGAATGTATCAAGTTTGAAACGCACACGAGTGCTTGCTCACAATTTTCCGACGAAGCCCACATATCTCCTCACACGCTCTCTATCTAACAATTCTCCGCTTCTCACGTGTATGTGAACACGAATTCATTGATTTGATATTCTCAACTGTCAGACATACACCAATTTTTCATGTGCACGTTATTAATTCACAATAATACGGTTCTCTGCCGATTGAGTTACGCAATACCAAAATAGATTTCAATCGATATGACTGTCGATTCAATCGACACTCGCAATTGGAGCCTAAGAGTTTGGAAAAGGTGGGAAGTAAAGATATGGGCCGATAGTGTTTCATATCTCTGCGGCACACCTATTTTTAGACGATTGGATGGAACAGTTGCTTAAGTACCTGTTCTTTATTAGAGGGGCCCCCGGTTCGAATCCCAGTGAAAGCAATGTCAAAATGCTTTTATCGGGTTTTCTAAATGGGATCTAATTAAGGACACCGAAGTGCTCCATCAGTGATTGTAGTCTATGCCATAACGTTGCGCCAAACGAAATTATGCCAAAAAATTTAAAAAATTTCACAATGCAGCCTGTCGATTTACATCATAGCCAAGTTGCCACTACGTCACTTTGGGTATTGCAATTTGTATGACCATCATATTATTTATTAAAACATGCAGTGGAATAGATATGTGGGCAGGTATGTGGACATACCCTTAGCGGAGCGATGAAATCGCGTGGGCGGGTTAAGCCCTACGAAAAAAGGGTTAAAATCTAGTTAGCGACCGAAGCGAGCCACCAACCCCATAATTTAATACACCAGACTTTCTTGCAGGCTGAATTCCAAATTCGGCATTATCCATATTCCAATCGCTGTAACGCTTTAAAACTTTAAAATTGTGGACTTATGACCCTGTATAAAATTTGGCACAATGTCGGAAGCTGGTTTGGCAATATGAGAACTTTTGAAAGCGTCATTGTGCCAAATGTTAAATTTCGGCATAATGACACTTTCAAAAGCGTCTTTGTACCAATTTGGCATAACGTCGATTGGCACAATGTCACGGCACCTTAGTAGTCTGGCCGGGGGTTGCTGTCTGGCAGTACAGTGGACACAGTCGTCATGTCTGGGGATTGTGTTTAACAACCTCTGCCAAAAAAAACTTTTGCCTGGCTGCTGAAGAGAACAGAACGAGGATCCCACCTCGGCTAGCTTTTTTTTTTATCGTCGAGTGCAGAGCGTACTTAAGGGTATTCGTAATCATTTTAACGTCCATTCACACTTGTTCGCGTGAAAATGGCAACTCACGCTAGTATCAAAATCGAATCTAAAGTGTCAACACGGGAGCTGTGATGTCCGATCTATAGTCCCAATCCAGTACTGCACCTAGGAAGGAGTCAAAGGGGTTTAATTCCTTTTAAAAGTTCATTCGCTCTATTTAGTTGGTTTTACTCAAAATGCTCAAAAAGCAGATGAGGTCTCTCCCTCTGTTGCCTCATTTTGATCTGGTACCGGCGAAAGCACGAACATTGAAATACGACTCGATACGGCGGTTCCGCTCTGCACTGGAAATTAAATTCACTATCGTGAGCGAAGTGCTTTTGGAAGTTTTCCCAACTTCGGAGATTGATTGACAGAAACTCAATAGCAAAACATCTTCACACCCTTGATTGATTTGTGGAGCATTCGCCTCGCAGCGTTCACTCATAACGTTGAGCGCAGATGACGCAAGCTCCTTTGTCTGTCCACTCCATCTCCACCCAGTGACCCACATAGCGAAATGTCAATAACCGCTGTAAAGTGACATAGAAGCACGCTCTCCGTGCAGTACACAGAAAAGAAGCTAGCGTGCCCACAGTTACCGTTGCATTCTAGCATCACGATGCATTCGCACATTCCACTCTACCAACTACTGTTCCATGCAGAAGGGCATCACATCGTCATCGTAGCCGTAGCAATTAACATCCCTCCGTCAAGAGGCTGCCTTCGGAAGTAGTTCAATGGTTGGCGTTTATTGCCACCCAACAATGTGTGCCTTAGTCGGCGATGAGGGACATTCTTCTCAGTTGTTAAAGTTGATTGCTCGGGATCGGGACGAATTCTTGTGGCGTTTATTGCCCGTCAAGTGTAAATAAAATAATTTTTCGCTAATTTCGGTTTATTCCACACAAATTTACGAGCTCGTCATGCCATTGACAGAGGATTTGAGATTTATTTTTGCGGTGATGTGCATGTCACACTTGTTTGTTGACACTTTAAGTGGCATAGATTTTAATGGATCATTAGCACTTGGCGAGGGGTCTCATGAAAGTGTGGGGCAGTTGGCGCTGGGAACAGTGAAGCGAAGACCGAGACGTTTTGTGGCATTTCCCGAGGGATCATCGTTCACAGTACGTAAAGGGTGATAGTGAAGGAATTGTTTTTTTTTCTGCTCAGTATAGTTGGATGGCGCTACTGTTCGGGGTGGAGCTGGGCATTCTTGTTCAGCAACCCCTCGGCTGGTCCACTCACGACTGGATCTACAGTTGTGTGCTCACTCTGAACGGTGCAGTTTGATATGCTTGTAGTGCATGGCCAGTGGCTGAGGAGAGGTGTAGGTCGAGGATTGAACCAGCGTATGCTTGTGTTTAAGTCTAGAAAGTAGCGCCATATAAGAGCGTAGGAGTCTAGTAAAATTAGCACTCATGCCTGCGAAGACGGACAATCCGTTCCACTTAAGCAACTAATCAGATGTCGCGTCGATAAGATGGGTCTTACACATTTTATTTCCAGTTTGAAGGAAATGACTCGATGCATGGTTCACTTGGGTGGACAAGTTCACAGCCTTCAAAATGTTGGCGCATTATGCTTTCCTCTCGTAACATGCTTTGGCATCCTTATGACCTTCCTCCAAAACCTCGAAACAATTCACTTCATCGCCTATCCATTAACAAGGTGTCAGCCAGATGATTGTTGCAATTTTAAAAGTTTTACTTCAGTCTCAAAAACTCTACCAATCTTTCAGTGCGCTGTCTGCGCAACAGTCGGTGTGGTGGGTAGTCCCTCGTACACCTATCTCAGTTACGGCCTAAACTGGGGCATGGCATATGATCTGCCCAATGAAACATGGATTCTGAATAACTTACATGGCTTCTCAAGACGGACGGATCCAGTGCCAATCATAAAACGCCGCAACAGACGCGCGTTGTTTGGATCAATTGAAAACGTAGTCGACAGGTGGTTACCGAACCCTCTCCCTCAGAAACCTTCATAAAGGACCAACTTCGAATTTATTGCTTTTCTCATTGTTTTCTTCTTTCAGCATGGGATTCAACGGACGTGACTGCATCCTTCGGACACTTTGCGAGAGCAGCACGTTCTTCCAGTCGCAAAAACTCGGAATGGTTCCCGAGCTAGTGAGGACGATATTTTCGTGAGTGAATGAATGCCAGCATCCCGGACGTCGGTCGAATGATAAATCTATTGCAGGCTACCCAAGACGAGACTGTACAAGCGGGAGATACAGGAGCACCCAGACATTCAGCACTACAATCGGGCGTACTTTGCTGGCGAAGACGAGGACTGCGAGATGAAGTATCCGTGTCCGTTTTCCTTACTCGAACTGGCCATGGGCAAATACTCTGATCCACCGGAGTACTACGATGATGTGCAAAATTCTTGAATCCCGACCAAATAAATGATGCTTTAATATTTGATTTTTGAATTCTTGTCATGTTGAAGAAGCTGTCTTCGTCTGGTCCTCCGTAAATTAATCGATGGAGCAGTGTCAAATTACATATTTGGTGAGGACTGGTGGTGAACTTCGCGATCATTTACACCAGACCCTTTGCCTAACTGAGACTAAAATAAGCGCGCATTACCAGCCACGGCGACCGGCAGAGTCTTAGAAATTCGAGGTTCGATTTCGGACGGAACAACCTGCATATTTCATTTCACCACCTCACCCAAAACTCTGAAAATGCTCCGTCAACGCGGAGATGCGGAAAAGTCGCTTCGAAGCACGTTGTTTGAAGTTGGTGTATATCCGTGGATTTAAAGCCCCTCCAGAGGTGACACGATGTCAATTCAATTGCTTAGGAAAGTTAATCTCCATATTCACAAGGTCTTAAGTTCAACATAGTGCGCTGAATGATACTTACGAATATATGCGCGGATTGATGGCGTTAAGAAGTAAGGTTAGGGTTAGGCTGACTACCCTAAAGGTCAAGAGTTCTGTTACCACAAGATCTATTAGATCCTAATCCGCGAAACATCTGGAGCTTTTAAAAAAACGATGATGTTGAATGATGCTAATATTAGCGGTAGCAGTATGGGTCGTCCAAGTGACTGAATCTGCGATATGAGAGGTCCCTGCCATTTGCAAAGAAGGTGTGAAATGGTTTATTCTTCCTCTACATGCCTACAACTTCTGCAGAAGTCGTTAGAGGGGACACTCAGTCTTGAGGCGTTAATTCCAATGGCACAATGGCCAGTTATAACGTCGATGAGAGTTCTATGAATCGGCCTACTCATTCCGATCAGGCAAGTGAGAGTCTTGAATCCATAAAAAGGCCATAATTGCCAGTGCCAGAAGATCACCCACGTTTCGTGGAAGTACCCATTTCAAACTTTAATAGATGGTTTGTAGTAGCGACAGGCATGGACAGCAATGTGGTTTGGAAGGTATGTGAGACCTTCCTCATTCCTAAAACCACAGGAAGTTGTCTGTTCAAACCTGTTTTGAGTTTACCAACTTTAAAAAGAATCGTTTGGTCTTTCGCAGGGCAGTTGGTGGACAGATCACACTTTCTTCTCGTCTTTGTACACTCTGCAAAAATTTCCTTGTGTACCTATTGCACAGTTCCGGGTAGTGACTCCATCTATCATGCTCAAATCTGTTCGAAAATCTGACCATTGCTACTGAACTCTTCTTGCTTAGGGCCGGTCATAGAAGCCTTGCTGTTGATGTAATGTCTAGACGAAGCCTCCGCTGCCTGGCTCTGGCTAGAGCTTTGTTCCAGATTTTTTTCCTTTATGGGGCCTAGCGACGTCTACTCTTAAGGGATTGCTATAGATTCCCCCCAGTTCAGATACGTTTGGTTGGATGCCAGTGTTGGATGCCAGTATGACCCAGCACCCATCACATGGTCACCTAGCTCTCTAAGATTATCTCACTGACGCTCTGTTTACATAGCCTGACAAGTTTCGATTGCTGCCGCTTGGCCATCGTAAAATATGCTGATTGATCTGTCAGTCGCCTCTTAGGGAGTGACGGCAGATCCCTGGCATGGTGATCAGCGCTTATTTTTGAGCCGGCAGTGTCAGTGTGCGGTATCCTCTTCGACTGATGACATATTATCTGTCTTGGCTGTATACCCTTAGTTCATTTCCGTAGACTGGAAGTACAATGGTAGACCAGGTACATATTACCGTCGTGCTCTGTCGTCAGTCAAACAACACCATGCAAGTGCTCGGACTAGTAAACATATCTAACACACTATTATCGAAAAATACGCCCACTTATTGTCCCACCTTCGTATGTCTTCAGATAAAAGTCGTACACCAGAATTAGTGTTCGTCTGTTCATCTAACGATCTCCTAAAATTTTAAAAGCTTTCACATCAACATAATCTCATGCGAATGATGAACCCGAAAAGCATATGCAAACTCGACCATTTTCCCAGGCCATAGCATAAAGAACTAATGCTCATAAGACTGCCCATAATTTGCTTCGTTTCCACCACATGCTGTCGGTAGGGGATTGCTGGTGATAGCTAAACTCATTGATTAACTAACTTCCAACGTTTAAAAATTCCCAATCTACAGGGTGGTCAAATTTGACACATTTCGAATCTCGCTCTATATAAAATATTTAACCCCTTACAACCCACAATCGGTCTCAGAAACCGCACCGATTTTTTAAGTTCAGATATTTTAATGCATTTTCGTCGTTCGACTTTGTGCATTTTCAGAATTAACGAAATGTTACCTTAGGTTATGTCTTTAGAGTCTTGAAATAAAGTTCAAGAATATTAACAACAATTCTGTTTATTTTTTTGTTTAGTTATTAACGGAGAACCCAAATTTATTCTGTGAGCGGTCTTCATTACCGCATGTGTGTGAAATAGGTGGTAGGTGGTTAATATAAGCATTATCCATATATCTTACATTTTAAGAATTAATTTTAGGAATTCCGTGTGTGTCTTCCGAATCCCGAAAAATGTTGGGTTTCATTTTGTGATCTAGCAAGCAGCAGCCAGCACAGCCTGAGACTTAAAAAACTCCGACTGTGGTCCGACCTCAGCATCGGCCGCTCAAACTCTCTTAACACACCGTCTCCACTGGACATACTTCTGCCCAACATCACAACCACAATCTGAGCAGCCATTTGAGATCTTTGCAATCGTGTGCTGTGTCACTTCAGTTCAACGTTGGCTGCGAAAGAGTCAATATCAAGAAGCGGGAAAACAACAACCGGTCAACGGAGTAGATTTCACTAAAAATAATGCCACAAAATGGCACTAACCCTTCTAGTCTTACTCTCAATATTTACCACTACATTCAAACAAAATCGTGCACATATAGGAAAACGTCAAATCTCATGTCCAACTTTTGAACAGAGCTCTTGCAATGTCGTCAAATCAAGATTCTGCAACACGATGTAGGTTTGGACATGGATTTTAGTGCCTCCACTAGATTTGTTCACATCATGTTCATGGACAGGGCATGGGTTATGTCTAGTGGAGACTAAATGTTACGAATGAATGATAAACCGGTGTGTCTGACTGTTTGCGAACAATGACATGTGTATTGCAAAGGAAGAAGGGAAAAATGTACAATGCTTAATGTCCACAAAATACAGTCGACTCTCGGTAATTCTAAACTGATTGTTAAATCCCTGGGAAAAAAGGGATAAATCAAACAAAACCTATGTGTTTTGGTACGCTCCTTAATTCCAGGTGATTGCCCAGTTGTGCAGCCATCAACAACGCTGTAATTCGAGTCAGTAGCTAGTTTCCTCTCGGTAGTTCGATTTTTTTGACGTTAGTGGTTTTTGTTCTCTATTCTTGGCAAACTTATAGATTGTGACGCAGGTATGCGACTTGAACAACGTAAGTAAACAATTCCACATCGCATAGTGGATGGATCCTTCTTCCTTTGTCGAATCCGTGACTTTCGAGCACTTTGAACATGTTGATCAGGATGTGTAAGTCTGCGGAGCTCTGTGTGATGACAAAATTTTGACAGCTTCCAATTCAAGCAGCAAGAATGAAGGCGACGATGAAAAAGAATCGGAAGCAGAACCAAATTCGCACATGAAAAGAGGCAAAGTCATTGTTGTGTACATTGCCTTGTTGACTAAATCGGAAGTGACCGACACGATGTATTCTTGCCACTCTCTGGCATAGACAATGCTATTGACCAAGAATGCTAAAAACTTCTAGAACTTAAAAATCACTGATTTCTTTAAGAAATAATGCAATGTGTGTCAGCAACCGGTGTGCGATTTGTAATAAAGTGTTTCAAATTATGTGTGTACAACAGTATGGAACTTGACAATTTTTCTTTAATCCGAAGCGAATTCTCGTTAATTCGAATTTTTTGTAAGGTCCCTTGAGTTTCGAATTATCGAGAGTCGAGTGTATTCGCATTTCCAAGAGCAATGTATATAAAAAAATCGTATAGAAACGTTACCAAGTATACCGCATAAATATCTACTCATACCATACCAATAATTCTACACTTTACCATTGCAAACATACCTAAACGAGGATAAGATACATAGCACCGCATTCCACACAAAACATTCTAAAAATAAGCTCCTCGCATTCGAGAGAGGCCTGCTGATGCCATACACACACAGCACGGAAAGGATATCATCAAGTCATACCTATGCGTGATCATCAAAAACAGTATAGAGAAAAAGCATTCGATATATGAAATGTAATAGTCGATTCTCGATAATTCGAATTTTCTCTCGAATTTCTTGATAACACGAACTCGTTGTTAAAGCCACCATACACACTACACTGTGTGGCGGAAAGAGGCGCAAGTGTGCATTCCGAAGTGTGCACATATCTGCCGTGTGTATGGGACACTTTAGGTCTCTTAAAAAAAAACCTAGATAAATCGAACAAAACCTATGAGTTATTGCCCAGTCTTGCTGCTAGTAAAGACGCTGTAATTCGAAATTAGTATCTGGTTTCCTCTAATTCTCGTTTTTGCTTTTTGTCCAAAATAAAATTAATGCATAAAATTGTGTGTACACATGTCAGGGTGTTTAGTGTGTCAAAAAAAGTAACTTTAGTTTCGAATTATCGGGAGTCGACAGTACGAGAATAGAAGAGCATGGTATGAGCACAATTCTAACTAGTCGCATCGCATCGGTATGGCTTGATGGTACCCTTTACATGTCTCTCTTGTATGCCCATACCGGCATACCATATCATGCGAGAGTGCACATACCGATGTGGGCTGTATATAGAACACGTAGGCAAAACAAGTAACGACACCATAATAGTTACTATATTCATTGAGGAGTTACATTTCGTTACATGGTACTTTATTGAATAGTCGTTACTCAGTAACGAATACATACATTGTGCTAGTGTACTACTTGCTTGCGACTGTGGCAATGAAGTCGAACAAGCGGATACACCTCAACAACTCAGCCAGTGCCCCCTTTTATGTCCGTTGAGAGACAGAAGACAGGGATAAGATTTCTGCCATGACCTCCGAGACATTGCAGATTAAGACTCACAAGTTGTGTCATATTGTAATTATTTTTAATTGTTTGACATTTCAAATTCATGCAGTGCTTTAGTGAATGAAAGTGACTGGGGCTGGTTGTGCATATTTTACTGCAATCTCGCACCACCCTGTGCTTGGTCTTATATGTTCACAAACTACAACCTCCGTGCAGGAAAAATATTGCGTGGGCTTAAGCACCAAGTCCAGTTGGTGTACCGACATGGTAAACCTTCAAAACCTAAGGCGCAGTAGAATCCGTCTGCACCCCATGATGGGTGTATGTATACGCGTAAGTGCCCAGGCAGGCATTGCTCATTCACTGGAATTTAGCTTCCACGTCCCCACCTACAAGCCAACGTCTTCTTTCAAAAATACAAAATCCCATAATAGGATTACGGAATGAGAAATTTGTTGGAATAGCACATGTGTTGATAAAAGTGTTATGCACCGACGTGCCATTGTCCCATTCAGCCATTCTGCTTGCGGCCTCACCGACAAGAACTCTTCCGTTTCTGACATTGTCAGCCCAGACGACTTTATTGTGCGCCCCACTTTCGCAGCTTGACATCAATCCAACTCGAAATTCGAGGGCCCAACAATGGCCGCCCAGAAAAAACCCAGCATCATCCCTACCCACCCACGTCGAGCAACAGACACCTGGTAAGTGCTTCACCGCACAAAATCGATCACAGTGCCAACGAACGAAAAAACAGGCCTAAAATGCCCTTTGTTAGTTGACGCACACACACATAGAGGCAGTGCCTATTCGCGTCGAGAGGAGAAAAGATTTATTGGCAGCACACAGGAATCGTGCGTATCCTTGACGTATCGTGCATACATTTCACTAATTAGAAAGTAAATACCATGTGATTTGATTTCAGGCTTCCGAGGTGGGGGTGCACACATGGCATTCCTTCCCAGTAGTACTGATACTCAACGGGAGGCTTTATCGCGACGAATGAATGGAAAGTGGCATTAGTTAATGCCGCATCCCTGAAGGGTGTCTACTGTCGGACCGGCAGCCAGCCCAAACCTACGGTTCAATCTTGATCTATGAAAATCAATTTGCGTTAAGTGCTCATATATTTGCCAAGAGGCGAGATATTGCTTCCTCAGCACGGCGGCGGCGTCACTGCGTGGGTAATATCTTTGATCCTGCTCCATGCGGCGCATGAGAACGAGAACGACTACACCTCTGGTCTCAGTTGCCAGCAACACTCCCTGGGTGTTGTTGTATTGTGCTGTCATCGTCCTTCCGGCACGGTCCCATGTCGTCTTTGTCATCATCGCTATCATTGCTGGAGTTCCTTAGTAAAATGAAATTTTCTACGAGGAAGGACGAGAGACAGGGCTGGGCAGAGTGTGCGGCTACATGAAGTTAGATTTGACAGCAACGATAACCATCCCCGAATGGGTTGCCCCGGAATGTGTCTCTTCGGCTGGGGTATGAGTAGTGGGCCGTTGTCGGCTGTGGGCGGCCACCCGCCAAGGCTAATGTGCTTTGTATATTTCGGCGAAGAAAGTGCTACCGACGGTGGCGCCGTCAACAGTGGTATGACGGCTAGAGTGTGAAAGGATGAAGTAATGGCATAAAAAAGTCGTCCCAAAAGAAATCTCCTTTATATCATGTACAATGCCACATTCTCCAGTGCAGGGGATGGATCCGTTTAATGCAAGCACTCGGTCTCCCTGGGATGTTTTGGGGAGATAAACGTTTTTTCATTGCCCGCCCATTGATTTATGAGAGGGACGTCGGTGGGGGGTGGACGTGTCTGTGCAACCAATTTGTCGACGTAGTTCTTTTTGATGAATATATCCCACCAGGAGTACTGATGGCGGCACATTCACCTTCCACCCAGCCTGGATGGGGGAAAGAACGTGGCGGCCTGTCTAAATACTGACGCCGATGGGATGAACTGGTGCAAAGCCCTGCCAATTGTTTGGCAAATTTAAATTGACTGAGAGGATTGAAAGTGAGCCCTTACCGGCGGTGGGCGGGTTTCATCACAGACTTTCGAGAATTTCGAGCCGATGGAAAAAATTATATGGTTTCATTTCGGCAGGGCAGGGCACAAACGCTTTTAGAACAAAATGGTTTTTATGGAGCCAGAGCTTTTTTTTATGTTACTAGAGGGGTCTGAGGAGATGTGATAGACGTTTAAGTGGCAACTCAAAAAATGATGGCACCGCACATGGGGGGTACTGCCAAGGACACCGAGTGTGTCGAAATGAAACTGTGGACCCCGCATTCGTTTAATAATTTATACCTTCAAGAAAACTTAGCCGAAGTGATTGAGGTATTTGTTTAGACTAATCGCCTGCCACGGTTAGATTAACATCTTGTAAAATATCGGCGGTATCGGTTTTACGAGCGTTGCAACCAGGTATCAAGTTAATTGCTCACAAAGTGCTCTTGTCACCACTCGCTTCCTTCAAATTATCCAAGGTATGACAGACTACATTCGACTCACCAGGCGACTCACCAGGCCGGCCACCAGACGTTCGCATACTGCCATCATGCAGTGAGAAACACGGCAGTCAGCGAGGAACTCACCATTGAGGAGCTGCTTCTTCGAACGGAGAGGGCTTTCCTTCGGTCTTTTGGTCACGTGGCACGAATGCCATCACGACGTCATTGAATGCTATTCCATCAGGTAGGCGACCGCTTGGCAGACCTAGGACGAGGTAGTTGGACCATAATTGGGCGTAACTCCTGATGAGTTGATAGCGGAGGATCGAGTTGTCTGGAGATCTCTCGTGGGTGGTTTACCCCTTTAGCGGACTATGTGGGTCAAAAGATGATGATGACGTCTGACTACAACTAACACCAACTATCCCGTAGGTTGTGCTGAAGATCATCTGAGTAGTACGAATTTCGTCATGGTCCTTTACCGGGCGCCATTACTGCGATCTAACAATATGGCGGCAATTTAATTTCAATACACTCAGAGAGATACTTTTTTTAAGGTCGGTAGAAATATTGCTTCTTTGAAAGTCATGCAAATCTTAAGCGTACCTGTACATTCATGTGCAAGAGCTTACAGAGGAACATAAAGAAGTTATAATGCATTCAAAAAAATTCGAAGGTGATCACCAATATTTGTTGTCATTTAAGCTCGCTTGGATCCCTCCCTCAGATCATACTTTAAGTCTGAACACCGTACACTGTACGGCGAATCTTCAGATGGCTTCAAGGTGAGCGATGGCGTGTTCGCGGGCGTCTAGTTCAAGGATCTTGTTAGGCATTCCGACTAACAAATCACTGTAGCATCTTTCAGGTAGCAGTCATTTATTCTGACAGTCATGCAGCGATCAAATCTCTGATTGCTGTCACTTTCAGCTCAAAGACTTCCCTGAATTGGCGTCTATCAACGGGATGGCCAACTACAAGCACGCTAGAAAGGGCATAGGTTCTGTACTCTTCCCAGATTTAGACCTGCTATCCATGACTAGCGGAATCTAAGA
Organism: Eristalis tenax; assembly: GCA_905231855.2. Classification (NCBI taxonomy): domain Eukaryota; kingdom Metazoa; phylum Arthropoda; class Insecta; order Diptera; family Syrphidae; genus Eristalis; species Eristalis tenax. Next base: position 60,165,549 of record HG993125.1, on the reverse strand, counting down.
ACAATCATTGGCTTTATAACCGGGCATTGTGCCATTGAAACACACGCCTCCAAAGGAGGCCTTCCCTGCAATGACTTTTCCCGAAGCTGTAGAGACATCTTTGATGCAATTGCAGCGATCAATCCGCCCATCGAAGAAGTGACTTAGACGTCTTCTACTTTAACAACAGACACCTCCGCCGCTTTATCTATCCAAAGGACTAATGGTTTGCAGAATAGGATCAATCAGATCAGCGTGGTAACACAATTGGTCTACCCTGGTGTGGGTGTGACTGCTGTCAACCGTGAGCCACTCCAACCTAACCTAAGCTCGGCTATATTGAAGTACCTCACTGCGAATGAGTTCAAATATAGCATGATTATTTACATGCTTGTGAAAATCTAAACAGAAAAACGAGCAAAGAATGCGAAGTGCTTCCAATCGTACCTCTACCCATCAACCAAAAAGTGCATGCTTCTTCAGACAAATCGGACTCGACTGGGAAAATGCTTGTATTTCCATATGGATGTCAGTTTCAAGTAAATATCAACAAATAGTACTGTGATACAAAAATAAAGTGAAACGTACATTCCTGGCAAAGAAACGTAGATAACGTTGTTGAAAACCTTCCTTGACCAGGCTACGTATCGAAAAATACATATATCTACAAGGCAGATGAAGCGATTTGGCCCGAGTCGATGAACAGAACGCCAATGAATCACAGATTTATAAAAATAATCATAATATGCGTAGAGAGCAAAAGTCTAGATTCTTAGCAATCACTCGCGTAGTTCGGTCTTCTGTTGTAGAACGAGTGGATGGGACCAACAGCTTTATGCGGACTCCGAACAGCCTCTTTGAGAAGCTTTTTCTAGACAGTTATACTCTTTGATCATTACACTGGTCAACAAAAACAACAATTTTTCACTTTCTTTCGGAGCAAAAGTTATGTGACTTGTGATCGTTGGAGCTCATAGAATCAGGAAAATTATGTAAATGGTCAGGTCCCATCGGGATTTTGTGAGAAAATGCTTTTCAGAATTCATGAAATGAACAGAGTAAAAGTTTAGTCGTTTTTTTTTTTTTGGAAGCATCTACATTACGTTCATAAGAAGACCTGGAGTCCCTCTTATAAGCGATCAGCAGTAGTCTGCCAACATTGATGGTTCCCATTTTCCTTTGTACCCTTTTTCTATTGCAGGGATGTCTTGGTGGAACCTTTCGACGTGCTCATCGCTTTCATCACCCATATTTCCTGGAAAGAAATTGAGATGAGAATGCAACAAATGAATTTTTAGCGACGTGTTGCATGCCATTTTGTGATAAGCACCTAGTATGCTTTTACATCATCAGTCTTATTTATACCGAGGAACTTTTCTCTCACTTTCACAAAAGAAAGCATTTTTTTCTCATGAATTTAGGGTAGGTATGGATGATGGATCTTTTATAAGCTTTCTAATGTCTGGACTCACAAAAATACCCTCCTTAATTTTTGCATCGCTTAGTGATGGGAACTTTTGTTTCAAAAAATTAAAACCAGGTTGGTCTTTCTTCATTGCCTTCACAAAGTGTTTAATAAACCCCAATTTGTTATGTAATGGTGTGCTCTTCTATCCTACTCACACAAAAAACAAGAAAATTTTGTACAACCTAGTTGTAGGCGAAGAATTAAATGCGCACATTTTCCGCAATTTTCTCCAATATATATTGGGTTTATAACTTAATTCAAAATTTGAACGTCAATAAGAAGAACATGTACAACAGTATTATTCAAAGTATTGCCCATCTGAAGCTATGACTTTTTCCCATCTTTCTGGCAATTTGTGGATCCCATCCCAAAAGAACTGCGCCGGCTTGGCAGCGAAGGCAATTTTTGATATTCTGCTCTGATGTGAACCGGATTTCAGTGAGGGCGTTCTGCATCGACCCGAACAAATGGTAGTCAGAAGGGGCAAGGTCTGGCCTATAAGGCGGGTGAGGTAAAACTTCCCATCCACCGTTTTCCAAATGGTTCTCAACCGGAATAGCAACGTGGGGCCGAGCGTTGTCAGGATGGAAAATTATTGCCTCGTGTCTGGTCGCATGTACCGGGCGTTTTTCGGCTACTGCTCTCTTCAAACGGATTAATTGTGTTCGGCAGCGTTGTCCATTGATGGTTTCACCTGGTTTTAGTAGCTCATAATACAGCACACCCTTCTGATCCCACCAAATACAGAGCATTACCTTCGCGCCATGGATATTCGGCTTTGCCGTTGATTTGGCTGGTTGGCCGGTTTTCACATATGATTTTTTGCGCTTGGGGTTGTCGTAATGAATCCATTTTTCATCACCAGTAACAATCCGATACACAAATGACTTCCTTTTGTGGCGTCGTGTGTGTCGTGTCCCCATAAAAACACTTTTTCAGGAACAAAGTTCGGCATATTTGAGTGAAAAAAAATGATTGTTGTTTACGCTTCAAATGAATGACATATACTGAAATGACGTACAATGACAGCAGCTTTACATCGCATGTTCTAATGGAATAATACAAGTTGCGCCATCTCTTAGCAAACGAATTAAGTTATAGACCCAATAGTACAAAGCACAAACAAGTTAGCACTTTAAAAAGAATTCAAACATTGCAATAAATAAAGAAGGTAATAGCATATTTTGGTAAGAAATAGATACAGACGCAAAAGAAAAAATAAAAATAGAGATAAAAACTGAGTACATAATAAAGAAAAAGGAAAGAAGTGAAAGAAAGATAATGGTAGAGGACGGAGGTAGTTAGGAAAGGGAAGAAAAGTATTGAACAATGGCACACTTGAAGCGTTTGGCGTTAATGATTGTTCTGATATTAATTCGTAAGGGGTTCCATAGTTGTACGGCATAAATGAAGAAAAAGCGTGATGAAATAAGAGTATGTGTTCTGAGAGATTGAGCAAAATTGAGTTTTTCATGAAGGTACACTGGAGTCTTATTCAATATGATTTTAAGCAGGAATATGCAACTTTCGGCGTTAAAGTCCCAAAGAGAACTTCTGACGGCATCATTGAGAGTTACTTCCAGCTTTCGTTGGGCAAAGGAGTCAAGTTTACAGTATACAACTTCAGCACAGAAAATACGAGATAAAATAAGAGAAGGAATAAGTTTTCGTCTGGTATCAGTTTCGGTATAACTATGTCTCAACCATATAACACAGTTTGCGTGGTCGTAACCAGACAATTTAGAGCTGATAACAAACCGAAGACTATTAGCTCATTCAACCATGTCGAGTTTATCTCCCGATATGAAGACACATAGCAGGGCGCTCACATTTTCATTAGTTTTGGAGATAGGAATCACCTGCGATTTTTTTGGGTTCAAATTTAACCCATTGTCAATAGACCAATGATGCATTCCATCCAAATCATAATTGCTAGCATTCACAAGGTCAACGATATTATTGTGACTCGTTGTTAACATTTGGACACTATCTGCATACAACGGAACAGTTTAATGTTTACTCACTACTGGTAAGTCATTTATAAATTGGGAAAAATAATGGGACCTAGAATTGATCCTTGCGGAACTTGCAGAAGTGCTGAGAAGGCATCACAGTTGACTACTCTTTGAAATCACATAGAAAACTTTTAGTCAAACGCACTGCACTGTCACCAAATGAAAAAATATTTTTTAGCTTCCAGCTAAGTATTTCATGTTTAATTTTTTCAAAGGCCTTAGAGAAGAATGCGTGTCGTTGTGTTCCTAGGAGCATACGATTATTTTTTCCATTATCTGCAGGTCGAGTACTATAAGAAGCAATATTCAGTACGTCCGAGTCTTTTTCGCTGTTGAACAGTGATCAGTGACTCGAAAGGGGTGGGGCGCGGTGTGAAAAAGGCTCAAGTGCGTAGGGATCGATGCACCAACCCACAACGCCACGAACGCCACACACAGACTTGTCCATTGACAATTAGTGACCTTTCTGGTCCTGTTGACCTTTGACTTGCAACAGTCTAAATCAGAATTATGTGCTGACTCTTCGCTCGTTAATGCACCTCATCTCACAACATTGCTTTCTCAAGACCATTTCGCCAAATTTTCAACTTATATCTTACTATGACTATCGTACTGCAATGTGGATGGCACAGGGGCTGATACAATTTCAACAGCGATTGTAATACAAGATCCACACAAGCACCCGGAAAATACAAAGTCTGATGCTTTATCTGGTTCAGCGGAATGACTGCCCGTATATTTCGAAAATGATATCGATCATCTTTTTTTATAGTAATTCATAACCCTTTTTGCAAAAATGCACAAGCCGTTGGATGGCATGTGGTTCCAGCAAGTGCTTTCCCAGAATAAAATTGAATCAAACTAGAAAGTGCTTAAATTTCGTAGGAATTTAAATTCTCTTACTCGCATCCCTGAAAATAAATATTTGCTCAAGGGGCAAGTGAAACTTTAGGACAGTCGAAATCGGACTGGGTACCTGGCTGCAGTGAGAGACTACCGACGAACCGAATAATTATGAGCTTCAAACTGATAGACATGAGCATACATTTTATTCAACATATGTATGTGAAGTGAGATGTGATGATGGGCGTGAATGAAAGGAACATGATTCATGTTCAGTCTACATTGAGTGCTACTTGAAGTCAGCTTATAGATGCATTTTCTGCTCCATTAGGGGAGTAGTTGAAATCAATGTTCTCGTTTGTAAGACAATCAGAACAATTCCAATTTGCAAATATAATCGTCTGTAAAACCTAAATGGATAGACACCGACTTGTAAAGGGTCATCGATTATATTTCTCGGTTTCTCGGTTGATTTTATTTATAACTTGGATTGGGTGTTAACACATGCCTAAATTCTCCATCCATTATTTCGACCCAATGTAGCCTCAAATTTCCTGGAATTGTTTCAATTAGCTAACACTTTGGATCCAGACTTCTTCCACAAGTTTGGACCAAAATGTGTATAGTGGGGATTACTTCAATTATACAATACCATGGTCTGTTAGATGAAAGCTCAATTTCTCCCAATCATTTGTATTTTTAGTTTACCTGTGATTTGTTGTACTCTCCGAGCTGCACTCAGGCCAAATAAGAATAATGCGGGGGGCGCTATAGTCCGACATGGGCGCAGTTTCTAAAGCAAGCACACGTGGCTATTGTTGTCTTTCTCGAGTAGACAGCACGTACAGTTTTTGGGCGGACTACGATCGACGAATTATGCTCAACGACACGACGAAGTTGGAGCCGTGAATTATCGAAGATTGGTTGTGGCGAATATTGAACCGAGGATCACCAGCGCAGAGTCGAGGCACTTACTATTCCACGTTGGCAGATATGTAAATTAAAAAAAAAAACGAATGCACTTAACTTAATAAAAAATAAAGACAACAATTATAATACAATATTTGGCTCGCACGGGTAGACCAGTGGCAAATTAACGACCACGTATTTTGGTGGCTTCCTCTTTTATACGATGTTTCCATGCCCATTTTCATCATGTTCTATCAGCTGTATTTGTATTGTTGTAGATGATAACGAGGCTTGGTTCGGCGGAAAGGTGCTTTGTTTCCTTTGGACTATGTTCCTGATAACTTGTATATAAGTTAAACTAATTAATTGTTAGCTTAAATTATGAGAATGATGAGAACCTCTTTATTACGTGAAGAGGATCAGGTGCAACCGACGCCAGGTGCAGTACTGCCATGTCAGCGGTACGCCTAGCTGGATGACTGCAGGACTTGTTGCCGTGGGAACAACGCTGCGTAAGCTGCTGGCTAGCTGTTATCTAGTGCGATGGTAAAATTCAATGTCAATACTAACCGCTTCGTGGGAACGATGCCGCGTCAGCGCATTGTTCGGCGCGTGCATTACGTCCGGTTGACATGAATGTGAATGAACATTTTGGGTGTTAACTTATATGTGACTTACATGAATAGCATCCTTAACGCCGATAATGAAAGAAATGTCATAAATAGGCTTGAAGTCAATGGGATTACATTAACAAAGCCAATGGACATTGCAAATCAATTTAATAAATTTTCTAGCACTATTTCTTCGGATATATCAACTGTTCTGCCTGCAAGGGAGATCTACACTTTGAATGCTTCTCAATTTCCGTAAATTCTTACCGAAAGAAGTCCCAACAGACAAAGAAAAATTGGACGTACCCTTCATGCAGAGCTAAGATGTTCAACATCTTTTTATGTAAATGTATAATTCAGTTGAAGAATCATTCGCCTCTAGCCAATGACATACAGAATGACTCCTACTTTAGAAAATGTTAATTTAAAAACACATGTAAATTTAATATTCTTAAAAAAAACAGATTAATTGATTAACTGATGTCCCAGAGTTTCAGCAAAACTCGCAGGCATTTAGGGTATATGACTCCACAAACATTTCAACATCAGCACATGCTGATTTATATTAGCAGGATGTGTACAAACACAAGGCAACTGTTGAGTGTGACAGCCCATCGATCTCACTATTTGGCTACTCATTGTTTAAGCCTAAGTGGCCTAGATCCCCCAATTTCGTCCACAAATGACAAGGGCAGAGTAGGGTGGGGAAGGGGCTGGTAGTGACAGCCAGCACACTACTAATACCCACAGTCTGTCGACCACTCCAGTGCCGTGGACTGGACCAGATTTGAAAACCAGATAAAAGAGTATTAACTTTGCTTTCACTGTGACTCGAACCGGGGATCCCACTAACCATGTGCAGGCACTTAACCGACTGTGCCATCCAGTTGTCCGCAAATGACAAAATTACTATTTTGTGTTTGGAAATGGATTGGTAGTTTTCAAACGATGTGACGTACTTCGGTATGTTGGAGTAGCTGACGTGGTTAATGCTTTATTGCCTATGTCATTCCCACGAATAATCAACTGGTTTTTGTAATTCATAATGTTTTCTAATTGCAGTAATCCACTCAAAGCTCAACACCTTTCAGCTCATACAACAGCGACGGACTTATGTGTAAGTATTTAAATGTAATTTAAACGAATAGGTGCATATATTAAATGAGCATTAGCTCAGTGAAGTGGCAAGTCTTTATCCGATTTTGTTTCATAATTAAACCACACGGAAATCGACACAAGCACTAATTGATTCAGTGCGAAATCACTTGTAGCACATGTAGATTAACTGCATATGTTCGATAGCAAAATATTTTCGCAAAACTATTTGCAATTTAAATAGATTCGATTGATTTATCGAATGCATCGTAAGTGCTTGGGTTACAGCAGTTAATGCAATCATTTTTGTTAACCCTTGCTATGGCAGTGTGACAAGCCATTTAATTCCTCTTAAAATTCAAAACTGGTGTTTTATGTCATTTTAAGTCAGTGCATTGGTCTTTACAAGTCGCTAGATGCCATGTTTATAAGAATCAAAAACAAAAAAATTTAAAAAAAGTCAGAAAAATATATAAAAACTAAGCAAATTACGAATCTGTACTGTTAATCTAGTGCGTAGGTTCATGGTGTAAGGAAGATAAGGTGTGCTGGACAGTTCAATTGAGACCCTGCCGGACGTCATCGCGACGATTTCTACGTCAACAAAAACTGAAAGGGGGAAACAAATAAAAATTTTTCACATACAATACGGATTCGATTCGCGCAACAGCCTCATCAGTATATACCACTCACTCTGGAGTACCTCAAGGTTCGATATTGGCTCCCATTTTATTTAATATTTTCATGTCCGACATACCAGTACTTAATGGCAACACTTTCCTAGCTTTGTTCGCTGATGACACAGCCCTGTTTTCATCCGATATCTTAGCACAGGACACGCTTACTTCTCAATGCACTCTCTTCAAAATGCACTTAATGCGTTTCAGTTATTCTTCTTCAGATGAATCTCAGGCTATGTGGTTTACTCGACGCAGAAAACCACAATTCCTACCTCAAACGAACCTACAATTGAACTCGACCAGCATCGAGTGGTCTGAAAGCTGTTAATATTTAGGAGTTACTTTCGATAAAAAAAAACTCACATTTGAAAAACATATATCGAGTAAAGTTCAGAAAGCTAATCTAATCATTAAAATCCTAAATCCCTTTATCAATCGTAAATCAAAACTTGGCCTTGATAACAAACTACTAATTTTCAAAACGATTTTTCAACCAGTCTTAACTTACAGGTGCACCACCGGTGTGGGCCGATTGTCTCACATTAAAAAACTACAAATGTGTCAAAACGAGGTGATAAAGCTACTGTTAAATCTGTCCTGGCATTTCTCTACTATGAGGCTCCATGAAAAAGCAAATGTAAATACCATGTCACATCTCATTGATAAATTACACCACAATTTTTGAAGCAAATGCTCTCATTCTGGAGTGAGCTTATTCGCAACGTCTTAAATTAAGGAAAAATCAATCATATCTTAAAGCTTTAATATAGCTATATCGTTCTTGCATGGTGCATAGTTGGGCCTAGGTGCAATTAAGCTATAAGAGTCATTAGTTGATTATAAATTCACGTTTAAGCTCTAGTTAAACAGAATCATAATGGCAACTGAGACGATGATGGTGAAAATTGAGCATCGCGCTGTAATTAAATTTCTCAGTAAGCAAGGAAAAAGTAAAAAACCTATTCATGAAGAGATGGTGGCTGCTTACCAGGGTTCCGCACCTTCATTATCAACTGTGCAAAAGTGGTCAAGTGAGTTCAAGAGAGGCATAGAGAGCATTGAAGACGACCCCCGCTCCGGCGCCCCGGCTACTGCTTGTACTGGAGAAAGCATCTAAGAAGTCGAAAAACTTGTTCTTGAGGATGCCCGAATAAAGGTGAGAATGATGGCAGAGATCACCAAGCTTTCAATTGGTACCATTCACACCATTCTTCATGACCATCTAAACCGTTCAAAGGTCAGTGCAAGGTGGGTGCCACGAATGCTCACAGCGCCTCAGAAAAAAGTGAGAATCGCATGCTGTAGAGAGCTTTTGGAGAAGTGTAGTGAGAACGCGGACGGTGTTATGGATCGAATTGTTACTGGTGATGAAACATGGGTCCACCACTATGACCCTGAAAGCAAGCAAGAGCCCATGCAGTGGCATAGAAAAGGAACAGACCCCCCGAAGAAGTTCAACGTCACTCCGTCTGCTGGGAAGCTCATGGCCACAGTTTTTGGGACTCAAAGGGAATCTTGATCATTGAGTACAAAAAAAAAAAAGGTGAAACCATCAACGCCACATCCTACGCTTCCACTTTGCATAATTTGCGGGAGGAAATTAAAAAGAAAAGACGGGGTAAACTCGCAGCGGGTGTGTTGCTTCTTCATGACACACGGCGCGAGTTTCCAAGGCTGCTGCGCTGCTGCTCGTATATACTTTGAACTATCTTAGTTGTAAAGAACTTTTGTTCTTTATCTCTAAAATAATACATGTCAGATGTAACTAAAACTGTAAAAATCGAACTACAAATAAATTGAACTTGGAACTTGAACTAATATATCCGATTTCTTTAAAAAATTAGGCATATTTTTTTTCTATGTTCTAAAATTTAGTTTTCAGACCTAAAAAAGCGTTTTTTTTTTTGGTTATTAAAATGGGTATTTTCAAATAATTGGCTACAATTTCTCATATAAAAAATGCGACCCGGTAAGTTCAACAACCTCCGTAGATGCAACTGCCTTAATTTGTATTAGTTGCATGAATCGAGTTTGTACTGTAGTCAAAAACAAAAATTTACTTTTCAACATTTTCACACTCTTCTGCAACAATTCAATGAACATTATGGCATTTTCCTTTATAATTTGCCTTCTGTTAATTTTATTAACATTATTTCATGTTAGTGTTTTTCACCACTTTTTTATAACCGAATTTTATTGTGATGCAAGCTTAAGAAACGGACCCTGCGTGACGTCACAAAGAGATGGCGGTCTTGAAAAGCCATTTATTATCTATGATTTTGAATATTTATTAACAGCAGCACATAATATTCATTGAATTGTCGTTTGTGACATTTCTGTCATATTGCGTTATAACACGTATATGAACCGCAGCCAGTTCATGGCCATCATGTAAAGAAATCTAGTGGAGGCACGAAAATGCATGTCCAAACCTACATCGTGTCGGAGAATCTTGATTTTACGACATGACATGAGATTTGACGTTTCCCCCCCTTGTACGACTTTGTTTGTGGGGATTGGTAAACAATGAGTGTAAAAGCAGAAGTGTTAGCGAATGCAATTTTTTGACATAATTTTTAGTGTGATCCAGGGTTGCCGGGATGCGACTTGAGTCGCAATGTAACACTTGTTAAGACCACGAGTCTCGCCGGAATACCATAAAATCACTCCGGCGACTATTTTATATGAAACATATTTCTTCCACAAAATACGTAAGTTTTGAAGTTTGCTTATGAAAATGAATTCAACTAAATGACTGCACCACTCCCAAGCAAGATAAAGCGTTAAAATTAGTAGCGATTTGGAACAATTGCCCGAGACCGAGACACTTTTTGTTTTCGGCGGCAACACTGGTGAAATCTACAGGGTGGCGAATGCATCGTGCTACAAAAAAAAAAAAAAAACTTAAAAACTTTTTTCTGTGAGTAATCGGCTTATTACTTTTCTTTTTATTTGGCTAGAGCCCGTAATGGGCAAGGGCCCAGCTTCAAAGCAACCACTCATGTTGTGCGTGCTATTGTTCCATCACAACTGGAAGGGACCTACAGTTTTTTGCCGACTCCGAACACAGCCAAGTTAGGAAGCTCTTTTTTCTGTAATGTTATGACTCTCTGAGCATTGTCAGTGAGTCGAAAGAGGTGAAGACGTGAAAATCATCTTCGCTCGTACCGGCCAGGAATCGAACCCAGACAGGGAGTTTCAGTTGCGTAGGGGTCGATGCATATACCCACAGCAGCACGAATTTTATTCGCATTCCAAAATGGCCGACAATAACCCTGGTCAAACAGGACGCTTTTTTCCAGTGAATTTAATAACTTGCGTATATCTCGCGCAACAGTTCATCAAGACCTTCGTTTGCTCCCTTTCATTATGTAGGTTTCCGGGCGAAACTCAGCGTTCTTTTTCCAAAAAACAGGCCTCTGTTGACTTACGAACACCCGCGGGTTCGTTCACGATTTCCTCACATCTGAATACATAAAATACAAACGTACGCATACCACTTCAGACAGCATTCTCATTAATGAAGGATGTTCCCCCTTTCAAATACTTTTTTTTGCATTTTTTCACTTCCTTGCAGTCGTGCAAATATGAGAAGTTGCTACACAAAATTCACAGCTGCCCTTTTCAAGTCGCGCTCATTGATTACCTCATTTGTTCACAGAATTCTGATTAGAATCCTGATTAGAGGATTCAATAGTAATTAGTTGCCACGCCTTATATTCACATTCGTTTTGCCTTGCGGCTATACCCGCAAAAGTTACTACAAATGCTGGCTATCTGACCCCCACTGAGAGAGGATCGCAATTAATCAGACATGTTTCAATTGAAGCCAATCGCACGAACGCGGCCTGCTGCACGAAATACTTGTCGGGGAAATGTTGACGCTCTGTAATGAGATGGTCAAAGGCCCGCCTGATTACATCGGGCCAAATAAAAAGAGATACATTCAAGCACTTCCCTTCAATTACTCGGAAACCCTTCACAAGACCTTCGGATGCGTAAAAGTTAATTAACACTCAAAGCAAAGCCTTTGCGTTGCCCCCTGTTTGTGCTGAGAGGTCTGTTTCTGTTCGGTTGAAAGGAATTTTTCATGGCGAAGCGAAGACCTCGCCTCGCAAATTGAAGCTTTTAAGCCACTCTCCATTGCTATTTAGACGCACCACTCAAAAACTACGTTTGCTGCCCACAAAGAACGCTTGCGGTTATGTGCTGTGAACACAAAAACGACTGGCAATTCGACCACGTTAAGTGTGTGCTTATGAGTCACACTTTGTGATTATCCCAAGATCGCAATGAAAACTGCTAAGAGCCGATTCCGGAATATTGTAATGCCGCCCCAGAGAGCAGCCAGTCATCTTGATTGTGGACGTTTCTGCGCAAACTTTATTGACTGCTGACATAAAATTCCGATCAAAAGCTTAATGAAACATAAATATTCTCGCGTGTATCCATCAATTATTCCTGCCGCCATCACGCCGCTGCGCGTGTAACAGCGCTCCATTTAACGTGCCTTTCATGACGCGGAGAAAAACTCATTTCTACCATTGTCCTCTTAATTTACACACTTATCTGCAGCAGTTCATCTCTGGTATGGACACGTTAAATCAAAAGATAAACGTTCCACTGGCCCACTACTGCATGATGCATTTTCAATTCGCCGGCTATAATTAATAGATAAAAGGCGAGAGTAATCCTGTGCAGTGTGCATGCTGCTGGCGGAGAGCGGGGCGACAGCTGAGCGTATCTCCGAGCTACATTAAAGGCTGAACTGCTTTTAATGTCCTTATTAAAATATCAGCCGGTGCAACGGTCACATTTAATTTATGCTGATCGATCGAGGGGAGGAGGAAAAAATGCACACGAAATCGTTGCCAAAGGACATTATGTGCCATGAGCTGTGAAAGGCGCTGGCGATGGTTTATTTAATTACATTTGCAGCACCTGGACGTATGCGCTCTGTGTGGTGGCCTCTTGAGCCTGACTGACTGTGCTGCATTGGGTGTTTGATTGCAGAGATGTTTTCAGTTTGACGGTGCTTATATGTTGCCTAGTGGCTCATTACCGTCGATATTTGATTGATGTGAACCGATTGGAGACTCATGCGTGCATCTCCAATGCAGATTCAAATTACAGCGTTCAGTTGATTGCGTAGAGATTGACTCTCTCGCTTGGCAAATTTTACACTTCGAAAACCATGGTTTCCCATCATCATTACGATTTTAAGTTCAACAAGTTGCAACACATGTGTACACACATCGCCCATTTCGGAAATATCCCCCACAAATGTGTACATCTTGCCGAGCGGTTAAACGACTTCCACTTTTGGGCTAATAGATATCACAAACTCACACCGTTAATGATGATGACTATGAGTTGTGTGGGCACACAAGTCAAATCAACAAAAAGGTGCTAAGCACTTGCGTCCGCAGAATTTTGACCTCAAAAACTTTATCCAGTTAGTCGGTTGAAGTGATTTTAAATTCCAATTATGACCGATAACGACTGTTAGCACACTCTTTAAGAGTTTAATGACACTCGCACTGAATGACGTGCTAATTGATTCATTCATTCTGTTGTCAACTGAGTGATCTCTGCTACAGGGTGAACTTTCTTGTTGGACAGGGAGATGGTTTTGTGTTGGTTGAGAGGGTTTTTTCCGAAACCGAAGATTGAAAGAAAACAGTCAATTTAATCAGTTGAGGCAAATGTCTTTCAATCTTCTTTTCAAGCTGGACCTGGGATGGGAGAGGAAGTCAATGAAAGGTGATTCCATTGGCAACTGATGAGAATGGTAAAAGTCTAAGATTGATTGGTATTAGTCAGTGGGGTGGTTACTCTTTCAACCTTACATCATCTCCAAATCAAACCGCCGTCAACAACAGGTCCCATGAAATGACGTCGGGAGACAAAGTCCGCGTGAGACACTGAGAGACCCGGTGTACTCAGATTTTTACTGAGAACATTCACGTTTTCCTTGTCGCAACGATACACACGCCGAATGCTCAACGATTCCAAGAAAATCACTCTCCGTCCAATAAACAATCACTTCACTTCACAACCAATGGACCACCAGATCGAACTAAAATATTTCGCAGCTGCAAAATGCTGACGCAGCAAAATTGACCAGTGTCGGCAGGGCATTAGGGGTAGCTTATAAGAATTGTTAGCCAGTCTATTTCATAAGAGGCCGCTCCTCAAAATAAAACCATTTTTTTATTCAATTTAAAACTTAAAAAGTTTCTTACGAGTTATTGCCAAACGATGTTAGACAAATCAAAAACTATCGGGTACAGCCCGTAAGAACTGAAGCCAAGAACATGCAACACCAGGAAAGTAACAATAAATTGTGAGACACTGTTGACATTTTCTGTTGACTTAAGTTTTTCAGCTGTTTTACAGTTAAATAGGTCCGGTGATTACAAAACTGTACTTGGTTGTGAATGCAGGCGTTGTGATTGCAGGCGTTGGCAGACCCAGCACGAGACGGTTGGACCAAGTCAAAAAATTCGCCTGGTAACGCTGGTGCATAACTCCTAATGAGTTAGAGTCGATGGCGGAGGATCTAGTTGCCTGGAGATCTCTCGTGCGTGATTTACCCCCGCGACCACCTGGAGCATGCGGGTCAGAAGATGATGATGATGATGATGACTTAATCCCTTTAATTTAGATCATGTCTGCCTCTACAGCGTTGCAAGTGCTTAAATAGCCCTGATTAATTTTGTTATATATGTGCCATTTTTTGCATTCCCAGTCAAAGAAAAATCATCAGCGCATTTGGATATAACAAGAAAAACAAATGTAAAATAGCGTATCTTAGTTTATCATCAGTCACACGCCCAGTACCTCATTCAGCTGTAATCCCAGGGCCAGTTTTCAAAGAACTACCTTCTTTATTACAAGAATACGAGTATGGTGGAGATCGAAGTGGTTGTGAAGAAGTGGATGAAGATTTTGAAAGGATTTTGGATTCGATTTTGGAGGGTGACTAAATTCGTAAGGGACTTTATCAGAACGAGCTAAATGATTTGGCCCAGGATTTGGGACTTTCTAAAAAGACTTCAGAGCACTTAGTCTCATAATTTGCTTGAAAACGGAGCTAAGGTATCCTACTTTCGATCAAAAGACAAATGGATCATCTGTGTTGATCTTAAAATGGTATGTTGGTATGTATTTTGTGTATGTGAGACAGTAGAGCTCGTGAAACGCATTGGGTACAGTCAAATTGGCCGTCAAGATCTAAACTCAAACCTGGTGATCCCAACATTCTACATCAGCCGCTGTTATATTTCCACCTCTGCATATAAAACTGGGCCTCATGCAGCTGTATGTTAAAGCTTTGTCAACTGAAGAAGACTGTTTCAAATACCTCATCTCAGCCTGTCTTTGAAAAGATAAGAGATGTGTCTGACGGTCCACAAATACGGCAGCTCATCAAAGAAGAACATTGGGACAATGACCGAACTCCAAGAGAATGCTTGGTTGGCATTCCAAGACATTGAAAATTTTCTGCATAGCCATCTTATCTTGCTGCATTCCCGCAAAATGAGCAGGGTGCGCGATTCCACCAAGATCTGAAGATCATGGAGGCACGGTATCACGGCATATGAGATGGACATCTAATGGCTGACTACTGTTGGAGCATCAGGCGAGTTTGTACGCAGAATGAACACTCCAGGAAAAGCTACAAGCGAAAATGTTTCCCTTAATACGTATATTTTCCGTCTTGCTGAAGAAGTTTACTGCTTTTGTGAATAAAATTATTTTCTTTGAACATTTTGTTTGGTTATTGTTCCCATAATTTTTTATTTTATGGGCATTTTGAACAAAACGATGATATCCTGTAGCTTTAAAAGTTGACGTGATAGACAAAAACTGTGATCATTTTCACATTCAGACGAAAAATAAGTCAAAAACAAGTGTTAGGCCAGTTTATTGTAAAACCACAATTGTAATTGTAAACATCCCTAGAAGACGCTCCCAGAAGGCGATTTGCGAGAAACGTCTGAAAAAATTACCATACAAACAATATTACTGTGAAAACGCGTTCGTATTTGTTGGAATTTGTATGCAAAATTCGGGGCAGGTTCAAAAAGGTAGGCCCTGGGCGGCACCATGCTAGGGGCGGCAATTTGGAGCCATTAAAAGTTTTTGTTTTCAATATCTAAGCTTTTCAAACGAATTTATTTACAAAGTTTACCAACTGAACAAATATCAACGCCGCACACAAGCATCCGGTCCATTTTATAACAATTTGATTGCGCTAGCAATAAAGCAGAAACCATACATCTCCGTGAACTATCAAAAATAGAGCAAAGTGAATACAAATCACAAATCACAATCGTGACACAACTTAGAAAGCCTTGCGAGAGATTAAGTGAGGGCTAGCGCAATAGCTTTTAAGGTACAGGGCGTCTTTTTCTCCATTTCATAAGAGGCGTTTGGATAACCTTGATAGTGCGGGACACAGCAATAAGGATTGTTGAAAATTAACTGTACCGAATTTTTGACAGCTGGATGTCAGTCGAGCAGAGTCGTGAGCACTGAGTCTGTTGTCCGTTTTCACAGTGCGACCTTAAGTATGGATCCATGGAGGATATCAGAATCAACCCAAATTTCGTTTTCACAGCAAAGTTTAGTGATAAATTCCACTTCATTAGTGGTTTAACTTAAGCCACCGATTGCCATGGCTTAAGTGTCAAGCCAGAGAGTACATAATTGCAATTCGTGTATTAAAATAATATTCATGTCAAAATAGAATTAGAGACAAACCCACATAAGCAACCAAATATTTACATATTATTTTTTTAGACGATTGTATGTAGCAGTTGTTTATACCTGCCCTTCATCAGAGAGGTCCCCGGTTCGAATCCAAGTGGAAGCAGAGTCAAAATGATTTTAACGGGTTTTCTAGATAGGAACGAGACTTTCAATGGAGTGGCCCATCGGTGGTAGTAGTCCGATCGGGGGTTGCTTCCTGGCACTATGGACACAGTCGTCATATCTGAGCATGGTGTTAAAAAAAGTTTTGTCTGGAAATTCAATTGAAGAGAACGCATACAAATTGATTGATGCACACATCTTATAACAACAGCTTTACCTGCATGAACGTGTGCTTGTTGAGATGGCGTGTTCTCTTTCCCCTCTTCAGGCAGTTTGATGCTTCGTGTCCAATCACAATCACACTTTTCATAGACGGCTAGCAATGACACTCAATCCATGGCTTACCTAACCCACCCTTAATTATTGAGTGTGAAAATGAAATCTTCTTGAGTGAAATTTAAGTTCGATCCTACACTTAACTAAATCAGCAGATAAGCTTGCCCTGTGAAAACGTGCATGCGTGCCATAAAGTTAGTTAATGAAAGTAAAAAATCACTGATTGTGTGTCGAGTAAGCACACTGTGCCTCAATTCATCCCCAAGTGCAACGCTTGTATTGAAAACGTCATGAAGATGTTACCCATTTAACGCGAACATGGATGGGAACGTTTTAATCCAAGGGGAAACAAACATTCACAAATCCCAGTTCCTAGTCCAAACTGGAGTGGTTTTCCACACCCCATGCACGGAAATTTACCCAGCATACTCCGCAAATACGCCAATTATCCTTATTTGTGTGTACATATAATTAGGAACGAAAATGTGTTTTTGCATTTGGGTACGTTTTCCAGTTATAAACAGGACTTCAAACTTTAATTAACCGAGCTCATGATTGCGTGTTGTAACGCGTGAATTCAAAAATAGAACTGAACATATTTTCCAATGGAAATCGATATCGCCATCGTGAACATTGTTCCGAATGGCACTTTAAATTGTTGGCAGTAACGCGAAGTTATGTTTCGATGTGAATTGAAAATGGGTTATGATAAGTGAGCGGTATTGATGGAATGAAAGTTGATCAATAATCAGGGTCTTATGCCCAGCTACACAGTAATGAACTTAAGTTCAGCCGAACCTTAAACCGTGTTCAAATTCTTGGGCTATCTCGTCCGGTTTCACAGTGAAATCTGAACTTCGTTTGTGTTATGCGATCAAGAAAAAAACCATTCCCCTCACAACTTGTGCTGCAATTCTTACTGGTTTGTAATTGCTCTTTAAAGTAGAAGTTAAAGCTCTTTAATTCGGAATTCTCTTATTCGGAGAACCAGTTTATTCGAAAAAAATAATTGTTCCGCTTAAAAGAGAATTTTCCGAATAAATGAGAGTCGGGTTTAAATTTTTTGTGTAAAAATTAAATAAAATTAGCAAAAATTAAATGACGCAATGATAAAAATCAAATATGTAGAACTCGGATACAATCATGAAAATGTCTATTGGGGGAGCCAAACAATTTTCGTTTAAAGTTCCTGCTTATTTTCATCAATAAGCCATCAATGGGTTGTTTTAGTGCACAAAAACCTCACATTAATTCGGAAAATTCGTTTAATTGAACTGAGACTTTTTACAGTATTTGCAATATTTTGTAGTATTAGAATACCTTTGGTTCAGTCCGCAGTGACGGAGAAAAAATCTGTAGAGTAGAACGGTCGTCAAAAAAGGGTACTTAAATTCAAGCCTTAAGAAATATTAATTAAAAAAAATCAAAAAAGTTCATTCTTTAAGTTTAAAAATATTTTTCCATAGAGAACTAGATTAATATGCTATATGTTATTAATTTAAAATAATAAAAAAAATAGGAATTTTTTTTCTTATTGTACAACCCATGCCATGGAGGGTTGGAGTAAAATCAAAAGGCGACCTACTTCCCTCTGAAAGATGGTAAGTCGTTTGTAATGGAATTTTTTAGTTCCACTGAAGTAAGTACCTCCCTATGGAAGATGCGTTCCCCTAATAAGATTCTATTCTCATCCTCTTCAAGATAAAGCTGACAAACAAGACACAGGTTTAATTTGTTAAGGTGATAGGTCAGTCCGCAGTGGCCAGTAAGAAAGCTCGTTAGAAAGTTTAACCGTTTGGTCTTACGCTATACCATGAACACTGGCCTAGACGAAGTTTGTTTTCCATGTTTCGTTAATCATAAATCTGCTGTTAAATTGACATCACAGTATGCTTCTGGAGCGGTGAACGCATATTCTGAGCCAGCTCTCTCGAGCTCATCTGCGGGTTAGTTGTCTGCAGTCCGCCTATGTTCAGGGACCCAGGCTAGTTTGACTTTGTTGTGATTGCCAAGGGATTGCGGAGCATCATAGAAACATCTGACTGTTTCGGAGTCCTTAAGGTTTGACGAAAATGCCTTTAGTGCTGCTTGGCTGGGGCAGATCTTGACGGCATGGATTTTGGCATGAAACACTATAGCACTCGACCTCTTTGGTACGGAAATCCTTGTGTTGCGTCCAACGATTCCTGCCTCTTCTACATAAACCATCTTGGATCCGTCGGTGTACCATACTAGACTTCTAGGGTTCAATGTCGGGACACCATTGAATCAGCTTTCGCGATCCAATTTTTCAATTTCGAAAAACCTACCGAAACAAGGCCCAACTATAGCTTCTAGAGTTGTTGTGGGGCGACATGCACTTGTCATTCGTTGCCATTTCTGTAACCTATTTGCCGTTGACTGTTGGCGTGTTTTAGGCCACCAGGCAACGGCCGAGTATGTGATGATGGGTCTTGCCAACCTTGGACAAAAATAGGAACTTACACCTATGATCAACGATTAAGTTCATGTATACAAGGTATTTTCGTTCATCATAATAGCTATTTATCTCGATTTCAAATTGAAGACCCAGTATAAAGAGAGTAAATATTTTTGAAATAACAATAATAATACATAATATGCGTGGCGCTACAGCTCGTAGAGGGCCTGGATTCTAAACAAAACAACCACTCGTGTTGTGCCTGCTATTGTTCTTTCACGAATGGAAGGGACCAACAGTTTAGTTCCGGCTCCGAAAGGGAGACGTTCTCAAGACAGTTATACTCTATGAGCATTGTCAGTAGCTCGAAAGAGGTCGTTCAAATTATTTTTTGCTCGTACCGGGAATGAAACCTGAGCTAGGTGCCTAGGATGCCGACGCACTACCCACAAAAAAGTGAATTAATTCAAAACTCTTATTTGACTAGTGAAACACCCAGTGGCCAAGTGAGGGGAGGGGGACCGGCCGACACTTTGCTAGGGTTTGGGACTGTTATTTTTCTTTTAAATGTATAACATTTACAAAACATTCAATCCAACGAACTTATTTCCAAAGTTTACCAGCAGTAATGGCAACCAACTTGTCTAAGCTGGCAGTCTTTTCTTAGTAACAAAATAATTGTTTTTTGTGAATACTATAGTTTTACTAACTTGGCTATGCTTAAAATACCGTCTAAATAAGGAATGAATACCTGCCTCTACCTAGTTGGCTCCATTATGTTATTGTGAAAAATCATGGGACAACACAAGGAAAATCTGACTATACAAATTTAAACTATCGATTTTATACTATTGATGCCTACCTATCTTGATAATATTGTTCTTGCGCTCGAAAATGTACCAACTTCTCAGCAAGCGCTCATCTTGTACCTGCTATTGTTATTTTCACGTATAGAAGGAACCTACAGTTTTATGCCGACAATTTGAGAAACTTTTTCTAGACAGACAATAATTACGCATTGAGTATTGTCACTTTGTCAGTGACTCGAAATAGGTGGGACCATAAAAATGATGTTGCTCGTGCCGGAAAACAAACCTGCGTAACGTAGTACGAAGAGGACGATGCACCGACCCACAACGCCACAGCCGTCCACCTACTTAATCCCAATTTATATTTTGACTTTATACTATGCCTCATGGCAATGAGTTCGTGGGTGACCTATCAGTATGAAGCCCATTTTCGTCGTCCTTCACGTACTGAACAGACCGCCAAATTTATTTACTGACATTCATATGAGTAGGTGTAACTGTTTAAAACAGTAGACACAGATTTTCTTTAGTGCGTTAAAAAATGATTATGGGCGGCATAAATTGGGTCTGCCTCGGGCGGCCCAAGCCCACGCTACGCCACTGGAAACACCGAGTTGATACAATTTTGTAAAATGGTTCAGGCATGATGTACATACATAGGACTGGGACCGAGACTCTAATCCAAGTTGTTTAGTTAACTGAAGAACACCAGACCACTGTTCTAATTATCTTGCCACAACCGTTCAAGAGCTAGCCACCAAGCAAGGAATGGTATTTTGCATTGTTACTTGGACTATGTTTAATGTATATATACAAGTTTCTTACAAGAATGTCTGTGAATATCTTTAGCTGCAGCTGAGGGACAAAGATGTAATGAATGGCATGTAGTTACACCCTAAAGTCAACATAGTGGGATTTCCCCTTAAAACAAAACAGATCTACCTCGATTATTGTCAAACATCACAGCAGCATTATCTGATGCAACACCAATACAATTGTTAAACGGTTTGAAAGGTCTTCAAAGCACTAAAATGTTGCACTAAAAATGGATTGAGCATCAAACTCAGGTAGTTCAAGCAAAAATAGGAGGTGTGAAAGTAATAGCAGAAGTATTTTCGGCAACGAGGGGTTATGTCCTTTGGAGCCATTATAGAGCACCAGTGCTGCTGCCGGTAAATGGAGATAGATGACAAGCTAAGAAAACGAACTCACAAAATCACTTCAGACAATCCACAACTAAGTGAAAGGCAAATAATAAAACAAACATGCTGATACAGAAACACCTTGTTGCTGCGTATAAAAAGGGACAGATAAAATGTCATCAAATGTCGAAAAAAAAGTGGAATAGAAGGAAAAATGAGGAAGGGATGGATTCCATTATCGAACGTCAGATGTATTGATAGCAAAATGCTCTCGCTCTCAAAAGGGCGAAAAAAATGCAGCTGTGGTCAGCTGTGTGTGTTGCCGCTGAGAGAAAAGAAATTCCGCTAGACCACAACCCAAAATCAGCTAGAAATGTGAGTTTCTGCATTGAAAAAATCCGCCAGAAATCGCTCAAATATTAAGAGCATTATAAGCCTTTAAAAAATAAACTAATTAAATAAAGTAAATTATTGAATGAAAAACTAATGAAAACTACAAAACAATGAACTCAAGATAAAAAGAAAATATGCAAGCGAAGAAAAAACAACATTTTGGCCAAAACAAAAAAGAATAGAAGTTATTCACTGCTTAGCTGGCTGTTACGTTTTACGAGTAAGTCAGTGTGTAATTTTTGTTCGTCTTTTCGATTTTAATTATGACGTGGTTTGGTACAGCACTCTCGTTCATCACTTGATTATTGCAATTAATGCCGCTTTCCCAGTTTGATTTTGACTTTGTTCTTTGTGCTAAAATTACGATCGACTTTGGCAGTGAGTCTTAAGCATGCAGCATTTTTAAAAGTCGCAATTTGTGTCCAAAACTAAACAGCATCTTCTGGGACACTCCATTAAATAAAGTCCATGTTGTGCCATTGCTGTAAAATCTTGTCTATTTTGTTGTCGTTGAATCCATGCGCTTTAGCCAGTTCAATTATACAACTCTCTTTATTTTGTTTAGGCCTATTCTCTTTACTTAAAGCCGTCATTTCCCCCAGAATAAGTGCTTGGTATTTTATGATGAATGCTTTATTACACCTAGAATTAATTCAGTCTGTTCAACGTGAGACTCGAAAAGATGCGAGATCTTCGAGATGACTCGAAGACGTCCTGAATAAGGTTTTGGCATTTATTGATCTTCTGTTTTCAAAGTTTCGTAGTCTTTTCTAGAATTTACAGCAGATGGTAGCACTATTCTGTTACAAATAGAGTTCCACAACTCTGCAGTATTAGAATTATCGCCTTTAGAAACCCAATTTTCACAACACTCTTTCTGGAATCGATTACAGTGATCATTGGACATTGCCTGAATTAAATCCGCTGGTTTTTTGACAGGACTTGCATTACTAGGTGTGGTAATGAAGAATTGCTGGAATCCAATCGATTTTATTTTAGCGATTTTAAAAAACCCCTAGTTCTAGCTGCAAAATCACTAGAACGGCAACCCTGACTATAGTGCTGAACTGAGATCTAAGCGGGAGTACACACTCCACTACAATGAGAAAGAATGAACACAGTTCAAGGTTTAAACCAGAAATGAAGTGTTAAAGAGACAGCCAACAACTAACTCGATTGCACCTTAACATTTTTGACAACATGTTTTTATATCGTTGTCTCAAAACAAATTGACCAATCGGAGAACGGCATTCGCATTATTTATATGTGATATATATATTCTTCGACGGGCAAGGGGACAATCAGCTGTGAAGTCGGCCATCTTTCTAGGACTTCATTTCACACGACTGAATTGCGCAGTTGGATAAGTACTTGTCCTTGGTTAATGGGGTCCGCGGTTCGAATCCAGGTGAAAGAAAAGTTATGCTTTCCACTGAACCGAAACCGCGAGGTCCAAAGGAACTTTTACTGAAACCTCAATAGGCCCTTTCAACCGATATTGAAGTGGTTTCGCTCTCAATTCTCAAGTCACTCTCTCTCGCAATTTATAAGTGCCCGCCAAAAGAAATGTCACTCGCTCTCAATTTTTAAATGGCCTCCAGAACAGCTGTTTGTTATCAGGACATAATAGTGTGAGAACACCAGAAAATAGACACCAAAATAAACTAAAATTTACACTGTAGGCTTATTCGGGTTCACAACCTCTCACGGACGGATGAACTTGAGGAGGATTTAATGAGATTTATCAGAAACCGCGAGGTTTCCAGACCCCGAAAATGTATTTCAGAACCTGGTAGGTTCGGAGAAAATTGATGGAACCTCGCGGTTTCGTTCCAGTTGGCGTTGGGATCAAATTCACGGCACTATCACTGGAGTAGTCGACTGTGGGTGTCATAATGCACCAACACGGGGTAAGTGCGCTGGTGAATTCACAAGCAGCCCCCTACCTACCTTGGACTTAATTGCTGCTTTCAACGAACCTGTGAAACCGAATAAACATTCATGAACTGAAGTTTAAACAACAGAGGGGAGTTTAAACTTACACTGCGAAACTGGGCATAGTGTTGTCAAAGGACTACGACAACATCTACTTGGCTGTGGTGACATGACCATTCTGTGAGCCAGAAATTATTAAGGTATTCAAATCTAGCTTCCAGAATTTCTTTTTCGATTTTGGTGCATACTCTACTTCTGCAAGTGTAATCCGTATTGGACAGCATCATCGAAATGACGCCTCTTAATGACCACGAACAAACCCGGCCCCATCCAAAAATGTTGGATACTCGCGGAGGTTTTCGAATTCAACTATGTCAAACTAATTTCAAAGACAAGATTACCGTTACCAATCCGCACAAATTGAAGCGCCGAACTTTCGATTTGCTTCCACAAAATCCCCTCGCAAATGAGTGTACACAGTCGACAATCTCCAGATGTATAAACCCACACCGAACTTAAATTGAAACTTAAACCAACAAAGATCCTGCACTCAAAGGCCAAGGAAACTTATTGCAGATCAGATGTGAAAGTGACCCACTGCGTCAGGGTAGTTTCATCCGAAACACGCAACGGATTGAGTTACATTTATCCGCAAACTTTGTCCAGAACTAATTAAAGTAATTACTTAAGCACCCTTTTCCAGAAGCCATTAATGCTATGTTTACGTACAAATCTGTGCGCCCTTGTTGTCCCAGCCTCGTTGCATACTACCAAGATGTGTTTACGCCGTTGAATCGTAACGCACACTAACGCAGGCAGATCCGACTAAATCCTTGCACTCTGTGCTCTCTCTCCCGCTCTCCCTCTCCTTCTGATTCAATCACAGTGTGTGTGTGTGGTCTTGATGTTTCGCCTCAGATAGCTCTGACAGGATTTAATGTTTCTAATTGTAGATGTGGAGCATAGCAGTACAATTTAATTTTTCCCAAAGACACCCAATCCTGTTTTCAGAAGTGGTAGTGGAAGAGAAATGACTAAGAACGCACAGCAATAAACCACGAGGAGAAAAAGTGTAGCATATGGACAAGCGGCAACGAGGAACACCGACAATAACGACGAGGACGACAAATAATTTCGCTGAAAAGGAAGACATGGCCTCGAGTAATTTTACCATAAGTTGTAATTTTGTTTGTGCTCAACCGGCAGAGTGGGGTTGGGCGTCCCATCCAGCGAGCGAACATAGCGAACAGGAGAGCGAAGGCAAATGTAAAGTTTAGCGGTAGTCGCATTTCCTTTGAAAATGATGATGTTCCTAGAACTGGATGTCGCTCTGTGGAACTGGAACTTGAGGCCCTTCCCCTCGCAGTGACGTACTGTGGCATTGCGTTTTCACACAGAGGATGGTCCACTGTGCGCGCTATCGTGGAAACTTTCCACAATCATCCACATCCCGGTTGTGGATGTAGTTGTAGTCATCCTCTGCCCTACCGTCCTCGTGGTCGTCGTCGTAGTCGTCTTGAAATCCCCGCAATCGCATTCGAATGATACAAGTTCCTTGGTGGTGCACACACAACTTAAATGGATTACCGAACGGATACGACAGAAAACAGCGGAACTATTTCCAATTTGCAAACGGAAACAATTTCCTGATTAAAGATGTGTTGTATAGCAAACTGTGCACTAAGCCTTATTATTGAGGTTACACAGCCGCCGCAAGAAGGAGTGCCAGAAATTTACCGAGCGGCCCAGTCCAGTCCTAGGGCGCCGGCAAACCGACAGACCAACGCACAACAGACTTTCTGCAATGTGCCTCGGGACCCTTGTGTGTTGGCTAGGTCGTTAGAAATTTAAAACTTATTAGGGGCGAAGGGGACGTTTGATGTTAAATGATAAACGCATATTAGGGCCGTAATTTAGACCGTTTAAGGGACTTATGGGAGTGCACCCTAATAAAGATGTGTCTCAACTTAATGGTGAATGTGCTTTCGGGGAGGATACGTTACGTTGTTAAACGCTTCGTATCCAATTGGGTCATTTGGCTAAATTGCTTTTATGATTCACCCCGAGAGTACAAGCCATGCCCCACGCCTCCCTCCCCACCCCACACACAGAGTCCAGTTGATGAGTTGAGACTGCAGGGTGTAGGTTTCTACAAATATCCTTAATTATGAGGGCCAACAAGCAATTACGAGTGTATTGGCTTTGCGCATCGTACCAAATCCGCATGCGGGTTATCTTTTTTCAATTTCACTTGGTCCCCCTTGTAGGGACACTTCAATGGGAATGGAATGTACGGTGGCCCTGTACTATGGAAGATTAAGGCGGCCCAAGCGAATAATTCTTAAGAATCAAGACAACAGCGAGATTAAGTGGGGGATGCTGGGGATTGGTGGAAGCGGTCAAATTAGATCAGATTAGTCACTGCGGGAGGACTGACTGCTGGAGGGCTGGTAACAAACAGTCCATTAATTGCTTTCTTCGGAGGGAGAGGTGGGTCATGTCTAGAAACATGTGCGAAGTTGAACGGAAGAATTTGAATTTAACGACACTTGATGTCGAGCTGTTAACGCTTGAAATCAGATGAGTCGATTCCAGGCAGTAAGTGGAAAAATATCAAGATTCTTGAGTTCATCCATTTCCAGAAATGTGACCGGTTTATTTGTACTTAAATGCAAGTAGAACTGATTCATCTGGCCTTGGTTCTGATGAATGATGATGATGGTGAAAAACGGCTCTTCTCTGTGCCACCGATTCTTTGCACCGATTGAGTTATTGAGCCCAATTGGCCGACTTGTTTTCCCAGAACTTGATGTTATCGATCGGCCAATCAGTCGACCCATGATAACCTGAAAATGTATAAACAAAATACACGTGGACATGAGCAATTGCACCCTTCAATCAGGAGAAATATATAAAATCGTCCAATGGGATCAGCCTGACGGTGGTCCCTGTCTAGCATGGACTTCCTCCCAAAATTGTCCTCTAGCACAACGGGCGTAAGCCATCCACGCTGCATTAATGAAGATACCAGAGCATGGGGAGACTTACTCTACCGGTAGCATTATCTTTGTACCGGGATGAGCACCATCAACAGCACAAATCGCACTTGCATCCTGGAAGCGACAGAGAACTCATGGAACACCTTAACCTTAACCCGCATGTTGAACTCGTCTAGGTCGAGTGTTAGATAGATAGTTTATTCTTTCTTTCTCTTTCAAATAAATTTGGTTTATCATCGCACATTTGACATTACAAAGTTTTGATATGAGTTTATCTTTTTCCTGAAATATTATCTAGATAATCAAAAACTAGAAACAAATTAAAATAAATAAATAAAATAAACTTACAATATAAAAAAAAAACTTTGTAATAAATAATAGAAAAAAAGTATAATAATAAATAAAATAAAATAACTTTATGGATAGCGACTTTGTTCTCCATGGATAGGGAAGTAGCTAAATGGCAGCATTAATTTTGCATATTGGCCTTTTTCTGTGCTCTAGCTAAAGGTCAGATTCGTGTCGAGGCATATGCCTTAATATTTGACAATCGACAATAAGCTGCCACTACGTAGATGACAAGATTCTCTATTTCCTGTGAAAAAGATTGCTTGTATTTTCTCCTCATTAAGCTTTATTTTCCACTTTTTACAGAATTCGATTAATCTATTTTCGCGGACCACACTGCAGTATTGTCATCGCATAAATTCGAATACTGCAGTGTCGTCGGCGAAAATAGCAATTTCGCAATCTTGCAGTTCAGGAAGATCGGAAGTATATACATTGTACAACATAGGACCCAATACGGATAGGTCGAATGTCCAAATTCTCGTCAATCACCATCCACATTGCGTGGCCATTATGCCATTATGCCCGATAATTGGGTCATCGGGTGATCCTCCAAATTTGAAGTGATTCTGTTGGCTCTTATTCGAGTTAGAGTTCGAGCCTAGCTAGTTCGGACACATACAGTTTCCGACATACTACCGACTTGATAACCGACAACTTTTCAAATAACTCTTGTCACAAACACAGCCCTATTTTGGTTGTGATGTGGTCACACACAAATGGATGTGATGCGAAAATCGTGGTGCCTACCTTGTGAGTTTTCAGCTATTTGCTATTCTGGCAAAGCGCATAAAAGAAAGCACACAGGAATAATTACCATGGTGTGGGGAATTTGTTTTCATATCAAACATTTGTCCTTTCGCTCACTTTTTCCTGTTTTCCTCTCCTCCATTGAGAGGACAATGTGGTGTAAAAGTAAAACAAAATGTAAGTTTTAAGCAAAATGTTGTGTTTTTTATTCTCCTGATGATGTGCTCAAGAGAACTTCACAATTTTGACCGTTCGGTTGATGCTCACAAGTTGTGAGTTTGTGACTCACCATGCGACTACCACGTACTAACGGATGCGTATTTTGCAAACCAGTTATCGCATATATTCGAAACTTCGTGTATGTATAAAAGAAAGATGTATTGTTGGTTTTGTATTTATTTTTAACACTAAGCCCGGCAAATTCTCTTATTACTAGTGCCTTTACCCTAATCACAATAGAGCATGAGGAATCAACAGACACACACCTCCTGATGACAGATATCAGATGCAAGGCCGATAAGGCCGCACAAGTGCTTGTAGCTGACATGTGATCAGAAGTTCTCGAATTTCCCACATCTGGCTTTGGGAAATAAGGAGATCTTTGAGGACATAAAGTTTACATTTGGTTAGAGTCAATTATATCGTGGTCACTGTCGTTGGCATTTGTGACCAGCCGACATTCACAAACGATGAAACATGCTACATATGCGAAGCATCTGAAGACAACCGAACTTCGTTGGAAACATTAAACTATTTGAACTGATGGATCAGGAGTGGTCTTAAGTCAACTTGACCGATTTTACTCCAAGGTCACATCACGGGAGCACCGAGAACAGTCATGTAACCCAACGGGGAATCAAGATCACTGCCCGGAAACATAAACCCATTCAATGAATAGGGACACAGGTTACTTTCGAGATACCTAGGTTTGGACGTGGCGGCTGATTCTCACATAGACCATTGTGATGCCTCTGCACAGGGTAGACCTTTTTGCTGCTGTCCGTAGTCGTCTTCTGCTTCTCAAATCAAATTTTGTGGTGCTTAAGTCCGGGAAGGACAAGGGGCTTAAGCAACAAGTGGTATCTCTGACCAGCTGTCCGTATGACTACGACCATATTGTTTGTCCAGCAGACTTGGACTGGGACTCGAACTCGGTACTAACGACTGCAGTCATATCGAGGTAAAAAGTACCACACATTAAACATATTTTAGGACTGGAAAGGTGGCAAGGATCCTAACTGATGACTCCAATGTCAAATAACATGGCTATTTAGACGGCATGGTTTAAATGGTGCCGTGTGACACAAGTTATGTGAACACGTGGGTTCTCGAAAATCAATCGAAAAGTCAACTGTCTTCGACGTAATCATCAGCATCTGACAATGACACTTTTCACCACAGCCACATCGAATATCGAGAAACCCTCCAAATGGAAATCCTGTTCAAAACAAACTCATGGTTCTAGACACAAAGACGAGGTGTGAAATGAGTCATGCAATGTCTGAAAGTGAATTGTCCTATTGCACAGCATCGAGAATAATATGCCTAGCTACCCAATGATTGCATGAGTTCAATGATTCAAGGGTCAAGAAAATACGTTCTGAGAAGATGTCATAAGCTGCTGATGTTCTTGTTGTATACGGTATAATAGAGTGGGGGGTTGGATTTCGAGCACGGTGGAGCCATTATGCCGGTGAAACACTGCCCAATCTCAGATGTAACACGTTGCACAGCACCCTTCTCAACTCACTGAAAATATCCAGCGATCGTAGATACCAAAAATAGATACTGTTGTCAACTTTCCTCACGGGGGAATAGTATTTTTCACAACATGAGTACTGTTCAAAATAAACATGCCGTGTAATGCTATCCGTGTAATGATACCCAAATGAAGAACAAATGCGCGCATTTATGAAAGTCGCACGACCATTTGCAAATCACGTCTCAGACTAAATACGCTTTAATTATGTGTCAAAAATTGACAATGGAAATAAATAAGGTCCCACAAAAACGGGAACCATTGGTGCATTTACATTTACATCCAACAAACATCACAGGAATCCAAGGAATGTGTGCAAAGATTCCACGGACAAACGTTAAAGTAACAAATGTCAAAAATGTCCTTTGCAAATCGCAATGGCATAAAGTCTAGACTCAAGAGCCAACTGCAAGCGATACAACTAGTAGACGCATTCCCACAATAGTTTAGAACAGACAACAGTCAATATATACGCGCATTTGTATACTCTGTCCGGACTGTAGAGGTAACGTTTTGAAATGTCCGAATATAGAGGTGTCTGGACTATTGAAGTGTCCTGGCAAGTAGCGAGGCTGTATTACTAGGGAAGTGTCCGGACTAACTAGGCTGTACTAGACTTGCATAATGGTTCCAGCCCCTGGTAAATCTTCAGCCCTGGCTTAGCGACTCTTCTCACGTGTCTCGCACCTCCTCTTCCAGATCGCAGTCTACCTATATAACCCTCTTTGGTATTCGAACATAAGTGCAAAGAAGAAAAATAAGACACTATAATACAAATTGTAGCGTTACTGAAATATATTTTGAACATTTATTTCTTCCCAAACGCAGCAAGAATGTGTATTCTAGAGTGCATGTCGAAAAAAATCCCTCTTCCTCTGAAGATATACTTTACTTCGCGAAATATAAACGCCTACCCCCTAAAAAGTGTCGGAAATTATGTTCAGGTGCAATGCGTTCCGTAGGAGGTTCCTTAAATGTGCATACGGAAAATTTTTGAATTGGATGACTACTCCTGTTTGGAGGCAACTTCCAACACTTGAGCTATTTCGGTAACATTTTAAAGAGACCTATTTGAGTGAGTCCCCACCGTCTTCACTTCCGCCGGACCCTGCTTGCGGCCCTTCTTTAACTTGAACGCCACCCACTGATCCGAGCACTGCATGGCAGACGAATAGTTTAAAAAAGACATTTTTGAGTGCACCCTGTCCAAAGTAAAGATATAAAAATTGAACGACCGCATTGTACAGCACGCAGCAACTATGTATTCATACCCACACCCGAAGTACGGTCGAAGTAAGTGCCCACAAAAGTTTATCACGTGCGTGCTAATTGCCCAAATCAAGCCGTCTGCGGCGCCTCGGTATGGCAGACATTTCATCCACTCCTTTCAGTTCGCTGTGATTAACCATCTGAAACCGATTACCTTTCAGCAGTACGATGCATTTGAAGCATCTCTGGATGTTACTGCTGATTGCCGGAGTCAGCGCGGCCGAATCAGAAGTCCTGTCACGTAAACGCCGATACCTCTCATTTCCCGAGGGATCATCATTCGCGGTGGGTTCTGCTTCATTCAATTGACATTCCTCGCAAAAGGATGAATGGGCTCATTTCAATTGCAGGCCTCTGTTTGCCTGACCATCGGAGTGATTGGCAATCCCGTTCTGGAGTACATGAGCTGGGCTATCAACTGGGGCATTGCGTACGATCTGCCAAACCAGACTTGGATTCGCCAGCACGCCCACGGATTCAGCAATAAGCTGGATGCTGTAACGAGCATAAGACACCGCCACCGAAGGGATTTATACGAAAAGGTGGAGGTTGCTATGGACAGGTAATATGAGCCATCTCCATCCGTTTTGGAGAATTAATTTAATTGAATCGTCGCAGCATGGGCTTCAATGGGCGCGAGTGCATTGGCAGGGCTTTGTGCGAAAGTGCCAACTACTTTTCGCGGAGGAAAGGAAATATGGTGGAGGAAATTATAAAAGCCCTTCTCAGGTGAGTGGTGGCCTCTGATTTTATGTATCTTTTGCTGACGCGCTTCTCTTCTTCAGTTTTCCGAATCAGAGGAAGAATCTGCATGCTGACCCGAATGCTCATCATTACGACAGGGCTTACAGTCGCGGTCGAGTGGACGCCAATTGTGAAAAACAGTATCCGAACTGTCACATATCCCTGCTAGGGCTGGCACTGGGAGAGTACTCAGTCGAACCGACAAAGCATGGGACGCCAGGTGCTCTTGGTTTCATGTGACATTCATCCACAAAGGAGTGCAGTTGTTGTTAATAAAATGTGATTGTAGTGAATTTTTTTTGTTTTTTATTTAATTATGAGCTGCAGAGCTAAAGTGTGCTTGTTGCTTTGTGTTTGAAGGACTATTGCCGTGGCACATCTGAGAATGCGTCGTGTTGTGTCATTCATATTGTAGATTGCTCATCATTTAGCATGTGCATGCAATTGCGGTACACAGTTAAAAAAACAATCTCAGAAGGATGACGTTTGAAGATAAATGTACTTCTGTCTGTGGTGTGGAATATACTTTTTGGCGCTAAGCTCAATACTTGAATTTGATTTTGAATTTCGTTGCGAAGTTGTGTGTCTAAAAAATCATATTGCGCCCTCCTGACATCTGTGTCGTTTTTTTCCTAACATGACTTAAAAATGTCACATTTTTTAATATTCAGCTCTAGTTCACTGTGCTTGCAACATTCCACTAGTGCATGGATATCCAATTGGAAATTGTTTCAATCTGTTAAACTGTTTGTAGATAAATACAATTTAAAGTCGTCAGCGATTGTTAAATATTTTACAATATTTGAAAATTTCACGAACATCATTTATGAACAAAAGAAAGAGTAATGGCCCCACATGGCTACCTTGTGGAACTCCCGATGTAACTTTTATTACTCGAGATCTAAAACTATCGATTTTACCAATTGCTTTCTGTCCTTCAAGTAATTGGGAAACTACTCCAACATTGGCGAAAGGACTCCAAAAGACTTAAGCATGTTTTAAAGCAAAGTGTGATGTACTTTGTCGAAGGCTTTCGAGAAATCGGTGTAAAGTACATGAACTTGTAAATGGCCATTAGAAATAATTTCTTTTACAATGCTTTCAAATAACTTTGGTGTCGATGAAAGTTTTGATATTGGTCGATAGTTTTCTACTTTTTGCCTTAAACTGCTTTTATATATACGCGGCAGAAAAGAATACTTCCTTTCATTTACAAATTCACCCGTTTTTTAGCGATTAATTAAAGATAATTTTAAGTGGAAGATAAAGCGAAATCCAACCTTTTCTTAAAACTCCAGTCGGAACCCCTTCGGGGCCTGGGCTTTCATGAACTTCAAGATCTGGCATTTATTGCATCCTGATCCGTAAATTGTAAATTACCTATAGCCAGAACCTCGGGTATATTAGAGTAATGGTTCATCGTTGTCTGGACCGGAGACCCATAATAGACCGACTTAAAAAAGTTAGCAAATAAGTCGCAGGTTCCATCGAAGTTTGTTGAAGTTACGTTGCCAAATTCGATTATCTTGGGCAAGCCCAAATAATCTCTATTTGTATTAAAGTAATTCCTAAATTCCAAAAAATTACTCCTTACTGAAGATTCTACAGACAAGACGTATTTATATTAAAATCTGTTCAACTTATATTCATTCCTGAATCTCAAAAATCGTTCCCGATCTACGAACTCGTCTTATTTGAAACATAGTTTGAGTATGTTTTTAATAAATAAATAAAATATGTTTTTATTTTTAGATTTACTTAAGCTTTTGTTTGCCCATGGAATCGAAAAATCGATTTCTATGTCGAGCTTTAGGAAATGACTTTAAACCAGAATTAATTTTATTCATAAATATATCATAGTTACCTTTCAAATTGGGGGAATCCAACAAGTCATCCCAATTGAATTGATTTAGGTATCCATTCAGTGCAACAAAATAGGTCTTAGCGAATTTAAAATTTAAAACGGCATTGTTAATTTTTAATAAATTTGTTAATAAGTAATTGTTAATAATAAGTAAGGATTTGTGATGCATTTTATTAGAATCAATCACATTCAAGGCTTCTGATATTTTAAAACTGACTTCATTATTTTAAAATACTAAATCTAAACTATATCGAATATTGTTAATTTGAAATAAGATCATCTATTAACAAACGCTCCCATTCATGAATAGCATTAAATAGGATTAAATTATCATCAATTTTAAATTAGAAATGCGGCAAAATGCCTTATGACTGGGCTAAATAAATTCTTGAGTTCATAACTTATGAAGAGCCATGTTTTCCAAACCCTCGGGGGTCACTGAAATTTCCGTGGTGGATCACGATCGCAAGCCGGTAAGAATAATAAAAAAAAAAGTCCAGCGTTTTAAAGAAAATACAATATTTTTTAGTGCGACATATGTGCCCGTAAATGTTTAATAATCCAAATCTAGCAAATTTCCCTTCTTAGTTTTCGTGTCGACGACTGGATGGCGAAGTTGGTAAGTGCTTGCCCTTGGTTTGTGGAGTCCGCGGTTCGAGTCCCAGTGAACGCAAAGTTAATACGCTTTTATCTAGGCTTCAAATCTGGTCCAGTCACCTTTTTTCGTTGGGTTCAATTTAACGGCACTATCACTGGAGTAGTCGATCAGAGGCTATGGGTCTGACTGTGGGTATCACAACGCACCAACATTTTGTAAGTGAGCTGGTGAATTCACTAGCAGCCCCTTCTCTAGGTCATTGTCAAACATTGAGGAGAATGTGACTTCAAACAGGTATGAGGTGGCGAACGGCTGTAACAACCTCAAAACCTCGTTTGCCAGCTCAGGATACTGCCTTGTCAATAGTTTGTAGATTGAATTCCATTCTCAGCATGCCATCTTCAGCTAAATCTATACTATTTTAGTAGTTCATCTTTAGCCCCATGGTTGATCGGCGAGCTGGACTGACATTCAAAAAAGGACTTAATATACGTCTTTGTCGATTTCCATTTTCAGAACCCGGTTCTGCAAGGTAACTCTATAGTTTCTGGTCTAACGGGATGAATGTGAGGGCTTATTGGTAACGATTCATCTGATGAAATTTCTAGGGAAAATAATCAAAAATTGTGCGCTCTGCGAGGAATCCTCTGATTTTGTCTTTTGCAGTCGTAATGCTTTCAGCCCTCCCTGGGAGGCTCGTGGTCAAGATGTTGAAGCGCTCGAAAATATCAGCTGGAAATGATAATTTTAAAAGCCAGGTGGGATCAGAGAAATTGTTCGAAATTCCAGATTTTGTGTCTTGTAAGAACATCAATAATTCAGTTTATGGGCATTTACTAATAGGAAGTACATTCACCCGAAAATAAAGTGATCATTCATAAGTTGATTTTTCAACCCATTATGCTGTATGGGTGTCAAGACTGCGATAACTGTGACTTAAAATAAATTATTAAAAATTATGTTGCATCACTCAATTAAATACGTGCACAAAAATGTTGAATTGACTGCTGATAGGATACAGAAGCTAAAATTGGAATTCCAAGAACGCTGCATTTTTTCTGAAAACCTTCTTTTTAATATTATGAGTGGTCTCTATTAATTATTCCATGGCATTGTGTTACATTTATTTATTTGTTTATATATTTATTTATTTATTTAATTATTTTCTTTCTTAAATATATTCGTTTATTTATTTATTTATTCACTTATTTATTTCCTGTCATAATTGTTGTGTTTACTATAACGGCCAACTCATAATGTCGAGTTCGCGCTGTCGGGCGTTGGCATTGGTACGCGTTTTATCGAGTTAACGAGAATGTTATCCCGCACTTTTTGAAATCAAAATGAAAGGCGCGAGTTTCACAAGTAAAATGATCTAAAATCCATTACACCAGAAAAAAAATTAATTATTTCAGATAAAATCTCTAAACGAAAATTAATTAAGTACACAAATAGTTGCCTCAGCATGCCAAAACTGAAATATCACGAGCAAATAAATGAAAATTGTTCACAACTGTCAAACAAACTTCCTAGAAATGTGTGCTCGCTCTTACGATATTACTTTCTGTGAACTATCAAAGCGCGACCGCTGCATTGTGACTTGTTTAATGCACATCTGGACTCTGTGTGATAAAGAATTTGATGAAATTCGGAAACATTCGATGAAACATTTTTCCTCCATTACGAAAGGAGGATTTCTTTTTCGTAAATTCCGTAGAATCCTTCTACCTTGCAGTCTGAAAAATATGTAATACTTTGAAATTAGTACAAATTAGTCCTTGTGATGTGCTCTAGAGAGGTGTCCCAAGTTGGTCTTGAAATTTCTTGATATGCTTAAATGTTAAGATTAATTTTAATTTTTTGCTTTCACTAATCAGCATCGGTGTCGCGGTGGCGTAGTGCGTGGTTGGTGAGTCGACGCCTACGCAGAGGGTGCCAGGTACGATCACCGAAATTACCAACTTTCACAATTCACTGCCCCACCTATTTCGAGTCTCGGTCTAGAACAAGCTGCTCAAACTTTACAGTGCGGAGTCGGCCTTAAACTTTACCCATACACTCTTTAAGGACCAAAAGCACGCAAAATGCGTGTGGTTGCTGTTGAAGCTATGCCCAGATCTGGCTCGGACTGTAGCGCCACCTATATTATTAAGGAAAAGTGGAATTTTCTGAAGTAATTTTTGCTGTTTGATAATCTTTGATTTCCGACATTAGAAAAGAAAAATTCCAAAGGACTGCACCAAATGCATTTTGAAAGTATCGCAAATACATCGAATAATCAACAAAAGTTGTATTGATCAAATGAAAAGCGTTTTTATTTTTTCCTCGATCGCAGTAGACAATCGATGTTCAACAGAACTGAAGTTCAGATTTCACTGTGAAACCGGACAAGTTGAACTGGGCTTAAGGTTTCTAGCAATGTTAACTTCGTTTTTACTTTAACACTGAAACTGGGCATAAGTCAAATTCCCCTTATTCTCTTAGTCGTATCACATGTCATAGTGACGAATTTGCATTCAATTAGTCACATAAAGTGACTAAGACAGTACAAACTTGTCACAGTGACATGATATCCCTAAGCGAACGATATGACTAACAGAATAAGGGGGATTGTTGACTCTTCGACCGTTTAAGATGTTATTAGAATGGCCGTTTAGACAAATTAGCTTGTAGTACAATTCCTTCATCTTGATTTATATCGCCAAAATAAAGCAGATGAAGGAGGGGACCAAAAACACTTTCCTGTGGTTCTCCAACAGTAATGGATTTGATTAGGGTGGATTCGGAGCATCCATATTAGAACTAGCGAATACTTTCTGCTTGACTTACTGATGTCCACTACCCCGTTGGTGTTGGAATTTTGCATAAATTTCCAGAAGCAACTACGAACACTGCGACATTTGACAAGGTTTCCGGGCAACATTCACAAACTCCGGTTTACTCACAAAAATTCTACATCGAACAGAAAATTAAGAAAACGACAGCTAAGCTAATAGTTACATCGCACACAAACCGTAAAAGTCAAACTTTGTTATTGATCACGTTCACAAAACCCAAGCAAATAGCGCATGACAATTTTCAATAATAATGAATGATAATGAAGCTAATTAATCTAATCTGTACAACATTTTGGCGCCTCTGCTGTCACAAGACAGGCTTAGGTGCGTAAACAGACGTACAAACCACTTGAGTAAATATTGATGGAATGAATGGACCATAAAGACACGGCGTTCGCATTCAGCGAAGACATTAACTACCTGGTCGTGCTCAGTCTGTGCGTTTGTATTCCTGTCGCTGCCGCCTAATTAACCAGCGAACTGATTTCAGCCTATTCCATTTGACTTCTGTGACGACTGATTGTCTCATCGCAACCGCGTTAATCTCTTCGGCGAATTATTGTGCTACAGTCATCTCCCGTTTATTGGTTTTAAATCGGTACATCCGCTGAAATTGGCGCTGAATCACTCTGTCGAGTCGTGATCTCTGCGGTGGTTCAGTGGATAATTCAGTGAATTGAGTGAAAGTAAACGATTGCTTACATTTAACGTTTCGTTTTTTTTTTCTTTATAAAAATAGCTGACCTGAATATCGTCTAGACACTCAATTATCGGGGAATCTCTACACGAGTCATGGCACGTGACTGCGGCGTAGAAAGAACATTTTTTTTGGATAGAAACACGCCTCAAAGAAAGACGCGTGGCGACGTGTGGACATTTCAGTGTTATGTAAATCAAATTCAACCCGTATTTGGAGTAAGACACAATTTCTAAAGGAGCATCATCTCTGTCCCTCCATTATTTACTAACATTGGTGGTTAACTCTCGAGATTTGACCTGAGGGTAAATTGCATATGACAACGCACAAAATCATCCACAGCCTGGATTTCTGAAAATCGCTGGATGATGGTAGTTCGTTAGGAAATTTACAGCGTTAAGTAAAATTCTGCTCCATGATGGTCTGCATTCATTCTGTAGAGAGGACGTGATGGGTCTAGGACTCCACACAAATTGTGTAGTGAGGCTGAACCAAACTTGACGACAAGCCAATAGACGAGTGCTGCTCTAGTATCTAGTTGAAAATACCGTCTTCCTCTGATTAACATCGAGTACGTATATGTGATTCAAGCAGATCTCTCTTGCCTGGTATCGGTCAAAAAGAAGTGTCATCATAAATTAACAAAAGGTTACGACATGTTAATGCAAAGTGGCTATTTTCCTTTCTGTCTATAGTACAAGCTTTGGGGTTAGTTGTGATATACTCCAGTGGACAAATGTCCGCCTGGGCTCTGCCTACAACCTTTTAATATTTTGAATTTTGGGAACGATAACTGCGTAGTTGATGAACGTGTCTTAGCTGGAGTATGGGCAAAGTCTCAACAGGAAAAAAGGCAATCGTCTTACAAAGTCATACGATCTTGGCAGCCAACTGTGGTTTGCCTTTCAATACGCCATGCGTTTAGGAAACTTGTTACGCACAAGAGCCGTAGTTTGAGCAGGTCAGCGACATGTGGAGCGTCGTTCTGAAGAGACGTATACAAAGAATCGCTTGATCAGTACTCTATCCATAAGCTGTCCCTTGAGCCCAGAGAAACAGGGTTATTCTGCCTTTGATAATTGACGGAATTCCTAGCTCAGTCCAAGACGTCGATGTGGCACGTTTCTTCTCGCAGACTGCATTTACAGTCAGTCGCAAAAGTGGGCATATCGCATTAAGGTTAACATCACAAAAGTAAGCATTTAAATCACGTAGAGAGATCTGTCCTTCTATGGGGATTTCTGGTAGCGTCTAGAGTGGTCTATCGAGTGTGTCCATTGATCATAAAAATGGATGAGTTCGGTTACTTGAACAATCTTAAGAGCGTTTGCAAGCAAAGCTTAGAAGCCTCGTTTACTGGTTATCTATTTTTTTTTTTATTTTAAGTACTCAACTAATCGCATCAGAAAACTGCATTTAGGACTTTTCTACTTGGAGTCGCAGACCCTCTACACGTTGCACTTCGTGTTTCGCTCCCAACACTGCTTCATTCTTAGTGCTAGCAATTGCATGCACGTCATTGTCAGCCGCACATTTGAACACCTGGACTTCTGATCCTAACATGTAGTCTCCACTGGTTCATGAACATTCCCCTTTATTCTCTTCGTCGTGTCACCCAGAAATATGTGTCACTTTGTTAAATCTCTATTCACTTAGTCACTTTATGTGACATTTGTCACTCGCACGACTATCGTGTGTATTCCCTTAGTCACATTCCATGAGAAAGTGAAATTTTGTCACTTGCATTATTGTGAGTGACGCCAAACGACGGACAAATATGTAAGTTTCAACCCAAATTTTGTGTTGATAGGAATAAGAGTTGTTCAAGTTTAGTGTTAAAAAATAAGTAACCAGCAATTTGAGTGCTTTGTCGCTTTAAAAGAGGCTAATTCGTCACAGAAGTCAACACCTACGTCAATGCAGGCATCATCTTCAGCGAAACCAGCCCAGCGGACGACGTGACAGGAAACGATGACCTCACAACGGTCGAAGAAATTGCAGGAATTATTCAACGTAGCCCAACGAGGAAAGCAGCCGGGGTTGACAATATTTCGAATTTCGTCGTGAAGCGAATGCCACGAGCGGCGATGATTCTTCTCATAATCATCATGAACAAGTGCATCAACAATTGCTACTTTCCCAGGAGGTGGAAAATAGCAAGAATTGTCGCAGTACCAGAAAAGGGGAACGCTGCCAGTGTTTCAGGATACAGGCCTATATAGCTCTTGAGCAATATTAACACTGCCAGATCTCCACCTGTATTTCAGAGCGCTGATTTCACCGTGAGACAAATCCACTTCCGCACTCGTTCAGTTGCAATAGTACTTAAAGGTCTCGACGTGCACAAATCCTCTGGCCCGGAGGGTATTCCCATAATGCC
The DNA here is from genome assembly GCA_905231855.2 of Eristalis tenax. Taxonomy (NCBI): domain Eukaryota; kingdom Metazoa; phylum Arthropoda; class Insecta; order Diptera; family Syrphidae; genus Eristalis; species Eristalis tenax. The sequence continues at coordinate 60,125,850 of HG993125.1, read as the reverse complement.
TCTGAAGAGGTCTTTTTGTGCGTTGGCAAAAACCACTGCCTAAGCTTTTACATCTATCCTACTCTTTAGGTCTGCTTCCGAACAGGTCGAAAACAGCATTTGTCCAGCCCGTCCCTAAAAAGGGCGAATCTTCGTCACCCACCTCATACCGACCCATAGCGCTTACGTCCCTTCTTCCTAAGGTCATGGCAACGCTGATAAATCGTCAGCTTATGAATTGTCTTGAATCGCGGAATCTTCTCAATGGCCGCCAGTACGGTTTCTACAGCAACAGGTCCACTGGTGATCTGGTAGCTTACCTCACTGGAAAGTGGAAACAATCTTTGCGCAAAGCAGGTAAAAGCAAGATCTTTACTCTTGATATTTCTTTGGCATTTGACGGAGAATGGCATCATCATCTCTTGTTGAAACTGCGTGCCTATGGCATCGATGAATCTCTTCTTCTATGGATTAGAGATTAACTTTTGAAAGTGTCAATACACGTTATTTTGAATGAGTTCAAGTCTGATATCCACCGAATAAATACTGGTGTTCCCCAAGGCTGTGTTCTGTCTCCGATACTCTTTCTCATTTTTTAAATGGTATCTTGTCTACTTCTGATACAATCCATTCCATCGCTGATGACAGTGCCCTCAGCTTCTCATATTCGTTCGAAGACTGGTAACCCCACCCTTCGCCCGTAGAAGAGGAACGACAGCGTATGTTGAGCACATTGAATTCTAATATGGACTGCATAATTAATTGAGGAAAGAACAACGGAGTGGAACTCAATGCTTCAAAAACGCAATGCACTCAAGTGAATCCTTCATAGTCATAGGGAACACTCCGAATGAAAACACACGCGGCAAGTATTTACGTTAAGGGAAACACTCAATTTGGTATGAATAAAAAATTACCTCAAAGTAGACTCTTTCTCTCAAGTTGACGTTTGCATATAAGATTAAGGGCGGGTGTAAAGGTCGGTAAAGCTGTGTAGGCAATAATGTTTCCAAACATGTACAAGCGAAAATCTATAATTAATCACGTTTCAGGGACACAGGGGATCATTTCAAGAACCTGGATAGATCCAAGTTTCATAGCATGGAACGATGGAACCCGTGGTGTGCCATGCCAAGAATTGAGAATATCAAAATATTCTTTCTATACACTGGTGACCCGGGATTCCAAGGTCGATTCGGTGAGGACATGGGGATTCATAGATCCACAGTTTGGTGTTGTCTATGAATGAATTTTTCACCAACGGATGTCTGGCGCAATGCTGCCAGATGGTGGGACATTTCCCTTTTTGTGGGAATATTTGGTCTTGAAATGAGCTAAAAGGGAAACTTTATGTCTTCCCGAACAGAGTAAAGGGAATTTTCGTTTTTTTTAATTCGCTGCAATTTTTCTGTTCGACTTCACCAAAAAATATTTTCCTAATAAAGAATACAATGATTTATTGCTTAAACCTGAATGCATCCACCAACAACCTCTTGTCAAATTCCAATCGTGAAAACCAAATTGACGAGATGTGGCAGCACATTTGCAACAATAAGAGTTTTACTGATGAAGTGCTACTTCCATATATAGGAAAATAAAATTGCTGTGACTATATCTCTCTGACACTCGGATGAGGGATCTGAAGAAATCTCCATTATAACAGACGTAAAATACCAGAGAAGAAATTGTCTGGGAAATGAAATGATAAGCAGTATATTTTTAATAAGATTTTCATTTCAAAAGAAGCTTTTCGGTTAACCAAGACTTTGTGTTTCAAGCCTATGGAATGAGAAAAGGACTATTTTTACAATGAATTATGAACAATGAGAAAAGAACAGACCTTTTAAAAAATTAGTAAGTCTAATAATCTGAAATTTTACCTTTTTAATTTAGTGTACTTTTGAATAATGCAAAATAATGTATATTCCTTTTTTTGCATTTAATGCATTCTACTTTTCTGTGTTCCTATTACCGCATTTACTTAAGTATATATTGACATTTACTTTATATAAAACTACTCTTGTGCGTTGTTGTTCATTAGTTAGTTTAAACGCTGAATTTTATTTACTTTTTTTTATCAGTAATTTTAAAATTTGAAAAAAAAAAAAATGTTCTTATTATGTAAGTAGTATGCTTAATATTTGTTAAATGTGTGTGGGAAAATTCGAGGTACCTTTTGAAGCTGAGCGAGGAAAAAAAGGGAATTTCTACGCATTAGCAAGGGAATTTTGGTGACAAAACACTGGCAGCACTGGTCTGCGTTTGTTTTTTTTTCCAGCGAGCACGGATAAAATTTAAAATATTTTATGAAATCGTCTTCTTCCATTCCAGATCTCTGTTTTTTAGTGCTTTTCATTTCCGAAACAATATTCTTGATATATTTTTCTCCCTTGGCCTCCTATGTACACTCAACTTCTACAAGGGGTCTCTCATTAGATTACATTTTTATTCACACCAGATAACATTCAGCTGTCAAAGATATGAGTGGAGACGTGTTAAATTAAACGAAATAAATTTTGATCCACACCAGCTGGAGTGTTTCCTCCAAAATGCTGAGGAAACTCTCACACCACCCACACCGCCATCCATGAACGGCGCCTGTGTCGATGAAACCGGAAGTCTTTCCGTCCTTGGTACTTGGTTCCATCCTTAACACCAAGTTGGAACGATCTCATATTTGAGGTGTTTAGATTTGCCTCATCGATGCAAGAAATATTTCACATCCTCTGAATTCGCTTTCGCTTGATTTCGCCCCAAGCTTGCGTACAACGCTCATATCTGGTCTGGTGCCCTACAGACCACCCTGCTCACACTGCAGTGAGACAACAATTTCGCAGTCATTAGACTCACTCGAACATCGACGTACTGTGAAGCTAGTCATCAACATTCCTCTTCTCGATGAATTCACCCGCAATACCCGTTTCGCCGGGAATGCTCACCAGCTTACCCTTAAGCTTACTTTCGGGCGCACAGCTTAATTTAGAGACTCGTTCTTTAGAATATGGAATGCTCTTCCCACACACTACAACTCACAGACCAATGTGCACACAGGTACCTCCTCTCCCTTTCTTCATCTATGCCATCGGCCCGTGATGTGTCTTGACCGTGGACTCCTAAGGGTATTAGTAATCCCTCCTGCTCTAGCAAATTATGCAAAAAATTAACTTTGTGTACGAAGCTGAAGGCAGATAGCAAGATATTGTAAGAAGTAGCCTATATCAAAGCCTACGGTACATAGTCAGTCTTTAATGTAACCATTCCGCTCGTTATGCGATCTTATATTTATTATTATTTTTAAATTGATTTCCTTTACGTTTTATTAGTATTACAATCTGTGGTTGATTTACGATTTGTTGTTGGTTGAGGAGATCATATAAACGCCTGAGAGAGATGGATTTCGAAGCCACACTTGTAAGAATGGAAGGCTTATTTGATGGCTGGCTATTTTCATATCTAAGAATTTTCATTCCACGTGATGAGAGCTGCAGTAACTGCGCACGCGAAGCATGTGTGTCTACCCGAAAAACTTTAATCGAAAAGGGAAATATTCCAGAGTTCAAACGCCAATATGAAACTGGAGTTGTATTCAAACTCTGAAAGTCTGCAAGGCGGCTAAAAGTGTTCACTTGATTTCGAACTTAATAGGAAGAAAGGAGGATACCAGGATCACATGAAAGAGGCATAAGTCGCTTTCCATTTATCCTAGCTCGCCTTGGGAACTATCTGTGGCCACAAGATCCATCCCAACATATGTGTCTCTGGTCTGGTGTCGAGCGCATGGTTGGTCACCCACGGTAGTGATAAATAAAGCAGCGCTGACGTTGAACTACCGATAACTTGGCGGCTTTGGGGACATAGCGGATTTGCACATTTCGAAATTTGGCATATCATGCAGACGAGCGAAATTACCGACGGTGACACCTACACAAGAAAATGGTTAAAAATTCCAGCAATTCGCACACACCGCACAGCTCTGTAGGAGCTCTACATCGAATGGTAGGCAAGGGTCGGTGCCCGATGCTGTGGAAAAAGAGATAATCAAAGGTTAGTTCCAGATGGAATGATGTAAGCATGCAAGGGTAAATCCTTACCAGGAACTGTGCTCTCGCAGTAAGTTTTGTAGATATGCAGGTCGACGTCCGCGGTGCGAGTGCCCAGCCCTTGGAAGTGAGAGGGTGGCGTTTCGGAGAAAACACTTCTTTATCCCAAGCTTAAAAAGTTCAAATACTATCGAAAGAAAAGAAAGATATTGCATGTCTCTGTGTGCTTGAACCTAAGGAATATGCCACCCTTTACGAGAGTGGGCTGCTGTAGAACCCGCAAACCTCCCTTTTCGCTCTTCGTAGTTCTGGCCAACTGTTGAGGTTTCAAAACTCTCACCAAAATGTTCAAATCACAATAAGCTCCCAATTTCGGTCAAAACTACAACCACTCCGTGTCAGGGTACAAGAGTAGCCAAGCTTCCAACACTCAATATGAACTCTCAAACTAGATGACAAAAACCGCCACCCAGTGGATCATCCGATGATGACTCGCATCCATTACGAGTACTTTGGCTGCACTCAAATGGATCAAGTTCGTCCAGGACGAAACCTCATTTGTTGGCCAACTGCACAAATGTAGATGCACGCATCGACCCGCTCACCAATGACCTGACTGACTCCTGAACTCACTACCAGTTGCAAAACAAAATAATTTCATTTTATTACAATGCAACTGCCGTTGAGCACAGAAACTTTCGCCTCAAATCGCAAACTACTGCGAAAAGTCGTTTTAGTAGCAATCGCCAGCAGTACCGAATACGGGCAGAAATGCTGGGGAAAAAAAATTTACTGACAAAGTTTATTGAAAATATAAGAGCGACCAAAAGTTGAACATTCCTTATTCGATGGGAATTGGGTTTTTTCTTTCCTCCGACTCAGCTTTTATCTACTGTGCGCTGTTTCCTCTCGGTTTAGAGTGCATCTCGCAGTTTGGGAAAAGTTTTGAGATTTAAAAACAAAAAGCCATCGAAATGGCAGATCAGGACGAGCAGCGAGCATAAGACGGCGGTCGGTGGAGGCAATCCGCCTCTTCACCATCACCATCGCCTCTAGTCGCTGCGTATCTTTCTGGGGTAACCTATAAAACTGCCAGCAGTCGGTATGAGGGACTGATTTATTGACATTCATGGCTGGTAACCTCACTCGCAGAGTTCGCCGCGACGGCGAAACTCGCAAGAAATTTCGACTTATTGCACTTTTACCATCCAGCATCGCCATCCGGACATCCAATTCACTCTACTCGCATCGGCTCGGGAGTCGGGGTTGGGCCAACATCGTCGGTCGAATGAATTGATTTCGCTGCTGTTGCGAGGAGCGAGCAGTGCATTCTGCAGGGTGTCAGTGAATGAGTGGAAGATACATTCTGGTATCTCGCTGTGTGCTGCCGGATGTGACAGAAGAAAACAATGTGTTAAGTTGCTTGTTGGTTGCATGCATAGCCTGTTTTTTTCGGGATAACGTATGGGCACTTAGTCGGAATTAATTGGTTTCAGGTAATGGAAGATGGCGGGATCTTTCGGGGGATGTCATCATATTTTCGAATTAAACGTATTCCTGGTGGCGACATGGAGTGGGAGGTTTTTTTTTTGGAATAGGTACTGTTCCACTGGGAACTTGGTTTAATTATTCACACAGTATGCTGGCTTACCTTCGAATGGTGATCGGTGGTGCTGGGGACTGTTCAGATCCAGAAGTAACCGAAGCTCTTGCACGTGCACGGTATGCCTCCACTCTCTGGATCCAAAGGAATAAGCTCACGCCCGTAGGTAAAGCCAATTAAATTTTAATTTCGAGCAAATACAATAAGCGAGCGCGTCTCCGCTGATCCCCAACTCCAGAAATACCGCCACCGTCATCAGATACACAAGGCTCATGACCGCAATCCTCATCCTAATCAATATTCCGCGTAAGCTGATTGCCATGGAATGGTCTAGGAAATAGAGAAAATCACTTTGAAATATTCAAAGCAGACGGATAGGCAATAGGCATCATCCGGTGATAAGTATCTGGATAGAGTTGAATGGGAAATAATCGCTGTGCCAACTGTTCGGTTTCCCATTTTCGATTTCAGCACACTTCGCTACGTTTGATGGAATAGTGAAATGGTGAAATGGTCTTATCTTTGTCGTTCCCAGAATTCTGTGTGTCTATTATGCTTCCCGCATTCGCGATTCTACGAAGTGAACTAAGTATCAAAATTTAATGAACGAACTAAGTTTGCAATTTGAATACGCAATCAAAAGACACCTTTCATTGGAGTGCGATAGTGTTTTGAAAGGACGTGGCTTACGTTGTAAGTGGAGGGGGTGAAGTGTTTTAATTTATTTGTAAATGGAGTGGATTACAGAATTTGCATTTACTTACAATGGGGTGCAGAAGTTGTCATGAGGAGGAACCGGGTACCGGTGAAGTTTGATCCCAGATGGGTCGTGACTTTCAACTTTTAGCGAGGGGCAATCGAGGCGGGAAGATAGTCCGATGGAGGACTTCTCATCAATACCCAGCCCTCAAATATAATAGAGGGCCAGGGCCTTCTCAGGAACCACTCGTGTTGTGCGTGCTGCTATTGTTGTATCACAAGTGGAAGGGACCTGCAGTTTTATGCCGACTCCGAATGGCCAAGTTTGAGAAGGTTTTTTTCAAGACAGTATTACTCTTTGAGCATTGTCAGTGACTCGAAAGAGGTGGAGACATGACAAGACATTTTTTTCAGTCGTCGTTTTTAGCAGAATCCATGCAGGGAGTAGGGGTCGACGCACTTACCCGGCCGGCACCAGCTTTAAAATATAGTTTATTTTTTCATATATCTTTCACCCTCCGTCCTTACACATATTTTTTCCAAACATCTTCTTTTCTGCGTTTAATTTAAATAATAAATTTTTATTGACACTATTCTAGGTTTCCACAAAAAAGGCGTGATATAACGCGTGGCGAACTACTGACCCCGCATTTTGGTGTCCTCCCCTTTTATAGAACATATCATCTCAGTTGTTTTTATAACGATGTTGGTTTCGGTGGAGGGGTTCTATGTTTGCTTACAGACAATGTTTCTTTGAGGACGTCACTACTCTCGCGCAGGGTGACTTCAATTCATTCATGATAGATTGCGACTGGCAATTGAAAATCAACTTCCAGAAGTCTAGCTTCCGACTGTTCAGGACGCCGTTGTATAAGGCCTCGGCGGATACGAAAAAGAATTGGCGAAAGTTCTCAATTGTTGGACGACATGGGCAACCACCGGCGCAAAGGCCTGTAGTCAGATACCTGGAGATCTGTCTAGACCAATACCTATATTTTAACAAACATGTAGAGGTTGGCCAGGGCCTGAGGCACTTTTGCTCGTACAAGGAGACTGTTTTAAAAGAGCCAACTCGATGCGAGGGTGAAGATAATCTGCTACATGGCCCTTATTCGGCAAATGTAGCTGTCCCGTGTGGTTCAAAGAGTGCATGCTTGATGGAAAAGATTCGTTTGTTCGAGAGGGCTTGTCTTAGGGCTTGCCTTCGCCTTTATTGAACTCAAGAGTCCCAGTACAGAAAATTCTATTCCAATGAGATCTTCTACAACAGGGCGAACCTTATAAGAGTGCACAATTTCCTAGTGAAGTTGATTCGAGGTCATACTGCCAGAGCGAAGAAACTCGGTCAATAACTTGATATCGGGGGCTTACTACCTTAATTTACAATAACAAGAAAGAGTACGCCACAACGGCTGCGTCCCCCCAGAAGCTTTTCTGCACCTAGGCAAAACCGGACTGATACATGATATAAATGCGGTGCTGCTCATTTACAACATCGCCAGATCAATTGTAGATGGGCGACTCAACCACGACCGTTCCGTCGCACAACGAGCTGAGGACAGTCTCCTCCGGTTCAACATGTCGGTCTCAAGACGGGATGTCGCTTTGCAACATCGAAAGTTCTTGTGGCTGGAGAGAGAGGGAACTCCCTCGTCGAGCCCTTGGATAGATAGGGTAGTGCATGTTCCCGAATGGGGGATAGGTCGGTCTCCGTCTTGAAGTGGATTAGATGTATGTCTATCCGCAGCATCCAATGGTCGACTTACACATATTAGGGTAGTTTTAAGTTAATTGTAAGTTGTTTAAAAAAAAAAATATTTGGTGTACACATGTGTACACCTGTTGTACTTATGTCCACATATAAATATATATATGTATGTAAGTTTAGCATAAGGTAGCCTTAGTTATTTCAAGGTAGTATGCAAGTTAGTATACAAGTTTTAAGGAAACTATTCAGTTATACTTTTTTTTCGAATTTTCTTAATTTAATATTTTTCATTAAATATCCATGTTTTGTTTAAATGTATCCCTGCTAGTTTTTGTTTAGCTGAGAGCGCCCGCCGAGATCCATTGAGTTACATTTAGCATTGTTCGTTTAAGTTTATGTAGTAAATATTTTAAGCATTTCGTCTAGTATTTAAGTATATCATGAATTTAAAAATCAAAATGAGTGAACATGAGAGAAAAAAACGGATAATGTTTGTCGATAGGTCGTCGATAGGATGATAGGATTTGTGACGCAGATTTCCTGTTTGGTTAATAGGGGACCAGTATGATAACTTATACGAGTATAAGATAGAGAAAAAGGATTTGGTTTATTAAAAAAATATATATATATATTTTTAAAGGCCAAAAGCCTTGACTTTATTTTCCGGTTACTGAGCAACAACTGTACTACAAATATTTTCTTGCATCTATTCATCTGTATTAATTACTAACTCAGCACTTGCCACCGATAGCGATCACCAGTTCGATGTTGTAGACGATTATCTCAGCATATCTAGCGACGTGTCCGGCACGATTGGGCTGGGCGTGCATCGTCTTATTTCGCAGCGTGGGTGAAAATAACTCATATATATTTTTTTTGTTTAGTTCATATTTTTAGTTATATTTTTTAATGAATTTATTATTAGGTTAGCATTATTTGACAATTAAATGAAAAAGAAAAATTCATAAAAAAGTTAAAAATAGTTAATAGTTTACACAATGGTCACATTATGTTTTCAACTTAAGCGCAGTCATAATAAGGGCGAATATAAATTTAAAAGTTGTCCGATACTAGCAATCATATTCATAGCGACAAATGCCGTCTGCATTTGTGTTCCATGGGTTTCTTTTGCTTCGCATACCTGCTGTATATGTACTCTATAAGTGTATAATAAATAGCGAAAATGGAAAAATAAGCTAAAAACAAAAATTACTCAAAAACTTAAGACAAAACTTTAAAGAACTTTTAGATATGCCCATGAAGACTGAAACCTACTTAATTTTTTCAAATACCACATCCACCCAGTGTTGGAACCGATTTCTCTATAATTATTATTTATTGCCGTTGTCTAATTTTTAAGCGTGCGATTTTTAATTTTAGGAAAAATATAAGGATACCATTAAAGACCTTTAATTCGGAAAAGTCGTTTATTCGTGAAAAATTCCGAATTAAAGAGATTTTTCCGAATAAATGAGAGTCCAAACATTTTTGTATGTAAATATTAAATTATTAATATCAATTTAATAAATTAATTAATTCTTAATTCTTAAAGTATTGATCTCAAATATGTAGAAGTCTTTTTTCCGACCATCAAAATGTCTGTTGGGTTCTGGTCTGCAGAAGTCGGGAAAACCCATTAAAAAATTTGTATTGCTGGAATTCCGACCCTTAGCATTCAGTCTTTTGTGTTAATAAAATAATTTTTCGATTTAAATTCATTCACATTTTCATCCATAGCAACACGTTTTAGAGCAGAAAACGAACTCTGATTAATTTTGAAAATTCGTTTATTCGCACTGAACATCCCTCCAAACATTCCAAATACCGAGCTTTTACTGTACAGCAAAATTGTCAAAAATGTCTGATAAAGCGACCGCTTTATGAAAATGTTGACCATAACAAGGTTAAAGAAGTTATGCGGTGAGTAAAATTTTAAGTCCTTTTCTTGAGCACATTGCTTGGTGAAGTAAACAGTGGCTCCCAATGAAATGAATTTCTACAATCGCTGTACAAATCTAATGATGAAGATTATGAACAGTTAACTAAAAACAGAAGCAGGAGCAGTCATTAAGTTTTTTTTTTAATTTTAAGTCGAAAGACACAAGATAAGAATAAGTTTAGCTTAGAGTGCCCGCCGAGGGCCAGTAAGTTAGAAATAGTAACAACGTTCGTCCAACTAGTTTTTTGTCTAGTATGTAAGTTTATTATGAATACTGCAATAAAAATGAATTAAAAAAAAACAGAAGCACAACATACTCCCAAGAGCTAGACCATCACACACCCGCCTACAGGTTTTTCGTTAGACAGAAGAATGGAAAAGTTTTGATGACAATTCGCTCCGATTTCTCGCTTTGGAAAAACTTTTATTGGGGGCTGTAAGTAAGATGAAAGTGAAAAATAAATATTGATGCCATTTTCACTGTGAGCCACTGTAAGTTAATGATGAAGTATAATTCATAAACCAATCCGTAACCAAAAACCTATGTCCTTTCCAAGTCAGCTCAACTACGACCTTCACCTCCAATCCGTAAACAAACAGTCAGTTCGTTCAACTAACTATTTCCACCAATCTTGCCTTCCTCAGCACTTTTGAGAAATAGCGAGTAAGAAGTGCGCAAGAAAAATAACGAATAAAGAAACCAGTCGAGTACATTCACTTGTCTGTTGTCCACCCAGGCTGTAATTGTCGCTGTGTGCTCTTTACACCAAATTTGTTGGAACCACATATCGACCAGGTTCGGTTCTGATTTTGGGCAAAATAAAATTCGCTATCAATGATGTGGCCCCCGTGGCGTTGTGGTTTTTTTTGCGTACACTCCTATGAACTTGATTGAACTTATGGCATCTATCGAGTGACGGAAAAAGCACAAAAAGTGGAGTCTGTCTAGAAAAAAGCTTCTCAAACTTGACCGTACTGAGTCGGCATACAACTACAGGTCCCCTCCGCAAGCGGAAGACCAATAGCGCACACAACACAAGTGATTACTATAGAAGCTTTGCCCTGGCCATCTACGGAATCTAGCGCCACGGTCAACGAATTTCATAAGTTTTCCCATGATGAAATGACAATGTCTTGAATGACGCGTCAGCAATCATCAATAGAACACAAGATAAGCAAACAGCACAAGTATCACCCATTACAAGGTTACCCAATGCATCTGTGATGCAAATGGATCAAGCGTTGCGAGCTCTAATAAGTCACTTAAATGTCTGATGCCTCAACATATTATGTGCATATGTATATCGGAAAATCTTCATCCACCAGAGGTATAGTTTCGTTGGAATAATGAGACATTAATGAGTTGGCAGAGATGACAGAGACACGAAACAGCGCTGCTCATCTCCCAGCTAGTCATTATTTTAACATGAAAAAGAATACAATACATTATAGAGATGCAGGAAGAAGAGAACATCGTTCCTAATAGGATCCCGTCTCTTCCTTGAAGGCGACTTTACCTGATCAGATGTGTGCACGCCTTCTGTACTCACGGTGCAGAGTGTCATACTTCCAAGGATGATATTGAGTTACATTCATTTTAAATTTGAGCGAGTGAGTGACAGTCGATATTTTATCCGAAGTTATGTAGCGCTAACTTTTCCCAGGTTTGTATTCGTGTGGATTTACTCGTACTTTTGGTTTCGATGCCCACCCAAAGTTATCTCCCTTTTGGTAAGGCAGCGTACTCATCGCGTTTGGAAAGCGTGCTCAAATACTTCCGAAGGTAGTACGCTTTAAAATGCATCTAATCCCTTCCACCTTTATAGGGTTCGATACAAAATTACACGTCATCGTCAGTCGGAAAAGTCTGAATACAGTGGCGATCAAAACTCGATACATCGCAGTTTTTTTACCCAAAAAAAATGTTTCCACGGAGTCGATTGAAATTTTCAGAGCTATTATCTCATTCAGTAGGAATCGTTCAATTGCAAGGGCTGAAATAAGATGCGGAGCCTATGTATCCAGTGTTATACTTTTTTTTGTGTTTACCATTGGGACCTAACTTGACGTATCATGTTTTGTGATACATTGAACGATTCTGATTTTTCATCATATTGAGCGGTAGCTGCAACATTCCAGTCATTATTTTTAAATTTTTTTTAGTTTTAATTTTAAAAAATAATATATAAAAATAGGAAAAGAAATTAATAGAGAACAGCATCCGAGGTCGATGTGTTGAGTGTACCTAACACAAAACCATGGACAATTATTTTGGCTAACGCTCTATTCGTGCTGGAAAATATGAACGAAATATGAAATTAATATAGGAGTCAAACTCGAGCTTTTATTTTGAGCGGAGATGTGACAAGTATTATTGTCGCATGTTTGTATTTTGACATGTACGAATTGGGAAATGCACTGAGAAATTGACAGAAGTTGGCACTTGGGGGACAAGTGGAAACACAGCGCCGACCACCATGCCACCACACTATATAGTAGTGGCGGTGTAAAGCCATCTCATAATCTTGCGGTTGATTCCTCAGTTCTTAGGTAAAGCCTTTTGGCACGCATAAAGTGCGGTGGTTGCTTTCATTATTCCTTCTAACCAGTAGTCATTTCATTTTAATTCGCTCCACGGGTTCAAATGTTTCGAATTTCTTTCCAACTCTCCCGTATAATAGGGCCACTGTGCGTGGGCGGTGGTCACCGATAGCACAATTTAAAAAAGAGCTGGCTCAAAACCGATTTTAATTAATACTAATTATAATGATAACAATTATACAAAACAGCTGCCTTTCTTGATGTCCAGGAGTGGAAAAGAGACCTACAGTTTTATGCCGACTCCGACAAGCGAACCTTTCAGTGAACTTTTTTCAAGAGCAGTATATCCGACTGAACATTGTGTGGTGTGATAAAAACTAAGTGAACACTTCGACCGGACACTCAATTTGGAGTGAATAAAAAGTTGCCTCAAAGTAGGTTCTTTCCCTCAAGTTAACATTGGAAAACTAGGGTAAGGGTGGGTGCAAGTTGGAGTTGGTGAGGACATGGGGATTCATAGATCCACAGTTTGGTGTTGTCTATGAATGAATTTTTCTCCAACGCAACATGTCTGGCGTTTGTTTTTTTTTTTTCCAGCGAACATGTTATAAAATCGTCTTCTTCCATCCCAGAATTATTTTGTTAGGGGTTCTCACTTAATCCGTGAAAAAATCATATTTTTTCCCTCTTGTAGTCACCTCCTATAACTCCAACAGGGGATCTCTCATTTGATTCCATGTTTATTCACACCAAAATAGAGATAACATTCAGCTGTCAAAAATGTGAGTGGAGGGGTTTCGTTAAATTTGACGAAATAAATTTGTATGAGTGTTACCTCCAAAATGCTGAGGAAAGTCTTACACTCAGTTTTTATTCACAGCACCCATTACCTAAGATTGATGAAGACTCGGAATTAAATGGGCGATAAGTTGTTTCTACGAACTTTCCGGTAATTTCTTGAGTAATGTCATGAATGACAAAAGGGCACGCACACCACTTAGCGTGCTAGCAAAAGAGGAACGAACAACAGTCCTGTGTACACTGAAGGAAGGGTAAATGTCAAAACGATGTTGGTTAATGGCAAACACTTGCTAGCAGTCGCGTAAAGCAAACATTCTGTCACAGGTGACAATCGACCGTGACAACCAACCTCATGCATGTTCCACGTGAGTCCCATCAGAAACGTGTCGATTTTGTCGGGCAACTCAAATCAATTAACAGGCGGATGTGAAATACTATCTCCATTCACTGGAGGCACCCAGTACTTCCATTTCACTGGAGGCACCCAATCAAATCACACATGTGACCCAATTAATCGCATGGGATCGACTCTCCGAAGTATTATACAGGAGGTGCAGTGAATGTGTAATTTTTGAGATGTGAGACAGACAGACAGACAACAGATAAAACAGCGCGAAAACAAACTTCGAAACACAAGCGTGCGAGTGCAGATAAACGTGGAGCGGCTACTTCAACAAATGCGCTGGAGAACAGTGTATTTGTGTTCCCTTAATTGTATACGGCCATGCAAGCGGTCGCTTGGTAAGATGGTTTGCCAAAATACGGTACTTCTTCCGAGATCTATTGAACTAAGAAAGCTTACTGTCTTGCACAATCCACAACTCCTGGAACTAGAGCCAATGGATTTTACGGCCTATTTAGCTAACATCTACTGATTATGCCCAATCTTCTCATAGATGATGATGCACTGAGAGACTGCTCCCCTCGTGGGATCGTCGTGTTGACTCCGGATTAGTCCCAAATTGTGTGAATTGTTTGAGGTTAGTGCCAGTAGCTCATGGACCTTTCACGACTAAGTGGACCACGCGGTCGATTTAACTAAGGGGCATGTATTGCTGAACCAATGCCAGAACAACGAAGTGTGCGACTTGAATGGTTGCTGGTCCAAATCAGGTTGGAGCTGGACCTTTGATGGATAACACGAGCAACAAGAGACCTAAGATCACGTCGCAAATTAAACATGAACTTAAACGAAGTTCATAAATAATGTTGTTTCTTGGACATCCGGATGTTTACCTCGTTTAGGTTTACAAAATTACGTAACAATCGACACGTAGAGAGTTTGGTCATAGTTCACGGCTCCCGCTGCCTCGAGACACAGCTTAGAGAGGGGGCCCGCTAAGAAAAATATTCTCAAACTTCGCTCTTCAAAGTCGGAAAAAAAACTGTGTGAAGCTTCTCTAAAGCGGACAGCAGCGGGGCCATCATGATTGTCCGCTATGTAGCGATGTTCGTTCTAATTGCGTTGAAATATACGAATATCTCGATGCCGGGACCATAACGAATTAGACGTAAGGAGAGGTGTCCCGTATAGAGGGTGTCCGTAAAGAGAAGTGTCACAGTTCTCTTCCATTAACCACATGACTAAACAGTTTCATTTATCGTCCCATTCCAGCGCGCCCTAAACTCGTTCCAATTGAGCACAGTCACTTCTGAAGAAACACAAAAATGCATTATCACATACCCACTCTTTCAAAACAACCACTCGCATTCAGTGCCTATCATCTGAGAGCCAACCCCAAATCCACCACAGAAGACACATCACATCAACACTCTTGAAACATTTAGAGCAGCAGCTCATCGTTGAATCACCCTTAAAATATGAAAAGCTCTGTCTTGTTTCACCCCCCATGGCTACGCTCGAACAGCAGACACACTTAAAGTGTTCGAAAAACCCAACTGGCGTCACACGAGGCACCCTCTAAAATCGATTCAAATCCGATTTGTGAATTATTCATGGAATATCCGATTGTCAAATTCAGTAAGCGATGTTTTTTTTCCTTAAAAAAGTAGAACAATATTTTTATGTGCAAAAGCACACCGCCCCTACCTCTCCAAATACACATCCGAATCCGTGTGCACGCCGAATCCCCAAATCGAAATGTATGCATTTACATGTGTATCGATAACCCGAACAGCGCTGCAGAACAAACCCCACACGCCACGGCCACAGCAACTTGCTCCGGTTGTCCGGTTTGGCTACGGTGGTGGGATATCCTGTGGTCCGATAACCGATACCTGTAATCAGAATATTTTAGATTTTGTTGTTGCTTCGCAGCAGTTGTGGCTGGAATGCTTCCGACTGACAGATGCAGCCATGGTATGCACGGAAACTAATTTTTTCAAGCGAATCCCTCATCAAATGGGCCGCCGCCGCCGCCGTCGTCTACCAACAAGGGGGCGTGTGGGCGTAAATGGATTCATGGACCACTGCCATTTTCTGGATTGCCTTGCGGCATGTACACTCCGTAATTGTGTTCGGGTTTTCATAATAAAATCTCATAATAATAATTTCTAATTTCGCTTCATGACCGGCGGCCCGACGACTAGACATGCACTCAGTCCCCGTGTGGCCCCAAACCAACCGAACCGAGAGGACAGTGCTTTAAGCTCTCTGGCTCTGATGTCCGCTCTGAGAGACAAGTACTTGCATGTGAATTAATTGATGTGTCATGTCAACCAGCCACGGATGAACGGGGCTTGTCAAAAAATGATGTTGTGTTTGCCCTCAGTGACGGTTGATTATTGACTGACAGTTGTTTGACATCGACTGGAGAAACGAAAATTGAGGGGATGACACGTTATTAGGCTTAGTTTGATTGCACACACGTATTGGACTAACATCCGAGTTCCAATAAATGCCATTGAGGAACATAATTCTCTGGCCAGCGCAGCCAAGTTGTGATTGCCCCCAATTTTGGAATAACATAGTCGACATCAGTTTTGAATTGCAGTTAGTAGCGATTAGATTAGATTTGAATGACATGAAACCAACTTTTCGGAAAATGTACGTTTTGAGGGATTGCCTTACAAGTTGAACAAAGCCCTAAGGTCGTCCAGCGAGCGTTGGCATTTGGAACTGACATGAAAACATAATTACTGGCAATTTGGTGCTGGCGCTGATGTTTGGCACAAATAATGACGTTTGAATTAAAATACCTTTTCCTCAAACCGAATTTATGTACCGTTAATTAAATCCATTCACCTTACATTAATTTCTCGTGTTTTACATTTTTCACTAATTTTATATGCGAAACCCTGATGAGGAAACCCTGAATGAGTGTACATAATCAACTGATGGCGGGGTGCGATCAGCAAGAAGTTGTTTGAATAATTGCATGAACGTAGGGATTCCCGGTACGAGCAAAATGCGATTTAAGTGGCGTCACACGAGGAACCCTCTAAACCGGGAATCGAATCTGAGTTGAAAATTTGGCGAAATGGTCTCGAGAAAGCAATGATGTGAGTTGAGCTGCATTATCGCGGTTCAAACACGAAGAGTATGCCCTCTAGACTGTTGCAAATAACATCGCATGGTGAATCGACTCCTATGCACTTGAGAATTTTTTGATTTTTTCACCCCTCGTCCCAACTCTTTCGAGTCACTGACAATGCTCAAAGAGCATAACTGTCTACAAAAATCTTCTCAAATTGGTCGTTCGGAGTAGGTATAAAACTGTAGGTCCCTTCCACTTGTGAGAGAACAGTAGCACTTACAACGCGAGTACATGTTGAGAAGCTAGGTCCTGGCCCTCTTTTATTTTTGAAGGCTGCGTATCGATGAAAAGTCCTCCATGGGACTATCTTCTCGATGAAGATCGCTTCGATTGCCCCTCTTTAAAAATTTAAACCCACGATCCATCTGGGATCAAACTTCACCGGTACCCGATTCCTCCTCAAGACTACTTCTGCACCCCATTGTAAGTAAATGCGAATTCCATTTACAAATAAATGAAAACACTCCACTCCGCCATGCGGTTCAACGTAATCCACGTCCTAAGGTGGAAGAGACTTGTTAAAGAGTATTCTCTCTGAGCCAGTTTCCTTCAGGAATCTGATAATGCGAGCTGGTTCCAGTGGCTTAAGTTCTTCCTCTGATATTAGGTGCCTGAGTAAATGTCTTTGCCTTTTGTGGGCAAGTGCCTCCCAAAATCCCAGCATATTTATGTTTCAGGACACGCAGAATCTTCTGATGCTCCTGGTTTCCTTAAGTGCTCCCTGAGTCTACAGTGGCCTATTAGGATACGGAGGCTGTTTTTGCTCATTCTGATGCATGCCTCAAACTTCTTCCGGTTACGTTGGCTCAAGAGCTTCTTGCTTCATGCCATGAGCGTTGTTCTAGGTATCTGCCCGGTTCCTTCTTTCTAGTTCACTGAACTCTTCCCTGACGACATGATCTCTTACAGCCCAGAATGGCTCGGGGCAGATAAAAGGTTCCGATGCTCCTTTTCTAGCGATGGAGTCGGCCATTTCATTGCCTTCTATCCCTGTATGGTCAGGTATCCAGCAGAGTCTTACTCCGTTACTCCTGCTCAGCTTCTTAAGATTCGGTTGACTTGGATTTGATGATATAGGCGTAAAGTGCCAAGATAGGGACACTACTGTCCGACATTATTGCCAAATCGCTGTTGGTATAGTTCCTGTCAAGATTGATCTGAGCGCATCTGTCTATGGCTAGAGTTATACTGGTTCGTTTGCCCATGGGATCAAGATACTTTGTCCGGGGTCCTAATACTCCCGTCCCTGGTCCTTCATCAGTTCTGGGTTGCACCATCCTTCCGGCACCCCTGGTGGCCGCTTCAGTCTTAGCACCTTCTGCATTTGTGTCGAGCGCCTGTTCAACACGGCTTGCCGCTACGTCTGAGGCTGCCCCCTAAATTATTAGCACCGTAAGATTTTTGCTTTAAAAGCATAACAAGTGACTGTTCTCCTCCATTTCTTGACTGCGAAATTCTTCGCCGGTGTTATTTCCTAACAAGGGATGGTTGGTAATCAAAAACAATTCCGCCATCCATACGGACGGATCGAAGTTGCTAAAAGGCACAGAAGCGGGCATTTTCTCCGAATTGTTAAACATACACCTCCATCTGCATCTCTGATTATACCAGCATAAGACGATAGATATGACGACAGCCACTGTCCAAATGCAAATTCCGACTTATTCTCTTAGTCGTGTCACCCAAAACTATGGGTCAGTTTGATAAATTTGTATGCACTTTATGTGAAATTTGTCACTCACACGACGATCGTGTGCATATACCCCTTGTCACATTGTATGAGAAAGTGAGGTAGAATGAGAGGGACTTTGTCGCCTGTATTTTTAATGGTGACGCCAACGACGTAGGATAAATATATGAGCTGTAACCCAAACCTTGTATTGATAGGAATAATGGTGGTTACGTTTAGCAGAAACGACTCTACGTACAATTAATTAAATTGTTCACAAAGCAGGGTTCGATCACTGGATTGTGACGAATGAAATACAAGAGTTCACTATTCACGATACACACGAATTTATTTACAAACACTGATTTACTCATATGCTTTATTACACCTTAATGACTACTACTTACTTTACTACAAAACGCTATGCTGCCTTTCAGGCTGAACCGATTAACTGAACGGCACTGTGATAATTACTTAACTGAACTCAACTCACATCGATCACCGTGCCGATATTTATACACCCAGTATTGACTCCTACTGTCATTTCATGCCACTAGTCTATGGAATTTCCCCGCTGACGCTTATATACATGATTCCTTGCAATCTATCCGTCTATAGGTGGCAACATTCTTTCCAGCAGTACAACAATTTCGGGAATACTCTTCGGAGTTGATCGTTCTTCTCCTTGCGTATAGATGGCGTTTTTGTGTTGGTTGGTGTCCTGATTATCTCATCTTATACACATTATACTATTCACGTCACAATATGATCACGTTTAGTGTTAAAATAACAACATGCTAACAATTTGAGTGCTGGATCGCTTTAATAGCGGATAATTCCAATCACACCCAGAAATCCAAATTTTTAAGAAAACAAAACGTTTGCGTTGTGCTTTTTCTTGGGCGCTTTAAAATTAATTGGATGGAATAATATTTTTTACAATTGAGAATTATTTATAAACTAGAGGTTAGGGTACGTTGGTTAATTTAACATTTGGTATTATTCTCAGTTTATTGTCTATTTTTTTATCCTATAATGTCTGCTGAACAAATCTGTTTTGCTTGGGCTGACCTTGAAATGTATTAAAAAGCATGAGCAACGCACCAACCCACTCCGCCAACGGACATTGAAATGTAAACCATCACATTCGAGAATCATAGAAATCAATAGAAATAGAATCATACGAATTATCAAATGCAAACATCGAACTAAAATTCATCCCACTTGAAGACACAAATCTTCAGCATATATTCAGCCAACTAGTTGAATTTTCTTGGCAAAATAATTTGATTGTTTTTTTGTCACTTCACTTAAATTCAAGAGTACAGATTTTGCAGTGAGGTGAAAATGCGAGGCGAGAATATGTCGCCTCGTCTCAGAAAATAAGGCTCTCATGGAGGCGATTATGTGAGGCTCTCATGGAGACCCAGCGATTGACACGGTGACAATAACCGGGTGATTGATACACTTACCAACGATTGTAATGGTGGCAAAAATATTAACATAGCTATTGTTGCTAGTCACACTTAATAAATAAAAACAAATAATTATTTTGTTTATTTACCTTTTCTATCACATATGATGGTTTGGAAAAATTGCTTTTAATTTCATGGTGTGTCGATTTCCCTGCAATAAATGCTAAGTCTTTAATTTCACTATTTTACGGATTTCTTAACGTTCAGTACAGGAAGGCGCGAACTTGTAATGATATTTCATATACGTCTATTATTTAACATTACCAACCTAAGGAAGAGTAGATCAAAATTCAAATAAAACTACTTAGTTACTCAAGGTGGTGCTACAGTCCGGTTTGAGTGCAGGTCCCTTAACCAAAATGCCCTCCTTTTCAATAGTTAAGAGGACTTCTTTGAAATGTTCTCTGACTCTCATTGAAACACTCAGTGCAAATATATTCATATCGTTGCTCGGCGTTCAGAAGCTTACTAGCCATCAGCTGCGTAGTCCCTTCCGACAAGCAAAACAGGCGTGTGCAGAACTACTCTTTCAACACGACATTGAATTACTTGCCAGCAATTGGTACACAAGTTCCAGGTTATGTGTGGCGTGCAATGCGTCGAGCGGCATTTTTTTTTCATCACGTTTTTTATTTTGCTCCCATTGTGCGCAACAATTTGCCAGAAACATCCTCTATAAACTCGGAGTTACGGAAGTTATACATGTACGTGATAGTAATACTCTTAAAGTACAAGACGTTGGTGTTTTGCAATGAAACTTTATGCCCCGGCCTGGTATTAAAGCGGGAACACTGAGCTAGGGGGCGACGCACTTACTACGCCCCGGCAAGTTAAGCACTGCCTTTGCGAGCCTGAAATGACTTCTTGTGCAATAAACGTGATCTCAGCAGTGCCCCAGAAGAGGTAATTCCGAAACACTCGCAACCCCAACATGTTCTCATTCCTATCTTCGAAGTGCAACTTGTCAACGAGACCAAATGCCCGTCCGTGAGTATATCTAAAAATAACGCTAAACCACGTATCGATCCACCTTGGGAATTCACGTAAACGTTGACATATGAAAATGGTTTATGCACACCACGTGAAAAAGCGTCAATACGCAGGGGTGTTTGACGAACTGAGGCAACAGAGCCCTCCAAATACTTCAAGTGGATTTAAGGTCACCTGTGGCGCAGTGATGTTGTTGCAGAGTATTCTTGGAATTAAGAGTAGCCAGCTTACTTAACGCACTAAGGGACGACAAGACGGCCATTCTTGTGTTTTGTTAGATTGAATGTATTGTGGTCCAATAAGACACTAGGAAGTCTGATTGACGTATTCATTCGACATAAAGTCACGGACAAACTTTAAATCTCTCAGGTCTGTTGAAACATGCCTATACTTGCTTGCTGGCGCTATAGAAAAATCCCTCAAGCCCGTCGACATTGAGGGAACCTTTAATGATATAGAAACTCATGCAATAACCTCACCACTCAACAGGCTCGTGATCGAAAGATCCAAACTGGCTTTTATTCACCAGCTTCTCAAAAACAGAGCGATCTATTCGAAGCTTGGTGAAACCACGATCCGCAAATCTGTTAACAGGGGCACGCCACTCCGCCACTCTCCTCTCTTGTGGAACGTTGTGGTGAACGAACTGCGCGTAGCACTGGAAGACAGTGGGTGCAATGACCTTGCAGATGATATCTGGTTAATTTGTACCCACGATCAGGGCAATTAAGCAATCTGCTCTCTCGAAGCTAGTGAAATGGACTAGGGAGTGCGGCCTAGGCTTCAACCCAGAAACGGACCTAGTCCTCTTTCCTAGGAAGTACAAAATCCCTAACATTGCTCCCCAAACATTATGCGGGAGCCCCTTAAAACGTAATGATAACGCGAAATTCTTAGGTCTTATACCAGCACGAAACTAAACTGGAAGCTTAATATCCACGAACGTGTCAAGAAGGTCTCCAAAGCTCTCTACTGCTACAATAGGGCCATAGAGTACAAATCTGGACTACAACACCGTATGGTCCACTGGCTCTCCGTCAGACCCATACTGCTGTATGGGGTCGCAATCTTGCTCGCAATCAAGCTCAACCACTCACCAGAGTGCAGAGGTTGGCGTGCGTAAAAATCAGCGGAGCATTAAGAACTACCCCCTCCGAGGCTCTAAACATACTCTTTAACCTGCCACCAATAGAACTAGTTGGTGGGCAGGTAGCAGCTGATACGTTGATCAGACGGAGATCGCTGCACAACTGAAAATAACTTCGGTCTGGACATTCAACCATCCTCAGTAGGTATAGTTCTACACAGATAGATACAGACTCCACGTCACCTAAAGAGGAAGAAACCATTGAACACCTGATGCAGTGCTCTCGCTTCCCGCAGATTCAAACATCTGCACGGCTACTAATTGGTTTTGCGGAAGAGGTAACGCAGATCCGTGTCGTAGCACAATGGGCCTATTTTGGACTAAGTGTCGCTGCTGCCTTTTCATGCAGTAGTCAGATACCTCAACCTAACCTAACCTAAGTGGTCCAATTAAGGCTAAGCTTAGTTCAAGTGCTAGTCTACGCACAGCTCAGACCTATTACTCCTTAATCCACGTTGGACATGCGATTAAGCTGAATTCTTCTTGTGCTGGTGCTATGACGGGTGTGCGTGTGCGTAGGGGGGGTTCAGCCGATACGCCGCTCCATCTGGCATGACCTTTAGCTAGCTGCCTCCGATTACTCCCACCAAGTTGACAGAGGTCATTCTCCTCTTGTGTGAGTCACCGTTATCGTGACAGTCTTCCATTTGCTCAGGACCAATGCCGCGTAGCCGAAGCCTTCTCAGACTGGAGCTGTGTTGTCCAAGCGCTCTACATAACCTTGCCACCTTAAGCGTTGAACCCCTAAAGGCCTTCTCAAAAATCAGCCTTCTCCTCCGAATGCCATCAACACAATGGCAGAAATTTCGACTTTCTCTCAAGCGCTCATTCATCGGCTCTTAGGATTGTCCATTTCCCGTGCCATGGATTGTAGCAGATCACTGTCAGGTTGGTCCTTCTACTACTCAACTGGATCTTCAGTCAAACAAAACACCGATTTGCAAAGGTTCAGCGTGCTGATGGTATCCACACTGTTTACTTACAGCTGAGGTAGACTTAGTCCTTAGCTTTTGCCACAACGTGCCTATGGCTGTTGATGACCGTCGATGACCTGCGTCTTTCCTTGGAGACATACATGGACTTGTCCTCATTCACGCCTGAACCCATTTCGGCCGCCTTCGTTTCAATGCCAGCAAACGCATCATGTGGCTTTGTTTAACCGATCACGACGTCGGCGCAAGCGCGGAGTTCTTCTATCCTTCCGGTATGGATTTTGGCCATTGCTTAAGTTGCATATTGAGGCCTGAACTAAAGTCAATCGCCTGTGGCATGTCTGTCTGACATCGAGATGGCCTATGATACAGATTCTATTACTTTGGATTCGCCTCGTTTCTGCTACAACTCATACACAATTTCATAACTCATAGAATTTTCTTAATCCAGGTAAACACTGCCAGATCAGCAGTGAAGAGAATACACGCGGTACCGAAAGGACCGAGGATGGGACAGAAACCATATTTAATCTTTACCCCTCAAACCAGCCAAACAAAGCAAGTAAAAGCAGTGCACTCTTGTATGCCGACAAATACTTAACGTACACAACCTCCCTCTCACCGGAGATAGCAACAAGGACGCATCACCCAGCGAAGGGACTATGTCAGCGACATGTCGGTACCCGTGGGCTTCCGAACATTAACAGCAGACAACCGAAAAAGCAGGTTGTTGACCCCGCCTACAATTTCGGTGGACTGGACCTTCCAACGGGGTCATCGCAAGTAATGTTGGCTTCCAAATCTTGGATCGTTGCTGGCTTATCGCGGGAGAACTCCGGCTGACGGTCCTGGGCACGCTGCTTCGCTATCCGTCATCTAGTCTTGCGTCCGCGATGGCTTGGTTTTCATACGGAAGATTCAGTCTTGCTCTCCAAGACATTCTTCGAGTATTGGTGCGCATGCCCTCATTGTGACCAAGCCAGTACAGCCGACGGATTTTTTGCTTCCGGGCTACATGCCCGGTAGTCCAACTTCCATGGTAGTCAAACTCATTTACTTCGTGTACATTTTCGCTGTCAATGTATTGTCCCAGCTGCCGGAACCTCTCTTGGCCGACAGTATAGAGAGAAACCTTAACTCCTTGACTGACTTCCCGCAGCCCGAAAGAAAAAGCTGGTGATGGTAGATGCAATAATGGCCTTGGAGGGTCGATGATACACTCCATATGATACACTCCATATCCGTCGAAGAGATTCTTCACAGAACGTTGAATTCCGTAACACAGCCAGATGACTTGGAGACGTTCTTGAGGTGTGAGTCGTTCCACGACGTTTCGTCAAACAGTACTGAATAAAAATCAAATAACGTCATTCTCGCCATTCTCACGCTCTCTGTCAGGAAGAGCATTTATTTCAAATGTGTTCGGTATTGACAGCCACCCCCACCGATGCTGGTTGAATAATTCATCTTTCCACACAGGCTGACATCAACTCCATACGCTCCAGACTTCTCAACCCGGAGCAGCTCGCTTTCGCAAGCATGCTGTAATCCGTAGCTCTTTTGGATTGGATGCAGTAGCTATTGTTTGGCACACCATTTCCAATTTCCAAACTGCAAGCGAAGCACAACATATCTCTCCTCCTGTAACAGGGTATGTCTTAACAAGGAATTACTGAATTAACGTCAGACCGTCACCCATCTCCCACCGCCTCCGCTATTGCCATGCAGAGGGTTCGCGCAAAATCCGAGATAGTTTTTGGAAAATCAATTTTGCTAGCTCCACACATTTGTGTAATCGGCTTATCTGGTGAACTGCACATCCGCCAACGTCGCCTCGAGCACATCACACTCACATGCTCACCCATTTTAGACTAGTTTTTGAAAACTGTTTATTTTAATTTCCGCTTTTTTTTGCAATCCAAACCGGGTGCTAATGCGATTCGAGCAAATAGAATGCGCTTTAGCTATCATCAGCCATGCACGATGCCATCGATGGTGGCAGGCTCGGAGTACAGTGCGTGCGACGAGAAGCAGACCTACCTACTGCCGTCATAGGATCATTCAGCAGGCTGCCAGCACAGGCAGTCGTGCGAGATCCAGTTGGATATTTGCTCTTGATTGTGCGCTGTCATATTATTAATTAAAAATTATTCAGATTAATGCACAGGCCGGGTGGGCGCGGAGGAGACGGATTGCATTGGA
This sequence comes from Eristalis tenax, assembly GCA_905231855.2. Taxonomy (NCBI): domain Eukaryota; kingdom Metazoa; phylum Arthropoda; class Insecta; order Diptera; family Syrphidae; genus Eristalis; species Eristalis tenax. The sequence goes on along the minus strand of HG993125.1, from coordinate 60,100,628 downwards.
ATTGTTTTATTGGGTGCCCGCCCGTAGTGTGCGAATGCTTTTTTGCTTACTCACACCACAACCACGAGAGCGGAGTTAAATGAATGCATTAAATTCTTTTGGAAATCGGGAAATTGAATTAGAATCCGGGTCCAAAATGCGCTCCCCATGGCGGTGGCTGATGCCGGTTTGGCGTTTGATCCTTGTCGCTTTCGGAATGTAATTCTGTAATTGAATTTATAAATGCAAGCGCGTATGCGAGGATGAAAAACGTTTGCGTTCCGAAATTGATTTTCACGGCTATTTTTGGATTTTCCGCGCGTTGTTCGTTGTTTTGCTGCAGCCCGCGCCGCAGGATGTGCATGATTAGAACAATGGGCCTATGCTGGCCAAGGCGTAACTGCCTTATGCATCCAGTCACCTGAATCGGCATCACGCTGAACAGTTTGGATTGTTGCTGCGGGAAATTATATCCTCATTTAATATGTGCGTTAATTGAAACTAGCTAAGGAAAACCCTTGAGTTGAGTTGGACAGAATTCAACAGTCACGAACTTTTGAATACCTTAGGCTACAGACACACACTGGATCAAGCAAAATGTTTGTAAGCGGACAATGAAAACACAAAAGATATGAATACCACACGTCCTTGATTCCACAGTCAAAAAATCGTATTTTAGTTGAACACACAGAGGATACTTTTCTAAAATGTCTTCAAAATTATACTAAGAACTTTTCATACACAGTGAAATGCAAAAAAGGTAGGTAGGATAAGGAAGGGGACCATATTGGTCCATTGTGGTACCCACAGTCAGACTAATACCACTGATTGCCCACTCCAGTGATAGTGACGTTAATTTGATCCTAACGGCAAATGGTAACTGGACCAGACTTGAAGACCCGAGAAAAGAATATACACTTTGCTTACACTGGGACTCGAAACGAAGACCTCACTACCCAAGGGAAGGCACTTAACTAACTGCACCATACAGTCGTATTTTCCCACTAGACTATTTTCCCGTGTCAGACGGGCTTTATTATGATTTCCAGAGTAGTGAACTACATTCAACTAAAGGAACTAGAAGAAGGAACTAGTTCAATAAACAGATTTGAACTAAACTGCTCGCTAAGAGAAATCAAGATCTTTTGGACATAATTGTAGTCACTCTCATAAAACCGAACTCGCCGATTGGATAAAGTTCAGACTCCAGCTCTCCAACCTGCTAGTAACAAAATTACCTTCATCCTTCAAGTCAACAAAGAAGCGGCCACATTATTGAAATGCATTAGGTCCGCTGCTAACGTCTCCATTCCCCAATCATCCCCTAAAATACATAAACATTCAGTGCCTTGGTGGAACGCAGAGCTTGGCTCCCTAAGAAATATCAAGGTAGCAGCATGGAAGCTATGAAAGACCAACGTAAGACCGTCTAATTGCATTCAAAAAAGCGAATACAACTTTTAAATAAATTATAATAATAATAATATTCTCGGGGAGCCATCGATGTGATAGAGAAACTTAAGGATACCCTTATTAGGTGGGTTAGGTTTCCATGCTCAAGATCCGTCAGAATTCAAAATCTCTAAACATTGCCCTGCCCATAACTATTAACAATGCAGAGCTAAGATTAGAAACGGAAATAACCCTATTTGAATTCAATCATTGTTTACATAATTAAAAGGGTAAAACACCAGGGCGTGACCGTATCTCATACTCAATGCTGCAAAACCTTCCACACATCCGAATTGTTAGACTCCTTGAGCTCTACAAGAAGATCTTTAATGCCGGCGTCATTCCACAGAGCTAGAAAACGGCTGCAGTAACACCCATTCCCAAGCCCGTTCCTCTAAGATTTAAGCAAAAATTATTGCAAACCGGCTCCTCTGGTTTAGGAATCAAAGAAACTCACCAACATAAAGCAAGTAGGTTTCAAACCTAAGCGCGGATGTATTGACGCATTATTACATGTCGATTTTGTTGTAACAAATGCCCTCACTGTTCGAAATAATGTTTCGATTCTAGCACTAGATTTCGAAATGCTTTGTCCCGGATAGGAATCCATAATAAAATAAAAATCCCCACTGTCGGTTATTCTTTTTTCAATCGCATTTAACGTTCTGTACAATATAACCATTTAGTTAATTCCGTTTACGCAGACGATATATTTATCATGTGTAAACACAATGGCCTAAGCTGTATACACAATACCTTTTCAAACCTGTTATCATTTACATTGCAATCGTCCTCAAGTTCCGGGGCGAATCTATGCTTGGCTAAATGCAAACTACTGCATGTATGTCGCAGAAAATCCTGTTCACCTCCTGAACTTCATGCACAATTGTTAAAATTGAATCTGTATCTAAACTATGTATACTTGGCTTGTTACTAAATTCTAATTGTAACTGGAAAAAGCATTGTCTTGAACTTTAAAAAGCTCTGGCTGCAATGTGTAATATCATAAAATATCTTTCATGTAAAGAAGTTATGTCCACTTAAACTCACTATGTTATATCACCAGGACACCTTTGTTAAGTAAAATAGATTACGCCCTAGGTACGAGTATATATGGTAGCATCCCAAAAACAACGCTTAATTATCAAACCTCTTTGTCATCAAGCAGCAGAGGAAGTCTGAAAGCATTTCCCACCACGCGCATCATGAACATTCTGCCGAAGCTGGGCTCCCTACCAGTGAACATCGCTACAGAGTAGCCTCAGTCAAATTCCTCTTTGGCTATTGAATCCAGATTCTATCCTTCTTCTACTTACAAAATATATGAATGGGTGCCCAAGCAAAGCGCTTATTCGCGCAGCGTTTTTAACTGAAGAAAATCGCTTAAAATCCGAAGGATGGAATCTGCGAAGGATGGATCGAAATCTAACGGTAGCACGGTGAACTGAGTTGAAATACACAAGCCTAGTGTGTTGCGCCATAAGAAAGAAGGTAATTATCATCAACGCCGCTAGTTCGAAACAGTTTTGCTTTCGGTTTGTGTTGGTCATACGGAATGGCATGTATTTTTGACAACAGCCACACTAACACGGGCGTTTGTTTTCGTTTTCTTCGGTGTGTGCAGTCTCATAAGGAACAAAGTTCCCTTGTTTCATGAAACAGAATCAGCCTAATGCAACGCAACCGACAATCGCAGTGACTTAATGTCAGTTTCAGACCTGAGCTGACATGCACCCTCATATATATCACATTTACTTCGCACCTCGCGGTTAAGCGGTGTCATTAACACCCTCCATCGACAGCTGGATCAAGGCCTCATCTGCCACATTAAACCCGATAAACCTGGAACAGTGTTTAAAGCTTTTATCATCCAGCGCATTAAAGGATTATTATCATGTGCGCTGTCATAAAGCCAGTCGTCTCCTTTGAGGCGTACTCTCGTTCTGACGGATGTCACTTACCTCTGCTTAATGACATTAACGTCCCCCACGCCCACACTTGGTGCGCCACGCATAGTGCACAGGTGTGATGAATGACTTCTTCTGCAGGGCTATAGACTCAGCATGCGGGTGATATTGGCGCGGCTAATGAAATGACGTCTCTGAGTCTAATAAATACACTAAGTGCTCCTCTGGTGTTGAATTTAATTAAAGCTCCGTGTGTATCGGTAGCTAAGATTGCTTGATGTCAAAGGCAATTTAATGGCCGCCCTTGATGGATTTGAACAATGGCATGGTACTCAATGAGTCGCGGGGGGCCTCGCGCCTTGACAGTAACAAAGTTACGCTCGGGGTTTGGGATGTTTTCGAGGATACGGAACGAACAATTTTCTGGGGATAACGCCAACATCTCTGTATTATGATGGTGACGTTGTAGGTCTGTATCGCGTTGACATTTAAAAGTGATATATGATGAGCTTGACATCCATTGCACCGTGAAAGTTTACAGGCTACAGGATTCAGTAATTCTTCTTTTTGGCTTATAGCGAAGGCTATGGTCCACTTAGACACCAGTTTGGATCCATTGCCAACACACAACGCTCCGAGGGTGATTGGCTTTTAGCTCCTATAACAGGCACTCGGGTACAACAGTCGTATGTTAACTCCGACCGGTGAATTTTAAGACGTTTTTTCAGGATAGGAATATTTTTGAGTTAGTGACTCAAGAAATGTGGAACCCCCCCCCCGCGTAGAAGTTGATGCTCCTACCCACTCTGTCCCATCTAAGTGGGACATATGAGACACGGAAATAAGACGTTCCCACTTACCGAACACACCAAAGACTAAGTCCCTACCGCAGACTGCTAAACAACAGCATTTCCTCTAAATGCGACCAACCAATGAGCAGAAACTGTCTAACCCCTGTGTCAACAGCCGAAAAATTATACATAAACATGCAAACAACATACCCGCGTGTCGTACATTTTTGAATGTCCACAGGCGTCAGAAGGAGTTTGTTGTTTCTGAGAATAGTTTGAAGTGTTTTTCCAGTCAAGGACAAATATGTATTGGTACAGCACTTCCTGGAGAAGAGGAACCCATCGTGGTGAAAGGGTGATTAAAGATTTGTGATGCAGTGTGTGCCGTGGAAGTGCTCGAAACATCGTATGCGACATAAGCTATCTGCCGCCTACTTTGCTGATAGACGTACGACGTACATTTGTGCAAGCAGAGTACTCTAATCCAATAGGGAGAGCAGTATGATCATCAGTCTTGGTATTCAGCAGGAACATAAGTATGTGCTCATACACTGCAAAAAAGAACAACACGGTTGTGCTTCTCTCCACTTCCAATTATAGTCCAAATTATACTTGATTGTAACAGAAGCAAAGGACATGTTGACAATCTGGGGCAAGTGCCTTGGAGAATGCACTTCGAAGAGAAGAACGTTCTTTGCTGTGTCAAATCTACACGTAGTCTTTCTAAAATCGAATCAACGTTTGCCTTCAACTGTCCGTTTTGACATTCAATCCTAGTCACTGGTGCTGTATGGCTATTGTTGTACAGTTCTTCTTTCCGATTGGAAGGGTGTCTGATTGGCGCTAGCAAAATATTTGAACTAGGGTCGCCTGCATCACCGAGCAAAATACCTTGAACTACTTGCAGTTGCTTCCAGTTTATATTTTAAATTGTAATTATAACATATGGTAGAGTCGTGCTTGGGACCATGGGACCTTGCAACGATATCAATAATCTTGCATTGGGCATCGCAAACGATTTGTAACCCTTTCGATTAACGTAATGGGCAGCCATTTCAGGTCCCACAACTTCCGTGGGGCGTTTAATCTGCACATGCGTACAGCCTCCTTTGGAAGGCGAGAAATTCTATAAAATTGCTGCTTTCTTTTATTTATGTCTGCCGCTGTGAACGGAAATTTAGTAAAAAGAAGAAGAATAAAATAATAAAATGCTTCCTCCTTTAAATCGTCTTATGGGTTCGATCGGGCTTTGTATATTTTTGGCCGTGAAACTAATAAGAACTCTTGAGAAAAGTCTCAAGAAAGCAGCAAACAACTAAGAAATCGAAACTGACAATTAAAGCGATTGTCGATTGACCTTTATTCTTTTTAAATTACATTCGACTCATTTTAAATTTAAGGTCGGCTTATAGCCTACTGTTAAACGGGTTCCTTCCCAAACAAAAAGGATAATATTTATTATTTGACATACTGCTCGTTCTTGTTATTCTTATCTCGGATCAAGGGAATGAAAGAAAACCGTCTCTGAGCAAGATCTTTTTATACGTTGAGTAAATAAAGAACACAAGGGTAGGTCGGTGCTGTGGTGGATTGTCGTTTGAGTAAGACACTCTCGTTCGAATGATTCGCGAAGACGGTCGCGGTGCCGGGTTTGCACAACGTGAGGTTCTGCGATAACTCTGCTGTTCTCTTAAAGACATCTTTTATTACTCGACTATAAGACGACTATGAATAGCAAAGTGTCTACTTGAAATTAAGTAGGATGAATTTCTTTGGTCTCTTGTTGTTTATTAAATAAAATACTAACTCTTAAACCTACATGCATTGGGTATGTAACTTAGTTCGTGCGGTTTGTTAAGAGATGGCGTAACTTGTATTATTCCATTGGAACATGCGTTGGAAAGCTACTGTCATTGTACGTCATTTCAGTACATGTCATTCATTTGAAGCGTAAACAACAATAATTTGTTTTCACTCAAATATGTCGAAGTTTGTGCCTGTTTTTGCAGGGAGTTCTTCCTTATTACTTTAATATGAAGAAAAGTGCTGCCGAAGGTCATCGTATTTCGGTGGAAGCTTATGGTGAACATGCGCTAGCTGAGCGAACGCGCCAGAAGTGGTAATTTTGGCTTGGCCAACCAGCCAAATCAACGGCAAAGCCGAATATCCATGGCGCCAAGGTAATGCTCTGTATTTGGTGGGATGACAAGGGTGTGCTGTATTATGAGCTGCTAAAACCGGGTGAAACCATCAATGGACAACGCTACCGAACACAATTAATCCGTTTGAAGAGAGCAGTAGCCGAAAAACGCCCGGAATATGCGACCAGACATGAGGCAATAATTTTCCATCATGGCAACGCTCGGCCCCACGTTGCTATTCCGGTTAAGAAGTATTTGGAAAATAGTGGATGGGAAGTTTTACTCCACCCGCCTTATAACCCAGACCTTGCCCCTTCTGACTACCATTTATTCCGGTCGATGCAGAACGCCCTCACTGAAATACGGTTCACATTAGAGCAGAATATCAAAACCTGGCTTGATTCAATCTTGGCTGCCAAGCCGGCGCAGTTCTTTTGGGATGGGATCCACAAATTGCCAGAAATATGGAAAAAAGTCATAGCTTCAGATGGGCAATACTTTGAATAGTCCAATTGAACATGTTTTTCTTAAATAAACGTTAAAATTTTGAAAAAAGAACGGCACGAGTTGTGTTATAGACAAAATATGTAACAAATATAATGTAATAAATGAGAATCACACCCGGGCATATGGGTGTTGGCACAAGTGTTATAGAATATCGTACATCTTGGAGTTCAATCGTATATACCTTGTGCAACTTACCGTTAGTGCCTTGGTGAATAAATAAATACAGTCAAAAAATCTGGGCGTCTGAACGTCCTAAAGACGAATTTTTCTAAAAGTCAAACAAAATTTGTTAAATGCTTCAGAACTTAGACTTAAATTGTCCCATATTTTACACTCCATGTGGTTGAGATTGAGGCTGAGGTGATTGCCACCACTTTAGCAGCTGTGGCCCACTTAGATCCTGGTTGGATCCCTTCTCATATCACTACCCGGTGCTTTACACCGGCTCCCCATTAGTTCAAAGGGACTACACTTGCACCTGGAAACTGCCTAATGGTATCCTAGGGGCCTGTTTCGATGAATCCACTTCTGTGTTGAGTTACAGCCAATTTGTTTTTCCTCATAATCTTAGCTATGTCTTGTATCTTCAAGTGTGACATTTATTGTAGGTTGCTGAAAAGGTAGTTGCCTAGTATATCATTTCTAGTTTGTGCAAGGGCTGGACAAGTGCCGAGGAGGTGAAGCGTAATTTCTTCTTCCTCCTTGTCTCAACAGCTTCTGGCTCCTATTATTCTGGCATGGACACTGAGAAGGCAGTGGCCGGTGATAATGCTCACAACTTGCTTACTACAGTCCTGTTTAGTTTTAGGAGTGTATTTGTTTTATTAAAGGCCAAACATGCCTCGACGTACTACTTCTAATTCCATCCACCTCCGATTAACGGAGTTCATGGCATCTGTAAGTTACAGGGTGCTTATTATTTGAAGTGAGGGATATGGGGTGGCCTGATTATTTGCTAACTCGTCGGTCCTTTTGTTTCCTGGAAAACCACTATGCCCCGGGGTTAGGTTGCATCTAACCGTTCTCCCTAAGAGATAGACGGCAGAGTCTTACCATCTTCGATTTAATTGATGGTGTATCCAGAGCCTTAATGGCGGCCTGACTATCAATGCAGATGGCGATAGATAGCCCGTCTATCGGTTCAATCGGTTTGCACTCCATAAATCGAACGAAATACTTGTTCCAGTGACTAGTCGACTGTAAATACCCTCTTCTCCCTTGCAAAGTTCCAAGTTGGCTCGTCGAAAAAACACGACATTATGCTGAACATCATGTGCATACAAATATGACTTCCAATCTATCGAAAGTAATTCCACCGCACGGGCTCATCAATTTCGCGTTTAACGCGGAGCTTGGATAATTTTCCGATATATCAAATTTAACTGACTGTGGCCACCCTTAACCGATATTCATAACGCCCACTTGTCCTGTTGATTAAAAGCCACTCGGCCGCTGCTGAATATCATCACCATCAGAGCACCTGACATCTGATCGTACACTTGCCGGTTCAAACAAAAGTGCCCAGCGTTGGTTCGCCTATCGAACTCGAGTCCAATCATCCATCAGTGGAACCAAATTGTATTCTCCACTTGGAGTAATTGTCACCTCATTCAGATTGAAATCTCCTCGAAATCTCAACAACCGCACGGCACACCCCGGTGGTAACTATGCAATCAAAATTCGATATCTTCATCAGGATGGAGAAGATGAGTGTTACCGCGTCGGTGGGTGACGTGTCGACTGGTGTACCACAAGGATTGTGTCGGCCCATACCAAGCGTGATTAAAATGCCCACGAGATCCGAGCCGGGCACTAATGTCATAATTGCGTCCTTTGTGGGACGTCGAGGTATGGATTTGTAGAAGAACTGCTTGCCGCCTGGTCAGTCTGTGGCACATCGAACACCGATGTCAGTGGCTACATGGATGGAGTATGCCAAAGTTTCTGTTTCCACGTTCCCAGGTTGCAAGGCAACGCTAGAATGATTGCCGTGTTGGAACTGGTCATCTGGTGCCAGCTGGTTGTAATTAAATGGTAATCGCTTCGAAATGGGTTCACCTCTGTCGGATGGATGGCATTGCACGTGTAGAGCCGCTTCTACAAATAGAGGACCTCGCTGGTGCCGTTGATGATAGTTTGGCACGTAATATGCGGTGTACGCGAGAAGATTTTTAAAATTTTGCCAATTCAAGCGAACGTGAGGTGCTTGGATTGTGTTGTAAAAATATGGCTTCATTGGAAATGTAGTTGAAGCGCAAAACAAAGGCAGAGCGTGCACATGCGTGAAGTGTTTGCAAACTCAGCCAGACAAATTTGTCAATTACCTCCGATGCCGTCACAGAAATCCGAAACCGCTGCCATCTTGTCTGAAGGAACATGATGAAGAGTTGGGAGTAATTAATAGTGAACTTCCGAAAGCGAGATCAAACTCTGTTGTTGAAGGGCATGGGTCCATTTCATAGTTTGTCAAGAAGGACATGGCAGACTGGTGAATGTTTGTCCAAGTCCAACGAGGAGGGAGGTAAGTCCACTTGATACACTGTGGTCACAATAACAGCTTCGTCAAGTTTCGTTGAGTTTCACAAGCCGTAGTTATGTCGATCACTTAAAAAAGCTACACCCTTAGGGCTTAGGCTGGTGTTTGTTCTTTATATTTAGAAACTGCTTCTAATACCGTTCAGAGCTCTCATGGTCAAAAATACACGCTTATTGGGAAGGGAGACGTGTTGCCGTCACTTGGATAATTCATATAAAGAAACTCACATCATATGCCATAAATGACGTTGGTCGGCAAAGCTTAAGAAATGCTCGTAGATCACACGACGGTCACACGACTGTACTGCCGTGTATGATACATTTAAGTTAAGACAGAAGGCTACGGAACCAGCTCTCTTCGATGCAGCGACACAATCTCGCCGCAGTTATGTTTGTGATGATGAAGCTTTCTATATCCGAGTGCTGACAGAGCCGGACATTGACAGAATATGTGAGATACTCTCAATTCGTTCTTCATCGAAGCAAAGCTCCGCAGAAGCCACTGCTATTCTTCACCATCCCCTCCCATCCCATCAGTGTTTCGAAATGGCGCCAATCATGAGCACATATTGGGCCTGTTTGGTTTTAGCACTTTAGAGCGCTTGGAGTTATGTTTTGTTCTTGGAGTCTCGCTTGAAGTTATGTCCTCTTCATAATTAATACCGTCCAGCCATCTTGTATTGGTCTTTTGCAGCAAGTGATTGCAGGATTCGATTCCGAGCCTTTGGGACAACGCATAAGAGGGCATCCTAGAACAAGATGGCGCACACAAGTGGAGAAGGACCTCAACCAACTTCGTGTGCACAACTGGAGGCAGCTGGCGAAAGATCGTGTTGGCTGGAGAGGCTTGTTGGTTGAGGCCCAGGTCCACCCCGGACTGTAGCGCCAAACAAAGAAGAAGAAGATTGCAGGTAGTGCGAAGGATTCAGAATAATGGTGAGTTGCTTGAGCTCGTCCGCTGCAATTGCCTTAACATAGCAGAGATGTGGATTCAGCAGAAGAGAGAGGCACTACATATCGCACTGTCTCGAAGACATAATCAATTCATTGTTTGAGACCTTTGATGAGCGTGTCATCACGCGAGATGAGCCCAATAAGTGGTTCTAAGATCATATATTGGCGACCGTGGCCTATTGTCTCGACGAGGCGACTCCTCCGCTGGATGTCAATGTTCAATTCCAGCACGATTCGTGTGTGACTTTCATAATTTCGAAGTTATTTACCTTAAAAGAAAAAGAGCCACCACCCAGTGGGGTGTAGTGTGTGACTGGCTTACCGTATGCCAGTCATGCTGGTCCCATTTCGCCAATAATTGAAAATCCGAGCAAAGTCATGAGCATGCCGTTGGATGAATTCAAAAGCACATGACATAATTTTCCGCGGTTCATTTATTAAGTTCAACCCCTTTTGCTATTCAGAGACTACGTCGCCTTGAGGGAGCACACAGAATTCGTCATGCAAGGGCACTTCAACTTTAATTGTACACCTGTGCTTCATCAATTATTATAATAGGGAAGGGAAATCATTCACTTCGAGGACCATCAAATCAGTGTTTGAACGCCACCGTGAGTGTTTGCGGTTGCTGCCAACCTTCCCTCTCCCGCCGTCACTCTCGCACTCAACGACCACAGGCGGAACGTATTGAAGTAATAAATATCCGAATGAATGGGTTTCTGTGGATTTTCTGGTGACTAGAAGGTGCGGAGCGAACGAGAAATATTTGCGCTGAAATTGGTTTCATTCCCTGAGTTGCTGAGACTCAATGGGTTTCAGGCAAAGTGGAATTCAATTAGGTTTTGGATTTGCAGAATTCATTGTGGGAAAGCGCTTCAATTTCGACCGCTATCCGGGTACACACTGAAAGAGCATTGCTGGTGAATATCGAAAATAATTCGTTCAGATTTTTGGAATTTCATTTGCGAGGTCATTTAATTGTCAATTAAACTTGCAGACACCATAAGTTTGGAAATGTCTGTGTGCAGACGGCAATCAAAGCTGCCCCTTGGGGTAATAAAAAAAATATAACAGCCTTAAATTGCTACAGCCGTGAAGCATCTGCTTCGAAGCAACACATCGTGAAGATATTTCCTTATTTATGAAATCAATGGATGAGGAAGCTGTGGAGAAGTTTCGAATACAATGGACCAAATGTGCGAAAAATGTGTTTCACTTTTTAAAGTTTTCATTTTTCATTGCGGATCTAATGGCTGTATGGTTTTTTTTTTTTTGTGGGAAGCGGACAACATATGCGATGCTTGAGGTTTCAGGAGGTGGAACCTTATTGGAGCCAGTTATTTCCAGTTACCTTCACTCCGAACATTCGTTTAACCAGAATGCCGTCCGTAAATTGGCATATGGTCGTTCTGGTTGGCGACACCACAAGGGAAGGCAGCTGAGCTGAGCATGAGAAGACCTTTGTGTCGCTCGTAGCTGAAGTAGCTGCAGCTTTAGCCAGTTGCTGATGTGGTGGTTTTATCGTATGCACATTTGTCGCATTTGTGTCACTCGTAGCTGAAGTCGCTGCAGCTTTTGCAGAGGCTACCAGTCGCTGATGTGGTCTTATCGCGGCTATACTCGCCAATAGTCTCCGAATGGTTTACGAAATATGTTTTAACTGCATACAGGTTCAAGGGGTTAAACAGATTCTACTACACTCGGTTTTCGGCATCGTTAGGAGCGTGCGAACGAATATGGTCATGCAACAAGAGGTGTCAATCGATATCAGCCAAAATGGACCTACCTCTCTTACGAAACATTGTCACTTTCTTTTATTTTAATCTTAAGCACGGACTTGGAGGTCGGTAGATATTGCCGCCAGATGTCCGTCACGACTCACAGTGAGAGCAAAACATGGCGTAAACTTCCAGTTTGAGCGGGGCAGCTGCTTCTGGGTTCTAAAATGTTTTTCCTGAAACTACAAGTAAATTTGATGTGTTGATTTGTGGGCGTGCGGTGGGTAGGTAAAAAAATATTTTTAATTGTTTTGCTTCCTTTTCAATATGCAGGAATTCATTATAAATGTAATGTTTAATAATTCAGATAATTCAGACGCCAGTCAATCAACGTCTAGGGAAAGTAAAGCGTTTTGCTCTCTCCTAACGGACACCTCCAATAAACGGCCACCTCCCATAATCGGACAAATTTCAAAGAATGCAATTATTTACACGATCTTTACATTATGGAAATTGTGTTCTCATAGCTGTCTCTCTTTTAACCGGTCGCGGACAGCATATTTTAGAACCGGAATAGAATTTTACCAGAAATCAGTGTGTAAGTGGCAGCGTTTCCTAGTGGCAAATTAAAACAGCAGAAAGTCACAACATGGGGAAATTGAAAAATTAAAATACAAACAATTTTATACCATATGTACATATGTCCAAAGTGTTTTCTTTTTCAGGGCAGACAATGAATTATTTTTTTTCATAACCGGACACCCCTCTTAAGCGGACTGGGGGCCGTCAGTGGCCAGTTTTGAGTGAGTTCACTGTATACCGTTACATTTCAGAAAGGAAAGTATCAGCTGCAGATCCTTATCACCTTCCCAACATGCGTATCGCAAACGTTTTTCTACAGAAACAGCACTTCAGGCACTAGTCAGCACCATTGAAAAATCCCTTAGTTACAAGGAATATACAAGTTGTTGTTGCTCTTCTGGATATAGAGGGAGCTTTTAACAATGTCAAATTTTAGGCCATAAACAACCCTTTAGAGACTCAATTTAGAAAACAGTATTCGAAGATGGATTGGCAATGTCCTATCCCGAAAGTAAAAATTTTAAGGGCCGATGTTGATTCTGAATAAAGCACAAATTATTTAGGAAATGATTGTCATTTCTTTTTATTATGATAATATTGGTATGGTTCAATTATACATGGAACAAGATATCGGTCAAATGGCCGCCGCCACCTCGGCGGCATACCTCCATCCGATGGTCCAAATTTTCGATGACGCTGAAGCATAATTGAGGTTCTATGCCGTTAATGTGCCGAATTATCTCATCCTTTAGCTCTTGAATTGTTGCTGGCTTATCGACGTACACCATATCTTTCAAATAACCCCAAAGAAAAAATCCAACGGTGTCAAATCACATGATCTTGGCGGCCAATTGACATCGCCACAACGTGTGATAACACAGCCATTAAATTTGTCGCGCAAAAGATCCATTGTTTCGTTAGCTGCGTGGCAAGTGGCACCGTCCTGTTGAAACCACATATCGTCCACATTCATATCTTCCAATTCAGGCCATAAAAAGTTCGTTATCATTTCAAGATAGCGAACACCATTCACAGTAACTGACTGACCGGCCTCATTTCAGAAAAAATACGGCCCGATGATGCCGCCAGCCCATAAATCGCACCAAACAGTCACTCTTTGTGGGTGCATTGTTTTTCGACAATCACTCTTGGATTATCATTCGCCTAAATGCGGCAATTCTGCTTATTGACGAATCCACTGAGGTGAAAATGTGCCTCATCACTGAAGATGATTTTATTCGAAAATTGATCGTTTGATTTTGATTTGAACGCCCATTTTCATAATAAGCCTGAATAACTTTAACGCGTTGCTCGATTGTGTATCAAAATTTCAATTAGTCTGAAATTGAGAAATGTCAAATGAAATCCAGAAAAAAAATTGACGTTTAGGTGTGGTTCACATTCAACATCGGCCCTTAAAATAAAACGACCCTTTATATCCATTCCGAACTAGATCACCACAATATAACCAGGAGTGTATTCAGGGGAGCCCCACAAGCGGTGCACTTTTCCCTCTTCTCTGGATATTGGCGGTGGAAGAAATTCTTATGAAACTAAGTCGTACAGGTTGTAGGCCAATGGCTACTAGATAGCCCTAGTAGAAAAGGGAAAGTTTTTTCACACCGTTACGGATATCATGAACGCCTCACTAAATAAAATAGTCAAGTGGAAAGGGAAAGACGGTCTGGAGGTTAACCCGTCCAAAACAGAGCTCGTACTATTCACGCAAAGACACAGGATATCTCCGATAAGTTGAAGAAAAATTTGCTATTTATAAAAATGGACGCAGTTCTCATGTAACTACTCCAAACCTGGAAATTAAATATCGCCAAACCAACGGATTGGGTGTTGCAATTCGAGATATCGGGGATATGTGCGCAGCTGAGTGCATTCTTCCCAATGGCCAGATCGTAATTTCTGTGGTTGTCTACATCTCTTCTAAACAGTCCATGGATAAAATCATCGACTTCCTTCACTTCGTATTTTTGCCATTCACGAAGGTGCTGCAGCTTTACTGGGAAAGATCTATCATCTGTGGCCAATGACTCTAAGCGGCAAATTCAACACAAATGTCAACCCACCCCATGTCGAGTTTCTGAGAGGTACTCTAAATCCTCAGAAACTTACACCACAAAGTGTTACAGTCATCGACGCAGAATTCCAACGATATCTCAGTCCATTGCAGTCTCAAGTATACGTTTCCTATTTCAGCTATCATAAGCCCATTGTGTCAACGTTACAATAGATCGAAGCTGATTACATATTCGTCACCAAATCATTCACGACTCATTTTTTAAATAAAATACTTTGTATCCCGTGATATCATCCGTTGGGGGGACACTGCGGTGATACGATGTTGGCACATAGACTTCGAGTACGTCCACTGCTCGCTGATTTTTTTTTTTTGTGAACGTTTTCATCTGCGATGTGGTAGGTAGAAATCTCAAACATTCCCAAGGGCATACCTGTTGTCAGTGATATATCTTAGATTGTTCTGTAAATGATTTGATTACAAATTTAGTTTCACTTTGGAAACAAACAAAATCAAATTTCATTCGAATTTGTTGACTTCTCTCCGTTAGGCATTATTATTATTGTTAAGGGTTAATTGCACAGCGACCTTAAGATCTTGTGTGCCCCCTTTCATTCCTCTGCATTCTTAAGAGCTCCCCTCTCATGCAGCTCTTTTACGAGTTGTATTAAGGGTTCTCCGCTCCTGTTACGCGAAGGTGGAACAGATTTGTCCTAGCGTATAGTCTCTAAGCCAGTTTCCTTTTGGAACCTGAGAATGAGACCTGATTCTAGGTACTTAAATACTTTCTCTGATATAAGGTGCCTGACTAAGCCTCTCTTTGCCTTTTTTGGGCAAGTGCCTCACAAAATCCTAGTATATGTTCTGGAATTTCATTAGATTCTCCACAGAATCTGCAGAGGCCTTCTCCTGATGCTCCTAGTTTCCTTAGGTGCTTCCTGAGTCTACATTGCCCTGTTAGGAAGCCTATTAGGATACGGTTTGTTTTTGCTCATTATGATGCCCGCCTCAAACCTCTTCCGGTTATGTTGGCCCAAGAGCATCTTGGCCTGCTTCATGACATGAGCGTTGTTCCAGGTATCTGTCCGATTCCTTCTTTCTAGTTCCCTGAACTCTTCCCTGAGGAGGTGATCTCCTACAGCGCAGAATGCTTCGGGGCCTATGAAAGTTTACGATGCTCCTTTCCTAGCGAGGGTCCGCTATTTCATTGCCTTCTATTCCTATATGGCCAGGTACCCAGCAGAGTTCTGCTCAGTTACTCCTGCTCAGCTTCTTAAGATTCTCTTGATATTCCCCCATTCCCAGCTTGGATTTGATGATATAGGAGTCTAGTGCCAGGATAGCGGCAGTACTGTCCGACATTATTGCTATGTCGCAGTTGGTACGGTGCCTGTCAAGATTCATCTGAGCACATCTGTCTATGACATAGACTTCTGCTTGGAAGATACTGGTGCATTAGTCCAAATACTCCCTGTTCCTTCAGCAATTCTTGATCCATCTGTACACCATTTCATAGTATAATAAATATTCATAATATAAGGATTCATTGCTCCAGTCTTTTTTGGTGCTGAGCTTAATGGTGAACTCCTTTTGGAAATTGAGTTTCCTAATCGCGTCATCCTTCGAAATGGCCAGGAGTGGTAGCTTTTTGACTAGTGCATCGAATTGTCTCAATGTAACGTACCTTTCTATTCCTATCCCTCCGTTAGGTAACTCTGGAACCAGTTAAGTTCTTTTCCACGAATTCCACACTTGTATAGTTTCTTGATTCATATATAATTTTCAATTGATTGAAATGCTCTTTAGAGATCTAAAAATAGTCCCAAGATATTATTCCCTTTATCCATTTCTTTCTTCCATTTATTTATAACGACACTAATGGAAGTTTCACAGGAATGCGATTATCTCAAGCCCGATTGCTTCGCACATATAATATTTGCTCTATAAAAGTTGCTACAGTTTCAAGCATTTTTTCATACATCGGCAACATATTAATCGGCCTCCATGCTGCTGAACTTTTTGAGTTTTTAACCTTTTCTACTGGCACAGCATCTGCAACTTTTCAACTCTCAAAGAAAGACCCTTCATTTAGTGGCTTATTAATTATTCAAAGTAGCGGTGGAAGGACTACGTCTTACCTTCAGAAATGATTTTATTATTCAAGCCATAGGTGTAATTTTTTATTCATGGATTTTACTGCCGATTCAAGATCACTTCGATCTATTTCGTGGAACTTAAATTTATGTTCATAAACTGGAATACCAGTTATGTTGGCTTGAATAGTAAAATCATTTTGGACGGTAAAGACGTAGTCCTTCCACGGCTACTTAAAATAATGAATAAGACACTGAATGAAGTATACGGTATATGTCTATAACACTTTCCATAATGAAATTATTACAATTTTTTATTTACAATTTTTAGATCAGCTTTTAAATGATTACCGTTTATTACCAAATTATCGAATGTACTTTTGGTTCTTAAGATATTTGCTTTTTTTTTTTAATGTTTTCCACGTAACCTTTTGGTCCCCTGCCTTTTCAATAATTTTTGTTTTAATGTAAATTCTTTCAGCGTTAATGCATTTATATTTGTAAACATTTTTAGTCATTCTATACATGACCAACTTTCCGTCGGATTAGTGCAAGCAGCCCACTCACATAAGCGAATTGTTTGGTTTTTATAATTGTTTGATTCAGTGTAGTACCACTCCGCACATTTCTTATTCTTTTTATTTAACTTAAGCAAATTTGTATTTGTAACTCTTCAAATTTGTTTTCAAAGTTATATAAATTTTCCTCTGAATAATTGGTAAAATTGTTATTAAGGTTAATCGGCAGAGTTTTTTTTTTATGAAACGCCTTATTATATTTCAGCATTCCTTTTGAAAAATTTAACTATTTACTGTAATATCTTCATCAAACTAGAGGTGGGGTAAGTTGGAACAGCGAGACCAACTTGTCAGATGACCAAACAAAATACATGTGTTTTCTAGAAAAAATCAAAGAGCATGGAAGCATTCGATAAAAGTCTACTAGACGAAGAGTGCTTACAGTGCCAAACTTGATGAAAGTGGTCTCATACTAAATGCCCAGCAGTACAATAGTGACTACGAATCGTAATTTCATCATCATCATCATCTGCTGACCCGCTCCACTAAAGGGGTCGCGGGGGTAAACCACGCATGAGAGATCTCCAGGCAACTTGAGCCTCCGCCATTGACTCTAACTCATCAGGAGTTTTGCCCAAGCGTAATACGTGAGTTTTCAGACTTGGCCAACCATCTCGTCCCGGGTCTGGCAAGTGGTCGCCGACCTAATGGAATCCCATTCAATTCCCACATTCGTGCCACATGACCGAACCACCGAAGCATAGCCCTCTCCGTTCGAAGAAGCAGCTGCTCAATGTTGAGTTCCTCGCGCACTGCCGTGTTATTCACCGTAATTTTCAGAACAGCACGTAGAAATCGCATCTCAGCAGCGTGTATTCGAGATTTTATTCTCTCAGTCATCACCAGCATTTCATGACCATAGGTCAGAGTTGGAACAAATACCGCTAACTGGGCTTTGACACCAAACTCAACACACGCCACTCACTCAACCATCGTCTCCAAAGCAACGGCATCAGTCAAAAACCCCAAAACTTTAAAGCATCAGTCAGGAGGAACAGGAGTTCACAGCAAGTCCACTTAATCTGTTGCACCAGGGCTTCTGTTATATGCCCGGGCTACTGCGTAAGAAATTGAGGTAGATTCTGTACGTTTTGATTCCTCAACCCGGTGCTGCGATACCCCCAAAAAGTACTCAAAGCACGAGTGTACGTTCGCAAGCAGATGGCAACAGGCATTTAAGAGCAACCATGCGCACTCCGCACTCGTTTCTCTTGCTGTGGAACGCATTCCTCAGCAGAGAGTCGAGTTCCCCTGTTTTTCAGAAGCTGTTCGCTAATGGGACAGTAGGCAACTGGGTAAGCAGAGCAGTTGGCACACTTCACTCGAGTACTTAGACGCTGTCAAGGTCTACAGGGCACACTCGCGCCTTTGTTTGGACATCGCATCGCGCTGAACTGGCTCGTTTTGGAATGAATTCTCTTAACGTCTAAATCAGGTGTGATGCACAGAAGTGCACACATTTTGCACTACCCGCGCAAGGGGCAACTGCTAATGGTTGCCGTTTTTGGAAGTTATGCTTGCAAATTCCAGGTTCTGTTTGAGGTTGCACTTTGAGGGCGACTGTGTGCAGCTATCGACCACGGACATGTCATGTTCAAGGAGTCTTATTTTTCGCGGTATTCTACCGCAAATGGGACGACGGTTACACTTTAACGTGTTCCCGATGCTGTGGGCTAATTTCGGGGACTTGTCATACGTGTGGTGGTAAGCTGACGAGTTTATGTGGCGTTTTGATGCGGTGAATGCTGCTGTGAATTGACAGCGGTTGTATGGTCAAATGTCGTGATTTTCATTTGAATGGTTTTGTATTACATTTGCAGTGAATTTCCACATGTAGGGCGGAGGCATTTCTGAATTCGGTGGACTATCAGCAGTGACTTTGGCTTTTAGGTGGTGTCGGATTTCAACGAATATGGCCAATGTTTGGAGATGGCAATACAAATGGCAGTTTTGCGAATGAAGTGTTGCCGCGCTGCGAACTGAACTCAACAAGCACACCGACGATGGTTTGGGAGGAGCGACGTGGGAATGAGGTACATGCCAGTGCACATTGGTCTCAAATGCCTGGGTTTTTGTAGCGAGCTGGCAAGTGCTACCCATAATGGTCATATGGTATGGCCAAAAAACAGGTCTAGGAAATTTGCATGTGAAAGCCGGCTTAATGGCGGGCTGATGAGCAGTACTGGCGCTGATGAGCACTCCTGGTTACGCGTTTCATGCAGCCGCAGGCATTTCTATTTGTGTTCCTGTCCTTAAAGCTACGCCGACATTTTTGGAGCTAAGGTCTAAACGGATTCTCCAAGCCATGTCGGGTGTCTGCAATAGAGGCGGCGGTGCACGAGCTCTATTTTCGGCAGCAAGCATCACTGTTACACATATTGGTTGTGTGAGGGACATTTGCGGGGGAGTCAAAGAAACGAAAATGTCATGGTGGGGCGACCTCCCTCACCAAAAATACGCAAGGTAAGAGCGACACTCGTCGACCAGCAGACTGTCGATGATCCAGAAGGAAAAACTATTTTCAGTTCAGGTCACTGGCGTTTGTGTGTCTGACGTTTATGAGCAACGCAGCTATTCATTGTATGCGTGTGGCACTGGATTTTCAGCAGTTTTCAAGTAAAGGAAAAACAGAGAAAGCAGTACCTGGGTTTCAAAGAATGGCCATGTGTACAGGGCCTCAAGCAGACATCACCGGAGTTTATTAAAACTAGTGCCAACACTAGTCAACACTAGACTAGTTCCAACACCACTCTGGGAATCTGCAAAGCTAATCTGGAGAAGGAGTGCAGAATTTGACAGAGTCATCATGGAAGACGGCATGCACAACGTCACATCAGAACTTCGCACGCGTGTACCAGCGTTAAGACAACAAGTGTGGGACAAGACTCACAGAAGTGCAGATACAGACTTGCAGAAATGATGAACACAGCCTTCTGTTGTGGGATATTTTACTTTCGTTACAAATACAGAATTTAACTTAATGAAATAAAGGCAATACAAGTTCTACTCATTTAAACCAATCAAAAATAATCTTCTTGTTTCAATTCCAACCCAACCGCCTCCCAGTAATCGTCCTTTAATGATGGTGGAACATGGGTTACATCTCCTTCGTCCCAGGGTAGAGAGTCAATCCCTCCACTTGCTGCATCCTCTTCTGAACTAGATTCAGCGGCCTCAACAACGAACAGGAGCGTAAAAATCACCAAAGAAATGAACAAAATTGTTGAATGTTTCATGTTGGGGGGCTAATTCGAACTGCAATTAATTCAAAGGGACTGTGCAGTTTTATAGTTCAGTTGACCGATCTGGCAACGTGATTATGCGACAGCAGTTATTGTGCTTCATGCTTGACAGCTGTGTTATTCCTTGACTTCTCCAGAATTGAACGGGTAGCTATTTCAATTGCTTCTGAAGAAATACGGATATAGTGCTAGATACCGATATCGTGAGTCTTCATTTGTGTGCATTCAGATTTGCTTCTATTGAAAACGCTGAATGTCCACAGCCCCCAAGGGCAATTGTATCAAATTTCTATACGAAGCATGAGCCGGTTTTCATTTCGTGTATTTCTCCCGCCCATCTACTGTCCCCGTATGGATTCTGTGCTTTTGAAAGCATCAGTTACCTGTTAAGGGATCTGTTAATTTAGCCTCATGTACATTCCGAGAAAGCGACGATAAAATAGAGCCCACGATTTATCTGTAGGCAAAGATTAGTCAAATCACTAGCATTAACCACCGGTCGACTGCACTGGCTCGGCAACATCGAGTGAATGGACACCAATGCTCCAGCCGAAGGGGTATTCGAGTCTCAGCCTCATATTTCGAGAAGGCTTCGAAGACTGAACATTCGGTTAAACGTAACACGTCGTCTCCACTGGATATGAACCACGCCCTGTCCATGAACATGAAAAACCTAGTGGAGTCGCAAAAATCCATGACCAAACATGGTATGAGCTCTGTGGAAAAGTTGGACATGCGATTTGACGTTTTCCTATATGTGCACGATTTCGTTTGATTGGAGTGGTAAATATTGAGAGTAAAAGTACTAGTGTTAGTGAATATTATTTTTTGAGATCTACTTCGTTGATTGGTGGTTTGTTGCCCTGTGTTGATATTGACGCTCTCGCAGCCAACGTTGAAGTGAAGTGACATGGCATACCTCACTCACGAATGAAAAGATCGGGAATGGCTGTTCAGATTGTAGTTATGATGTAGTAAGGCACCCTGGTCTTGATGACTGCAAGCAGTGTACTCGTCTGCAATGGAAGATCATCCCTGGGTCGGCGGTCTGCGATGTAACCAAACATACTGCTGAGGATAAAGCGGTGGAAGTGCTCGGCTTGATACATTGAAACAGTGAGCATCCATTTGCAACTGCCAAATATGACAGCTGAGCGGGCACAGACTAGGTGTTGCTCACTGTACATCTCCCCTTTTCGTCAATGCAGCTCCTGTGGGAGTCTTTCAGAGGTCAAGTTTACCTGGCTTAGTGGTGTCATATTTTCCTTATTCAGTATTATTTGACACATCATTGTGGAAGGACAGGGGAGTGTGCGAAAACCTTGGCGCCAAAAACCGACAACGGTGTTTTGTTGAGGATAAAAGAAAAAACTAGAAGGAAGGTCCGTCTCACCCCGTTTAGGAGGTTTAGAAAAAAATATACAAAAAATATATTAACTACACAACGGCAACACTTTTTTTTTTTGTCAGAGGTTATTAAACACCGTACTGGAGCACGCAGACGACTGTCTGATGTGTGATTTGACTGCCAGGCAGCAACCCTCGGTGACTCCTGTGATCGACCCACTGCAGTGAGAGAGTCGCCGGATGGCGACTGGACCTGATTTGAAAATCCGATAAAAGCATTTTGGCTTTGCTTGCACTGAGATTCGAACCGGGGATCCCCCTAAGGAAGCTCAGGCACTTCGCCAACACTTACAATGAAGTACTGACAATTTTCTCAAGTGCTAGAAGCCCATTCGGTTTTTTGTGTTCGATTCAGCATTGACCACAAAAGGCCCATCATTCCAATTTCACAGCACATCATTTCGCAAGTTAGAAAAAAATTGTTCCAAGCCTTTTGCTTTTTTTTCAATTTTTATTAAAAATTTGCTTTTGCATTCGATTTTTTTCAAAACCTCTTGCCGCACATAATTTGATTGAACTTTTTGATTTTCTATAGCAAACAATTTAAAGGTCGAAGATAGGTTCCAAGGTTGCCAAGGAAGATTGAACAAAGTAAACATTGTAATCATGGTTTAACCTCCTCCCACGAATAGGAAATAATTTCTATGGCTTTCATAATGTTGAACTTTTTTCCAAAACTCTAGCATGGTAGGCTTATCTCGTCCATCAGTCAAAAGGAGTTTAAATGTTCGTCGAAGGTAATAACTTTTAAAAGTCGATAGTACTCCCTGATCCATCGGTTGAATAACTGATGTCTTATTAGGCGGCAAAAATACAAATTTCACGTTTTCTGATTTTTTTATTGATAAATGAGAAATTGTTTCAATTTGAAATCACCATTTGTATTACCGCCAAGAAGTAGAGTCAGTATATCCTTGCCAGCTGTAAATCCTGGCGCAGATTTTTCTGTTTTCGATATGAACGTTCTGTTAGGTAGACGTTTGCAAATTAACCCAGTCTCGTCAACACTAAAGACTTGTTTCTGATCATAACCAACTTCATGAACTAACGCTTTTAACTCAGTCGGGTAGCTTTCTGCAGCAGTTATATCAGCGCTAGCTGCTGTGCCTTTAAGAGCAATGCTATGTAGATTTGCTCGATCCTTGAATGTCTCCAGCCCTGACTAGCCTCAAATGTTTCATTCTTGTCTATATTGCTACGACTAGCATTATCGTTGGACATTGCCTTACTTTTTATGTCATCAAATAAGCTTATTGCTTTCGTCTGAATTACCATTTTACTTAATGGTATTCTCGCCGCAACTTGATTTTCAATCCAAATAGAAAGCAAGGACTCCATTTTGATCACAGAAGCACTCCTTGTACTGGTCATCGTTTTAGCATATAATGATGTTGCATATTTTACAGCCTCTCTTATTTTATCCCGATCTCGATGTTTAATATTTCTGACAGTTGTTGCGGCCAGACCAACAGCCTTTTCTGTCTAAATAGCCTAATTTTGTCTCCAAGCTGAATTTAGTAATTTTACCAGCAGCGCCCTTTCCGCTCATTTAGATAAAAAAAATATTTATCTTTTTTGTAACCAGAAATAACCCATAAAAATTAAAAAAAAAAGATGTAATTATTCTCTTTTGAAATAAATCACAACACACCAATTGAAAGGTTACAAAAATCACAGCACACTAATTGAAACTTAAAGTGAAAACAAAACTGTATTAAAATTGCGTTGATTTTCAGTTGGAAAAGGAACCCCCGAGTTTTGATGGCATGTCGCAATTAGAAACCAGAAATGAAGTATGATAGAGATGCTTCTACCTTTTTATATTGTTTTCTAAAGAAAAATTGACCAATCAGAGAACAGCATTTACGATATTTCGTGAATAACTGCCAAAAATTCATGAATAACTGTCAAAAAGCCTCTGAAGTTCGTCGATGGGCTGGGGGTTAATCAGCTGTAAAGTTGGGCATCTCTATCATACTTTATTTCTGTTAGAAACAAAAGTCGTGCCATTCTTTAGAAAAAAAAAAGGAAATTTAAAAAATCTAACGACGCACAGTGGGAGTTAGTACTAATTCAGCATCGACGCAACTTCGAAAACTTCGAAAAAAACGCAACACGAACGACACAAAGCGAGGTATTGGTGTACTTCATTGTACGGGTTGCCGTTATTTTTTATATTTTTTTCAATTTTAAGTAATTTTTTTCTAAAATTGTCCCTCCCTCCAAAACGGGACGAATATACCCCTCAAGTGCTTAAAAAATTGCTTGTTTTTGATTCCTCTACAAAATACCGTTATCAAATTTGTTCGTACTCGTCCCAAAGACTCACACTCAACAACGTCTCCAAATTATTCAGCTGACATTATTACGAAAGTCACCGGCCCGTGCAAAATGTTTTTTTTGCATTATTGCCTTAACCATCCGCAAATTCGATGATACCCGACCAGTTACGATACATGAGCTGGAAACCAGAGCAATTAGACAAATGCTGATGGTAACGCCGGAAGCAGTGATCCAAAAGTGGACCTGCAGAATGCGCCTTGCACGCGGTATTCACTAGTAGGATGACACAAAGCATCCATGCTGAGAGATGTAACGTAAAACATCGCATAATCGACATGAAGAACAAAATACCGGCCTTTAGTGGAGAAACCCCGCTTTCAAATGAGGACTTTGAAGAATTTTCGGAATTTAATCAAAATAATTGTACTGGAATTTCATTACAACCATGTCGGCATATCGTAGAAATAACATTGATCGAGACAGTTCTTGGAATTGGTTCATGGATTCTTTCGTTTTAACACAGACTGCTTTGAGTTACTTTCTATTTTGCGTATTCTATTATATTTTGTGTATTGATGTACATATGGTTTTCCCTTCTATTAATCGGAAATATCTTATATAAAGCGCTTTGTATGTAAGTATGTAAGCATGTCACACCTGTACCGTAGAAGTATCGGGTCTGTTTGTCGAGTGGGTTGGTGCACAGCTCTCATTTTCTGCATGTTCTGTGCATGTGTTCAAATCTGGCTTCGGTTTTTCCTCTTTTAAGGCTTTTGAGTGCGCTATCCCTATTTTTCTGTTTGCATCAGAGATCGTATCAGCTTTCGAGAGAGCTTCCGAACTTTTCCTTCTCAATTCCTGCCTATTATGCATAAATTTCCCTCGGGACTTTTTTTCTTATTGGGAATCCCGCTATTGTTCGAAGTGAAAAAAAAAATCCTTATTGCAAGCAATGAAAAAATCGAGAGAGACAAGTAGACAAAAAATTGTATAGTAAACAAACATGCACCAATTCCAATTAAAATGGCCCTTTTCACAGTGCACGCTTATCAGCTGGTTTAGCTCTCACTGGACTTTACACATGTTGGGATATTCTTCTTCAAATATTAGTAAATACACCCATTAAATTGTTCGAATGCATTTTCGAATTTAGCCCACGGAAAAACATTCCGACCAGAGATAATGGAGGGATAGGGATACCCATCTTCGGCCATTTTTGCCCCTAGTCCGGTCCGGAGATGTGGTGGTGTTCCCTTGTATTTCACGCATACTAAAAGCATGGATTCACCACGCAATGGCGGCCGATTCGTGGATTTTAGTGGGAATGTCGTAGATTTGTGGATTTTAGGGGGAAAATGGGGACAGATTGCCGAATTTGCCCACGATCCAAGTATTGTTGTGCGGAGGGTGTTCAACAGGTGACTCGAATTCTTAAGAGCATATACTAATATGTTTTGTTATATGGAATTTCGTGAATAAAAATGTAATGCAATGACGACTGAACCGGAACTATTTGACCTCAATTTAGTTCTTAGATTATATGCCTATAGCCTATCTGACAAACTGGCGCAAAAGTTGGTTTCACTTTATACCCTTAATTGATGAATTCTGAAATCTCATACGTTCAAATTACATTTTGAGAAGATATCGCAATTATAAGCAATGCTAAAAAAGGTTGTCAAAATTTTAAGTTAATTTCTATGAATATTTTTCCAAAAAGCGAAATGAGCAAAAAACTTTTTTAAAGTGATTCATGCAAACGTTTCAGTAATATTGTTATTATTATTTATCTGTACGCATGATTCGTGGGAACGCATTTTATATACATAAGTCATATACAAAAATACATACACTAGTAGAGCATTAATTTCGTCCTTGTATCTCAGACTATTACTTGCTCAAGTGGAAGCTGAATGAATCGACTTCTTGAACATAAACTTTGTTCGTTTACCCCTCCATACTTTGGTTGAAATGTAACACCAAAATTTGAAATAACGTCCAAGTAACGAGCGAATTTTCAAATAAGAACTCTAATTCACCCCTCTACTAGGTTGGGGAAGGGTATCAGCTGTTCGCTAGCTGATCTCAAAAGCTCACACGCATTCAGACTCGAGACAAAAAGCGTATAAAAACACTGTCAGATGAAATCAAGGGACAAGAGAAGTAAAAGATGGGCATCTCTATCGCTCCAATATCTCTGATTCCGAAAGAGGTTAGTAGTCGGCGTGATTTTTTTTTTTTTGGAAGCGTATATACGCTTAAATTTTATGAGCACAAAAAACGATCATCGTCGCCAAATAATTCATCATAAAATCTTAGCAGCACCGATGACATTGTAAGATGCTGGTTGATCGTGTCTATGATGGAATGTATAGCAAAGACACGCTGGGTGGCTTACTTGTGGACAAGCATGAACATATACGAAAAAATGCTTGTATGCTTGAATTTGACCGTCTGCAAGCAAGGTACGATTACATGCTATAAATGTTGGCATTTGATGTGTAGAAATTTGACCCTGTAAAGGGGGGTGCAGCAGCGAAGTATAAGCATTAGCAAACCTGAATGAGAAGAGCGGCAGTAAAACATATTGGCTCTATAACTTAATTCGGGCTTGGCAGCCAAGAATGAATTAAGCCAATTTTTGATATTCTGCGCTGATGTGAACCGTATTTCAGTGAGGGCGTTCTGCATCGACCGGAACAAATGATAGTCAGAAGGGGCAAGGTCTGGGTTATGAGGCGGGTGGGGTAAAACTTCCCATCCACTATTTTCCAAATACTTGTCAACCGGAATAGCAACGTGGGGCCGAGCATTGTCATGATGGAAAATTATTGCCCCGTGTCTGGTCGCATATTCCGGGCGTTTTTCGGCGACTGCTCTCTTCAAACGGATTAATTGTGTTCGGCAGCGTGGTCCATTGATGGTTTCGTCCGGTTTTAGCAGCTCATAATACAGCACACCCTTCTGATCCCACCAAATACAGAGCATTACTTTCGTGCCGTTGATTTGGCTGCTTGTCCAAGCCAAATCGTGCAAACCACTTTTGACACGTTCGCTCAACTAGCGCATGTTCACCATAAACTTCCACCAAAATGCGATGACTTTCGGCAGCAGTTTGCTTCATATTAAATTATTGATGAAGAAGTCCCAGCAAAAACACTTTTTCAGGCACAGAATTCGACATATTTATGTGAAAACAAATTATTGTTGCTTACGCTTCAAGTGAATGACATATACTGAAATGACGTACAATGGCAGTAGCTTTCCAACGCATGTTCCAATGGAATAATACAAGTTGCGCCATCTCTTAGCCAACCGCACGAATTATAAGTTATAGACCCGGCGAATGAATACAGTAAGATTTATGATAGGGTGGTACGATGCTCGAGGGACATGATTTCTAGGCAAAGAAAAATATCCCAAGCACATTTTCACAGAGATGATTTATAATTAATTATTTATTTTTATACTATAATATTTATAATTTATAATGTCTGCCATAAAATTCGATCATGCGATGGCACATTGGAGGATGGTAGTGACTAGAAAGAAACCAAAGGATCGTTCGGCCATAAGAAATATCACTTTTCCTGTAAAACAAAGCAAAAAGGATAGGTATAGTAATATAGACCTTTTTCATCCGAAAACATGTGTATAAAGCAATGATTTGATTATGTTACATTCATGCAAAGGGCTGACTAATGTCACTTATTATACTTTGCCTACAGTTTGATGAAAATATTTTTTTTGTTTGGATTTTATTTTATACTTATAAAACACTTCTTATTTGATTCAATTCGTTCTTAGGAAATTCTTGTTCATCGTCTCATCTTTACTCCAATCAATTATGATTAAAATGCTGTCCATGTTTACTTAAACACATAAATTTTACTTAATAGTTAAAAATATGAGCCGCGCTATAGCCTGTAGAGGGCCAGGCCAGATCCTTGCTTCTACAGCAACCACTGTTGTTCTCTCACGAGTGTAAGGGACCTACAACACCGTTATGCCGAATCCGAAGTGTCAAGTTTGAGAAGCTTTTTCTGGGCAATTATGCACTTTGAGCTTTTTCAGTGCTTCCAAAAGGGTGGGACCGTGAAAAATTATTTTGGTCATACCAGAATCGAACCCAAGCCGCGAAGTTCAGTTGCGTAGGCGTCGACGCACTAACCCCCTACTCCACGGCGACCCACAGTAATTTTACTAAACAAACTCCACTTAAGAAAAAGTACAAAACACGTACTTTAACCATTTTAGATTTCAAATTGACCACCCAGCTTTTGGATGGCGCCTTTGGAATGTGTGTGTAACATAAGCTATAGTCGATTAAGGTCCGCAATACCGATACTTAACAGCCTATTAAGTGACTCAAGTCTCAAAACACCCTGTGTCGGTGTAGTAAAACGGCTTTCGGTGAATGTGTTCGATTATAATCGATGTTCAGCCATCAGCTTCGTCAACATCGAACATCCGTAGTCGCGGGCAACATTTGCACGGAATTATGTTCAAAACAGTAATTGTCAGACACTGTTCTTTCATATTCCAAGGCTTTATTTGACATTTTAAAAAAATCTGAAGAAGTCTGACTGAAGACTTCTCTGAACAGCATTATATTCTTGTAAAGACTGCGGACAATGATGACAAATAGGTTATGCACTTTGTAGGGCTACGGTCTGAGATGTACAAAGGCCCAGCTTCTACATGGACTGGGGCATCGATTGGGATTTCCTTGCCGTTAGGCTACAGAAATGACAAATCTGAATTTTTGAAAATTTCCTTAAGGTAAACTTTTATTGCACAAGGCTACTCAGATGCGGCCAAGATCAACCTGAGTGGTTGAAGCTTGTGCTTTAGGGGAACCCCTACACTTGGTGGAGGTGGGGACAGCTGGTCGTCGTCAGATGGAGGCGGTGATGGTAAATAATCCTCGGCAGATGCTGATGGTGGTGGTAAGTCTTCATCATCGCCTAGTTCTTCAGTCAAGCTGCTTGGGCTGGGACCAGAGCCAATGTCACCAGACGGCATTGCGGACACAAGTACAGCACAAAGTGCAAAGATGACCGCCAAAAGACTTAAGATTCTCATGTCGAATGAGTTTGACATTCCGATTCGAACTATATGTCAGAATCTCTTGGCCATGGCTTTTATATCGATTTTTGAACAGCAGCATAGTTCTGTGTCAACAAGTTTGTTGCCTTGGGTTTCGCGTGATTAATTTTAGATCTGAGGCTGTGAGCCAAATGTTGACATTTTCAACGCCTAGTAAATATGGATTGCCTCGTCTGCAGGTGGTTTTAATTGTTTGTCTTTGATATGACGGTTGTGCTGTACATTACATCATGAAGAGAGAAAAAGAAATGCGACACTTAGTCAAACAACTTCATCAGCATTCGGGGCATAGAAGCAAATTCGTCTTTTGCGCACTTGAAATCAGTTGACGACCGTTACCCTGGATCCAGTGGCATAAAATGTGAATTTGATAGACTTCAATTGGAGAACACATCATAACGTTCTGGTGTCTTACTGCCATTGGCGTATTATTAGCTTTCGTAGATGAAGGTCACTGACTTTTCCGTAGTAGTGATTCTCGGAACGAAGACGTATACATTTGAACACGGATAATGGCACATCAACCGTGCAACGACATTACTTGGAACCATATTGCCCCCCCTGCAACCCTTAGAACTTTCGTCCGTGTTTGCTGATAAATTTCAGCTTTACTTTGTTGCTACTGCCACAGCAACTCAGCATGCCATGGTTGCTGGTTGCCCGTGAGTAATTCCTGAAACACAGTGATACGTGGTTGGATACTGTCGAGGGGAGTTCACTTCCCAGACGGGCACATTCTGAATCACTTCATTGTGCTATATAATCCACGCTGAAGAACATCATTTCACTCAAGAACGCATTCGCTCACGTAAATTATTCAACATTTTAAATATGTCGTCCCTTTAAAATCAAGAGCATTTTTGTGCCTCAAAGGACATTTGAGAAATTAAAACCGGTGCTGCTTTTGGATTGTCATTTTGAAGCACCCCTGGACGCCTGAAGAAGTACCAAGCAGTATTGTGTTACCCGCAAAAAACTCCCATTCTAGAGGACCCGTATTGTGGAAAATTTGACAATTATACAATTCGAATTATTTAAAACGAAACTCTTGCAGTTAATTTTACTAAATTTACCAGGAACCAGGAGACGCACGTCGTTACAACCTAACTGGATCAAAGAATTGGATATAGTGTACAGCTGGACAACTAACAGAGAACAAGAAACAAAAATGCGAAAACAAATCCGAATGACTGTGAGGAAACCAGCGAGTATTGCGCAAGAGAAATATTCGAAAGTGCAGACGTCTCAGAAGAGCAGTAAAGGGTGTTGAATGTGAACCACACCTATACGTCAAGTTTTTTTTTCTGCATTTCATTTGACATTTCTCAATTTCAGAACCATGGAAAGATACACAATCGAGCAACGCGTTAAAGTTATTCAGGCTTATAATGTGAATGGGCGTTCAAATCAAAATGCGTACAATCGGAAAAATCGTGCAAAAATTTGAGCAAACCGGGTCTGTAGGAGATGTGAAAACACCACTGCATGCTCGTACAGCTCGTACTGCAGAAAATATTGCTGCTGTTCGCGATAGTGTGGCTGACGAGCCGTCCACCTCAACTCGTCCTCGTGCCCAACAATTGCACCTCTCACGCTCGTCGTTGATGAACATTATGCACAAAGACCTGCATTTACACGCTTACAAGGTGCAATTGACTCAATAACCAAAGCCTCTTGACCATTTTAAGCGTCGTCAATAGTCAGAATGGTGGCAACAGTGGATGATCAATTTTCGAAGAAAGTCATCTTCAGTGAGACACATTTTCACCTCAGTGGATTCGTCAATAAGCAGAATTGCCGCATTTGGGCGAATGATAATCCAAGAGTGATTGTCGAAAAACCAATGCACCCACAAAGAGTGACTGTTTGGTGCGATGTATGGGCTGGCGGCATTATCGGGCCGTATTTTTCCCGAAATGAGACCGGTCAGGCAGTTACTGCGAATGGTGTTCGCTATCGTGAAATGATACCGAACTTTTTATGGCCCGAATTGGAAGATATGAATGTGGACGATATGTGGTTTCAACAGGACGGTGCCACTTGCCACACAGCTAACGAAACAATGGCTCTTTTGCACGACAAATTCAATGGCCGTGTTATCTCACGTGGTGGCGATGTCAATTGGCCGCCAAGATCATGTGATTTGACACCGTTGGATTTTTTCTTTGGGGTTATTTGAATGAAATGGTGTACGTCGATAAGCTTGCAACAATTCAGCTAAAGGATGAGACAATTCGGCACATTAACGGCATAGAACCTCAATTATGCTTCAGCGTCATCGAAAATTCGGACCATCGGATGGAGGTTTGCCGCCGAGGTCGCGGCGCCCTTTAGCCCATATTTTGCCCCATATATAATTGAACCATACCAATATTATCATAATAAAAAGAAATGACAATAATTTCCTCAATAATTTGTGTTTTATTCAAAATCAACATCGGCCCTTAAAATTTAACCACCCTTTACTATGAAGAAAATAGTAATATGAACTTTTTAAAGCTTCCCCAAAGGGCCATTCGTTTTTTTTGAGTTTGCACAATATCTGATGGTTTTTAAGAAATATTAAAAATTGGTTTAAAATTCTAAGAACCGCGAGACGAAATATGAAGATGTCTGATAAAGAAAGCGAAGTCTTCGAGGATCACTGAGTTTCGAGTAGACTATTCATCAAATTAAAAAATAACAGATGCTTGAGATTGGAATGCACAACATTTTGTTTTATCCGCAACTTGGCGTAAATTAAACCTTACAATAAAAAAAATGCTTCACAATTTTCCTGGACAAGAGCAATGAAATTGACCTGAATATAATTACACTACATTACGCTTATAAGAAACTCCAAAATGCACGAACTTTTTTTCTTTTCAACGAGTTCTTCCTATAAGCGTGTTTCTTATAAGCGTAAAGTACTGTATCAAGAGAGAAACATATACAGTGCTGTGCAGAACATTTGCAACTAGAATAACAAGTTAACTAAATAATGATGTTTTCATAGTAAAATAAAAAATATTGAAATGACTTGTAGTATTTTACAATTTGTAATTTCTAGTTAATTACCAAAAAATGTTAATATAATTTTAATAATATTATTATTATTTAATAAATTTAATAATTTTTTAAAGCTATGGCCCGAAACGTTAAAATGTTTGGCTGTGCAAATCATTTGCAACTGATGGAATTGGTCCCTTTTCTTTCCAAATATTTTTAGTCTTAAGAACGGTGAAATGTATTTATGCATTAAATGTGCTTTGGTAGTTTATTTCTGAGCTCATTGTGCTTTTAGCTTTTTTAGCTTTTAAGTAGAAACACTGTGAATTTGTGACAAATTAATATTTAAAAACAAAATGGCCGGAAACAAGTAGTTTCTGAAATCCGATTAAGAATGACTCAAAATCAAATTTCATTGAAATACAAAATTCACAAATCAACAATTTGCCGCATTATACAGAAGGGATATGAGCACGTGTTTCATAGAGGAGGCCGGTCGCGCAAAACAACAGAAAGAGAAGATAGAAAAATATTAAATATGGTTCAGAAACAACCTCAATCGTCATCTAAAGAGGTAATGCTGCAACTGGAATTGGATATTGCCTCATCAACAATAGGACGAAGAACTTTAGAGCCTGGGCTCCGAAGTCATAAACCTGTAAAAAAAATATTTATTTCAAAGAAGAATGTCAAGGCCCTCTTGAATTTTGCCCGGGCTCATTTGGACTGGAGTCTTCAGCAATGGAAAACAGTCTCCGATGAACCTAAATTTAGTTTGCATGGATCTGATTGGAGGCAACACCGAAGAGAAGACCGAAAGGCGAGCGATTTAACCCAAAGTGCACTAAAGGGACAGTTGAACTTAGCGGTGGTAACGTGATGGCTTGGGGGTGCTTCTCAGTCCGATCCGGCTACCGGAGGGAACAATGGTGACCGAAGATTACAAGGACATACAAGGACATTACCACCACTTGTTTGGTGGCTCCAACATGACAATGACCCCAACCACACGTCTAAGCCTTTAAAATGTTGCTTTGTGGATCAAAAGCTTAATGTTTTACAATGGCTTCCTCAATTACCAGATCGATCGAGAACTTATGAAAGATAGTTAAAAGAAGAATTGGGAACAACATTTTCAAAAAAAGGGATGATCTTTTCGTTAAGTTAAGACAACAATGGGAAGGTATTCCAAAAACTTCTATTGACAATCTACTTGCTTCAATGCCGAAAAGGTGTTAGGCTGCTAGAAAAAATAATGGTTTCGCCATCAAATATTGAGAAATTTGTATGTTTTGGAAATATTTTTACTCAGTTGCAAATGTTTTGCACAGCTAGATATGTTATATATTGATTTCTTTTGAGTGTATTTTTTTTGTTTACTGAAGTTTACCTTTTTTTTGATAATAAATTATAGCATTTAAGACTTTTAAAATGATGCCACTTTTATTAATGTCACCCCAGTGAAAATCTTACACAGCACTGTATATCATTGTTTTAAACTTAATTAAATTGACAAATAGGAAAAAAATAAACAGCAATGTAGAGTTAATTTGCCAAAGAAATAGCTGAGTACAATCTTTTGCCACATGGCAAGTGGCGAAAGTGCTTATTAATTACTATACAATATTTGACAAATAAGAATTTATGTAAAACATAGATACCCCATCTAATAGACAAAAAATTTATAATAAAAAGTATATTAAGTAATAAAATATCAAAGGAAAGAACGGCGATCCTATTGAATTATGCTCAAATGAGAAAAACCATTTTCTTGCATTATTTACAAATGCTTATATAAATGAGTCCACGTAAGATTATTCAAATTGTCCACACAACAGGGTTCGATCATTGGATTGTGACTAATGAAACACAAAAGTTCACTATTCACGATATACACGAACTTATTTACAAGCTCTGGTTTACTCATATGCTTTATTACACTTTAACGACTGCTATTACTTTACTACAAAACGCTTTGCTGCCTTTCAGGTACCTGGTTTCATTAACACCATTCATGTCCAGGTTGTCAACATTGTCTTCATCATGCCCGATCAAATCGGGCTTGCATGAAATTGTTGATGTTGTGGGAGCTAAATTGTTCGCGTCGGCTTCGCTGATGTGCAGTATAGACCCTTGTCTGGCCAAGTCGCCCACCCTCTCCTTCCCTACTATTGAGCTGTGGCGCTGATGGACATTAGCAGAGTTTGACCTTATGGTGACTGATAGACCGTACCGTGTTGACTTCAGTAAAGCCTGGCTGTCAACAAAGATGGTTATATCTGAAGTCGGGATATCGGTTGTTTGAATATGCTTGGCTGCTTTCCCTATTGCCAGAATCTCTGCTTGGAAAACACTCCACATATCGCCATTTTTGATCCGTGGGTGAAAAGGGCAATCCTGTGGTCGTTGATAATGGCTTTCGAAAGCAGGAATGGGGTTGGTATTTTGAGAGAGTAGTCATTATGGAGAGACATAGAGTCAGTTGTAGCCGTGAGGCTACTGGAACCCTGTCTCTTTCCTAATTCGTCTGTTATTTTGATTATGGCCGCATGTTTATAGTAGGCTTGTTTCCATAAAAAGGACTCCCTAAGTCTGGAAGCGCTTTTTGCGGCGCAGTCTTAAATGAATAAGTCCAGAGGATATGAAGTATCATGTCCAACAGGATATGAAGTATCATGTCCAAGCCTCTTAAGGCTCCCATTGTACAAACTGGCAATCCACCAGACTAGCTGGCATTCCACCAGACTAGGGCCCTATAAATTATAATGGGTCTGATGATTGCTGTGTACATCCAATAAATGGTCTACCTTTGCGAGCCCCATCTTTTGCCTTTTTAATCCTGTTTTCATCCTTTCCTCCACGTTCTTCCAGAAAAATTTGGGGTCACTAATGATGCCTAGCCTCCGTTGTGAGTTTGAGTGGACCTTAAACACGGATTTCTAATTCACTGTATCACAACCTGTATCACTACAACACTGTATCACTACAATGGTACATGTAGTTTGTGCAACGTGGAGAGAATGAACAGGGCCGAGATCAGGGTCGCTTCGTCTTACAAATTACACCTTAGAATCAAAAAGGCAGTTTCATAAAGACCGTGGACGATTTTTTGACTAACCAGAGGCATGCCACATGGGCCTGCCTTGTACAGCAGTCATGCCTGTTGAGCGTTCACCCGGTGCCTACGGTTTTATTCTGACTCCGAAAGGTGAAGACACACAAACATAGTCTCTGAGCATTGAATTGCTAAAAAAAAAGTCTCTGTTATTGAACCAAGACACCCACCTCTCTGTAGTTACCAGGTCTTACTCTTGGGACTGCCTTTTCAAGAAAACTATTATCTTCACTCCCGATGTAATACTTGCTATACTCACTATCGAGATATTCCAACAATATCTTACAGCGTATTGTCTGCTCTCTCCAGACGCTTAAAACGTGTAGGCCTTGTTTACAAGCAGCTGGTGCGTTCACTTGTTTTTATCATGCACGGATATTGTATAGAGTTATTTTGAAGGTGTTGGGGGAGTTGACTACCGCAGACAGAATTCTTCGTCGTCTTCCTGCACAATCTGACGAGATGTGTAGCAAGAGTGGCAGGAATGTCAAAACTAGACACGGCGCTGTATAGCTCTTCTCTGTCGATCTGTATTTCTTTGGATTTTTGAGGATCCGCGAAGATCGGTGATGATTTGGTCGATGGTGGACTTCCCCGCCGTGAAACCTTACTGATAAGGACTAAGCAAATAATTCGGGAAAGTATGCGGCTTCATTAGGCGATGTTCTAAGGGACGCTCTTCACTCCACTCTACGCACTATCTTTATTTGTGCGATATAAACCATTTTCTTTTGTTCCAGTGAGGTCATGGATATGACTCCTTAGAATACTTCTTACAGCAGCAATAATGGCAATATCCTTCAGAGACTAGACGCCAGGCGAATAGTCGTGACCGCATTGAAGCGACTGTGGAACCAACTCCATGAGCGGGGACAGCCGGACATGCCACAAATCGCCATCCTCTTCTCCAGCTCATTGCCGAAACCTTTATAAACTGCATGCGTACGTGAGCAGTCAACATTTAGCCGCATGAGCACCATTTACACACATGAGCTTTCATATTGAGGCACACATCGTTTGTCCGCAAAGATGCGAATCTGCCTTAATCCTCGGCCTTCTTTCTTCTGTACGAATATGGTTTTAGTAGTGGGACGCCTGCAACATCTGATAGACGTGTGGGACGTGTGGTGCTTTACAGAAACCTTGAAGTCTTACTGAGGTCCTGACCACCCTCTGATAAAAAAATAAAAAATAAGCCCCCAATATCAGTTTCTTGGTCACATGTTATCTATGATTTGAATTCACATAAGTTAACGTGGTAAAATCTGCGTCGAATGCATGCCCACTCGCAGTTGCTCACAATAGTGGCAATTTCCAACGAGACACGCGCAATACATCACCTCGCACACGCCCGACAAACGACACCACGCTCTGGACGACGAATTCTGACGCAGTTGACATTGGGTATAAATAAGTTAGTTGATACGAAATGTTTGGCTTTTTTTAATTTGTAGTCAAAGAGGCTTTTGAATAAATAGCTTTTTCAACTCATGTGTTCATCTGCATTCGCGTCTTCCAGTGTTTTCCGACAACCAACACACGCATTTACCAAAAGCTGACGGAATTGTTCAAATAAGTGTCGGTGTAGATATTTCGGGCAACTCCGTTCGGAAACACCAACCACTTGTAGGATGAGGTGTTGAAAATGTCAATATTTGTGTCGCTTGTTCAGATCCACGCAAAAAAAGAAACAATTAAACAAACAAAGTCGCGTCAGTGTTGACACATCAGAAGGCCCTGTGCAAAAATCCATATAAAAGCAATGGCACGAGTCGCCTTGGAAGTAGTTCGAACTGGAATTTCAAACTCATTCAACATGAGAATTTTAACACTCTTGGCAGTCGTTTTTGCACTTTGTGCTGTACTGGTTTCGGCCAGACCTGCCTCAGGCTCAGGCTCGGGCTCAGGTACGGCTGCCAGCAGCACTGGATCTGGCAGCAGCGACGCCGGCAGCAGTAGTGGCAGCTCATCTGGCACTGGTGCGGACGATGAAGAAGATCTTCCACCCCCACCTCCGCCTCCAGGTCCACCACCACCGCCAGGAGCACCACCGCCACCAGGTCCACCACCACCGCCAGGAGCACCACCGCCACCTGGTCCACCACCACCTCCGGGATCACGACCACCCCCACCACCAACTTCGTTAGGAGCGGCGCTTCCACCGCCACCTCGTCCACCACCTCCGATGAATTCGCCGGGACTGGCACTTCCCCCACCACCACCACCACCAACAAATTCGTCGGGAGCAGCGCTTCCACCACCACCACCACCAAAGAATAAGCTCCAGCCACTGAAGCTAACCTGGGGATGATCTAATTAAACTTGTGTAACGACAGTCTTTCTTGTGGAACTCTTCAGATTTATAAAAAGATGATTTTGGCATTTCAGTGAATGAGTTGTACGAACTGAGTTATAAGTCTTCACGGCGCTCCAGGGCACACCTTCGTTCTTGCTCATATAGACATGCAACGAATGGGTTGCCTCTGGGGCCTTCTTCACCCACTTCGGCATTAGAGCCAACCTCAAGAGTGTAGTTCTCCCCGTTCGTCATGTTTGAAGCACACTGCGCCTGGGTGACGAGTGAACATACATTTTCCAGTCCCCCTTTGTACTATCATTGCGTAGGAGTCCATGTGATAAAGGTACTTAGGCTCAGGTTCCGAAGATTTCACATACCTCCGGAATGATTTGTCAAGTGATTTTGCATCCCTCTCACATTAGATAGTCGTTCCAAAATGATGCCTTTTTTGGTTGAAGGTGGTAGGAATGTTAACATAACAAGAGGACTGGAAGGGATCGAGACTCCACCGTCTAGCTAGCTACGCTGGACCTACAATCCTGGAAAAATTTACTATTGGGACTACTAACAGTGAGTAAATCGACCGACGAGTGATAATGTACCCCTCACAGAACACAGTCCCGCAGCCCATGAGTTCATTTGGTCTAAATGGGAGGACATGATGCTGCTCAGTCGCACATGCGAAGGCACGTACTATGTCTGAGCTATGAACTTTTGTCAAGCGAACCTTCATTCACTTGAACTTCTCTCATTTTTCATTCGCGAGCTTTTGCCATAGTTCCTGGTCCCTTACGAGCTCACACATGACCGTTGTATCCACACCACCCTCTCCAGATGCGCATCCAAATACTGTCAATGTATCATAATCTAAAAAATCCCCCAAAAGAGTCCACTCACCAGCAGGATAATCCCATCAGAATGCAACTGATCACACGCTAAGTACGGATTTATTGCATTTTTCGTGCGTGGGAAAAATTCCAATGGGCACGTAATATGAAACCGCAAATCTGTATTAATTGCATTCAATTTCCAGCAAAAATTGCTTGTGACTTATTTCGTGCAATCCCCACGAGCAGTGAACGGGTTGCCAAAGGCATTTCAGTCACTTGCGTGAAATTGTTTCGCATATCCAACTGCGGCGAGGAATTGGTTCATGTAATTATAGTTCGCCATCCGGAGAGGCACATCTAACGCACGTCGATAACGACCGACTTCGGTCGACTGGCACCGCGCAGTTGGGGGACTCGCTCCAGAAGGTGTTCATTGAAAAATTGCATCCACGGGATATGCTTTTAATTGAGTTGGCTTAATCAGGGTTTAGCAAACGCGACTGGAGTTTGCGGCCTGAAAACTGCACTCGCAGCCTGCTCTCCTCGGTGGGGTGGCCAATTAATTAAATTGTTCAACCCATATCCGGTGTGGCCGGCATATCCGGGTTACTACACGGACGTGGCTAGGGCCTAAACATGGCAAGTGATTTGTGAAAATTTAGTGGAAATTGATAACAATCTGATGTTTGACAGAGTGATGGCTCAAATTATCGATTACGGACAGTAAATGCACCTAACGAAGCTAATAGTGCTGAATTCCGGGAGTACGCGCGTTCGGCAGTGTGCAGCTTCCGAGGGAAGCGGATTCATTAGTGATGATGAATGGGGTTTAGTTAAGAGTTTCATGAGATTTATTGGTACAAAGGCTCGCCACTTGCATGTCCTTTGCCTGGAGTGGATTTACAGTGGAGCGAGGAGTTCATGATTCTTAATTGATCCTTAATCAGAACATGGAGGAGTGCCTAGTGGCACGGGAAAGTGTTCCCTTTTTTTGTGAAATTTGTGCTGAAAATTAAAAAAATCATTGGGCTATTGGCCTT
The DNA here is from genome assembly GCA_905231855.2 of Eristalis tenax. Classification (NCBI taxonomy): domain Eukaryota; kingdom Metazoa; phylum Arthropoda; class Insecta; order Diptera; family Syrphidae; genus Eristalis; species Eristalis tenax. Next base: position 60,061,046 of record HG993125.1, on the reverse strand, counting down.
CGCTTTGCAATTGAATATGACTCTCAATCAACATATGATGGGATTAAGGGGAATTAAGTGGACATGAAAACAATTCAAGCGATTGTGGTTGCCAGCACAAGACGAGTTTAAAATAGTGGTAAAATTGCATTGTATAACCTTTCAACCAATCAAAAGTTTGGTTGAAAATAAATAAATTGTTCTGATGCACTAGAAGGGATTGTTTGTTATAAAGGGTGATTTTTCAGCTATTATCTTTTTGGCAACACTGGTTTAGACAGCTGACGCACGTTTCGTGTTTTGTTTCACTGTCAAACATCTTCAGTTTGGTCTATAATTTAACCATGAATCGTCTTACAAACGAACAACGCTTGCAAATTATTGAATTTTATTATCAAAATGCGTGCTCTGTTAAGAAAGTTTATCGCGCGCTTCTTCCATTTTATGGTCAGTTTAATCGAAGCTCATTTTTGGCTCAATGGGTACGTAAATAAGCAGAATTGTCGATTTTGGAGTCAATATCAGCCAGAAGCTTTGCAAGAGCTACTAATGCATCCAGAAAAAGTCACAGTTTGGTGCGGTTTATGGGCTGGTGGCATCATTGGACCGTACTTCTTCAAAGATGATGCGAATCGTAAGATGATATCCAACTTTTTTATGCCCAAAATGCAAGAGCTTGACTTGCATAACATGTGATTTCAACAAGACGGTGCCACATGCCACACAGCACGCGCAACTATGGACTTATTGCGAGGCGAGTTCGGTGAACATTTTGTGAGTGCCATGCGTGCCACCGTGCTCTATAGCTACCATAAGTGAGAGTTGGAATAAATACCGAGTTGAAAACCGCTAACTTGGCATTGACACCAATTTCGGCCTGATTAAAGATCTACCAAGCTGTTTCAAAAATGTCCCAGCTTAACCAATCCTCCAGGAAAGCTCAGCATTATTCCTTCCATCACTAGCGCAAAAGACCCCGAGGTACTTGAACTTATTTACCTGCTGCAATGGGACTCCACTAAGCTATAGAGTACATAGAACAGGCGTTCTGCAGATAACTATAACCTCCGATTTGTCGACATTAACCTACGTTCCAGCATCAGCACGTATGGCCTCAAACCTATGGAGGCAATGGGTAAAGAGGTGAAGGTTCCTGGGAACGTGGGGAGACACCTGGCGATTTGAAAGCTGGGTTGATTGTCCCACTTTTCAAAAATGGGGACAAAAGAGATTGCTCCAACTACAGGCGCATATCCCTTTTAAGTCTCCCCGGTGGTCAACGCCTAGGGGTTTGTTACCGCGTTCTAGAGCTGTGGTCGAGCCCAGGGTGGGGGATGAACAGTGCGGCTTTCATCCCGGTATATGTAGAACAGACCAGCTTTTCACTCCAATAATGGTATCTGCGATGGCTGGGGAGTATGCCAAGCCCATCTACAGCCCACCTAAGGCAGACCGAGTTCCTCAAGGTAAGCTCTAGAGTGTTCTGCAGGAGTATGGGGTTAATGGTCCTCTTCTGAGGGCCATTCGGTCTCTATACACAATCTGTTGCAGCTATGTTCAGGTTAACGGTGCTAAATGAACAGTACGTGTGGGGAGCAAAAGGCAAAAGATAACGACTTCAACTTAGGGAACACTTTTACACATAAAAACACCGACCAGAAATATCCTAATGAAGATGCTCCTCTCTCCAGTCAGGAACTGAAAATACATAAGAACACGCACACTTCCTTATTTGGTAGCTACATTTTATAATGCGTTTAGGGAACATGTAGCTACCAAATAAAGAAGTGTGCATGTTTGTATGTGTGTGTACTGGGAAGGCAAGTACCTCCATACTACCTCTGGCCACGAGTTATTAGTGCTTCCAATTATATTCTGATGTGAAGGTTTTTGTGAAGAACTGTCAAAATTAAGGATTAAGTAGTTAGAATAGTTCCGCTAGTTAAGCGAAACTTAAAAGAAAAATTGTAAAACTCGAGTAACTTACCAACACTGTTCAGCACAAATTCAACACAAAATTACATCGATTTACAAGTACGCGCTACCTCGTGCCTGACCAGCCGTAGAGAAAGGCGTCGTCTTGTGGATGGTTATTCTTTTATGTATGGGCGCCACGCGGGTGACCTCCCGTACGATCCACCAACTCTTGAATCGCGACAATGAAATTATAGTCCGCTTTTTAATTTAAAATTTTATTAACTTATAACTAACAATATTGACTTAAACTAATTAAGCATCTAATTAAAAAAAATAAAAGAAAATAATATAATTCAGTGCTTCCATAAAGGTCCAAACGATATGAAAGGCAAACAAAAAATTAAATTCCAAAAAAAAATTTAACGAAATATCAAAAGATCGTTTTCTCGGGAATTCGAACTCGGTCCCCGCCTATCTCGACGTGAATGGTTTCCGCGAGCACCAACGCGCACCCCCACCGACTCAACCACTGCTGACGATTTGAACTATTAACGCAGTTTAGCAATACAGTCCCTTCGATGTATACCAATTATCTTCGTGTGTGCACTTCAAGCAATAACTATGGATCGATGCCCTGGACTTAAGTTCCTTCACCTGAATGCTACCAATCTGCGATCTCGTATCGGCTGCCAATTTGCGAGCTTATCGTCCTCTGGTATACTCCTCCCTTGGGTATGGTCCTCTGGGATGGCTTTTCAATGTCCGGGTGAGGCTGCGAATACTTCTCGATCTTGCTCGCTTCTACAACATCGTCAATACTCATGCGAAGGAACAGCCTCGTATCGCTGTGGGCAAACAAAAATAAATACTATTTCCCCGGAACCGAAAATGCCTCCCTACTTTTCTTCACTCGTTCATAGACTCATAAGAAATAACTTTTCACGGCAATACTTCTTTCTTAAATTTTCTGTTTTCTCTATGCACCCAGTTCCATCTACGAAGTCAGAACGCAACTGAGGTGGATGGTTCCAGCTGTACTTTGGAGAGTTACGGATCTCCACATCATCATGCCATGCATGCAAAGCCTCTGATTCCGAAAGATCAAGGTCCACACAAATCTGCCCATGAAGAGGTTAATAAATAATCTAAGCCGCATCAAGTTTAAAACCCACGCGACTGTATACCTCATGAATCTTCATCCACCTCTTCGTTCCTGGCGTCGTAAGTGAGCAATGCCAAGTAATTTTGCGGGGATTGCGAGGAACCTACTACTGCTTAAATTTAATTTCCTAAAAAGACAGCGACTCGAAACCAACCACTTCAGTCTCATGCGATTGCCCTTCCACCCACTTCTCACCACTCATCCACTCACTTGCGATGTCAAACAAATGAGAGAATCAAGAAGGACAAAAAAATTGTTGATGGAGATCAGTCTGAGATTCAAAAGAATTCGAATGGATCAGCGCCAAGAACGCCAAGACGATGATGTATTCTCTCTCACAGCAAGTCCGAAATTCCCTTCAAGCACAAGTGGTCCGCATCGCAGCAGCGAAGATTATACATTTCGCCCACAGCTGAACGCACATTCCCTTCGAATGCATGTACCTCGGGATGAATAATTCATGAAACCCCAGAATGCTAACGTTTTCCGATGACGACAAGGACAACAAAGGCGTCGGGTTAAGGGGGACGTCCGGACGTCTGCTGGAGCTGCGAGATTGACCCACAAGAACAGTCGGTTCATCATGCAGCGGGGATTTTATAAAGTATTCACCCACGACCAAGGGAGGCGGGGAAAGGGGTTCGTTCAGCGTTACATCACAGGCGATGTCTCGTGTCCTTGTCCATCATTTTTTGCAATTTGTGCTCCATCTCTCTGTGTGTGGGTGTGTACGGATGCGCTTGTGTCCATGGCTGGGATTTTATGAATGAGCAATGGATTTCCATTACTGTAGCCACTGAGGACTGGAACCGCTCTCCCTTTGATGGCGATGATTTATGCCGCATCGCAGCAGCAAGAATCAGACATCCTGACACCCGCTGGTTGCGCTGTGGATGACTTGTGGGCGACTGGCTGATGAGTGCAAGAGTGAGGGTCTTTCTCAAATCGTCGTTACATCCAACACGAGCGGAAGGAAGGTTTTCTCCAAGACTTTGAAGAGTCAATAGGCTTTGTTCCGTGCAATGGACTTGGATTGCGAATATGCAAATTGTTGATGCTCCGTGCTTCCTTTTGTTTATGGGTCTCTGTGTGGTACAGTTCCCATTTTGCAGTCTTGATTCGCCCAAAACCACGAACCAGGCACTGGCACGGTGGTCAGATAAATGGATTGGGAATGAAGGGGCGTGCAGCAGCAAAAAAAGGGAGGACAAAGAAAACAGTCAAATCGCAGTGAATTGGTATTCAATTGTTTGGGAAGATTTGATTTCGATAAGGCATCCGGACAGAGACCGAACTGGCCGGGGCGGATTTAATTTTGTGCTTGTAGTGGCAACCGGTGGAGAGGACTCAGAAAGTCATTCTTACTTGTAGAGGTTCGAAAAAGGTTGAATGATTAATCTACGGTTGCAACGAATGGCAGAAGCGTGGTGCTCAATGAAGGGGATGTGGCAGAAATGGAGAAAAGCCACCGATCGAAAGTTGACAGACGGAAAAATACGATTTCGCTGTTATTTGTAAGAACATGCAAATCGAAGGTTAATTGTCAATTTTTGACTGGCTGTCGAAGGTAACGTTTGAAATTCAGAACAATAGCCACCACTTGGGCTTGACGTGGAAAAAAAAACTCAAGTCTGTCTCAGTCTGTAGCGCAACCGCAAAAATATTGTAAAACTAATTTGGACATTGGCAGTGTAATGATGAATGCAGAATAATAATATTGCCACCGTTGAGGAACATCCTAGCGTGAGTATCCCCCCTCCCACCCCCCTGAGTTTGGACATTTTTCCAAATCAATAGGACCGAAAATCTCTGAATTTGCACTAATGTTCGCTGAGCACAACGAAATCATATCCAGGACATTCCGCGCTCAGTTCGAGAAATTTCCTCCGAATTTCTGTAACTTTGTCTCATCGAAAGACGAACTCATCAACAAAGTGTTCCCACACTAAGCACTAAACTAATGAATGGTTGAGTGAGCGAGCAATTTTAGTGGCTAAGATTAAGAATGTAGATGACTTAAACTACATAATTCAGAATGAGACCATTGACACACTGCATTCATTCAAATCAAACCAACTATCCAATTGAATTTTTAAACTCCTTGGATGTACCTGGCTTACTACCGCACAATGTACGACTAAAGACCGGCTCCGTAGTAATCATGCTTCGAAACATAAACCAACCAAAACTGTGCAACGGAACGCGTTTGGTGGTAAGTAAATTGATGAACAGTGTGATTTACGTCACGATACTCAAAGGAAAATTCGAAGGTGAGGAAGTTCTCATTCCGAGGATCCCGATGATCCCAACCGATTTGCTGTTTAAGTTTAAACGACTTCAACTTCCGATCCGTCTTGCATTCACCATGACCATTAACAAATCACAAGGCCAAACCATGAAAGCTTGTGGTCGGAATCTAGAAAATCCATGTTTTTCCCGTATGTGGCATGTTTACGAGTCGGAGGACCATCTGGGTTATTTTTTCTTGCGCCTCATAAAAAAACGAAAAGCTTCGTCTATCCATGCGCCAAAGTACATGGCCATTAAAGAATCATTAAAATACTTGATTTTTTTTATTTATTATCCTTATATAAATAAAATCCAAAATCTGCGCATTTATTGTCTCTAAGGCGCTGGATGCGGTGTGTTTATTTTTATTGGGTTCGTTCTAGAATTGTGCTAAACAGGTCCGTCGAGGGGTCGGGGAAGGAACGAATTTTTTTTTCGTAGTCGGAACTGGTCCCCGGGGACATGTCCGCGGACCTATGTAGTTGCATAGATATGCCGTGCTTGCCATGTGTGGCTTTGGTAGAATTTGTGTATACAAGTTGCCACATGTGTCTTTCTGCATACCTCCGTGAATTCAGAACTATATGGAGTATGGACATGTTAATGTTTAGTTTACGGAACGATAGGAACTGTTTAAGACAGACGTAGTTCCGGGAGCTATACATGTCCGAACGGCACAACTCTATTTCCTTCACATTCGTTCGGTTCGTTCACTTCTACTTACTTAAGTGAAGGCGTTCAACCGCTCACAGGCACCTAGATCAAGATTAAGTATAACTTTACAATTTTTAACAAATTATAACAATTTGTATTCGTATGGATCGTTCGTAATTGATGAATATGCGTGACAAAAATCGACTGTTTTAAGGAAAAAAAGCCAAACTGGCCTTATTTCGTTTTTGACAGCGAAATAAAGCCAAATCGAAAATGTGAAGTTATTTCCAGATTTGAACTGAAATAGGGTTAAATTTATAAATAAATTTATATGCTCGACTTCGATTCGTTGGCTCTTATTTCACTTCACGGTGCGCGAATGGAAGAGCGACATAAAGCTATGAGTGGGAAATAATTTCACAAAATCTCTGGTTCTCTCTACTTCACTTTTTAAAAGTGAAGCTATTTCACACTTTTATGAAGTTATTGCCCGGGTGAAGGTACTGCGGTGAAGTTATTTCCCTGCACCCACAACATGGACGATGAGAACAATACCGAAGGCACCTCTCACTTCGCGGTAGTGACGGATTTCGTCTACCTTCGGCTCCCAAGTAAACAGTACGAATACCACCACTCAGAATAACTCCTGCCAATCACTGTCGCTTGGGGCTCAAGAGGCAATCGACTAGTAGAGCCCTCTCTCGGAAGGATCAAGCTAACATTATATAAGCTCTTGATCATCCCTGTCCTGCTCTACGGCGCGCAACTTGGACAATCTTAAACGCAGACGAAGACGTTTTGCGAGAGAACAATTCTGCGTTCAATCTTTGGTCCGTTGACCGTTTACGTTGAGGGTTTTTGGAGAAGAAGACTTAACCATGAACTGTACGGGATGAACAACGACATAAGCCTAGCCAGCCATCTGCGGTTTCAAAGCCAACGATGACTGGCTGCAGAACGCATGGACAACACAGCTTCCAAACCAGTGGGACGACACAATAGAGGACGCCCACGGAACCGGTGGCGCACACAAGTAGAAGAGGACCTCAACCAACGTGAGAAATTGGTGGCAAAATGTTGTGCCAGCTAGAGAGTCTTATTGGTTGGGGCCAAGGTCCACCCTGGACTGTACAGCATCGACGCGCCCTTAGAAGAAGAAGAAGGAGACTTCAAACTAAGCTGGAATTTCGCAAAAGCGACACATGATGGAATAGACCTTTCTGAATAATTTGGTAGCTGCATGTTACTGTGAACTTTGGCATCTGCTGGAAAACAATAATTGGAGTTATCATTGCACCGATTTGTTCAGTGAAACCTCTTAAATGTGCACTCCAAGGGACCGGGTAAATCGCCTATTCTCTGCATCTCAGCTTGTACACACGAAGATGTACACAGCCACACAATCAGCTTTGGCCCTTGTAACTTCTACCTGTCTTTGCTTTCCGTCCCAATTTAGAGGTTGTTTCTGAGGCAACGAAAAGATTTTCCCAACGAAACCATTTCCCCATGATCCAACTCAGAGGTGCCCCTTGTGCAGGGGTTCACTTACATGGAAAAACCGAGTGTATGCATGATGCATTTCAGAGGTGCCCAATCACAGAGTGTCGCAATTAGGAGTCTTCACTGTAATTAATTAACTGCTACCTACTTTATACCCACGTACCCCACTTATCTCCCACCTCGGTTGCACGCAAGCACGTAAGCATGAAAATTTAATTGTTTGTCATCGGGTGAGAAAAACAAAAAACAAAAACGCAGAACATGCATCCCAACACATTCGCTGTGAATTTATTGAATGTTCTTTTGTAAAAATTTTGTATTTATCGCCTCTTTTTCTGGCAGCCTTTACAAATGCAGACCTTCAGGCAAGCGCTCACATAGAGTATGAAAGGCAATTTCGATTTAAATAAATGCGAGCGACGTACGCGTGCAAGCAGGTGGGGCTTCATTTTGTGTATGGACCGTCCCGAAGGAGTTGTGAAAAAATGTGAATGGCAATTTCAACGCTACTAAGGTGGCTTCTGACGATGGCATTATTATCCTGGGATATGTGTGAATACGGAAAACCACTTTGAATGCGTGCCGTGGCAACTTGAACGTGGCTTATGTGACAGGCGAGTGCTTATTATTCCATCCCGCAGGTGCCAGCAGATAATTCCTTTGGCCCTGGTTACAATGGCGCGCCGGCTGCCATTGGTTTGGTATCCTGGCAGTGAGTACACATGCGAGTGGGTCTTGAAGGATAAATCAATTTTCAATTTATCCATAAGTGCAAATCAATTCTGGGGCATTTCCAACGAGGAAGCGCTGGCAATTATGTTTTTGCTCGCATTCGTCTGTCGGAATTGAATGTGTCATCATAACCTCATAACTCAAAGGATACGCAGCCGAGTGCGAATTTTTTTATTTATTTCTTTGATTGCAAAAAAAAAAAGCAGAAATGAATACAGATGAAAAGCGCGGATGAGGTAAATGCCACGGCAAATGAAAGTGACGTGCTTGCGGCAGATTAGCATTTGTATGTGGGCCTCGAACGCAGAACAGATTCCCCTGGAAGAATGTCGGGTGTCTGCGCTCGTTGTTAACTCAATATTGGCATTCAGGATTTCTTCAGCAAATTAAGTCAGTAACGTTGTTTTGCAATTCAGAGGTTTATTTTGACAAAAGAGGCTCTTGCTCGTTGCCGTGACCTCGATCTGGTTGTGTATTCCAAGGCATTGTTGTCTGCTCCCGCCGACGTACGCGCAAATTCAAATTAGTTCACGCCCTTGGGGCGTAGCGGGGCGTGTGCACATGCGAATCACCACACACCCCCGTAGGACTCACTGAATTCACGGAAAACAACAGGTAGGATGGAAGTTACTAGAGCACAGTCTCCTGCCGCCGAATGAATAGAAAAGAATACCCATGCTCTGCCGCATCACTTCGACGTCTCGGTGTAAAGTCTAAGCTCAGATGGTGTGCAACATGAATTCGGTCGCTGGGCCGTTGCAACCCTTCCCGCAAACCTGACCGAGCAAGTCTCTGCTGGTGCACACATCCTGCTGCACATGGGAATGAGGAATGTACTTCGACAATCTCATTTGTACGTGGTTATCTGGGGACGGCTGGAGTTGGGACATTTTGCTCATTTTGGTCGTAATGTAGCGTGTTGAGTACGCGGAGGTTGACTGGAACACGCGCGCACGTATGCACATCCAGATGACTGAGTAGTTTCGCACTCACTGGTATTACATGCAATGCACTGGGTTAGTTCCGTTTTGTGGGGGGCCAGAGAGGGGGTAAGTAAATTCAGTCAGAAAGTTGTGCAATATTGAATGGAATTTTGGTTCAAGACGAGGGACAAGTACAAGCAATGGTGTGTACACTGCAAGATATCATTGTTTTAAAGTCGTCGGGTGCCTCCGCTCATCTGTCAGAATACGCGGATGATATCGCCGTGATTGGCAGAGCGCAGGAACGAGGCAAGGAGGTGTTTCGCTGGTATCAAGACGGCAGCGGTTAAGCTTTTGCTTGCGGTCTGTGAGGGCTTCATAATGGGCTATGGGGAGAGTGGGGAGATTTGAGAACATGTTCCATCAGCCACCAAAAGTAGCAGAGTCTGGCTTGGATAACCCCGCACTTAAACTGGACTTGATCTCCGTGCAGTTCGTAGTCGTATGTCTTGAACAGGGCTTAGTTGGTCATTCGGGAAATGGTCTAAATTCGAACAAAAAAGCAGAACTTTCCTCCCTGACTCACTGTATTCGTGCCTACTCACAAGGCCAACACCGACAACGCTCCAGTCATCTGTGCCAAATCGCTTTGCAGCAAACATGCCCTCGGGCGTTCTTAATTTCACAGCTCTACGCACAGCAGTCAAAGACCACAATTTTAAAGGTATCCCATCATAAATCCGACAGCGCGAGTCTGCGTACGGCACTGCCATCCACTGGCCGGCTTGGCTTTTCAATTAACCCTCGCTCGCCATCCTCCTCTGCAGGGGCCCAGTTCAACCGAAATCCATTGAACCGTGTTCAATCTTTTGTGTAAATCATAGATACGTCGTTGCATGGCGGGCAGAAGCCAAAAAGAACTAGCCATCCCGGGATGACCAGATTTATCCTGTTTCACAAACTAGTAGTGAAACGCTTTGGGTATTTATTTCGGAATTGGCCTCTGTCATGTGGACTTGTTTTATGGCTTCCGCATTTGTGTTCGCCGCTCGTCGGGCACACAACACACGGCCTTCAGACGAAGCACGAGTGCTGCCCGCCGCCCAATGGACGGACTAAATCGTTGCGTCCTGGACGTAAATAATACCAGCGTGCATTCATTTCTTTTTTTCTGCTCCTCCTCTCGTCGAGGGGTGGGACATGCCAGTCTCTGTGAACACAATACGGTCGCGAGGAGGCGCTTGGGTCATTTTTATTAAATTTTGTGGCTATCCTGCTCGGTATCTGATTGTGGTTCGCATGGTGCGATGATAATGCGAGTCGGGGCCAATGTAACAAACGAAACTCCGACGAACTACGAGTAGAAGCGAGGCCACTGCTGGAGCGTCGATTTGAATGGGGTTCCTAGGGGAGATGTACAAATGTACGTACATGTGTGCATAAATTAACGATAAATATCAGAGCAGTTGCGCTGAGGAGGGCGGCGGATGGAGGACTGCCCATGATCCTAAGTGTTCCGGTAAGTGGAGATTATTGGGTTGACATTTCAATTCATATCATTCCCGGATGAGGGCTGGCTTTCGCCTGTCCCCAACTCGAGGTTGATTCGTGACAATGGTGTGTTGTCAGACTGAAAGTTTGGTTGAGCCCGTGCCTTTGGACGGGACGCGGAGTTGCAGAGGTGGATCAATTTAAAATTTGCCATCCAATTCTAGGTCAGTCGAATGAGGAGGCATGCTTTTTAAATCGATGTGCCACAGAATGGCAGAAAAAAAGCGAGGTGTGCTTGATGCTGAAAAGCAGGATTGATGCGATAGCGTGCGCGATATTTTCAGTGTTTTATTGCAAACAGTAGTCACCTGTCCAAGGCGATAATTCGATGAATATGGCTGCAACCCACTCAATTCATTCCAAACACTCAACTGAGCCGGGCAGCCAATTTCTGCTTTAGCTGATCTGATGATCGAATCAGCCCGGTGGTCCCCAGAAGCGAGGAGAGAATGTTGGTTATCTCTGACCAGGCAAGTTGTGTCGTAGTATAGTTGATGCATTGTAGAGATTCTCTTTTTTCTACCCGCGGCGAAGTGGCACAGGGAATCTGATTGCATTCAGACTCCACACGTAGGTACTGATGGAAATTTGTCGCGAAATTAGTCAGGTATCTACCTGAGTTCCTTTGTTTGAGTGTTATGAGTATTGAGGCGCTCTATTCGTATTTTGAGACTTAATGCCATGAAAGTAAGGACACGCACCAACTTCTGACACAAAAGAAAAATAAGATGAGAAGAAGAGCGTTTTATTGAGAATCAATGCTGAGCTGAGTACTGAGTTCTCAACAAAACACGTCTTATGTTTGGCCTCTCGAGAACACAATCGGAGGTGGCATGACTCTCCAGGACGCAGGCAGACCAAGGGCGTGCTCCCAAATGTCTGTAAGAAATCCACGGCATTCTTGTTATCATTTGCCAGAACAGATTGCAGACCACTTACAGGCGTACAAACCTACAAACCTAAGCTTGGCCTAAGCGACGAATCCCTCTCCGGCGCCTGTGGAGAAGACGACGTCGAATCTGCAGAGCACTTCCTCCGTCACTGTAGCGCCTTTGCTTCTATCAGGGGGCAGGTCTTTGCTGCTGAAGTGGTGAGAGCTGATGGTTTAGGCTCCTCCTCACAGAAGCGACTTCTGGTTTTCCTTCGGCAGACCAAGAACCTACAGCAAAAGTAGGTTGGTGCCTGGCAGTAAATTGGAGAAGTTTTTGAGTTTGAGTGCCCCATGTAATTGTAATGAATAGGAGATTGTCAACAGGCACAGGATGCCTCATTACCTAACATTTGTGGCATACGCTAGACCCTAAGCTATAGCTTAGTTCGATTAGATTCAGCAGGCCGAATTTAAGAACTCTCATTGGCGTTATAACAGGGCTTTGCGCCATAGGAACTCACGCCTCGTGACAAGGCCTCCCCTACAACTACCTCTGCACAAGCTGCATAGACGAAGGCAGAAACCATTGTACACTTGTTGTGCAACTGCAGTGCTCTCACAGCCCGTAGATTTTGACTTCTGGGAGCCTATTATTTTGATAGCCTGGCTGAACTGAAGAGTCATCTTTATTCAAGCGGTAACGGGCTTGTGGAATAGGTTTTCCTAGATCCTCGTGGTAGCACAATGTGCCTGTGCAGGCCTGAGTGCTGCTGTCTTTCTGTACAGCAGTCAGCCTCCTGAACCTATGTAACTCATTGAAACTGTAGACAAAGGTTTTTTAGTGTGTGAACAAATTACTAGGGGCGGCATAAATTGGGTCTGGCCCCCGGGCTGCCCTAACCCCCACGCTATAAGACGCTATAAGGCTTTCGACAAGGTGACGGATAATGACTTCAAGTATAAGCTAAGTCATTCTCTCTGCCAAAAACCGTATTTAAGACTTTAATAAATTGCTTCCTCAACATTTGTTATGTGTTGAACACCAAAGTGCACACTCCGAAATTGGGGGAAATGCCGTTGTCGGGGTATATCAGGGTAGTGTCTTACGTTTGCGGGTGGTACTAATATCTTGGCAGCGGGAATATATTCTGTGGCGGAACAAAGCGTTAGCTTAGGATGACCCTATGATGACGCGAAGGCGGAGTACAAGAGTCTACTTAAAAAAAAACATGGTGAGTCGGAATATTTTGCCTATTCGGGCAAGCTTTTCAAAGCTATATGTGCAGCAAGAGCGGGAAAATAAAATAAAGTAGAAATCGCATTTAACCCGAGAAGGTGCCTGTGGTCCATTTATTTGTAAGGGTTAGCCGTCTCTGCAAGGTCTGAAAAGACAGATGTGAGCCAGTCTACTTTCCTCCGCCTACACAATTTGCAGTGAATTACGATGCTTGAAGCTTTCGAAAACAAAATTCTGCGTCGGGAATGAAGGAGAGCTCTACGAGACCCACGCACTCTACGAGCTGTACCAAGAAGTAGGCAAAAATCGGACAAATCGAGCGCATGCTGCCGACGGTCTTGGAATACTTTGTGGATGGTTCTTCAAGGAGGCGAATACCGGTCATTCAGTACACAGGCCAAGACAACGCGAGCACAAGACAATGACTGCAACCCAATAGCATCAAGGATGATAGCCAGCTGGACTCAGATTCCGACTGTTTATGGATCGCAGGTCCAAAGCAACTAGAATTCTTGTTCGTATTGACATCTTTAAAAAATGGCTGAATTTGGATTTAGCTTTGTAAACTCTCACATCTTCTACTTGACTTGATTTCCTGTATGTGCTGGAGGGCGTTCGTTGTCACACAATTGTTTTCTCACTCTGCTCTCAACTCACAACCTCTGTCGAACCATTTAGACGTCCTACTTGAAATCATCTCCCTTTCGTTGGGCCTTTTAAGACCATTAAGACATGGTCACCCATTCCATATGCTCTGCTCTCAAGTCAATCATGATGTCCTTCCATTCACTCACTTGAAATTGAAATTTTCATGTCCTCATCGCAGCTCCATTTTTCGAGAATCTTTCACCATAAAACTTCGGTTTGACAGGCACTTTATAAGACGACGCCAACAGAGTCAAACTCAGAGTGCACATGGTATAACCCTTAGCCCGTAAAAATCCAATTACACTTTTCACGATTTCAAGTATGATGGCGTGTGTGTACCTTCGGAAGCACACCAATGGACATGGCCATAGTTGTAGCCACCAGAATCTGAATAACCAAACGACTATGTCGATTCGGCTGGCTCGTAAACATTGCCCCCGCACCCAGTGAGTGGGTGGAGCGGATTGGATGTGCCAAGTGCACTGAATTTTTATTGTGCGACCATTCCCATGTAGATGTGTTTTGATTCCTCGATGTGACCTCCTCTTGGACATCTTAATTTCGGAAATGCTACCTGGGTGTATTTTTTTCCGTCTTTTTCTCAATTTTTTGCTAACGTTCCTGTTACACTGGGAACTGGAATCTGTTCTGGAGTGCAGTTCAATCGGAATGCCACTAAAAAACGCATTTATGCAAACGACACTTTGAAGTGTTGTGTTTGTTTGGAGGTCCTCGAGAAGAATTCACATCTCGTGTCCTTGAGCTGATGCCTGTAGGGTGCTTATTTCCCACCCCAACCGATTCCACCCACTTTGACAATCTTAAGGCCATGCTGTCGTGACTGTTGGCAAATTGCTTGCGAACTTTCACATCTCCGGAATACAGATGGAACTCAGAGCTTCAGTGGAACAACATTAGACACTTCACTGGCGACACGCTTTTAGACGGCATTCCGAAGCAGAGTTCGCACACGGCTCTAGCGGTTCAATGCCGCTGGATGAACAAACCGACCGCAATGGGAACTCCACACCGACGCTGACAATTGAACTAGGGCCGCGCAAAGAGAACAAATTACTCCGAATCGGTAGGTGATCATAAATCGATGCAAGAAACAAAATCTCTCGTTAACGAGGAAAGAGACGTGACTTGGATCCCAGACCAAGGCAATGTACGTGTGACCGAAGCGATTTTGAGAAATTCGTTGAGTTGGGAAATTAAATCCACGGAGCGCATGAAAACCATAGCCACAGGGTGCAGACACCACTAGAGGGGAAAATTGATTTTGCCAAACAGAGAGACGGATATTTAATGAAGTCTCCCTGTTTAAATGCATTGCACCCGATAATTTTCAATCGAAATTGAACGACAAAAACAGTTGCCAGTCGGCACATCAAGGTACGTGAGGAAAGTTCATGAAACCAACGCAGTGCTTAGGATCTCGTAGCAGAACCTTCCACCTGCCATCTTCCATCCTTCACCCACCAGCCTCCACCCACCATCCTCATGAAATGATTATCGTCCGTGGATGGCGACGTGCAATCGAAAGCAGCGACAGACAGTTTGTTGGATAATCCGTGACGGATGAGGGAACAGCGATGAGGTTGACGTAGTCTGGGTCGCACTTGAAAAAAAAAATAGCTTGGAAGGGGGCCTGACACGAGATGTCTTGAATCTGGCAGACTGTATTTCTCCTCCATAAGGGTTTTGAAATATTGTCCCATTTTCGTGGAGGACTGTATTTTTAAAGCAGTTCTGCTGGGACCTTGTTTTGACGTTCTTCTAAGTGAAAACCAAAAACGTTTGTTTCACTAAAAGCGTAATCGGGACTGTTTAATATGTGTTCACAATCTTTTCTTTGTCTTCGACGTTGATTAGCCAATGTTTTTGTATTTCAGTTCTAGCTTAACAGCCCTGCGGACAGCCACTGCTACTCTCATGTGGTGAGACTAACTAAACCTTTTCCTTCCACTTAGATTCCATATTTTGGGCAAAATCCACAAAAAAGGACCACGAATCAGTTTATTATTGGCGGATGTACAGTCTTTACTGCTAGGTCCCGATGATCCGATTTTTCTGAAACCTGAGTAGGCCGTTCTCATCAAGTTTGAAATGGTTTCGCTCTCAATTTTCAAGTCACTCGCTCTCAGTTTTTAAATGGCCGCCAGAATAGCTGTCTGGTGACAAGAAAAAAAAAGTCTGAGAATACCAGAAAAGAGAGAGAGACAGAGGGAGAAAGAGAGAGAAAGAGGGAGAGAGAGGGGGAGAGAGAGAGAGAGAGAGAGAGACAGAGAGAGGGACAGAGAGAGAGAATGAGAAAATCAACGTCAAGATGATGAAATAAAACTGAAGTTCACGCTGTAGGCTTGTCCGATTTAGTTTTGGACGGATGCCCGTAACAACTAGGTTTATCAGAAACCGCGAGGCTTACAGACGATTTAAAGACTGTCCTACAGAGGTTCGAGGAAAATTGATGAAACCTCGCCGTTTTGTTCGGTGGACACGTAGCACGAGACTAAGCCCAGGTAGGTAGCTACTAACGTCCTACCACTCACAATTTGAGTCCATGACAATACCACATCACCGAGTAAAATTAGGCATTAACATCAGACAGAATGCACCCATTCGGAGAGAGGGGTTTTCGTTTAATGAATCAACATTTACTGTGTCGCATAAGTGGCGCCCCAACGGTTACGTATCATTTGGTCAGAGTCGACTAAAACAAGGAAGGTGTTCAAGAGAGCAGTAGCCGGGTACACATTCCCCTTAACGCCTTCAGCGGTCTCTGCAGTAACTACTTCGAGATGCAACAACGTGTATGTACACAAACCCAGCTCACCCGCCGTCTAAAGAGTGCAAGTGGTTCCGACATAAAATACAGTCGCTTTTCTCGACAGCTTTGCACAGAACTTTCATCGCATGCCAAAACCATTCCCAGACTCATGTTGCAAGCTCCAAGTGCTGAAACGAGTCAATTCTGGCTTTTCTGAAACGGCTGCGCAGAAATATTCGCCCACACGTTCCATCGAACGGGCGTTTTTCCAATCATACTGGACGGGGGAAACTGGACACTATTGCATACAAAAAACACAATTATCCGCCATCAATGCATTCGCATGTAAAATAAGATAAGCGGCACTTATGTGATTGCGTTGGGGTACATCGTACTGGAGTTTGTGTTGAACTGAGCTTCGGCAGAATGTGCAGGTAGCGAGGTTCAGAGGAAATCGACGCACAACTCCACGGCCGCCACATGCTTTGTTTACTCCTTACCAATGCATCGAGAGCTAGATGGACTCGAAATATCCACTTTCTACTTCTCACTCTCGCTTACTCCACTCATTTTCCTAGCGATTTGAAATGTCACCCCTTGTCGCATGACCTCGTATTTGAACCGGGGACAAGCTTTCGCTGTCAAGCAACGTCGCATAAATGAAAGCTGATGCTGTGAAGCTGCTGCTATTTTTTCATCAACTCGGAGGCATTAACACACACCAACATAAAGCGGATAGGTCCATCCTTTGAAGGGAAGCATCGATGTAGCAACCACCCCATGAAAGCCTCTACCGGCCGCTTCCTTGACACTCCGGCCTTAGTCAGCTTTAATCAACGTGAATCTTTAATGGGAGAAAGCCAAATTCTTCACCGCAGCCATAACCATATAATTCTGAGAGTTTTCTCCTCCAATCCATAAGCCGCTTATCGCGAGCCCTTGTACTTGCACATCATCCAGCCAAAAATAATTAACTCAACGTCTAAGTCGTTACAAATCCGCCAACATGCCGACTTACTTATCCGCAATACATTTATCCTGTCTCATCTCAATCAACGGCCCCATTCCACAGGATAACCTAAACGCTTCTGGTTCTGGTTTCTCGTTACATTTTCAACCCACTTTCCGGTGGTTGTCCTTGACTTGTGTCGTTATCCATTAACGCCTCATCCCGACTCATATAATGATCACCGCCGCTATTCAACATCCTGTTAATAGTTTGTGTTGTGACTAGCATCATGCCAGGACTAATAGACCGCAGTTTGACTTCCGCCACAATTCACAGCGCCTTCACCAGAAGCAATTGCCTCGCTCCTTGGAGTGGGCTGCTACTGTTACTTCTCGCCGTGATTTAATGACTCTCTGGCAAGACTGTTCATACATCCAGTTAATTGTTTCACAAACACCGGAGGCGGAGGATCCTGTAAATTACCGACGATAAATGAAAGTGTAGCGTGGACGAGGAGGAAACTCTTTCGATATCCTCTTGGGAAATTTATATTTTATTGCACTTTCTCCAACGAAGAAGGGGACATGCTGTCCGGCTCTTGCTGTGGCTGGTAAAAGGATTTGACGGGGTTTAATGGATGAGTGATATTAAATGTGTCCTGCTAAGGGCTTGGCCCCTTGACTTCATAAAGGAGTAAATAGTCTAAAATCACTGACCGAAGGAAGGAAGTGAGTCTTGCCACTCAGTGGTGGATCTTGACTAATTTCTGCTGAAAGGCAGGAGGGCAGGAGTGAAACCGTTTAGTGCTAATGCTTGAATGGGGGTATGTTTACACCGAGAGGAGTTGCTGTAGCTATAAAGCGGACCAGATGTCGGTAAGGGTGACTAGATAAGAATGAAAAGAAAAGAACGGTTGATTGTGCATATTTTTGACGCAACATTCATGTCGTTGTAAATGAAATGTCATCAAATGGTCACATCGTCTTCACTGGCTGTGCTGCAAGCGGTCCGTTCAATTTGGGATGCATCGATCTAATATGTGAAGTGGTATTGCGGTTGTAGCGTCTCGAATGTTGGTATCGAACTCGTCTAAAGTGGTTGGCTCTGTAAGCATAGACTTGGAATTTGACGAGGGCCCGGAGAAAATAATTGAGGGCTATCAAGTCCAGGAAACATCCGTCGATTCTCAATTTGTCGAGCTCGGCTCTATACCTGAGACTGGCAATTGGTCCTCCTTCCTCATTCCGAAAGTTATACTATCCAGTGAAGGCGTCATATCAGAAACCTCACTAACCACTCCAGCTTTGTGGATGCATTTATGCTTGGATTGTGTAAGCTGCAAAATTCGCAATTCCCCTTGAGACTTGAATTCTTTCGTCTTCGTGGACTACGAGTGCACGGCAGCAATCCTTTGTCGCAGGTGGCTATCAAGAAGTGTGGGCGAAAACGAAACTGTTGGCCGAGATCCCGTCTCTAGGTTTCTCAACATGGAAGTTGCTGCAGAAGAAAGTGCGAAGACGTTACTGACAGTGGTGGATACAGTGCAGGAGTCCCTTCGGGCACGTAGAGTTATGAAGTTACCTGTCGACCATTGGGATGCCTTAGCTGTGCCAATTGTACTGTCGAAGCTACCTGGCACTACAAAACGAGAGTGGACAATGAACTGCGACTCTATTCAAATTCCTGCATTGAGGGATCTTCTCGCGTTTTTGGAGAAGAGAGCACACAGTCTTTCAACGGAGATCATTCACTCTACTCTACCAACAGAGGCTACAACAATAAGACCGCGGTCAAAGGGTCAAAGTACGATGAAGTCATGTTTGGCTGACACAGGATTTCACGATGTCAGTCCCTTATGTCACGGGGACCAGAGCAGCGATTCGAGGCGTTGAAGAACGTTGGCCTCTGCTTTAACTGTTTGAAAAGCGGACATACTTCGAAGCAGTGCTCATCATCTTGGCTACACTAGCGGCAGCAGCGCCAACAAAATGCTCAACACCTGCGCCACCAGTTACACATCATCCTTTGTGACCAACCGACTCCGGAGCGATCAGACAATATTGCTTTCAACAGCGCGTGCATATATTACTGGAGATCGTTTCGCAACAGCGCCTTGCTCGTATCCTCTGCGATCCTGGATCGCAGGTAAATTTTGTTTCAGACCGTTTAGCTAACGTTTTAAGTCTTCGCAGAATCAAGTGTGAAGTAGCTGTAGAAGGTATAGGTGCATTAGCTCATATGCGCACTAAATGCAGCGTTTCGCTCCGACTTATATCAAGTTATTATGAGTTCTCGTTGGACATCATTGCATTTGTCATCCCATTCATTACATCGATGACCCCTACGGTGCATGTGGACGTTACACACTGGCAGCATTTGTCGGGTCTTGAATTAGCGGACCCGAACTATGGTACTCCTAGTGGGATAGACATCCTTCTTGGATCTGATGTGTGGGGCTTAGTTGTCCAAAGTGATATTATCTATGGCAAGTCAGATGAACCACACGCCCAACGAACCCAGTTGGGTTGGGTTGTATTTGGTCCGACATCGAGAGTACCAAATGATATGAAAATTTCGTTTTTCTACCATCCACGATTTTGAACATGGACTTTTGATCCACTCCTTCGTCACGGGCAGTGACGTCCTGTAACACTGAACTGCAGGTTCGCTGTCGCAGGCGGCGACTGGTGCTCAGCAGCAGATGCGTACCAGGCGGGGGTATTTTCCTTTCGTCCTCGTGGACTACGGGTGCACGGCAGCAATCCTTTGTCGCAGGCGGCGATTCGTTGGGATCTCGTTGTCGACGAATCAAAATAAGAAAAAAGATGTGCGCGGCGGCGCAAAGTATGTCCTGGCTGGACTTTCCGAACCCTCCGAGTCCGAAGAATGAACGTACGACTACTGTTTCTACCCTTAAAATTATGACGTTTCTCACAGCGCTTAAAAGTTTTCAAAAAGTCGCTTTTTATGTTCCAACCCACATTTGTTCTCAGCATTGCACATCTTCCTCCTCTTGTCATACACACTTCATTGTTCGGAAAACAGTCACACACACCGATTGACATTCATTCGTACTCGACGTTTTTCATTCTTCCACATATTGTATTTCATTCGTCGTTAATATTTTTCAATCGTTCATATTATCTTCCCCGGGGTGGACCTGAACCTGATCTCTCGCCATCTGTCACCAGTTTCGCACAACTAGGCGGCTGAGGTCCCCCTAGACTTGTGTGCTTCACCTTGTACGTGGGCGTCCTCCGTTGCGTTGCCCCACAGGTTCAGCGACGAAGATTCGTCGGGCTGGAGCAGAGTTGTCCATGCGCTCTACATGGCCATTTTAGACGTGGGCTATGCAGACGCCTGGCTAGACTCATATCGCTGTACAGGCCATATGTGATTGCACCTTCTTCCCTAGGTGCCATCGACGTAAGCTTGACCGAAGATAACGCGCAAGAACTTTTCTCTCGGAAATACGAAGAGTCCCTTCATCCGGTTTGGATACAGTCTATGTCTCTGCGCCGGAGAACAGGTCGGGGATGATCACGAGAGATATTCCGAGAGAGGGCTCTTTTACTCGATTGCCTCTTGAACCCATAGAAACAGCTGTTGGCAGGACGTACTCTGCATTTGATCTCGGTACTGATGTTGTTTGTATTGTTTACCGCTGAGCCGAGGTAGACGAACTCCTTAACCTTGAAGTTGTAACTACCTATGGTGACGTTCTGGCCGAGTCGGCGATGTTGTGCGTCCTTCCTCGATGACACCATACACCTACTTTTTCCCTCGTTCACAGCTTAAACGACTTCGGCCGCCTCCGTTTCAATGCCATCAAACGTTTCATTGACAGCTCGCTGTGTTCGACCAATCACGTCAATGTCGTCTGCGTATGCATGCAATTGTATGTAATCTCGGAAGATCGTGGCTCTTGTGTTAGCGAGTTTGTTCTGCACGACCTTCTCACGAATGACGTTAAAAAGTCACACGACAGCGCGTCGCCTTGCCTAAAACTTTTTTTGACATCACGGTAAGTTCCTTTCCGACTTTGATGGAGCAGCCAGAATTCTCCATCGTCATCCGGCAGAACCTGACGAGTTTGGCAGGAATGTCAAAACAAGACATGGCGTATGCCCGCTGTCTCATGCGGGCCTGAAATCGGCGAATAAGTGGTGGGTGTTGATCTGAACTTCTTGCGTCTTTTCCAGGATCTGCCGTAGCAAAAAGATCCGGTCGATGGTGGACTTTCCCGACCTAGGTTGGTTGGACTGAATTCCCTTATATCATCGTCCATTATGTGGAGTCCTTTCTTTTTCTTCCTGAGAAGCCGGGTCTCATAATTTTTTCTCTGTTCGTAGAGCTCACGAACAGCACACGCAGTTCGATGCAGCATTGACTGGTGGGCTTCTTGCTTTGCTGCATGTGACAGCCTGCACTCGTTGTCAAACCAGCGGTTCTTCCTAGGGGGTGTCCTAAAACCGTACAGCATTGCATTGCCTGGTAGGCTTCCAGCTTCGCTGCATGTGTTAGCCTACACTCTTTGTCAAGCCATGGGTTCTTCCTAGGGGGTGTCGTCAAACCCCAGTACATCAGATTCCTTGACAACGCCTCCAATCTTCTTCGATTGTTTGCTCAGGTGGCGACGAATTTACTCAGAGATAGACTCCGGGACTCAATTGACAAAGGTCTTAGCAATCCGTTCGGATTGTATCTTTCCGAAGACTTTCAGAACTGTTCTGTTCTCTTCATATCCGCATTCTTACCTGGCTACAAGAAGAAACTGGTCTCGGAGAAGGAAATGGCTTCTCGGAACGTTCTTCGCAACGAGATCAATCTGGTTGATGGATGACTGACCACGGGACCACCAGGTTCCCCTATGGATGTTGAGGTGTGCGTCCACCAGCCTGACCCCGTTTTAGGACGTGGACTCCTGCAGGCTATGCTTACCTATGACTCTAGCCAAGATGTCCTCTGTACCCAGCTTTGCGTTAAAATCTCCTAGAACGATCTAGTGCCGTAGCTGGGGCATTGATCGTTTGTTCTTTCTACTGTGTCCTCCGATGGGTCATGGGAGCAAATTAGGCTTATGTTGCCAAATTTAGCCTTGGTGCGGATTGTTAAGGGTCGCTCGCTTATGTATTTAAAGCTTAAGAGTTTTTGCATAAGTGGGCTAGGCTTGGGCTGTATGAAAATAAATTTCTACTCCCCAAACCCGTTTACCGGTTTGCGGCCGTGTGTGCTAATGCTGGAATGAAAGTCAACGTGGAAGTGATGGAAGGAGTAATGCTGAGCTTTCCTGTAGGATTGGCCAAGCTGGATCAATTTTAAAACAGCTTGGTAGATCTGTAATCAGGAATGCCAAGTTTGCGGTTTTCAACTCAGTATTTGTTCAACTCTCACCTATGGTCATGAAATTTGGGTAATGACCGAAAGAATAAGATCGCGAATACAAGCTCCAGATATGAGATTTCTCCGTGTTGTTGTGGGAATTAACCACCGGGATAGGGTGAGGAGCTGCTTCTTCGAACGGAGAGGGCTATGCTTCGTTGGTTTGGTTACGTGGCACGAATGTCCCCTTCATCACGACTTTCGAGGTGGGCGTTGAATGGGATTCCATCAGGTAACCGACCGCTTCGCAGACCCAGAACGAGGTGGTTAGACCAAGTCCAAAAACTGGCTGGTTACTCTAGGGCATAATTCCTGATGAGTTAGAGTCGATGGCGCAGGATCGAGTTGCCTGGATATGTCTCGTGCGCGGTTTACCCCGCGACCCCTTTAATGGAGCATGCGGTCAGAAGATGATGATGATAGTTTTTTTTTTATTTATTTTATTTATTTTATTTTCTTTTTTCGAGTTAAACTCTTATTTCTTGACACAATTTATTAACACTAATTTGCAGCATCTACTTCGCTCGAAATCTAAGACAAGAGTATATACCAAGTTATCGATGGCTTCGGTTATAGCTTGTCTGTGTCGTCCTTCACTTAGTGCACAGCAGCATCACGTGAGAGCTTAGGCTTGGGAGCGTGTTTGGGCGATCGCAAGCACATGACATCGACTCGCTTTGGTTGTACCACTCTCCGTAGAATCACTACATGTTTGGATATGTAGAAGCACCGCCAAGTACAGTATGTAAGACTGTATTATACACGCATTTAAAATAAATTATAAGTTTTTTATTCAAATTTCATCGCAAAATTTTGTAGACCATATTCAATGTCGTTCGCGATCTGTCGTAAAGACTGTGAATTTTTTTTTAGTTTTATTCTATGACATTTCATTGGAATATTCGCATATATCCTGGAGAATATTTCAATGTAACCCTTGTGTCAACACCCACAAAATTGTACCTAATCACAGACCCAACACACCCGGGTGTGTTATACGTTTTTCTATATCCACGGGAGTTAAGCCAGTTTGTGCTGAGCATTCAGCGGATATAAGTCAGTGTGATATCCTAAATCCTAAATAAAATAGCAACTTTTTTATAAAATGTAATATTTTCCTTTTTTCCAAACAAACTAAACCATGTCAATGAATAAAGAAAATGAATTTATAATGAAACTAGTGCCTTTCTGCATCCTTAACTAACAATTTACTTTAGTTTTTCCATGCACACCCGGCTGTCTTGTCTGTTGATATAAGCGGTAAATCCCAAACACTGCTTGTAAGTCTTGACCCAAAAATAAATTTTAGGAGGCTATTGAAAATTCTATGTCGATGAAGCACAGCTGGTTGACCCCTAGCCCATCGACGAATTTGAGAGCCTTTTTGACAGTTGTTCATGAATTTTCGACAGTTATTCACAAAAACACATGCCAATCTCCGATTGGTCAAATTGGCTTTAAGAAACGATATAAAAAATAGTTGTCAAGAATTTTAAGGAGCAAGAGAGCAGGAGAGATAGTCATACTTCATATTTACCTAGGACTCAAACCTTATTAATTTGACATTGACATAAGGGTCAACGTGTAAAAAAAATGAATTCGTGCCTCTGTCGTATGCGTATCGTTTTTCCTTAACCCGGGATCATTTAATTTTCTGCAGTTTCTCAAGTTACTCGTCCCTTATCGCTGACTAGTCGTACAACACAGCAATGCTGGGAATTAATTTAGATTGTTCTTCTTGGCATCGTCCTAGCTCATGGCTTACATAGTGTATAGTGAGGATGAGTTCATAGATGGACCATAACTTTGGTGTGTGTAAATCACGCGCAGCCATTCTGGGGTTAAAGACAAACTCTAAAGATTGACTGACTTGCATACTTCATAGTTTTTGAATGTAGTGAACTATACACCCGCACAACTACTGGTTTTCATCGGACACAAATTCTGAATTCGGCTAGTTTCTATACAGCTTCGTCGCTTGTCTCTGTCACCGGACACAAGAAAAAAGCTCTAAAAATGCTGGGGGGTGCTTTAGTTTTGTCCGATACCGTATGCATCATTTTTGTTTAAGTTTTGTACATAATTTTACTTAGCCATTAATTTTTCCTCTTGCGCTGAGTGCTGCCAAATCTTGATACGTCCTCATTTAAATTTATCGTTAATTATAAAATAAAATAAAAGATCAATAGTGTACTCTCGATTCTTGCAACTTCGATTATTGCAATCAATGTAATGGATTTCCAGTTTATACCTACATTCAAACATCATCATGTTTGAGTCCATCATATTTAATCGACTTGATTGTACATACGTTGTAAAGGATTCCGCTTTTCCTTGAATTTGATCAATGTGGCGTACATGACTACTTTACTACGAATTGACGAAATGCAAATATAAAAGTTAATCACATTCGTTGTACGCGGAAAGGGATTCCGCTTTTCCTTGAATTTAAAGGAAAAGACGTACGTGCATATTTGACGGCGAGTTAACGAAAATACAAATCTGTGAGTGCTGGGAGGAGCAATAACTTCTGGTCCAGATTTAAGAGTTTCGTGCAATTTTAGCAGGATTTGATCATAAAAATTAAATGCAGCAGTTTTTTTAGCATTTTTCAAAATTTCAGCAGTTTTTAGCAGTTTGAAAAAATTTATTAAATATTTTCAAAACTGTTAATTCAAGACGCTCTGAACCATTTTTATTTTTTGATTTTTTTTTTAAGCTAAAATTAACACATAAATCCAAATTGCATATTTATTAAATAAGTCTCTTGGTTGGTTTAGCCGTCAGTCATGCCAATAAGAAATTGCTGAGATCCATTGCTGCAGTTGGTCAAAGGAGTCTTCTGATACATTTCATCTTTTGACACCGGGCTTTACAACAACACTAAGACACAGTCAGTTGAAACATTTTCAGGAAATGTTGCAAAATGTTGGTAAATTTTACCGACATCTAATGCTGTTGGCACAAGAATACTTTTACAGGTAAATCTTGGAAGTAAAGCAGGTTTTCTGAAAGTCACCTTTAATTTATTCTAACAAATAAAATGCTATCTTTAACGAACGTACTTTGTAAAGACTCCGAATAATTTCATTTATTTACTTTGTGCTTGTACTAAATTTAGAAGCGATCATTCATTATAAATTATTATCTTCGATGACAGTAAATATTTATCACTTATAACAAATGCATACTTAAAGGAGTGCACTCTCTCTTAACGGACACCTCTCATAACCGGACAAATTTGAAGGAAAATCGGAATTACTTACACGATTTTTAATGAAAATAATTCTCTCATAAATGGACACTCTAACAACCTGACGCTGTCATCAACTTTCATTACCATAATTTGAATCTTGAATACCATAGATAAAAAGTATTATTTTTCCGCAATTTGGTCGAAAAGCATACTCATAAGGACAGTAAGAATTTGTGACTATTGAAAGAAGAAGTTGACCTTATTCAACAACATAACTAAAAAGAAGCAAACATGTACATATGTCGTTTCTGTTTCTTCTTTCAAGGTTGTCAGTGCCGTATTTGTTCTCATAATCGGACACCTCTCATAAGCGGACAAATTTCTTGGTGCCATCAACTTATGAGATAGTTCTGTTTCCTGAAGATAGAACGTGTTTTGCTGAAGAGATTCCTATCACACATATTATGTGTGTACTTTACTTTGCAATGCAACAGCAAGAGAGAACTGTTGATTTAAAGGAATCCAAGCAAAAAATAACATTCATTCTGGTCAACATAAACTGCACCCATTTCTGAATGCGAAGGCAAGAAATCCAACAGCTTTCAAAATGTTAACGAGTATGCCTGTAATGTATGTCTATAAATGATCATCACTGGGTCGTGCGGTTTGCTAAGAGATGGCGTAACTTGTATTATTCCATTGGAACATGCGTTGGAAGCCACTGTCATTGTACGTCATTTCAGTACATCTCATTCATTTGAAGCGTAAACAACAATCTTTTTTTTTTTCTCTCAAACATGTGGGACTTTGTGCTTGTTTTTGCGGGGAGTTCTTCTTCATTACTTCAATATGAAGAAAACTGCTGCCGGAAGTCATCGCATTTTGGTGGAAGTTTATGGTGAACCTGCGCTAGCTGAGCGAACGTGCCAAAAGTGGTGATTGTGGCTTGGCCAACCAACCAAATCAACGGTAAAGCCGAATGTCCAGGTAGGTAGAACTATTTGAAAAACAGTGGATGGGAAGTTTTACCCCGCCTTATAGCCTAGACCTTACCCATTCTGACTACCATTTGTTCCGGTCGATGCAGAACGCCCTCACTGACATACGGTTCACATCAGAGCGGAATATCAAAAATTGGCCTGATTCACACCTGCATCCGAGCAACACCGAAAAATAAATCCAATTGCCGTCGGCAAAACACACGGTCACCCAAGTCCAGCCAAGGGAGTGCAGAACTGCAACTGCTGCTTTGTTTGCTTGTAGTCATTGAGGTTTTTTTTTGGCGATCGTGGGCATACACGAGCATCAAATTGTATAACAGCTGATCCAGCTGATCGGACAAAGACCCGTTGATTGGAGAAGGGTAATAATGCTTTCTTCGAAGCATGCTTGAACCACGGAATTCATTTCTGTGTGAACCAACCGAGGATAATGCCCTTCAATTATCATAGATCTCTTGTGTGATCAATTCAACATCAATTCAATAACAAATAAAGAATTTAAACTGAATTCACTGTGTTATTTGGACAATCCGTAGTGACTCTTCCTTTCTTTTGTGCGTGAAGTACTGAACAGTGAAACACGGCATGTACCGTACCTCTCGGAAAAACCACAAAATTAAAACATTTGCCTCTGATCCTTGTCCGTCGCGATCACGCATCAATTGGCTCACGGCAAACCCGTATCCAATGGATGAGAGATTTCGATATCCATTCAAACTCTGCAAAGTGCTGTCAAGTTAGGAGACTTCTGTGCACTTTCAATTCAAAATAATTGCCGAGCCAAACCGGCCCGAAAGACGAGCTGAATGCTACACAATGACAAAGAAGATTATTGCACATTGTCTCTCGTACAATCGTCCATTCTTGTCGTCACACAAGTCAAACACCTGTCGATGCGTCGCCATTATGAAGAGCTGGTGCACCCTACGAACACACAGTCAAGCTGAACAAACAAAGGCAAACACGGGTAATGCTCTCCGGTCCCACAAAGCGTCCCACACAGCACCCGTACCAGAGCCAGCCACCCACAAAATCTGAAAGAAGCACGTGCCTCAGCCAACGCGGTTCATCCAACCAACAAAGAAAAAAAAAAGTCCGATCCCCCTTTAAAGTAATTACCTCCCCAACCTAGCCAGCAGCCCAGGGACGGGTCGCACCAAGCCCACATCCATCCATCCCGTCGGCAGTCATCTATTCACAGGTTTTTTCCTGGTGCAGAGCTTCAGCCATTGTCTGACGCATTACAATGTGCAATGAACTTTAGCATTTCAATTCGAAAATTGTGCTTGCATGTGTGTGCTTGTACATCCCTGCGACACCCTGCCAACAACGACAGCAACACGGGCAACAAAACCATGGACATATCCTTGCACAACATCGGCATTTCAACAGTTGTCTCTCGATGGCGGGGCGAGAAAGGCGCATCCACTGCGCAGGCTGACCAGACCGACGAAGAGAGAGCCAGAACGAACACACAGGCACTTCTGAGGAGACCGTCTCATGCGCATCCTAGTCTCATAGAGCAACACTCGTCTATGATTTCATTGATAACGGCGCTCGGGAAAAGCTCCAGCCAGTCGGAGCTCACGCACCCCCCACAAAAGCACTTGGCACCACGAGAGCAGCAGGCACCACAGGTGTCCTTTTCTGTTATCACCAGCCATACCAACAAACCCACCATACAGTGAGTCAACAAACGGCACATGGGACTTTGGCTCTCGGCGACTTTATCAGGCTGGGCGCACCAAGGAATCAGTTCTCATCGGACATCTGCCACAATCGGTTGTGCCGTATCGCGACTCTGACAACGCGCGGGAGTGTATCCTTTTGTCTTTCTTCAACTCTGGCCATCCTGTCTTGGTGTGTTTGTGCGTGTGTGTGTCCATGGTTTTCTCCTTTTTGCGGTTTGCTTTCGGGAATATGCTGGCGGATTTAATTGAATAAGACGGGAATTTTCATTGAAGCATCTATTTGTATTCGAGAAAGGATAACCGAGGACACTGGCGGGCGAGAAGAGCAGAAACGGGAAGAAAAAAACATCAGCAAGTCCTTCGGCCCACACTATTTCGATTTCAGTCGATTTCCCTATTCCCCGACTCACACGGCGTACATATATCCCGCATAGCCCGTGAGAGAGTGTGTATCGCATTTTTTTTCTTCGCGATAATTGAGATTTGTGCGGGCGAAACCTTGCGACGATAACGGGACGACGATTTTCATTGAAAACCAAGAAGAACCGTTTTTTTTTTTACTGTGGTGGGGGTGCACACAACTGTTTCGGGTGCAGACGAAAAGCCAGTCGAACGGGGGCGGAAACAAACACGAACCAGCAGCAGCACCATCAACACCCGCTGCACCCATCCTTGCCCCATCTGAAGGACTCCGGGCAAAAAAGGATTATGATTTGAGAGGAGTAAGTTTGATTTGGATTTGTGATTCGTGTATTTAGTTTTCTTTTTTGGTTTATTTTCCTCCCCTATCGGTGTCTCTCTCCATCTCTCTCTATCACTGTCTCTCCCTCTTTCTGCCTGGCAAGCTCTTTCTCGCTCTCTCCCGCGCGCTCGGTGTAGTCTGCACGTTTCCCGTTTTTCTTCAGCGTTACGCAACGAGTCGGGGCTGAGTCGGGTGCCGAAAGGATTCTTTATCCGTTTTAATAAGACGAGGCAGCCTCTGCCAGCGCTGGAGGACGAGAAGAATTAACTTACATAATAGGTTAGGCGCTGAGTATATACGCAGATACATGCCTCAAGGGCATATGTTCCGTCCTTTCCTTGGCAGCCATCGCCGCCGCCGTTTCTACTGCTGCTGCTGCCAGTCCTTGGTGTGTCTTTCTGTGCTCGTATACCCTCCTATTCAGATACAGCCTTGCACCACCACGAGCGTAATCGTCTTTCGATATCTACAGGTGCATGCACACGACTGGTCTTCTTTTTTTTTGCGCGACTGAAAGCATATCGCCGCTCTCCATCTGAAGTGGCCCCCGGGGGCGGGCGAGAGCTGAAGAGCCGGGAGGTGCATTGTTTCATTCTGATTAATTGATTATATAAATTATTCTTTTCGGTGTGTGTGGAGTGGATTAGGTCATGTGCGCCTTGAGTCGAGTCGGTGGAGAATCTATCGCGGGAGAGGTGTATTATCCTTGACATTCAAAATCGTTCCTCTGAGTGTAGTTGGCGTCGTCGTCCTCTCATTCTCTTCTCTCCAGTGCTTCTGTGCCACTGTGTCTCTGTGTGTTTTCTCCTGGCGTGTCTAATTTGTATTCAATAGATGTTGGTTGAGCTTTCACCAAGCGCTGGGATTGAGCCCTTCGCTGAGTTGGTTTGTTTGCCTTTTTCTCGTTTTCCTCCTCCTTTTTTCTCATTGCTCCTTCTACTCACAGCCTATGTGTGCGTGTGGATAGATAATTGAAATTTCGTTCTCTCAATTCTGTTGAGGGGCAGCCATACGAGAGCGGGTTCAGGTGGCTCCGTTTGCCTGCTGCCGTGTCGAGTTGTGTTGCCCGTTTCGGTTATCACAAGTCAACTCGTGTGCTAGTGATGCCGAGGTGTGTTCAGCACTTAATTAGCTCTGATTGGTGGATTATGTGCAAATGGACAACCCTGTCACTCAGTTACATGATCACTCATTGACACTCGACCGGGGAATAAGTGCTGTGTCCGAAAACATTGGGGACACGAAGTGGATGTTGAGCTGTAATTTGTGGTTTTGGTTGAATGATTGTGAAGAATTGTCGTGACTCATCGCCTCAGCTCAGAAGATATAGGTGAGGTTCTGGAGGTCGGTCACACATAGGCTTGTAATTGATCGGATTGAATGTCTGTGACTCTTGAAGCCAGTTGGGGCTTGCTACGAAGCCCATTCACCCTTGTGTACCACACATCTACCAAGCACATCTTTACCCGCGCACTCCAGTCAGTTACGCACATTCCTTGAGGACTGAGGTAGGGTAGGCAGAAGTGGTGATTCGATGAAAACCCTATTAGCACTATGTGCCGTTTTAATGCCACAACTCTGTTACCTAGGAATAAAGGAGGTTTCTAAATCCAACCTGAGGTATTCAGGAACGACATTATTAAAGATGGTTCTACCAAACGCTCGCTGTCAGGCTCCAGCAAGACCCGGATAGGCGCACAGGCATTGTGTTAGGGTCTCCCCCTCAGCTGTGTTGTTGCAGTTGCGACAATGTGAGTTGCCTAGTTTAACGGCATGATCGCCAATCGGCCAGTGTCCTGTACAGACCGCCAATAGTCTCGAAATATCATGACGAGTTGGCCGAATCCGAGACCTTTTGTTTAGGATTCCTGGATGAAGCACAATTTGTCAGTCTGGCCCATCTGAGGTTTGCTATTCTAAGGAAGTGTCTAAGTGAACGGCAGAAATGTTCATTCGCGATCAAGTAACGAAACACATGCCGCATGCTCTCGCTTCATGTTCCACATGGAAGATCCCTGCACGCCTGCCCGCTGTGCCAAGCAGTCTTTCGCGAATTAGAAATTCCAAGCCGTTGTGGGGATTGTATAATCTGCGGAGGATGTTACGAGTTCTCTTGGTAGAAGGTCTCAGGTGGTACTGTGACCAAATGGTTTTGATGTCCAGCACCCAGACTCTCTGAGCCTGATGGCGCTGTGAGCTGTAGTGCTTTTAATGCAAAAGCGGGGGATGTAGCATTACCGTCAGAGTATCTGACGGAGTCGACCGTGGAGCGCCTGGTATGCCAATGCTTACTGTTCTTTGCACCTTGTTGAGTTTAGTAATGATGGATTTTTTCTAAGGGCCGGCCACCATACTGGTGATTCATATGCCAGAATCGGACGAACTACTGCCGAATACATCCGTAGGGTCAACTTAGGTTGGAGGCCCCACCTTTTTCCGAAGGTTCCTTCGCAGGCTTAAAATGCTATGCGCTCCTTTTTAACTCGCTGGTCTACGTTTAGCTTCCAGCTGAGCTTGGGATCTATGGTAACCAAAAGCCAGAGGGGAGGAGATATGACTCCGCCCTGCGGTGTACCTCTTCGGGGAAATTTGGTTGAACAGTCAGCGTTGCTTGAATACACCGAGTGCTAAGCATGGTAACAATGCATTGGCATGGAAAGTTTCTTCTTTTCTTATGCAAAATTAGATACAGTAGAATCTCGATAAGGTGAACTCCGAAAATGTGAACTGAAAAAATAATGCATTCGTTTCATTCACCTTGTGCCCATTTGCTATTCGAAAAGTGTGCATTTTTTGTTTATTTCGGCTTTGTGCCTTCTTGTGATTGCCTGCAAAGTCGAACGGACTAAATAGGGAAAAGGTGACAGTAAAAAGTGAATATGGCGCTATCCCAGGTGTTAAGTGGTAATTTTATTTCCTTCTTTTGTGCCTTGTGCTGCGGAAGCGATACATGACCTCCATCATGTATCGCTTCCGTAAAACTGTAAAGCTATGGCTCCTCTGAAGCAACCCTAAAAAAGGCGAAATTTTGGGGCAATTGGAGACTCGATACTCAGGACTAGCACTATCGCAGAGGTATTGGGTTACAGAATCCACAATAACTTCAAGATCCTCAGAGATGCCATAAATGGAAACTGCCCCCTTTGAATGAAACATTGGGAGAAAATGTGCCAATTTCGAGGCGAGCGATTTTGACTGTCAGTGTAAGGAATATTCTAGTTTTAATGCGGAAATTAAAAATATGGTGTAGGGGAATTGTCTGGGAACCATGACGCTGTAAAGCTCTTTCTGGAAGAATTTCAAGCTCAGAACCGCTTTATAATGCCTATGAGACTGATCAATATTGGAAAACTGTTGTGTTGTCGAAAGAGGTTGAGGCCCAGGTCCACCCAGGACTGTAGTGCGAAATAAGGAAGAAGAACAAATTCTTCTTCGTTGTCCTTCTTCCTTATTTGGCGCTACAGTCCGGGGTGGACCTGGGCCTCAACCAAGAATCTTTCTCCAACTAGCACGATCTCTGGCTAGCTGCCTCCAGTGTCGCACGCCAAATTAGTTGATGTCCTTCCCCACCTGGTTGCGCCACCGTAAACGCGGGCGCCCTCTGTTGCGTTGTCCCCACAGGTTTCGATTCGAAGACTATTCGGGCCGGACCTAAGTTGTCCACATGGACCAGCCACCTTAGACGTTGGATTCCTAGACGAGCCCAGTCAGGCTCACGCCGAGCTTGAATCTTCTCTTCCAAAGGCCGTCAACGCAAACAGGACCAAAGATCGCACGCAAAACTTTTCTCTCGAAGAGACCAATAAAATGAAGTGGTCAAAGAGGTCACTGCACTTGGGTTGCCGCTATGCGACTTTGGTCGCATTTTGACCATTTTTTGAGGCCGCGGTGCACCGAGAGGCCTTGAATCGACTCCAGCGACATATTTCTTTTGCTTAGCACGTTATTAGCAAAGAAATAACACTAATTGTAAGAAAATGCAATTAAATTACTGCACCACTCCTAAGCACGATAAGACCTTGAAATTAGCAGTGATTTGGGACAGTTGACACTCTTTTTTGTGCGCCTATCTAAACATTTGCAGCGGCAAAACTGCAATGCACTAGGGGAGAAAAAAACTAGCAAGGAATGTGTGACTATTTTGGTATCATCAAATGCGACTGGAACACACAAATTAAGCCTTCTCACAAAAGGAAATACAATTCGGGGCTTCTGAATGAAATCTTTTGAAAATGCACGACATTGCTCCACTTAAACGCCTCGTTCTCCCAAAGTGGCTTGCAGCATGGATAGATAAAAAAGTGCACGCCAAGCAAAATGCCTGGATGACAACTCGCATTCCCCTGGACTGGTTCCATAAGACTTTAGTAAAGGTTTACGCGTTTAATGTGTTTTTCAACAAAAAAAATGCGCTTTTTTTCTATTCGGTAATGTGAAACTCTATGTGAACTGGCCATGTTTTGATTTGTTCACATTATCAAGATTCTACTGTATTTTCAGTGAATTTACTTTAAAAATGGCAAATACCGCGGCTGTGTTTGTGCATCACTTCGTACATTAATCTTAGAATATCGTCGCACTTCGGAGAGATGCGAGAACCCATATGTAGCATCAGCTGCACTCGCACGCGGGTGTGTAAGCCCGCGTCACAGACTGCTCACGGAACAGTGTACCGATCATCGCCACACAGAAAATAAATACCCGAAGCGATATATTTCTCGGCCAAATGGTATATGTTTTTCGATTATATAAATATCAGAACATAGAAAACCAAAATTCTGTTGACTTTTGACGATCTGTTTGGCTGTACCGTTAGTAAAGATGGCGCTTTGAAATTTGCAAAAATAGACGTATTTTTTAAGCAAATTCGATGTGGCATATTTCCTAGAATTATCTACTTTGGAATCTAAAGTAATGTTGTTTTAAAGGTCATATATTTGGCCCTTAAACTGCATCTTCGGTTTTTTCATATTGCTTACCAATTTTTGAAACTAGGCCTTTAAGTAAAGCCACCTGTTGGGGGGGGGGGACATTTCAATGTTTTGATGGACTATAACAAAAATGCTCCAAGAGTCTCCAACGGGAGACTATGCTATCAGTATAATCTATCGATGCTGCAAAAACTAGAAACCGCTTTAGTCACTTTGGGAGAACGAGGCGTTTAAGTGGAGCAATGTCGTGCATATTTCGGCATTTTCAAACGATTTCCCTTGCAATGCATGTATTGTGCAAATACAATTAGAATACTTTAGGTCATCCAATTGTTATAATTATGCAACCAATTGCTTTTATCTTGTTTTGTTTGCGGTGTCATAAAATGCATGTCAGGTTCACATTTCGCAATGGGCATAAAAGTTAGCAATTAGGGTGTTGTTGGTGGAAAAAATTGATTTCTGACTTTGGGGGATAGGCTATTAGTTTATGACTACAATATTTAAGATTTCAATTAGGAAGCTAAAATTTTGCTTTATATATTGGGTTTACAACTTAATTCGTATGGTTTGCTAAGAGATGGCGTAACTTTATTCCATTGGAACATGCATTGGAAAACTACTGTCATTGTACGTCATTTCAGTATATGTCATTCATTTGAAGCGTAAACAACAATCTTTTTTTTCACTCAAATATGTGGAACTTTGTGCCTGAAAGGGGCCTGGCCAACAAGTCAAATCAACGGCCGACTATTCATGGCGCGAAGGTAATGCTCTGCATTTCGTGGGATCAGAAGGGTATGCTGTATTATGAGCTGCTCAAACTGGGTGAAACCATCAACGGACTACGCTGCCGAACACAATTAATCCGTTTGAAGAGAGCAGTAGCCGAAAAACGCCCGGAATATGCGACCAGACACGAGGCAATAATTTTCCATCATGACAACGCTCGGCACCACGTTGCTATTCCGGTTAAGAACTATTTGAAAAACAGTGGATGGGAAGTTTTACCCCACCCGCCTTATAGCCCAGACCTAGCTCCTTCTGACTACCATTTGTTCCGGTCGATGCAGAACGCCCTCACTGAAATACGGTTCACATCAGAGCAGAATATCAAAAATTGGCTTGATTCATTCTTGGCTGCTAAGCCGGCGCAGTTCTTTTGGGATGGGATCCACAAATTTCCAGAAAGATGGAAGTTTTGAGTGAAATTTGTAAAAATTCCTGGCAATGTAGGAAGACGAAATAAAGACTTTGCAGAATGCTGTGATAAATTCCAAAGAAAAAAATCCAAGAATTGAAATCCTCCTCATCGCAAAACTTAATAAATGTTGCTGCTGATGGTCCAGCACTGGCTTTGGTAATTCGAACAAAATTGAGCAAGTACCCATATGAAGTCTTAAAAAAACCATCCTTCTTGAGGTATGTCGAAAAATTTCGAGTATACTTTTCGGAATTGGTCGTTCTTCTAATTTCGTAGAGATGGCGTTGGTGTCCTGATTATTTCATCATATACGCGTTACACCATTCACGTCACACTACCCCCACGTAAACAAGATTCAGAATTCCTGCCTGTACGGTGGGGGACGATCCCAATGTGTTTGCAACCTTCGTGGAAGTCCCTTGCTCCATTGCGGGTTGTGAAGCAACGCTTTAACGTCACTCCGTGTTTTTTCGTCATCAGTTCGAAGCTGTGGAACTGATGATTACCTTTCGCTTGGCTCAAACCTTTTTCCTGAAACGCTGGTCCCTTCTTAGCTGTCTGTGCATCCCTTGCGCCTCTTCTTACTGGTGCTCCCACGTTGAGCTGCTCCATCTTCCCATGGCGCCTTGATTGTGTTGGATCCCTTTTCTCACTGACTGCTGGCATCCAACTCCATGGAACCTCTGTTCCACTTTCTCAACACTCCTTGTGATGTCCAGATGTCCTCCACTTGATCCCTTTTGATCTCCCTCTGCACTCTCATGTACACTATTCCCTGGGACCCCAGTCAGGTTTCCTGTTGCGTCGCTCTCTTCGCTTTCCCAGAAGCGATGCAGCCCACGAAACGGACTCAGCACTTTCCTTTGCCATTCCTTCTTGCGTCGGTTTGGCTCCATGTTTTACTTGTCGATAGATCCGGATCGCTCTCCTGCACCTCTGTTCTAGCGAGCACTGCTTCCCCATTAGTGACTCTCCTGCAACGGCTTCCATGAAGGTTCTTCCGACGGCTGGTGTTTGATCTTCGGCTTCCAGTACCCATAATGTGGTGCTCCCGCAATCGCCGGCCAGGTCTTTCACTTCATTATTCGCCTCCGGAAGTTTCGGTTCCAAGCGATTTTGCTGTTTTTCTCGATTCATCTTGATGTCCAGCTTCTGGGCCTCAAGCGATTGCCGCGCGATTTCCCCCAATATTGTACCATTTCTTCCAACGATTTTTGCATTTTTTGCATTCGTTCGCGCGACTGTTGCATTTCTTGCCTTTGTCCTTGGAACAAATTTCGCATTAACGCCATAAACTGTGCTAGTTCTACCGAGGCCGAACTTATAGATGATTCGGCAACTTCCTCTGTAAATTCGAACGTTCCTGGATCCAATCCATTCCTCTCGAGAGCGTCACTCAGCCGATGTTGTAGTTCGGCCTTTCCGCCGACTGTCGAAAGACTCCTCTGAGCAAGCTCTTTCTCAAGATGTTGCACTTCTAAGTCAACAAATTTCACCATTTCGTCACAATCCCACTTCTGACACAAAATGTTACGGTTAGCCGTAACATACACGTACAATTAATTAAATTGTCCACAAAACAGGGTTCATTCACTGGATTGTGACGAATGAAACACAAAAGTTCACTATTCTTGATTTACAAGAATTTATTTTCTAGCAAACACTGATTTATTTCTTATACTTTATTGCACTTTAAAATCCCAAACTGCACTCTAATAAATATTTGACTGAACCAACTGAACTGACTCTCATCGACCACCGTGCCGATATTTATGCTCCCAGTATTGGTTTTAGACTTTACTGTCGCCACGAGTCCATGGAATTTCCCCGCTGACTCTTGGTAAAGCTAGCTCCAAAATCAATTAGAAAAAACTTGTTTCGAAAATGCAAAAGGTCTGGCTGTACCTACTCATTGACAGAAGGGTTAAAGAAGTTTTTTTTTGCTCTGTTTCTGTTCTACATTTTGCACATACTCGTCCTCACTCAATCGGATCGACTTCCCCCATCCACTCGTTATGGCCAACTGCTGGCAACCATTCCCCAGCCACCTACTTCCTACGCATGTGACAGTCTTTTTCTCCCCTCCTCTTAGTTCTATCAAACATGTCGCAATCTTGCTTCGAACAGAGTATGCTGACTCCAACCTCGTGTCATCAGTAGTTGCAAGAATATTTTTTGAAGTCCATGCAAAGGCACTAGACTCCCGCCATGGGAAGCAGTGTGAAACCTGTCAACATTTCCACAGCGTTTTGCATACATCTTCCTAGAAACTAAAAGTCACACTCTCCCGCCCTGTGGTTAGAAAATTTGTCTGACTTCCACTGACAGGCACAGCCTACCATCACTAAATGCGCGTTTGACACTTCAAATCCTCCCCTAAATCCCTGTGCTGGAATACGTTTTTTTTTTTGTGACAATTTGCAGATTTAAAGTCATCACATCTGAGTCCCAGGCGCCCAAAGGAAAGCCATTCATCAGGCCACGACCCGTCCATATGTGTCCCAAAATCGATATTGAAACCCGCAACGGGACTTGGTTCGTTTCTTCAAATCCATTGTAAAATCCAACCCACAGCGAGGGATGCAAAGGACCTCAAAAGTTTCACAAACACATAACTCCAGAAAGTCCTCCTCCGGCAGTTGTGGCAATTATTACTCTCATCGTGACGAAAAACTGCCGAAGTGCCACCCACTTACGCCCACTGCCACTCAGGCCCATGCTGCGCCGCTTCGGCAGAATTTATGCGATGAAGCGACGACGACAGGCGGAAGGAAATATTTTTTTTATTCTAAGATTGACTTTCTGGGCGGAGGAGGATGCTGTGTGCATGCCGTTTGTAGTCGTTGGCATTTATTGGAAAAAACGATCCGAGCTGGATGGACACGCTTTCATTTGCATACAACAACCGATGATGGTGTGCCGCTTGCCTTTTGAAAAAGCGTGTTCGACATTTAATTAAGCGCCGGTGCCGTGTCCAAAGTGTGTTTCCCTCCAAGGGTCGGGATTCATTTACATTGTCGTCAGCAACCTGCAGATGGAATATAAAATCGTCCACCGAGCCATAACCGCCCGGTGGGCGGGTCCGGCAGGACGACCAGAGCCATGACGAACTATTAACTTCTGTTTTGCATTTCGGTTCACTTTTGTTCGGTCCCGTCTCTGTGGTCCCGCTCCTGAATGGCTTTTATCAATTCTTATCTTTTTTATTTTCATACGAAACTTTTACGATTTAGCTGGGCAGAGCTGCTGAATATTGGTTCGTCGGAGCCCGCCGGGGGTGCGCTGTCCTTTGTTTCTTCCGCGGCAGAAGGGGCGTGCTCGTGAACTTGTCTGATGGAAATTAGTTTTGTTTCCTTTATCATCGTATCCCCCAGCTGCCTGCCCACGAGAGGGAAAATGTAATGAAACACGACAATTGAATATTCATTGTGGAATTAAGTTATGAGGGCTGAACGCGGGGGACTGGGACATCCCGCCGTGGAGTGCAGACAGGTGCCGTGTACGTTTACCTACCGATGTAACTCGTACGGTTGGCAGGAGGTACCTGCGTCGCTCTGTGCGCTGTGCGGTTCAGGTGGTAGTCTCGTATGTGATTTAATAGAATTCCCATTGAATTATGCAGGGCCTACAAGCAGGCTACGCCGGGATGCTGTGGAACTCACAGGCACGGCAAGCGAGGACTTTTTCATCTCATGCTAAATTATCTGATAGCGTTATCGCGAACAGACGAACTTTTTCCGTAATGAATCTTATTTGAGTTCGGTTCCTGAAATGATTTTCCCTCT
The DNA here is from genome assembly GCA_905231855.2 of Eristalis tenax. Classification (NCBI taxonomy): domain Eukaryota; kingdom Metazoa; phylum Arthropoda; class Insecta; order Diptera; family Syrphidae; genus Eristalis; species Eristalis tenax. The sequence goes on along the minus strand of HG993125.1, from coordinate 60,021,932 downwards.
GCGATTGTGACACTGCGTGGAGCTATTGGTATTTCGTGCAGAAGCACGGCTGATTGGGGCTAAGCTGAGGATTACACACGACCGCAGTAGGAAGAGAGTTCTGTAATCGTTTGAGGGGAGTTATTTGCATTTCAAATTTACCACCTGATACTCAAAATGGAACTGAAACTTGACTTGGTTTAAAAGACATCTTTGCATTGGCTTTAATGTCTTCTGCCTAGACGGCCACTCCTTCACGCAGCACCGTGAGCAGTTTGGCAGATCCTAGCACGATACATGTTCCTCTATCTTCATGAGCCTTCCATTTGGGCGGCAAGTTTTGGGGGCAGCATTAAGTCTGCTCTAGATGGCCGTCCATTCAAAAAGATCCTTCAATGCTGTCGCATCTATATCCAAACATTTCGGTAGATAAGGCTAAAGTGTTATACTCGTAGTCTTAGTAACGACACCCACCGCAGCGTCAACATCCGATGGCCTTAGGTAACACTCAAAACCACTCTGATCGTTAGTAACCCATAAAAGCGTTCCACAGTACAGTGTCGTACCCGATGCTCACATCAACTGGAATCCATTAGATGAAATTCTCTCCCAAGCATTCTCGTTTCGGAATACGCCAAGCCAGATGCACATTAAAGACCGCTTAATGCGATGTTCTTGCCGCCGGGCACCACACATCCCGTTGCTGCTAGTTTAGTTGGTTATCCATGAAGCAAGTTCCCTGACCTCCTCCGCAACGACAACACACTACCGACCGCAAAGAAGAAAATGTGTGAACGCTGAACTCTGTGCTTCCTCGTGTGCATCGCCATCAATGGACGAAATATAAAATGAAGCAAAACTTGCCGCCTCCAGCTGCTGCGGGCTAAGTAAGGACGCCAAGCCGAGCGAACCAACATCACAGCCCAGATGGTAGCATGTAACTCTCTCTCGTAAAAAGGAAATTACTGTGTGCCAAAAGAATTCCTCCCAACCAGGTTAGTATAAACCCAAGAACGAAGGGATTCCATTGATACCCCTACGGCGATGGCGACGTTCTTGTCTGTGGTTTCTGCTGCTAGTTGTGTTCCGGCGGGTACAATGATGGCGGCGATTATGGTGTTTACTCGCCGTGCCAGGATGTTGACTTCCTAGTTAGTTTCGCCCATGGTGTGTGGGCGAAGGAAAACATCATTAAGGGCGACATCGTTTCTTTGGCATGACTTCTTTTCTTTCGGTGGGCCCCTGCACGCCCTTCCACTCTGGGCCCTGGTACGTTTAAATCCTGAACGCTTTAGGGCGTTCGTCTTAAATGGAAATCAAAATTTCCTCCGCCCTTCTCCATCAAGCATGGCGATGCTAACAGAATGCGTGCGTTCTTAGCACGTTCTCGCCACACAAGCCCACTCTTCCTTCCCAGCGACGAGCCCTTTCAATCCGACTCGCCTCCTTCAGCGCAGCGACACACACAAAGGGCAGGCGAATGGCACGCCGATAGGCAGGGCGCACTGCTGTCTGTGTGCGGCTTTGTGCGATTTCAGACGAAATACCTTATGCTCCCGGAAATGTAGGCATTAAATTACGGCTCCATTATGAATGCCAGGATTGGAGAGTTCAACTTAAAGTACTCAATCTTTTATGCAAACACACTCGATGGCCGGGATGTGTGGATGTGGCTGACCGTTATTCAAATTTGTTTCTTCCGAAGTTTGGTTTTGCGGCCGCAACCGTGTGAATTGTTATGAATTGACTGTCGACTCTCCTGAAAGACCCAATGTCTTGCATTATTTACACATTCTACTTTATCGACTATTTTGACCCAACTTCTCTGAAGCGGTGAAACTTAACCCCGCGTAAAGCTTGCTAAAGGTGGTAATGCTAAGTAGGTAGATTGAAATGGTCGAGATCACTCTTTAGACCATACTAGGTTCACTGTGCTACCTCTTAGATCGGTCTAGGCTTAAGACTGATGTCCGCAAGCAGGAAACCAAAACAGGACTTTCTATAAAGCATATTTCAATCACAAATGGACGTGTAGCTCAAGTGCTCACCAGGAAAATGGGATCCAAGGTGTCGACGCCGGCGTTGGCAATTTCTGCAGAAGTCATATCTGGTGGAGATGCAGATGAACACACACTAACACGCAGAATTTGAGTGTTGTCTTTGAGAACGCTCGGAACCCAACTTAAGCCCTTCCAGCTTTGGGATGTTGCTGCTGCTTGATAATTAGGTTGCATAGTGTCAATGAGCAGTTTCGCTTGCAATAGGAAAAAGAAAGCATGCGTGCGCGGATTTGGCGCACACTTTACTGCAGCGAGGGGAAACAAACTGCGTAAGCTTGCACGCGGGTTGAAACCGTTTACGACGATATAACGGATGATTCATTTAGACTTGTTTTTTTTTCAAGCCTTTGGCAAATCAAGCTTCATAATGGATTCGTGACAAGTCCGTATATTTATATACATCCCGTAAAGTGTCGGGGCCTAGCTTGACCCATATTTAAAATCCACTTTTCCTCATTCCTGGAAAAAAGCGCGGGTATTACCGATCTTTAAGCCCAACGGTACCAATCCATCATGTGCAGCGGATTCTAGGCTCATTAGTATTCTTCCATGTTGTCTTACATTATTGCCAAGCAACTTCTTGACTACCTGTCTTGCAATAAACTACTCGATGTAGGACAATCCGGTTCCAGAGCTAACCACAGTACCTCTACAGCTATGGTCAACATCTTAGAGGACATCCGGCAAAACTACGATAAAGGATGTGTTACTCTTGTCTGTCTTCTGGATTTCTCTAAGGCCTTTGACAAAATTAATCTCGAAATACTTTGCTGGAAGCTAAAAAATCTTTTTCATTTGGTGACAGTGCGGTGCAATCAGATCGACATCAAAGAGTAGTCAACTGTGATGCCTTCTCAGCACTTCTGCAAGTTGAACAGGGCGTTCCGCAAGGATCAATTCTAGGGTCCATTCTTTTTTCCATATTTATAAACGATTACCATTAATGTGTAAACATTCATTTGTACGCAGATGATGTCCAAATGTATACAACAAGTCACAATAATAATATCGTCGACCTTGTGAATGCTAGCAATTATGATTTGTATGGAATCTATCATAACAACGGGTTAAATTTGAATCCAAAAAAGTCGCAAGTGATTCCTATCTCCAGAACAAATGAAAATGTGATTGCCCTGCCATAGAGATAAACTTGGCATGGTTGAGTTAAGTCGGAGACTTCACTTCCGTTCTCCGCGCCTTAACCCTATCCCTTTCATGATCAACATCGTGTACTATACTCCAGCCACGCGCAAAATGCATGATCAACGCTACGCGGATCATTTTCACAGACGCTTCTACCTTTGCGCTACACGCGCTGGTAAATATGAAACCTTCACCAACCTTCGCATTCCTTTTCCACAGACTAGCCTCTGCCCATCGGAAGGGCTGTCTCAACGGTTGTGTACTTTAGGAACATGCAGCGGATTCAGTCAGCGCTTCTCTTCTCTACAACTCGCAGTAAAATTAAGTTCGTGTTAATTCCTACAACTAGCAGTAAAGTTCAATTCAAGCTTCTGGTCCTAATTTTAAGTTTTTAAAGCTTATAAAGAAATAAAAAATATAAATTGTCTGGTCGTAACCAGACAATTCAGGCCATGCAAACAGTGTTAGAAGACGGATGTATGGATGTCTCCGTAAGCTCTAGCTGACTCATTGTTATACCCCAACTGATACCAGACGAAAACTTGTTTCTTCTCTTGCCTTAGCTCTTATTTCCTGTGCTGAAGTTGTCTACTGTAAACTTGACTCCTTTGCCCAACGAAAGCTAGAAGCAGTTCTTAAAGATGCTATCAGATACATTAACGGGTTGCGCCATCATGATCATATACCACATTTGACTAGGGAATTTTTGGAAACTTCTCTTAGACACCAGTTTGACGCCAGAAATTGCATATTCTTGCATAACATCATAATAAATATGACTCCAGTGTACCTTAGTGAAAAACTCAATTTTGCTCATTCTCTCAGAACACGTACTCTACACGTACTCTTTTTCTTCATTTATGCCGTACAACTATGGAACCACTTACGAATTAATGTTAGAACAATCATTAACGCTAAACGCATCAAATGGGCCATTCTTCAAAACTTTTCTTCCCTTCCTCCCTAATTACTTCCGTCCTCTACCATTGTCTTTCTTACACTTCTTTCCTTTTCACCTTTTCTTGATTATGTTTGTATCTCTATTTTTATTTGTTCTCTTGCTTTTGCTTATGATCTTATCGATCATATTTTATTCCATTTCTTTTTAAAAATACGATGTTTCCTTCTTTATTTATTGTAAATTCTGAACTAATTTTATAAGCGCTAATTTGTGTGTACTTAGTACTATAAAAATATGTCTTAATGTACGTCTAACTATATTATTGGGTCTATTACTTAATTCGTGCGTTTCGCCAAGAGATGGCGTAACTTGTATTATTCCATTGGAACATGCGTTGGAAAGCTACTGTCATTGTACGTCATTTCAGTACATCTCATTCATTTGAAGCGTAGACAACAATAATTTTTTTTTTCACTCAAACATGTCGAACTTTGTGCCTGAAAGAGTGTTTTTGCGGGGAGTTCTTCTTCATTACTTTAATATGAAGTAAACTGCTGCCGAAAGTCATCGCATTTTGGTGGAAGTTTATGGTGAACATGCGCTAGCTGAGCGAACGTGCCAAAAGTGGTTTGCGCGATTTAAAAGTGGTGATTTTGGCTTGGAAGCCAGCCAAATCAACGGCAAAGCCGAATATCCATGGCGCGAAGGTAATGCTCTGTATTTGGTGGGATCGGAAGGGTGTGCTGTATTATGAGCTGCTAAAACCGGGTGAAACCATCAATCGACAACGCTACCAAACAGAATTAATCCGTTTGAAGAGAGCAGTAGCCGAAAAACGCCCGGAATATGCGACCAGACACGAGGCAATAATTTTCCATCATGACAACGCTCGGCCCCACGTTGCTATTCCGGTTAAGAAGTATTTGAAAAACAGTGGATGGGAAGTTTTACCCCACCCGCCTTATAGCCCAGACCTTGCCCTTTCTGACTACCATTTGTTCCGGTCGATGCAGAACGCCCTCACTGAAATACGGTTCAAATCAGAGCAGAGAATATCAAAAATTGGCTGGATTCATTCTTGGCTGCCAAGACGGCGCAGTTGATGGGAAAAAGCCATAGCTTCAAGTGGGCAATACTTTGAATAACACTATTGTACATGTTTTCCTTAAATAAACGTTCAAATTTTGAAAAATTAAGTTATATGCCCAATATGCACGCCCAGAACATTTATATATAAATCAAAGGGGAATGAAAACAGTCGAGAACTGATCCAAATTATCTGCGGGGGAGTCTCAGTCACCAATACCGCCAAACCCAGTCCAAAAGGCCACAAACTTTGTCGTCGACCAAGTCCCATGTCTTCTCGGAAGTCGACATTTCCTTCGCTTACCACAATTAACTTCCAGAGTCTGCATCGTCTGCGATCGTCCGACGGAGCCCATTAGCAAAAGCCAAGTTCGACTGTAATTATCAATTTCCTGCTCAGCACTCTCTCCTGAGGAGCAGTCCACGCCCCCATTAGGAGGGGCGCCATACAACTACAAGGGGAAACCTGCAGTTAAAGTCAGTCACTGAAATCACTGAAATTACTGCCCAAGGCTCTGTGATTCGGAAATTAGAATTTGCAAAGGAAGTGCACCCAATTGCCTCGTCATTTGAGCGGTAATCGAAAAGTGAATGGTTTCCTGTTGCGCTCTAACGAAATTATCGTTCTTGCGGTTGCCTGTGAAGATTTTCACAGCACAACTTGCCGCAACAGCGAAGCCAAAGTCTTACACTGCACCTTCACCAGGTGGTGCCTTTCAGTCCGTCGTCGATCGCCCCTATTCGCAGGACTTTGCATATAATTCTTGTGAAGCGAGGCGAACAGAAACATCATTTCAACGAGCAGCCCAGTAACTTGTTGCATCCTGTAAGCAAGCAACTTCATGTTTTTCTCTGTTTTTCGCCTCATGGCTAGCTATGAAAGGAAAGATGTCGGCTGGGGTTGTTTGAAGAGCCTCCCGAGGACAATTCAGTTGATTAACTGAGGAGCTCTAGGAGTTGTCCCGTCCCCATTCACTCGCACATGAGGAGCACTGCACGGCTCACAAGTTCGGTTAATTAGCATCAATCTGAAGGATCCATTAAGGAAACATGGCTTTTAATTTCCCATGGTGGGCGTCTTCGAAATGAAACGGCACACAAGGCAAACATTAGGCGCTCCTTGATGGATGTACTTGTGAAAGTGAAATGCTGTCGAAGCGCACTCAGACTACCCTCGATTGCAACATTAAAGGGAGGCCCTTAAGTAAAGGATTTGATTAATGTCGTAGATGGACCCCTCCTGTGTGATGTTTCAGAGGAGATTCTTATTTTTGAGGCTCCCTCGTCGGGCGACTGAGGTGAAATTATTATCTTACACGGGTAGGCTGTGTGCTTATCGCAGATGTTGGGTGACAACTCGACAAATTGCCAGCGAGAGGACGTGCCGAAAAGTGAAAAGGAAAACAGAGAAAATGACTTTATTCCCCAGCGGGGGGACCACATCAAAAAAGGACATCTAAGCGGCTTTATCACGATAATCATGACTAATTAAAGGAGTTGCCAAATTTGTCCAACTCGCAGACGTAGAACATTCGAAAGGAACCTATGGGACGCCGCAGTCCTTGGGGTGACAATGACGAACATTTTATGGAAAATAATTGACACAACACGTGAACAACATTATGCAAGGAAATGTTTGAGCCTTCTAGTGAACCACAATGGAGAGGCTTCCCTAAGTGCGGTTGCGTGTTCGTTGAAGCCTTGATATGGGTGTAAAGCTAATGGCATTCTTCGGTTTTTGTGCGTACTTCTGAATTTGCTGTATGCACAAATTTGGCTCAGAGATGACTCCCTCTGCAGACGCACTTTTATGGGGGCGCCGTTAGAACTTCGAATTGGAGAGGAACCGAAAACTGTTTGAAAAAGCTGCATGGTGCTTGATGTCGGATGTTTAAGCCACCCTTCATGCCGAGTGTTTAGTCGACCCGGAAAACGATGTACAGTGGCGAGCAAAACTGGATACATCATTTCATTTTTTGCGGTTTTTCATCAATCAGAGTTTTCTTTTCCTTGCGACGGATTTGAAACTTTCGGTTTACATCGGATCTAAGGACCTATGCACAACTGTGGCAAAATTATGGCCACATATTCAGCCATAAGACTAAAGGAGGGTAACCGATGGGACATGGGTCACAGAAAAGGCCACAAGGTAATACTACAAGAAAATGACGCCCTTCAGGGACTCCGAAATAATTCTCAAGACTTTAATCCCCACGAGAGGCGAATGGGAAGAAGACAACTGCATGGGAAGTCTACACTGACGGGAGGCACGGGATCAGGCATTTATGCATATCTGCCAGAGATCTCTGAGACAATCCGGCTGCCGAACCACTGCCGAACCACAGCCCCTCGAAAAAATAGAGGCTGTATTTGTGTGGAAGAAAGGGAGCGTCAGTTCCACAAAACCATTGAAAATAAGCAAGATTTGTATGAGAAGGCTCTCTGACTCAAAACTAGCAACTTCGAATTAACAGCTTGTCACTCTTCTTAAATGGAACCGAAAGAGGATGCAGGCCAGCTTGGTATTGGTGACTGGGAGGAGAGTGCCTAGGATCTGTTCTATTGGAGGCAGCCATTGCTCAGGCTCCAACCTTTCAGGAGTCGCTTGCTTAGAACTGTACAGCCTGTACTAATTGGAAGCAACAGCTTTTCAAAAGGCAACCACCCGACCATCAATGAGGCCAATAGACGGCAGATCTATTGTTCTATACATAGACAGTCAGGCGGCCATAAATGCTCTGCACACACCATCAATTAACTCCAAGATGATACAAATCTGGAGTCTAAAGGAGATCTGGAGCCAGATGCTGTGCTGGGTACCCGAATGAAAGAGCTGATGAACTAGCAAGAAAGGGGACGGGTATGTCAGTGGCACCAGACCAGGAGACACCCCACTGAAAACAATAAAATCGCGATTGATGACGATTGCGAAAAACGATACAAACCGCAAGTGGTCGGAGCTTGAGACTTGCAGATTATCAAAGCGATCTGGCCTTTGCTAAATCAAGGAAGGACTGATATACTCCTAAAATTAGACACGAAGGATATGAGTAAAGTAATAGGGGTGCTAACTGGCCAATGCCTCATAGGTTTCTGAGCTCTGCAGAAGCTGCGTGGATGAAGAAGAAAAGGAAACTGTACTAGACCTCGGTACATGCCCTGCACTTGCGGAAACAAGAAGAAGATTGCTAGTCAGAAGAAGACTACCTTGAGGATCTGAGTAACATAACATACACGAGATATTCTAAAATTTATTAAAGCCACTAAATGGCTGTGAATAATGGTCAGAAGAAGTCACATATGACCAGCAAATCCCAAGAGGGAATCACTACTAGGGCAAAGGGTAAATTGGATTGTGGGCATTAAGCCGAACGTGACGGTACAATGGTGCAGATGGTCTAAGTGATCATGGTTTCAGTATAATCATGCAGTCACCCTACCTACCTATGTACCTATGGACCATGTATCAAGTTTTGTCTTCAAGGCAATCAACAACGTCACCATAGACAGTCATTAGTTACGCGGTAGTTGAGGACTTCGTCTACCCCGACTCTCATTAAACAGTGCAAACACCATCAGTATCGAGATTAATGGCAGAATAACTCTTGCCAATCGTCGTGCCTTCAAGAGTGAGTTGAGTAGTAGAGCTCTTTCTCAAAGCGCCAAGCTGACATTAATAACAACTTGATTGAGTCCCTGTCCTGGACTATGACGCGGAGATATCGACAATCTCGAGAGCAGATGAAGAAGCCCTTGGTGTTTCAATCTTAATCAAATGTGAACGCGTTGATGGTGTTTGAAGAAGAAGATTTAACGATGAACTGTACAACGACTGAGACTAGGCAGGCGACTACGTCTCCAGCGCCTAAGATGACTCGGACATGTAGGGCACATTGACGGCACTGCTTCAGGTCTTCGACATTAGTGGGGGGACGCCCAGCAATAGAGGATGCCCACGAAAACGATGTAACACACAAGTGAACGTCCTCCTTCCTCAGCAAACTTTGCGTGCGAAATTGGATGTAGCTGGCTAAAGATCGTGCCAGGAGAGGCTTGTTGGCTGAGACCCCTGACTGCAGCGCCAGAAGAAGAAGAAGTAGAAGAAAAAGAAGAAGGAGAAGAAGAGGTGAAAGAAAAAGAAGAAGATAACGTAACGTGTTAGAGAACTAGTTCAATCTGCCCAAACTGCTAAAATGTCGTAAATGGCCCGACTGTGAATGTTGCACTCCCTTAACTATGGAAGTCCTTGAATGAAGGTTGGTCGTTTGAAGGACTCTAATAGTTTGCTCCTTCCTTCTACCAAGTGCGGCGGTTTCTTACGAGCCCAGAAAACAGAGAGTGGTGGCTACTTCAAGTGCTGAGGCAGAGTACACAGCATTTAAGGGGTTAACTGCGTCAGTCCATTTTTTCTGGGAAGAGTGAGGTTTAGGATGTAAAAGGTGAATCTCATGAAAAAGGTCAACTTATTTTGCAAAGATTAAGATGGTGTACCCTCGCAATTCATTGCAAAACTTCGATGACAGGGATCACAGCACATCGACAAAAATCTGGCTAAGCTTACAAACTGGCCTTTCAAGCGAGTTTGTCAACTTAGTCACTTTCTGGAATCTCACAGAATCTCGGCACACAGATACTATGGACCCTCGGCCATCTTGTTATGAGATATGTGGCAGTTGCGGCAATTCCTGCAGTTAAGTATGACTGCCTCCCAAGACACTCAGTAATGAGCTTACCAGGCCAGAGACCCCGGAGTTATATGTGGGTGAGCCAGACGTGGTCCCCAGAAAAATTAAAATTAATCGTTAAAGTAGGTCTTTATTGGCCGGAGTCCAAACATCGAGTGAGAGTAAGACTACCTTAGCTTAAAATTTAGCCTATCTTACACATTACATACTTAACATCACTCAAAGAAAAAAGAGAAAAGTAGCAACTTGTTGCAGACACCACAACGTGTCAGAGCGTGTTGTCGGGCACAAGCTTACATGCTGCGGAAATGAGATTGCATGAGATCAGTAGCTTCTTCTTTCATAGCAACAGTGCGTTTGGCATGGCTTTACCGTTCCTTGATACAATGGACAGCAATATCACGCGACAGCCTATGCTTGGGGGCGTGTTTGGATAATCGCAAGCACATAGCTTCGACTTGGCTTGGTTTGTTCTTTTTGTTGCCAAAATTAGTACAGCCTCCATAGTTGTTCGCATGTGACCCCTGGAGGGTTGGAGCCTGAGCAATGGCTGCCTCCAATAGAACAGATCCTAGGCACGCTCCCCCCAGTCACCAATACCAAGCTGGCCTGCGTCTTCTTTCGGTTCCATTTAGGAAGAGTGACATGTTGTATAGTCGAAGTTGCTAGTTTTGGGTCTGAGAGCCTTCTTATACAAATCTTGCTCATTTTCAATGGTTTTGTGGAACTGACGCTCTCTTTCTTCCACACAAATACAGCCTCTATTTCTCCGAGTGGCTGTGTACGACTGTGTAGCGGAAGTCAATCCTGCCAAGTCTCTTGCATACGACGTCTTGGGCTGACAGCCCACCGTAAATTCACTCGGTCGAGTAGACTGACAGACAGACAGTTTAACTGTATTATCTTCCCTCCAACTAGCCGTTACAAGTCCTATTTCCATTACATTTTGTCAAAATGAGCAATTACGTTTGTCAATTAATTCACGCCCGGCTTCCTAAGAACAGACCCTCTTACAGGCAGTGAGGCAAAAAGAAATTCTGTTCATTCCCCCAGTAGGAACATTATTCAGGTGAATAAGGGATGCAAACCTCCCACAGCCACCACCTGAAAAGTTTCTCGGAACTCCTAATTTGTATTGTCGAGCGTTACAAATGGCTGGTGGGCTTTTAACAGCGACTTACTAAACTTATTTATCCCCCAAAACATTCCCCAGAAGCCCGGTCCATTAGGTGCCCAATTAACGGCACTCCCGTCCCCTCAGCCTCGACACAAAAGGGAAGATCCTTTCAATGAATGTTGCTTTCAGAACAGAAATCCATCCATCCGCAGACATTCCACGTGATTCTCAATTCAAAGGCAAATCGGAAATGAATGAGGTACACATCCTGTGCCGGCTCTTCACCGTCGCGCAATCCGCTCAAAGCACGAGCAAGCGTTTTACCTGTTTTTTTGTTTGTATCTTTTCGCTGGCACACACGAAGAGAGAGAGAGAAAGATGAAAAGAATGATGGAAGACTTCGCTTCCATGAACCCGGTCAGTGGGGCAATCTGTTGCATTCATATTCCATCGACCGACAAAGCCGGGTCCAGCCTTTCATACAGCTCCATAGTCCTAGTTTCATCCGTGAGTCCTTGTGTTTACCTCTCTTAGAGTAACTCACAGAAATAGATCCGGCGTGGTCGACAATTTGTATGAAGTCCTTTGAATAGTTCTGAGTGGAGGGGGACCGCAGGGGGCATATACTTGTATTGGGTCAAGCCCGGAGTGTGGAGGAATCGCTAGGCAAACTCATGTTCTGCACGATACCATGGATTGGGTAAATACAGTTTTTTTGTTCATAAAATAAATCTGAAGGGGTCGCTGTATGCTAAGCAATTCAAGATTAGGGTTTCATTTATTCGGTCTTTCTCTCTCTCTCTCTCTATCTCTCTGTCTCTGTGGGACTATGTAGCTGTCTTGGAGACAGATTGATAATGTAGTTCCATTTATGGACTAGGGGTTGTTCCTATTTCATGCATTGAGGTGGGAGAGGTACAGTTGCGAGCACCTTTCGTCGAAGTTGTGACGTTATTTCAGAGGACTGAAGCCTTTCACCTTTGAAATGGATTGGAAATAAACAGCGATTCACATGGAATATCATCGAACGTTCATTTAAGCAGAACAGTACCTAATGAAATATTGAAAGGGACTTAACCGTTTTTCAGAACAAATTAAAAAGGATTCGGCACGCGCTTGTGTAGATGGTGGCTTTGCATGGCGGCCCTTTAAACGGCAACATTGAATTAATGCTCTCTGTTCATTCCATGGTGGGGCTTTGAGACGAAAGCAAATAGTTGCAAACTGCTTGGCTACTGTATGATGTTGGAATGCATGTCTTGTGGCTTCCCTATGAACACCCTTCAAATGGAACCGTGCGTCGCCCATGTGTCACCTGAAAGTATCCACTCATCGAAGCCTTTGACAAGTTCGAAAAACCCGAAGAAAAGGCTGCGCGGTTAAAGCTTGGCGCTGCCTGTCCGGCTGTAGATTTCCATTGTGACATCCTGTCGTCTGCAACTAAGTCGTGGACTCTTCCTTCTCGAAGATAAGACACATTTCAGTTGGTTCAGTGCGCCACAAACGCCCGAATTGATGGCTCGGAGTGTTCGACCGATGATGTGAATGTAGTCCGATGTGGTATGCTATTGCAACTAGTGTCAGGTTTTGGTGTCAGAATGCAAGTGAGTAATGGATCGTTTCACTCGAGGAACGAAATCTAAAGTCGTAGGATGGAGCTGACTACCTTGAGGGATTCCAGAGGGTCGGTGAATTTGACGCAGAACATGTGAAAATTTATTTAATTTGCAGTTTTTCACTACATTTTCTGGGTAAGTCTGTACATCCTTGTTCAAATAGCATGTCGCCCAAAGTCATATTTATGTATCCAAGCTGCTGTGCCGCCGCTGATGTCGCCAGATAAAGTTGGCCACCAAATAGGTGCTCATTGAATACGATACCACCCGCTAGGCAACCGCTTGGCAGACCCAGGACAAGACGGTTGGACCAAGTCCAAATACTCGCCTGGTTACACTTAGGCATAACTCCTGATGAGTTAGAGTCAATGGCGGAGGATCGAGTTGCCTGGAGATCGCTCGTGAGTGGTTTACCCCCGCGATCCCTTTAGTGCAGCATGCGGGTCAGAAAACAATGATGATGTGTGGTCGTTGTAGGTTTGCTTAAAAAAAATGCCATGAATTTTTGAGCCACAAATTAATGAGTGAGGCTGTACCAGGTCTCAATTCTCTTTATGGATGGCGGCGGAGGAACTGTAGAACTGTCTGGCCAATGGCGGCATCAAAAACCTAGTGCGCTCTGCTTCTAGAGCTTCTGCGACACATTCGGAGTTCAGGTTAGCATATGACAGCGTGCATGACACGAGCCGGGACACGTGCGGGACGACGTTTGGAATTCTCGGTGCTCCATCAAGGTCTCTAACGAACTCACCGAATCCTTTAATGTCAGAAACGGTTTCAAACAAGGCTGGCATGTGACTTCTTTAACATCATGCAGGACTCACGCCACTACTAGAAGCACGATCTTCCAGAACTCCGTACAACTGTCAGCATACGCGGGTGACATTGACGTGATTGTTAGAGCACAGCGAGCCGTCAATGAGCCGTTTGATGGCACTGATGGATGGTGAATGTTGGCAAAACGAAGTATATGCCGCCCTTAAGAATGGACATACAACATTTACGTCTTGGACAGAGCTCCACAATGGGCAGCTATAATCGATCGATCCAGCTCGGCTCCGCAATAAAAGCACCGAGATCAAACGCAGAGTAACTCTTGCCAGCTGCTGTTTCTATGGGCTCAAGAGGCAATTGAGTAGTAGAGAAATCTCGCGAAGGACTAGGCTCATGTTGTGTATGACCGACAGTCCTGTTGTGCGGCGCGAAGGTATGGACATTCTCAAAAGCTGATGAGGCAGTCCTTGGTCTCTTCGAGAAAAAAGTTCTGCGTGCGGTCTTTGGTCTTGTTTGCGGAGAACATTCAACCACTAACTGTACGGGCTGTACAGCGACATGAGCCAAGTAAGACGTCGACGGATCCAACATCTAAGGTGGCTGGGCCATGTAGAGCGCATGGACAACTCAGCTCTTTGACTCCGAACGTGTGGGACCACGCAACAGAGGATGTCCGCGTTTAAAGTGACGCACCCAGATGGAGCAGGATCTGAACCAACTTGGCGTGTGACACTGGCCCAAGATCGTGGTAGATGGAGAGGCTTGATGGTTGAGGCCCAGATCAGCGCCAAATAAAGAAGGAGAATATAGACATGGCAATAAAGTAAAATTCAGCCATCAGATCGTTGGATGTTACATTGTAGAAGCCAAAGATCTTGTCGAGTGCGGGAACAGCCTCAATGTGCCCAAAGTAATTCCAGCTCTCCAGTTCAGTGCAGATGCCCCGATCATAATCAAGCATAATCAATTGATAAGTGCGGAGGTCCACAGCCACAGTGTTCATTCCCTGGAGCAGTCGATGAGTGATTGTTGCAACGAGCGAAACTGGTTGCCTCCGACCAACAACTGATTTTCAACTGGTTCTTCCAAGCATTGTTCTCGCAGCTTACCATCGGCATTCTGGCTGATGTAAGTGGACCTACTACCCCAAGCTATCTTCGAGAAGAAAGTCTCCAGCAGCATCTCCTCCAGACTGGACAGGATATCTGATAATCAGACGCTGGATGATCCCCTGCGCATCTCAACTTATGGATCGAAGACAGTCGAGGGTGTAGGTGCTGGTGTCTATTCTCAAGACCTTAATATAGCTATCTCGCTGAAGCTCTCTGATCACTGTAGCGTATTCCAGGCAGACACCATAATGGAGACGTTGTCCTGGCTCAAGAACAGCATAATATCCAAGAGAGATATCACCATCTGTTCGGACAGTCAGGCCGTACTCAAGTACAATGTCATGTTCAATTCGAAAACATCCCTTAATTGGAGGCTGCTTCTCAACGAGATGGCTGAGCATTTTAACATACACCTCATGTGGGTGCCGGGACACTGTAACATACCGGGCAATTGCCAAGCCGATGAACTCGCAAGGTGTGGCACATCCTTCACCAAAACAATGGGGTGTGCTCGACCACCCAGCTTACCATCTACTAAAAATACACACAATCAACATCACTAATCGTGAATGGCTAGAAGGTACCACTTGAATTGTGGCCATTGCTTAATATCAAACGATCACTCAATCTGCTTAGACTCAGCAGTCTTCAGTCAGGACCCTCACCGGCGTCATAACAGGCCACTGCACAATTGGCACCCATGCCCGTAGGTTGGGCTCCCCTATAATGACGTCTGTAGAAGCGGCATGGATAAAGAGGAGGTTGAAACCACAGATCACCTACTCTGCTCGTGTAGCGCGCTAGGGGCCTACTAATTCAACAACCCCAATGAGCTAAACAGCGTCAGTAGCCAGCTAAATCGCTTGGTCACAAGCACCAACTGGTTTTTATTGTTAGGGGGAATCAATCCACGTGGTATCACAATGGGCCGACTATGGCCGAAGTGTGACTGCCTTCTACAGCCAGCCACTATAACCTAACCTAAGTGAGCGGTGTGCAAGCGTTGATGAAACCGAGTGATTTAAAATCCCGTCTTGCTCTCGATCTTGTCACTCAAGTGTCGCAAATTCCAATGGAAAATGTTTTAGCAAGGACCGCGTTGTCCCTTGACTCCACTGAGACATTACGGGCGTTTGTTGGATAAATGTCCTCTTTGAGTGTCTTGAACTGGGTTCGACATGCACGCTATAACGTTTTTCTCATTCATCAATTGGTTTCTCCCTGGCACTAATCACTAGCTGCTTCAAATAGCAATTCAGTTCCAATGAGCAACTCCTTCACCGGGGTAATATCGATTGTACCTCGATTACATTCCCCGAGGAACCACTGACTTGAACTCACGCTCAATTGTTAATTTCTGTTGAAATTAGTGTCAGGATGCACCGTAGCGTGCTTCGATAGCTAGTTGATATCTGTTGACCAAGTCGCCATAGTATTACAAAAACGTCTTGTTTGCTCGTCACACCATGCATGGAAGAGTCCCGCGGTATCCGCATAGGGATTGTGTATGACATTGCAGACCGAAGTGGTAGAGGTGATTGCCACCACAACTGCACAAAAAGCAACCGCACAGACGCACAGAAATACCTCGCGGCTTAGGGTCGGAAAAAAACACACACGCCCTAATTGCGGTTGTTGATGTTCGATTTAATCGAGAGTGGGCAACTTTATCGATCGATTTCAAGTTTGGTGTCGTGTAACTCAATCGACTGAGGACAGTATTATTATTGTGACCAGGGATGTTTGGTGTTCATCGGTGTTCAGAAAACATCGATGTTGAGGGACCAAGTATCGATATTTAAAAATACATGCTTAATAAGAGCTTTCTTAAAATATAGCAGAATCGATGTTAAGAACAAAACGTCGGCCCAAACAAAAGAAAATCGACCATTAATCGGCGATTTTGAATCATTTTCTTTTATTGAACCGTACTCATGCACAACACTAATCTAGAGAGTTCTTGAAATTGGTTCATGCATTGTGTCGACCAGAAATGAAGAATGATAGAGACCCCCAACTTCTACCTCCCTTGCACCTTAAAATTTTTGACAACCACTTTTTATATGGTTCTCTAAAGCCAAACTGACCAATCAGAGAACATTCACTTTATATCGTGAATAACTGTCAAAAAGCCTCTGAAATTCGTCGGTGGACTAGGAATCGATCAGCTGCGAAGTTGGGCACCTCTATAATACTTCATTTCTCGTTTCGACTTGAGTCTAAAGTGCCCCATACACAGGACACTTGTGTGCTCAGTTCGGTGTGGATTTCAACGAGCAGAACTTTCCAACGACATCGAACAATGAGCTGCATGGATTCTACCAGAGCAGCGATGGCAATCACCATCGAGGCTAAGTCGGCTAACACATCACCTCTTCTTCTTCTTTGTTTGGCGCTACAGTCCGGGGTGGACCTGGGCCTCAACCAACAAGCCTCTCCAGCCAGCACGATCTTTCGCCAGCTGCCTCCAGTTGTGCACACCAAGTTGGTTGAGGTCCTTCTCCACTTGTGTGCGCCATCTTGTTCTAGGACGACCTCTTATGCGTTGTCCCAAAGGCTCGGAATCGAAGACTCTTCGAACACATCGCCACCCCATCCCAAGGACCACCATGGACACACGGACTTGAAGAAACCGATGAAAGCACCAGCCATTGTAGGACATAAAAAACAAACAATAAACCGACAATAATAATAAACATTAAATTAAACAAAGTACATCAGTTGGTCCCCTATTGTCGAGCCAACACCCTAACCTTTAGTTTGTAAGTCTGGTTGCAGTCAAAATTGTAAAAAGAATCCCGTTCAAATAAATTTTTAAATCGCTTTAAATCGGTTCGGTGTGGACATGGACCATGCCCTGTCCGTGAACATGACGTGAAAAAATCAAGTAGAGGCACAAAAATCCATGTCCAAACCTACATCGTGTCGGAGAATATTGATTTTACGACATGGCATGAGTCTGTTCAACAATTGGACATGAAACAGAAACTTGTCAAACGAAGAGAGTGACATGCGTCTAATTCAATTGGACGAGACAATTAAACAAACGATGGACAGTGCGATACCAAGGTATATACGTACAAACAGTCAACACATGTACCGCCATGCGACTATCGACGCACTCCACCAACAAAAAAGTAGACTCCTGTCAAGATGAAAAACATTTTACAGGCGGTTCACTGACAGACGAGATGAGGAAATCAGGACACTCGGGACAATCGCTCATTAATTGCTCAGAACTACAGGCCTTCTGTTAACTCGCATTGGAACAATAAGATTCGGGCTGTATGATCCAACAACCCGAGCATGTTCCCGCAGATAAATACATTCTTTCGTGGCAATAAGCAAAGCGAGCTTCCGTGTCTTAAGCTCCCTAACGAACAAATACTGACTACAGCAGGTATTGATCCAGGCAACGCCGTACTCGAGGATAACTTCTTTGTGGTCGAAGACCCGCAAGAAAATGTGGAGGTACTTGACGCGGTCTGTCAGGAAGTGTTGAAGGCGAGAGTGTTCGCCCGAACCACGACCTGGAGAACCTCGTACTGGCTAACAACACACTTCTTCGTGGAGACCTGCAACAATGGCGACCTGAGAACACTGGCCTTGTCGTGTCCAATGACGATAACATGGCAGATAATGCCACCGCCGACGAGGGGGTTCATCCCCCGTTCATATCGAAGACAGAGCTCCAAGCAGTCTTCGAATCGATAAAGACGAAGATGTCTTACCAGAGAGATGTCTTAGAAGATGTGAAGCTTTTCTAAATTTAGGTTTCTTATATCCCGAAATTCGAAAAGAAATGTCAAACTTTCGAATATTGGATAAAAATACAATTAAACAAGGCCTTGCAGGAATTATTTTTTTAAAGTCAAATCATTTTCAGCTTTGATGGACAATTTTTAAGTAGAAATCCAAGCAAGTCTGTTTGACAGCGTTGCTGTTTAGATTCAAAAAATCCAATTGGTCTTGAACCCCTACAGCGAGACACAATTTATCAAGAGGAACAATATTCGTAGTCAAGCGAATTCATCACTAACAACAAAATTTCAGTTTGTTTACAATACAAGTACAGTTACTCAAAAATCGGTATGCATGAGCGGGTTTTAGTTCCCTTTGTATTTTTTTTTTGGAATATTTGCATTTTCGAAAATTGCAAATGAATTTTTTATATTGGATCTAAAACTTAATTCGTGCGGCTTTTTCAAAATTCTAACGTTTATTTAAGAAACACATGCCCAAAAGTATTATTCGAAATGTTGCCCATCTGAAGCTATGACTTTTTTCCCATCTTTCTGGCAATTTGTGGATCCCAGCCAAGAATGAATCAAGCGAATTTTTGATATTCTGCTCTGATGTGAACCGTATTTCAGTGAGGGCGTTCTGCATCGACCGGAACAAATGGTAGTCACAAAGGGAAAGGTCTGGGCTATAAGGCGGGTGGGGTAAAACTTCCCATCCACTGTTTTCCAAATAGTTCTCAACCGGAATAGCAACGTGGGGCCGAGCGTTGTCATGATGGAAAATTATTGCCTCGTGTATGGTCGCATGTACCGGGCGTTTTTCGGCTACTGCTCTCTTCAAACGAATTAATTGTGGTCGGTAGCGTTGTCCATTGATGGTTTCACCCAGTTTTAGCAGCTCATAATACAGCATACCCTTCTGATCCCACGAAATGCAGAGCATTACCTTCGCGCCATGAATAGTCGGCCGTTGATTTGACTTGTTGGCCAGGCCCCTTTCAGGCACAAAGTTCCACATATTTGAGTGAAAGAAAATATTGTTGTTTACGCTTCAAATGAATGACATATACTGAAATGACGTACAATGACAGTAGCTTTCCAACGCATGTTCCAATGGAATAATACAAGTTACGCCATCTCTTAGCAAATCGAAGTTATAGGCATTTACTCCAAAATCGGTATGCATGAGTGGGCTTTACTTCCCTTCACATTTCATTTGGAATATTTGTATATTTCGAAAACTACAAATGAATTTTTATACAAAAATTTGGAAATTCGAAATCTTGGAATTTTATGATTTTTTAGCTCAAAAATCTTGGGAACTATTTTATGTCAAAAAAATTAGATAAATCTTGGAATCTGGCAGCGCTGGTTGTAATGTTGGGCAGAAATTCATATGTCCAGTGGAGACCAGAGATGATGGGGGAAGAGACATTCCTCTTTCCAGTGGACAACCCCCAGTCCATGGCAGTTGTGCTCTCAAGTCACGCATACTACTTTATTTTCACGCACACTTGTTAGAAGTATAGAGCAACGCAATGGTGTTAGGCGGGAGTAATCAGCTTCGCTTAGCTCTCACGTATTCACAGACGCCTGTCTGTGAAAAGGTTGTAAAAACGCTGCCAAATGAATCTGAGGGGCAAGAAACGTAGAAGTGTCCCATCTCTTCCTCCATCATCTCTGGTGGAGACGGTGTGTGATGGACTTTGGCGACGACAGAAAATCGATGTGTGCAGTGTGTGTGGGAAATATTTCAGTAGCTGGAATATTTTTTTTGTTACCGCTTCAGAGCTCGTCACTATCGGAATGCCTCTTGCCTCTTGAGCTCATAGAAACAGCGGTTAAGGCCACAGTTCAGACTATCATAAAAAGAACTATAATGACACGGGTAATTCTCAGACCAAGTACTGGACGTCAAAAGAAGCTAACAGATGCGGTATGTTGGGGAAAATCCAAAACAGAGCGCCATGAAACTTTCGGCAGAACTGCAGTCGTTGGAATCACTGGCTCCTGGTCAAAGAGTGATTGTCTTACCATGTTCGGTCGAGGCTTGAACATCCATCACAAGCGCCTGACCTTACAACTATCGCTCATCTCAAGATGGTACGGTCCTTCAGAATAAGGACCGTACCATCCATTCCAATGCTCCAAAGTGCCTTGGCTGAAAAATGGGCGGAAATTTCCCCTGAAGTTACCCGAAAACTAGCCCTTTCTATGCCCTCACGATTGGGAGAAGTTGCTGTATGCTTGGGAGTATTTTCTGAGAGTGGACAGAGAATAATTGAATCCTTACTTTCCTTCGTTAGCAAGAATTTGGAATTTCGGAAGAATCCTGCCTTCGAATACGCTCCCCAGTTTTGATGATGATTACTTTTTCAAGCGCGTACCAATGTGAGATAATAAAACTGCACATACCCAAAATTCCATTTCCTTCCAATCTCTGAAGATCATGTCGTGGTGGAGGAGCGGAAGAGGACGGCTCATTTATGCTGAAGCCATCAGTCATCGCATCACAACACTTTTCGCCCAGACCAAGTGTCAAATGGGAAAAGTTTGCCACAACACCCGCATCATGTGAACCTTTTTCGGCGGCAGGCGTGTTCAGATTTCATCCGAGATAAGTTAAACGAAAAGGGGCACTTCAAACTTGGCTTATCATTTCGTCAACTTGTCCGCACAGGCACAGATCATTGACTCAAAGGCGTTCCCAAACTCGCCCCATTCCCTGCCATCCGCTGACGTATGAGGACGCATTTAACTTGGAAAAGTTTTAATCACCGAACTCAAGGCGTTTCCTTTGATTACTTTGTCCCCGAGGAACGGGAAAGTTTGGCGGCAAACGCTGCAAATTTTAATTCACCCATCAAACGGTGTTTGTGTGCGTTATTACCGGAAATTTGTAATGACCTCCTCCGCTTAGCCTGCGGCTGTGTTCGTGCAATTACTCACGATATCCTTACGGATCTGGTCACACTCGAGTGACGAAGTTCGTTGCGCTGTTTAATTGTCCAGCGTCACGGTATCAAGATATTACCGGCAATTTGTCGAGTGACTAGTCACGCTTGTATGTATTCCTCGGCACATATATCTTGTTTGCCTTCCCCGGGGGGAGGGCGGAGTGCAAGTATTCTTCGATTTGAAGTAGTCTCCGCCAGTCCGTCCAGCATGACCATTAAAACATCATCATTGGCTGCCAGCGTCTGGGTGGAGGGCAAAACAAACTGTCTCTCCTTTCACCCAACCGCCGTCATCCACCCCCGCGCACACGAGCTCATAATTTAGGCCATGATGACAGCCACACGCACACAGTTAGCCACACATGCTGTGTGCTTATCGATTTTCTGGTCCGTTTTTGTTTACTCAGCCTCCTGAGTGTGTGCGTGAAACCTGTGACTAGGCGGGTGATGTTCTTCACTCAGCAGGGCAGTGCGCGGATGGACGGCGGGATGCCCATTTCCGCAGCGAATACATCAAAGTGCGGAACCTCTGTGTTAGAATGCGTCTTCCCCTTGGCTAGGTTCACGTTCCATAAAGCACAATCCGTGTTATTATTAAGCGCGCAGCTAACCTGGCGGCAGTAATTTGCGTGAAAAAAGAGCGGGTGAACCGAGTGCAGGGGGACCAGACATCCCAGCGGTGGGTGGACAGCTGAGAGCGGCACAAAGCCGCTGTGCGCAGGGGGAGGACTGGTGGATTTCATTAACTCTTGTGCTGATTAAGTTTCTCAGATCAGGGGAGGTCGCCACTCGCCACCCCATTTCACAGTTGCTTCTGACGGAATTGTGTTATAATAGTTTGGTGGATACAAAGTCTATTAGATTATCCTTGTCGCTGTTGTTGTTTGTGCGCCTTGGTCGGGTTGCTGTGCGCCACATGCCTTTGACGAGACTGGGCTGACTTGACCGGAGGCAATTATTATGCTTTACGTTCAAATCTTGTGGAGACTTTATTGTTTTCATCGGGGGAGGCGTGGTTGTGTTTTCTTGTTGGCATCGATGGGTCGCCTGACCACGATATCCTTGACTAGTGGGTTGTTCCATTGCAGACTGAGTGTTGCCACGTGGTGGACGGCAGTGAGTTAACCGCAGGGTAAGCTAATAGACGGCAAATTTCTGGGTGAATTAGCTTTGCCAATGATGGGACTGAAGTTATCTGGCCGAGATCCCGGGCTGGGTTTCAGGCATCTGGGGCAAGCACCCTTTGAATAGTCAAGTCAGGACAATGGAAAAAGATGTCGTGTCAGCTACTGTCTGTTGGGTAATAAACATTTGTTTATCAGCGTCAGAGTACTGAAAAGACCTCAATCAGCCAAATCAGTACCAACGGGCCTCTAAAACTACGCCACACTCTGCCACTGTCCCGCCTTTGCTCGGATTAAATGACAGTGATTCAGTGCTGATGAGGTGAGAGCTAAGGATGTAGGCTTCCGAAACGGACGCTTCATCCAGAAGACCAACAAAATCCAGAATAGGGTAAAGGTACTAGTAGCCGGACAGTGAACACAAATCTTAGCTCTGACTGCTAACTTATGTTTGAACTATTAAAGCTCCAGTGAAAAGGTTTGGAAATATAAACAATGTAGATAAATTTTGAAAAGAAAGTAAAACTCCTAAAAAAAACGACTGGATGGCGCAGTTGGTTAAGTGCCCGCCCCTGGTTAGTGGGGTCCCCGGTTCGAATCCCAGTGAAAGCAATGTCAATACCCTTTCATCTGGTCCAGCCACCATTTGCCGCTGGGATCAAATTAACGGCACTATCACTGGCAGCCAAGAATGAATCAAGCCAATTTTTGATATTCTGTTCTGATGTGAACCGTATTTCAGTGAGGGCGTTCTGCATCGACCGGAACAAATGGTAGTTAGAAGGGGCAAGGTCTGGGCTATAGCGCGGGTGGGGTAGAACTTCCCATCAACTGTCCACTGGAATAGAAACGTGGGGCCGAGCGTTGTCATGATGGAAAATGATTGCCTGGTGTCTGGTCGCATATTCCGGGCGTTTTTCGGCTACTGCTCTTCAAACGGATTAATTGTGTTCGGTAGCGTTGTCCATTGATGGTTACAGCTCATAATACAGCACAACCTTCTTATCCCACCAAATTCAGAGCATTACCTTCGCGTCATGGATATTCGGCTTTGCCATTGATTTGGCTGGTTGGCCAAGCCAAAATCACCAACAAACCACTTTTGGCACGTTCGCTCAGCTAGCGCATGTTCACCATAAACTTCCACCAAAATACGATGATTTTCGCCAGCAGTTTTCTTCATATTAAAATAATGAAGAAGAACTCCCCGCAAAAACACTTTTTCAGGCACAAAGTTCGACATATTTGAGTGAACAAAATTATTGCTGTTTACGCTTCATATGAATGACGTATACTGAAATGACGTACAATGCTTTCCGTACAGCTTTCCAACGCATGATGGAATAATGGAATAATAGAAATTACATCTCTTATGTTATAGACCCAATAGTTTTATACGAAAAATAAAATTGTGAATAATTAGTCAACAAACACGTGCATTTTGTTTACTAATTATTCACATAGTAAGTACGTAACAATAAATAATTGTGTATGGATCTGTGTACCGTTTAACAAAACACTATTCACAAAAGATATTTAATATGAAGATAGGTTTAGGTATATACAATCGCTCTCGCTTTTCTCTAGTATCCAAGATTGGGGCGAACTTTCACAACGTCCTTTCGAGGACGTAAGTATGGGAACACTACCATAGGTTCAAAGAGTTTTCCATCATCTCCATCATCACTAATTAGCCTTTTAAATATTAATCGGTCATGAAGAGTTGATCCACAAACATCATACTTGGCTGCTGCTTTTATTAAACTCAAATTATTTGCCCGAATATCTTCTAAAGCTCGTGGTAAACTGCTTTCCTCCAATCTAAAAATGGCATTTTTAACGATTTACATATTTTAATGTGTAAAAAAAAACGATTGTCCGCACAGAAAACCTAATTTTTCAATACGCGGACAGCCAGTTTCTTAGCCAAAAGCCGGAGTCTTAGGTAAAAAAAAATCTGTCCGCATACTGAAATTTTGAAAGAACAATGCACTATTCTTTATTTAAATTAAGAAAAAACGGATATGAAAACACGAATTTGAAATTTGCATTGAAATTTAAGTAACCGGACACACTGTTCGGAAATTGAAATTGTTATCAAATTTGGGCTCTAGTATCTGGACACCAAATAATTTGCGGAAAATTTAACATTTTTTACGTGTTTTTATGGAACACAGAAATCATTTATATTTAATTAAAATTAAGCCCACTCTTGGTGTGCAAAAAATAATGTTTAAAATACTAACATTTTGAAAATAACTCCACTATTTTTTTTATAGAAAAAACGCACTTAGCTGCACTCTTTGCAACTGCCATGTACTAACTGATGCGTATTTCGCAAACCAGTTATCGCATTTATTGGAAACTTCGTGTGTGTATGAAAGAAGCATAGATGGTTATTTTTGTATTTATTTTTCACACTAAAGCCGGAAAATTGTCTTATTACTTGATAATAAACTACGAAGTGTCCGGCTACCAGCACTGTCCGGCTAATAGTGCCTTTACCCTAAGATGGTTGCTCTCTGTTAGCACACTGGAGCATTTTTGAGTCTGAGTGGTCCAGTGTAGTACTAAAAAGACACGAGAAAACAAAACTGTCACCGTAGGGTATCAAAAATGTCAATACTGCGCCATTCAGCTGGATTCGGCATCAACAGAGCATCACCAAAGGGATTGTTTTGCAGGCCTACATCCGCATAAAATTGTGCTGAGAGTAGCCAGAGAAGAAAGAGACACACGCCGTGATGTCTCAAATTGGACTCTGGATATTCTGACCGAGGCACAGTTTGTAATAATGCGCTTGGTATCGATGTGTTATCGGCATAGTATGCTTTTTTTGTTCAGAATAAATTTGATTCTATGAAGTTGTTAGGACCTATAACCATGTGTGGTCGACTTTCCACCGATGTGTGCGGAAAGGACATCAACACAAATACCTCCCAAGATATTTTGATAAAACTAACACAATTTACGTCATCACCTTCGTCACTTATAAGTGAAACATAAATAAAAGATTAGGAAATTCAAAGCGACTATCTTCCATGAATTTCGCCAAGGGAGATACCAAAGGTCATGTCGATTGACATGAGGCTTGGGCTATAATGTGCCAATAACATCAGGCCCCATTGGGTTCTTTATGAACCTAGATCACCAAAGGATGCTGGAAGGGCGTTGACTCGGTTTTTTGTTGAACTGGATAGTTTTAAGTTAGATAAGGCTTAGCTTAGGGTTAGCTTTAGGGTGGCTAGGTTAGTTCAGGTTAGTAATCTTATTTCCGCGATTCCTTTTCCGGCCCCGTTTGTTGGTAGAGACATATGCCCCCATCTACGGTTGGCGAGTGCAACGTTCGATGTGAGATTGGGGAACTAACCCATTCGACATACTACTGTTGGCGAACCTTATAATTCGAGTTGATGTGTTATAAATATAACCACCGTGTGGCGTTCAGGAACGAAATCAAGTCCCCGATGTTTACTGTGGATAGAAGGGGTAGAATTTAGAGGAGGGTTTGCCTAGAGACGTTTGTCTTGCTCCGGCAAGCGCTGGACAAGAGCAGAGGAAGTGAGTCTAGGGTTCTGCCGTGTTACTACACGGCTTTAGTATGTTATCAAAATGTGTACTGTATAAAAAGAAAGAACCGCGCTAGTTGACGCACAAAATCGAAGTCAAAAGGAATGCTCTACACGGGTCCCTGACAAGGGGTCATGCCGGTTCAACGACGATGAGTTCCAGTCAGTCACCGTGCCACAATTCAGAGGCTTCTCTTGCAGAATATCTCTGTCAATGGTCTCAAATCATCTTTTCAGATCCAAGATAGACGCAGTTACTGGCAGCCGTATCCATTTTCAAACTAATAGCTAATGTTATTTTTTGCGGACTCCCAAGAGTGTCTAAACCGGAATCCGGATTGGTTAGCTCGTGTAAAAAGCTCGTTGGTTTCGGAGTAATCCTCGACCGAAATTTGGACAACATTTGCGACCAGGAAAATTCCAATTATTTCTTCCTGACTCAATGACGGATAGTCGACCTGAGCTCACTGCGTTCCATCACCTAGCTCTATCGCAGCCCTTTAGTCCAGAAAATCATCTTCACCCAATATGCAAAGGTCTTTAATACTTCAAGAGTCTCGAAGTGTTTTTGCGCTTGCATGCAGGGACACCATTTCACATTCAACGGCTGTAAGGATTTAAAATTCCAGATAACATAGGAAAATTATTCAGAACTCTGTAAACATAATTCAGCGACAAAGTCATCATGTGTGAATACGCACGCACCCTTACAGAACCCATACACTCCAGGCTCCCCCTCACCGTAGCGATGTCATAAAAATATGAGACGTAAACATCAAGATAAATGCCTTTTATAACCATCCAATCTGCCATAGTCAGGGCCCCAGTCAATTCCCTAATCCATGACTTCAATTGGAAGCGACATTACACGTTCCAATGAAGCAGTGCGAATTGCCAGGAAGGGGCTGTGATTGCGTGTTATAGTTGCACAGACAAACCAAGTGCCCTCCCCGGGGGGCTATTGATTCTTTACTGCCTGCGATTACACTAGCAGTGTCGGTGGTATGCCCCGCTGTTCAATCATGATAACGGAGCTTTATGGTCGGAACCTTCAGCACTACACAAGCACACAAGCATACACACACACCCCCTTCAGTGTCGAAATTAGTATTTGGCTGTCGAAGGAAAGTTTCATTTTGACAAGTGTTTCTCGTTTGTTCTCTCTCCCTCGTTCAGGATCAATTACCAATGCAAATCAGCAATGAAATTGCTGCTGACATGGCCGAGGAGGTGCCGCCGCTTCACAGCTGGGAAATGTTTTCTCATCTACCTCGCCTGGATCTTCAAATTCCTGGTGCTCAGCGCGAAAGTTGAGGATGCTGCGGCGCTGAAGAACATCATTCGTATCGCAGACGGCAGCATGGTGAGCAGGGTGAGTTTGAAACAAAATTTGAGCATTGCTTGACATTCATTTTTCCCTCTTTCATTCTCTTCTCCCCCGCATTCGAGCAGGACGCCATCGAGCAATCACTGGTGACAATACACGACATTTCAACTGA
Organism: Eristalis tenax; assembly: GCA_905231855.2. NCBI lineage: Eukaryota > Metazoa > Arthropoda > Insecta > Diptera > Syrphidae > Eristalis > Eristalis tenax. The sequence goes on along the minus strand of HG993125.1, from coordinate 59,994,567 downwards.
AAATCTCGGGACGCTTTGCATTTCGACGCTCTTCCGACCGCTGCAGGTGCCACTGAATTCGGAACGCTACGAGAGCTCCCGCCAGAAAGCCGACCTGGCCGCCTCCATCCTGCAGGAGGTGGGCATAATTCGTCACGGAGGTATGTATCCATTTGCCTATAGCCCCCCCCCCCCCTGGAACCGATTTGAAATTCATGTTTTCAAAGTGCGTAAATGTCCTGAAATTCCCACGTTTTTCCGACGGTTTTTACCACGTGCCCCATTCCTTAAAGGCGCCGCACCGTGGGTGTGCGGGTGGCATTTTGCCACAATTGCATGTATTTCCGGCAATTCGGTGTGTGAACAATTCATAATTCACGGTACTTCATAGGAGCGTCCTGAGGCGATGAAAAACATTCTAAGTTGGGTGTTGAACGCGCGTAATTTGTTGTGCTTACAAAGGGGAGCGGGTGGGGCGGGTGAGTTTGTGTATATCGCTTTGCGGAGGACACTTGAGACGCGCGTTGTGTATTGTAATCGCAAGGTAATCTGCACGAGACTTTAGGTGTTTTATTGTTGAGAATAATTGAGTGTGTATCCCTATTCATGTGGAATGTGATGGCGGCGGTGGTTTATTCATTTCAAGTTATTCCTCTTCTGTTGCCACTTAATTAACCGTGTGCGAGTGTACATGATTCGTCAGAATGCCATCGATTAGTCAAGATGACACTTTGGAGGTTCATGTCGCACGTCGCGGGCTTGATCGATGTTATGAGGTGACACAGGAGAAAACTCGACGTACTTAGCGTTTGAGAGATGCACAGTGGAAAGGAGGGATCGAAGTCATTTTGAGTGATTAGGCGCAGGGGGATGGATTACGACGGTTTGTGTTTCAGTCAGTGTACACAACCTCATTTTCATGGATACCTTCATAGATTGTTCCAAGCGCTGGGGCACGTCTACTGACAAGTTTCAACACATGGTGCTTTTCAGGTTCAGGTTTGTTAAGCTTAAACTGTGTTGTATGACAGTTTAGGACGTGACTCAACTCTCCCAATGGGAAACCTTGGCCTCGGCAGCGCAGCAACATCCAATCCATATGTGCAGCACTTCAACGGTGAAAGGTGTGGACTTAGCACGGTTAACCCGAACACAACTGTTTGAGTTAGTGTATAGAGACTGAATGACCCTCAGAAGAGGACCATCAATATCGTACCCTTGCTGGACGCTCCAGAGTTTACCGCGAGCAACTCGGTCGTATGCCAAAACTCTGCAAACTGCAGATTTGGTTTGGCGTGATCCCAAGCCACCCTTGGACTGAAAAACTGGTCGGTTGCACTTCTGCCGGGGCGGTAGCCGCACTGTTCACACCCCATCCTGGACTCGACCACAGCTCCAGAACGTGCTTCCAACACCGTGGGCTCAGTGCATACATGCGTCATATTAACGCCCGGCGCCGCATCGATGATGCCATACTTCAATGCACACATGCGGGTCTGTACTCAAACTGACGTTTGTACGAAGAAACGAGTAATTTTTCGCGGACCTAGTGCATACAAAAAAAAAAAACAGTTCTTAGAAGGAAACGACGTTATTGGCTGTTGATCAGCGACTAACAAAAGGAATATTTTGTACATTTTTTAATGCTTGCTGACTAGTAGACAACAGTGAAGTATAGACTTGTACAAAAACTTTGCTCCAATAATGAGTATAATCAAATAAATAAAATACAAATGTTATGCAGTCGACTCAAGGGACCAGAGAAAAATTTCAAATCACCACAAGTTCAAAATAACAAGACTTCAAATAACCAAGAGGTAGCGAGGAAAAAATTCTTATAAACAGGAGCTTGACTAAAATTCGTGATTTATTATTCCAAACATTTGTACATGCACGACTGTTTATTTTGAAAAGAAGTTCGTAATGTTCTGTTGAGTGACCGTCTTCGGTCCATCGTTGGCCAATGCATTTTTGATAATGGTGAGAGCTGACAACAAATCGAAACTTTTGTAGGTGGTGTGGGGGTAGAAGCGTGGGGTAGCAAAAGATTTTCTTGCCCCGGTCAATGTGACTGGCGACTGTTCTTCTTTGTCTTCGTAGTCCTCGTTCAGAGTGGCCAAGCCAACAGTTCAGCATCTAATCAGAGATGATGGAGGAAGAGATGGGCCACTTCTACGTTTCTTGCCCCTCAGATTCATCTGACAGTGAATACGTGTGAGCTTAATGAACTGACTAATCCCGCCTCACACCATTGCGTTGCTCTATACTTCTAACAAGTGTGCGTGAAAATAAAGTAGTATGCGTGAGTAGGTTTTCCACTGGAAAGAGGAATATCTTTTCCTCCATCATCTCTGCATCTAATGTCACCGTCAAAGGATCAACCGAACTCACTGCATCCCTTTCATGCAAAAACTGGCCAGGTCTGTACAGGCATGCAATCAAATGACAGGCCAGTGAATGACTTAAACTTCAAGTTACCGAGGGGACCAATTAATACCGATTTTATTCAATTTATCGAGTATTTTTCCAGCGACCGGGAAGTTTCCAATCAAACAAATTATCCAGGTATTCAAATAAGCGAGTGTCAACTTATCGAGAGTCGACTGAATATTTATGCGTGTGTTGGATGTTATTTCACATTTGAGTGATAAGTTTTTCCTGGGAAACGCGTTTCATTTACCATAATTATATTAACATCATGCTTTACATTTATGAATAGTTATTTTCCCCTCCCCTGTATGATGTCGATGTAAAATACCTTAAATTTATAAACTTTTTTAAAAGGGGAAGGCAATCAGCTGTTCGGTAGAGCTCACACGTATTCTCATATTATAGAGATGCCCAACTTCACAGCTGATTAACCCCTAGTTCATCGACGAATTTCAGGGGCTTTTTGACAGTTAATCATGAATTTTTGGCTGTTTTTCACGAAATAACGTAAATGCCTTTCTGTGATTGGTCAATTTGGCTTTGGTTGTCGACAATTTTAAGGGGCAAGAGCGGTAGAAGGTGCTTTTCTCTATCATACTTCATTTCTGGTTTTGGCTCTTCAAGTCAAGGCAAATGAGAACTCAGCGCATGAATTCAAGAGAAGTGCAGAATCATGTTGCCCTTCAGGGTACATCATGCATTGTAGACGCATTTTCATATTACAGTGGATGTTTTCGTGAATTAAGTGAGTAGTGGAGATTTTGAGAACGATTTTGTTAAATTCTGATCGGATTAACCCTCTAACTCCCCCATTTTTGATTTCGCTCAGAAATTCAGATTGTATTCTGAAGAAAATTTAACAAATACCTACCGTCTTTGATTTTTGATTACGTTAAATTTTTCATATGGTTTTCATTGGTTCATATGTGATAAAAATAGGTAAACCGTCATTAGGAGCTGCCAGCATTAAAAATTCAAGCCAGCTGTACTGAATAAACTTTTAAATTTTTTCAGTACTCTTTTTGCATTTTTAACAATACCAAGAAATTATTATATTTGGCTTTGTTAAGCCAGAAAAACAAGGTAATAAAGTGGGCATAAGGGAAACCTCAGACGGGTATGTGGCCAGGCTCATCGTTACCAGATTTAGATCAGAAAAATAACATACAGCAGATATTTTAGCATTTCTCAAAATTTCAGCAGTTTGAAAAATTCAACACCATTTCTTTGTTCAACTTCCGTAGCTCTAAAAAACAGTAAATTCAAACTGTGTGTGTATTAAATGCGTCTCTCGGTTGGTGTATACGTCAGTCATGCCAATAAGAAATTGCCAAGATCCACTGAGCGGTTGGTCTACTGGTCTACTGCTCGAAGTAATAAGTAAAATTTGATAAACATACATCAGACCTTTTGACACTGGCGTTTAACACCGATGAGACTCAATCAGTTGAATCATTTTTGAACAAATGCTGCAAAATGTAAATATATTAATTTTACCAACATCTAATTCTGCTTGTGAAGGAATATTTTCACAGGCAAGTTTTGCAAGTGAAGCAGGGGGCTTTGAAATTAAAGGCTGTTACAACTTTATTCCAACAAATAATAATAATATGGGGCGCACTACAGCCCATAAAGGGCCAGGCCAGAGATAATGGGGGACAGAGTTATCCAACGTCTACCTCCCTTCTACCTCCCTACAGCGTTTTTTATACGGTGTTGCGATGCGTGGTGCAGCCGGGGACTTAGTATGAATGAATTCCACTGCACTCGTATGCTTTACGGCTCAATGCCGACATGGTAAAAATGGCCGAAGTTGGATATATCTATCCTGCATTATCCCTGGCCAGGGCCTAACTTCTCAGCAACAACTCGTGCTGTGCGGGTTCCTTCACGAGTCGAAGAGCCCATAGTTTTATGCCGACCCCGAACAGCCAATTTGAGATGATTTTTCTAGGCAGTTATACTCTTTAAGCATTGTCAGTGACAGAAGATAATTTCATTCATTACCTTTGTACTTGTACTAAATTAAGAAATTATCATCCTTTATAAGTTATCATCTTTGATGACAAAAAAAATCTGTCTCTTATAACAAATGTGTACATAATATGGTGAACTCCCTCTCTCTCTTAACGGACACTTCTCATAGAGGGCAATTTGAATAAAAAAAAGCTATTATTTACACGATTTTGAATTAAATAATTGTGTTCATAAACTTACTGTCTTACAACCAGATGCTGACATAAATTTTCAAACCAGCAATAGAATTTCACTATCTCGTAAACGGTCAGAAAAAAAAAATCACGAACGCTTTGCCTTCTTTTATTGGGTCTATAACTTAATTCGTGCGACTTTTTTTTTTCAAAATTTTAACGTTTGTTTAGGAACAACATGCACAATAGTAAATATTATTCAAACTATTGCCTACCTGAAGCTATTACTTTTTCCAATCTTTCTGGCAAATTCTGGATCCCATCCCAAAAGAACTGCTCCAGCTTGGCAGCCAAGAATGAATCAAGCCCATTTTTGTCTGGTCTGGTCTGGTCGCATATTCCGGGCGTTTTTCATCTACTGTCCTCTTCAAACAGACTAATTGTGTTCGGTAGCGTTATCCATTGATGGTTTCACCCGGGCTTAGCAGCTCATAATACAGCACACCCTTCTGATCCCACCAAATACCAAATACAGAGCATTACCTTCGCGCCCTGGATGATTTGGCTGGTTGGCCGGTTTTCATATATGATTTTTTGCGCTTGGGGTTGTCGTAATGGATCCATTTTTCATCACCAGTAACAATCCGATGCAAAAATGACTTCCTTTTGTGGCGTTCCAGCAGCATTTTGGAACAGTCTTTCGACGTCTCTCGGCTTGAGTTCATGTGGAACCTAATTTCCTTGCTTTTGAATATATCCTGCTGCTTTTAAACGTTTTGAAATGACTGCTTGAGTGCACCCAAAGATTCTGCGAGCTCTTCTTGCAATTGGCAACAATCTGCATTGAGTAATGCTTCCAGTTTTTCATCTTCAAACTTTTTTGGCTGCCCAGGACGTTAATCGTCTTCGGTTATGTTCCACCAAAATACGATGATTTTCGGCAGCCGTTTTCTTCATATTAAATTAATGAAGAAGAACTCGCCGCAAAAACACTTTTTCAGGCACAAAGTTCGACAAATTTGAGTGAAAAAAATTACGCTTCAAATGAATGACAACACTGAAATGACGTACAATGACAGCAGCTTTCCAACGCGTGTTCCCCGAATTAAGTTATAGACCCAATACTATGCTTGCTCTGTTTTCCTTTTCTCCAAGGAAAAATTAAGAAAAAAAAAACTCATTTCTCGAGGAAAACCCGCTCGCAGTTGTGTTTGACATTTTTGATGTTTTTCTTCCTTGCCTTAGCAGGGTTGAAGAAAATAATCTGGTAACGCTGGCTAGGCATACAGACACTCTCATCTTTCTTCAACGTAATCGTGTTTTGCATTCCAAATTTGACTGCCTTGTTATTGATAAACGCACTAGTGTGCTATTTAGTTGGCCACCACTGTAGATTTTAATATTCAACACTTCAAAGAATCTACGCGTGCAGTAGAAAGCTGATTGAAAGAAGTACAAACATAATGTCTGTACCATTGTAGTTTAAAATTCTTTTGTAACATCTTATGTTGTTTACTTCTTTCTAACGACACTTGTGACCCCAAGTCTCGTGGGCGATACAGTCCAGATATTCTGAGCCAAAGCGACTTGAGTGCAATTAATCCAGAGCACGGAACTTATCTTTTGATGGCGATGTTCAAGCGTGGACAATTTCAAACTCACAATTATCGTTTTATGATGACCCCTTTCCCACAGGGAGCAGAATCATTTCGAACTCAGATGATTCCCTCGTTAAACGGCTATAAAACAAAAGTCTTAAAAGCAGCAAAAATTCATAAGATTACGAAGTGGATAAGCCTGAAAATAAAAGTAAGAAGCATAAATTATGGAAGCTCGCCTTTTGCACATTTACACCGGCATATTTTATTTATTGTTCAACATCCTTGACAATGGTGCTTACTGTGGACTATGCGAAGCTGAGTCGTCATCCCATAACCTAACCTTGACAATGGTACAGGAGGAAGATTTCATTTGAAACGATTTGTTTTAATACTTCGACGTGGTTGGTTGGTCATGTTCGGGGTTCGGAGATGTGGCCTCAGACAATACATATTTTTAGGGAACTTCTGATTGGTTGGGGTCGTTGTCCCCTATTGTGGGCTTCTTGCTCCCTTCCATGACCCTTTTAGCTGGAGACAAATTCTCTTTACTACCTCGAACTTACCCATTATGTTTGGGATACCTGAACATTGCTCAGATATAGATGGACATCCGAACTATGGCAGAAGGACGACGTTCTAGACATCACAATGACTTCCCCACGACCTAGGCGAAATGTGGTCAATGCCCGCCTATCCGCATACGTATTCTAAATTATTGTGCTCTTGTTGCACACGGGCCAAGCATTCTCGTCTTCATCATTTGCTAATCGTTTCAGTTTCATTGTCAACATTGGGAGATCTCTGCTTTCGAAAAATCACTTCGATATCCAGCGTGTGCATACGAGACGACGAAGTCGGTACGTTTTATCCGTCTTCCTAGACATTTCTCCCTTAAGTCTCCCTGATTGCACGAAAAGTCTATTAAATCAAGTCCAGTTTCATCCTTTTGGTCAATACCAGTGGTCGCCAACGTCAACTGTCCATAGGCACATGTCAGAACAAAATCGAAGACCCCGTCACTGATGTGATAATGGCAACATAAACGGTTCCTGTCGTAAGGACAATAGACACCTTTCACGATTGGATTCGAGATGTCACACCTCAATCGTTTGAATTTTAAAATAAGACGAACCCGCATCCCCAACCGCCTTCCGTTGCCGTCGCTCCCATTCCCGAAAATGTCATTTGTAACGTCCTCCCCACAAACAGGGAGGACTCCGAAACGAGACGAGGGTCCCCCAAAAACGAGGCAAATTAAATGAAACTACAAACGCCACCGACGAATGTGGATGCGTGCACGGGGACCAGAAGAACATGTTCCGTCTAATCTTATCAAAACATCATTATACGCTCGAATGAATTTAAATGTATCCCCAGTATTTTAATATCTGTAAAAGCAATCCATCAAGTCATTCCTCTTCTTTGCGCACGGACGGATACCCGGTGCCGGTGCCGGTGCTGTGGCACCACGGCAAGGGAATGTGTCACGGAGGATATGTTGAGCACACACACTGTCTGTTTGTGTTGTGTTAAGACGTTACGACGTTTTGTCATGACATTTCTCTGTTTGAAGGGATGAGCTGGCACACACTCACCCACCCACACACACCAAGTGGGGGATGCATGGAGACCCGATTGAGGGGGTGTGGCGCAACAGATGCCTTCCACCACCGCAAAGCCGGCAAACAGACAACGGTGGAGTATCCCTGCCAGTGATGTGTAACCTTGTGTGGGGACTCAATAATCCATTGTGGTATGCGGTGCCATTACTCCCCAGGTGCCTTACTGCCTCGACTCCTTCAAGTCATTCACCTGCAGGCCGAAGGAGGGGCGACACATTGAGTCGCCCACGCTCCCGCACGTCGCCGTCCGACCCACGTCCCAGCGCAGCGTCTTAAGGAAGACCTCAATTTTCGTTTTAAAATCATATTTCCATTTAATCGAATATCCTTTCCATTATATAGCTCCATCCTCACTCTATGTCTCTCTCTCTTGATTCGCAGGTCTATCGGATGCCCTGTCTAAGGGCCTACTCTCGGATGAGTATATAACTGGAGCACGAATTATTGCCCTTAACATGAGCAATGGAGCTGTGCAGTCGTATGTCTGGTGGACGAAGAACGAAGACAATAGCGGCGAGTACACTCGGTACGAGGAGGACGGACTGCAGATTGGAAAGAAGCCAGCTGCCAGCTATCCATGGTAAGTGGTGGGTTGCGGTGGGATGGTGATGGATCGCCCATAAGACGGCCCATCTTGTTTTTTACGTTCCTCCTGGGCTCGCGGAGGGTATGAGGGGACTTATGCTAGTGTTCAAGGCTTTTAGCTGAAGACAGAGGGCCTTTTGTCTTGTTGCGATTAATTGAAAACAAGTGAAATATTTTCACATTTCAGTGGAGCTCGGTGAAGTGATGAGGAAGGCGCTTCTTGTTCAGCCGGGAGGGATGATAAATCTAGATAAAGTGCTGTGGCATGGTGGTAATCTGTGAGGTATTTGAATTTTGTCGGAAGATTTGTGATGAGCTTGAGGGAGCAAGGGCGCCAGATTCCGGGGAAACTTGCATCGGCAGTATGGCATCCCCTGTAACTTTGCGAACTATCAATGAGATGGTTGAGTGCATTTGTTGCCAGTGGAAGGTAATGGAGCAGGCGGTCTGATAAATTTCACAGCCCGCTTGCTGGCTCCTTTGTGGATTTGTTTCAAAATATGCTGGCAGTCAGGATTTAATGAGCATCTCCTTGTTTGTGATGTTGCTTTAATTCCCCAGCAACTATTCCCTGCCAACGTCTGTACTCTCCATTTCAAACAGCTTTCTACCATTTGCTCCTACTTTCGAATGTGGACTAATTGGAGGATGGATCTGTGAAAACTGGACTTGCCCATGATACTGTTCTCCGAAATAATCTGACATTTGCACAAGCATGTGAAAGAGGATGAACGATTTTCGGCACGGCATTGAATGGAACGCTTCCCTGAAATCGGAATTAATGAACGTGTTGATTGCGATTCAATGGAAAATCAGCTTCCTGCATATTTTCACTGAATTGCTTTGTTTAAGTCCGCTGACAATTGAATTTGTGAAAAATGCAATTGATCGCAGAGGGGAGGCGACATGCACACATCAGTGAATCCAGCAGAAGTAGGAAGCAAAAACAAAGCGAGATTAGTGACGCTCTTGGGATGCCCATAGACCTACAGCTACTCGATGCGTTCCCTAATTACTTATCAGGCCGATGACCCTTGGAGTGTTTGAGCCTGAGCAATTTCTGGCTTCCATCGTTGACGGTCCTGGGCACGCTGCTACCAGTCATCAAGACAAAACTGTCTTGCATCCGCGATTACTTGGTATTTATACCGGAGATTCGGTCTTCATCTGCTTCTCGAACCTGGAGGCTTGGATTCCTCTTAGCTGCAGCGTTGTTGTCCACTTGCTCGATGTAGCCAAGCCAGTGCTTCATCCGAACTACATCCAGATCCTGGTGTAGCCGGTAGAGTTCGCGGTTGTGTCTCCTCCTCCATTCACCGAACTACATCCAGATCCTGGAGCAGCCGGTAGAGTTCGCGGTTGTGTCTCCTCCTCCATTCACCGAACTACATCCAGATCCTGGAGCAGCCGGTAGAGTTCGCGGTTGTGTCTCCTTATCCATTCACCTTCCTCGCAGACGGGACCATATATCCGACGCATTTTGGTCCTTCGAGTCAGGAGTGTTGAGCCCAGTTGTTTCGACAAACCGAAGTAGCACCGGTTGCCAAGGGCGATTCTACGTCGGATCTCCATTGTGATGCCGTTTGTGAGGTTCACGTTTTCGGGGCAAACGTAGGATAAACAAAGTCAGGGTAAACAAAGTCCTTTACTACCGCGAAATTGTAGCTGTCGGCGGAACGTGGTCGGCGGAAGCTGTGGGACGGAACGTTCTTTGGTCGACAGCATATATTTGGTTTTGTCCTCATTGACCTTGAGATCAGTTCTTCAATCGACGTAAAAGCTTCTACTAGGGCACGTTGGGAACGCGCGACGATGTCGATGTCATCTGCGTCAACAATCATCAACAGTTAGACCGACTTGTAGATGATAGTGTTTTCCGTGTTTACAGCTGCCCGCGGCACTATCTTCTCCAGCACCAGATTGAAGAAATCACACGACAGCGCATCTCCTTGCCGAAATGCGGTGCAAGTTTCAAATGGCTCGGAAATCCTTCAGCCGAACTGCACGGTGCATCGCGTGTGAGTTAGCTTGGTGCGACACAACCGGATCAGTTTTCCCGGGATCCCGAATTCGGCCACAGCTTCGAATAGCTCCTTGCGATGAATGCTGTCGTATGCCGCTTTAAAAATCTATGAAAAGGTGGTGCGCATCGATTTGAAACTAGCTGGTCTTCTCCAGGATTTGCCTCCGTGTGAATATTTGGTCTGTAGTCGATTTGCCGGGCCGAAAGCCGTACTTCTACGTGCCGATTGGTGCGGTGCAAAATGGCGTTCACACAGTGCGCTGGACAGGATCTTGTAGGCGACGTTGAGCAGGGATATACCTCTATAGTTGTTGCAAGACGTAGAATCGCCTATTTTGTGAACGGGGCATATGGAGCTGATATTTCAGTCGTCGGGCATGCTTTCGTCTTCCCAAATTCTATCAACTCTGCATGCTCCCTGCCAGAACATCGCCACCCGTCTTGAAGAGCTCTGATGGTAAACCATCTGAGCCTGCGGCTTTGTTGTTCCTCAGCCTTTTAATGGCTGTGCCGACTTCGTCAAAGCTGGGTGGGAGGACTACTTCATCGACTGGAGTTGGGATTTTTTGATTCTATATCACTGTGTCCCGGTCAGGCCCGCTAAACTGCTGTTGGAAGTGCTGCTTAAACACATCCACTATTCCCTACGAGGTTACCCTCACAGTTTCGAAGAGCCTGTGTGCCTTTCCTCAAGCCAGTAGCCAAGCTTTTGGGGTTTTAATTAAAGGTCCGTATTTTCTGCCTGTCCTTAGACTCTTCGATATCCTTGAGCTGGGATTTTGCGAGAGACTTTTTCTTCAGGGGTAGACGCTTCTTCTCCTCCCGTCTGCTGGCTCGGAGCTCCTCTTGCACTGCTCTTGTTTTCCGTTGCAGCGTCTTTTGGTATGCCTTGCACGTTTCTTCTTCTCCCACTCCCCATCATACAAAGGGTTTCTTGTCAGTGTGGTCGGTAGCCTGAGGTAGTTTCAACTACCTCTTTGATGGAGGAGCGGCAATGCAACCACATCTTGCTGGCAGTCCACCAGATAGACCCCATAAGTTATAATGGGTCGGATGGCTGCTGTGATACATCGAATGAATGATGTAGGTTTGCGAGCCCCATCTTTTGCCTTCTTTTTAATCCTTTCTTCATCCATTCCTCCATCCAGGAATGTTTGGAATCAAGAATGATGTCTAGATACTTAGCCTCCGTTGTGAGTTTGTATGGAGTCTATATCGAGATTTTCCTTTTCCTGGTGAACAAAACCAGCTCGGTTTTCCTCATACCCGTCAGTGTTGTACAGACTGTACACCCTGAAATCCTAATACAACTTAGTGTGATTGTAAGTTCCTGGAGGTCCTTGTTCTCCCACTGAGCGGTAATTGACTGTATGTCAATTGGCAGAGACTGGGCTTTATCGTCACTTAAGGTAAGTCACATTAGTAATTGACATCCCACTATCAACTGTGATAATTTGTTAACCTCATTGTCTTTGGCAGAGCATTTGCTTCAAGCTGGACTCACCATTTCCGGCTCCAATTCCGAAAATCGTCCATTGAATCAGACTTAGTTTGGTTTTAAATACGCATTGTATTAGCATGGGCCAAGGCCAAACAACGCCGTCATTGTATTGTCGACAGAACATTATATACGCGCTACCGACCAAGAAAGTACCCTAAACCCGAATTAAATCTTGGACTATAATGCCAGAGGGCAGGGATTGACACCATGGACCAAATGATCTCAAATAGATGGCCATTGGCTATGTTTTACAATGTATTGGATGTTGCTGGTTTGGCTTCGTTCATTATTTACTTCCATTTACGTCGTAAGTTTTTAACTCAATTGGCCAAACAATTGGTTACTGAACATATGGAGGTTAGAGCGATCGCGCCAACCTCGTATCAAAAGAGCAATGGAATAGTTTCACATACCTGTTCGTACAATATATATCCGTAAGCTTGACTCAATATAAAATCTATGACAAAGTCTGCTTTGCTTCCGCCTCACAAGCAGTGGCCCATCCTAACCCCAGGATTGCCTGGGTTGGGCCGGCTGGGTCGCTTCCTCTTTGCCATGTCTCTATGATCTGGGACCCAGCATAGCGTAATCAAGTGTTGTGTACCAAGAGCCTTAACAACTTTGCGGCAGCTTGGACTTGCTTTGAACTGCCGAAATTGCTTTAATGGCAGCTCGACTGTCAATTTGGATTGTAACGTCAGCCGGTGGTGTTTTGTCACTTCCTTGAGTGCCAGAACCTCCTCTTGTGGACTAGTGCCAATGCATGTTTAAAAGCTCGGAGAAAATGTCCGCGCCTATGCATATTATCAATTTCGATCGGTTTCGAATAGTCTTGGATGGTCGAGCTAGTTGTTGATGGGTTCATTTGTGTCCCGCTCCTCTCTTGTTGGGAAGGAACACCATTATCTTGGGCTTCAAATTTAGATGTTTTTCAAACGATTAATTATACTTTTTGCTCAATATCTTCTGTTGCGGCAAGAGAGTAGCAAACGTGTTTAAATGCGTCGACCAAGAGTAGTTTTCTTAATAAAAATGTCAAAACAGAAGAGCTAAACTTCTGCCCCAAATATATTTTTTTGTATTTATTTTTTTATTTTGTGGTGTATATTTTTATATATATTATTTATATAAATATGGATTTTAAGATTGCTCATGTTCTAATATAAGTACAACTTTTTTAAGGTTCTGAAGTCCAAAGTTTTTAGTGCTATTGTGCTGTAGAAACAAGAACGTTAATCCAAAATTTGCTGAATTAGATCTTTCAAAAATGGAACATTATGTGGTAAAAGTCATGTACGTCTTATTTAGAAAATTGCAAGCATCAATTGAAAACAAAATGTGAACATTTTCTAGTAGAACAAAAAAACAATTTGTCGCTTCTGAGTCAAAATAGCTTAACGAAAATATTTGTTTAAAGAAGTATGATTCTTTTGTTGGACACACATCGCTTGCTTTTGACACAAGCAGTGATCAAACAAAGGGGAAATTAACAGCAGAACTACGCAATATGGTTCCGCCAAGTGAGTTAGTCTATGCTGCCCCAATGTTATCAAAGTTGGGTCTCGATGGCAGTTCCGGGCATAGCCAATACCATCAAGCACAATTAGAACAGTACGAAGATGACGACGAGTTTTTTTTTATGAAGGGCCTGAAAACTTTGCAACTCTCCGAAAACCTAAAATTTTTTTTGCAAAAATCCTTGTCCTTGGCCTTCTAGCCATTGCTGTCCACTATTAATTGATTTAAAAAAGAGAGCGACGGACTTGTGAAGCTGGACTGATGTCCTTTTCACTCAACTATTTGCTTAATTTTTTTATATTGCTTATGTCTGAAAATAATTAAAAACTTAATTTTTAATAGAATGTCTACACTTATAAAGCTGTACTCCTATTTAAGTCTATAAAACTCCGAAAGTCATTATCCACATCTCAAAATATTAACCATTACTCTTGCCCCACTGTGCGGCGGTTCAGGGCTGGTACCATTATTTATCGGATAATAAGCTCAATATCGTAACTTTCTAAAACTGTCAACCACTCGTTGGAGCTTTGTTTAGCTAAAACTGTAGCTCAAGGGGAAAAAACAATACAACATGAATCCTAGCGCTCCTGGCCTAACCCAGCTAAGAACTGAAATTTTATTTTATTTTTTTTTTTTCATTTTATTAAGCTTAAATAACATAGTATTTTTAAAAGAAAGTGGTTTTGATGATAAAAATGCCACTTTTCATACCAACGAGTTACTACGAAAAAATACATGAAATTCAAAGCAAAAAGAAGGGATAACTTTAGAGCTCAGTATCTCGCATATCACTAGACGTAACTTGTCCAAACTTAGTCAACATACAGGTCAGTTAGAGAATAAGAAGTTGAACCACTGTGCGTCATAGCTCTGGAGCACATCATGGCTCACACCATTGTCATACAATTTTCAAAGCAAAACCCCTTAATTGGGTTTCAATGTTGGCAAAAAATTTAAATCAAACAATAAGCTAAATCTTTCGGAAGGATCTCAACATTAAATGTTGTCATTCAATATTCACACACATTCTTTGCATCCTTAATTTTCTCAGCACCTAGCGACCGTAGCCGGAAACAAGTTGGTGAACAATTTTTTGAGATTTTTGAAAATAATTGACCGGGGACAAAGCGAGTATCCTCTCGGATGGCCAAGGCAAAGTAAGTCTTTGTTCTCGTTCTCGGAACTTATTAACCATCAAAGCGAAATCGGTTCTCGGGAAATGATGGCATGTGGATGTGCTCTCTTTGGAAATGTACATTATTTCATTTTTGGCTTCTTGTTAAGTGGCATGCTGTTGAGGATACAAAGTGTTGTTGTTACATACTCGTGGCGAATCCCGCAAGTTGTAAAGGTAGCCTGTACTTGCGGGATGTAATTCCGGACAACTTTGAATTGAATGCTTGAATTGAAAGGATACGAATGTGGGACGAAATGTTGTTTTATTTTTTTGAGTCAGTTGCAGACAGCATCAGCATTTTTGAATGATGTCTAACTTTGGCATGAATTGCGTGTGAGGTGTATCATTTTGAGTCACTATTGCATGTCATTCGTCAATCACTGAACCTGCAATAAGACACATCTGTGATCACGTGGTCACTCTTACGTCACGAGAGAAAAATAGTGTCAAGTGCCGCCATTTATCGCAAGTAATCGCAGCATGCTGCCTTCTTTATTTCAGGCCGGGGTGGACCTGGGCCTCAACCAACAACCCTCTCCATTCTCCAACTAAAACGATATCTGGCTAGCTGCCTCCAGTGTTGCACCTTAAGCCCATGCGTCCTCTGTTGCGTTGACCCACACGTTCGGAGTCGATGACTCTTCGGGCCAGAGCTGAGTTGTCCATGCGCTCTACATGGCCCAGCAACCTTAAACGTGGATCCGTAAACGTCTTACTAGGCTCATGTCGCTGTACAGCCCGTACAGTTCAGGGCCAAAGACCGCACGCAGAACTTTTCTCTCGAAGAGACCAAGGACTCCCAATCAAGGACTTCCACTTCATCCGCTTTTGAGATTGTCCATGCCTCTGCACCGTGCAACAGGACTGGGATGATCGAGGTCTTATATAACGTGAGCTTAGTCCTTCGCGAGATAGCTCTAGTATTCAATTGCCTCTTCAGCCAATAGGATCAGCGATTGGCAAGAGTTACTCTACGTTTGACCTCGGCGCTTTTACTGCGGAGCCGAGCTGGATCGATCGATTATAGCTGCCCATTGTGAAGCTCTGTCCAAGACGTCAATGTTGTATGTCCATTCTTAAGGGCGGCATATACTTCGTTTTGCCCTCATTCACCATTAGACCCATTCTACCCGCTTACGTCTCAATGTCAGCAAACGCCTCTTTGACGGCTCGCTGTTTTCTGCCAATCACGTCAACGTTATCCGCGTATGCTAACAGTTGCACGGAGTTCTGGAAGATCGTGCCCCTAGTGTTGGTCCGGCACGATCTTCTCCTGGATTATGTTAAAGAAGTCACATGACAGCCTTGTCTAAAATATTTTTTGATAAGGAACTCGAGTTCGTTACCGACCTTGATGGAGCAGCGAGAATTCTCCAACGTCATCGCGCACAGCCTGACGAGTTTGGCAGGAATGTCAAAGGTAGACATGGCGTTGCATGACTCGTGTCATGCACGCTGTCATAAGCAGGCTTGAAGTCGTCGAATAGGAGGTGGGTGTCTGACTGAATAGCTTGGGTACTTTCCAGGATCTGGCGTTGCGTGATTATCTGGTCGATAGTGGACTTCCCTACACCTACACTTAACCTATCGGTAATTGGCTTAGGCAAAGGGGTCTCTTTTCTTGTGGATCCCATGCTTTACCATGCTTTCACACTGTCAAGAGGGTGTGAGTTTTGCAATTTCTATATCCCTCCCCCACGCACGTCATCTCCTACTCACTCTACTAGTACTCAAAAGAGAGGAGAGAAGCGAAAACGCACTCCCAAGCTGGTAAGATTTTCTCACTCATGCGACGCTGGCGGGAGCTTCCCACACTTCTCGCTTCCCTTGCTTGCTAACCATGCATTTGAAGCGTCGAAATCTGACAGTGTACAATCGGCCTTATCAAACTGCCTTACAGAAATATTCGCCAGTTGAACTTTCTAAACACATGTGTGGTCTGAGTAGACTTGAAACCATAGTTAACGCTTTTTAAAGCAACCCCTATCACTACTGCGTCTGCTCAATCATTCTAACACTAGAAAGACGGCAAGGATCATACAATACATTTTCGTGTGAATCAACATAATCATAATAAAGTTTTAGTTTTTTCAACAATTTCTTTTGACTGATAACAAATAAAACGCTGAACTTCAAAATGGATCAAATTCCCCCGCCGACCGTCTAGTGCTAAAGGCAGAACCAAAATGTTCCCAACTCCTTACATAAGTTAACAAGCAATCAGGAATCGAATGAACAGAAGAAGGTCACTGTAGCCATTCAAAGTTTCGTTGAGTTTCGTTAAGTTTTTGCTTGCGTCAGTGGAAGCGAAATGTATGACAGCTGGTCTTCGAATTTATCGTTAGTGCTACGTTTCCACCGAATTAACCCGCGAGGTTCCATCAATTTTGCGGTATCTGATAAAACTCGTTAAATCCTCCTCGAGTTCATCCGTCCGTGAGAGGTTGTGAACCCGGATACGCCTACAGCGTGAATTTCAGTTTATTTTGGTTCATTTTGCTCATTTTCTCATTTTGCCTCTTTCTATTTTCTAGTGTTCTGGCGGCCATTTAAAAATTGAGAGCGAGTGACATTTCTTTTGGCGGGCACTTATAACAGCGAGTGGCTTGAAAATTGAGAGCGGAACCACTTTAAGCTCGGTGGAAACGGAGGTTTTAGTAAAAGTTCATCCGGACCTCGCGGTTTCGGTTCAGTGGAAACGTAGCATAAGTTGCAATTGCAGGCTTTTCGAAATTTGACGATGCATCTGACTAGGGTAAACCAGTTATTGTCAGACTTTCAGTCCTATCGTCTTAACGAAAATGTTCAAGTTTTGTATGATTTTAATTGGCTGACAGGAGCAACAACAACAAAAGAAAACCACGAACGGACGGACCCTTTGCTCTTGTTCATATTTTGTAGATCATGGCTACTGTCACGCGAAGTCACACATCAGACAATAACACTCGATTATCAGTCCAAGTTATCCCTTTTTTTTTGTGAATCAACAACCCCGTCGTTGCATTTACTCACTCATCGCATGTCTATAGTCAATCATCACTTAAATCCCATGCAGCTGTTGCCCACAAACCATTCATTTGACAACTGTGCCACCACAGCAGCACTCCATCCTCAGATCCCTTAGAGTCTGGTAATTTGTTCTAGTTCTCAGACAAATGATAATCCACCAACAATTCGTGCGCATCAAATTCATTGACTTATTCCTCGCAAGGACTTCATTATTTCTTCCAACTCGAATGGGTTTCTGTGTCCCGACGACAGCCAACATAATGTATTCCACCCAACGAACGATAATTGCTACGCCATAAACCTTAAAAACTTCTTCATTCACATTCTGGGGAGCAGGACTTGCAGAGGCAGTCGTTTTTTTTTTTTTGTTTTGATAGCTTAATAATTAAACTGTTCCGCTGTGGCGGACTCCATGAACATGGACTAGCTTCGACGGCACTCGTGCTCTGTGCTGTTACGTGTGCTCGTGACACCCTTGTCCTTTGAGGGACAAATGTGTGTGTCGAAAATTCATTAATTTTCACTTGTTGCACAAAACAGGAATTGCACAAGGCTGAAGCATAAAATTGTTGCAGTTTTTGCTGACGAGTGAAATGAGAACTTTGTCAAACGTGACGCAGAAGAGTGGTTCGTGCACAATAAGGCCGTCACGAGAGCTGTTTGACGCTCATAAAAGGATCTGACGAAGTCGTCGGACAAAGAAAAATTCTAAATAAACTGCTAAGATCCTGAGAAAAAGTTAGGTCAGCTTTGCTTTTATTCATACCTGCGGCGTTCGCATTGAATCATTTGTCTGTGCATGCCGAAGTTTAGGGACGTCACTTGACTAGTACTCCGTAGCCATGTTTTGTGTGTCCCTCAATGAACGTGGGTTCTAATGTGGAACTGACATGATGCAAACCAATTTTGACATGATGGGGGATCACAACAATCTGCAATGCCTGATAAAACAACTATTCTCGCATAAATAATTAAATTATAATTTTCGTAATTGCCAAGAGAAGGTTTTTATGGAAGAAATTTTTGATTTTCCGCTGGAAAAGTCGAGAAATTGAAAAAGTCAAGAAAAACTGAAATTACACTAATTACAAGCATTACGATCAATTGCAAAATTAAATGCGAATTATATATATTAATAAATATAAGTTGAATAGTTATATATAAAAAATTAGTGGGAGTGTAAAAAGTGAGGTTTGGGTCTATTCGTGCGTTCTGCTAAGAGATGGCGTAACTTGTATTATTCCATTGGAACATGCGTTGGAAAGCTACTGTCATTGTAAGTCATTTCAGCATATGTCATTCATTTGAAGCGTGAACTACATTAATTTTTTTTTTCACTCAAATATGTCGAATTTTGTGCCTGAAAAAGTGTTTTTGTGGGGAGTTATTCTTCATTACTTTAATATGCGCGAATGTTATGCTCTGTATTTGGTGGGATCAGAAGGGTGTGCTGTATTATGAGCTGCTAAAACCGGGTGAAACCATCAATGGACAGCGCTACCGAACACAATTAATCCGTTTGAAGAGAGCAGTAGCCGAAAAATGCCCGGAATATGCGACCAGACATGAGAAAATAATTTTCCAACATGACAATGCTCGGCCCCACGTTGCTATTCCGGTTAAGAACTAATTGGAAAACAGTGGATGGGAAGTTTTACCCCACCCGCCTTATAGCACAGACCTTGCCCCTTCTGACTACCATTTGTTCCGGTCGATGCAGAACGCCCTCACGGAAATACGGTTCACATCAGAACAGAATATCAAAAATTGGCTTGGCTGCCAATCCGGCGCAGTTCTTTTGTGATGGGATCCACAAATTGCCAGAAAGATGGGAAAAGTCGTAGCTTCAGATGGGCAATACTTTGAATTATTCAAAATACTATTGTACATGTTTTTATTAAATGAACGTTCAAATTTTGGAAAAAAAAACTGCGCGAATTAAAGCATGTTCCCAATGATTAGCGAGAAAAGCCGTTGTTGTTTTAAGGGGAGAGTTATTTGCTTGACAATGCCTCCTATTAGGCGATCAGCCTTAGACGACGTGCAATAATTAGTCAGAATGTCCGTGATAATCGAACGCAAGAGGAACGCGCCCATATTGCACTCACAATTCGAGAACATTTTACTAGAAAAATACTAGTCGTAAACTTCATTTCATTTCATTTCATTTGTTGGTATTTATCTCTGTACGCTTTTGATAAAGTCCATGCCTCCGCGCCATATAGCAGGACTGGGACGATTAAAGTCTTGTAAAGCGTTAGCTTGGTTGTTCGAGACAGGGCTTTCTTTACCAATTGCTTCTTAGCCCAAAGAAGCAGCGATTGGCAAGAGTTATTCTTCATTTGATTTCAGCGCTGGTGTCGTTGTCTGAATTGATAGCGGTGCCTAGGTAGACAAAGTTTTTGACTACCTCAAAGTTATATCTGTCTGCTGTGACGTTCTGACCGAGACGTCGGTGTTGGGTGTCCTTTCTCGTTGACAGCATATACTTGGTCTTACCCTCGTTTACCGCTAAACCCATCTTCGCGGCCTCCGTTGCAATACCCACAAAAGCGCCATTGACATCACGCTGTGTTCTTCCGATAATGTCAATATCGTCGGCATATGCGAGTAGTTGGACGGACTTCTGAAAGATTGTTCCTCTGGTGTTGGCGTTCGAGTTTTGAACAATTCTTTCAAGAACGATGTTGAAAAAGTCGCATGACAGCGCGTCGCCTTGTCTGAATCCTTTTTTGACATCAAAGGTCTCGGTTAGGTCTTTACAGACCTTGATGGAGCAGCGTGCATTCTCCATCGTCATCCTACACAAACGGACGAGTTTGGTAGGGATGCCAAAACTAGACATTGCTCTGTATAGCTCGTCTCTATAGATGCTATCATACGCGGCCTTAAAATCGATGAAAAGGTGGTGGGTATCGATTTGTTGCTCCTGGGTTTTCTCCAAAATCTGCCGCAGTGTGAATATATCGAATTATTGCGACTATTAATTTCAGTTTCAATTCAAATTCAATTCAGTATAGAGCGTAAATTTTGCAATTAAATAAAAATACAAATGCATAGAAAAAAGGTAAAAATATAAAAAATAAAATAAAAATATTGTAGGACTTATTTTAGTTCGATGAGAAAAAGGAGAAACAAGCGGTAAAAAATTGTCTGTACTCGGCCTACGGTGGCGGTGGTTCCAGAGATGAACAGCATGAATAAAGAAGTGCCTGCGTGCCTGCGTGTTGACTATGAATTGAGGGTCTTAAGGTAAGACGTTGTTCCGTAACCATGTCTGCGAAGATTAAAAACGTACCGTGCAGCCGCGTTGATTGCTTTTGCAACTTTTGCGAAGAAGAATAATCACAGTCAGCGAACAACTCTGATCCATATGTCAAGATTGGCACTATGAGTGGTTTGATAAGTTTTAATTTAACGTTGATAGGGAGAATATATTTGCTGATTGACAAGCCTCTTAGGGATGTATATATCTTGGACACTACGCTATCAATGCGGTTAGTCCATGTCAGTTTACTATTGTACATTATTCCACGGGTTTTTACCCGTGTAAAATATTCAATTGCGGTCGAGTAAAGTTCAATTGGCGGTAAATTGGATAGGGAAGGCGGTTGTTTCGCGACCGGGATGGATTTGGTTTTGTCTGGATTGAGCATTAGGCCATTTTTTGTAGCGATAGAGCCTAAATCATTGTTTATTTTAGCAACAGAGTCTTCAACCATACCAAGAGGGAAACTTAAGTAGATTTGAAAATCGTCTGCATAGATATGGAACTCACAGTGGGACAGAACCAAAAAGGCTCATTGATAAACATTGAAATAAATAACGGACCGAGAATTGAACCTTGAGGAACACCACAGCTTACGTCACAAAAAGATTACAGAAGTTGAATTGGGTTGACAGTTTATGACAGAGTATCCTTGGGTCAACGAAGTCAAATGCTTTCGAAAAGTCAAGTAAGGTTAATATGGTCGTTTTGTCTTCGTCAGTAGCTCTTCTTATGTCGTCCGTTACCTTTAACAAGGCACAGCTATGTCCTTTACGAAAACCTGACTGCAATGGGTTTAATAGATTGTGTCGCTCAATGAAATCTTTGATATCTCGGCTCAAACAGTTTTGATAAAAACGGAAGATTAGCAACAAATCTGTATTCAGGTGGATTAGTTTTCTTGGGAATTGGGATTATCTTTGCTTTTTTTTTTACAGTGTAGGGTGGTAAATGCAGACTTGAATGGCCCTGCTTTCGAATACGATTCCACAATCGCCTGCAAAGATATTGGTTGAGTTAATATAGGTTGTCAGTCGTATGCAAGCATTGAAGTATTTCAATGGAACGAGCCAAGAATAACGACGTAGATTCTTTGAATTTCATTATTCAAAGTCAAATCACCGTAGAATTGCATTCGTACAAATCCGTTAATAGGGTGACCGACGAGAATGAAGCGACCAACTATCCGACGGACTTTTTGAATTCGATTAATGAGCATGAACTTCGCCGCATAATTTACAGCTGAAGGCGGGATCGATCATAAACATGTTGCGGCAACTGAATCATCCGAAATTTTGCGACGATAACGGTAAACTGATGAACAAGGTGGCAAAATCCAAAGGAAAGGATGTCCTTATTCCCGAATTCCGATTATTCCAACTGATCTTCTATTCCAATTCAGGCGGATTCAGATGATAATTGACGTGATGATTGACAATTCGTAATTTTGTCGAAATGCTTGTCATATCTAGCGTATCAACATTCATGCGTTCTGCATCACATTGTGACGACCATGCCAGTAAACGAAGAGTAGTTGCCACTTACAATCATAACCATAATCCGGCAACCAAATGACATTCTGTTAACTGAACGACACTTATTACTGCGACAACGAATGAAAATGTAACGTGACGACTGCCATGCGTTAAAGCTGGAAAAACAATTTTATCATCTTCACGATGACGCATGGTATTGATGTCTCAACCGGCGCTCCTTCCTTATCCTTTGTTATGTCAATGACCCTTAAAGTGGATGAACTTGAAAACTGAAGACATTCCTTAGTTTGGCGAATAAAGCGTGACGCAACTTGTTTGATAACAATCGTGACTGAAATATAATGCGATTCTCATTTACGACAAGCAAAAAATAGGCGCGTAAACATTACGAACCGTAAAGGTGGATGGAATAATTCATAAAACAACTAGGGTTATGATTGAATCAATTTGAAGACATTGCCAAGGCATGTCAAGGGTTAAACGAATCTGAGGAGTCGAATAGATTGAGTTTACTTGATGAGTGGTACTTCTACAATCTCGGACTTTTGACTGCTGTGAAACAATTTTGTGATGATTTCGTGACAGGCTAAGGGAACTATTTGTGTACGTAGTTAATTTTATTTGATTTTATGTGAAATATTTGCATTTTTTTGGTAAAATGAATTTTAAACCATCTTATTTGCCTTTCGTTGTGATTTTTACAAGTGAAGGAACTGCGATTTCACATAACATTCTCGTAACCTCGCCAAAGCGAGTACTAAAGCCTATCAACGCCCGACCGCCATTTGGCCATTTGGCCATTAAGTTTGTTTTATGAATTCTAGTAAGTTACCTAAAGAAGGAGCATGAGAAGCGCGTGATCTGTGGAATAGAGGGATATTATTGCAGGAATGATGTAAGGACGCTTTACCAAAGGGTAAAGTTAGCCAGTCAAGGTTATAAAGCCCGAACCGAAGCTAGTATAGATGAGCAGTCGACGCTGAGGTTATGGAGGAACCATTTCTTCCTGCAGACTGTATAACGGCGACGAGGAACCAAATACCGCTGTCAGGCAGATCGAACCATTCAACCCGAATGAAAGGGACGATGTGGAGATCAACAATTCCATCCACCCGACGTGGATGAAGTGAGGACAGCCATATCTAAACTGAAATTAAACAAGGTTATTGGAGCTGACGGTCTACCGGACGAGCATTTCAAAGAGCTTGGTAAGGAGCATGCACCAACTCATCTATAAAATATGGTCGGAGGAAAACATGCCCGATGAATGGAACCTCGGCATTGTTTGCCAAACCCACAAAAAATTCGACCCTTTGAATTGCGTGAACACAGGCATAAGTCTTCTGAACTTCTTCTAATGGCGTTCGTCAATAACCTGGTTGGTCCATGCCAGTGTGGCCTTAGGCCGGGAAAATCCACCATCGATCAAATATTCACACTGCGGATAATTTTGTAAAAAAAAAAAACAGGAATAACAGATCAATACCCATCACATTTTCATCGATTTCAAGGCCACGTATGACAGCATTTATAGAGACAAGCTGTACAGAGCAATGTCTAGTTCATCCCTAAAGAACTTGTAAGTTTGCATAAGATGAGGATGGAGAATGCACGCTGCTCCGTCAAGGTCGGTAAAGACTTAACGGAGATCTTTGATGTCAAAAAAGGATTCAGACAAGGCTGGGCGCTGTCAGTCAACTTCTTCGACGTCAACCTTGAAAGAATTGTTCAAAACTCGCACGCCAACACCGGGGGAACCGACGATATTGATTTTATCAGAAGAACTCAGCGTGATGTCAGAGAGGACGGAGGTCGCGAAAATGGGTCTGACGGTAAATTATGGCAAGACTAAGTATATGCTGTCACCGAGAAAGGACTCCCAACACCGACGTCTCGGACACAACGTCGCAGTAGACAATTATAACCTTGAGATAGTCAAAGATTTAGTCTACCTAGAAACCGCTATAAATTCAGACAACAACACCAGCGCTGAAATCAACAGAACAACTCTTGCCAAGTGCTGCTTCTTGGGGCCAAGAAAGCAATTGATAAACAAATTCCTCTCTCGAACAAAGTGACCCTCTTTAAGGCCTTAATCGTCCCTGCTCTGCTATATTTGCCCAGAGGCATGGACTTTGTCAAAAGCGGGCGAAGGTGCTCGTGGTTGCTTTGGGAGGAAAATTTGTCAGGTGATTTTCGGTCCCGTCTGGATCGATGGTGAGTGGAGGAGGAGATATAACGACGAACTATACGAGCGAAGATCCAACGATTGAGATGGCTAGATCATGTGGAGCAGATGGAAACCAATGCTCCGGCCCGTAAAGTCTTCGAATCCACTCCAGAGGGACGGTGCAGCGACTCAGGTGACACACGCAAGTGGAAAGGAACCCCACCGACGGAACCAGCTAGCTAAAGGTCGCGCTGGTTGGAGACGCTTGCTGGTTGAGGCCCAGGTCCACCCCGGACTGTCATCCGATCTTGCTTTGATTCCCTTATGTTTATGAATTACTTGTGACTCAAATTCTGCGTTGAGACCAAAATAAAAATGCCTCCACTTTAGCGTTTGTGACTCAAGACATGAAGAGGAATTCGAGACCATACACACCTTGGGGCCTACTTGCTATAAGCATTGCCACAAGCTGCAACTGGCCCCCGGAATAGGAGTGAGTAAATCTGCGTGGTATCACAATGAGCCTAAGAGTGACTGCCTGCCAGTTCAACCTAACCTTACCTAGTATTGATTAACGACGGAAATGGACCAACGATGTAAAGTTACCAGCCGATCCAGACCAGCCTTCTTCTTCTACAGTCCGGGTGGAGATGGTCCTCAGCCAACACGCCTCTACAGATGGCACAATCTTTAACCAGCTGCCTCCAATTTCGCACGCCAAGTTGGTTGAGATCCTTCTGTTTCGTGGACGTCCTCTGCGTCCCTTAAGCAGTGTTGTCAATGCACTCAATACATCCGAAGACGCCTGGCTAGACTCAAGTCGCTGTACAATTCGTGGTTGAATCTTCTCCAAATGCCATCAACGCAAGCAGGACCCATGATTGAACGGGGATGATCAGCTTAGTCCTTCGAGAGTGAATTGCCGCTCCAGCATGCTAGTTATTCTGCGTTTAATCTCGGCACTGGTGGTAATCGCACTGTTTACATGGAAGCCGAGTTAGACTCTGTTGATGGTGTGGCCAAGTCGTCGATAATGTGTGTCCATCCGTAAAAACAGCATGTGCTTCGTTCAGCCCTCACCAGGGTATCAGCTGTAGGGTATATCAAATTTAAGATCACTTCAAACACGTCTGATAGAGTGGTCCCTTGTGACTTCTGTTTTTAAAGCCTTTTCAGATGGAACTTTTCTCAAGAGAGTAGCTTATGCCGTCAAACAGAATGAGTTGCACAACGACAACAATTTTTACATATCCCACCAACAATTTGATTATTTCCATTGAACTCTGCTTCCAGCTGGGTCTTTTATCGGAGCTAAGTCCTATTTGGCGTTAATAGAGAGCTTGCAGGTTTGTTGGGGTGGTCATAAGCGTGGTTTCTTGAGCACGACACGCTTGAATTGTCAAAGTTTTTCGTGGTGGATATTGAATCTGGACACATAGCAAGTCCAAGTCCAAGTCCAAGTCCAAGTCCAAGTCCAAGTCCAAGTCCAAGTCCAAGTCCAAGTCCAAGTCCAAGTCCAAGTCCAAGTCCAAGTCCAAGTCCAAGTCCAAGTCTAAGTCTAAGTCCAAGTCCAAGTCCAAGTCCAAGTCCAAGTCCAAGTCCAAGTCCAAGTCCAAGTCCAAGTCCAAGTCCAAGTCCAAGTCCAAGTCCAAGTCCAAGTCCAAGTCCAAGTCCAAGTCCAAGTCCAAGTCCAAGTCCAAGTCCAAGTCCAAGTCCAAGTCCAAGTCCAAGTCCAAGTCCAAGTCCAAGTCCAAGTCCAAGTCCAAGTCCAAGTCCAAGTCCAAGTCCAAGTCCAAGTCCAAGTCCAAGTCCAAGTCCAAGTCCAAGTCCAAGTCCAAGTCCAAGTCCAAGTCCAAGTCCAAGTCCAAGTCCAAGTCCAAGTCCAAGTCCAAGTCCAAGTCCAAGTCCAAGTCCAAGTCCAAGTCCAAGTCCAGGTCCAAGTCCAAGTCCAAGTCCAAGTCCAAGTCCAAGTCCAAGTCCAAGTCCAAGTCCAAGTCCAAGTCCAAGTCCAAGTCCAAGTCCAAGTCCAAGTCCAAGTCCAAGTCCAAGTCCAAGTCCAAGTCCAAGGAATCAACGCGCATACGTCACCAGACCAAATTATTTACGATACGCCTGAAGGCACTAAAGACAGTTTCAACATTCCCTTAAACTACATTTGCAACTGCTTTCCATTTTATAGGCCGATAGCAGGTCACCGAAATCAGTGCGATGTCAAAGAAATTTCCATCAATTGCCTCGAACTGGAACTAGACAAGATTCTGACGCAATTCTGTCTTACTGGCGCGCTTCCGATCAAGCGGTAAAGAATTAAAATGCAAACGGCATGATGATCTGCCATTCTGTAAATGCACACGTAACTAATCCTGTGCACGTGGGAAAATGCCCTTAAAAGTATGTACGTCCTCCTCGGCATGGAAAATGTACGGAAAGACGACAGACATAGAGCTGCACACCGCACTCCATGTAAATGCAGCTTACTTTAGGATGTCACCTGGCAGCCAGCAGAACGAAATGCAGTGATTTCCAACTTCATTGGAACTCCTGATGTCGATAGTTTCAGTTGGGCGCAACTGAATTCCCCCCCTTGGCTTGTTAGCCACCTCCTGGGATCCTCGAAACACACATTGCCTGTCATTCGAGACCTGTAAACTGAATAATCTCCAACGCGACTCCTCATCCAGCACCTGCATTGTATCACATCACAGTGTGATGCTTGAACGCACATTTATTCAAATTCCTCTGGCTCTTAGTCCTTCACCGCTCTCATCCGTCCACTCATCGACTGCTGACGGCTATAAACTGCATTTTATTTTACATACTTTGCTCGCTTGGAATACGAAACCGCCCACTCTCCGCGCGACAAGACCGCTCGGAAATTGAAGTTGAATCGAGGACAACCAACACCAAATGAAAGACATTTTCCCAACAACAGCCGCAATAAATAATAAATGTTTTCTTGTCATTTCAATTAGTTACACACACACCCACACACACGAGTAGATGCTTAGTTGGTCTTTTAGGTTTCGTGCTCATTGGGCTTGATGCTGGCGGTTGTGTCGTCCGCTAGAAAATGAAAACATTACTCATTGTTTTCTGACGGATGTCATCTGCTTTCAAACAAAGGAAGTTTTAGACGTCTGTTTTGATTTCCTTCTCCTCTCGTGAGGACACCTACATGTGGGCCTCGGTTGGAGGAGTGAGGACGCTCCCACAGCCAGGAGAGCCCACACAGCAACATGGTGGCAGAGTGACAAGTAGAAAAAGTTTTCACATTACTGCGTCGTCCTTGAATTGGATTTTTCCATCGAACTTATAAAGCTAGAAAACGGGCAATTTTTTGTTTCTGTTTTTGCTCTCGTTGGTGCCGTATTGATTCTCTTTGAGTTCCTCCCTCGCGAACTGTACCACGGTGTGGGTGTGATGTGCGGCTATGAAAAGACATCCTTGGCGGCGGACAGGAGCGCATTTGATGTTTGCGAATCGGGAGAGAGGCGATAAAATGAATGGGCGTTGGATGTGGGCAAGGGATAGGTCGACTATTAACGATTTATGACCACTAAGGATTGGTGTTGAAGTTTGATGGTACTGTTAAATTGGAGCACTGAAGGGGGCCCACGGAACGAGCATCGTTCCTCGGGCTGGACGCGTTTTGACTCCAAAACACGTATACGTTACACCTTTTCCAACTCATAAACCGAGATCGAGGAATCCTCTCGGACTCCGTCACAAACGCGCTACTTTCAATCAATACTTCGTACAGAATCCACGAAGGTGCTGAGGTCATCTCGGATCCGCCAATAGACCTCTGAAAGGCTTATAACGACTGAGTGATGAATGTTTTTAGAAATAATGATTTCCCGATTGACCACTGTGAAGAGAAGCAAAGTGTAGTCACGGAATACCTGCAAACTATATCAAGTGGGTCATAAGTGGGTATTTAAGTTGAAGCTACAGTCATGCCATTGTGTTGGAATAACACATCATTCCTCGGTTTCGCTGGCAGTGTTTCAAGCAGTCGGTCCAATGGTGGATGAATCAATACGTTCGTTGTTACGGCGACAATAGCGACTCAAATGTTGCCATCGAGCTTGTCAGAAATGGTTAGCTTGTTACTGTAGTCCATGCATGTACCTAGGAAAAATAATCGAGTGGTGTCAAGTCCGATGGTCGACGCGGACAAGTGAGAACGCTCGCCGTGAGATGGCCCAGTCACCAAATGCCTCCTTTACTATACGAGCATTGCGCCGCTTTATGGCATGTAACGCAGTCGTGTATCGCCGTCATGTATCCACAGATTGGATACATCCTTGTTGTCAAGCTCTGGCCACAGAGGGTCGGTTAACATCACTCTATACCTGAGACCATTGACGACAGCAGTGCCTGCTTCCTCATTTGAAAAGAAATAGGGTCCGATGGAGCCAACGCATCAAGCGTTCAATCTTTATGAATACCTTGACGCTCGGCGGACCTCGTGTGGATTGTATTCAATTCAATAATGGCAATCAATTGGCTTGGGGCTGGACCATAAATAGGACTCGTCCGAGAAAAAATGAACTTTGGTCAAAATCCAGACCTCCCGCCAATATTTCCTTGTCTGTGGGCGCCCGCCTCTAACTCAGCAAGTCGGCGCTGAATTAAGAGGAATGTCTTCTTCGATAATGGCCGCAACGGTGACTTTCTCCATATCTGTCCAGTTGGTGGCTTAAGGTCAAACGGCACTCAGACTCACACTTTTCACCGGTGCGACGAATTGCCTGAAGATCCTCATCCTGAAGACAAGATGAGGACAGACCGCAAAATTTCGATAAATTTTTGTAATAATTTCCGCACGTTCGGCAAGCGTGATGATGAAGTGGAAACAACTTGTGGCGATTCAATAAGCACAAGCCTCATCTGCGAACAGAGCCACGACAAAAGTCACCACACAGATAAGGCAGTTTTCACCAGACATCTGTCATTTCTTGGAAAAGACTTCGTTTCCGGGATCATCGCTTTCTCTCCTCTTTTTTAGATCTCGACAGCAATAGAGTAGCATTTAAGCTAAAAATTAAAACGCGTCTACAACCTTTTAACACAGTTAACCAGCGTTGGAAGATAACAATTAAAAAAAACTATCATTGCACTCTGAACACCCTTTACTGTCGGGGAGAATGTTTTCACGTGTCGTTATCCGTGCCTTTTTCGAGGGAAACCTTGTAGCCCGGATATAGTTTGTCAGCTGCAACTTAGCCTTCATAAACTAGTGTCAGTACGATCAGAATAGGATAATCTGGCAAGAAACCAGGCCGTAATTAAATACGGATCGACACACACTCGCTTTCGCTGCATGAATGGCGAAAGCACAACCCCACTGAAAGTCTAAGTTCCCGCTCTGGTCAACAGCGGAGAAAAAGTTGGGTGCTATCTCCGCACATTTTAAATCCATCGATCGTGGTGCGACCTTTTGTAAATATTTCCCTCCAACTGTAGTCACAAGTCCATGCATTTTGGACACACACGTTACCTTGCTTCCAAGTGCGGACTTAGCCTGTTCTCGTAAGCCCCGCCCAATTACAAGAAGATGACTGCGTGTATTTGCCCAATTCGAACATTATGCTCCCACTCCACTCGGTTCATTCAGTTAGTCTAATTTTGTGAATTGTCAATTTCAGGTATGAAGACGAATCATCCTCGCCCGCCCTGCGTTCGCCGAAGTTCGCTCTCAGCCCACCGAACATCTACTACAAGGGCTGGTGGACGTATCCCTATTTGTCGTGCAACCTCGGCAAATGGATTCTGTCCTACAGCATCGCCATACCACCGGTCGGTCGGCACGGCCTGAAGGGCTTCATCAGCATCGACATCGATGTGACCAGCCTGCGCGTGAATCAGTGCGAAGCGCCTGTCTATCGGTTCAACTACCAGCAGATCCAATCGCGCCGCCTGCACTTGGTGGACACCCAAATGACCGAGTCCATCAATGACATTCAGGCGTTCCATTCATCACATAAATGCCACCGCGACACTATGGAGGTAAGTTTCAGCACCCAGTCACGCGGGGAGGTCCCTTCTAACAACCGCTCTCTCACCCCCATGCGAACAGTGTGAGTACCGCATTCCCGTTGAATCGCCGACAATAACCAATAAAATCATTGCCACCCCGAATGGCTGGACACGTGGCTCCTATCAGTGCCTCTGCAGACGTGGCTTCTACTCCGTTCGCCACCCGGACGGCTTCAATGGCACGGTCATGGAGATCGCCTGGCAGGAGCAGCGGGACAACGTGAGCAACTATTATACCGACATTTTCGTGTGCCAGCAATGTGCCCCCGGTTGCGGCTTCTGTCTCGGCCCAGAGCCGTGCTTGGCCACCTACAACTGGCCGTTTAGGTAAGTCGCACAACAATCGACTGCTGATTTTGAGGCGAAAGTGATGTGATTTCTTTGCGACCCTCCTTCACAGGATATCTCTGCTGGTCGTGTCGGTGGGTTGTGCTGTGTCAACATTCGTCCTGGCCGGCTATCTGTTCCATCACAGGAAGGTGAAAGTTTTCAAAGTTGCCAGCCCCATATTTCTGCTCATAACGTTGATTGGATGCGCCATTATGTACATGGAGGTGAGTACTTTTAGTTTAATTGAATATTCACTGCATGATGGAGTGTGTGTGCGTTCCTGATGGAGGGCTCGACGTGAGGCGACAAGTGGAGTGGAATCCATGAAATTGAGTGCTAACTTTTGATGTTGATCTTATTAAACTTTAAATCGGCTTTGTGCCGATTTAGAGTGAAAGTTTCTGCATGATAAGATAGCATGCGGCGTGCTCTGAGCGGTTTGTGATTGAGGAACGGAGACGGGGGTTCACACGTTGATTGCTGCGTGAATGTGGGACAAGTGTTGAGGACAGTCTTTGAGTGCGGTGTGCTTGGACATGACTTTCGGCGAAGACTCCTTGACTGCAATAGGAAAATTCACTTTCAGACATTGCATGACTCATTTCACACCGCGTCTTTGTGTCTAGAACCATGAGTTTGTTTTGAACAGGATTTCCATTTGGAGGGTTTCTCGATATTCGATGTGGCTGTGGTGAAAAGTGTCATTGTCAGATGCTGATGATTACGTCGAAGGCAGTTGACTTTTCGATTGATTATCGAGAACCCACGTGTTCACATAACTTGTGTCACACGGCACCATTTAAACCGTGCCGTCTAAATAGCCATGTTATTTGTCAAAATTTGCTTGAACGAGGATTCTACTCTAAAGTAAATTTGTCTTTGATAACTGTTGACTATCGCGTTCAGGTCAAGGTCCCCAACCCAACCACTGACAACAGTTCAATGGTCCCACAATCACAGGTCACTACCTCGTGGCTCACCACGCTCGAAAACTTGTCTTGGAGTCATCAGTTGGGATCCTTGCCACCTTTCCAGTCCTAAAATATGTTTAATGTGTGGTACTTTTTACCTCGATATGACTGCAGTCGTTAGTACCGAGTTCGAGTCCGAGTCCAAGTCTGCTGGACAAACAATATGGTCGTAGACATACGGACAGCTGGTCAGAGATACCGCTTGTTGCTTAAGCCCCTTATCCTCCCCGGACTTAAGCACCACAAAATTTGACAGCGTGGACTATTTTCATTTCCCTGAACAATGGCGAACATAAACATCAACCGGCCTTTATAAGGTCACGGAGATTGTGGACAAATTGGTACCTTCATGGACACAGAGGGTGCATTTGATAACCACCTACCACTAGCCAAAGCACTTAGTAGAAAAGAGGTGAACCCTATGCTCAAAGAAAGGCATATAGCTGCCAAACTGGGTTCATCAGAGATAGGTATCAAAACTATTAGCTGTTGTCCGCAGGAGGTGTCCGCAGGGGTGTCCCTATAGATTGACGTAATCTCTGAAGTAAAGCCGTGGAGTAATAGACCTTCGCAAGAGCGATAAGAAACGGACAACAAAGAAAAATGGAAAAAAGAAAAAACATGAAAACCCTCTTTTGTTCGAATTCTATTTTATTGACGATGTGAATTGATGGGAATGAATGCATCATCAGGGTCATTGCCTCCAGGAAATCTCTGCTCCGTGCTTTTTTTTTTGTCTATTGCTAGTCCAGCTACATAACTTCTTGCCACACTGCACCTCCCGGTTACCTTGACCATCACTGCATGCCCGTATACATCAAAATTCAATGCGTGTGTGCAAAAAAACGTCGCAGAGTGGGAGGAGCCAAAGACATTCATGCACACATCAAGACTTCTGTGCTGTCTGGGTCCATTGACTTTTCCAATTTTCTTGGATGAATGCATGTTGCGTGCAACGACATGGAACTGGTGCGATGAAGAAGGACTCTCCATAAATCCCAGCAAGCTAACATCATTCGATCCACAAAAAGAGGAACAAATAAACTTCAAGAGCTTCCCTAAAGGAAGAGGCAAAATTTTTGGGAATACCACTCGACCAGAAACTCTCTTGGAAGGACGAACAGCCTCGCATATAAACAGCTCGTTGGCAAGACATGGTGTTTGAACGCAAAAATGAGCTCTGGATCTACAACGCGATACTAAAACGGATCATACTCTATGGGGCTGCGGTATGGCGGAAGATATGTGAACAATAAGCGCCATAAACTAACTTGACTAAATACAAAGGCTAGCATGCATCTGTGTAACCGACGCAGTAAAAACGACGCCGACCGCAGGTGTGGAAGCAATATTTAGCAAGCCACAACTGCATACTGCCTTACTTGCTGAACCCGCAAAACAAACCTCGATTTTACAAGAAGGAACATCTTGTAGGACATCTAGAAATTTTTAAAAACAGTTGACAACATTTGGGATTTGGCTCGAGTAAGTGATCTGATGCCTCCTTTAAACACAGGAATGGCCCTACTTGGTTGAAGGATCGAGCCCAAAAATGGTGTATTTAAGGACCGAAACCTAGAAACAAGAACTAGACAAGAAGGGGGCAAAACAGATTGCCCCAACTACAGGGGCACATCTCTTTTAAGTCTCCCGGGAAAGTCTACGCTAAGGTGTTTGAAGCGCGTTCTAGAGCTATGGTCGAGCCCAGGATGGGGGATGAACAGTGCGGCTTTCGTCCCGGTAGAAGTCGAACCGAGCAGCTTTTCACACTAAGAATGGTACTTGAGAAGGCTTGGGAGTATGCCAAGCGCATCTACAGCTCGAGGTAAACTCTGGAGTGGTCTGCAGGAGTGTGCGATTGATTTTCCTCTTCTGAGCGCCATTCGGTCTCCACACCTTTCACCGTGGGCGTTGGACTTCGCCAAGGCTGCGTCTTGTCACTTCTCCTTTTCATCGTTCATCTGGACCGGATGTTGCAGCGCAGCCGAGGCGAGGAATGTTTCACATTGTGAGAGTTGTGGATAAGTCATCTTCTTTTTGCCGATGACTTAGTTATCCTCACATCTTCCCAGACGGAACTCAAGCGCGCACTCGATAGGTTTGTGCTGACGTTGGAACGAAGGTCAACGTGGACAAATCGGAGTTTATGGTCATCTGCAGAACACCTGTCCAATGCTCTCTTCATGTCAGTGGAGTCCCATTGAAGCAGGTGGAGAAGTGTAAGCATTTCGGGGTTTTTTGGAAGGAGTAATGCAGAGCTTTCCTGTAGGATTGGTCAAACTGGGTCAATTTTAAAACAGCTTGGTTGATCTGTAATCAGGAAGGCCGACCTTGGCGTCAAAGCCGAGTTAGCGGTTTTCAACTCAGTATTTGTTCCAACACTCATGAAATTTGGGTAATGACCGAAGGAATAAGATCGGGAGTACAAGCTTCAGAGATGAGATTTCTCCGTGCTGTTGGGGGAATTACTCGCCGGAATAGGGTGAGAAACACGGCAGTGCGCGAGCAACTCAACATTGAGGAGCTGCTTCTTCGAACGGAGAGGGCTATGCTTCGGTGGTTTGGCCACATGACACGAATATCCCCTTCATCACGACTTCCGAGGCGGGTAGTAGGTGCAGGGTGGTCTTGGGGGCACCAGACCAGATATGAGCACTTTACTCAAGCTTGGGGCGAATGCCTGAGAGACTGAAATATTTCCTACATCGATTAAGGAAACCTAAACATTTCGCAGCATTTTGGCGACCTCTAATATGTGATCGGTCCAACTCGGTGTTGTGTCGATACACATACCAAGGGCGGAAGGCCTTCCGGTTTCACCGACACAGGCGCCATTCGTGGATAATGGCTGGTTACCAACGGTTCGCTTGAGTGACAGCAGACGGCCTTGAATTTTTTTATATTAATCGATCGGAATTCAATGTGCTTAGCATGTGCTGCCGTTCCAATTCTACGGCCGAAGGAGGGGTTCGTGAGTCTGTGGACGAATATGAAAAGCTGAGGGCACTGTCATCAGCGAAGCAATGGATTGAATTGGAAGTCGCAGACACGAGATCATTTATAAAAATGAGAAAGAGTGTCGGAGACATAACGGACCCTTGGGGAACACCAGCATTTATTCGATGAATGTCAGACTTGAACTCATCCAAAACAACGGTGAGGCTGCGGCTCATATAATATTGCGTAGCGTCAAAGCAAATGGATGACACAACGAATGCTTCAACGTACAGCTGATTCCATTTTTAGCAGTCTCTAGTTTCAACTGAAAATTCAAGTCACTTGATTATTAAGCGCAAGTTGAGCATTTTGTTATTAATACTCAAGTTTCAAATATTTATTTATATTTTTTTTAACTTTTTGACAACGTGACGTTGAGCAAGTATGTAAGTTAACATAGCGCAGCATTTCCGCTCGCAATTCAACAACTCGAGCGAGGTCAGTTCATCGCTTCGAGTTCAACGCCTCGATCACCTCGATCGCTTAGCTCAACGGAAGCAACCAGGATCCCGATTGAGCATACTCGCGACGATCAGTGTCGTATGCTTAGCATAAAGGTATTTGGAAGTTAGAGTGGAATAAGCAGAATGAAAACAGAGCGGTTCATTTAAAAAACCTGGGGCGCCAGCGTTGGTCTAAGTGTCACCTGCCATAAGACCACGCGTATTTTACGTATCTGTCAAAGTATAGTTGCCGCTGACGCAAGTAAAGCATTCCATGTGCCGGAGCCTGTAGTTTCTGATCATAGGCACGCGTTTTCGACCAAAGAACTTGATGCCAAATTCTGTCAGGCGCCTTAGACATGTCAAGGGCACTTGCTTTTGCCTGTATTTGGAAAAGCTTGATTCCACTTTTCGGTGAGTTAAGCTTTCAAATCACCGGTACACCTGTTTCTGCGGAAATAGTACTGCTGGCTAATAGCAAGCTTTCGCGGTTCTAAACATTCCCTATGCCTTAAGTCTTTGCGGTGGGTGACCATGATTCGCCCTTTTTATGGACGTACTTATAAAGAGGCTTTGGCAGTTCAAAACATTTCCTAAGCTGACCTTCGGTACCCGGTGGGTGCGAAGATTCGCCCTTTTTAGGGACGTGCTGGACAAATGCTGTTTCCCATCTGCTCCGAAAGTGACCTAAAGACTGAGACAGATGAGAGAGCTTACGCAGTGGTTTTTCCAGCGCAGAAAAACACCTCTTCAGAAGTACAGGGAGGCTACCATCCATCAAGTGGACTACCCTTTGTCCCATGGTCTTCCCAGTGAAACCACACACTTAATATGTATTCTCTATATTCCTAGCCTTTCATGCTAAGACCAAGTGAAAATAAAATGAACACCTCCAGACTGACACCAACAGAGGCTTAAGACCTTAAACCTTAAACCCAGTTGGAGTAGGAACTGCCCGGCATTCTCAGCAATTGAATATTTGAACTACTTCTTGCTGGATTAAGTTAAGCTCTAGCCTAAGGAAAATCGAAAGGACTTTGGTTGTGACCAGATTACCGCAGTATCCTAGAGGCAATGATTCTGTGCCGACGATACGCCAGACTTGTGAATACCCGAAAAGCAGTACGGATTACCCCGGCATCCTATACCCCTCCATTGCAGTACACATTTAAGAAACCCCCCTTTTCCAGCCACACACTTTCAGACCTTCCTTCAGAGGGTAATGATCCTGAAGCGTAATACGATAAAACAACAATATCAATTATGCACCCCACCCCACATCCCCCTGGATGATCAAATTGAATGACCTCCATCACCTGTAGCCCACATACAAGACCAAGACACTCTCGCCATAAATACTCCGTCAAAAGTACCCACCAAGAGATAATTCCAGTCTCCCACCAGCAGTTTTATTATTCATAACCACACCATGCCAAATGTCAAGGTGTACCCACAAGCGCAATGACTTCGTCGAAATTAGTTATTCACCACACAGGTAGCACACAAAGAGACTGTAAACCGGTGCAGAAGAACAAGGCGCACGAACTGTGGCAGCACACAGCGTCACAGGATTGGAGTGAGTATGGTCGTCAACTAGCACTGCTGTCACCCGGCTCGGTACAGACCCTTTTCTACATTGCTGCCCAAAAAGACATGGCCTGTGGTCCTGCAGCATTGTTGTGCTACAAACAGAAGACTCCACGAACACATTCTTCAATTCTGACGAACCATGACGACGTCAAAACGATCCAGCTCCAGCCGATTATAAGCTGCTTCCAAAATTAACACCGCTTCTGCCGCAGGCCGGGGAGAGGTTCGCAGCAAGGAACGAATTCACTTTCATCCAGCCATCCAGACACCACACATACACAGTCGTCGGCTGTCGACAACAGAGCGAATTAATAATTTACATCTGAATTGGGTTAAGTTTCCTGCCAGCTATTGCACTCTCTGCCGGCAAACAGAAGACATTACAACACACCGCCTGAGCACACACCGAGAGACTGAGGAAGGACCTCGTGGCAATTTGTCAAATTAACACCACGTTCGAGGTTTGCACGAAACCGGATCATTTACGTGAATAATGAGCCAGATGCATGTGTGCGGGGGGGATTTATTTTTAAATCAGCTCCAGTCTGCCCGCATGCCGCCGCCGCTCGAACAAAGGGCCACTTGGGGGATGGAGGAAAGCAAAAATAGGCAAACTTGGTCTGGATTGTGCTTTAACCTTGCAAGTGACAGTGCAAGTTGTGTGTCAATTAGGGGTGGGCTTGAGCCCTTGGGACCACACACCAACAGCAGTCCCATGAAAGTGTAATCACATAAATAATAAATTTTACTGTTAGACCAATGGGACTGGCTGGCTGGGCTGGGAAAGAAGGATACACATATGCTCACCGGCAGTGAGTTGACAATTAACTGTGTTTCAGAAAGAGAGAGCGAGAGGCAGGAACTAGGAGCAGCTTGCTCAGCTCAGCCCGAGGCAGGATGGAGTTAGTGCGTAATTACGGAAGGATTGAGTCTAGAAATTGGAATTATGATCCCACATTACCCGGGGGGATGTGTTCTAATTGGAGATGCTACTCGGATTTTGTGCTGAGTGAGGTTTTTTTTTTCGATTGTCTGCAGAGGTAATGAGAGCGTTGGAAAGGGTTGCTTCTGGTTCTAGATCTAAATGAGGAAGGAACTGTTTTTTTTTTTTTTTCTGGTGAAGTGCTGAAGGAGCATCCTGGATGATGCGATGCATATTTGCAAAATGAGACCTCATAGGTGTGATTTTAAGGGGGTGACGCTTAGGAAGTGCAAACATTGCGGAACTCTTGTTGATTATTAGGGCTTAACAGCCGCTGCTACAGGAACATGCCATCCACTTGCTGGCCCTGGAGATTCCTTACAGAGTCGGTCAATTGAACACTCGACCTATGGAAAGGCTTTTCAGCTAATTGCAGTTATCTTTACTTGGCAACGAGGATTGCAATACGTGAGCTTGTCGAAGTAACTGAAGGAAGGACGACAAGAAGGCTCTTCTCCGATCCCTTGAGGGATGTATTTTTAAATTTATATACTCGTACTAATGAGACATCTTCAAGACCTGAAGCGTTTTTTCACTGCTGTTACAGTGTGCATGCAGCAGAAGGGGATTCCTGTGCATGATTGAAAACATGTTTCAGACCCGCCGTCACAAACAAGTGTATAACCAGTTCAGTAAAATTACTGCAAAGGGGTTAATAGAGGAATCCCACAGGGTGGTGTACTCTCTACTCTTCTGTGGAAAATTTCTGTAAATATTAGAAGAAGCTGGCTTTTGTCTACATGACGCACAGTGTTGCCACCCATAGAAAAAAACAAAAAAAGTATTTCTGTGATTGTAAAACAGAAATGAATGACAGCGATACCCAACTGACAGTTATTCATGGATGTTTGACGTTCTCTGATTGGTCAATTTGACTTTAGAAAACAATATAAAAAATGGTTGTCAAACATTTTAAGGAGCAAGAGAGGTAGAAGTTGGGCATCTCTCTCATACTTCATTTCTGATTTAAAACTCGGAAAAGTTATATTTTTATACAGTGAAACCTCTTCAATTCAGAAAACTTCGTTCGGGTGAAGCCCGACCGGCTGCCGAGTGGGACGCGCCTGTAACCAGAAGCTCGCATACTCGCATCGCTCGGCTCCAAATGGGGCCAGGTCTAAATGGTGGCAGCCGCCGCTTTTCTTTTTTTTTTTGCAATAACCGCCGCGTTTTGGATGCACACTGGGTGACACACAGGGTAATTGCGAAGCCGGTGAGAGCAGAGCACTTCTCTCCCAACGGCTAAAAGCCCAAACCCGACGCATGGGGCAGGCACCATCTGCTTTCAGGGGAAACATTTCACAGTTTTGCGCAGTTATTAATTTTATTCTTTTGCACATTACTTGGTGGAGGTGTCTACAGAGTCACAGCTGCTGTCGCGCATCCAAATGGCATTTTGTAGTTTTGATACCTATCCGCCAGTAGGCAGCTGTAGTCACAAGTTCGTCTCAACTTCGGCTCTTCAAACAAAGCTGATCCTCATTTGAAATTAAACAAACCTCAATGTCCTCGTTCTTACACACATATCTTGGTTTAACACACTGCTCTCTACACAATGCTTTGAACACGTATCAAGTCATTTTCATCAGAGTGCTGGGATAATGCAACGTCAAGGGAAATTAACGAGAAGAGATGCGCAGGCAAGAGCAACTCTCAGCTGTGATTCACAAAGTCTAAGACACAATGCAGTCTTCCAGTTCATCATCCATCACATTATGATAATAATACAGGATGCTTGCAAAAAAACAATCGATTGTAGGATAAATTAAAGACAACCCTGTCTGCGACGACAGCGCCATCTGACTGTTGATAACCGAACAACTTACGACAAGAACTTGACAATCCTCTGACCTCGAGACCGGGCTTTCATTTTTGCTGTAGCCATGGAGAAGTAAGGACTTAATCCCGGACAACGCTACCTCAACGCGTTAAATCTGCTAAATGAGCAGAACTTTCCAACGACGTCGAACAACGAGCTGCATGGACTCTACCAGAGCAGCAATAGCAATCACCATCGAGGCTAAGTCGGCTAACACATCACCACCTCATCCCAAAAGGACCACCATGGACACACGGACTTGAACAACCCGATGTAAGCACCAGCCATCGTAGTACATTAAAAAAAAAACAGGGTTACCACGACTACCGAGAGTTAAATTGTGAATCACTATCGGGGTAAACACGTGTAATGTTGCCTTCTAAGGCTGCAACTGATGTTGGCTTATCCAAGTAGACGAGTGCCCAGGCGGCCAATTCGCCAGTCCAAAACGAGAGATAGATTGCTCACTGATCTCGTTGCTCTCGCCGTGGCTTAGTGGGTTGGGGCGTCCACTCCTACGCCCGGTTTCAATCCCCGACTTGGCACCATCTCTTTCAAGGAATATTCCTGTCTTAAGGCTTCTCAAACGTAGTGCAAACGTTTGGTTTCAGACGCAGGTTTCATCCCAAAGCACTCACAGCTCGAGTGGTTGCTGCCGAAGCTAGGCCCAGATCCACCTCGGACTCTCGCGCCACTCCTAATAATTATAATAATATGAGTGGCGCTACAGCCCGCAGAGGCCCAGCTTCTCCGAACGTCTTCTCTAATGTGTGGAAAGGGACCTGCAGTTTTATACCGATTCCGAACGGCCAATATAATATGGGTGGCGCTACAGCCCGCAGAGGGCCAGGGCCAAGCTTCTCAGCAAGGCTTCTCTCACGAATGGAAAGGCAGTTTATTCTGACTGCGAACGGCTAAGTTTGAAAAGCTTTTTCTAGACAGTTTAATGAACACGATGATGAAGTGTTTAGACGCTTGACTATGGAAAAAAGTGAATGGAAAAAAAAGTTATTGGACATTGTTAGTGACTCTTGCCACCCATACTGTTCTTATTTTTATGGCCTTGCTGGACTCATCCATCGATTCGCGTGCTGTGTGGTGTATAGTGCAGTCTGTCTGGAACTACATGGCGACCGGGATAAGCTCGTGCATTTATGAACGTTAACTGCTGCCACCCACTAACTTTTTTGCTGGAAACACGTGCCAATGATCCCGTCTGAGCACGAGCCAGTAGTAGCTTGGATGATAGAGGAACAAAAAGTTCAAATTAGGAACAGCAAGGTTAGAAAGCTCCGAAAGCAAGAGTCATGTAACAGCATATACAGTGGTGGACAAAACTAATGCATGACATATCCTCACAAAAAAAAAACTAGAGGACATTGAAAAAGAACTGTGATAATTTAAAACTTATATTTTAAAACTTTTTTGACGTCTTTTCCGATGTGAGGATATTTCGTGCTTTAATTTTGACCACCACTGTGCATGACTCACGTTCCTCATCGTTCTGCATAAAAGATGGAAGCAATCACCAAGCTGCCGAGTGAAGTTTATAGCTGCTTTTTTCTTTTCAGATAGCTCTTGCTGACACTATCAACCGATATGATAGGTTGCTCAAATCTAACCGAGAGTTGTTGTTTGTCGAATTCATTGCCCACTAGTCCAACATTGTGGAGTCTACATTTCCTCATCTTGCTCGAGTGGCACCAAAGTAGATATATGCTTCTAAGACTCAACCAGCAATCCTCACTAGGGTGGCCATGAGTCCTCTTTTTGGAGGACATGTCCTTTTTTTGATACCGGCGCGGAACGTCTTTCGTTTTAAGAAATTGTCCTCTCTTTTCCCCCGTAACAAGTAATTGTAAGAAAAATGAGTTGAAAAGAAAAACAGATCCAATACAAATCTGATAGAAAACAGAATGAAAGAAGTCTTATTTTTTTGACTCCCATGTATCCACCCTCTGCACTGCTGTTTTTGCGCATGGACCTAGTTTTTGTTTTCATTTTGTCCTCCAAAGTCCGGGGTCTTAAGACTTTTTCTTGTTCTAGGCGAGCTTAGACAGTCATGGTAACCCTAAGCCTCACCAACACGATCTTTTGCTGATTGTTTCCACTTGCACACGCCATTTAAACTGGGATGATTTCCCGTATGTGTGCGGGAGACTTAATTAAGGCACACATGAACTTAGTTGCAAGTAAAACTTAGGCCAAGGACTTTATCTGCCAACTACCAACTCCCTCCTGACTCCAAAGAACTAGCGAAAGATCGGACTTCAAAAGGGCTTCATCTACAAAAGGATCGCCGAAGTAAAGCAACCAGGCTTGAAATCCAAGCTAGTCGATTGTCTCCCACAGATTCTAGCTCATCAGGAGTTATGCCCAAGCGGAACCAGAAGTGTTTTGGACCACTTATTCTTGGTTTGCGATGAATCGCATTCAAGACACCCCTCGGACGTTCTGATGAAGGGGACAGTCGTGACACACGACCAAGCCATCGAAGCATAGATCAAGAATTCGGATGACTGTGGATCGGTTTTGGCATACAAGCCTTCTCGGGTCCCATTCTTATGCCGGCACGAAAGCCCCTTCCTGGACTCGGGCATCCACCAGATCAACTGATCCATACAGTCCACCGACGCAATCCATGGTGACGTAAAGCACACGAACAAATTGTCTGCAGCCGAAGAATCGTCGGCTCCGAGCCTGCAACAGTTGTCGCCCGCTCTTAAAGTTACGCACAGAAGGCTGGAAGCACTTCAACCAAACTTGATGTGTGTGGAACTGGAGGCACCTGGCCAGCTGTCGCGTTACCTTGGGAGACATGGTCCTTAGGCAAATGTCGAGCGTATATGATGAGGAGCCGTAGTTCAACAACGCTGGGAAGCCAGAAAGTTCATATTTCAAAATCGATTAAGTCGACCAGTCAAGCGGCGTCCTGCTCGTTTGAATTCGGCCTTAAATAATTTAAATCAAAAGATCGCGCTTGCTGGTGATGCACAATAGGTGGGGTTCAGGTCGCCAGCGAACTGTAGCGTTTCTCATTTCATGCAGAGGCCATGCCGATTCTTGAGCAGCCCACAAATGTAGAAGCAATTTGTTCAAACACAAATTAGAAGCCGCATGTCGTCTGACATTCAAATGGTAGCTTCGCTGTATATTGATCCTTGCAATTTCTCAACACCCCCCAGCTCAACTCTAAGGAATGGGTATCCCCTCTTTATAGCCCACCGTTTGCGATGATTGTCACTTGTCAGCCCGCATGCTCATAAGAAAATGTATTCAAAGCAACATTGAAAGTAAATATTTGTCCTCCTCTTCCCCCCACAGATGGCCGCGATATTCCCTATTCTCGACACATACTGGTGCATAGCCACGAAATGGACTCGCCACATGGGCTTTTGTATAACTTACACCTCGCTCCTTATGAAAACCTGGAGGTAAGTACGAAACACGACCACCCTTGAGTGTAGTTCCTCCTCGGTGTCCTTAAAGTTAGTTCATGCTTGACTCAGTTTTTCTTCATTTCCATTTCATTAGAGTGTCCTTGACGTATCGAGTGAAGTCGGCCCATAAAGTGAAACTAACCGACCAGCAGCTCCTCCAGTGGATGGTGCCCATACTTCTGGTGATGCTTATTTATCTGGGAACTTGGACCATTTCAGCGACTCCATTTGCGGAAAACGTAAGTATGCTCCTCGTATTTTTATGGCTTCCTCTTCTCGAACAACTATCGCCACGCCACCGCCAAGGGATCTCCCTTGCCAACCACATAAAAGTCGAACTGACAGCAAAGTCATACAGCATTGGTTGCACAAGTTGCCTTCGACAACGGACCTGCGGAAGCGAAGCCGCTGTTTCTACACCGATATGACAGGACGCAATCAACTCACAGACACGTGGACTCGTCCGCAGTGGACGGAAGCAATTTTCGTGAATCCACTCCGGAGTGAAGGGTGGAGCTCACGTGGATGTGTAATATTCAAATGGGGGCGAGGCAGAATAAATTAGTGGAGGAGCCTGAGTGATTAGTCCCGAAATGAGGGGATGCCATCGAGGACGACTGTTGAAGTCATTAACATGTTTTGACTTTCGTTCCTGCCATGTTGCTTGCTCTCGACGTGATTTATTCGTGCGGCACTTGTAGTCTGGCGGTGGTGGTGACACCGAGAGGGCTGCGGAAGTGAATTGATGTCTTGCGTCGGAATGATTTACTGTCCAATGTTCCGTGAGGAATTGATTAGGTTCTGAGCTATAAGCTAGGGGAGGCCGGTACGGGGCACTCACATGGTGTTGATGGTGTTATTACTATTAGTTCATTAGTGGTTCGTATCTAAATGAAGGGATGCATAGCAATCAGGGGGTGGCAATTATGGTATCATTTGTGGGGATTGTTCTCTTCAATGTTGCTCATGGGCTGTTAATCGAAACTGGTTTATTCAGCACCTGATGTCCTGAAAAGAGAGCAGATCGGAACACGGGACGTTGATGGTGATGGCAACAAAATGCACTATAAACTGCTGATCATTAAGGCAGACACTGTGCAAGATAAGACTGCATGTGGGAAACTGCCTACTTCACGTGATTGATTCTCTTGGACCTCGAAATAATTTTTCAAATTCGAAGTTGCACATGTATGGAAGACAGGAGACAATTGGCGGTCACTCAAGGGGCATTAGGAACATGGTTTAACAGATCTTACAGACAGCGTTATGTCCACTAGCATCTTATTCTCGTACATATTCTTGAACCAAGTTGTTCATGGCCTAGCCACTTTATGCGCTGGACTCGTAAATGCTGGTCTCGACCCATGCCATTGCAGAGTCCGTTCAGTTCGTGTTTGACTCGTCTTCGGTGGATGCCCTCTACGAGAACAAGACCCAGGCAAACAGCTTCCTCATCCGGCGTCTTAACCTACGTGTAAAAAACCGACAATGGTGGAAAAGCAAACATTCTCCATCGTCACCCTGCGCGACCTTGAGAGGAATGTCAAAACTAGACATGGCGGTGTATGCCTCGTTTCTATGGCCGCAGTCACATGCACACAGTCTCAAAAGTGAGCAAACAGCAAAAAGGAGCCTGCGTTACCAACAAAAAATAATGTCCAACGGGACTCCAAGAAAAAAATCTTAAATGCTGTTTTCTAAAGCACCTAGTAATGAAAATTAACTCTTCTAACGCGAGGCTTATTAAAAACAAAAAAATTGTTATTTCTAGTTGCACAACCGTCCACTTTATTTTACGATAAAGA
The DNA here is from genome assembly GCA_905231855.2 of Eristalis tenax. Classification (NCBI taxonomy): domain Eukaryota; kingdom Metazoa; phylum Arthropoda; class Insecta; order Diptera; family Syrphidae; genus Eristalis; species Eristalis tenax. The sequence continues at coordinate 59,949,616 of HG993125.1, read as the reverse complement.
ACTCCTTGTAAAAATGATACAATAATTTATAGGCAAATTGATGTCGGCAAATTGTTGACTCGGCGTTTCTGCAGGTGCTGCGGATGCTATTGGAGTGGGGTGCTTCTAGGAAGCTGATCTGCGGATTGGATGGAGTGCGTTTTTGGAATGTGAGCAGCGGATGCTGTTCTTTGGCTTCTGGGAATTGCTTCGGGGATCTGCTTGGAGTTCATCATTTGGATTGTTTATCCTAGTGCTTGCAGAATGTTGACATTTGTGAAGTTAAGAATAAATTGATCGAAAGCATCCAGCGTATGTGTCGCTGATAATACGGATTCAGGGTATTCGTTGTTAAATTGTACATAAAGCAACAAAAATGTGAAAAATCCTACCACCAGTAAGCATACAACTTGCCCTAAGTGTGCATAGGAATTTCAAATTTTGGACAGTAAAATCAGTTGAGCTGCAGCTCTGTGAATTGTATTGAAAAATTGTCGTGAGAAAATCTTGTACGCATTTGATGCGTCGTGTAAGTTACGGAATGTCAGTGAGAAACTGCACGGCAGAAAAGACGATAGTTGTGTAAGACGACTGACGACATAGGGAAGCAGGGTGAATAGCACGCACAGCACGAGTGATTGCTGAGAAGCTAGGCCCTAGCCCTCTACGTGTTGTATTGCGGCTACCGCACGAATAGCGCCATCCATAATATTGGGTCCATAACTTAATTCGGGCGGTTTTTTTTTTTTTTCAAAATTTCCATCTGAAGCTATGACCTTTTCCCATCTTTCTGGCAATTTGTGGATCCCATCCCAAAATAACTGCGCCGGTTGGCAGCCAAGCCAATTTTTGATATTCTGCTCTGATGTGAACCGTATTACAGTGAGGGCGTTCTGCATCGACCGGAACAAATGGTAGTCAGAAGGGACACGGTCTGGGCTGTAAGGCGGGTGGGGTAAAACTTCCCATCCACTGTTTTCCAAATAGTTCTTAATCAGAATAGCAACGTGGGGCCGAGCGTTGTCATGATGGAAAATCATTGCCTCGTGTCTGTTCGCATATTTCGGGGGTTTTTCGGCTACTCAAACGAATAAATTGTGTTCGGCAGCGCTGATGGTCTCACCCAGCTTTAGCAGCTCATAATATAGCACACCCTTCTGATCCCACCAAATACAGAGCATTACCTTGGCGCCATGGATATTCAGCTTTGCCGTTGATTTTGCTGGTTGCCTGGTTGGCCAAGCCAAAATCACCACTTTTAAATCGTGCAAACCACTTTGGAGCTTTCGCTCAGCTAGCGCATGTTCACCATAAACATCCACCAAAATACGATGATTTTCGGCAGCAGTTTTCTTCATATTAAAGTAATGAAGAAGAACTCCCCGTAAAAACACTTTTTCAGGCACAAAGTTCGGCATATTTGAGTGAAAAAAATGATTGTTGTGTACTCTTCCAATGAATGACATATACTGAAATGACGTACAATGACAGTAGCTTTCCAATGCATGTTCCAATGGAATAGTACAAGTTACGCCATCTCTTAGCAAACCGCATAAATTAAGTTATATAGCTTGAGGGGCTTACATAAAGAGTTCTAATCTCTCTCTTTCTTTCTTTCTCTCTCTCTCTATCTCCCTCTTCTATCTTAAGAGCAATCTGTCCCAAGAGCGTTTGCACGGAAAGCTTTTCTTTACATTTTTGGTTTCTAACCGTCCGTGGCCATGGTTTTTGAGATTCAGTAGAAACCGGTTATAACGACCGCTCATGGGAGACGAATTTCCCGTCGTTGCAAGCCGATGTCTCTGTACATGAATGAAAAGGCCGGTATTCATTATTGAACGGGAAACCAAACTTTAGCTTTTAATTTCGTCGCTATAACCGAAATGTCGTTACAACCGAGGTCACTATAAGCGAATTCTCCTGTACCATTATATTATTTAAGAAATTTTTTCTTTGAAGTCCCGTTTGAATTAAATTCTGTGAACACATAACACCAATACGCTGTCTTCACACTTTTGCGACAGACTGTACAGTCTTGACTCGCAATTCGTGGGTCTGTTCCATTCGCCACTGGCCAGAAATAATTCTGTTGAGGACCTATCCGATTGTGGATAAATGGCAATGATACCGGCGAGTACTTATACACTCTTGTATAAGGTCTTGGGTCGATTCCCGATACGAACAGTCTTTGCAACCCTGGGCTCTACCTCGCTCGATTCAGCAACAATGATAATACCATCTGACCAGTTCTGGAAGAGTTTTGTCAAACCTCAACAGGCTGTAAAAGCCAAGCTCAGATCCACCACGGACTGCATCGCCGCTGTTACAAACTTACACAATGAACTCACACTCTTGCTGACAGCTCCACACTAAGGATGCTCTCAATGACAGGAATTGACACTTGACGTTAGTTGTAATAAATCATCGGGGGTTTCAATAACAATGCTCGCTTTGACTCATAGCATAATGACTGAACAATAGGACTGAGTAAAGTCCACTTCTGTTCGGATGTGTATCTTGTTTCGATGTTTACGCCCAAAATCCACTCCTCGGAGGAGTTAACCGAAAGCAGAGCAAAGTTGAATAATTCATTGATTTTTGTCCTTTTTTTTTGCGAAAGATAGACAGTAAAAATAATCGTATCAAAAAACGCGTTCTATTTCCGAACAAAGCGACATTTCACACCCCATCAAAGCTGTCCATACCAGAAGTAATTTTCACTTTTTAGCGGTCGTTGTATTCGCAGTAGACAGTACTGGCTGACTACCGTCCATCGCAGGCGACTGATTATATGGTGATTGAAAGCGAGATGAATTTAATTGATGAACTCAGTGTCAATTAACGTTCGAAATTTTACGATCATTATTTGAATAGGCCGACGCGCCTCGGCGTCCACCCTGCAAGACAGTGGATGGGAGTGAAAGTGAATCTCCACCCAGCGTGGTCTGGTGGGTAATGCCAAGTGGAAATGATTGCCAGAATGGAAGCAGATGATGCGTGAAATACTCGATTTTTGTGTATTTTAATCAAAGCGCAGTGATTGTGATTTTCCACCAAGGAGGCTGTGTTGTTTTCCAAGTCAACTCAATTTTGTGATTCTAAAAGTAAATTTAAATAAAACGCAGTCATTATTTCGATTTCGATCAAATGTTTGTTTCAATCTATGGCTTTGATCTTGCCATTTTAAAGGGAATATAAAACCATTCAAATATCGTCCGCGGGAGTTCTTACAGACCTCGATTCTGAGACGGCAATTTTCGAAGACTTTTCGGCACATATCCGGCAATAAACTGGTCGTAAACTAAGGAATATTCGTTTACACAGCAGGAAGTTTGGAATGTGTACAGAAACAAGAACTAAAAATACAAGATGGAATCCAATAGCGACAATTCACACAGCCATCGTTGCCAATCAGCCTTGCCGTTTGACAATTTTTTAGTGAAGTGTTTTCCTAAACTGAACTTATGTAAAACGATTAATTACGCACAAAAATGTATTTGCATACATATCTCTTTATTGTAATATTACAAGGCACATATCACCGCATTTTTAAAATAACTTAAGTTCAGGACTGCTAATTATCACATAAAAATAATTAATAGAGAGTTTTATGCTGGAAACAGATGTGCAGGGTTTCTCATGCAGCGAAATTAGAATTTATGGTGTGACTCGGGTTAGAAAACCGAGTTAACCCGGGTTACACCTAAACCGGGTCAAACCGAGTAACACTTATTTCAAACCGAATTGGCAAAACCGATGAAACGAACCGAATGCATAAAAAACTGTAGACGGTACAACCCGGAACATATGACGCCGAACCGAAACCAACCCCAAATTGAATTAGAGATTAAAAAACGATTTGGTTCGGGGCACCTGGCCTGTAGCCACCAGGTAGCAGGCTGCAGACTTTCGGTAGCTCTTGGCGTATTGTGTGTTTTGTATATATTCATAAATTCTCTCTTTTTGTGTGACGAATGAAACAAGCAAGGTGCGTCGAGGGATGCCAGTGCCATCTCCACCATTTCTGTAACTTTTCGTGTATTCAAGTCAAAGCAAGTAAGTTGTGCCACTTGCCAGTGCCACCTCCAGCATTTCGGTAAGTTCGCCTATTGTGTGTTTTCTATGCACACATAATATGTAAATGCGGCATGTGGCACTAGTAAGAGGAAACCGTCAACAAAACTTTTTTGCGACTTGCGAGTAGAAGAAAATACGAAGAGATAGAAAAATCGAGACAATATGCACATAAACAGCCGGTATTGGCTACCCCGTGCGCCAATCGCTTCCCTTGCCAACACGTCATCCATAGAACACCGAAACACAGCCGAAACTAAATAAAATTTGACAATAGAACTCGATTTGCCCCATTCCATAATCCATGTTTGTTGCTTTTAGTTCATCATCGAACAGAGTTCTTTAACCCGGGTTACAACTCGGTTTGCTTTTGGCACTATAAGAACTGATGTGCCAAAATGACATTAAATTCTGCGCTTGTGTCTCGTGTGCAGTGCTGCCAGCAGAAAGTCTGCACATCAGTTTCCAGCATTAGTCTAAGCTTTGTGGTGTCTTAATACAACATCTTTTAGCGGTCACAAGCATCAGTGAATTAACAGTGCGAATTTTCAACCGGTTTCGGTCTACACTCATGATCAATTTAGTTCAGAAGGCACAGAAAAGCTCCTATAAAGTCCTATATGAGGGTACATGACTTGCCACAAGGCACTCTTGAGGCAGAAGACCGAATGCCGGAAGATTTCAAGACTATCTTCTTTGAGTAGACAGTCGTCCAAAGCTTCGAAATTACCAAAAGTGCTCACACTCTACGATTGAAACAATTTGGTTTGACAGCGAAATGCCAAAAGTAACAGAGCTGTATTTATTTACTTTTTATTTTTTCCAAACAAAACAAAGAATGAAACAGAAATGAAGTGTAATAGAGACAGCCAACTTCTACCTCTCTTTCCACTCAATTTCTTGGCAACCATTTTTTATACCGTTTTCTCAAACCAAATAGACCAATCAGAGAACGGCATTCACGTTACCCTGTGAATAACCGTCAAAAATGCGTGAATAAGTGTCAACAAGTTTGGTCAATGGGCTAGGGGTCAATCAGCTGTGAAGTTAGTCATCTCTACAGTACTTCATTTCTAGAGTGAAAACAAAATCCGTCAGAAATCTGCTAGTTACAATTGCTGCTGAAATCTGCTTTTACAATTGAGATTACAACTAGACTTTCAAACTAAAGGGCAGGGTGTTGGCTCAACAATAGGGGTCCAACTGATGTACTTTGTTCAATTTAATGTTGTCGTTGTATTGGTTTTTTTTTTATGTCCTACAGTGGCTGGCGCTTACATCGGGTTGTTCAAGTCCATGTGTCCATGGTGGTCCTTTTGAGATGGGGTAGCCTGGATGGTGATTGCCACAGGTGCTCTGGTAGAATCCATGCAGCTCGTTGGTCGACTTCGTTGGAAAGTTCTGCTCGTTAGATTTAACGCCCTGAGGTAGCTTAGTCCAGTGATTGTGTTCCTCAGGTTCCCGATTTCCTCGTTAGGATGTTTGTTGATGTATTTTAGCTGCTTTTCTGAACAGTGTCACCATGTACTGTTGCAGGGGGATGATGCGTGCTTGGTCGTAAAGCCTATTGTTGCTGTGGTGCCTTTGACGGTCCCTGTCGAAGGTGATTCTGGTCATGCTGGTCTTAGAGATGGTGTGCCATATTGGGAAGCCGTGTTCGGCCGTTTCGCTGTTTTGATTTCGACCCTTTGCGCGGCTATCTGTGGGGACGTCGAGCTGACATTTGACGACTGTTGTTAAATGAAGTGCCAAGAGAATACAAATTTGTCAAAATGACACATATTTTTGGGTGACATTTTTGGGATCATTTCAGTTCTAGGACTTAGGTACATACACTTTATAAATTTAATTATCACTCATCTACTTGATCATGTGCGTCTAAATTGATTAAATTCAAGTCGATAAAATTGCTTGCCAATCGATGGATTTAGATCTTCTTCAACAATTTCAGAGCTTTCATTTCGATGATGGATGAGGCCAGTTCGACTTCAGTAACAGACCATGTCAGAGCCAGAGTCTGATTTGCCGACAGAATGCTCGGAAAAAAATTCCGTGAAACTTCCTTCCTGCAGAATCAGAATTCTCGTAGCAAGTTCTCGCAAGTTGCCGCGTTCAGGGTTTACTGGGCCCGGTGCACACATGCGTCATTTCAACGCGGGAGGCAGCCGCATCATCGCACGTCTGTGTGCGCCACTCAATTTACTTGTAAGCACCTGACTGACTGAATGACTATGCGTGCACCAGGCGGTTCATATTGTTGAATGACAAGCATTAAGCTGGACATATACGGCCTCGAATGACTGTTTAACTCTGGACCATGAATTGGATTACCCCATAATTGTCCCATTGACAAAATTAACCGCTTCATTATATTCATTTCGTTCAACTAAATTCATTTTTGCTTCTGTTTAACACGCTGTTAAACCGCTGACGTCTATAATCCAACTACCCAGGGCTACTCACTCGCCGTTGAGCATCATTCATTGCACGCTCCAGACGGTCCGCTCGCCTTCCAATTTCAGGCAACAATTAAGGCGTCCATTCAAAAAGCCCACCACCACCAGCAGTGATTAAAAACAGCTCCCAGCAATGAGCTTCCTAATTTCAATTCATCCCTAGCCATTTCATTCAGTTCTAGCCCGAAGAGAAATAAAAATTAGGTCACATCCAGCGGGGTGTGCCTGCTCACTTCACCTCACCCGAATCCAAACCCCAACTACCAAAACTAACACGATTTAATTAATTTTTTCTGGTTACAATTTGTTTTTTATTTTTTCAGATACGCGATCAGGATGGATTGAAATTCAAACAATGCTCGTACAATTGGTGGGACCACAGCTTGGCTATTGGCGAGGTACTCTTTTTGGCCTGGGGCGTCCGGGTATGTTACAATGTGCGGAATGCGGAATCGCTGTACAATGAAGCCCGACTAATATCGTACGCCATCTACAACATTGCCATTGTGAACATAACAATGGTTGCGTTCCAGTAAGTATCTCCCACCAGGCATGTATCTACGTGTTAATAAGTATACCCGCGCACGTACCGAGCGTGATGTACAGACACACCCATCCATCCTGGCGTCCCCTATCAGGTTTCCTATTCAATTTATGCTGCAGTCACAAAAAGTGATTAAAATGAAATTCTTCGTTGATTAAAATGCCTAAAATAACACACGGTAGGAGGAAGGTGATCGGTAGTAGGTGGCCTGGCCGAGTTGTCAGGGCCTGTGTCTGTGGGGGCTCAGGCGGACGAGCAATATTTACACTAGGCGACTACAGCCCGCGCGGCAGCGGCGTCTCTTGTGCGATTAAATTCACTTAATTCGTCCTTTTAATTGTGCAAATCAATTAGACTCGTTAATTGAAGACAGATTGCGTTGTGTTTTGTTTACGTAAATGGGTTTATCCACATCTCTTCTGTGTGCCATCGTGCGCAGACGAACATTGAGATTCTACGGAGAGAGGGGTCCTATCATGTGCTAGGGGTTTTGAAGTGTCTGCCTCTCCAGGGCGGTTTAGTGCGCAGTTATCACGTCATTGCTGGGTTTATTGCCTGTGAATTTCTAAGGTGAAGCTCTAGAGGTGTCGACAATGATGTAATTGATTGAGGGATGTCTGCGCAAACAGCCATCAAGGGCTCCGTGCGACACGTGGAACTATGTCATATTCTCGGAACTGAGATTGAGCAGTTCATGGGAATTGGTATTTCGAGGTGATAACCAGCCGCCTTGAGTGGCACGAGGGATGTGAAATGCAATGTAAGTGAGAGGCGTCATCGTTGAAGGTGAGAAGTGTAATGCCGTCGGTTAAATGTAATCCTTGACGATGTGAGGATTGGTTATGCTTCTCAGAAAATTTGATGTTGAATTAAGGAAATAATCGAAAAACTGGTTATATCCGGAGAACGCAGAATTTGTGCACCACAAGTCAGCGCGAATGCTTGACTTGTCAGTCAGCGAGAGCATGCATGCAGCTTTCAAAGCTTCGGGACGCGAGCTCAAAGGGAGAGAAAAAAATCATAAAAAGTTCCAAGGTCCATTGTCTGCCAAAGGCTTAGCTAAAATGTAAAGAGGGGTATACCCAAAGTTTGGGCAGATGTCTTTTGAACTGACAGATGACCCATGTCCCGAAGACGAGAGAACAATCTGAATGCATGCAACCGCACATTTCAAAGAAATTTTCCTTTTCGACACTCTTTTTTACTTCTTCTTCTTCTTAGGTCCGGAGTGGAGCTGGGCCTCAGTCAACATGCCTCTCTAGCGCCCGTTTCAGAATGCAGCGTTGGTGCCTCGACTACGTGGTGGTTACGATATTTCTTTGACGCATAAAAATGTCACAATAAATTTTTGTCAATTTTTTTTTTATATTTTATTTCAAACATTGTAAATTTCCGTGTAGCTTTCCCGTGTGTCAAAAAGGTGTCAAAAAGCACCTAAATGTTTTGTTTTTGGTGAGAGAGTGCTTCGCTTACGTTGCTCTCACCGATCAAATGTTTCTTATAAAAGTCAAATCCTTCACTGCGTCGTAAGGGCAAGGAACCATTGTATTGTATCAGTCATCAGCGCAGTATTGTGAAATGGGCATAACCGGCCAGATCTTTCGCTAGCTGTCTCCAGTTTCACGCCGACTGAGGTACCCCTTGACTTGTGTGCGCGTTACCTTGTACGTGGATTGCCTCTGTTGCGTTGTCCCACAGGCTCGGAATCGAAGATTCTTCGGGCCGGAGCTAATCTTACGCTCTTCATGGCCTACACTCCTCGAAACTCCTCGACACTCCTCTAAAATGTTGAAAAGAATAATGTTTTCAGTAGAGAGTCCTTTAAGTTCCTTTTCTAAGAAACCACAAGAACCACGAAATGAAATGCACGCTGACAGGCGCACATACGAATAAACCGTAGTTTTTTAAGGTAAACTAAATTGTTCACCCCACTAAGAAACACAGCAGATAATAACATATGTGTGATGAATGCACAAGCGTTTTAAGATCCAACAAAAGCAAACTTGTGCATAAGTACACATGCCGCATAAGTTTGTTATACATTCGTTAAATCGAGCATTGAAGCAACATGTTTCGCATCATTCGTACTATAATCTCATTCGTTATATTGGAAATTCGTTGAATCGAACATTCATTAAACTGGACGCCCGCACTGGACTCTTGAATATGGAACGACGGTTGTTTCGTGTGCCTCTGTGTGCCTGACCATGTGAACTCAATAAGAATTCAGTGCAATTCGGTAAGGTTATTGCCAGACCTGCTGAAAATATTATCACACATGATACCTTAAAATAACGCAAAGAAAAATGAGGAAAGTTCGAATTAAGATTGCTTGTGATTATTATTCCACCACACAGGAAACATGGCTGCCTAATTTAGGCGTTGTTATGGAGATTTCTAGAGTGCAAGCCAGAAATGAAGTATGATAGAGATGTCCAAGTTCTACCTCTCTTGCCCCTTAAAATGTTTGACAACCATTTTTTATATCGATTTCTAAAGCCAAATTGACCAATAAGAGAACGGCATCTACGTTATTTCGTGAATAACTGTCAAAAATGCATGAATAACCGTCAACATTTTCATGATTATCCCCCAAATTCGTCGATGGACTAGGGGTCAATCAGCTGTGAAGTTGGGTATCTCTATCATACTTCATTTCTGGTCCAAACTGTATAGAATAACGATAACTGTTAAATTTAAAAAAAAAACTTTCATACATCAAATATCGAGGTTAACAAATGAAAATGTGACGACACTCGCAAAAATCTTTCGCAATAAAACCATTATTCCAAGTGAAGGTGGCTGCAGCCAGTTCAATTTCACCTTCTGACAGCTTGGCGTTCGCCACTAGGTGTCACTGGAGGGCCATACTGTGGTGCCAAATCTCAATCAGATGTCGAACAGCGAATATAGTCGGAAAAATGCAGTAAAATGAAAATCGATTTGGTGAACATTTTTCAATTTAAATACACACTTTCTGATTTCGCAGTTTTGAAGGATTTCTTAAGGATATTAGTGGAAGAAAATAATCAAGTTAATGGCACTACATGAGATCCCTGGGCGAGACTTTAAAGGCCCAAACCCGTACAATCCGTTGCATGCGTTGCGTTTTTAATCCACGTAATTGCGGGATTGCAAAGTGGTGCCCAATGAAATGTGTACGTACGTTGCGTCCGAAATCCATAGTCCAACATCACTTTTGCACAAATCTAAGAAATTCGAAAGTTCGAAGTTCCTGAAATTATTAGGAATTGTTCAGACAAATTTTTAAGCAAAATAAAGCGTAATCAACATAATCAGCGTCCGAATGAATTTCCATGGAAACATCTGTCAGCCGCACAAAAAGTTAAAAGTTGACCAATATTATCCAGCTCGATGTATTCCACTAGTGGGCCGCATTTGCTGCCTCTCTCCCTCTCATCAGGGCTTTTGAGTTGTCAATTTTGTGACATTACGCAACGCACACAATGGATTCTATGGGCTTGGGCATTAAGTCTTCAAACTGAAGCAGGATCCTTAAATCCATATTTTCTTTCTTACGCTCAAAGGTCCAGCTAATTATGACGAGACTCGTTAGCGAATGAATCTACTAATCTCACTAAATGCACCCGCAACGAGGAAATGGGCGATTGTGAAGAGAACAAGAATTGGTCCCCTGCGAGTGAACACATTGTGCTTTTGGTAACACTAAGCCAGACTTCTCGTTCTAATGTCCTAAACTTCATTAAACCTGAACACCAACGGCGAATTCAAAAGAAGACGTACAAATTGGCTGGCTTACTGTAGCGCCTGGTTCGCGGGTACTGCTCTCCTCCACAAGAGCTAGGCGCCGATGAAGTTCAAACCGCAAGCGATGAAAATTTCATTCAAATTGCTCGCTCCAGAGACCGACAAATTTCTTCATCGCCCGCTTTACGAACCTATCCATGCCACTGCTTAAGAGCCCAGTTTCCCAGTGGTTTAGTTCGCACAGCCTCACACTCCGTCCATACAGTGATACATCCTGTTTTTTCTGCCAGATTGCAACCTCTCCCCTTGTGGTTTCACTTATGTGGCCGGTGGTCGGTGGTGGCGGCAACGTGCCGTAAGAGCCTAAATCGACGAAATAAGACTCATAACTCCACTGAACTAAACATTCATTGTTATGACAGATAAAATTTATCGGAGCCCATCACCGGGAAAGGGACACTCTGCTGACACTGGCACGGTGACGAAATAACGAACAATCGGGCCGGCGACGAAGCCATTTGAGCAGAGATAAAGTGTTTCCAGGACAATGCCTCGCATGAAATTAAGCTCTACACTCGCAGCAAATGGGGCTGCTTGGCGAAACGAGAGGGGCAGTCTGGTTTTTATTTTACGATTTCAATGCCTTTACGCGGCCACTTTAAGGGATGAATGGCTGGCACCCTTTAAATTTCACAGCACTTCATGTTACGCCGGTCGCATGAGGCATCTCCGGTCCCCGTCAATATGGCTGGAGCAGCGAGGAAAGTTGAGAAACGTGTACGGCACCTGAAGTATTGTCATAGATTAAACTTGTAGCACTCGCCCCTGACACTGACACCCCTTACCCGTTCACAAGGATGTTGTACAACGATGTTGTGCTGTACGGCGAAGAGATATGACAATCTGTACGGGGGATGGGGCGTGTTTGTATCTTTTTTATATCGCATCGAAGTTGGATGCTCCCATAGACGGTGTGGAAGATGCCTAACGAGACATGGCAGCTTTGAAAAGCTGTGTTGAAGGAGAAGCCCCACGCGGGGTCTTGGGAAATGCGACACTCGTTGTCGCCGCTCGTCTTACTTCACGACAACAGGCACAGGCTCGCAAAATAATGGCTTTAATTAAATTTTCCGCGGATTTATGCTTTGGCCAGATTATATTCAGTGGAAGATGGAAATTTAGTGAACTCCTTTTATGGGATGCTTTAATTAAAGACGGATACACACAAGTTGGGTGTGCGTGTGCATGGAGACACGAGCAGAAATCAGAAATGTGCTTGGGGGAACAATTTGCAGCACGTCAGGAATGTTTAAGGCAGACTTTAAAGGCACCCATCTCGGGGGGCTGCTCTGGCGAAAATGGCAATTACTGCTAGACGGATGTTGACAGGCAGGCAGTTGTACGCCATTGTTCACGCAAATGTCTCTAGTCTGCATAAATCTGTAGGTCCCTTCCACTCGTGAAAACTCGACAGTAGCACGCACAACGCGAGTGCTTGCCCTGGACCGGTACGAGTTGTAGCGCCACCAATGTTATAGATTATATTAGAAGACTCTTCATAGACATCAATTCAGAGTCTTATTTGAAGAGAAATTAGCGAATGTTAGTGCCTGGCCACACTCTTTGTCAAACCAGGCCAACGACTGTTTACTGGGAGACCTGCACTTTCATTCCGTTCACGATGAAGAGCAGCCTGTGACTTGTCTGTTCGATCATTTCGAGCGCTCAAATTGTGCTACTTTTGCAAAAAGGAATGCATTGCCCCTCCTGGCACATGCCAATTCGTCAGTCGAAAAGACCGTGCCATGTGACACGCATAAAAGCAAATAAAAGCACTTTTTACTCTGAATGACAAATTGATTATCCGCCCATCAGGTCGCAGATGCTGCGCCCAGAATCATTTATTGAAAATTAATACCATTCGAACGTCCCAGCGGGGAATCACGAAATGAGTCAAAAGTTAAACTAACCGAAGTTTAAGGACCCTTCCCTTGGCGATACATCACCTTGGATAGGGCGGCAGTGAGTCTTCTTTACGCTCACTTACTCGCCCCTTTTAGGATTTTAGTTTTATCTCAAAGAAAGTATCTCTGCTCGGGGTGTCGCCCTCGGAAACATCTGAAGACCTGCCGCACGGGGATGCGGGCAAAATCCCACCCCCAGTGCAGATCGCAGCCTGACCTTAGCACATTCGGGAGGTAATAACAGAAACGACTGTTCATCATACCGACTTACCAATGATACAATTCACTCTGACACAAAGTACACACCCGACTGCGGGCGCCCGGTCCGGACCCTGCCCAGGAGACACCCAACATTTTCATTATTTCCAAATTCATTGTGGTTTTCCTTTCAACCCTGTGTCTCCCAGCAGAGCATGGTGCCGCTCCCTTTCCCTCCGAGAGATACTAATCTCTGCCCTGGTTGCCATTGCATTGTTGCTCGGCGAAAGGTATTGCCACAGAAAATCAATAAACAAGCATTCCTTACCCACGGGCTGGCTTACCATGTTTTATCATTTGTAACTGACTCAGCAGCAGCTTCTTATTGGTCCCCTACCCAGGCACCGCAGCGCACCGCATCCAGGGTCTTTGTGCCCGAAATAGTAATTTACGAAATTGACAATTGCTCACATTGAGATTGAGCGATTCGATATCGGAATTACATTTGGGGATGTGTCCTGCCTTGTGGCGGTCTGTGGAGGTCTGCTGAGCCGTGGGTCCGGCGCTAGTGGCTGGGTGAATGCGAATGCTAAACCTTGGGCTACATATTCCAAATTTTATCGCATGTGGATTGATAACGGAAATTTCGATGTCAATACGTGTTTGTTTGCCGCTCGAGGGATGTTCAGTATTGAGTTCTTCTCCCCATCCGCACCGCATCGTCAGCGTTGTTGGCGTTCGTCCTTGGCCTCGGCCTTTGGTGAATATATGAATATCGGCCGAGTGCTGTCGAATTTTGTCTGTCTGTTTCATGTGCTTGGAGTGGCGTTTGAGCGATGGCACGTGGGTTTGTACGTGCTTGCTGAATGGCTGTTCGAGTTAATTTGCGGATACATTTCTGTTATGAGTGTGTCGTTTAGCATAGTGGCAGCCACATGCGATCCTAATCACTGGAGTATGGGAATTCAGACATAGTGGGAGTGAGACACGTAGCTGGAGGACTTCAATTAAAACATGACGCAGTATACGCGTACACACAGTGTCGCTGCCAGAAGGTTAATTACTTGTGATGAACTGAGATTTTTGGATTGTGCCGCTGGTTGTTTGTTTGAAGCCCCAAAAAGCGGGTCTCACTTACGGACGGCACAAACTGAGTGAAAGGAGTTCAGAAACACCACCAATGTTGCTTCTTGCCTAAATTACTTAGCTGGCTTAGCTGCCTTCTCTGGACTGGATGGCGCAGTTGGTTAAGTGCCCGAGTGGGGTCCCCGATTCGAATCCCAGTGAAAGCAATGTTAATACCCTTTTATCTGGTTTTTAAGTCTGGTCCAGTCACCATTCGCCGTTGGGATCAAATTAACGGCACTATTACTGGAGTGGTAGTAGCCTGACTGTGGGTATCACAATGGACCCACATGGTCTAAATGGACTGGTGGATTCACTAGTAGCCCCCTTCCCTACCTAGCTGTATCTCTCTCTCTTTCTCTTGCCCTCCCTCTCTCTCTCTGTCAGACATGTGATGGCATTCGCCCTACATGACCTAGTCATCTTAAGCATTGGATCCGAAGACGCTTAACTAGGTGCTTGCCGCTGTACAGCCCAAACAGTTCGTGGTTGAATCTTCTCCACCAGACACCATCAACACAAACAGGACCAAAAATCGCATGCAGAACTCATCTCTGAAGCTTCTTCATTCGCTTACAATAGTGTCAATGCCTCTGCGTCGTAGAGCGGGACAGGCATGATTAGACGGGGAGGGTAGACTGTTATATTGCCCAAAGCAACACAAGCGATTGGCAAGAGTAATTCGGGGCTTGCCCTCGGTACTGGTGTTATTGTCCCTGTTTACCGAAGAGCCGAGGTAGACGAAGTCCTTGACTATCCCAATGCTTCTGCCCATTATGACGCTCTGTCCGAGACGGCGATGTTGTGCGTCCTTCCGTGATGACAGCATGTACTTTGTTGTGCCCTGATTTACTGCCAGACCCACTTTAGCCGCTTGCGCTTCCACTGCCAGTAGAGGAAATTTTGTATTCACACCAAATTGATTACTCCCGTCTCCAAACTTTTGGGCTAGAACGACATCTAGGTTCCGATATGCACGACACGCGATGTCTTATATGTACCCCCACCCTTAAGAATTTTCTTTAGAGCTGCTGACCATTGAATTTGGTCCAACACTTTAATCGGTTTTTATTAAATTAGGGCGTTCATTTAGTGCCACTTTTCTTGTCACTGTGCAATATCACTCTTTTATTGAACGACTCTTCAAATGTGAATGGAAGCTTGCCAAAATAGCTAAACAGAGTCAGCATTGGCCAGCTAAACCGCTCTTCATAAGCTCCAACTGGTTCTAACGGCTAGAGGAAAGTAATCCGCGTGGTACCACAATTTGCCTTCTTTGCCCTAAGAGTGACTGCCTTCTGCAGTCAGGCACTACAGCCTAACCTAACTTTGCACCATTCCATGAACTACATAACATCACAAAAAAAATTACAAGGACATCACCTATTCCTTTCGATGCTCCAAAAAACATGTCCTCGCTGCTGCAAAACATGACCAGATCCGCATGGTAACACACTGCGCCTACGCTGGCCTAAGAGTGACTGCCACCTTAACCTAGCTTAACCACTCTGTCCACTCTGTATGTGCTCTACAACCAACTGCATTCTCAGCCCAAAACAATTTAGCCGCAGCAATCAGACGTCTAGGAAATTTATTCTTGTCCTTCTTTCTTCGTGCTTATTTCTTCGGATGTGGAATGCATTACCCAGCCCTACTCCTTCTCCTCGTGGTTATGGCCAGACTTTCATAACCTTTGTGCATCACGTTCTTCTTGTCAACTTTATAAAAACAACTAGCCATGATTCAGACGTCTTCCCGAGGGCTGTAGTCTAGAGGTTTCCTTGCACAAAATTTTAAAATTCCCACCAGCTTTTTGGAAATTAGTTTTCAGGCGAAAAAACATGCCATCATGCTTGACTACCGGTGCAACCCGGTTTCGTCAGTGTTTTCCAGAATCAGATTATTCCGCAAAATCAGAATGAACTTAAGTCTACAAAAGAACACTGGACCAACAGCTGAACTGAAGCCTTAATCCCCCTCTCTGTCTCTCGCACTTACAAAGAGCGTCTTTGCCCTATTCCTCAGTTTAAGTTTTCTTTCTCCCAGTTGTTTTCCTCCATGAGCTCTTTTTTTGAGTCCAGTCGTACCGACCACTTCATCTTTATCGCCTCAGGCACAACCCGTTCCTAGGCATTTCCGCCCCTTCAGCAGCTGGTGCTTTGGTTAATCTATCACCACTCCTTGCTACCCACATTCACTGCATAAATCCTCAACAAACTACAAGCGGTGAGCTGCTTTGCATCGCAAGGAATTAACCGACCATCTAGAGACCATCCTTCAAATCTCGGTCTCGACACACATTTTCACTTAGACAGAAACAACACCCGTCACATCCCAGTTTAGACATCACGAGCATGTGCACAAGTGCATCCGCAAATTCAATCCCAAACGCGATTCTCCATCCTCAGTCTGAAGAAAATGGCATGTCGCTTATCTCTCACTCTTTTTGCTTGTCACAGTCTATTTATCTTCCCGCAAGCTGGTCCGGACATTAAGTACCTCCTGGGATTCATCCGCACACAGATGTCCACCACCGTCACAATTGTACTGGTTTTCGGGCCGAAAATCTCCCGGGTATTCAAGGGACAAGGTGACCAGTGGGACAATAAGGCACGGGTCCGCAGCATAACCGCATCATTCTCACTGAACGGCGTGGGCCTGGTGCCAGAGGAGTCGCCCGATCTGTATCAAGAGAACGAAGAGCTAAAGGTAAGCATTACATTCATCCCGAGGAACGCGCATCCTTCTCACACGCCCACACCCATTCGATTCTATTCGACAGGAACAAATCCAGAAGTTAGCTCATCAAATTGAATTTATGAAGACTGTTCATATGCAAATGAATAACCGCCACTTGAAACCAAAGCCTGGCGGCTATTTCACAATCACGTCAACTTCATTTCAAGCACCCTTCACAAAAACACCAGTTTCATCGGCCCAGACCCAGACGTCAAAAGCCACTGGCGGTGTCAGCGGATCGTCCCACCATCAGCAGCACCACAGCGTGTCACCAGTTCCACCCCCGCCGAATAGTAGCTGCATCAGTGAGGATGGACACAGTGGCACCAACAGTAGTATAGGTGCCAATTCAATTGGGTAAGTTCGCTGTTCGCAGTTCGGCCATTGACTCAAGCCTGCAGCGTAAACATTTCACCCCCTGTGCGGGGCAAGATTATCGTGACGAGGATTAATTTGATGTTTGAAGGAGGAGACGCTTGTATCGATTTCCACTTTATGTTAGTGTCGCTTTTCAGGTTCAAGTACCTCCTCCATATACGAGGGTGGTTAGTGTTTCAATTTCCTTGAAAGAGTCATCATCGTCAGGCTCTGGCCTCGTTGCTTGACTGTGCCATCACTTGAAGCTTTTTAAATGGCTTCAAGTGTTACGACATCAGTGTCATTCGTTAAGATGTGAGACGCAACAGTCGTGTCAAGGACCTGTGTCACAAAAAGGGAGAAAAAGATTCGTTGACGTGCGAGTGCATGTACACAATCCGGCGACCCAAAGGAACATTGCCACTGACCCTTGTCAGATGCAATCTGTTTTGCCACAATACACTGAGAAATATTTTATTGCGGTTGCTGATGGTTGCGCACCGACAAATCTAAGAGTCTCTTGAGGTCTGCCGTCAATTGCCATCAGCTGAGCTAAGAGTCTCTTTTGTTCTCATCGTTCTGTTCGAGATCAAAATACGAGATGTCTCTTCGGGTTCAAATACATATAATGAGCTTAAGTAAACTTGAACTCATTGCAGGTTTCAGTTAACGAAACTTAACGAAGCCTAACGAAACTTAACGAAGCCTAACGAAACTTAACGAAACCTAACGAAACTTAATGAAGCCTAACGAAACTTAACGAAACCTAACGAAACTTAACGAAGCCTAACGAAACTTAACGAAACCTAACGAAACTTAATGAAGCCTAACGAAACTTAACGAAACCTAACGAAACTTAACGGAACTGAACGAAGTAGTTATTACGGTCACAGTGTATCATTTCTGTGTATTACCTCGCTTGTTTAAGTTGGTGCAAGTCTCCTTACACCCATTACGGTGGAGCAATGGATTTATTCACCGTTGTTAGATAGCCACGATATTCATGAGTGAACTTCTTCTTTACAGATTTGCCTCAGGTCCCAGTATACAAACGCCACAAGTACACATCATCAAGGAGAAGGTTTGACGAGACGAACGAAGTGGAACAGATTGCTCAATTGAATTCAACCTAGGAATGCAATATTCGATGTCAACTGTAAATAACATCACTGAGATGGCGTCCACAACATCGACAGCCTCATCGGACGCATACGCCTCATCGGACGCATACGCCTCATCGTGCAGTCCATCCCCGACCAGTGATGCTGCCATCACATTTACCGAAAACTTCAACAACAACCTGACATCGCTCTCATTGTCATCAACCCTAACAGACAGTAAGACAATTGACATAAGATCACCGATTATTGTCTAGAAAAATTCCTCAAACTCCTCCAACCCACCCGACCATCATACTCATATCCGATACGCTTACAACCTCCCAGCATCACCGCTATACCAAGCCCACCTCTTGTACCAGGACTTGCCGAACGACAACAGCAACATTCTAAGCAACAACATCAATCAGAAAGACAGACAACATTAGCAACAAAACAGAAAACAGGTATAAACTACAAAAACAATTGGTATAAGTTTCATCCCAGTAGAGGGCTTAGTCTAAGTAATCCCAAGTGTAGATAAATTAAACTATTAGCATGAGAGAAACAAACGCAAACAAATACAAGACACAGTTACCTTAGAAACATCAAAATCAAAACTCGTGTTTTACCAAAAACCGGACAAACGGTAAACAGAACCTGCGTCAAACCAATAATAGGATAGGATTTTACAAAGTCAATGTTAAGAGTGTTGTTACATCAAGAATAAACAATTAAACTTAAAATAAATAAATTAAATGTTAATGTCAACCTAGCGTATTTGTTGTTTCTCGTCCATGACCATAACCAAAGAAAAACCAAAAAAAACATAATGTAATCCAAGCCTAAGTGTTGTTTAAAAGTCGTTTTTACAATAAGTGAGTGCGTGACAGGGGTGCTAATTACGCGATCGATCTGATGTTCTCCGCTTTTGAACTAGAAGTGAAAATTCACCTGCAGCTGGTCCTTCTCTCCTGAGTGTGTTTCTCTGTCTCTGACGGTGTCAAAAATATGGTTACCAAGGCACGTGGTTGGAATTGTTTTAATTGTCTAATTTCGAAATCTGGGATATGTGTCTCAAGAAGCTCAAATGCTGGAGTTAGCTAATGTGAGTGAAATTGGTGGTTTCGCCGAGATGACAGCTCTCGGAAAAAGCTTTTACGAAACACCAAGTCTGTGGATGTGACGTAAATGATACCTCCCACGAGTGACAGCTGTCAGAGAGGAAAACATTTTCAATTAATAGCGGGAAATCGAAAATATCATTCCCTTCAGAAATGGATGTCATCGACGTCATCAATTCAATGATTAGACATACATATATTCAGTGGAGGTATATCGATTAATTCACATTGGACGGGCATGGGTTCATGCGTGTAAGGAGAACAAGGTGTGCGACTTGACATACATGTTGTGGTGTAGCCTTAAGAAACACATCTTTCCAGTGTCAAAACGTGCAACAAAGCAAAAAGCTGTTAGCGCAGCATGTTCAGAAATCAAGTACGCATGTATTATAGCTGACACCTTCATACTTTTGGACAGCCTTTTCTTTCGGCATCACAGACCAGTCAGGGCATACCATTTACCCGGTGCACTGGTATATCCACACTATCAGAAACTGTGTTCGGTTGTTCGTGATTACTTAATAATTTAGCGGGCCTACGACCCGTGAAGGTTCCGGCCTGACGCTTACGGTCATAAGCACGCTGCTTCCAGTCAAGACCAAGCTGCGATTACATGGTCTTTATACCGGAGATTCGGTCTTATTCTCCTTCTCGAACCAGGGGGCTGGGATTCGAAGACCCTCGATGTGGCTAAGCCAGTGCAGCCGACGGATATTTGCCTCCCTACTACAACCCAGTTCGCGGTTATGTCTTCCCCTCCATTCATCCTCCTGTCAAACAGGATCATATATCCGATGTAGCATTTTTCCTTTATAAGGCACCAATAATCAGATCTGCAATTTTACTAAGCGTCGAGCTTTCGGATCCGTATAGAAGGTTGCTGACCGACAAGAGTTGTGAAGACCATTATTTTGGTCCGTCAGAAGTTTTCGGTGGTTCATAATCAACTTTCAAAAAATGTTGCGATACAGGATTTTTCTTTATAAGGCACCAATAATCAGATCTGCAATTTTACTTAGCGTCGTCGGATCCGTATAGAAGGATTGGCAAAATAAGAGTTTTGTAGGCCATTATTCAGGAGTTTTGTGTTCCTAATTAGCTTTCAAAAATGTGTGATTAATCGCCAAATTCTTTGGTGGATAAGGGGACTTACAGCTGTGAAGTTATAGTGTGTCCATACACTACACCGTCTTCGCATATTTTACACACACTAAAGCTATGCTCCGTCGAATCGGTCTTGGAAATCATCCTCTCTTTAAATTTAAATTATGTTTGCCATGATTTTGCAAATGTCTTAGAACATTTTTGAACGAATAACCAAAATGTATTCCCTCTAGTCCGTCTATTGTTGTTCGAAAAGTCAGTCAAAAGGGATGAATAGGAGGAGTAAGGGAAGAAAATAAAACGTGTAGGCGTCGATTCGACGAAAGATAATTATCCAGGGTCAATGGGATAAGTAGGAACGTCACACCCTACGCTCTCAAATGACTGTAAAAATAAAATTCTTTGTATATCTCACAAATACGGAACAAGTTTGAAGTCAATTGTATCGGATCCATTGTCTAAGGCCTGAGAGTGCAAAAATGTTCGAGTGCGTGTGAGCGTAATTGAAGAGTAATAGATTTGGATAAAGAAAATATACAAATGAATCTTTCAACCCAATTCTGAGTGTCCCAGTCGGACTAAGACCAAAGTTGAAGAGCATCTTCAGTCTTCGGCCAAAAAGATTTTATATGCGTTGCCACAAAATACCACTGTCCGCACTATGAACCCGGCGAGACAAGCACTCACCAACTAATAGACTTGCAATCTTTTGAACGAAACTTTTCGTTAAGAAAATGTGGCCACTATACAAAATGTTTTCCTGAAATGTGGCTCGTTTCCATAAAAACGCGGCAGGTGTAGACATCTCCAAATGTATTTAGAATCTTGTAGTTGCTCATCTTCCGATCCAGATGATCAGCTCTGATCAGCAACACAGCACCAAATACATACTCGGACGGTGGATGTTGCACTGGGAGGGGTCTCAGGAGGATAATGATGTTTAAGTGTTGGGGTTTACGTGCGTATGTTAGGTTAGGCTAACGAGGCTGTCCCCAATTAGATCGTGATTGGATCCGTTATGAATTCACTTTTTGGTAAACACAGCTTCCTAAGAAGCATACACTGGTGCTTTAGTGGCCTATCCTTATTCAATCCACTCCACTGCTGGATTATAGTCAATTTGTTTTCTTAATGAATTTAGCTTTGTCCAGAATCTTGATATCTGACACTTCTTCTAGACAGCTGAATGAATAGTTGCCTAGAGTGATTTTCTTTGTTCGTGCAAGGCCTGGACAGTTGCCGGGGAAGTGTACCGTAGTTTCTTCTTCTTCCTCATCCCTGTTGGGGGCTCCCATTCTTCTAGCGTGTGTGTAAGTACACAGTAATAACGCCTACGTCATAACAATTTACTTTTAGGAGTATTCTTGTTTTTGTTTTGGAATTTTGTTGGATCGAGGCCCTGCCTACTGATGGCATCTGTACGTAACAGGGTGTTTATTTATTTATTTCTTGAATAGCTTAGTAGGCAGAGTACCAAAGGGCTAGCACAGAGTGTTTATTACTTGAAAAGTAGTTGGTGTCCTGATTATTTGCGTGCTTAACGAAGATGCAAAGCAAACCAAGATGTCTCTGGCACAAAAACAGAGAAAACTTTGAATCCAAAGCGGAACTAAATTTAACTACACCTTCCAAATTAACCGAACTGCTCGCGACAGAACAATAACACGCTCAACACTAGTTGCTGCTGGGAAGCTAGGCCCATATTCACGGGATCACAAGTTCACGATCGTGTCTTAAAAATATTCAAATCCTCATGATTCAATCAAGAATTTAATCAAGATTTTAAGAAATTGTGAACGTGTTCATCTCTTTTCACATGACTTAGATGGAAATTGTGTGGGAAGTTGAGGCACAGTGTATGCCTACCATAAAGTACGTACGTTTATGCGACGATAAAACGAAAAATAACGCACAATCACAGAGTGTCCACAATTGGTTGTGCGAACTTAAACAAAATGTGCTCCCACTCATTGTAAGCAAACCCAACGAAAGTGACCGAAGCGCGACGGTTACGTTCTTCTCAGCTGCATGCGATTTGTTTATGTTTGACGTCTACTGCCACCTCACTGCACGAGCTGATTGGGAGCATTTTTATAGTTCTGCCAATGGCATTGGTGTCAGAACCTCCAAATAGAAAACTTAGATGCAATAAGGAAGTCTGGTAGAGTGGCATAAGCTTAAAGCTACGGAGAGTGTCACATTTCTCACTTGTTCATGTCACTTTGATCCCAGAAATGAAGAATTATAGAGATGCCCACCCTTACAGCTGATTGACCCCTAGTCCATTGACGAATTTGAGAGGTTTTTTGACAGTTATTCACGAAAGAACTTCTCTGATTGGTCAGTTTGGCTTTTGAATTGTCAAAAATGTTAAGGGGCAAGGCAGGTAGAAGTTCGCCATCTCTATCATACTTCATTCCTACTTGATCCTTTGCTTCCAGTTCAGCTCTGGTAAGAAAATAATAATTTCGAATAAAACGCATACTCATTCGCCACTCAATCCAATTGGAGGTAGATTGTATTGAATTTTTTATGGAGCTTGAGGTTGAGCCTCTTAATGCATAGCAGTCGATGCTCGTTTTCAACAGTCTACGTTCGCAGGATGGAAAATCATATGGAATCACTGCACGACAGGTACAATTCGATGAATTCAATCAAACTCACACCGCTCTTGACGGTCGCAGAATAAAATCTTGCCAAGTCAGACATACAGCGTACATACACACCTACTTAGATATGACCCCGGAAATCAGGTCAACCGCACACAATGCGAATCCCAAGAAATGAGTATCAATAGCGTTTGAATGTCAACCGTTAATGCACGCATGACGGCTGCTTTATAAACTGGAATTGACATGCCACACTTCCGAAAAGAAAACACACAATCACCCACTCGAACTCGATTTGAATGACACAAACAGAAGCACTTTCTCGGGCCTTTTGTGAACATGTCACAAAATGATGCATATGCCATCGATTTTCAATCAAAAATCTATCAACTCTTGGTCGTGGCAACGAAATCCCATCGCGATTCATCTGCTCTCGAGAAAGTCAAAGCAAGGGGTTTTAATTTGTGTACCTGTAGGTGTCTTTCGGCACTCACACACACACACTAAGACAGGTGGCATGGGATATTAATCCCGGAATTAATTGACCGCCCACTTGCAATAAAACTCATCGATTTCAACCGTAATTAGTCGATGAAGGCGAAATTAATATCAAGACGACACCTTTTGTGCTCCTTGATGTCGCTTGGGTTATATTTTAATCAGTTCCTCTTCGAGACCAGACCGGACAACAGTAAATTAAACGCCACCACTGCCGGCCCACCCAAATAAGAAGCCAGCTTACGCCCACTTTAAGTGTATTTATATACGGGTTTATTACCCGTTGAGCAAATATCTATTAAAAGTCCTCCACTTCCCGGGATCCGGGGATCCCTGACCTTTTTCCGGATTATTTCGCTTGTTCGAACTTGACATAGGATTAGCCGTTACAAAACCCACCAACAACAGCGTGAACAGCGCAAGAGAAAAGGACTCTGCATAGCATCGTTACATCGGTTTCCCTTTCAATCTTCGTTTTGTTGGAGTTCTCAAGCAATTTAAGGTGCATGTGTGACCTTGCTGGGCGCAGCTCCGCTCCTCACCTTACATAATCGCTTCTGGATCTGAAGTGGACATCAAGGTCGTCATTTAATTAGCACACGCGAAACAAGTTGAATGGCATATGACGGTATAAAAATAAATCAAAAATAACAAAGTAAATAAGAAAAACAGAGCATAATTAACGATTCGTTGAGTTTTTGTGAGCAATTTCTTCCACTTCGTTTGAAGCTTTGAAGCTTACGAGGTCACACATAATCGCGCATACACAAATCCGCCGTGTGTCCTCGCCTTCTTTTGAGTCACCGCACCGCTCTATGAATCCAGTTTATACACACTTACGTGGAAACATAGAGACGAAGGCAATGACCGAAGGAGTTAAATTTAAATACTAATACAGTTCATGTACGGTTAAGTTTGATTTTGTTGTACTAACTTAGTTTGTTTAATTTTTTTCTTAGAATTGAATTTATAGAAAGCACGTAAATACATACAAAAATAATTTGCAACATTTCAATGCAGCACACTCTAGAGCAGCAAGCATTCACACAAAATCAATGACCACACACACGCATTTGTAATCCTTTTTTCAAAAAAAAAAAACTTTTCTTATTATCATACACGAGTACGTACATATATTCAAAACAGACGGTAGGTGTATGAGAATTTACTGTAAGTACGGTTTAGGGATTAGATACAAATCATAAACATATGTCTTATCTAGTAGACATAAGGAATAGTCTTAATTTGGCACCTGTGTTGTGAACCCATGTGCTGTGTTAATGATCCGGTAGGGGCACTTAAAGCTCATCACTTTTTTGACACCATTTTATAACATCTTGTCTCAGAAGACAGTGATTTTTTTTCAATCATTTTTGGAGTATTTTTATTTGTATTTTTTGAGCGAATAATACTATTTTTGCATTTCGTAGATTTTTTAAATTGGCAGCACTGTTTACGACCGTGAACGAATCTAGGAGTTAAGGTCCAACCATAATAAACTTACTGAGACTTACATAGGTCAACTCCTAGGTCAACACTAGGTGTGTTTTATTGAGAACTCAGTACTCAGCTCAGCATTGATCCTCAATAAAACGCTCTTCTTCTCATTATATTTTTTTTATGTCAAAATTTCGTGCGTGTCCTTACTTTCATGACATTAAATGTCAAAATACGAATAGAGCGCCAATATATTTCATTTCTCTGTCAAAGTGTGTATAAAAATGTTCATACAAATATGGTTTTATTCACTAGAAGCGTTTGTCGTTTTCCTATGTCGAACGAGACCAATGCCGATAATTCTGATGTATCTTCAAAAAGTGTTGTCAGCGGCATCTGTGATTCTGTGGTGTTATCTAAATCGTATGAGAGGCGCCACCTATGATAAAGGTTCTTCGCTCTAGTCAGTGTTGACTGTCAAATATCACTGAGTGGATTCTGCTCAGTAATTTGTTTTGTTGTTTCTTCGCGTGTAAAAGTAATACTGAGCTGAGTACAGATTCTCAAAAAAACACGCCTACTGTAATCACTATAACCACTTTGCCCACTTGACGAAACAAACAGAGAACTTGAGTGTCACCTCATCCACGCAGATTTTGCAGAGGTCGTTAGCTTCCTGGCGTGATCTTCGACGTTTAATCTGTTCAGCAGCAGCAATCTAGCACAGATCAACTGAAGATTTGGTACGTAGGTTCTTCTATCCGTCTAGAGTTAGTTACATGCCACACAGTCCTATTCTATTAAAGCTACTTCATTAAAAAGAGGGACGAAAGTTGTAGTGTGCCCGGCTTGACCAGTGTGATTTATTTTAAAATTAAGGGCTGCATTAACTTCATTCAGAAAAGACGCGTACTCTGACTCGAGATTAGGTGCATACACCGGCACCATAGCTAAAGGCGACTTTTTAATCTTGAGCTTTAAGATCCCGACTCTCCCTCTCAGTCTTGCAGCCTGGGACTAGGGAGTATCTCCAAGCGGGAGCCTGTGCAGATATTTGACGTGCAACTCCCGAGAAGAAGAGTCCACAGTTCTAAATCATCTTTGCTTCGTCGAAGAGATGCCCACGATGTCCATACGAGACAAGAGACTGAGAGATTCGCTTAGAGTATCGTAATTCCCAATGTAAGATGTAAACGTCGTTCATCTCAACTTTGTGACCTCATTGAAACGAGTGTCTGTTGTAGCGTTGCTACGATGTGATGACTTTTTATGGAGAAAGTGCTGACAATTCGTGGTAAAATCTTGCATTCAATTTGATCAATATTTGGAAGGTGCTTTTTTTTTCTTGTATTTCGCATGCATGATTCAGCCAACGTCCATGAGTTGCATGAAGATCCGTATTTGGAACAGTTCGAAAACAAATAGGAATTGTCAATAATCAAGTTTCTGCAGCCGATTGGTGTACTAATTTATCCACAGCGTGGCAAAATTTTACTTTAAAGTACTGGCAGCATGTGTTTTGGTGACGAAGTGCATGTTCTTCTCCTCCTCCTTGACCCTCATTACATGGATCAAGGTGTTTGTAGGAACGCAGCACTTTCAAATGCATTGATCGAAGCATTGAACTAAAATGAGTCAAGCATGATCACCAGTAAATGAGTAAAATAAGCCATGAACGGGATGCAAAACAATCCATTCCTATCACGACTTTCGGCACAGCCCAATTCAAGTAGTATCATCCGCCTGTACCAGGGTAATTGGCACGCGCATGTTTCCTCATGTCCTTAAAATTATCCAATTCGACTCTGCAATCAAGTGGGTTCACGATCAGATTGTCAAAGAAAGCTCCTAATTGACTATGCAAGCAAAGAAATTGGGAAATTGTTTGTTCCTTACTTGCTTTCGCTTCGCACTGTCAAACATCATCGTCAGATTAAAATTGCAAATTTACCAGACGATGTGCCTGTTGGCCGTCAGTCCTCAGCAAAGCCCTTAGTTGAGGATTGCCCCCTCATTTTTGTTGCAAAGCATGTTGCTTGACAATCGAATACTGCTCCGAGTGAAGCTGTGTGTCCCTGCAGCTACGTCAGGTTAGGGTCACAACTGTAGCTGCTGTGCCCCACTTAGATCTCAGTTGGATCCATTGTGATATCACTACGACGCATTATCTGTTCTTCTCTTTAAATTTTCATTCAGCTCACAATTCGGTGTCAAAAAAGTTGAACTTTCGTCTGCCTTAAACACACATATATGGACTTACCTACCGGGTCTTTAAACGACATCTACACATTAGCCATATGGCCAACTTATCAACCACCAATCGACGAGTCTTTGTCAATCCACAACTTCAAAAATGCATGTCAAATGTACAAAGATACAAAAAAAAAAAGAATATATTTATATCTGCTCCTAGTCGAATATGCATCAATGTTCACAAATGAATTATGTATAGCAGAACAAAATGCAAATCTAAAACAGTTAACTTGAAGAAAGCAAGAAATGTATTTTGTACTACAACAGGCCACAGTATCAGAAGAAAAACCGAAAACGTTGCGTTTTGAAAACAAATTTAACAGGTTAACACACACAAACAAGAAGCTGAAATAAAAAAGCAAAAGTAATTACAATAAGTAAATCTACTGATATATAGTATATGTATATGTATAAAATGAATTTATAATATTTTTTTGTTAAATCAAACAAAATTAAGACGCTTGGCGTCCTTAGAAAATTGAATAAACATATTGTATGAGGGAAATAAATGTTAATTATTTATAAAAATAAAAATTAATTAAAAAACATAAGCAACGTGTTTTGGATTAGACCTATTACCCTGTAGACTCCTGTCAAGATTAAACAGTCGGACAGACGAGACGAGGAAGTTGGGACTCTGAAATCGCTTCCGATTTTCCGTTCGCCCGAACCACGACCTGGAGAATCTCGTACTGGCTAACAACACACTTCTTCGTGGAGACCTGCAACAATGGCGATCTGAGAACACTGGCTTTGTCGTGATCAATGACGATAACATGGCAGATAATGTCATCGCCGACGAAGGGGTTCATCCCCCGTTCATATCGAAGACAGAGCTCCAAGCAGTCTTCGAGTCAATAAAGAAGAAGATGCCAGTGGGAGTCGATGGGTTAGGGCATCTCCCCTGGAAGTGGTTAATATGTACGCGACCCTCTTTAACAATGCTCTGAATAATGCACATTATCCGGAGCATTGGAAAACTGCGATTGTGCAACCCATATCCAAGCGAGGAAAAGATTCTTCGAATCCGTCAATTGGTCTCCTGCCGAACATCAGCAAGGTATTCGAGAAGGTGACAAATGGAGCTTTGATCAACTGGACTAAGGACACAAATTTAATTCCGGATAACCAATTCGGTTGCAAAGCGGGGCATGACACTATTCATGCCGCGTCGAAACTGGTGTCGGATATCCAATGGAACAAGAGCCAGAAACAATGTACGGGTGCCTGCTTGATTGACCTGGAGAAGGCATTTGACAGCGTATGGTTAGAAGGTCTTTTTTACAAGCTCAATGGGACCAACCACTGCTGTGTAACATGCTTACCGGTAGAAGGTTCGTCGCCAAGAATGGCCACGTGACCTCCACAGGTATTTTTCATTCAAAATGGTATCCAACAGGGTGCTGTTAATTCGCTTCGATCCTGTTCAAAACTTACTTGAGCGGTCTGATGAATTCTCTTCCTCCCGTAATTGCGTACGCCGACGACTTGATCGTGTACAGATCAGGCAAAAAGATCGAGGACATCACTGCTCTCGTGCAGGGTGACTTCGAGTCATTCATGAGAGACTGCGGTGACTGGAAGTTGAAAATCAACTTTCAGAAGGAACGCCTTTGTAAAGGGCGGTTAAATTTTAAGGGCCGATGTTGAATGTGAACCACACCTAAACGTCAAGTTTTTTTTCTGCACCTGCACCCTTTATAAGGCCCCGGTGGATACGAAAAAGAATTGGCGAAAGTTCTCAATTGCTGGACGACACGGGCAACCACTGGCGCAAAGGACTGTAGTCAGATACCTGGGGATCTGGCTAGACCAGTATCTACGAGGGGCGTTCACTATCAATTTTTTTACAATCTCCCCTAACATCAATGCATTTGTTACATCTAGAGATAAGCTTTTTTAAACCATCAAAACAATAAATTTCCTCTTTCTCAGCAAAATACCCATTTATTGCCGACTTGAGTTCTTCATCATCCGAAAATCTCTTTCCACGAAGACATTTTTTCAAATCCGGAAACAGGAAATAATCACTAGGGGCAAGGTCTGGACTATAGGGTGGGTGTTGGATTTCTACAATCTTGCGCAGCAGCCTTGGAAACTCGCGCCGTGTGAACAGGAGCGTTGTCATGAAGAAGCAACACGCCCGCTGCGAGTTTACCCCGTCTTTTCTTTTTAATTTCCTCCCGCAAAGTGGAAGCGTAGGATGTGGCGTTGACGGTTTCACCTTTTTTTGTACTCAATGAGCAAGATTCCCTTTGAGTCCCCATTTGTACTCAATGAGCAAGATACCCTTTGAGTCCCAAAAAACTGTGGCCATGAGCATCCCGGCAGACGGAGTGACTTTGAACTTCTTCGGGGGGTCTGTTCCTTTTTTATGCCACTGCATGGACTCTTGTTTGCTTTCAGGGTCACAGTGGTGGACCCATGTTTCGTCACCAGTAACAATTCGATCCATAACACCTTCAGCGTTCTCACTACACGTTCACACTACACATCTCCAAAAGCTCTCTACAGCATGCGGTTCTCACTTTTTTCTGAGGCGCTGTGAGCTTTCGTGGCACCCACCTTGCACTGACCTTTGAACGGTTAAGAAGGTCATGAAGAATGGTGTGAACGGTACCAATTGAAAGCTTGGTGATCTCTGCCATCATTTTCACCTTTATTCGGGCATCCTCAAGAACAAGTTTTTCGACTTCTTTGATGCTTTCTCCCGTACAAGCAGTAGCCGGGGCGCCGGAGCGGGGGTCGTCTTCAATGCTCTCTCTGCCTCTCTTGAACTCACTTGGCCACTTTTGGACAGTTGATAATGAAGGTGCGGAACCCTGGTAAACAGCCACCATCTCTTCATGAATAGTGTTTTGACTTTTCCCTTGCTTAGTGAGAAATTTAATTACAGCGCGATGCTCTATTTTAACAAACATGTAGATGCTACTCTGGCCAGGGCCCGCCCTTACAAAGAGACTGTTTTGCAACAGCCAACTCGATGCGAGGGTGAAGGTAATCTGCTACATGGCCCTCAACCGGCCAATGTGTGAGCACCTATGGCTGTCCCGTGTGGTTCAACGTGAGTACAAGTTTGATGGAAAAGATTCGGTTTGCCTTCGCCTTTATGGAACTCCAGAGTTCCAGTAGAAAAAATTCTATTCCAACAACAGGACGAACCTGATACGAGTGGACACTTTCCTAGTGAAGTTGATTCGAGGTCATACTGCCAGAGCGATGAACTCGGTCAATAACTTGATCTCGGGGGCTTACTACCCCAATTCATTATACCACGAGAGGGTACGTCACAACGGATATGTCCCCCCGGAAGCATTCCTCTATTGAGGAAGGCCTTCTCCGGTTCAGTATGGCGGTATCAAGGCGGGACGTTGCAATGCAGCATCGGAAATTCTGGTGGCTGGAGAGCGAAGGAACTCCCTCGTAGACCCTGGGTAGAACGGATAATGCGGATCCCCGCCTGCACTATTTGAAGAAGTCGCCTTGGAATTGTCCCTGGTCGTTGCATCCACACCCACGTGAGCATTGAAATCACCCATCAGGATATAGGAATCCATTTCCGTTACCCTATCAAGGCCAGCATCAACTTCATCCAGGAAAGCCGGGTACTCTGATCCTAGATTTGGTGCATACACCTGCACTAGAGCCAAAGTTGATATTTCAAGCTTGAGCTTTAAGATCCCGACTCTGCCTCCTAATGGTATCCCCTCCAATGCCCTGCCGCCTGTGCAGACATTTTAGGTGCAACTCCTGTCAGGAAGCGTTTCAATCCGTCCAAAAGGTCGACAGTTCTAGATCCCCTTTGCTTCGTCGAAGAGATACCTACGATGTCCAAACGATACCTGGCAGCCTCCTCAACTAGCTCGAGATCATTTCCATGTGTCTATCCTAATTCGATGCCGTTCTCCGTTGCCTTTTGCTCCCCGCTCGCTCTGGTTTGTACATGGCGTGACTTCCCCCTCATCCTCATAGCGGCTCAGAGGCCATTGGGTTGCTAGTAGTTCCTTCTGTCTAAGTCCGACCGGCTGCCGAGCGGGACCGGACGGCCACTAAACGCTCACATAGTGCCACCATTCACTCCCGGCTTCAAATGGGGCCCTGGCACACCAGGGTAGGCAATATCCGAGTCGAATCGTCGTCTTCCTGCCATTTGGGGGGTTGCGCATCGTTAGCCAGGCTGGGGCTGTATGAAAATAAATTCCTCGCCCCCAGACAGTAGGAGTTTTAACTCAACTGAACTCGGCTAACTTCGACGACTTGCATGATTTTATTGACATTTCCGACAACTTGTCTGAAAGGCGTCGTTCATCTTAAGCATTGTTTCGATTGCCCAGGAGCTAAACATAGCAAACCGATTGAAACCATTTCAACACGGCTGGCTACGCCAAGGAGCTCGATGTATGGGTACGGCACCAGATAACGCCAAATAACCTCATGAATTGAATTTCCATCTGAGAATCACAACAACATCGACACATTTTTGGTAGCGGATGGTGACTAGTGCAGGCACAACAACGTCAGGCGAAAACGGTCCTGGTCGACTCGGTTAAGTCGGTCGGTGCTGATTGATTGATTGCTATTGATAGCCAGGATTGACGACCAGGAAGGTCTTGCTGAGTGCTTCATGGGATTGACAGGGAATCATCGACTATGGGCTTATCTTCTGCGGCAAAACCCTTAGTTCAAACCTGATCAAATTCATATTCATTTACCTAGCATTTCTTGATAAAATGCTCATCATTAGTCAACATCTTTACTGACGAAGAAACAATCGCGAATGTAGAAGTTCAAGTACACGATGATAAACATGATCGTTTATGTATCCGGGCCGTCTGGTCGCATTAGTATTACATAAGTAGCTCATTGTAGTATCGACTCACCAGTAAGTCCGCACCTGCCGGTGGTCGGATCACAACTCCCCTGAGACAAGATCGGACATGCAACAAGACAACAGACATAAGAGCTAAGACGCATGTCATGAGTATTCTGACATCGAACCACGCTCTACCGTAGTGTTGCCGATACACTGCATCCTATCCTTCTAGAGATGTTTGGTATCTCCGGGGAAGAGACTTTGAATTGTGTCCTAGCGATTACAACGATTTGGACAGCTATGCGTTGTCATGAAGTCAATGACAAGACAACCATTTCACTTTGGCTGAACATCAAGTTGCACTTGCTTCGCATAAATGACATTTCGTCATTCTCTCCTAAATTTTCTGTAAACGAACAATTTGTAGGAAGAAAGTTAATCATGTCTACAGACTGCAGTACAACATCATCGATGGGTGACTATTTGGAGGAGCTCGACAACATCTTTTACCATGACATCAGACATGCGAAGCGCCTCATCAACAAGCTGAAAAGACCAGAAGGTAAGGAATAAATCCACGGACAGTTGCATATCACTTGAGCCAGTATTTTCAGACCGCGAAATCGGTACACGATTGATCGCCCGGGCTGAAGCGCTTGACACGGACAGTCTAGAAGTGAAGTTGAATCGAAACACATTTACCTTGTATCTGCTTAGGGTTCTTATAAGAACTCATCAGACTCAGCCAAAGGAATACGACAAATGGGTGAGTGGATGCACTCTTCTAGATTGAACTTCCGTTGATCAGTTTTCACAAGTTCAAGGAGCGTGAGTTCAAGGGCACTGAAGAAACCTCATTGTGGGCCCCTGACCGTCGAACGTACGTCGCGACCAAGAACATCCCTGGCTTTGGAATGCTTGTCTACCTAGCAGTCACACACCAGCCAGAGCTGGGTTGGGAAGAGAATGGTTTTCTTTCGTATGAATTCTAAATTAAAAAGAGTTTGTGCCAAGAGGCACGTTTATTTCGATCTTTACATTTTAACATTACAAATCGGACGGCGTTAGTTGGAATCTTTGTAAATTTGTCTAGGTGTAAAAATGGGACTTAGTCTACAGAAAACATTAAAAGAATAGTGGACGGAATCTGTATGGTTTCAATGAGAAACTGTTTTGAACATCTATCTTATCATAAGCAGGCCCACGATCAACAGGAAACCGAAGGCTGATATCCTCAAGGTGCTACCTCCATTGCAACTGTCGCTTGCGCAGTAGCATTCCTCCCAGTATACTCCGTTTTCGTAGACACCCCAATTGCAGACACCAGTGACACCAGTGTCCGACACAGAGGCACAGCGACGAATCACTTGTCGCCACCTTCCGTCCCCTGAAATAAGTTAAAGTGAGTCACATACACATCATAGTTGTGTCAGCCAATTGAACTCACAAATGAATCCTCTTGGACCCTGCTGGACGACCTTCATGCAGAAGGATCCGGGCATGTGGGACTCATCGCTGTTGCACTCAATTGGAATGTGTTCGGTTTTGTTGAACTTCTTATAAGCACCACAGCTATCGTGACCTTTGCCATCCTGCTCCGATGAACACTGATAGCACCTTATAGCCAAGGCTGAAACGTAGGAGGTTCAAGTAATTAAGAGGTGAAAAGTTCGAATGCATTTTTTAATTGGTCGCGACGGAGGTAACCACACCCAATAAGTCGCAGCGACTCACTACTTAATGTGTGAGGTTTGATTGAATTTACTTACCGGGAATTATGAGAACGGAAAGTAGAATTATTGTCAACAGTAGCGAATTATTGTGAGTCATTTTCGTTTTGTTACTTTAATTATAACTTATTTACTAAAAGGCACTTCGACTTCGTTTGTTTGGGTTGAGATTCGTTTCCTACGAATGACAGTTGTCAAATGTTCTTGGTCACTGGTTATTGTCGTTGATGTTTACAGCGGGAGAAACCTGTTGCCCAGCATCGATAAGGTAGTTCGGAATAGACTACGAATATCCAATGGACTATAAATTATCAAAATATTTTAAAAACAAGAACGCTTAAAATTGAAATTAAAGAAAAAAAGATCTGCCGCAAAATGAGGAAGAACAATTTCATGATGAGCGAAATAAATTAGGAGCGCATTGTAAGACGATCATGTTAGGCAGCACAAACCGTAAGAACCGTGCAATTTATTGTTATTGTAGTCAAAAATTATTCCGAAGAAAAAGACAGACGCTTAATCTCATTCACTTAATAATTTCAGTCACAAATACAGAAAACAAACCTTCCTACCGACACAAAACAGCCGCTGTGAAGAATTAATTGCTTGTCGACAACGCAGTGCGGAAGAAAACACCCAGACGCTAAATGGTAAATGTCATATATGAAATACCACCAGACTTGCTGTTGGGCGGGGGCTCTTGCTTTATTTTTGAATTAATTTAAATTTATTTTGTTTGAGTTTTATTCCCTTTTGACGAATCAAAATGAATATTTCATATTCGATTGCTTGCACCATTATCGTCATTCTATGTGCAATCCAAGGAGGTAAGTCAGCAAGCAGGATCAACCAAATGAAAATGTTCTAAAATATTTGCACCTGTTTACGCCCAGGTTTAGCCATAAAATGCTGGGATTGTCGTTCGGACAACGATCCAAAGTGTGCAGATCCCTTCGACAACAGTACCCTCGCCATCAAAGACTGCTCAAAGGAGGATGAACTTTCACATCTGCCTGGTGTGAGTGCGACTATGTGTCGGAAAATTCGTCAAAAAGGTGAGTAATTCTCTGAAAAATGTTGACGGCTGGACGTGTGAAGAACGAGTGTACTTTCAGTTGCTGGGGAATGGAGGTACTTCAGAAGTTGCGCTTACATGGGGGAGCCGGGTATTGAGGGTGATGAACGTTTCTGTTTGATGCGCACTGGAAGTTACAACATTTTCATGGAATATTGCACCTGCAACAGCAAGGATGGTTGTAATTCATCAGGTTTCATCGCGCCAAGCACTGCAGCTGTGGCTATTACATCGGGGGTTATATGCCTAGTTGCGTGGCTACTGCATATTTAAGTGAATATCAAATGTTCGGGTAGCAAATTAGTTGTTAAGAAAGAACGATGCTTAGAAGTGCCTTTGTGAAGATTTTCTTACATATAAGAAACAATCAACCCAATGCGACTTAAATCCACGAATTCCGTCCAAAATGAATCTCTGGAGATATGTTTCTGTAGTTTACAGCGAAATTACATTCCGACAGAAAAGCACTGAAGTAGAGTTAGCACAAGATAGTCTATTTAAGCGATCCATTGCCAGCAGTTCAGATTTTTATTTGTCTACAACGGCAAACGTCTATACACGTACCTAGTTTTCTAAACTGTAAGAATAAATACTTCGACAGAGAGGGAGATTGCTCTCCCGAATGACATAATTGACTGGTGTTTTCATTTTTGAGTCTGATGTTGGGAGGAATTAGCTAATTTTTCAATCGCTACACGATTGGTCATGCACGCGGCTACTTCGAAATGGGCGAAGAGGTCATCTAGCCCAGACGGGAATTAAATAATCGTCTGTAAGTGGTACACACAATTCACCTGTTGTTTGGTGAGTATTGTGAAGTAATTCTGTACGAACGATTCGAAGAATAGAATGTAAGATATGATTTCGGGGGGATTCTTGGGGTCCTTAAACATCGACTAATGTCCTTTTAATGATCGCAAATTTCGGCATGATGGACGGGATCTTTGCTCTTAATTACTGGATAATTTGAATTCGAGTGTGATTTTCTGTTCCTTAACCTTACCCATCCCTGGTGAGGCACTGTTACTACCCTGAGGTCCAGGAAGCGGCAATAGATTTTTGTTACCCTGGCGTCTAGACGACCCGGAGGTGTGTACGTGTACCTGAAAATGGTCTACGACAAGATGTCTACTGAGGAGGAGGTGAACCGTAACTGCTACTAGTGGGATGTGCACGTCACGTACAAGCCAGAACTGGAGGATTTCTGCCTAGCCTCTCACATTCTGGGGTCACTGTGAGCTGCAACCCTGATAAATGAAAAATACTACCCTTCTAAGGACGATAACTCAGCCCGTCATTCCTGTACAAGATTTGAATATAAGGTAAAGGAGGCAATGGCTGCAAAAGCGTTTATAGTCAAGTAGCCATCAGGACTGCATGAGAATGAGGTTTTTCGAAATATTTTCACCATGACTCCGAACTGATGTCAGAATTAGTAGTTGTGTTGACCGACTTCGTGGCACTTAGAGATTGGTTATTGATGTTGTCTCCCTGAAATTGCAATCTTTTCTCAGTTGACTAGGTTTAATGGAATTGGAAATGGTTCAGCAGCTACAGGGAGCCACAAACTCACGATTCTATTGCTTACAACTCTGCTTTGGAGATTACGCGATGGCCGAAAATCACATTATTACTTTTAAATTGCGTAGGCTTGCAATCTTGAGAAGCTCTTAAGGCATCTGTCGGCGACGAGCGAGTTCCAATACCACGAACTGAAAATGATTGTTCACCACCACAGGTCCACCATCATAACATAGTTGTTCTGGTCTCATAGTGTCTCTGGTCATCAACACACTAGTCCCACGTTTGGGGAACACAACTGTTAACAAACTTCCTAGTTGTGTACGCATCACAGGCAGCAGGTGTAGAGACAATTAAATAAAAAATAGCACACTTAGGGACTGCTGATGATGCAATGTTTATTGAATAATATGCCTGTTAAGCATTACTGTGTCTATCCACCGTCTGAATTTGCCCACATTCGTGTAAACCCCAGGAACATTAGCCTGACCGCATCCGATTCCCCAGGACATAATACCAACCTGGTAGTAGTAGTTCTCGTTGCTCGGAATCGGGCATATCAACGCCGAACCACCATCGCCAGTGCAAAAATCTTTGTCAGCATCGCCGCCAGCACAGATGCTGCTGCTGTGCAGGGAGAAAAATGAACCCAAACGTGTCCTTCTCAACATATCGTTGCATTGATTCCTAGAATGGACCTTCAAATCGATTTTCCTCAATCTCGCCGCAAAGCGAAATTGTTGAAATTCTGCTTGGCCCCAGCCGGTCACAAAGCACGTCTCGTCGGTGGGCTCAATTTCGCTAATCGGAAGGCAAATCGTGTTGATGTGCGGAGCGGCGATATACGGTGACTCCAAAATGATCAAAGCAACGTCATTTAAGAAATGACTGCGGTGGAAATTCTCGTGAATAATTATTTCCTTTGCTGGATTATCCTGATGGGGGTATGGTTCTGCGGTACTGTGTGGCTCCCATTCACCAGCGCGGACCCTCAGCTCCTCCGCCTTTTGCAAATACACATTATGTGCGGCTGTCAAAACGACTCGCGGATGAATAAGCGAGCCCCCGCAGTGAAATGTTATCTGCGTGTATTCAGCCATTGGCACAAGCCGCAAGATCGCTACATGCCATGGGAATTCTCCGAATTCAGTTTCATTTGATGCGGTCAAGCCCATAAGGGCGTCGGCATTTCGGCGACCACAACCGGGATCATCACGGCTTCGTTGTTGTTCCTCCATCTGTATTCACAAAATTAAAGTTCACATGAGGCAACCCTATCCCAGCGGACTACAACATACGTACGATATCCTTGTCGTTGCAGCACACCTCGTTGTCGTTACATTTGCTCACTTCTCCCGTATTAAGACGAACACTGCTGCGGTCAAAGTTACGGCATAAAGTAGGTGTAACACACGAACTCATGCGTCCACACGATGAACCTTGCCCAGCACAGACCCCGGTCAGGAGAAGTGCACAAAGCGCCAACCTCAACATGGTGAGCAATGTAGATCTGCAAAGGCCAGATTAAAGATATTGAATTTGTGTTAAGGTGTGGTCTACCGTCGGAGTGACTCCTTCCACATCTGAGACTAGACGAGTTTGCAAAGTGAGCGATCTGTTTTCGAACGACGTGGTCACATCTCTTGTGAAGCCGACGAGAGATTGCGTTTGTTATCGAGACAAAAAAAATAACAAAATATGGTCGAGCGTCAGAAAGGTCAAGCGGGGAGTTGGTGTCCCCACAGATAAGCCAGGAACGTATACACAACCGAATGAAAGTGATTACGTGCACGCTCGTTTCAATCATAAGTCACAATACCTACTGTCTGCGTGATAAGGAGTGGCTGGGGTTTTCCCAGCGTGACAAATTGAAATGAGAATAAACGATCTCGCAACTCTTTGAGGTCATTGCTAAGAAGCGGCACACAAAGTGTGCAAACATTTGGTCAGACGGATTTGAAAGGAGACGCACTAACCGAGCAAGTTGGGAACGAGTCTACATGTTCCATCTCGCACTGAGAAGTAGCTTAAGAAGTCAGACTGCTTGATAAGGAGACAATTTTAAATCACAGTTGTCTTCTGCTTTCGTTAAAGAATAATCTGTGATGATTGCGAATTTCGAAGAGCGTCACAACAACCGTCAAACAGAGTAGATTAAATTCCAGCCGTTTGGTGCTTTACGCTTGAGTCTGATCTAGCTTGAAGAATTGAAAGAAGTCATCAAACAATCGCTCAGCCTCCAGAGCCCTATTTCACCAACCACTCATCACTGATTTTTAATTAATTTCTGTTGCTTCTGCTTCTTTATCTGGCAGTCCGGTGTGGACCTGGACCCCTACCAACAAGCCTCCCCATCTAGCACGATCTCTTGCTAGCTGCCTCCAGAGCCGCACGTCCTCTTGATTGAGGTACTTCTTCACTTGGGTGCGCCACCTTAAACGCGGGCGTCCTCTGTTGCGTTGCCCCAGACGTTCGGAGTCGAAGCCTGTTCGGGACGAAGCTGAGTTGTCCATGCGCTCTACATGGTCCAGCCATCTTAGACGTTGGATCCGTAGACGTCTGACTTGGCTAATGTCGCTGTACAGTCCGTACAGTCCGCGGTTGAATCCTTCTTATCCTCCAAAAACCGAATAGAACCAAAGATTGCACGCAGAACTTTTCTCTCGAAGAGACCATGGACTTTCTCATCCGCTTTTGAGATTGTCCATACAGCAGTTTGGGCCTTCGAGAGATGGTTCTACTAAGAAACAGCGGTTGACAAGAGTTACTCTGCGTTAGACCTCGGTACTGATGTTGTTCGTACTATTTGCTGCCGAACCGAGCTAGGCGAAGTTCTTGACTACAATCATCCAAGACGTCAATGTTGTATGTCCCTGAGGACAGCATATACTTCGTTGTGCC
Source organism: Eristalis tenax (assembly GCA_905231855.2). Lineage (NCBI taxonomy): Eukaryota > Metazoa > Arthropoda > Insecta > Diptera > Syrphidae > Eristalis > Eristalis tenax. The sequence goes on along the minus strand of HG993125.1, from coordinate 59,910,289 downwards.
TTTATTCCCTGCTATACCCATTCTAGCCGTTTCCGTCTCAATGCCAGCTCACGTCTCATTGACTGCTGGCTGTGTTCTGCCAACCATGTCAATGTCATCCGCGTATGCTAACAGTTGTACGGACTTCTGGAAGATCGTGCCTCTAGTGATGGCGTGTGAGTCCTGCACGATCTTCTCCAGGATTATGTTAATGAAGCCATATGCCAGCGCGTCGCCTTGTCTAAATCCTTTTTTGACATTAAAGGACTCGATGAGTTCGTTACCGATCTTGATGGAGCAGCGAAAATCCTCCATCGCCATCCTGTACTACTCGACGAGTTTGGCAGGAATTTCAAAACTAGACATGGCGATGTATAGGTCGTCTCTATACACGCCTATTCTATACACGAATAGGTGGTGGGTGTCGATCTGCAAGCCACACTGATATGGACCTTATCACCTATTCAGTCGGGCATACAAAACGGCAGAAAGGATGTTAAGGAGACTTTCATTTTGTAGTTGGGGTATCCCGTCCTGTCTAACGATACCGAGATTCCACTCGTCCTGCATGCTTTCCTCCGACCATCTCTTACAGACGAGCTGGTGCATGCGCCCAACAAGATCATCTATAGCTGCCTTAAAGATTTCAGCGGACAGACCGTCCGCATCGGCAGCTTTGTTAGACTCCAGTATTGATATTGCTATCATGAACTCGTCTAGGTCGGGTGGGCCTAGACAATAGCCTGACAGTGGTAATTGGATCCTCGCTGATTAACAGTCTACAGAAGTGATTCTTCCAGATTCTCAGTATCGACTGCGACTCTGCTACAAGTTCCCAATTTTCCTCGCGACAGGCTTCTGTTCGAATCTTGTACCCAAAGGATTACTGTATCACCCTTTGTTAACAATTTTGGACACCATTCCTGCCGTAGCATATCTCCATTTCCCCCTGAGAATTCGGTTCTCTTCTCTTCGTCTCTGATCCTAGAGCTCACGAACAGCTCTCGTTATTCGTTGCAGCGTTGCTTTGCAGGCTTTCAGCTTCGCTGCATGTGCCAACCTGTGCTCGTTGTCAAGCCAAGGGTTCCTCCTAGGTGCTGTCGTAAAACCCAGCACATCCTCATGCGGCGACGAACTTAAAGAGAGATACCGATGGACTCGATCGGGAAATATCCTGTCCGTTGCGATTGTAGTTTTCCGACGTCAAACCGTGGTGTCCTTTCTCGACTCCGCTGTTCTCTTGATATCCGAGTTCTTACCTGGGTTTCAACTAGGAAATGTTCCGAGTCAATGTTGGCTCCTCGGAACGTTCGGACATCAAGTATGGTGGCTATGCTAATCATCGGAGGAAATTACCATAGCCTCCGATTTGTCTACGTTGACCTTCATTACAGCATCAACACGAGTGCGCGCTAGGGTTCCGTCAGCGTCTGGGAAGATGTGAGAATAACTAAGTCATCTGCAAAAAGAAGATGACTTACCCTCAACTCTCCCAATGTGACACATTCCTCGCCGCGGATGCGCTGCCACACCCAGTCCAGATATACAATGAAAAGCAGAGGTGACAAGCCGCAACCTTGGCGAAGTCCAATGCCCACGGTGGAAGGTGTTGATTTAGCACCGTTAACCTGTACACAGCTGCTACAGTTTGTGTATAGAGACTGAATGGCCCCAGAAGATGACCATTAATCCCATACTCCTGCAGAGCATTCCAGAGTTTCCAAATCCACAAGACAGTACTTAAATAAAATGACGAACTATGCAATTCGTTGGTCAGAAAACAGTCAAAGCATGGCAAGTGAATTTCCCAATTGTGGTGGCCTTGTGGAATATGGTTGAGACAGACGCGAGAATGTTTAGTCAATCGCCATGGCAAACATGCAATCAATACAATTCTGCTTTGTGGTCCCGATCGAAACGCTAACTGCCCAGGGAGTGCTCATGATACCAACGTACTTCGAAACTGTCGAATTTTTGCGAACCTTGAAACCGGATATCGACCACTTGCTAGTGCTGTTGTTCTTGGAGAAGGGTGTACACCCGTTGATGAATTGGCTTCACCATTACGGAGAGATTCTGATAATCCCGTGCCATTTTTAATTCATAATACCAAGCCCTCTTCTTTGTCTTTTTTGGTAAATGCGTCATTTCGAAAGGAGAGGATTAACATAGTTCCAAATTTTGTCTGTCGCTATTTCTAAAAATGCTTACTTTTTGTATTCGACTAGTTCTGCCTCTTTTCTGACACTTTAATTTTTTAGTTAACGAAACTCGCAACATTTTCACATGGCCAATTTTTGGTTTCGGAGTTGACTAAATTCAACGAAGACAACGTCATATTTTAAGAACGATAAATATGATTTAATTGCTACAGTGACTGCCATTAATATTCGGCTCTTACTCGAATATGTCAAAAATTGGAGTTACATGTTAAAACCGAATGGGTTTTTACCAAATCATTCCTCTGTAAGTTCCGTTATTTTCTTCGAGATTAGCAATTTTTTGTTAAACATCACTAACCATTACAACATGATCAATTAACACGAAAAACTATGCAAAAAGTAGCTTCATAAATATTCGTTTTTTTTTTTTTGCACAATTCAAGTCAAAAACCTAAATTCTAAGAAACAACTGCCGGTACGATAGTGAGCACAATATTGTAAACCATCCATTCGCAATATATATACCAAAATATATAATATATATATAAAATAATAATAAAGTGGTGCGGTATTTTATTTAAAAGGACTGTTTAACGACTTGCTATATTTTTTAACTTTTTATTTAAAATAATAAATCTATTTACTTTACAAAATACAAATTTATTAATATCTTGTAGCGTATCCTCCAAAACTTGGCATAATCGCTTTAGCATGTTGGCTATAATATTTCAGACTTATTTTATTCCATTCTTCCTGCAACCAAATCTTCAGAGCGTTGACGGAAGAAACAGGGGTCTCCCGCAATCGCCGATCCAACATTTTCGATAGGGTTGTGGTCAGGTGATAGTGCAGGTGTTGCTATAACTTTTTGCCAGTTGTATAGCAGCGATCCGCGGAAAATATGGGCTTTATGTTTAGAATAATTATCCTGATAAAATTTTAAAGACCTGGAAATTCCCATTTTGTCAGTGCTTTCTTTCAGATTTTCTCTCAGAAACTTCAAATAATGCTCCTTATTCATGAGCCCATCTATAAAGACCGAATTACCCACATCTAACGTGATCTACCCCATGCTTCCCCGTTGCCTTCAAATGATTACATTTCAGCTCTTCATTCAGCTCGCGCCACACCATTACAGTTCTATCAGACAGGAAAAGGTTAAACTTGCTCTCATCTTTTTCTTTTTCTTTGTAAGCTTTAGTAAATGTTTGACGAGTGTTACGGCTGCGCAAGTTGACGAAGGGCCTTTTCCTTGCTAGTCGACCGTTGAACCCTTCTGAATTGGTAGTACTGCGAACCGTAGACTCAGAAACACTAAGATGATTGTTATCTTTAACTTCTCTTATTAAAGGGAGATTTTTTAAAAGCTACGGGAAAGGTTTTCAAAAAAAAAAAAAAACATAAAATTCAGAAAAATGCATGAAATCTTTATTTGAGTCGATAGTAATGTTTGAAGATTATTTCATGCAAATGTTGACCTTGTCTGCGCCTCAAATGGCCCATCCGTTTAGTCCAATTTTGGCATACTCTTTCCAACATTTCGGCCGGTATCTCACTTCAATTGAAGCGGGCTTGTCTGTGTAGACATGAGCTTTAACATAGCCACACAAAAAATAGTCTAAAGGCGTTAAATCCCACGATCTAGGCGGCCAATTGACCGGTCCCGAGCATGAAATAAAATGTTCACCGAGCTCGCCTCTCAATAAGTCCATTGCTGCGCGTGCTGTGTGGCATGTGGCACCGTCTTGTTGAAACCACATGTCATGCAAGTCAAGCTCTTGCATTTTGGGCAAAAAAAAGTTGGATATCATCTCACGGTAGCGCTCACCATTCACAGTTACGTTACGATTCGCATCATCTTTGAAGAAGTACGGTCCAATGATTCCACCAGCCCATAAACCGCACCAAACTGTGGCTTTTTCTGGATGCATTGGTAGCTCTTGCTCAATGCTTCTGGCTGATATTCACTCCAAAATCGACAATTCTGCTTATTTACGTACCCATTGAGGCAAAAATGAGCTTCGATTAAACTGACCATAAAATGGAAGAAGCGCGCGATAAACTTTTTTAACAGAGCACGCATTTTGATAATAAAATTCAAAAGCGTTGTTCGTTTGTAAGACGATTCATGGTTAAATTATATATATATACCAAACTGAAGATGTTTGACAGTGAAACAAAACACGAAACGCGTCATCCGTTTAAATCAGTGTTGCCAAAAAGATAACAGCTAAATAATCACCCTTTATTATGCGTTCTTCGTTACGTGTTAAGCTGTTGGGCTGAATTGCTTTTTGAATTCGATAAGGCATTCGTTCCTGAAGCGTCTTATGATGCCACCGACCGTATTAGGTTAGATTTTAAAATTTTGCGCAATTTCTTTGTAAGTTTCCCCTTTTAAATGACGGCTTAACACCAACTCCCGTTTTTACAGCGAAGTGTTCTTTCCTTTGCAGCTCGTTTCATTTTTTTTGTTTTTGTTGTGGACTTGTGGACGGGTTTAAACAGGCTATTACCAAATAATGGTGTACGCAGTGATGCCAGACTTTATGGTACTAATTACCCACAGCAACAACGAAAAAAAAAACCTTTTTCCCCACGCAATTGTTTAAAAATACCCCACGAAAATATACACAAAAAAAAAAAAACAAAACTATTGTATGAAAAAACAACAAAAACAAATTTAGTCATTTAATAACAAAACTAGGAACAATGAAATAAATGTACAAGATGTAAGGAGTAGACTACAAATACATGGACATTTGCATAAAAACAAAGGTAGTTTACTTTTAGAGCTTAAGATTAAATTATAGATATTCAAGAATACACATTGCTTGAATTGTGTAACAATATGTGATCTACTACAACTAAATTGAAGCAAGTAATGTCTTTTGACAGCTAACCTTAACCTATATTTTATCATTAGTTAAGGTCTCTTCACATTCTTGACCTACAAATATGTTGTCTAAGTCGGTCATAACATGTGTATCTGGCGGACAATACTCTCGGTTAAACGCGAATATAAAAACAAAAACAAACAGCGACACGAAACCAAACAATTTCGAACACAGGAGCAATTCACATTTCACATCTGAAGAAGCAGGCAACGGTGTTTTTTTTTTAATGGAATTTGACATTTCTCAGTAAACGCGTTCATGTGTGACCCGAATGCGTTTAGGGTAGGTTGCTTCAGAGTAAAGTTTTATTTTATCGTTATTTGCATTGATTTCTAGATAAAATAATAAAATATTTTGGAGAATTGAAAATACCCATTTTTTGTTCTGGTTGGTGTGGAAATACCCTCTCGCCCTTTTAGCTTTTTTTGGGATAAAAATACCCACAAAATGGGTAATTACCCACGATCTGGCATCACTGTGTACGATGTGATAATTTCAAACAGATATACACATCTGAGCTTAGGGTTCTTTGATCTAAACCGTAAAGAGAAATGCAAGTTAAGAAACCGTACTTTTTCCATAGTTTTTCGTGTAAATTGAATATCTGTGGTAAAGGTAAAAACAATTGCTAACCTCGAAGAAAATAAAGGAAATTACCGATCCCGAAAAGATTGGATTTAGAACCATTTGGTTTTAACCAGTATCGGCAATTTTTCACACATTCGAGTAAAAAAGCGAAGACTAATGACACCCACTGTACTTCTTGCGTAATTTCCGGCACACCTTCGTCATGGTTTGGAGATAACACCCCGAGTAGGAGTGCGTATTGACCGAAAACATTTTTATGACGGACAACTGATTAGTGCTAATTGGCGGTCAGATATTTTATTAGTCTTTAGCAGGTTTCAATGTTTTTTTTTTATGGTTTCCACCTACAGCGACAAAGTCAAATAGGTGTACGTGTGAAGACAGATCCTCTTTCACGGTGACAGTAAAACAGCTATCATGAGCTGGAATACGACGGACGCTCATTCAAAATTCATGTCTCTGATGACCTTCAATGTAAAACTTGAAGCTTTTCTTTGAACTTCGTCACAAGCAAACGTCTTTCATTAAATGTGCGAATCCGGAAAAATACAAGTGCTCCAGCAAATAAAATTCACCAGGAAATTGCACATTTCGAAGCACATGACTGAGGTGAAATAAACTATTTTTAGCCAAATTGTCATGACAGCCAATGACGACAATTCGTCTGAATGGACTACTTTGTGCGCCGACTTCATTCAACAAGTTCTCCTTTGATATTTAGCAGCTGTTTAAAAGCCAAGAACTGCAGTGCACTCAAAATGAATTAGTTCATAGTAAAATGGAAACGAGTATCTGTCGTCCTTGTTTCCAAAAATACATGCACGACATCACTGACGTCCGCGACGCCCCCATAAGCCGATTACCAATAAAAAGAAAATAAACACCGCATAATTTATTTTTAACTAAACAGTTTTATTGCAGGTTAATACTTCAGATAGAAACGACGATTGAAAGATTTTCTGGATATTTACAAAACGACAAAAAAAAAACCCGCTTGACACATGAATTAATCCCAAAGTCTCCGAACCCACGTGAGCGCCTCAGGGAAGCAAAACAAGAAACAAAAAATAAAAACAAAACAAACATAAGACCACAAAATGCCAACTTAAAACGTAGCTATTCACTTAAAAATTCAATACACCAGCAACGACGCTGAGCACAGCGAGCACGCCCATAGCTGTGTAGCTAGTGGCGGAGTTACACAAGTCGTTCTTGCAGATGTTGCACTCCACCACTTTCAGGTTGAGGGTGGACGTGCACTTTGTAGTATCGTCACCGTACTCCTCGAAGTGACATCCTCGAGAGATGATGGTTCCAGCACGATCTGCAAAACAAAACAACAACAAATTCAATGCATTAACCAGTATGCACGGTGATGTCAAGCTAAAGCTTCGGTTCAGAACTGGTTTCAAATGCGTCGCGGGTGAGGCTTGCCTCAGAAGACAAGCCCCATATTTTTTCCAGTTTTACAATCGACTGCGCACACACTGCCAAAGTGAAAGCACACGTCTGGGCGAGACGGGCGGGTCATATTTGAAAACGAAAAATGACATCACCGTGAATTTTTTCTGTTGCGTCAAACGTCGAATGAAAAGACCCCAACTGGACGGGAGGGGAGGACGTCCCGAATCCTGACTTGTACTCACCCTCAGCGACGACTTTGTTGCACTTGGTCACTGGCATGCCGGTTTGGGATGTGGTTCTGGGCGCGACATCACAGTCCACCTGCTTCAGTTGAGTGGCATCTTCGATGTGGTTGGAACACCGCGGGTCCAGAGTGGACATGCACGAATAGCACTTGATGGCGGAACCTTAGGGAAAAGAGCAAAAATCAAATGCTGATCCGTTGTTGGCGCCATCCGACCTCCAAACTTACAGGTATTCACCAGGCATAAGGCCAAAACTAGGCCAACGATCACTTGCTTCTGCATGGCGTGGGAGCACTCTTGAAATGTTCTTTTTCAGATGCGAGATGGCGAACGAATACTGAACACTTTGAATCTGGAAGAAACGATGACACCACTATGAGAGTACAGGCGGTGAATCTATTCTTCTTAATCTAAGAATAAATTGATTCGGTGATTTGTTTAGAAACACACACGCACAAAATAAGGCGGCCACGGGGGGAACGGGCAGTGTTCAAAGCTTTTGCTGTGTTTACCTTTTGTTGGTGTTTTGTTTTGGTCTCGAAGTCCGTCTGCTCTCAGGTATTATTCGGTTATGACTGAGTAAGTATTAAGAGAAAATGCTTGTGAGACGGCGGACGGTTAGTTATTTAGCAGCGGGGATGTGGGGCCAATACTTCTCGGATTTGTGTAGATGCTTTGGGCGATGTGACATGTGACATTTTCTCCATTCATTTGGTGGGCGTTTAAATAATTAAGGACTGTGACTAAAAATCAGGCTAGCAGGCAACGGGTAGCAGGCTCAGCCGTGTTGGATACTTTTCAGCTTTTCAAGGCAAGTAACAGCAACAAAGCGAAGCAGATGTTGTAAAGGGTGATTCTTCGCCATTGCCCCGAGGTGGTTGAACTGTTGAGTTACCTCAGGTGGATGGTGGATGGTGGATGGTGGATGGTAGATAGTTTATGGTGGATGGTGGATGGTGGATGGTGGATGAACACCGCTACACTGAGGCAGCTACGATAAATGAAGTAGCACCAGTGTTGAATGATCGTAACGCGAAAGCCGTAAGTCATCTTCCAGAAGACACTTCTTTGTAGGTTCGAACTGGGGAGCCGTCATGAGATAAATGTATGCCTTCGGTTGGTTTTAGAAAATCAAGTGGGCCACCATTCAAGGGCACAAGGGAGCCATTGGTGATGTCAATATGGGGAACCTACTAATAATACCCACATGGGAATGGCAATGCAGTGCAAATGGCGTCGCGTGCTTTAGCTAGTGCACAGACCGTAATATCGAACATCTCAACTATCTCGGGAATTTTCACAACTTCCGTGCTCATTGAACTTGTGACTGGGCAACAACCGTCAGGGCAACGACACCGCGACCTAAAGAGATCTTTTGATCGACCGTCGTCCCGATATTTGTACCTCCCAATATTTCTTCTAGATCCGACTCGAGTCTATTGAATTTCCCCGCTGACGCTTATAAACATGCCTCTTTCTATCCGTGTATATGTGGCGCCATTCATTCTAGCAGCATGTACAACAATATCGGGAATACTCTTCGGAGTTGATCGTTCTTCTCCCTTTGTATGGATGGCGTTTTTGTGGTGGTTGGTGTCCTGATTATCTCATCTTAGAGAAACCACTTGGTTAACAATGTAAACTTATGAAAAAATCATGATTTATCTGAAGAAATAACAATCTTTAGTTCTTTTTAGATTTGTAGACTTTCCAGTGTGAAAATATGCCAATACGCTGCAACACCAACAGAGTACACCAACCGCTGTAGAAAAGGACCAGCAAAACAAAAACAAAAAATCTGAACCGGGTCAAAGTGTCCATTTAATGAGAGTATAATTGCACTGCCGACCTCCCCGGATCGAAAATCTAACTCTTGCCAGTAATCAGTTGTTGGCGCTTCCATTTCACCACAAACCAACGCCCGTATAAAGTTCAGCAAAGAAGTGCACGTTTCAAGCCGTCAATTTATTCAATCAATTAGAAACACGCATCACAACGCATAACAAATGGAAACGATTTGTTATGAGAACATACAGGGCCAAGCATCGCGGGAATACGGAATGACGACAGACTACACGCCCGGGTGCAGGGCAGACCCACAGCCGACAAGCAGCTGGCGCTCAGCCCACTGATGCGTATCTTAAAAGCTCAAGCCAGCCTTAAACACATCCAACGTTAATGACAATTTAAATGCAGTTGGTGTACATGCAAGCCACGACAGCCGCTGAGCTCATGCAAGCTTTCGAATTCAGGTTTAGTCGAACAAAAAATCGGTGTACAAACGCGCATGTATAAGGTACGAGTGGGCAAAGGTAATAAAAGGTTACAGGCAAAGTCGTAGATGTGGAACTGACTGTTGTAAATGAAACTTTTTAGCGATATAATTATCACATTCTCTGGAACTTCTAAATCCAAGCAACTAGTCAACGAACTATGACGCGCATATTTATTTTGTTGACTTGTTAATGACAGCCTTGGTAAACTTGTTTATTTCTCAATGTTTGGCAGTAATTGATTATTCACGCCGTGTACAGTATTCAAACTTTTCGATAGAGCTGCCATCGCATGAGATTTATTCAACTAACGTAGGAAGCTTAGAATTCCTGCTGACTAGACTGAGCATTTTGGACATCGCGTTTGCTGGGTGCTTGAACCGGACCCTGTACACTTTCTTGGACTGTTCTGATTCGCATTGTCGACGAAACAAAGTCGGATTCTTCAAAGAAGCAAATTTATTGATGGGCTTAAGTGGAAATAACTTTCTTGTCCAGCGCTAACGAGAGCTGTCTTCATTGTTAGATGATTCGATGCTACTCGGTCAATAATAGTTTTCAAAGCACATGACATGATCTTCTGCATAGCCCAACAAAAATGAATGCAACGTCGAAGAGCCAGCAGTTCAATCAAACCAGTTCAGTTCTCCGAAACGTGAAAAAGCACGACCAGGGAAAGAACATAGCCCAGCGAGACATCTTCTTGAAACTACGTGCCTTACATGTCCATACCTTCGATATGGTTTTGATTTGCTGGTGGTTGTTACATCCTCGGCATTTTCAGAATTTCAGAAATCTGGATCACTGACGCCAGTAGACCAAACGGCATACCAGTGGCTTTTTATGTACACAAGCGTCTTTGGACGAGTGATGTAGATCTTACCCGGGTAATCCTCGTTTCGAAAATTACCCGACTACCCGGGTATTAGGGTAATGCGGGTATTATCCAACTTGACGGGTACCCGGTCGTGCTGAGGGATGATGCGCAGACCTTAAGAAGTCTGCAACAGTGCTAAACGTGCTTAGTGCTAAACGTGCTTTAAAAGTTTTCACAACTTGACCACGTTCGGCATTTGTCAATCGAGCCATTGTAAAATGAGAAACTTTAAACTTAACTTAAACTAAAGTGTAAGTTGTATCAGATGGGAACCTGGGTTGACGTAAGTTTGTGTAGTTCGCTTGTGTTTATTTGAACTCATTTAGACAGTAGTTGAACAAACTCAGGAGCACCGGTTATGGTAATTTCTAACGCCTGTTCAACGCACTCTGCATGTTAGTGGAGTCCCATTGAAGCAGGCGGGAAAGTTTAAGTGTCTCGGGTTCTTTTTCACGAGTGGTGGAAGGAGTAATGCAGAGCTTTCCAGAAGGATTGGTCAAGCGGGGTCAATTTTAAAACACCTTGGTAGATCTGTAATCAGTAAGGCTGAGCTTGATGTCAAAGCCAAGTTAGCAGTTTTCAACACAGTATTTATTCCAACTCTCACCGACGGTCATAAAATTTGCTGAGATGAGATTTTTCCGTGCTGTTGTGGGAATAGTCGCCGGGACAGGGTGAGACACACGACAGTGCGCGAGGAACTCAGCATTGAGGAGCTGCATCTTCGAACGGAAAGGGCTATGCTTTGGTGATTTGGTCACGTGGCACGAATGCCTCCATCATCACGACTTCCGAAGCGGGCGTTGATGAGGTAGGAGACTGCTTGTAGGAGGTGGTGAAACCAAGTCCATAACTCCTGATGAGTTTGAGTCAGTGGCGGAGGATCGAGTTGCCTGGAGATCTCTCGTACGTGCCTTAACCTCGCGACCCCTTTGGTGAATCATGCGAGTCTGAAGATGTTGATGATGATGATAATGATCCTACGCAAATACTTGAATAAATTGTCTGAAATCAGTTGATCAACGATTTAGTCCTCCTCCTTTGTTTCAATTAATTTCAAAGCCACACAAGGTCAAGCACGATCTCGTTTCTCTCTGTTCGTATATAAGTAAGTTCAAAGATGTCAATCAGTAAGTGTGCCTCTACATACATGGTCTTCTCGGAATCTCCATCGGAAATGGTTCCCAGTGTTATAATAACGCTTTTATTAACATTTTTATTGCTCCACAAGCACGCCTTGCAATGCTATCTTCGCTTGATTTGCATTCGATTTTGAACAACTTGCGCGTCATCATTCTTGTTTATTGTGTTATGTCCACTTCCGAAAGTGAAGTCTGAAGTCGGTACGAGCTATCTGCTCGAACAGGCTGTGGAGCCAGACGATACAAAAGAGAACTGATGCAACTTCAAGTGGCATTCTTCACAGCATCCAAAATGCGAAATGATTTTAGTATCGGATTTCGTTTTCGAATCCGAATCCAAAAGTAATACAAAATAAAGCCACCTTTTCAAGCACATACGTCAAACTAGGTTTGTGCATTTCAGTTCAGTTCCAAGAGCCTTCATTTTAGTTCAGATCTGCTTATTGAACTAATTCGTTCTGCTAGTTCATTTAGTCACTGCTCAGGAAATTGAGTCTTCTGCGATTTTCTCCGGTTCATCCATTCATCCATCACTACACATCCTTTTTTTCTTAAATTCCCTTCACGAACTCCACCGGCAGCGCAGAGACCGTGATTCTGATCAGGGTTGTGCCTTCACTGCTTTTGCAGTTGACCTACTGTTTTTTTTGCAAATCTACTGCATTTAAATATAATCTACTGCACATTTGGCTTATAAGAGCACACCGGTGGGACCGATATTTTTCGTTCGCTTAAGAGAGTGTCCACTTTATGGGAATTGTCAAAAATGTTTCCGCTAGAATAATCAAATTGAAGTAGAATTGAATCTTCATCTTCTGACCCGTATGCACTTTTAAAGGGATCGCAAGGGTAAGCCACACAGAAGAGATCTCCAAGCAACTCGATCCTCCGCCATCAACTTTAACTCATCAGGTACAATGGACCGGGTGGCCTAAGTGAGTATAATTTTCTCTTAATCAAGCAGTCACCCTACCTACCTACCTACCTACCTATGCCCATGCGTAACCAGGCGTGTTTTTGAACTTGGTGAAACCACCTCTTCCGGGCTTTTGCCAAGCGGTCGTCTTCCAGATGAAATCGCATTCAACGCCCGCCCCAGAAATCGTGATGAAGGGACATTCGTGCCAAGTGACCAAACCACCAAAACATAGACCTTTCCGTTCGAAGATTCAGCTCCTCACCGTTGAGTTCCTCGCGCACTGATGTGTTTCTCACCCGGCAGCCGGCTAGTCATTCCCACAGCAGCACGGAGAAATGTCATCTCAGCAGCTTGTACTCGCGATCTCTTTCGGTCATTACGCAAATTTCATGGCCATAGGTGAGAGTTGGATTAAAAACTGTGTTGAAAACTGCGAACTTGGCTTTGACACCAAGCTCGGCCTTCCCGATTACAGAACTACGAAGCTGTTTCAAAATTGACCCAGCTTGACCAATCCTTCAGAAAAGCTCTGCAATACTCCTTCCATCACTCGTGAAAAATACCCCCGAGATACTTATCCCTCTCCACCTGTTTCAATAGGACTCCACTAACATGTAGACTGCATTGAACAGGCATTGACCTCCGATTTGTCCACGTTAAGCATCAGAACATGCGGCCACAATCCTATCGAGTTCGCGCTGAAGTTCCGTCTGCGAAGATGTGAGGATAATTAAGTCATCTGCAAAAAGAAGATGACTTACCCTCAACTTTCCCAATGTGACACATTCCTCGCCGCGGCTGCGCTGCAACACCCAGTCCAGATATACAATGAAAAGTAGAGGTGACAAGCCGCAGCCTTGGCGAAGTCCAATGCCCACGGTGGAAGGTGTTGATTTAGCACCGTTAACCCGATCACAGCTGCTACAGTTAGACACCGAGTGGCCCTCAGGAGAGGACCTTCAACCCCACACTCCTGCAGAAAACTGAAGAGTTAAGCTCGGGGAACTCGGTTTGGCATACTCCCTGGTGCTTCCAGTGACTACTCACTGCTACTGTGTTCACTAACTGCTACTTCGTGAATATAATATATCTAGTAGAAAAGTCTGTCGTGTGACAAGAGAATGTGATGCGTCGCTTCCGTAATGTACAAAATATTTTATTTTTACAAGAAGAATTCGATATATTTATTGCAAGTAGAACACATATGAAATGTTTCAAAAAAGTACGTCATTACAATAGAAAGAAAGATTGCTTCATCCAGATTTGAACACAGAACTAGCAAAACGGTTTGAGCAACGCACCAACCCACTCCGTCAACCGAGCCAATAGCTTCCAAAGTATCCACTATGTATGTGGTGCAGACAGTGAACCCGCACCGCACCAAGCGAAATGAAAATGAACAAGATTTCTCGACGTGCTGGTTCTGCCTTCTAGTGTGGAATGAACAGCGGTGTGCTGAATGTTGTTGAACCTAAGTTTACAGATTTGTATGGTCATTGTGTTGTCTTTTCTTCCTGACTGAATTTTTTCGAAAAGTGGATTTTGTTTCATTTGTTGCTCTAATGTTGAGATTTAGATTTAAAAATGTATTTGAACGGAATTCTTTTTACAATTGAGGTTACAACTGGACTCGCAAAACTAAAGGTTGGGGTGTTGGCTGAACAATAGGGGCCCAACTGATGTACTTTGTTTAGTTAAATTTTTATTATTATTGTTGGTTTATTGGTTTTTTGTTTATGTCCTACAATCGCTGGTGCTTACATCGAGATGTTCAAGTCCGTGTGTCCATTGCTGATGTTGAGAGAACACCCAAATGTACCCATTTTAGTTGCTTCGACTGAGAATGAATTCTCTTGGCATTCGAAAGAAGCAAGGGAGCACTGGTGAATGTGCGCTTGAAGGGTGCACAGCAAGTAATAATAATAATATGGTGCAGCTCGTAGAGGGTCCGGGGCCTAGCTTCTCTGCTCCACTCGCGTTGTTCTCTTACGGGTGGAAGGCACATAGAGTTTTATGCCAGCTCCGAAGCAAACGGTCAATTTAAGAAGCTATTTGAGTATTGTCAGAAACTCGAAAGCGATGAGGCCGTGAAAAGTATTCTGCTCGTACCGGGAATCGAACGTGGGCTGTGCAGGAGTAGTTGTCGACGCACTAACCCACAACTCCACGGCCGCCACGTGAACGGCAAGTGCTAGATTATTTCTCAGACTGAGTACCTGGATTCCCACGTTACTAGAATACTTTTGTCTGATAGCTCGTAGTTGCAAAATAAATTCAAATGAGACGACTTAGGTAGGTAGCCGCACATTTCACCCCCCATCCTGGATGCCCGCCCAGGATGTGCAGGGTGATGTGTATAAAAGTTTAACTATTGGTTTAGAAGTAATTATCCTTGAGGTATTTAAGTTTCGTCAATGAAGTCATCGTCCGTACTCGTGTTACAGTCGAGTGCGTTGAGTTGTTCGTTGATGGTGAAGAGTATGAATGCGAATTTTTCAAAAACTATTCACACGAATAATTTGATGTAAATTTTATATGAAAGAACAAATTGCTTTGGTATAGTACTTTATTGTAAGTGTTGTCGTTGTTGTCGTTTTCTAAAATATTTTTATTTTTAATTTTATGTCATTTTTATCTAAAATTGCCCCTAACCCCTAAACGGGGAGGGATGGACCCACCCCGATAGTACTTTATTGTAAGTGTTGCCGTTGTGTTTCTTAAAATATTTTCATTTTCCATATTATGGCATTTTTACCTAAAATTGCACCTAACTCCTAAACGGGGAGAGATGGACCCACCCCCCGATCCTACCACAGTAAAAAAATGCTAGTTTTTAACCCCTCTACAAAATAACGTTATCAGTTCTTTGCGTCAAAACTGACGTACTTCCCTGCCATTCGAGCAAGTTAACATTTTTCTTTTTATTTGCTGAAAATTTACTATTTCCGAAAATTTGGTGTCGCAGATCACGGCTGATGTGTGTCTCTTAACATGTTTAGAACTGATTTTCGAAATCCGCCTTTCTGTCATTGGCTTGATGAAAAGACAAATGTTTTCAAAAGCACTCCACTCGAAGAAGTGTAGTGCCATCATACATAGGCGCCCGCAGACATTTTTTCCAGGGGGGCAGACTAATTTGTTTCTCTCTTTTTTTTTCAAATTCCGTTATAGTACTGAATTAATACAACAGATTGCTGGGATCTCAGAGCCCAGGGGTGGGCAGGTTATATTTACAAACTTGCAAGTAGTTATTTATCAAAGCGGAAACTGAGCGGCGGTTTTAAATCCATCGCTGTTGATCTACCTGGACGTAATCTATCGAGTTTATCCCTGTGACATATTTCAGAGTGATATACGATTTCTTAAATTGTCTGTCCACACCATTTATCCATTTGTTGCAATTATGACCGCAAAGCTGAGATGTTCAGAGAAGCCGAGATGTACATAAGTACACATAGTCTGAGAAATGCGTCAGACTGTGAAATCACTGGAATTTCGATACGGAAAAACAAATATGCTAATAATGTAAACATTGCTTATGGCCAAGTGGCCTATTCGATCATACATCACGGAAGATAAGATAATGAAGAAGAATTTGCGACATAGTTCGAAAACAGGTGCTGAGATCACTTCGCCTGGTTGCGTTTTTTATTTCTATTCTCCTCTTCTTTCCCAGGGGGGCCATTTATTGAGCTTGGAGCCACAATATTTGTTTGATCGTTGATCGTAGGGTGGTTTGTGTCCAAGATTTTATCCTAATACGCCTAAGAATATGCCATCAAATATTGATTCTTCGAAAGTAATATAGTATACACCCTGAGACCAGATGCGAAATAATTCTTGCCAACCAGAGGCTTAACCTGCCTTTGAACGTCCCAGTCCTGCTCTACAGCTTGGAGGCATCGAAAGCTTACAACGAAGTCCTTGTTCCCTGCGAGAGAAAAGCTCTGCGTTAGATCTTTGCATTGATGGCATCTTAAAGGGAGGCAAACAATTTTACGACTTGTACATTAGCATGGATCCAGGCTGGCGCTTGCGGATCCATGCAACTGGGCTTGGCATACAGAGCGCATGGGCACCTTCTCTTCAACTCTAAGCCTGTGGGGGCAGTGCTACATGAGACGTACATACGCCTTCAAAGTGATGTATACACTTAACCTAACTGAAGACAGCCAGGGATCGCGCTAGCAAGAGTGGTTTGCCGATTGAGAACTCGACCATTTTGGACTACAACACCACATTAAGATGTCGAACTGGGGGTATACATTTTCGTCTTCATCTGTGTGGTGTCACAGTCAGCAGCTCTAAAGCTGGTACGCATATCTACCACAGTTTCGTCGGCATGGAAGTGTGTTCTCCATGCGTTCCACATGGCGCCATTTATAATCCTCAAAATTATACATTTCTTTTCTATTTTCCTTGGCGTTGCCCACAGTCCATGGTGCTGGGTGCCACTCAACAAGCCTCTCCAGCA
This sequence comes from Eristalis tenax, assembly GCA_905231855.2. Classification (NCBI taxonomy): domain Eukaryota; kingdom Metazoa; phylum Arthropoda; class Insecta; order Diptera; family Syrphidae; genus Eristalis; species Eristalis tenax. Next base: position 59,893,329 of record HG993125.1, on the reverse strand, counting down.
GATCCAATTGCTCTCTGGCTAGCTGCCTTTAGTAACGCACTCCAAGCCAGTTGAGGTCGTTCTTCTGTTTCATTGTCCCGCTGAGATTGACTGTGAGATGATCCAGAAACAATTGCATCCAAAACCGGACCGAAAATGTGAACGTCACCAGACCGTTTTTCTGTTGGTATACGATGGTGCTTGTGGATTCGCTGCGACGATACAAGACATGGCATATCTACTTCAGGATTAATTCAACAAGGCATTCGCTGGACGTACAATTACCATTTTGTGATTACAATTATTGGCCTCATGGACTAAGCAATTCAACACTTTTGTGTGTGATCTTTTAAGTTATTGGCAACATGCCCCACCGCTCATGCATCGAAACAACCCCTTACAACTGCTTGATCAAAAAGTCGTGAACTAACTTAACTAGTGCGCAAGTTCTCTCGGTGAATGTGTTCCAATTGTCTTTGTACAAAATAAAAATGGGAATTTGTTCATCGAAAAAAGCAAACGAAACCAATTTCCTGTTGATCAATGAAAGAAAAAAATGATCAACAATTTCTTCTTGTACGCTTCTTTTATCTTCTTCTTCTTCTAGCCATGGACAGAGATTCCTCTTCTTCTTCTGCATATGGTGCTACAATCAATGCTGTATCAATCAACAAGACTGGCAAGGTGTATCCAGATTCGCACCCCCAAACGGCCTGGAAGTGCCACCCTAAACGCGGTCGTCCTCTGTTGGGTTGCCCCACAAGTTCGGAGTCAGAGCTCAGATTCCTCAGTCCTTCTACATGACCAAGACCACTTCTTTAAGAAAGCGACCAACGTCATGAATCATATACAAAAACTGCTGTCGAAAGTTAACAGGCAATAAAAGAGTTTAACGTCTGCACGCCTGGCACAGATTCATTTCAAAGCCATTGAACATTACGCCCCACTACTCAAACCCACAGAAGAACAAATAAATTCGAACTGTAATTTCGTGAACACACCCCAATCAGTGACAATAGCAAGCCATCACCTAATTTCACTCGATTACATTCAATTATGACATCTGATCTGTCATTACGCGGTTATTCCACTCGCTTGTGAATCCCCTCAGACCGCGCTCCACTACAATGACTCACTTCAGATACGGCATTTTGGTTCGCCCAAGAACGACGTCTTTGTGTGAGCTCGATTCTGTCAAAATAGAAAAGAAAAACAACACCGTTCAGAAAATGGATTAGAAAACGAAAACGAAACTCAGGGCTTCTTTATCACCTCGTCGATAATTACGACGAAAAACTTTTCGACAATGCTCCACTTCACTGAAAAGAAAGTTTGGTTTTCAATTTGTTGACTTTAACAATTTATTTCTCCGCCAACTGGCGCCAAACAATTCCGCAAACAGGCATGATTTGCAAGAAGGCACATTTTTGTTGAATTAATGAATTCGTCTTCACCTTTATTTACGGTGCGGAGGGTAAGAAACCCTCTGCTCGATCACTTAAACTCTAGGAAATAAATTAAATAAATATAAGTCGATTCAGATTTTACAGGTTCTAGGCTAAAGCTATGTGCACCACTTGTCGCGAAGACATTTCCAACGGCGTCCTATCTTTCCTCGAATATCCCATCAAGGCCACCGATGCCGTCGACATCATCGAATTCCAGTCCATAGTCTCCGTCATCTTCGCCGGGAGGCACAAAGGCTCCATTGAACATCTCTCCCAAACGCTCCTCTAGCCCCATTGTTGATGCGATGCCGTAGATCAGTCGCATTACGACAAGCCGGATGAAGTTTGATGAGCTCGTCTCCTTGCCCTGGAGGCCACCAAACAGCTGCTTGGGGTCTTTTTCTGTAGCAAGAGGCGCCTTCGGGACACTGGCCACAATCGCCAGCGAACAAAGCACTACGGCAGCTGCGAGTATGTACTTTGATGCCATTCTGGGGACGGTCTTGCGGGCAGAGACTGCGCACTACACTGAAACACTAAAATAACTGCTCTTCCGGTCGAAGCGATACTATCTGCGCAGGTACCTGGTTGCAATTGCCTGCTTGGCGAGGTTGTTTCTTTCAGAAAACTGACCACGCCGGAGGTTGGTGTTGCCCCTCAGAGGCACCTCGTTCTGCTGAAGCTGAACACGCACACAGGCACAGGTGTGAATGAATGGCGAAAAGAAAGGGAAATGGTTTTCTTGGTCGTTTATTTATGCGTGCTTTGTTGTCGCTCTCCAAGAATTCGGGTTGCGGCACCTACTCCAATCAGTTGGTGGAAGTGAGTCTTTCTTTCTCTGGTTCACAACGTTTTGGCCCATTCCATTGGCATGGCCATGCTCTTATTCTGCTTTTAACGCTTTTGACCCAAATCACCGTTCGCCGTATTTGCTGGTGTACATGCAGGCTCGGGCCCAACCGGACGCTTCTGTGTGAGTGGCGATGAATTTAAATTATACATCATTTTGCGAGGCGCTGGGGAAGTGAAATAAGTGCGAGTCATCTTGACGTGTTCGAGGAAATGCTCACATATGCAGATACACTGAAAAAAAGATTTTGTGAACACTCTTTCAAAGTTGCCTGCCATTGCCAACGGTCCGAGTCCGAGCACCGAATCACGCGTTTGTTTAAATAAATGATTTGGAAGCGTACGCAAAGTTGATGACGCTGCTAATACACATGATGTCACAATCATTCGTCTTCATCTGATAAACTGTGAAGCCATGTCGCTTCACTTCAGCGTTGGCTACGATAGAGTCAACATCAAGAAGCGTTAAACCAACCAACGAAGTAGGGCCCCCTCACTAAAAATAATGTCAAAAAATTACATTCACCAAAACTCCATCTCTCAATAGTTTTCACTCCGCACACATTCAAAATCGTGCACATATAGGAAAACGTCAAGTCACATGTTCAACCTTTGAACAGACCTTTGGAAGTGTGTGTCTTCTGTTTGTGATGGCACGTAGCTGGACATTGATCGCTAGAACCGTTCTTCAGTGTTTGCATATCTGCTCAATGGCATCCGTCACACTCCTGTTTTTCTCAGTAATTCTCTGGCAGATTAATTGGGGGCGTTATCGCCGAACTCCCGTATGTATGGCGGCGGGCCAAACGCACAGTCGCAGGCGTCGAGGTTCTCCATACTCGATAGCTTGCACGAGGTCAGCGACACTACCAAGGTCTGCCACTTTAAAAATTTCTTGGTTAGGTAACTTGTAGCTTAGCTTCGGATTTTCGTAAATTTGCTGTTCAGAACACTTCCATGCCATGTCGTAAAATCGAGATTCTCCGACACGATGTAGGCTTGGACATGGATTTTTGTACCTCCGCCAGATTTGGTCACATAATGCTCATGAACCGGGCATGGTTTATGTCAAATTGAGAGTTCTTCGTGTGCCAACTGTCAAGTCAAATTTTGATTGCCATTTTGACGTATTCCTTGACGGACTACTTACGGAATGCCTGAGCGGTAGCACCAACGCAGTCTTGTGATAGTCCGTTCACACGAGCCCCGTTATTGGGTCTATAACTTGACGGATGGCGTAACTTGTATTATTCCATTGGAATATGCGTTGGAAAGCTACTGTCATTGTACGTAATTCCAGTATATGTCATTCATTTGAAGCGTAAACAACAATCATTTCTTTTCACTCAAATATGTCGAACTTTGTGACTGAAAAAGTGTTTTTGCGGGGAGTTCTTCTTCATTACTTTAATATGAAGAAAACTGCTGCCGAAAGTCATCGTATTTTGGTGGAAGTTTATGGTGAACATGCGCTAACTGAGCGAACGTGTCAAAAGTGGTTTTGAAACCCGGCCAACCAGCCGAATCGTCGGCAAAGCCGAATATCCATGGCGCGAAGGTAATGCTCCGTATTGGTGTGATCAGAAGGGTGTGCTATATTATGAGCTGCTAAAAACCGGGTGAAACCATCAATGGACAATGTTAACGAACGCAATTAGGCCGTTTGAAGAGAGCAGTAGCCGAAAAACGCCCGGAATATGCAACCAGACACGAGACACTAATTTTCCATCATGACAACGCTCGGCCCCACGTTGCTATTCCGGTGGACTGTGGATGGGAAGTTTTACCCCACCCGCCTTATAGACCAGACCTTGCCCCTTCTGACTACTATTTGTTCAGGTCGATTCAGAACGCCCTCACTGAAATACGGGAAAAGAAAGATGGGAAAAAGTCTTAGCTTCAGATGGGCAATACTTTGAATAATACCAGTGTACATGTTGTTCTTAAATAAACCTCACGAATTAAGTTGTATACCAATTACAAAAAAAAAAATCAAACTATTCTGGTTCCGCTGTTTATTTTGCTTACCCACTTCAATTTCGTTTCTATTAGTTTTTGTTTGATAAAGAATAGCAACAGTTGTTCGCAGAAGCAATTATGGGCAATTATGAACGTTTGACGTGCTTCCGGAGACTTTTCTTTCGGTTCTGACATAAGCGTCTTTCGGCCCCTCACACACACAAACTTGAGAAAACAATATGTGTGTGGGTTGTCAAAATTGTGGGAAAAAATCATGTAGTTTTCTAATTTGAGAAAAATGGGTTCTGACATAAAAACTACAAGACTTTAAAAAAAAAACTTCCCACGATTTGTCTCAGTTTGCTCAGTTGGTTGCAATGGAACGTAAGTGCTGTGAATTTAATTTTTCAGTCAGTCGGCAATGTTGAAATGAACAGCATCGATGTACAAAACATGACTTTTGTCTTTTGTAGTAAACAGCTCTGGGGTGGCAATTATGTTGTCTTGTCAAATTCTTCAGTTTATGGAGAAAAAACAAATGATAAAGGGGCGGTTTTATACCACGTGCCGAACCAAAAGCGTGACTTGGGCGCATTTTTGCTGAAACCTCAATGAGCCGTTTCCACCGAGTTGAAGTGATTTCAAATGACATTCGCTCACAATTTGTATGTGCTCGCCCAGAAATGAAAGACCAACCTACTATAGTGATGGCCAACTGCACAGCCGATTGCCCCCGAATTTGAGAGGCATTTTGACAGTTATTCATGCATTTTTTATGGTTGTTTCCGAAATGACGTGGATGCCGTTCTCTGATTGGTCTTTGGGTTTGGTTTGAGAAGACGATATAAAAATGGTTGTCAAAGAGAAAAGGGAGCTAGAAGAAGCCTATGACGTCAATCTGTCTAAAAAGATCTGCCTGTTGACAGCTAACATCACAAACTAGAGAGAGACAAACAGACTTAATGGCCCCCAAATAAAGTGAAGTTCACTGACGGATGAACTTGAGGAGGAATTAACTAGCTTTTTGGGTTGGAAATCATCGTATTATTCGTACCGGAATCAAAACAAATAGAAATCGATAGATAAAACATCGAACTACAGTCTGTTAAGCTAAGCTTTCACTGAACAAACATGATGTATTTGTTGATCCTTTATTTAATAAACACCCGCTTATCCCTCAAGGGTGCCCGATCGACAGCAAGAAGCCAAAAGACCACCATCACACGAATGTACCAACAAAAGCCTAAGCCACTTGCGCCTTAAATGGTTCGGCAATTTTAAACTCTGTTGGAGCGCACAACTGCTGTGCCTTCGTGTTGATCTTGTTAAAGCTTGGCGATATTTCAGGTTTGTCAATGAAATTCAAAATCACATAAATATTTCCATACGCACACGTATTCTTGTCGAATTGACTCGAAAAGTCTCCAAACCGGTTACAAGCGTTGGCTAAGTTCTATACACCTTTGATAGGGTGACTATGTAAATGAGGCGAATATTTACACAGAAACACCGTTACGACGAATTCCCTTTGTTTTTGTAACTCAGTCACTTGTTAGCTGTTTGTGCTTCGAGGTTTTTTTTTTGTGTGACTGTATTGTGTGTTGCTTCCAATGAATGGTGTGTATTTTTTATTTCACAGACTCAGCCTCTTTAGGAGCAACGGTTTTGAATTAGCGATGCTTTCTCGCCGTGGAGTGTGGGTGATCATTAGATTTATGCCTATGCAAGTCTGGGAAGATAAATCGACAATGGAGTTTCAAAGCGAAGGGCCGTGTTCATAAAAAAATGCCCGGAAGTAAAAGGTTGAAGTATAAGCATTTCCGTCTTTTCGTAATCACGATGATTACCTTATACTTGCGAGGACATCCTTCCAGCACAAGTAAAAGGAAGACTCGTCAGAGCGCTGGATAACATGCTAGACGCTGGAATATTTTTTATTTATGGCAGCTTCATTCCTTCCCTCGATCAGTACTTCTTGTCACATGAATTTAATCACAGTCATTTGTGTACTTGTTCATTTCTTACCCACTTTTCATTGCCATCATTCCACATTGCAAATTTCTATTTCAGAGAGAAGACGACCTACAGAGACTGTATTCTCTTGGGAGACTCTGCTTCCGGTACACTGAGGCGCGAAGAACTTGCCAATTGACTGTGCGAGCAGCTAAAGAGCAGTCTTGGAAGGAGTTTGGCGAGAGGTGGGAAAGCGACGATAGCTCTGCGAAAAAGGTATTCTGGCAAACCATTCGCCGACTCAGATGAAGGAAATCATCAACATCACCGAAGGAGTCAAATCCAAGGATGGTGTGTTGTTGCAGATGGAGTGAGGACTTTTCAGAGTTGCTGATGGCCACCTATAGTCTTTAGTGGGGGCGGAGAATAGTCCAACGGTGGAGGAAGTCATTTTGGCAAGTCATCAGCCGATGTGAATGAAATCCGCCCAGAAATGCTCAAGGCAATGGTTAAAGAGGGATTTTTATGGCTCTGGTACATGGCCTAAGAACATGGTGAGACATCTGGCGATTGGCAAACTGGGGTGATTGTCCCAATTTTCAAGAAGGGGGGCAAAACGGATTGCTCCAACTACAGGGGCTTTTAAGACTCCCCTTGAAAGTCTACGCTAAGGTGTTGGAAGCGCGTTCTAGAGCTATGGTCGAGCCCAGGATGGGGATGAACAATGCGGCTATCGTCCCGGTAGACGTACAACCGACCAGCTTTTCACACTAAGAATGGTACTTGAGAAGGCTTGGGAGTATGCCAAGCCCATCTACAGCTGTTTTGTGGATTTGGAAAAGGCATACGACCGAGTTCCTCGAGTCCTCTTCTGAGGGCCATTCAGTCTCTATACACAAACTGTAGCAGCTGTGTTGGGGTTAACCGTGATAAATCAACACCCTTTCGTTGGACTTCGCCAAGGGTGAGTCTTGTCACCTCTACTTTCCATTGTATTTCTGTGTCACATTGGGAGAGTTGAGGGTAAGTCATCTTCTTCTTGCAGATGACTTGGTTATCCTCACATCTTCCCAGACGGAACTCCAGCGCGCACTCGATAGGTGTGTGGCCGTATGTGCTGGTCCTGGAACGATGGTCAAAGGAGGTTTTGGTCATCTCCAGAACGCCTGTTCAATGCACTCTGCATTTTAATGGAGTCCCATTGAATCAGGTGGAGGAGTGAAAGCATCTCGGGGTGTTTTTCACGAGTGAAGGAAGGAGTTTCCTGTAGGATTGGTCAAGCTGGGTCAATTTTGAAACAGCTTGGTAGATCTGTAATCGGGAAGGCCGAGCTTGTTGTCAAAGCCAAGATAGCGATAAACTCAGTATTTTTTTCCAACTCTTACATATGGTCATGGAATTTGGGTAATGACCGAAAGAATAAGATCGCGAATACAAACTGTTGAGATGAGATTTGTGCTGTAGTGGGAATACACGCCGGGATAGGGTGAGGAACACGGCAGTGCGTGAGGAACTCAACATTGAGGAGCTGCTTCTTCAAACGGAGAGGGCTATGCTTCGGTGGTTTGGTGATGTGGCACGAATGTCCCCTTCATCGCGACTTCCGAAGCGGGCGTTGAATGCGATTCCATCAGGTAGGCGACCGCTCGGCAGACCCAGGACGAGATGGTTGTACCAAGTCCACAAACTCGCCTGGTTACGCATAAGTTAGAGTCGATGGCGGAGGATCAAGTTGCTTGGAGAGCTCTCGTGCGTGGTTTACCCTCGCGACCCCTTCATGATGATTTAATTGTTACTTGTGGGTATTCTTTGGTTGTAACTGTCAAACGCTATAACATGTAATTGAATTCGTTTTTGACATTTTGTGAAAAACAACACCGTTTACTCAAGCCGAGGACACATGCGACAAAAGCAAAAGTCGAAAGTACCCTATTTTGGATTTATTAAATTTAAATTTAAAACTGACGTTGGAAATTATTAAAACTGGTTCGTATCGAGGAAACAATCGTTAAGGAGGCTCTCCAAGAAATTTGAAATAAAATCAAAAATAACACGTCGACAGCTTGGAAATATGGCTGTCCGAACATTATATCCATTGGATAACAGTTTCACCCTTTGGTGAAACTTTCGGACCTCGTTGCTGCCCCTCATACATCTCCATCTCCTCGATCGCGAGCTTCTCGAGCTCTTTACTTTTCCTTCTGAGAAGCTGGGTGTCTTCCCTTTATTCGTGGAGCCGACGAGCAGCTTTCGTTGTTCGTTGTAGCATTGCTTTGAAGGCTTCTATCTTCGCTGCATGTGCCAGCCTGCACTCGTTGCCAAGCCATTGGTACTTTCTAGGGGGTGTCGTAAAACCCAGGACATCAGTGGCAGCTTCTTCGATTGCTGAGAGATTCCAGGAGAATCGATCCTAGCAGTCCGTCAAAAAGATCCTTACTACATTGAGTTGTCTAAATTCATGTCGATTATGCCCCACCATGGGACAGATTCACATTTTGTTTAGGCGGTGTTTAAAATTGTTTGACATCAGTGTGAAATTAATTTTTAAGAAATTACGATTGTTGTAGTAAAATAACAGAATGTAGTAAATGAGTAGAAGTAGTAAATGGAAATTTTAAATCAACTGTCATTTTCGCAACAACGGGTCGATTGACATAAGCAAGGAAAAGTGAACGAAATTCAACGAAATGAAGTGGTTGGGTAAGTCACAGTGTATCATTTCCGAGCATTCGTTCGCTTGGGTGAGTTCTGTGAGTGCATGGAGTGTCAGACACAAGCTCAACTTCTCACAAGATAATGGCGGTCGTCGGCTGACAAATAAGGTGGACGGTGGGCGAGTGATGACAGGATGCATTTTTCCACAGGTAATTATTTGTAAGAAATTAAATTAAAAAAAAATGAGTTTTTCTTTCAATTTGAACAAAACCTTTTTCCAAGTGTACCACTTGGGGGCATTTGAAAAGTCTGGTTTTCTTTGAATGGCAATTCTCAATTTATGGTTTTATTATTCTTCTTCCCATTTCTATGTTACACAAGCACATTCATTGCATAATCCCCTTAATTGGAATTGAATAGAATGAAAATATTGAAAGCGTCCGCGCTTATGATGATGATGCTACGCCTTTTCTTGAATATTTATCAACGACCTGACGGCCACAAGAACCAATGAGTGTCCTCCTTTAAGCGTTACTTGCATCAAATGATGATAAATGTAATTTCAAAGAAATTTCAATTAGCATTCATTTGGATGGAATAATTAATTCGATTGACAGGTAGAAAGTATCTTCACACTCAAGCACGCACACTCGCTCGCGATTGGCTTCCACGAACCTGACAAAGCAGCAACGACGCCGCGGCGGCGCGTCGCTGACCTGACCAGTTGTCGATCATCGCTGCAACGTCCGCACAGAATTCTTCAAAAGCTCTTCGATGGAAATGAATACATTTTCATTTAAATTAAAAACAGATAAGGAAAAGTACAAACAAAATAATTCTTGGTACTCATGAACTGCCGCTTCGATTGTTCGTGTTTGGATTATGCAAGTCGTCACGTTGCAATGCGGGCCATTGAACAAACGATTTTCAATAGCCGAGAGAAACTCATTAAGCTGGCTGCACGTCAGTCTGAGGATAGAACCTTTGAAACAAACGAAAGTAATTAACGAAGATTATGTATGCACTTTGTTGGTTTGGAAGTGTAGGAGAAGACATCTACGAGTACATCCGTGATGGCCCATGATGAATTTATAGCCGCTCTTCTTAAATGTGGCGAGACCCTGCGGATCTTTGGTTCCGAAGACCAATATACGTGCAATGCGGTCACAAGTTTTACAAAACCGAGAGACCGCTGGACGTTGATCAACAATCTTTTTATTGAATCCGCATCAGGTGTTGGGGGTCGTGATCACAGATGCGACAAAAATGTGAGCAATTCTCCCGAACGTGGGTGTGTAGATGAACTAACAACCGCACACGATCGCCCACTGTCATGACATTGCTTCATGGCCCAATCACAAACCCTTGCATTGCAACACTGCAAAGAGATACATGCAACTTTTGGAACGTTGCGTTGTTCGGAATGCGAGCTTTGCTGGCAAATTGACTACAAGAGGGAAGAGGTTAATGTACATTTCATCGGAGATGCAAAGTTGACTGCAGACATATCTTTGGCTTTCTCGAGTAGTGTTTCACTCTCTGATCTGTGCCGTAATTTTTTTCGAACGGTTTCCTTTTTCGGGCGACTGATAGGCACGTTCTGAGTGCAAATACTAACCGACAAGCAGCAAATTTATCTTATTTAAAAGATTCTTTGACATAAAATTGTTTCCAAGATTCTGGAACTAAGAAGTCATAAAATTCCAAGTTTTTCCAAATTTTTATATACAAATTCTTTTGCAATTTTCCAAATATTCTAAAAGAAACACGAAGTTACTTCCCCAGCTCAGAACTATATGACACAACGTTTTTTTCGTATTGGGGCTAAACATGCGTTGGAAATCTACTGTCATTGTACGTCATTTTAGTGTATGTCATTTATTTGAAGCGTAAACAACAATCACTTTTTTCCACTCAAATATGTCGAACTTTGTGACCGAAAAAGTGTTTTTGTGGCGAGTTCTTCTTCATTACTTTAATATGAAGAAAACAGCTGCTGAAAGTCATCGTATTTTGGTGGAAGCTTATCGTGAATATGCGCTGGGTGAGCGAACGTGTCAAAAGTGGTTTTGAAACCCGGCCAACCAGCCAAATCAACGGCAAAGCCGAATATCCATGGCGCGAAGGTAATGCTGCGTATTTGGTGGGATCTGAAGGGTGTGTTGTATTATGAGCTGGCCAAACCGGCTGAAACCATCAATGGAAAATGGTACCGAACGCAAATAATCCGTTTGAAGAGAGCAGTAAACGAAAAACGCCCGGAATATGCGACCAGAAACGAGGCAATAATTTTCCATCATGACAACGCTCGGCCCCACGTTGCTATTCCGGTGAACAGTGGATGGGAAGTTTTAGCCTACCCGTCTTGTAGCCCAGACCTTGCCCCTTCTGACTACCATTTGTTCCGGTCGATGTAGCACGTCCTCATTCATTCTTGGCTGCCAAGCCAGCGCAGTTCTTTTGGGATGGGATCCATAAATTGCCAGAAAGATGAAAAAAAGCCGTAGCTTCAGATGGGCAATACTTTGAATAAAACGTACAATAGTATTATTCAAAGTATTGCCCATGTTTTTCTTAAATAAACGTTAAAATTTTGAAAGAAAAACCACACGAATTAAAATATTTACCCAATATTTTTGATATATTAAATTGCATTTTTGCAGAAAAGAGACAGCAAGCATATCTGTACCGTGGTTTGTATGGATTTTGTTTCCAAAAACAGAGAATCCCGGGAGAAAAGGGATGAAATGCCAAAGCAAGCTGCTAGCGACTGAACAATAAATTTTCCATAAATTGTGTTTGACATTTTCCAATTTATGAGGCTAGTGCGTACGCAGTCACACTTAATGACAATTTCAATTGTGAAGTTTTCGCATTGCTCTCTCATGATTTAACTCGTGAAAAATACGAAAAAAACGTTGTGTCATACAGCAATCATCTGTAGCTCTGCTTAATGCTTGTGCATACTGATTTTTCAGTAAATGTACTTGCATTGCAAACAAACCAGAAATGAAGTGTGATAGAGATGCCCATTCTACCTCTATTGCCACTTAAAAGGTTTGACAACTAATTTGTACATCTTCTTCTAAAGCCCATTTGACTAAGCAGAGAACTCCATCTACGCTAATTCGTGAATAACTGTCAAAAAGTCTCTGAAATTCGTCGACGGTCAATCAGCTGTGAAGTTGGGCCCAATACTTCATTTCGGAAACAAAGTGTCAATGTGTTGTTTGCCCGTTTCTTAGATGTTTTTTTAATATTCAAACAGACATTTTTTTTTTTTTGCGAGGGTAGGTGAAAATCTTCGAGAGACACTATGGGGACCGTTCCCACATAGCGAAAGGGATTTTTACCCAGTAAAAACACCTTCCTTCAAATAAAATATATTTCCAGTACAACTAAGTCTTACACTTATCTAGCAGTTTTACTTTCTTGGTTTAGGCGCATTTGGCAAGAAATTCTCCATTGAGAGTTCTTGCTATCACCGCAGCTAAGCGCGGGTTGAATTCACCGTGCTAGGTCAAGGGGTTTAGTCCTTTGAAGACGGCGGAAAGCGTTGGTATCGTCGAGAATTGGAACGACAGCAGAGTTTATGTGCTCTTCCAGACGACGCTTATGCTTACGAGCAAAATTCGTAATTTCATCATGGACTGATGGAATTCCAAGATCTCTGTGGATGTCGCTGTTTCGTATATACCAGCGTGCGTTGACGATGGCCCTTAGCACTTTATTTTGAAATGTTTGTGGTATGTTTCTATTACTTTCTTTGGTACAACCCGATAGTTGTATACCATACGTCCAGACTGGTTTTAACACTTGCTTGTATATAAGCAATTTGTTGTCAACACTTAGCTTGGAATATTTTCCAATAAGCCAGTACATGTCATTGTGTCTTAATTGGAGCTCTTCACGTTTCATTTTGACATGCTCGTTCCACTTAAGCTTTACATCGAGAGTCTTTCCGAGGTATTTCGCTTCATTACCGAAGGGTATTTGAACATTATTTATTAAAACGGGCAAGTTATTCACGTTCTTATACGTAAAATTTATATGAACGGATTTAGCTTCGTTAAGCTCAATTCGCTGAGTGTTCGTCCATTCGTGTATCCGGTCTAGAGCACATTGTTTTGGCAGTTACTAAAATGGCGGTGTCGTCAGCAAATGTGCCTAGCACGGTGCCTACGTCCTGCGGTATATCGCTGCTATAAAGTTAGTAAAGGAGGGCACCAAGGACACTTCCTTGTGGTACTCCAGCTTGTATAGGCTTAACAGACATTTGACGATTAGCGCTTGCTGTATTTATATAGCCTTACTTCCAATTCGATCGCTCCTCTTTTGCCTTTGTTTTTTTTTTTTGTCAGACACAAAACCGTGTCACTGTAAATTGCTACCAATAAATATCAGTCCATTGATCAACGGCCGATGTGGTACATATTTAAATAGTGATCAGATGAAACTGTAATTCATTTTCAATCGTTCAATCCCTCCCACCACATCTGGTGAACGTGGAGGACCTTCAATGCATTATCAAAAAATATCGCCCCTTATTCTTTTAGTCGTTATATTTGTCACTTTCACAAATTTGTATTCTCTTAGTCACTTTATGTGGCATTTGTCACTTGCACGAAAATGGTATGTATTCCCCCAGCCCAGAATGAGAGATTTTGTCGCTTGCATTTTTGTGGGTGACGTCAAACGACACAGGAGTAATATGTAACTTTTAACCGAAATTTTGTATTGATGGGAATAAAAGTTGATTAATACGTTCACGTTTAGTGTTGATATAGCAACTGACCAGCAATTTAAGAGACCGGTCGCTTTAATAGGGGATAGTTCCAATCACATGCAGAAAACCAATTTGTTTAAGAAAGCGAAACGTTTGCATTGTCCTTTTCTTGGGCGCGATTTAAAGCGATCTACAAATTTACTGAACAGAATTATTTTTTACAATTGAGTTTACAACTAGACTTACAAACTAAACAACTGATGTACTTTGTTTAATTTAGTATTTATTATTAATGTCGGTTTATGGTTTTTTTTTCTTTTTTTTTTTAATTTCCTACGATGTCTGGTGCTTACATCGGGTTGTTCAAGTCCGTGTGTCAATGGTGGTCCTTTTGGGATGGGGTGGTGATGTTGGGCTCTCATTGAATATGGGCAATCTGGGAAGTATAGCAAAGACGCGATCCAATACGAACGATTACAAAAATTAGCAATTATAACCACCGAATGGAAATTGATCCCACATGAAGACACAAATTTGCAGAAGGTGTTGCCAAATGGTTGAATTCTTTTGGGTTGTGAATTTAATTGGATTCTTGTCACCTAACTTGAACTCAAGAATACAGATTTTGATATGAGGTGACAGAAAAATGAGAGGCGGCAATTTGTCAGCTAGTATAAGAGAATAAGGGGGATTGTCATGGGTTGGGTTTTGGGTTCCGAGTTTCACCCTTGAGGCAGTGCAATGTCGTGATCCTTTCCTCCTCCTTCAAAGCTGGGACCGTGGCTTTTCAACATCTACACGCCAGATCAACTACATCCAACTGACACAGTGAAATGTTGTCTATTCGCAGATGACTCGCTGACTTATGCCAGTTCGACGACACCACAGATAGCCGCGCAGAGGGTCGAAATCCAAACAGCGAACAAATTTGACTACTATACCAAATGGGGTATTCGTATCAATGCTGGGAAATCGGTAAGCACATAAGTCTTAAGGAGACCATCTAGAGGTGGATGCAGATCAGCAGCCGAATGTCGAAGCATAAAGGTGGTGCTACCTAACGGTACAGAAATATCAAAACAAACGAAAGGTTGAGGTTCAACAGTCAATCGAAACTGACACTTTAGAAGGCTAACCTAGGCTTCCATCACATCTATCCCTTGATGCGCAAGCCAGAGGACAAAACTGCTGCTATACAAGTAGCTCATATGGCCGATCTTACCGTACGGCTTCCCAATATGGCACACCATCTCTAAGACCAGCATGACGAAGCTCGCAATTTTCGAAAGAAAAATACTGCGAATATGTAACGGACTTACCTTCGTCAAAGGCACCACAGCAAGAATAGGCTTTACGACCAAACACGCATCATCCCCCTGCAACAGTACATGGTGACACTGTTCAGAAAGCAGCTACTAAACATCAACACCCATCCTAACGAAGAAATCAGGAACCTGAGAAACAGCAGCTATATACTGCCATACAGGCTGAAGCGGCAAGACAAGACTTAACTTTACAGAGAGCAGTTACAAAGAAGGAACTCTTGTAGGAAATCTGGAGATTTTAAAAAGAGTGAACAACATCTGGGAGTTGACTCGTGTAAGTGACCTGATGTCTCTCAAATTACCGTGTAGGGAGGAATGCTACAACGGACCCACATGGTTGAAGGATGGATCCAAAAAATGGTAAACTGATGGGTCGAACTGTGGAAAGAAAATAGGGGCGGGAGTGATAGGAGCACGATGTAGCCTACACATTCCACTTTCAAGAAGACCTCTTGGTTTCTTCGCTGTCCGCGGAGCTGCAGGAGGAATCCCATAGATTTCCAAAAATACATATTCTCAGATAGCCAAGCGGTGCTCGAGCCACTAAAGAGCTACACCTTTAACTAAGGCTGTCTATGAATGTTACAAAACACAAATATACTGGCAAATACAGCCGGGACACGAAGACCATGAATGAAATCAAAAGGCGGACACACAAGCTAAGAAAGGTGCTCAAATATTGGGCTCTCTCCTCTTTATGGATTCACTAACACGCAATGGGATCAATAAAGAGATGATCCAGTTTTGGAACAAACAAGAGGGCATCAAATACTCGCGGCTGTTCATGGAACGAAATTACATCCCCAATCGAGCCAAAGAAGCTCTAGAACTCAATAAATCTGACCTGAGGTTGCTGTGTGGAGCGCTAACAGGACACGGAGCATGTAACTACGACCTAAATGAAATGGGTCTCACCAGTACAGAGTCTGTAGGCACTGTGGCCAGGTGAAGGAAACCATGCAACACATGATGATCGAGAGCGCAAGCCCGAGAAAGATTGAAAATAATAAACAGAACATCTTTAACCAGGAGAGACTTTCGAGACATCCCATCTGAAGGCATCACTTACATCCTAGGCCAAAAGACGGCGATACCATAGACCTTCATGCCATAGACACACCCCAAGTTCTTCGAGTCAATTCAAAGTTTCAAAATAAACAACGCAATCATGTTGATTGCTTTCTTTGTTGTTTCGGTCGCCTGAAGTAAAGAGTCGGTCCTAGCAACGTCTTGCGATAATGTCTCCTATCTGCTGCTGAATGTGTGTAGATTCACTAGTTCTCTGCTGCAACACAAGTTTAATTCTCTCGATTTTCAGAGCACTCAAATGCTGCCGTTAATTTCGAGCGTTATCGCTTATAAGTCACAGCTAGATTGGCCGGTCAATTGGTAACGAACCAGTTGGTATAGCCTTGTTCTCATTTAGTGCCACAGATTAAAATTAAATTACCAAACACTGATACGTATGTTTTTAATAAACTGGGCGTGAAGGCACTGCGTTCGAATAAAAATGCGCCGGGATAGCCTCACATAGATAGCAGTGCACACACATTGCGCAAACCAACTCGTGGCCAAGGCCATGGGTCAATGAATCGTTTGCATTCATAGCTTAAATGTAATGAACTCACGCAAATACACGGCGAAACTAAGCGATTTGACACGGAATCCAGTGACCACATAGAGACTACGGCCAATTCAGAAACAGGTCTGTTACACGAAGCCCCTTACTGTCCATAAACTAACCCTACAAGTGAAAATAATTTCTTTCTGTCAGAAAACGATGAGAATCAGCTGTTCATCTGAATTGACAGTAACTGTATACATTGACTTCCGCGGACTAGTGTAAACCGTCTTTGAGGCGGTTTGACAGCAGCCTACTTTTGTGCCCATGAAGTGCATCGATGGTATCATTTCTATAAACATTGCTGTCATCGATTCGTGCTACCTTCAGAATGGTCTTGTCCATCGTTCATCAGGTTTCTGTTTGTCGAAGGACCGATCCCACTTGAGGGTAGTTCTGTGGGCAACGATCTGGAGAAACGTGGCCAGCGGGCCTTATTGCAGCTGTGAGCATTCCTCTGAACATATTCCTCCAGTTTCTCCACCTCCTTCGAGAGCTGAGTAAACGCGAAGAGTCCACAGTGATCACCTGCGTACTGTACCGCAGTGTGACGGTAGGTCATCCAACCGCACCAGCTTAATATTATGGTTCTGGATTTGATGAATGTCCTGAAATGATTGGGCTTACCAATGAATGCGATCTGCTGCGATGCTGCATATTGAGAGCTACGGAGTCTGCAGCGTCAACCTTCAAGTGCCGCACAGCAGAGTTGAACATTTTGTTTAAAGTTTTGAGATGTTTTTGACGACTACACCACACCGACAGCAGTTCTGTCTGCTAAGAGGTGTTCCCAAGACCTAAGCGCCCTACTCGCACTTGCTACAGCTAGTCACTAACTCCCAAAGTGAAAATAATTTCCAGAGACTTCAAGAAAATGATGAACATCAGCCGCTCATCTGAAGTGCTAGTAATTGTATACATTTACTTAAATAAAACCGCTGTATTTCGTTAAATTGAGAAAATTTTTTCTTTTGTACAACAACCTCAAGGCAAATATGTCAAGTTGAAATTCTTTGCTTTAAATTCGGTCTCTATCCACGGCAGCAGATATGCAATGTTCGCATATATTCCGGGGACATCTCTTTGCCCGCACCCGACTCCGCCAGAAACAAGACCAACTTCATAGTACCGGTTGTCGGTGTTTGGTATTGGACACACCAATGCGGAACCGCCATCTCCTGTGCAGGTATCCGCCCCATCTTTCCCAGCTGCGCAGATTTGACTTGGTTTCACCCTGAATGTCGGACCCATTCTGGTCTTTTGTATTTTCGCCTCACATGTGGGTTTGGGCACGACTTTCAGCTCAATCCTCTTCATAATGTCTGCGTACTTTGTACTATTGAAAATAGTTTCTCCCCAGCCAGTGACAAAGCAGTTCGCATTGCCTGCGGTAGGTCCTACGGGAGGCAAGCAAACTGTGTTAATATGCGGGCTCATGTCAAAGGCTCTTTTAACGATGAGCAGTGCAATGTTATTCTCTTGACGCCGCTTGTTAAAGTCCTTATGAACTATAACCCGTTGCACTTGTCTGTCTTGATGCGGGAGTGGCTCATTTTCACTGCTTCGCTCCCATTCACCTGCTCGAACCTTGAGACTACGCGGCCGCCTGTTGTACACACGATGGGCGACTGTCAGAACAACTCTGGGGTGAAGAAGTGATCCACCACAATGGTATGTATTTTCGTTCACATATATGGCCACCATCCAGGGAAACTCTCCAAACTCTGCTTCGTCGTTGGGTCCATCCAGTGTAACTAGAACCCCTTTCGGGTTTCGATGTCCGCACCCAAGTGGCAGTGGTGGCACTTCAAAAACAGATTCGCTCCCCTGGATTGAGAGTAGCTTTATCATGTGGTACACCGTGTCAATAACTTACCATGTCATCCAGTGGGCAGCATTGCAGAATATTTGGACACTCTTCGAAGCGGTGAGAAATCAACCGGTCACCATCTGTGTTCACTGCACCACTTGTGCAAAGAGAAGGTGGAACGCAAACCTTGTTCGGACCACAGGACTCATACTCTGGCTCCGATAGATCTGGATCATTTGGCGGAGTTGATGGAGTTGTAGTCATCATGCCATCCAATAGGCAACACGTTGTACCGGCAGCGCACTCTAAGATGCGAGGAGAAATGTTGCCACTGCCGTCTGTGTTTACTGCCCCATTCCTGCAAATCGAATGTGGAACGCAGACCATATTCGGGCCACACGGCGTGTATCCGATCTCTGGTCCTGGAGTTTCTACCGCCTTTTTCCATTCATCCTCATCCACACAACTCGATCTGAGGATAAACAGCCCAATGATTAGGAGAATTTTCCTCATTGCTCCGGTCGTCACGAAAAATATATTCTTGAACAAAATATTCAGCTTTGAAGACCGACTTGCGATGGTGTTGCTTGATCGCTGCGAAATGATCCCACATATCTGTTCGAATATATTTTTAACATTTTTTCTTCGTAATTTCTTCTGTTTTCCTGATGTGAATATTTGATGGTTGGTATATCAGGTCTTATCACTTTAAGTTCATTGGTTAATTATTTAAAAAAAATAAAATAAACACTGTAAGCATACGATGTAGAGTGCGAGCCGCTGTCAGCAAATATAAAAATGGCTGATAATGGATTAGTTAATTATTTTATGAGGCTGCACGCTGAGGCTGGTAAACCAGTGCGGGTGGCTATTATTATTATTGTTGAGTGTAAATTGCACCGCGATCTTCAGATCTATTGTGCCCCCTATTCATAGCTTAGCTTTCTTAAGAGCTCCCCTCCGGTGGCCCTCCTAAGCTCGTTTCAGAGTTGTGTTGATGGTTATCTGCTCCTGTGGCGCGACGGTGGAAGAGATTCATCCTGGAGTATTCTCTCTAAGCCAGTTTCCTTTAGGAGTCTGAGAATAAGGGCTGGTTCTAGTGTCTTCAATTCCTGTCTTCAATATCAGATATTAGGTGCTTGAATAGATATCTTTGTCTTTTGTGGGCAAGTACATCACAATATGTTCTGCAACTTCATTAGATTCTCCGCAAAATCTGATCAGACCTTCTTCTGACACTCCTCGTTTCCTTGTGTTCTCCCTGAGTCTACAGTGACTCATTAGGGAGCCTGTTAGGGCACGGAGGTTATTTTTGCTGGTTCTGATGCACGCCTCTAACCTCTTTCGGTTATGTTGGTCCAAGAGCGTCTTCGCCTGCTTCATGCCATGAGAGTTCTAACTGTCCGGTTCCTTCTTTTTCTAGTTCCCTGAATTCTTGCCTGAGGACATGATCTCCTACAGCGCAGAATGGTTTGGGGCATATAAAAGGTTCCGATGCACATTTCCTAGCGAGGGAGTCAACCATTTCATTGCATTCTATCCCGGTATGGCCAGGTTTCCAGCAGAGTCTCTCCTGCTCAACTTCTTAAGTTTCTGTGGGCATTCCCACTCGAGCTTGGATTTGATGATATAGGAGTCTAGTGCCAGGATAGCGGAGTTGGTATAGTTCCTGTCAGGATTGGTCTGAGCGCATCTGCCTATGGCACAAACTTCTGCTTGGAAGGTACAGATGCATTTGACCATGGCTTCGTCCTGCTTGTCCGGGGTCCAAATACTCCTGCCCCTGTTCCGTCACCCTATTGCTGCACAGTCTGTGGACTATGGATGCATTGCTCCAGTCGTTTTTGGTGCTGAGCTTGAAGGCAGACTCCCTTTCGAAATCGAATTTCCTAATCGCGTCATTCTTCGGAATGGCCAGGAGTGGTAGTTTTTTGACTAGTGCATGGAATTGGCTCGATGCAATGCACCTGTCATTTCCTTCTCTTACCATTCTCATGATTGTTTTATTTGCACATTCTGCGATCACCAGCTGCAATGGAGGCAGCTCCAATAACACCTCCATGGCGGCAGTTGGGTAAGTTCCTGTAATACAGTGGCATGCCAGCCTTTGAACTGTGTTGAGTGTCTCTCTTGCGCTGTTCAGGTTGGCTCTATTGGACCTATGGCACCGTGTGTGATTGGTGGTCTACCAATAGCTATGTACATCCATCTTACGATGCTTGGACTGCAACCCCAGGATTTGGCCGCTAGGCTTCGACAAATTATTAAAGCACGCGTCGCCTTCCTGCTGAGCTCTTCTGTTTGCCTTTTCTAGATGAGTTTGCTGTCTAAAATGACTCCTAGATATTTTACCTCCTTCACTGGAACCAGTATTGCGCCTGACAGACTAAACGTCGTTCCAGTTTTTGTTTTCTTGTGAAAGGCACTATGGTGATTTTGCCGCATTTAGATTTAGCCCAGCTGACGGGCAACACTCATTGGTCATTTTGAGTCCCCATTAGACACAGGATCTCCTCCATCCTGTCTCTGGCTATAATGACTATATCGACTATGAGCTTTAACATAGCCCCACAAAAATAGTCTAAAGGCGTTAAATCGCACGATCTAGGCGGCCAATTGACCGGTCCCGAACGTGGAATAAAATGTTCACCGAACTCGCCTCTCAATAAGTCCACACAGTTGCGTGTGCTGTGTGGCGTGTGGTACCGTCTTGTTGAAACCACATGTCATGCAAGTCAAGCTCTTGCATTTTGTGCAAAAAAAAAATTGGATATCATCTCACGGTAGCGCTCACCATTCACAGTTCTACGATTCACATCATCTTTGAAGAAGTACGGTCCAATGATGCCACCAGCCCATAAACCGCACCAAACTGTGGCTTTTTCTGGATGCATTGGTAGCTCTTGCAATGCTTCTGGCTGATATTCACTCCAAAATCGACAATTCTGCTTATTTACGTACCCATTGAGCCAAAAATGAGCTTCGTCTTAAACTGACCATAAAATGGAAGAAGCGCGCGATGAACTTTCTTAACAGAGCACGCATTTTGATAATAAAATTCAATAATTTGCAAGCGTTGTTCGTTTGTAAGGCGATTCATGGTTAAATTATAGACCAAACTGAAGATGTTTGACAGTGAAACAAAACACGAAACGTGCGTCAGCTGTTTAAACCAGTGTTGCCAAAAGGATAATAGCTAAAAAATAACCCTTTTTAAGCCTGAATAACTTTAACGCCTTGCTCGATTGTGTATCTTTCAATAGTTCAAATTGAGTTAGTCTGAAATCGAGAAATGTTAAATGAAATGCAGAAAATAACTCGACGTTTAGGTGTGGTTCACATTCAACATCGGCCCTTAAAATACCACATTTATTGTGTTCTTAAAGAATAATTTTGTGGATGAACTGCACATTTAACGCTTATTATTTTTATTCACTTTTTTACTAGGCACCTGGTAATCCATGGCCACAAAATTTTTTAACAATCATCTTGTGGCTACAATTATTAATATATTTGGAAAGCGTTTCAATAAAGACATCGTAAGCAGCAGTTGCATTATTTTCTGGGCCGAGGTTTCGGGTATATCATTCGACCCCAGTCTTATGGAGTCTATATTACGTTGCGCACCGCTTTTCATTGTTCTACCAACGGCCACTTCTTTTAAGGCCGAAAATGGCACAATGGTGCGTCCCATGATGTGGATATCAAGAGAGGCAGATCGAGAGTAGAGCCAGGAGTAAGGGAAGGACCCTATCCAGCCGAGACAGCTACGTATTTACGTGAAAGCTTATTCCACCAAACGACCGATTTTGGTAATAAGCCCCAAGACCTGCCCGGAACCCCCTTCCACCGCTAACAGCGCCTTGGCGATTTTCAACTCAACGTCGAAATGACTTCCCGTTTCAGTCTTAAACTGTAGGCATCACTTCGCGTTAATGGCTTGTTTTAATCTTAAATTACTTAGTATCGACCGATTCTAAACAACTAACCCGTCACGTTTGTATGCATCTCGTCAGATTGTTTGACCGGAATTGAACTGGTTGCTTACACGAAGCCGATGTTCTTCTCTAATCGCAGCATTCATCACTGTTCACTGCAGCAGAGGAAGTAATAAATCGTCGCATCTTATGTGATTTCTTCAGTTGCCAACGATGCTAGAGGCCGTCCAGATAGAGCCGACCACACTTGATTTGTGTTGTTGATCTGTTCCTAGATCGAAGGTCCTCCAACGGCCGTCTACATCGTTCCATTACGCACAGCGGTGACCGCACATAGACGTGTATGGAAGTGGGTATTTCCACCCCGAAGGTGCACACAAGCACTCAATCACCATGGCCTTCCATTGGTCTTGTACTGACTCTAATGAGTCACAAGTCACATTGAATTTCCAACGAGCGCGAAACATGGTTATATTTTTAGCACGCTCCAGCGGAAAAAAAATCACTGCAGTCCGCAACAAGTTGTGTGTGTACCGCCAGATAGGTAGGTGATCAAAAATAATAAACCGGCTTACCGACGTCACACAGACCTCATCACCACTCGTGGACGAACAACATGCTTTGGTCTCTCTTCACTGGTTTTCCACAATTATGCTGATTGGGTTTCTTGGGAAAAAACAACACGCTGGCGCAGCCAAACGAAATATTTGCGCGTCTGAAGCTGCGGCCACTTCGGTCATCCCGACCCCGAACAGTGCTGGCTTACTGCCTATGACGGACATCTTTGTGTGGTGGTGAGGGTGACGAAAATGGATTCGTAAACAAGCGTTGACCCTGATAGCGGTGTCATCTTCAATCTGAAATTTCGGCTAAATGGGAGCAGGCAGAAGGCTGTTGTGTGTATCTGTGTACGTTGTCAATAAAATGGGGGGAATCACGAGCTTCGTTTGAAAATGTAAATCTCGTGTACTGTCTTTGCATTTACCCATTAGTCAACTGAACGAAATTATGTGCGGAAGCGGGGAAATTGACGAACTTGTTTAGTTGAGCTTCGATGAACACGATGTCAGACTTCTCGCTAGACGACAGCATGCTCAGTGGAAGTGTATGCCTTGAATTTGTTTAAGTTCTCCAATGAGAGATGCTACCACGTTATACCCTGCGTGCGCTTTCTAGCCAAGGGCAAGACGTAAGGGTGTAGATAACTTTCTCATCGTTGATGGTTCCAGAGAAAATGGTTCCGATTGTAGCAATTTAAAGGTGCGTCGTCCCTTGTGTCTCCCTCATGACAGCGTCACTTATCTGAGCACAAGCTACCGTTGCGAGCACGAGGCTTACGGTAGCAGAGTGTCCGTCTAGCTCCTGGTCAGATTCAGATTCAGGCCCAGCTTCTACAGCAGCCAATCGAGTGACCTACTGTATTAATCGGAATTCGAACGGCGAAGTTTGAGAAGCTTTGTCTAGCACTGTCAGTGAGTCGTGGTGGAGCCGTTAACACACCAACCGTCGCGGACACACCAACCCTCTACGCCATGACGACCCATGAAGGAAACAATAAGCAAAGGATAATTAGACAACTCTATAAACGAGCCCCACGGGAGTTCATCGATAGTTGCTCATTAAGCTCGGGGGAAATTCACAACACGTCGTGGTGTTGAAGCAAACGGAGTATACCCAGCCTGCGCCGGGAATTCAAATCGATAGCAGATGCACATAAAATGTTCTACGACATTTTTGCAACCGATCATGGCGTCCGTCGCCTGCCTAACGTGATTGACAATAAATAAGTCGCCGCGGCAAAGCGACTCATATTCAAGAAATCCTACTTCTACCTGAGACATGACTTGAACCACCACTACGACCACACAGCTTCGCACTACCTGTGTGCGAATCTCCGAAAAACCGGCATGACAGCATTAAACTCACATCAGCCGAGAAGAAAGGAGAAGCAAAACAACACACGATTCCCCTCTCACTCGAGCAAATGTGAACGCAATCTCGGGCTTAATCTGGTCTTATCACTCGAACACAAGGAAACATCGCCAAGTTCAATTAAAAACAAAAATGAAAAAAAAAAAACACACACACATACATACACACACTGAAATTCAAACAGAATAAAATAAAATCCCCAAACCAGTCGACCGGACAAGAAGAAGTCATCTTCAGTGACTGACACGACACTGCTGCCGCAGTTTTAAATAGTAAGTTAAACCGGTCAGTACGCGTTTCAAGCAAAATTCATTTCGTTTCCCAGCAGTTGACTGGCTTGGAGGGTATTAATTGAGAATCTAGTATCTGCTAGTATTCAGTCTCAATTGTAATATCATCTTGGATCGGTCTGTACTCACGATCACGTAATCGGTATCGGACATCCAATAATATTCAGCGTTCCGTCGCATGTGCTTTTCCTTCGCAGTTACAAGTAAGCTCTATCTTTGTGACGGTCGCGAATACACTTGGGGATAGTTAACAAGTTGTGGGTTTTGTGTGCGCTTATAATCGAGACTGCTGCCTGCGTCGTGAGTGGCTGTGTGGGGGATAATTATCGTGTTCACCTTATCGAGTCGTTCGTTTTGTTTGCGATAGCATCATCGATTAGTGATGTGTCAAGTTCAGAGGTCGTATAACCAGTCTGTGCCAATTTTTGATTGATCGACAACAAGGCATTTTTCTGAGCTAAATTCTAAGAGCAACCTCAATTCAGGCACTACGCAAATGCAAGTCTATGGGTTTCTCTGAACTGTCTGCGTCGAATGCCTTATCAGAAGAACTAGCGCTACTGACATTTGCCCTTTTACCAGATAATTGGGAGGAGATCTGTGCTGACTGAGCATTAAGCAGATTTATTTTGTTTGTTCGGGTCACTAACGACAGAGGCCTGTAACTGCGCACAAGGACGGGAGTCTAAATACCTTGAGTTGGCTTAGGTTGTGTTTTTTTTTTTGTTGAAGTGAAATGGGGTCAGGGTTGATATGTGTACAGCCAGAGGATTCTTCTGCTGGTCTTGTGGAATGGATCTGGTCAGGGTTTGGACAGATCCATTCCAACGTCTGTCTTGAACTGTCTTGAAAGCAGCACTGAAGTCGAAAATGTGTGTGATGCTCATAGTTATCAGCTCAGACACCCTCCCGACCTGTATGTGTAGTCGACACCCGAATTTTAATCTGACGGGCGCTCTTCATCCAAAGTGAAGTAATCAAAATTAGGCTACGGTTATCGAATATTTTTAGATTCAAAAATGAGTTCAAATTTTACCCTTTAATTCACATGGTAAGCAATTGATGCTAATTTTTCGATCGAGACTAAGACTTCTCAATTTGTAAATCCCCGCAAACGGCACATTTTTAATGTTATTGTTATTTCAACAAGACTTGTCCCTGAGAATAATTTACAACTTCGTGTGAGCATCATAAATGAACACCTGATCGAAATCAGCTCGCCGAACCACTCAAAATTCCAAGAAAACAATGATAGCGGTTCTTGAGATCTTCGTGCTAATTCGGACCCTGTATGTACCCTCGGTTTTTATAATTCGTAAAATAGTGAGTCAAGTTTATTGCCAGTTTTTTGAATGGCATTAAATTTGGCACGAAACAAACTACCAGCAACAATTCTTCGGTCACAACTCTGAGATAGGGATTACCTTAGGCAAGGGTTGCCATGTTTTTGGAGGACATGTCTTCAGTTAAAACCCGGCGCGGAACTTCGTACAACGTTTTAAGAAATTATCCTGTTTTTCCGACATCATCAATTTTCTCCGAACCTACCAGGATTTGTCATACACTTTCGGGGTCTGGAAACCTCGCGCTTTCTGATTCTAACTAATCTCGTTGAAGCCCCCTTGATTTTATCCGCCCACGAGAGGTTGTCATACCGCGCAAGCCTACATTGTGAATTTTATTTTGGTGTTCATTTTCTCATTTTGTCTCTTTCTATTGTCTGGTCTTCGCACACTATTACGTCCTTCCAACAGACAGCCGTTCTGGCGGCCATTAAAAAATTGAGAGCGATCGGCATTTCTTTTGGCGGGCACTCATAATATGGGAGCTGAAACTTGGAAATTGAGAGCGAAACCACTTCAAGCTCGGTGAAAACGGCCTATTGAGGTTTCGGTAAACGTTCATCCCGACTTCGCAGTTTCGGTTCAGTGGAAAAGTAGCATAACAAATAATTGTAATTTTGAAAATGAAAAAAAATCATCGGATGGCGCGTTTTATTGAGAACTCAGTACTTTGCTCAGCATTGATTATCATTAAAACGCTCTTCTTCTAATTTTTGTGTGTAAAAAGTTGGTGCGTGTCCTTACTTTCATGGCATTAGATGTCAAAATAAATAGAGCGCCTCTATATTTCAAATTTTGACAAATGTGTTTTATAATGTTCGCACATTTAATCACTGGAAACGTTTGTGTATTAAATTAAGTATAGATTACAAATTGGGGTTCGATATCCTGTGCCCAACTATTTAGAACACCAATGCCGATAATTCTGCTGCATCTTCAAAAATTGTTATCAGCGGCATCTGTGATTGAGTGGTGTTATCTGAGTTGTATTTGAGGCGCCACCTATGATAGACGTCCTTCAACGTGCTGCAGTCAGCGTTGACTGTCAAATATCACTGAGTGGATTCTGCTCAGTAATTTGTTTTGTTGTTGCTTCGCATGTGATAGTAATACTGAGCTGAGTACAGATCCTCAAAAAAACACGCCTGAACTCTGAATTTAATTGAAAAACACAGCCACCTCAGTCTTATACAAAACATAAAATCAAGCTCTTGATTTTTTGACTCCCATGTGTCAACCAGAAACGAAGTATTATAAGCTGCTTTCACACTCAACAATTTGTCGCGACGATTTGCTTGTCAACCGGGGTTCAAGGGGTTTTTTGGGATTACAACCAAGTGCGGTAGGGAAAATATTTTGACTTTTCAGTTCGATTGATCGACTTGTAGTTAGGTGTGAACACGTGTTGTACAACTTCACTACATTTTTCATTTCTTTCAAATGTTTGACAACCATTTTTTATATCATTTTCTCAAATCAAAAAACCGCGATCATATTTTTTGGTTAAAAACCGCCAAAAAGCCTCTCAAATTCGTCGATGGGCAAGGAGGCAATCAGTTGTGAAGTTGGCCATCTCTATGGCACTTAATTTCTGGTATCAATCCTCTAAATGTCGAACTGGTTTTTTGTTTGACTTCATGGACCTTATTTTGTTCCCATTTTGGCTTATTTTTTAAGGTAGATGGATGGTGTCCTCCAAAGTCCGGGACTCTAAAGCTTTTCGTCCTGGGCTAACTTGGACCACTATGGCAAACCTAGCTTGGGCAGAAGAAAAGGATGGTGTGAAACTTCTGTAAAGCTGACAGACCATCCGTTAGGCGTCCCTTTTGAAAGGGGTTAAAATACATACGCCGTGAACAAGGCGAATTGTCCGCAAAGGGAGGTGTCCCTTATAGGGGTGGCCATAAAAAGAAGCCTCACAGTAGTTCATATCGCAATTTAACCAATTTTGCTGTTGTCCTTGCAGGAATGAGACGCTGCTTATAAGGATAAAACATCAAATTTCTCCCTCAACTGGTTCTGTTTTCCCCTCAAGCAAACGTACTGCACTCACGCGAAACTTTTCACGTGCTTATGGGGCCCATACACAGAACGCTTTTGCGTGCACCTGCGTCGGTGTGTGACTGTGTGACCACTTTTAGAGTCACTGTTCCCCGAATTGTGACGTATGCCCGAAATTGTGTGACATGTGTGACGGAAAGCGACACCAATGTACACACAAAGTGTGCCGTGTATGGGCAGCTTTAGAGAGCGCGTTCTTTCATTAACATTTCAATGCTCATTCCTCTCATATTTTTGAACACTCATACGAACGTAGCACGGCGTTGTATGGACATCAATGCTAATTCCCCTCATTTTTTTAACACACGACTCAGTATGGACCTGCCTTTGCCCATGGCTTTGTTCAGGACTTGCACCTTTGTGTCCATCATGCACATTCAAATATTTAATATCTATTTAATCTGTTCCATTGCAGACGACGCTTCCAATGATGAAAGCAACACAGCTTTTGGTTTCGATTTTATTCATCGGACTATGTTCGGCACAAATCGACGACTTGAATAGTCTCATCCAAGATGTCTTCAATACATCCGCTGGTCCCCCAAATTTGGGTGGGACAACACCTTTTATCATCAATCCAGTTCCCACCCAGCCTACGAAGGTAGTAGCAACAACCCAGCCGACAGTGCAAGTGACCAGAAGCCCCCCAGAACTGGTGACACCGAGTTCGGACCATTCGTACCAGCCCTGCGGCATCGGTATGGAGTGCGTGCGCGAGTACCTCTGTTCAAATGGAAAAGTGACCAAAGACGGCGCAACACTGATTGATGTCCGCATTGATTCGATGCAGGACACATGTCCGTTCTTGGAAACGTGCTGTGCCACGGGTGATAAGGTAAATGCGGGTGGAAATTCGTGCTGAGCCGCGTCTCTAATTGCCTCTTCTGTTTCAGGTCGACAATCCAATCATCAGCCATGTGGAGGAACCAACTGGATGTGGATACAGAAACATAGACGGCGTTGGCTACAAAATCGAAGGCGACAGCAACGAGGCACAGTTTGGTGAATTCCCATGGATGACTGCAATTCTGCGCAAGGAAACTGCTCTGGATCAGATCCTGTTGGTCTACCAATGCGGCGGTTCCTTGATAACACCGCAAGTCGTCCTGACTGGTGCCCATTGTGTACAGGCAAGACCTGCTAACAGCTTCACCGTGCGCGCCGGTGAATGGGAGACCAATACAAAGACGGAATTGCTTGGGGACCAAGACCGTGATGTCGTGGACATGATCGTTCACCCCGAATACAACAAGGGCAGCCTATACAATGACATCGCACTGCTGTTCGTCGACAAGCCGTTCGACTTGGCTCCAAATGTGAACCCTGTTTGCCTGCCACCAGCCGGCATCAACTTTGATACAAGCCGCTGTTTCGCCACCGGTTGGGGTAAGGACAAATTCCAAAACGGACGCTACCAAAACATTCTCAAGAAGATCGATTTGCCGATCGTGCCCAACCCCCAATGCCAGGCGAACTTGAGGAAGACCCGTTTGGGTAAATTCTTTGAGCTACACCGAAGCTTCATGTGCGCCGGCGGTGAGGCCGGCAAGGATACATGCACCGGCGATGGTGGTTCACCATTGGTCTGCCCGATCCCGAATAGCAAGGATCGTTTCTATCAAGCTGGAATTATTGCCTGGGGCATCGGCTGCGGTGAGGTGAATGTACCTGGAGTCTATGCTAATGTGCCATACCTGCGCCCCTGGATTGATGAGCAGTTGGCCTACAGGAGGGTCGACACTTCATTCTTCACAGCTTAGATTTATGAAACACCGCTTTTTGAAATTTGGATTTGAAATGGAAATAAAATCTTTAGTACTTACCGTTAGAGAAGGATACGATTTGTTTGTTTATGGGTGTGGAGTGAGGGTGTTGTGTTTCGGATCGAGTTCAGAATGACGGCACAAAAGCGGTTTACTGCGAGAGCGTTCTTTTTCCTTTTCTCACACGTACTGATGCGTCAATCTAGGCCAATATGAATCAGTCGCAAGGGGAAGTCTTGAGAATGAGAAGGTCGCCAAGCGAAGGAACCTTTAGGATGGGCACGAAATTAATGCAACATTATCTGTTAGGCCTGTTACACACCGTCTCCACTGGACATATTTCTGCGCAGCACCACATCGACGGTCAAAATTTCAGCCGGTCAAATATTAGCCGAGAAGTATTTGAAAGGTCTAGAGGGGAGTATTTTGCTCTCGAAGGGAGTACGTAAAATAAGGCAGCGTCATTGACAGCGCCTGGCTGTGATCCGTATCCAAAGCTGATTCTACAACATCAGCTGAGGACTATGTCAAAGAGGACTTTTACGACCTCTTGGACGGTGCCTACGAAGCCTGTCCGGAGTACGATGTCAAAATCGTACTCGGAGACTTCAATGCCCCAATCGGGAAGGAAGACATCTTTGGCGGAGTGAGCGGAAAGCACAGCATCCACGACACGAGGAGGCTGTGCTTTCCGCGGCGGCATGTAATATGGTCATAAGCAGCACGAGGTTCCCTCGCAAAAGAATCCACACAGCAACCTGGCGATCTCCGGACGGTCGAACCGCCAACCAAATCGACCATGTGCTCATTGAATCACGGCATGCGACAAATATCCTGCATGCGTGAACTTTTGAAGGAGCAAACGTCGATTCTGACTATTTCTTCGTATCAGCAAGTTCCAGAGCTCGACTGTCCAATGTCAGACAGGTGCACCAGCCAACGAAGAGGCTCGACGTCTGAGCACACCAGAGGTTGCCAGAG
Organism: Eristalis tenax; assembly: GCA_905231855.2. Lineage (NCBI taxonomy): Eukaryota > Metazoa > Arthropoda > Insecta > Diptera > Syrphidae > Eristalis > Eristalis tenax. The sequence continues at coordinate 59,862,696 of HG993125.1, read as the reverse complement.
CCTATCAAGAGCAACTACGTGAGAGTCTCTCCGGCATGCCTATGCGTTGGTGTTGGTGCTCAACGACCAACGCCAACGGGAAGTGGTTGCATTGCCGCTTCTCCATCAAAGAGGTAGCGGAAACGACCTTACGCTACCGACCACCCTTAACAAGAAACCCGTGGTATGATGGCGAGTGTGAGCAGAAGAAACGTGCAACTGACGAGGCATACCAAAAATCGCTGCAACGGAAAACAAGAGCGGAGACGGGAGGAGAAGAAGCTTCTACGAATGACGAAAAGGTCTCTCGCAAATTCCCAGCTCAAGGATGTAGCTCAGCCAGATATACAGAGTCTAAGGACAGTCAGAAAATACGAGCCTTTTATAAAAAAGCCAAAAGCCTTGCTACTGGCTTTAGGAACGGCACCCAGGTTTTTCGAAACTCTAAGGGTAACCTTGTTACTTACTCGCAGGGAATAGAGGATGCGTTTAAGCAGATGCTTAGCGGGCCTGACCGGGAGAGAGTGATAGGGAATCAAGAAGTCCCAACTCCAGTCGATGAAGTAGTCCTCCCACCTAGCTTTGAAGAAGTCGGTATAGTCATTAAAAGGCTGAAGAACAACAAAGCCGCAGGTTCAGATGGCTTACCATTAGAGCTCTTCAAGGCCGTGTGGTGATGTTCTGGTAGGGAGCCACATCATCTGTAGAATTTTTGAAGACGAAAGCATGCCCGTCGACTGGAATATCAGCTCCATATTGCCCATCCACAGAATAGGCGATTCTACTTCTTGCAACAACTGTAGACTTAAATCCCTGTTCAACGTCGCCTACAAGATCCTGTAAAGCGGACTGTGTGAACTGTTGAACCGCACCAATCGGCACGTACCAGTGCGGCTTCCGGCCCGGCAAAGCGAGTTTCAAATCTGTACGCACCATCATCGATTTCAAAGCCTCTTACGACAGCATTCATCGCCAGGAGCTATTCGATGCGATGGCCGAATTCGGGATCCCGGGAAAACTGATCTGGTTGTGTCGCACCATGCTAACTTACACGCAATGCACCGTGCAGTTCGGCTCAGGGACTTCCGAGCCGTTTGAAAGGTGCACCGGATTTCGGCAAGGAGATGCGCTGTCGTGTGATTCCTTCAGTCTGGAAGACAGTGCGGCAGGCAGCTGTGAACACGGAAGGTACTATCGTCTACAAGTCGGTCCAACTGTTGGGGTAATCAGATGACATCGACATCGTAGCAACGTAGAAGGGCTTTCAAGGCGATTGAAGAACAGGCGAAACGAACTGGTCGCAAGGTCAATGAGGGCAAAACCAAATATATGCTGTCGACCAAGAAACGTTCCTGCGGACACCACTTTGGGCAAAATATCACGATCCGCAGCTACAATTTCGAGGTAGTAAGGGCTTCGGAGCAAATGTGAACTCCACAAACGACATCACAGTGGAGATTCGACGTAGAATCGCCCTTGGCAACCGGTGCTACTTCGGTTTGTCGAAACAACTGGGCTCATAGTGACACATAGTTTTGGGTGACACGACTAAGAGAATAAAGGGGAATATTCATGGACTGGGCATGGTTCATGTCCAATGTTAGCAGGTGCTTAAATGTGCGGATGACAATGACCCGCATGCATTTGCTAGAATTAAGGAAGAGGCAATGTTGGAATGGAGAGCGAAACAGGAAGTGCATACAGTCAGTCTGTCGCAGAGACTCCAAAGAGAAAAGTCTTAAATGCCGTTTTCTAAAGCGATTAGTTGTGTACTTAAAAAAAGCACATAGATCACCAATAAATGAAGCTTCTAAACTTTTCTTGCACACGCTCTTAAGATGGTTCAAGTAACCGAACCCATCCATTTTGATGATCAATGGACACACTCGATTGACCACGCTAGACGCTGCCAGAAATCCCCTTATTAGGACAGATCTCTCTGTGTGATTTAAATGCCCACTTTTGCGGCTGACTGTGTATGCAGTCTTGGAGAAGAAACGTCCCACATCGACGTCTTCGACTGAGCCAGGAATTTCGTCAATTCTCAAACGCTGAATAACCCTGGGCTCAAGGGACAGCTCATGAATAGAGTACTCTCTCGAAGGATCAAGGTGGCTTACAGAAAAACCATCGATCATCCCAGTCCTGCTGTGCGGTAAACAATTGCCGGACTTCTATCGTTAACTCTGGAGACAGCACAATGAGTCGGGTTGAAGCATTGGGATGGCGAGGGAATCGTCATCCGAACTGATGCGTTCCTCATTTGTATGGTAAATGGTAGGCGCAGTTGGTTAAGTGCCTGCCCTTGGTGAGTGGGTTCCCCCGCAAAGTTAATATGATTTTATCTAATTCAGTCACCATAACGGCAGTCGTCAATCGGTGATAGTACTCCGACTGTGGGCATCACAATGGACCAGCTGGTGAATCCTCTAGCTGTCAACCCTCAGAATTATGCTCACCGGAACATGGGAATGGAATTTGGCTCAGCGGAAACTACCCACCGAACTACAGCTAGAAAGAAGGAAATACTTATCAGTGGGCAGATACTCTCTAAAGGCAAATACCCTCAGAGGGGAATCTGCAATTTCAGGATCGGACGGAAAAGGGCCTGGTCTCGTGGCGAGAACAGCTTCTTGTGCGATATGTGGTCATGTCTGCATTGAGGGCATGCAGAGAGGAAGATCCAACCACGTATTGTACAAGTTGTACTCGAACGTGGGTCCAGCCAGGCCTCTACGGATCGAACGCCTAAGGTGGCCAGGCCCAGTAGAGCGCTGGCACACTCGAGATTGCATCGCCAATTAATGGCGAGAAATCAAAATAGTGGAGATCTGCCACTCGTAACATGACGAGTTTGTTACGTGAACGCGTAATTCCTTCAACTTACAGAACCACTCACTCACTTCCCATGCAGTGAATGAGCTTAAGAGGCTGTTGAGTTGTTATACAATCGGCATCGTGACTAAGAACAGTCAGAAGCTATTACGATCTTCATAACTCATTCAATGGCCACACGTCGTAGACACATTTTCAAAAAGACGCCGTTTGATTGACATAGCGTGCGTCGAATTTCCGTCTACATTTGTGCAAACAGCCGAATCACATGGCTTTGTCAATATTGAAGTGTGTTCTCAATAGGAGCATACGAAAGTGTGCACAAGGTGTGGTTGTTTAAAAATAGATGAACAGTGGAGTTTGTGAATCGGATTTGGAACATATAAAAGGAGCTGGTTACCCCCTGTGAACAGTAGATCGACAGTACGTCTTGTTTCATTCGGTTGCGTGACAAAATGAAGCTATTTGCAGTGTTTGGCGTTTTGTGCGCAATTTTGTTTGCGGTTACGATGGGAAAGCCTGCAAGCACCAGTTCAGCATTGCCACCACCCCCACCACCAATGAATGGCACAAGCACCACCACGCAGGGACTTCCACCACCACCACCACCAACGACTGGCACGAGCACCACCTCGCAGGGACTTCCACCACCACCACCACCACCGCCAATGAATGGCACAAGCACCACATCACAGTCGCTTCCACCACCACCGCAGCAAACCAGCACCGCTGGGACATCAAGCACTCCTTCTAAGCTTTCTGGTTAGCAGCGGAACATGCTACTTGCTCAGTAGAGCCGCACAAAGTGCAAATGTTCATTGATTATCAAAAAGTGTCAGTAAACCAAATTGCAGCAACCACTAGAGAATGTTTTTATTTTTCTCTTTTTTTTAGTTGTGTACACGGCAACAAGAATTTTATCAAACAGCTGTATACGATGAGGAATCAAATCCTCTTCCAGTGAGCTTCCGGTCCAGCCAAGAGCGCAGGAACGATACACTGCAATAGACTCCGGGAACGTCTTTCTCTCCACATGTGTCCCGAAGACCCCACGAAACAATGCCCACTTCGTAATATCGGCCCTCTTTCCCTGGAATGGGGCAGACCAACGGAGATCCACCGTCGCCGTAGCAAGTGTCCTCATTTTGAATGCCGCCAGCGCACATGAAGCTGTCGTGTAATCTGAAGAATCCACCAAGGTACGAGCGTCTCATCAGGCTTTGGCACCTTCCATTTTCGACGACTCTCAAACTGACTTTCTTCAAGACTTTTGGCTTATCCCCATCGACCTCAATCGCACCCCAGCCAGTGGCGAAGCAAGAGACATAATTTAATCTGGTGCTAACGGGCGGCAAGCAGACAGTATTGATGTGTGGGCTTAGTTCGAATGGAGACTGAAGGAAGAGCAAGGCAATGTCGTTGCGCAGGTTTCTATTGTTGAAATGCTCGTGAATGATCTTCTCTGAGACCGCCTGCTCCTGGTGCGGAAGTAATTCGTTCCTTTGCTGAGTGTCCCATTCACCCGCTCGCACTTTTATCTTGTGGTTTGGTTTGTCATAAATCACATGTGCTGCCGTCAGTGCTATTTTCGCGTGTATCAGGGACGCACCCCCGTATAACTTCTCCGACTGGTCGTTGCTTAGAAGCGCCAGCATCCATGGAAATTCACCAAATTCAGTTTGTCTGAGCAAGCCTCTGTCTTTTCTATCGACCCCCATCTCGTTTCTAAATCCGCATCCATTCGCTACTGGGTGCGGCTCGCTTGCCTCTTCGTCATCCTGAAAAAATAGAACAAGTTAGCAAAATGCGAATAATGTGCTCTCCCAGGATGTACACAGACCTCAGGACTCTTCCGGCAACATACTGTGCCAGAAGGACACTCTCCACCAAAACGAGGCATTAAAACATTTATGCCCGCCGAATCAACTTCCCCCTGGACACAGAGAGCTCCTGAAACGCATATCATATTAAACCCGCATTTAATGGGTTCAGGGGATGTTGTTCTGTATTGGTCGTAGTCCATGTAGTCGTCTCCAAAGCAACGACCCATAAGATGAATGAGGAGGATTTGCGCCACGAATAGGCGGATAGGCGACCCCCTCGCCGTCAAACACATTCTCTGTGGATTGTCCTGTGAAATGGAAAGAAGTTAATTGCATTCGAAGAGTCTTCTTCTCATTAGAAGCGAATTGTTTTGAAAAAGGACATCGCTTAGGCATCCAAAATCAACCCCTGCGTCTATACGACATACCTGGGTGTGTATTTGCATTTTCAAATGCAAAAATCATAACAAACCAGGCTGATTATGCCAGTGGCTTCCCAAAATTGGGAACTGAACAAATTGCAATGAATTTTAAGCATCGCCACTCAGATGAATATCAGCTAGCTACAAGTTCTTCAAATGCACACCGCACTTACAAGACGTGCATATCCGCGTGTGCAGCCAGTTGTGTTGCTTCCTTTCTGCCTTGACAGTTATCGTATCGTGTACTGCAAACGTGTTGCGAAACTTGCACAGCAGCGAGCTCAATGCGTACTATCCCTTCTTGACAATTTTGGTGTACAAGAGAGAAGAACCTAGCGGAGAGGTACACATTCATCGACTCAACATATGACATTATTGCAAACTGTCAAGGACTCGAGGACCCCATATATTCACCGCAACTTCAACACCAGGATGAAATAGAAGCCATTCCAGCTTCCAGTCTCCACAAGAGGAAAGCGATAAGGCATAAAACAGAAAGGCAACTGTACACCATCTGCTCTGCTCACTCTACGAGAGGTCCAACTAGCAAGGAACGCCAAGTTTGCATCTTACTACCTGTCAAGACTGCCAGAACTGCCAACTCCAAACATTTCATTGTATTTTAATTGACCTTCATAATCTTGATTCAACAGTCTTAGGCAAGAATGGAAGTGGAACAAGGAATGCAGTGAAACTCAATTGCACACCCGGGTATGTACGTATTGACTAAGCGTTGTGCAGCACTCGCATTGACAGAAAGGTTAGATAAACACTTTCCTTGGTTACAAATTTGAATTTACCACACCAAGTACAACTAGCCAGTTTCGCAAAATTAACTTCACTAAGCAGCCAAGAGATGTCTCAATTCACAAACTTTATCGCCCAGCGTTTGTTGGTCGACTGGCCGATGTAATGCTCATTAGACCGTGGCAGAGCAAATTGTATTCGTTCGCATTCGCTGTGATTTGTCTGCTCAATCTTCAGATCATTAGGTTATCACGGCTATTTTATATTGTTCACAACGAATTTATTTAGAAGGCACATTGCGTGGAGTGGACATTATTTTGTCTTCTTCTTTTACTTAGCTCCATCTTGAATCTATTTTTGTAACTATGAGTAAGGGTCTGGATTTAGGATTGTTATTCTGTTGTGAGCGTGGTCCATGAGATGTCTGCTGTTCCCCGAAGGACTATGATCAACGGATGAGGTCAGCGTAGCTGCTTCTGCCGTAATGAGGTCGTGGATCATTACGTTCTAAATGCTATTTCACTCATTTCAACCTGAAAACTGGTGTAGAAACACTTGGCAAAGTAGGCCAAATCAAACACGTCCTTCCTATTCGAAATCTCGTTCAATGCGCTCATGTTCATGTCTTGCATCTAGCGGTTTTGTGCTGAAGTGGGGACTTAACGGATAAATCGCGATCAGGTAGCTTGATGCTCGTGCAGAATATTCACGCCAACTGCGTTATGCAACATTGAGATACGGAAAATAAATTAATTCGGTTTTTTTTTGCTTGTGAAATTTTTTGTTTTATTTTTTTGTTCCGGGAATCCATAATCAGACGATGCTTTCGATCGAAGACATGTGTTATCTCGTGTGCGTTATGACGTAGAGACGTGCAAGATTGCAAACGCATTACTTGGAAGAAGGTCGAAAAGTCTAGACGACAAAATAAAAAAGAATAAAAAAAATTTTGCCCTAGAAAAAAATTTGAATGACCTAGCGAACAAATTTGCAAAAACGCTATGATTAGCAATACAGTCTATGCGTGCAATCAGAAAACATTCTGTGGCAGTTCGAATAGCGTTCAAAAGTCAGTGCATGTACAATAGGTTACCGATACAGAGTTTAAAAATATACTTCATTCGCTACAGTCAGTGCAACAAGTCAGCTGGAATGGACGACATAAGGCCATGGATCTAAGGACAAGCGCAGAATACCTCTCGCCCTTGACAACGAAGCTTATAAACAAAGGGTGATTTTTTTAAAGCTATAGGAAAGTTTTTCAAAAAAAAAAAATTCAGAAAAATCCATGAAATCTTTATTTGAATCGATAGCACGGTCCATATAATTTAATGTTTGAAGATTATTTCATGCAAATGTTGACCTTGACTGCGCCTCAAATGGTCCATCCGCTTAGTCCAATTTTGGCATACTCTTTCCAACATTTCGGCCGGTATCTCACGAATAAATGCTTCAATGTTGTTAATTGAAGCGGGCTTGTCTGTATAGACATGAGCTTTAACATAGCCCCACAAAAAATAGTCTAAAGGCGTTAAATCGCACGATCTAGGCGGCCAATTGACCGGTCCCGAACGTGGAATAAAATGTTCACCGAACTCGCCTCTCAATAAGTCCATTTTTGCGCGTGCTGTGTGGCATGTGGTACCGTCTTGTTGAAAGCACATGTCATGCGAGTCAAGCTCTTGGGGCAAACAAAAGTTGGATATCATCTCACGGTAGCGCTCACCATTCACAGTTACGTTTCCAATCCAATGATGCCACCAGTCCATAAACCGCCCCAAACTGTGGCTTTTTCTGGATGCATTGGTTTACGTACCCATTGAGCCAAAAATGAGCTTCGTCGCTGAACAGACCATAAAATGGAAGAAGCGCGCGATGAACTTTCTTAACAGAGCACGCATTTTGATAATAAAATTCAATAATTTGCAAGCGTTGTTCGTTTGTAAGACGATTCATGGTTAAATTATAGACCAAACTGAAGATGTTTGACAACGAAACGTGCGTCAGCTATTTACACCAGTGTTGCCAAAAAGATAATAGCTAAAAAATCACCCTTTACAACGACGATACATTCAGAACTCCGACGCAACAAGCAGTGAATGCGAGAGGAAGACAACTGCATTAAGGGCCAGGGCCTAGTTTCTCTGCATCCACTCGTGTTGTGTGTGCTTTTGTTCTTTCACGAGTGGAAGGGAGCTATAGTCTGAAGAACGACCAATTTGAGAAGCTTTCTGGAGCATTGCCAGTGATTCGAAAGAGGTGGGGCAGTGAAAAGTATTTCGCTCGTACCGGGAATCGAAAGTGGGTTGCGCAGGCTCAAGAGGTCGTCACACCAACCCACAACTCTACGGCCGCCACTGATGAGTGCACATGGAAGCACTGAATCGAGCAATGTGAGAGGCCGTCAAAGACTCAAAATGTTTCGGAGGGGCAATGATTCCAAACACGACTACCGATGAAGTAAGCACTTGTCTCTAATCATCGACTCTGTTTAGTTATGTGAAGAAACTTCAGCCACCGACAAACATGCAAATTGCATTGGTACAGGATCCATCTACCGAAGATTTCTCCAAGCAATTGCTGACGATTTCGTAAACTCCTAATTATTGCAATTTCGTCTCACCGAAGGACGATGCCATCAACAAAGTGCACCAACATTGGTAATCACCAAAAACACACTAAGTGGAGTTAAACAGAAACACTTTAACTTCATCATCATCTTCTGACCCGCATGCTCCACTAAAGAGGTCTCCTCCATCGACTCTAACCCACCAGGAGTTATGCCCAAGCGTAACCAGGCGAGTTTGTAGTCTTGGTGCAACCATTTCGTCCTGGGTCTGCCAAGCGGTCGCCTACCTGATGGACGCATTCAACGCCCGCCTTGGAAGTCGTGGTGAAGGAGACATTCGTGCCACGTGACCAAGAAGAAGCAGCTCCTCAATGTTGAGTTCCTCTCGCACTGCCGTGTTTCTAACCCTATCCCGGCGAGTAATTCCCACAACAGCACGAAGAAATCTCATCTCAGCAGCTTGTATTCACGATCTTATTCTTTCGGTCATTACCAAGAGTTGGAACAAATAATTTGTTGAAGGCGTTCTGGAGATGACCAAAACCTCCGTTGACCTTCATTCCAGCACCAGCACATACGGCCACAAACCTATCGAGTCCGTCTGGGAAGATGTGAGAATAACTAAGTCAGCTGCAAGAAGAAGATGCCTTACCCTCAACTCTCTGAATATAAAACATTGCTCGCCTCGGCTGCGCTGCGACATCCAGTCCAGATGAAAAGAGAGGTGACAAGACACACCCTTGGCGAAGTCCAACGTCTACGGTGAAAGGTGGCTGCTAGAGTGTGTAGAGGCTGCATGGCCCTCATAAGAGGACCATCAATCCCATACTCCTGCAGAACACTCCCGAGTTTACCTCAAGGAACTCGGTAGTATGCCTTTTTCAAATCCACAAAACGAACCAAGCCTTCTCAAGTACCATTCTTAGTGTGAAAAGCTGGTCGGTTGGACTTCTACCGGGACGAAAGCCACACTGTTCATCCCCATTCTGGGTTACACCATAGTTCTGGAAAGCATTTCCAACCTTAGCGAAGACTTTCCCGGGGAGACTTAAAAGAGATATGCCCCTGTAGCCGGCGCAATCCCTTTTGATCCCCTTCTTGGAAAGTGGGACAAAAACCCGAGTTTGCCAATTGCCAGGCGTCTCACCACGATTCCAGGCCACTTTAGTGGCACGATAGATGCGTAAGACTCCCTCTTTACCCATTGCCTTGAGCATTTCTGGCCGGATTCAATCGCCAAAATGACTTCCTCCTCCTGAATCCCTCTCCGCCCCACTCAAGACTACAGGAGGGTGTGAAATGTCTGAGGGACAGCCCTACATTCCTTAATAGGGACAATTGAAAAATCCCTCCACTACAAAGAATATGTGGCATTTCTTGACATATAAGTTGCACTCAACAACATCGAACCAAATACAATCTCTCTTGCGCTTAGCAACCTTGGGGTCGGAAAGTCCTTAGTGACTTTCATTCATCAGCTACTCACCAGCAGGGTAATCCACTCTAATCTGGGAGATGCTACGATCCGCAGAGGAGTCAATAGAGGAACCCCGCAAGGTGGTGTACTCTCACTCCTTCCTTGGAACGTAGCGGCTAATGAAGAGGCTGGATGTGAAGTTGTGGACGATGTGGCCATAGCTATAGAATACCCTCAATAAGCTAGAAGCTTGGATGAAAAAAAATAAAACGGATTTCGTACTATTCAGCAGAAGGTACAGAATCCCTCAATTTGACCCCTCCACGCTGTGCGGCCCCACTTTACAACTAACCGCGATTTCGAAATGTCTGGGTCTCATCTTCGACAACAAGCTAAGCTGGAAACTTATTATCCAGGAGAGGGTCAAGAAGGCTTCTTCTGCCCTGTTCAGCTGCAAAAAAGCCACAGGCTGCAAGTGGGGACTACAACCACACATCATCCATTGGATCTTCATCTCAATTGTCAGACCGACAATTCTGTATGGAGTGTCAGTTGGGTGGACAGCACCAAACACAGCTGTCAACTGCACGCTACTCAAACGGGTGCGAAGACTGGCCTGCATGTGTATCACCGGGGCACTAAAAAGCAATCCGGCGGATGCACTCAATATACAGGTGGCAGCCAACACAGCCCTGAGACCCAAAACGCTCCGAACTCTCCTTCGGCCACTCAACCATTCTAAACGAATTCAACTTTCTTCCCACCGACACCGACCGCCTACTACCCCAAGCTAGCTTCGAGAAGAAATTCTCGACCAGCATCCCCACCAGACTGGACTGGATATCTGGTAATCAGACGCTGGCTGATCCCCTGCGCATCTTCACTGATGGGTCGAAGACAGGCGAGCGTGTAGCTGCTGGTGTCTGTTCTCAAGACCTTAACATAGCTATCCCCTTGAAGCTGCCTGATCACTGTAGCGTATTCCAGGCAGAAACCATTGCGATAAAGGAGACGATGTCCTGGCTCAAGAACGGACAGCCAGGGCGCAAAACATCCCTTAATTGCAGGCTGTCTCTTAACGAGATGGCTGAGTATTTTGTGGGTGCCGGGACACTGTGACATACCGCACTATTGCAAAGCCGACTCGCTAGGTGTGGCACATCCTCCACCCAAACCATAGGAGGCGTTCCACCGTCCATGCCAATCAATACAGGCTACCACCAGACACTTACACCTAGCGGCCCACTACTTCAACAACCTCAATGAGATAAAGAGCTTCAGAGCCAGCTGCACCAGCACCAACTGGTTTTAATTGTTAGGGGGATCATTCCGCGGGGTACCACAATGGCCCTACTTTGTCCGAAGTGTGACTGCCTTCTGCAGCCAGCCACTATAATCTAACCTAACCTACCTTTTTTTACGAAACGGGCCTGCACCCGAATACAAGCTTCATTGTTGGCGTAACTGGTGAACATTGGGAAAGCCAGCCAGACTGTCTAGAGCCCCAGTTTCTGTACAAGTCGCTCACACCTTCTCTCTCCCACTGTTCGGCTCTGCCGACTGCCGCACTTGGAGCCTACCTTTTCAATTGCCTCTGCCGCTTAAATAACGTCGCTAGCACGAGTTGGCCTCCTCACACTGGTTTTAGATTTGTAGAATAACTACCAGTGTACCGACAAGTCGATAACGCCTCGCTCCAATTTTATTAAGTTCTTAATTTTTGCTGGGTTAAGATGCATTCATCCCATTTAGAGTTGGCCATCGATGGGTGCTTCTTGTTGCATGACGCATGACCATTTGTCTCTCCCTTATACACTGCATACATATGTGCGCAACGAACGCACCAACACTTAGCTTCCCCCTGAGGGAGTCTAAGTGCATCGTGTTGCGGATCGCATCGTGTTGCGCAATTGAATGCCAGAGGCTGCAGCTGCTTCCCCTAAATGTCTAATTTCTTATTTATACTCCCTGTTTCGTCCAACACACCTCCAGATTGCAGAGGTTATGTAGTATCAGCAAATCCGGTCGATGCACGATCAAATCGAATGACATTCTTCGCTCTTGTCGACGAACGAACGTTATCACATTCGCTGCTTATTTTCGTTCATGTTTCACTTATCACAAGCATCCGCGGTATTCCTGCCAATTGGTTGGTGGGTCCGGCCCGATTAATGCTGAAATTGTTGTCACAAAGGAGGAAAAGCAAAGCAGCCAACAAAATCAATTTAAAAAAAGCACATTTATTTATTGACACATCAACTGGATACCCCTCTGAGCTAGTTGGTCCTCAATCCATGGCCGTATGTAGGCCACGTTCACATAAACTCCAGGGATCATTTTCTGACCGCAACCGATGCCCCAGGTCACGAGTCCGGCCTGATAATAACGCGTTGCCACGTCCAAGCTACCTTCCATGGGGCAGACCAGCGGAGAGCCACCATCTCCCGTGCAGGCATCTGTGTTACCTTGTCCCTCGGCGCAAATGAAGCTGTCATGCAGCTCGAAATACTGACCCAAGCGAGTTTTTCTCAGATCATAGTGACACAAAACCTTGGGCAAGACCATCACAATAATTTTCTTCAGCAGCTTTGGATACCTGTTTTTGCCGAACTCCAATTTGCCCCAACCCGTGGTAAAGCAGCGATTGAAGGACGACTCCCGTCCCACTGCCGGCAAGCAGATTGTGTTAATGTGCGGCTTCAGGACGAAGGGGGACTCGAGTATCAAAAGAGCAGCGTCGTAAATTTGCGTGGCGTTGTTGTGTTTCGAGTGAACAATGATCTCCTTTACTAACCTGTCTTCATGTGGGAAGGGTTCAGATTCACTGTGCGGTTCCCATTCCCCGGCACGGACGAGGAAGTCTCCTGCAGACCCAGAGTTCACTCGGTGAGCAGCTGTCAGCGCAATGCGGGGATGAATCAGCGAGCCCCCGCACTGATATATGTGCACAGTGTCCGTGTTGAATTTCACTTTGCGCAAGATGGCCAGCATCCATGGGAACTCGCCGAAGTCAGTTTCCGTGGTGGCCTCGATCACCTTGATGCCCACGCCATTGGCGTTGCGATGTCCACAGCAAGGCGCGGTATCCATTGGGGACAAGTTCGGTGTGCTTGTCTGAAAGCGAATATCGATTTAAACGGCTGCACGTTCAACAGACTCAAACACCTCTTACCACATTATGTTTTTGGCAACATATGTCAATGCCACTGCACTCCGAGACACCGAAGCGCACATCAATCAACGTGGCGCCTAGCGTATTGACGCGACCATTGCTGCAATGTTGCGGCGCTACGCACACTTTATCAACGCCACAAGAAACTTCCGCCTTGCATTCTACTTTGCCCGCAAACACTGCAAGGAGCAGCACTATCAAAGCAGACACTCTCGCTGGCATGCTGCAGTTGCCTTCAAACACACGAATATGGAGAACACAAATTATCAACGCACTATTTATATTTAACACAGCTGCTCCTCTTTCAACCGCCGTAGAATTACTGATTATTGTTATCTCTGGGGGTTTTGGAAAATTTGATTTGACTCTAAGCCGAACTTGATGACCTTCACGAATAGGGTGCACTAAGCTTTATTCGGAATTCGAGAGCACAGACGGCATGAACGCGGTGAATCGATTCGACAAACAAAAACATTTTCAACCCGTCAAGCAAAACTGGTCGGCATCGAGAGGAATGGGTGGTAATCTGGATGTGAGTCGTAGGCGTTGTCCTGATGGAACACAATTCTTCTCCCACGGGCCAAAGCTGGCTGCTTCTGAGCGATTGCGTGCTTCAGACGGTGCAGTTGTTGACAATACTGTCCTAATTAGGAGTTTTCCGGAAGGAGGTCAGCTCATAAAAGATGATTCCCTGCCAATGCCACCAAACATACAACAAGACCTTCTTGGCAGTCGATCCTGGCTTGGCCACCGCTTTCGCTTGACGTTAGCGATGCACCTTCCGTAACCGGTCGACAGCCGCTTCAAGAACGGGGCGATGTCCTTGCGATTCAGCCGTGATTCGCTGATGGAAATTCGATTAACGAGGTTCTTTGGCGTTAACTTAACTAACAAGACCACCACAATAATTTGCTCAAACAGCGTGAGGTACCTTACATCGAGGTTTTTTTTATCGATCGGTTTTATCGTATCTTTCTAAAGGCATTTAGTTTGGTCCGATGTATAATGAAAATGGATATCTTTCTGCTCCGGCGAAGGCAAGAGAACTCTTCTATAAGAAATTCAAAAGACTGGGTCTTCAAAATTTCTTAACCGCTCTCGGTGTTGTATTCAATCAGCACTTGCCACACCTGCTTAGCGGGCATGACAAGGAGTCAATGGCAGATAATCTCCACTGCTTTACCGGCATAACTCTTCTAGGCCATTGGCGATGTTCTGGAATTTCCAAGAGCGTGTTCCAAAAAATCTGCAGAAGATTGGTAAATGAGAGCATGCATGGAATATCCACTCTCACGTCTGATATCCCCAATCCCCATCAGGAGGAAATATCCCTGCTAAACGTTGTTTGAGACATACACTGGATTTTGGCAGGCTGCGGAGTTGAATTGTGCGATGGACAGGCGTAAGCACGGTAAGCACTAATTCTTATAGACCAGATAGCTATAGACAGATAGCTTCGACATGACCGGTGGCATAGTGAATGCTTTATTTATACATTGGGTCCATAAGTTAATTCGCGGTTTGCTAAGAGATGGCGTAACTTGTACTATTCCATTGGAACATGCGTTGGAAAGCTACTGCCATTGTACGTCATTTCAGTATATGTCATTCATTTGAAGCGTAAACAACAATTTTTTTTTTCGTTTAAATATGTCGAACTTTGTGCCTGAAAAAGTGTTTTTGCGGGGAGATCTTCTTCATTACTTCAATATGAAGAAAACTGCTGCTGAAAGTCATCGTATTTTGGTGGAAGTTTATGGTGAACATGCGCCGGCTGAGCGAACGTGCCAAAAGTGGCCAAAGCCAAAGCAACAGCAAAGCCGAATATCCATGGCGCGAAGGTAATGCTTTGTATTTGGTGGGATCAGAGGGTGTGCTGTATTATGAACTGCTGAGACCGGATGAAACCATCAATGGACAACGCTACCGAACCCAATTAATCCGTTTGAAGTAGCCGAAAAACGCCTGGAATATGCGACCAGACACGAGGCAATAATTTTCCCTCATGACAACGCTCGGCCCCACTTTTCTATTCCGGTTAAGAACTACTTGGAAAATAGTGGATGGGAAGTTTTACCCCATCCGCCTTATAGCCCAGAGCTTGCCCCTTCTGACTACCATTTGTTCCGGTCGATGCAGAACGCCCTCACTGAAATATGGTCCACATCAGAGCAGAATATCAGAAATTGGCTAGATTCATTCTTGGCTGCCAAGTCGGCGCAGTTCTTTTGGAATGGGATCCACAAATTGCCAGAATGACGGGAAAAAGTCATAGCTTTAGATGGGCAATATTTTGAAAAATAATATTGGACATGGTTTTCTTAAATAAACGCACGAAATAAAATATATACCCAATAAATTAGTTCATAGCACGAATTACAAGTTTAAAATAGTTCTGGTTCCACCAGAGCTCTGAGAAGAACTAAACGTTTAAGACTGATGCATTTATGACGGAAGCGCTCGCTCGATTAACTATTGTATGGGACGTGGACCCCCTCCATTTGTTGCTATATTGTATTTTTTTTTTAAGGTATATTTTGTTAATTTACATTTATTTACCTCATAGGAATTTTCTACACATTAAATATTTCTTTAAATACAATTTTTTTTGAGAAAATTTATTCCGAACCTGAAATTATCTGTCCTTGATGTGGACCCTGTATAATTTTAATTTTCAAGCCACATGCGCGACGAACTCTGGGCATTGCAACGTAAAGTTGTCCATGGCTAAATATTGGTTCTGGTAAATAATTTAAGACCCTGTCAAATGTTTGCCCTTGTGACTTACTGATTGTCATAGCAAATGCTAATTTAATAGGGAGTTGGCGTCTTCTCAAGACAAACGGAAGGTCTGGATTAACTGGTGCAAGATCGATTCTTGGAATAAATACTATTTGACCCTGTGCAGATCCTGTCAGTACTTCTGCTATCATTATGTTATGCGTCTTTAAGACTTTCACAATAAGACGTGTACCATTACAGAGGGCTCTTTGTGTGTTTGAATTTCTTAGAAGAATTATGATTCCTCCAGTCTTCAAATTTAATTTATTTGGTGGCATTCCAGAAGGATTCAAATTATACAAAAATTCCATCGGGTAATTTTGCTGGTCCTCCTCAGATGAAACATCAATAGAGTCGGAACTCAAATAAGTTTGTGTTACTCCATCAAGTATACTGAAGACTTGTTCATTAATCGTATCAACGTCAGCATTTTTTGGAGGGAGAGTCAGTGGAATTTAGCACTGGAATGTCCTTCAAAATAAGGTTTTTTTCCATTTCATTTCCTTTAATACTTAGGCCAGCATTGGCCTATTGTGTTACCA
This sequence comes from Eristalis tenax, assembly GCA_905231855.2. Taxonomy (NCBI): domain Eukaryota; kingdom Metazoa; phylum Arthropoda; class Insecta; order Diptera; family Syrphidae; genus Eristalis; species Eristalis tenax. The sequence goes on along the minus strand of HG993125.1, from coordinate 59,846,409 downwards.
AGCGGATCTAAGGCGACCTATTCCGCAAAGCAATTTGTGCTTTTAATGTAGCATTAAAGTCAGCCATCTTGACTCTAATGTTGCTCAATTCAGCCTGGCTATCGAAATAGCGGGCCTCTAGATGTCTGAATCTGCGGTAAGAGAGAGCACTGCAGCTGCATAGCAAGTCTTCAATGCGGAAATCATTATAAGGAAGGCCTAGTCCGGAGGCGTGAGTTCCGATGGCACATTGTGCCAATGAGAAATCTCAGATTCAACCTGCTTAATATAATCAACCTAAGCGATCGTTTAGTTTGGTATTGAGGCATCCTGTGCCTTATGTCCTTTTGCGGTTTGTTTGGGCAAGTATTCCCAGGCTTAGCATGGAGGGTGGGTCTCCACTCTGAAAGGGTGCAGAATTTGTACGCTTCCTAGTGAGTTTGTCCGCGGAATGTCACAGTGCCTCGGCACGCATATAAGAGATGGGCGGCAATTAAGAGGGGACTTGGAGCTAAGGCATGTAAATAATTTCATTTTACATCAATTTGCTTATAAATTCGTGCTTTTCATTATCAGTGATCTGAGTTTAAGCAACACATCTGTCCAGTGTCGAAACCGACATCAACCTTGAATGAGGTCGCAGCATAAACAGATTGCCGTCTTGACAGAATACAAGGTCACCCCTCACAAACAACGCCAATCACAAATAAAGCTATCCCAACAGTCGATGTCGATGACTCGATCGCTAGTTCTCCGTGTACTGTTGCGTCGATTATCGAGATTTTGAAAAATCACTTTCTGTCTGACTTTCTGTCGAAAGAGATGGTCGCTCTTGATTTGTTTTTACATTGGACCCGCGGCAATCCGGCCCGTCTTTTTATCAGCTCCCCTTTTTATCCGACATGTCTATAGCACATAACACGCCACTACTTAAGGTACAATTTATTTTGCAAACTCTTTGTTGATTTGTATTTCAACAGGTCGTAACTAGCTCGCGCCACCACGAATATTGCCCCCGCGTATAGCTCGCTATTGAGTTGTTTAGTTAGCCAAACAGTTTGACTCATGATATAAATTAATCAATCTTTCTTTTATTTTAAATTATTGTTTTTTACAAATTATGTCTTGCTTTATTTCATTTAGGAGGAATTTTATCTGCCCCAATGTGGAGTCTAGTTGTAGACGAACTTCTGGAGATACTAACAAAGTACGGCTTCGAATGTCAGGCATATGCTGACCTTATAGTCATTATAGCCAGAGACAGAATGGAGGAGACCCTGTGTCTAATGGGGACATACAATTGAGCAAAGAGTGGTGCCTGTCAGCAAAATCCGACAGAACCACCATAGTGTCCTTCACAAGAAAACTCAGACTGGAACGACTGAAACAAATTAGTCTGTCAGGCGCAATAGGTAAAGGAGGTAAAATATCTAGGAGTCGTTTTATACAGCAAACTCATCTGGAAAAGGCAAACAGAAGAGCTCTGCAGGAAGGCGAAGCGTGCTTTAATAATTTGTCGAAGCCTAGCGGGCATATCCTTTGGTTGCAGTCCAAGCATCGTAAGATGGATGTACGAGTACATAGCTATTGGTAGACCACCAATCACACACGTTGCCATAGGTCCAATAGAGCCAACCTGATCAGCGCAAGAGAGACACTCAAGTTCAAACGCTGGCATGTCACTGTATTACAGGGGCCATGAGAACTTACCCAACTGCCGCCATGGAGGTGTTATTGGAGCTGCCTCCATTGCAGCTGGTGGTCGCAGAATGTGCAAATAAAACAATCATGAGAATGGTAAGAGAAGGAAATGACAGGTGCATTGCATCGAGCCAATTCCATTCACTAGTCAAGAAACTACCACTCCTGGCCATTCCGAAGAATGACGCGATTAGGAAATTCGATTTCGAAAGGGAGCCTGCCTTCAAGCTCAGCACCAAGAACGACTGGAGCAATGCATCCATAGTCCACAGACTGTGCAGCAATAGGGTGACGGAACAGGGGCAGGAGTATTTGGACCCCGGACAAGCAGGACGAAGCCTTTCAAGCAGAAGTTTGTGCCATAGGCAGATGCGCTCAGACCAATCCTGACAGGAACAATACCAACTCCGCTATCCTGGCACTAGACTCCTATATCATCAAATCCAAGCTCGAGTGGGAATGCCCACAGAAACTTAAGAAGTTGAGCAGGAGAGACTCTACTGGAAACCTGGCCATACTGGGATAGAATGCAATGAAATGGTTGACTCCCTCGCTAGGAAATGTGCATGGGAACCTTTTATATGCCCCAAACCATTCTGCGCTGTAGGGGATCACGTCCTCAGGGAAGAATTCAGGGAACTAGAAAAAGAAGGAACCGGACGAAGACGCTCTTGGACCAACGTAACCAGAATAGGTTAGAGGCGTGCATCAGAACAGGCTCCCTGGCACTGTAGACTTAGGGAGAACACAAGGAAACGAGGAGTGTCAAAAGATAGTCTCTGCAGATTCTGCGAAGAAGCTAATGAAACTACAGAACATACGGGATTTTGTGAGGCACTTGTCCACAAAAGACAAAGATATCTATTCAAGCACCTAATATCAGAGGAAGAATTGAAGACACTAGAACCAGCTCTCATTCTTAGATTCCTAAAGGAAACCGGCTTAGATCGAATGATCTAGGAGAAATCTCTTGCGCCTTCGCGCAACAAGTGCAGATAACCGTCAACACAACTCTGAAAAGAGTTGCATCGGAGGGGAGCTCATAAGAAAGCCGAGACATTAATAGAGGGCACAATAGATCTACGAGTATAGGTAGCAATGCAATTCACCCTAACCACTAATAATTATTACATCCAAACACCTTCTCTAAATGTCCTCTATGAGGACCTGTACTCCATGAAATCAAAAATAAATCTAAATTCCAGACCAAGACATGTTTACTCCACATCACATAGGCCAACCAGAACAGATGACCAAGTATTTTTTTTTTTTTTTGCAAACATTTCGTGTCCCGCTACGCGTGTTGCAACGCGTGTTGCAGTTGCAAGAAAAAAATGTGTTAGAAAAGTCGTGAAATACAGTGATGTCTCACTTATATGACTGACTCTTGACGTTATATGAATTATTCCATGATGAAAAATGTTTGTACTGGAATTCAGTTATAAAGGGTGATTTTTTAAAAGCTAAAGGAAAGTTTTTCAAAAAAAAAAAAAAAACACATAAAATTCAGAAAAATGCATGAAATCTTTATTTGAATCGATAGCACGGTCCATATAATTTAATGTTTGCTGATTATTTCATGCAAATGTTGACCTTGACTGCGCCTCAAATGGTACATCCGGTTAGTCCAATTTTGGCATACTCTTTCCAACATTTCGGCCGGTATCTCACGAATAAATGCTTCAATGTTGTCAATTGAAGCGGGCTTGTCTGTATAGACATGATCTTTAACATAGCCCCACAAAAAATAGTCTAAAGGCGTTAAATCCCACGATCTAGGCGGCCAATTGACCGGTCCCGAACGTGAAATAAAATGTTCACTCTAGAACTAGCCTCTCAATAAGTCCATTGCTGCGCGTGCTGTGTGGCATGTGGCACCGTCTTGTTAAAACCACATGTCATGCAAGTCAAGGTCTTGCATTTTGGGCAAAAGAAAGTTGGATATCATCTCACGGTAGCGCTCACCATTCACAGTTAGGTCATCTTTGAAGAAGTACGGTCCAATGATGCCACCAGCCCATAAACCGCACCAAACTGTGGCTTTTTCTGGATGCATTGGTAGCTCTTGCAATGCTCCTGGCTGATATTCACTCCAAAATCAACAATTCTGCTTATTTACGTACCCATTGAGCCAAAAATGAGCTTCGTCTTAAACTGACCATAAAATGGAAGAAGCGCGCGATGAACTTTCTTAACAGAGCACGCATTTTGATAATAAAATTCAATAATTTGCAAGCGTTGTTCGTTTGTAAGGCGATTCATGGTTAAATTATAGACCAAACTGAAGATGTTTGACAGCGAAACGTGCGTCAGCTGTTTAGACCAGTGTTGCCAAAAGGATAATAGCTAAAAAATCACCCTTTGTGAATTAATACGCTAATAAATACACTGCACTGTCATTTAAGTGAGCTTGTGTTGAAGAGATTCTAAAGGTAAAATAGTCATATTGTCTAGGACGGGCAAGTCAGTTCGTATTCGTTATCGTGTCATTGTCTCGATACTTTCAAGTAATTCAGTATGGACTGCCCGGCATAAGACAAAGGCTCTAAGTAAACCTGACTCCAATATAAATTATTCCTCACACGATAAGGTAGGGTATGTTCTATGCAGATGGTCTAATAAGGTTCTAGTGCCGAGCCAATGAATGTTTCACATTGGAAGTGTTGAGGGAAAGTCATCTTTTTTTTTGCAGACGAATTGGTTATCCTCACATCTTCCCAGACCGAACTCCAGCGCGCACTCGATAGGATTGTGGCCGCATGTGCTGGTGCTGGAATGAAGGTTAACGTGGACAGATCGGGGGTTATGGTCATTTCCAGAACGCCTGTTCAGTGCACTCTACAGGTTAGTGGAGTCCCGTTGAAGCAGGTGGAGATGTTTAAGTACCTCGGGGTCTTTTTCACGAGTGATGATCAAGTTGGGTCAATTTCGAAACAGCTTGGTAGATCTGTAGTCGTAATCAACTCAGTATTTGTTCCAACTCTGGGTAATGACCGAACGAATAAGATCGCGACACAAGTGATACAGGCTGCTGATATGAGATTTCTCCGTGCTGTTGTGGGAATTACTCTCCGGGATAGGGTGAGAAACACGGCAGTGCGCGAGGAACTCAACATTAAGGAGCTGCTTCTTCGAGCGGAGAGGGCTGTGCTTCGGTGGGTTGGTCACGTGGCAGGAATATCTCCTTCACCACGACTTCCGAGGCGGGCGTTGAATGCGATTCCATCAGGTAGGCGACCGCTTGGCAGACCCAGAACGAGGCGGTTTGACCAAGTCCATAAACTCGCCTGGTAACGCTTCGGCATACCACCTGATGAGTTAGAGCCAATGGCGGAGGATCGAGTTGCTTGGAGAGCTCTCTTAAGCGTGGTCTCTGTTAGTAAAAGCACTTTTTTTCGAATTTCAATCAAATAGGTTTTTTTTTTTTAAATCACTCTAAATCGAATGGAATCGTGTATTGTGCTATTCAAGACGTGTTGTTTCAAAACCGTGTAAAAGATCGCAAAAAATCGTGTTAAAAAGAATTGAGTGCACTTTAATTTGTAATTTGTTGGTTCATAGGGAGCTCTCTTGCACTACAGAGCACGTTCAGAGCCAGTATTCTGTAGCCCGACAAATTCGATAAGCCGACTTGCAGAACGTTTGTCTAATTACCGCGGGTCCACTGTAGTCAATTTTTTTGACTGGGTATTCTATTTACTTCTGTGAGAGAGGTTTGTGGAAGGGGATAGGTCCCAGCTCGAGGATCAATAACAGACTCTTCATTTGCTATAATTCAAATTCTTTTACAGATTATGGGAGAACTGCTAGTAGAGAATTATGAGTAAAATTAGCCGATCAGATAGCGCAATCCGTAGACAATGTTATTCGCATGCAGGAATACAACATAAGTGTGTGGCATGAGTGTGTTAGTGTTAGTTTTACAGTGTTCCTAGTGCATTCCTAAACGATCGAATGGCCAATCGGCAATTCTTTCACTGGGCACTCGCACCGTTTCCCTAAAGATTGTTAAGGGAAAGTGTAATGTAATGTTTTCAGTCAATAAAGAACCTTCGAAGCAGCCGAGTGTTTTATTTGCCATCCCCTCAGAATTTGCCCACAAATATGTAAGTGTTGCTAAAATGACAACGAATGGCTGTCTCTCGTTAACCGCAGTTCAATCCTTTGTACAAACTACTTCCGATTATACATTCTTACGTCTGGTTTTGAAATCATTGATAGAGTGTGAACCAGAAATGAAGTATTACAGAGATGCCCAACTTCACAGCTGATAGACCCCTAGTCCATCGGCGAATTTCAAAAATTTCTCGCCAGTTAATCATGAATTTTTGACGGTTATTCACGAAATAACGTAAATGGCGCTCTGTGATTGGTCAATTTAGCTTTAAAAACGATTTGAAAAATGGTTGTAAAAAATGTTAAGGGGCAAGACAGGTAGAAGTTGGGCGTCCCTATCATAGACGTATCGTAGACTACTAGAGTGTATCTAACCATTCTTGAGTACAAGCATGTTTGAACGTAAGTCACGACATCTGCGGGTGTTTCTACAGTGAGTCGCAGTAGTCGGGGTAACCTAGAGACCAGACCACAGAAGCGTGCGCCGCAGATTTGGTTTAGTCTCAACAGAAATGGAGTAATATAGAGATAGCCAACTTCATCAGTCCGTCGACGGATTCCAGACGCTTTTTGGCTGTTATTCGGGAACTAACATGGAAATAACATGAATGCCGTTTTGAATGCTGATTGGTAAATTTCGCTTTAGAAAACCATCTAAAAAATGGTTGTCATAATTTTAATCGGCAACAGAGGTAGATGCTGGCTTTTTCTAAAATCAACATGAAACCATCATTCAACCTGCCTTCGATTTAAGAAGAGCTCTTCTTCACCCTGCCACTCTGCTCGCAAGGTTCTTGTTAGCAGATGTTTTGACCGTCCGCAAGCGTTCCAAATTCAAACTACTCCATCTTCAACTTTTAAGCAAAAGCATTTTATTTAACATAAGGTACAAATAAGCAGAGTTATGCTTGTTGGCAGCTAGTACAAGTAGAAGGTAGGGTCGTAACCCCTTTCAATGACCTTTTCATCCACCCACATGCGGAGGTAAGGCAAATTGGCATAGACACCAGGTACATCTTTATTGCCACAACTAATGCCCCATGACACAATTCCTAGTTGATACATTTTGTTTCTCATCCTCGGAACGTGGCAGACCAATGGAGACCCACCGTCGCCCAAGCAAACGTCTTTACCGGCCTCCCCGCCTGCGCACATAAAACTGTTGTGCAATTTGAATATGTGCGTCAATGCAGTATCTCTAAGATAACGTTGGCACGCTTCATTCGCAAGGGTTGGCAAGCTGATTTTCTTGGGCTTGTTTCGGAATGACGAACTTCCGATATTCCGTCCCCAACCGGTACCGTAACATGTAACGAGCTCTATCGGAGAGTTAGGTGGAGGAAGGCAAATAGTGTTGATGTGTTCTTTAAGCTGAAACGGACCTGAGAGGAAGAGCAGGGCAATGTCATTGTACAACTTCCTCCGGTGGAATTGCTCGTGCAGAACCTTCTCAGACACACTCCTTGTCTGATGCGGCTGTGAACTAGATGTACTGTCCATCGACCATACACCGGCGTACACCATTATATCATTAGCCGCGAAATTGTCCACCGAATGCGCTGCTGTAATCGCGATTTGAGGATGAATTAGAGAAGCGCCTCCATAGTAGCTATCGCCTGTGGTGTCTTTCAACTGTAACAGCCAAGGAAACTCGCCAAACTCCGCTTCAGCCATGATGTTTCTCTGATTCAGCCTGGGGACACGGGTCCCACAGTTGGGTGTATTCTTAGGTTCTAATTCCATCTTTTCTGATTGTTTCTGCAAGTTTTCGAGCTACAGAAATGACTTTCACAGTATGGAGGATCGTACTCACCTGGTTATTTAACCGACAGCATACGTCAGGAGGCTTGCATCCAATATTGCTGCTACGTATGCCCAGCGACTCGTCACCGAATTCATTAATTTCCCCGTTTATACACTCTGATGGCAACACGCAAAACTTGCTATCACCACATACAGTTCGGGTCTCAGACAAAATGTGGTCCGTGCCTTGTCCGCGGCAAAAGCCCAGCAGGAGAACACCGACAATCACAAACATTGCAACCATGATCAATCCGCAGTCTTCGGTGCACGAAAGCCAATTGAACTGTGGATGGACGTCGCGTATTCTACTCAACCGTCTGTGATGTTGTCCTCGTTCCTACTGATTAAGAGTCTTGGGGTTTTCCAAGCATTACTTATTTATTGTGTATCGCTTGGAAATGGCCACAGCTGATAAGATTTATTTAGTTTTATGTGTGAAAAGACCCAAAGAACAATTGAGATACGGCACTTCAAAACATCGTCAACGACGACATGACGAGAAAACAACAATAAGGTCCCCATTTTGTGAAGGAATATTTGTTTATTCTTTTTTTCAAAATTTCTAAACTGATTGTAAACAGGTTCCCTTGATCAGAATTGTACAGCAATTGCGTTCTAAGCACATGGTTATTTTATTTATTATTTCGAGACTGCTTGGTAACTGTAAGATACAACATCCTATAAGCAGGTTATAAGCTAATTTCTACAACAAGCTGAGCAAGTTTAAAATTTAGTATATAATTAAACCTAATAATGACTTCAATTAAGATAAAATTGATTTTTTTAATTTTTTTTAATTAAAAAAATATATTTTTAATTAAATGTTATGTTTAATTAAATATTTACTGAGAAGTAACTTTTTAAAGCCCTTTTAATACTTAATACATTTCGATTTTCCTTCATATGACGGGGCAGAGAATTCCACTGACGGACAGAGTGTACGAAGAATTGACGCTCGGATGTTGCAAATGAGCAGCGATGGGGAATCAGTTGACGAGATCTATTTGGCTGCGATTCTAATTTTTTTCGAAACAAAAGCTTGGTTGGCTTTTAAGCAGTATGTCAGATAGCATAATGATACATCGAAAGTCAATATAATTATCAAGAGGCATGTCCAAGAGGGGTGTAGAAAATTCAGGTACTCGATCGAGCCTTCGTAGCCCGAAAACATATCGTATCGCACTATTGTAAGCAACATTGCGTTTTCGTTTGCTTATATAATTGCAGTTGCAGTAGATTTCGCAGCCGTGTAACAAAATAGGAGTTACCAAAGTTTTCGCAAGAAGGATACGAGTTAAAAAGTTATTAGTTTTAAACTTAAAAAAAATTTTTTATTTTAAGATTAGAAGCCTCTTTTCCACTTGACAAAAAGCACCCAATTTCTTAACAACTAACTTATTTATACTCAAGTCAACTGCATCCGCAGACAGCATTCGTCGTCCAGGGCGTGGTGTCGTTTGCCGAGCGTGTGCAAGGTGGAGTATTGCGCGTGTCTCGTTGGAAAATGAGACGATTATGAGCGACTGCGAGTGGGCATGCATTCGATGCAGATTTCCCACGTTAACTTACGTGTTTTTACTGGTGTAAAAAATTGAGTTGCCCAAAAAGTACGCGGAACACCATATTCCTGGCCTACAATTGCATTAATGTGGTTATCCCAAATCTTCTTCTTCTTTGTTTGGCGCTACAGTCCGGGGTGGACCTGGGCCTCAACCAACAAGCCTCTCCAGCCAGCACGATCTTTCGCCAGCTTCCTCCAGTTGTGCACACCAAGTTGGTTGAGGTCCTTCTCCACTTGTGTGCGCCATCTTGTTCTAGGACGACCTCTTATGCGTTGTCCCAAAGGCTCGGAATCGAAGACTCTTCGGGCCGGAGCTGTGGTGTCAATCCGCTCTACGTGACCTAGCCATCTTAAGCGTTGGATCCGAAGACGCTTAACTAGGTGCATGCCGCTGTACAGCCCGTACAGTTCGTGGTTGAATCTCCTTCTCCAGACGCCATCAATACAAACAGGACCAAAGATCGCACGCAGAACTTTTCTCTCAAAAAGACCAAGAGCTTCTTCATCCGCTTTCAATAGCGTCCATGTCTCTGCGCCATAGAGCAGGACGGGGATGATTAGGGTGTTATATAATGTCAACTTGGTGTTTCGAGAGATGGCTCTGTTACTCGATTGCCTCTTGAGCCCAAATAAACAGCGATTGGCAAGAGTAATTCTGTGCTTGATCTCGGTACTGGTGTTATTGTCCCTGTTTACTGCAGAGCCAAGGTAGACGAAGTCCTTGACTACCTCAAAGTTTCTGCTGCCCATTATGACGCTCTGTCCGAGGCGTGGATGTTGTGCGTCCTTTCGTGATGACAGCATGTACTTTGTTTTGCCCTGGTTAACTGCCAAACCCATTTTAGCCGCTTCCGCTTCAATGCTAGCAAAAGCCTCATTGACAGCTCGCTGTGTTCGTCCAATCACGTCAATGTCGTCCGCGTAGGCAAGCAGTTGAACGGACTTTTGGAAGATCGTGCCTCTGGTGTTGACATTTGAGTTTCGCACGATCTTCTCAAGTATGATGTTGAAGAAATCACATGACAGCGTGTCGCCTTGTCTAAAACCTTTTTTGACATTGAAGGTCTCGATGAGTTCGTTACCGACCTTGATGGAGCAGCGAGAGTTCTCCATCGTCATCCTGCACAATCTGACGAGTTTGGCTGGAATGTCAAAACTAGACATGGCATTGTATAGCTCGTCTCTATGCACGCTGTCATATGCGGCCTTGAAATCGACGAATAGGTGGTGGGTGTCGATCTGCATCTCGTGGGTTTTTTCCAGGATCTTCGGTTATCCCAAATCAGAAACCCATTAAAGGTCACACCGAGGTTTTTTGCGGTATTGACGTATTCGATAGGAGCATTGTTCAGTACGATCAGAGGAAAATATGATGGATCCAGAATTTTTCTCGAGATTATAATACATTTAGATTTTTTTTGAATTTAGGATAAGACCATTTAATTGCGCCCATATTGAGATTTTCTCAAGATCATCGTTGACACAGCAAACTGCATGTTCAATGAGCCCAAGTGGACAACTAAAGTATAATTGGACATCCTCAGCATACATATGAGTGGAACATTTATCGAGGAAGTTCATTGACATAAATTGAGAATAAAAGGGGATCAAGAATTGAGCCCTGGGGGACATCAGTGGCATTCTTGAGAAAGTCAGACAAGTTATTCCCGACTTGCACTGATTGTTTCCTATCGGTCAGGTAGGAATGAAAGAGCTTGCTGAAAAATTAAAGCTTTGCATAAGTTTTTTACATAGCAGCAAGACCAAAAATGTTACATCATCCTTATCAAGTTTTTTCCTTATATCCTCCGTAGCTCCGTTTAGGAGCGCAGTCATACAACTGTGCTTTTTATCAGCGAATTTGTTTCATTCTGCATTTTTAAAATGAATCTCGGCTGAAGCCTTGCACGCCACACGCTCAGTGTCACAAATTGAAAAGTAACTTCGGTTGGGTTGTGTGCGCTTCCTGCACTTATTGAGCGCTTCCAGGATTGTTTTTATCCCGCGATCGAGAGAAAACCAACCGAGAGAAATCAGCTATCTCGTAATTGTAATATGTTGTATATACAGGAACTAAACTTAAAAATATTAAATATATAGAAATTCACATTATAACTATTAACTACGGGAACGTTGAAGTGCTGTTTTTTTTTTATGAATATGGGTTTGAGATTTGTTTTCCGAAAAAGGGGGCCGTGTGGGAACAATCATCATCCGGAACCACAAGAAATGGGTCAGACCCCTCCTTAAGAATACTAATAGGTGATGCGTAGTAGCGATCGCTTATCTGCCATCTGAGGAGGGGGTTATTGGGTATTGTAGAGCAGAGTCTCTTTTTACGTAGGCATGTCAGGTAGTCGAGCCGGAGGGTAACTTTCGAATCTTGGTGTAATGTTTAGCTGGAAATCCATTTACCACTAGGTCCTTTATGCCTTGATATGCAGCTTCTAATAATCTTGCGCTCGAATCTGTGCAGTTCAAGCGCAACATTTGGGGTGATTGCGAACCATTACAATGCTGATCGGAACATAAAGAGCGAGTCTACATAATTTACAGTTCTGGTGCAGGGTGAACACTTTTATGCAGTGTCACAAAAGCCTTAATACTAAAAGTAGAAACGATAGTCGTTCGTAATTTGCTAACGTTTCGCACTAGGAAAATTAGCTCGATATTACGAATTTTTCTATTTAACCAACACAGCTGGAGATTACATTATTCGTTGCACTGGACCACCAATGTAAAGGGTGATTTTTTAGCTAGTATCCTTTTGGCAACACTGGTTTAAACAGCTGACGCACGTTTCGTTGTCAAACATCTTCAGTTTGGTCTATAATTTAACCATGAATCGTCTTACAAACGAGCAACGCTTGCAAATTATTGAATTTTATTATCAAAATGCGTGCTCTGTTAAAAAAGTTCATCGCGCGCTTCTTCCATTTCATGGTCAGTTGAAGACGAAGCTCATTTTTGGCTCAATGGGTACGTAAATAAGCAGAATTGTCGATTTTGGAGTGAATATCAGCCAGGAGCATTGCAAGAGCTACCAATGCATCCAGAAAAAGTCACAGTTTGGTGCGGTTTATGGGCTGGTGGCATCATTGGATTGGTAACGTAACTGTGAATGGTGAGCGCTACCGTGAGATGATATCCAACTTTCTTTTGCCCAAAATGCAAGAGCTTGACTTGCATGACATGTGGTTTCAACAAGGCGGTGCCACATGCCACACAGCACACGCAACTATGGACGTATTGAGAGGCGAGTTCGGTGACCGGACCGGTCAATTGGCCGCCTAGATCGTGCGATTTAACGCCTTTAGACTATTTTTTTTTGGGGCTATATTAAAGCTCATGTCTATACAGACAAGCCCGCTTCAGTTGACAACATTGAAGCATTTATTCGTGAGATACCGGCCGAAATGTTGGAAAGGGTATGCCCAAATTGGACTAAGCGGATGGACCATTTGAGGCGCAGTCAAGGTCAACATTTGCATGAAATAATCTTCAAACATTGAATTATATGGACCGTGCTATCGATTCAAATAAAGATTTCATGCATTTTTCTGAATTTTATGTGTTTTTTTTTTTTTTTGAAAAACTTTCCTTTAGCTTTTAAAAAATCACACTTTATAAGTTAACACGATCTCAATGTTGCAAAGTGTGTGAAAAGCCAGACGCTAGCTGAGCGTTTTAAGCCGAGCATGCCAGACGCAGCGACAGAATCCGATACCACCGTGGGAGCGTCGCCGACCATTCACCGCGGGACCGAATAACATCAAGGCCAACGTTCAACGACATCGAACGATGAAAATATGTAGAGTAGGTTTAGTTTTAAGTTGACTTCGGGCTGAGTAACGTCAGCAGTTTAATTTTAATAAATAAAATCCCTCATAGAGGGGAACGAAAAAGAATACGTGTTTAATTTATATCATATGTACATTTTATGTATGCATGAAGAAAAAAACACTTGCTTTATCTCCGTAATGAACTCCTAACCATTCTCCCACACAAGTACGGCCTATGTTCCGCTGGAAGATGCCGAAGAGCAGCTGTCATTAGGGACTACATTTTCTACACAGATTTGGCACCACATAAACAAAAATCAGCCGACCTTGTCGTTCCCACATTCGCGTAACTGCATAGAATAGATAGGCCTGCCCTTAACTAAATCCAGTACTGACGCTGGATTCTGGCAATTGGCTGGCCATTGCTTGACAAACCGTAAACTTATAGCCATGAAAATTATTCGTTAAGAATCAGGGAAAACCCAATAAACTCATTTGGCACAGTCTTCAACAACAATTTTTGTTCGCAGACACACATCTCGTGCGTCAACCGAATCGATAACCTATGAACCAGATCTCAGTATCCCCCTCGTTTCACAGAGCCAGCTGCGACACGAGGAACTTGAGCCTATATAGTAAAGATTAAGTTTGATGAGTTTGGCAAAATAACGCACCCTAGGTGCTCGCGGAAATTTGTCCAAGCTCATGTGAGACGCATTTTTTTTTGTAACACTTGTCGTGTATCTGTTAGAAATGAAGTTATACAGAGACGGCCGCCTTCCTTGCCCCTAAACATTTTTGACAACTGTTTTTCTGTCCTTTCGCACGTGCTCTTTGGAATTGTATGCAAACCATGAAGCTGTCCAGCCCTTTCTGGAGGAATTTCAAGCCTACTCCATGTTATGTGACAGTTTAAGCCACGGGAAATTCTCTTGCTCCAGAACAGATTTATACTTTATTGGGAGTTTCTTCTGGGGAAAATCACATTTAACTTTGAGATCAATTGCGACTGGAGCGCACAAATTAAAATCTCCCATAATCGAAAAGGTTTGTCGATGTAATGTGCCTGTGTACAAGTCAAGTAAAATACCTGGATGACAACAGATAGTTTCCTCGGTCTATTAGTCTCCTTCCGAGCATCAGCAAGGTATTCGAGAAGGTGTTCAATAGAGCTCTGATCAACTGGACTAAGGACAAACATATAATTCCGGATAACCAAATCATGCTGCGTCGAAACTGGTGACGAATATCCCATGGAACATGAGCCAAAAACAGCGTACGGGTGCCTGCTTGATTGACCTGGAGAAGGCCTTTGACATCACTACTCTGAGGACATCACTACTCTCGCACAGGGTGACTTCAATTCATTCATGTGAGATTGCGATTACTAGAAGTTGAATATCAACTTTCAGAAGTCGGAAACTATACTGTTCAGGACGCCGTTGTATAAGGCCTCGGCGGATACGAAAAAGAATTGGCGAAAGTTCTCAATTGTCGGACGACACGGGCAACCACTGGCGCAAAAGGACTGTAGTCAGATACCTGGGAATCTGACTAGACCAGTATCTATATTTTAACAAACATGTAAAGGCTAGCCAGAGCCCGAGGCACTTTTATTCTTACAAGGAGACTGTTTTAAAAGAGCCATCTCGATGCGAGGGTGAAAGTAATCTGTTACATGGCCCTCATCCAGCCAATGCTCACCTATGGCTGTCCCGTGTGGTTCAATGTGAGTGCAAGCTTGATGGAAAAGATTCGGTTGTTCGAGAGGGCTTGTCTTAGGGCATGACTTCGCCTTAATCGAACTCCAGAGTCCCAGTACAGAAAATTCTACTCCAATGAAATTTTATACAACAAGGCAAACTTGATAAGAGTGGACAATTCCCTAGTGAAGTTGATTCAAGGTCGTACTGCTGGAACGATGAACTCGGTCAACAATTTGATCTCAAGGGCTTACTAAAAGGGTACGTCACAACGGCTTCGTTCCCCCAGAAGCATTTCTCCATATCGATAAACACAGTCTGATACAAGACGTAAATGCAGTTCCCCTCATCTACCACATCGCCAGATCAACGTTGGATGGGCGACTCAACCACGACCGTTCCGTCACACAACGAGCTGAGGAAGGTCTCCTTTGGTTTAGTACCGCGGTATCCAGGCGGGACATTCGGGATGTTGCTATGCAGCACCACATCCTTTCGACCCCGGTTAGAAAGGGTAGTTCAGACTCCCGTATTGGGAACAGTTAGTCCCCTGTGTGTGGATTGGATATGCGACCACTCTCTCTCTTCCCCCTCTTCGATGATGTACGTCTTGAATTCATTGCTTACATCTTTGGTTTTGAGTACTGTTTTGTTGTCCATCCACATTCCACACATTTTTCAGAGTTGTAAAGGAACGCAATCATTTGAGATTTCATCCATTGAAGCCACAAAAAGGAGTGATTTTTTTAATTGCAAAAATATAAACTTCAGCATTTGAAGTCATTGCTTGATGCTGATCACTTTTGTGAAGCCATTGAACGCAATCCTCCGTGATTTTAGAGAAGTCTTTCTTAAGATGTTGAAATGATGGAACCCACATTGAATCTATGAAGTCATTCACATTCCCAAGCATTTTTCTGTGTCTTCAAGCATTGAAGGGTGCTTTTTCTTAAATGCCCAATAAAATTGCCACTTCGTTTTCGATCAAAGCCTGTACTGTCTAGCTAAGAAAATACAATATTTTGGTTTTATAATTGAGCTCTCGGTTGGTTTTAAAAGATGTTCGTATGTTTGAAGGCACTTGTACTACTGTTACCATCCAGGCTGCTTTTAATTTGGTTCCCCTTTTTGGATATCTCTGATTTCAAGCATCTCTTTACCGATGAGTCTCTCTACAAACGAGATGATTTCTCATTTTAAAATCGTGCTTGAATGACATTCATACAGACTACTTGGAAATTTGACCAGAAGCAAAGTGTGTATCACTGCTCAAAACGGAAGCCGAAGAAGTGAAGTGCTATCGGAATGAGAGTTTTCTCAAACAGCCCGTGTGAAAAGAAAGTTTCTTCTAATGGCGCTATAGTCCGGGGTGAACCTGGGCCTCCACAAGCCTCTACAATTGGCTCGTTTATTTGCCATCTGCCTCCAATTTCGCACGCCAAGTTGGTTGAAGTTCTGCTCCACTTGTGTGCGCCATCGGTTCCGTGGGCTATTGCGCTGTCATACTGGTTCGGACTCGAAGACTCTTCGGGCTGGAGCAGTGTTGCCCATAAGCTCAACCTTGCCTGCCCACCTTAGGCTTTGAACCCGGAGACTCCTCGATAGGCTCATGTAGCTGTACAGTTCCTACTCGAATCTTCTTCTCCAAAAACCCTCAACTCAAACAGGACCAAAGATTGAACGCAGAAATTTTCTCTCGAAATGAGCAAAGGCTTCTTCATCTGGTTATGAGATTGTCCAGGCTTCGGCTACATAGAGCAGGACAGGAATGATCAAGGTCTTATATAATGTTAGCTTGGTCCTTCGAGAGAGGGCTCTACTAACCAGTTGGCAGCGATTGGCAAAAGTTACTTTGAGTTTGATCTCGACACGGATGTTGTTCGAACCTGTTACTTGATAGCCTAGGTAGACGTAGTACTTCTCTACCTCGAAGTAATAGCTGCCTATGGTGATGTTCTGACCGAGCAGTGCGTCCTTTCTCTATGACATATTTGAGGTCGCCAAAAATGCTCCGAAATGTTTAGGTTTTCTTAGGCGATGCAAGACATAATTCACCCCCTCTGATTTGGCATTCATTTCTAAGGCGTATATCCGCCCCAAACTTGGTCTGGTGTCCCCAAGACCACCATGCACTTACTAGATAGAATCCAAAAGCGAGGGATAAAATGTATAGGAGACAACAATATTGCAGATTCAGACTCGCTCGAACATCGACGTCCGTGTGTTATCGCTTTTTTAACAAACAAGGCTCAAGTGAACTAGGCAACTGCGTTACTCCTCCCCATGAATTCCCTCGCAATACCCGTCTCGCCAGGAATGGTCATCAGTTTACCCTTAAGCCTACTTTCGGACTCACAGTTCAATTTAGAGACTCGTTCTTCAGCCGCACCACACGAGTATGGAGTGCTCTTCCCAGTCGAATATTTCCCGCAGACTACAATTCGCAGATATTTAAAACCAAACCTTTCTCCCTCTATACCTTCGGCCGTGCTGTGTCTTGACCCCGGACACTTGAGGGTATTAACAATTCCTTGTGCCCGCGCAAATTATAATAAAAAAAAAAACAGCATGACCTTAGTTTTGCCCTCGTTCAACGCTAAACCCATTTTGAGCGTCAGGCTCCAGCCAGTCTCCAGTTGCCAGCAAACACTTCATTGACGGCGCGCTGTGTTCTACCAACCACGTCAATATAGTCCGCGTATGCCAGCAACTGTACAGACTTTTGGAAGACCGTGCCTCTTGTGTTGGCGAGTGGATTTTGCAGGAAGCTCTCCAGAATGATGTTAAAAAAGTAACATGACGTGTCAAAACTAGACACGGCGTTGTACAGCTCGTCTCTCCGCACGCTGTCATATGCTGCCTTGAAATCGACGAATATTGGGTGGGTGTCGATTTGAAATTGGATCGCTGAGTCCTTAAGTTTGTCACTCCGATTCGCTTGAGTCACACACAAATCCATAACCACTTGACATTTTCCGTCACGAGTGCCTGCACACAAAGTGCAACGAAGTAAAACGCGTCGAAAACGACCAAGTCCGACAGGAAAAAACCCATATTAAAAAAAGGAAGCGTAGTACCCTATCTAAGAGTGAGTAAACTGAAATCTGTAAATATATATATTTCGGCTTGTGTATGGTCGGGCAAAGCAATCGTGGAAGCACAGCCTACTTTTGATATTAAATCAGCCTCCATCTTGTTGGAGGTTGGACCTCACAGTGCTTGGGTTGAGGGACTTGTACACTCTTCAGTCAATCTCGCTTCCATAAGAATAAGACGGTGCCTTGTCTACCTCTCTGCCTCGTTTAGTCAGTCCGAAGTGCGATAGTTCACGGTGGACAAAGCACGGATAAATCAAATTAGAATTTAGAGAACAGTATCAAACAAGTAAAACCATGTTACGTTCTAAGCGAGCTAGCTTGCAAGCTCTTAGAAGAAACCGCAGTTGTGCTACTCTTGCCACAGTGTTTTTTATAATCTTTTCAGGTCAGACAGGCGTCTGTGAATACGTGCGAGCTAAGCGAAGCTGCTTACTCCTTCCTAACTCCATTGCGTTTCTCTATACTCCTAACAAGTGTGCGTGAAAATAAAGTAGTATGCGTGACTTGAGAGCACAAGCGTCAAAATTTGAGGCGAACTGCGAGGGGCTGGGGGTTTTCCACTGGAAAGACGAACATCTCTTCCGCCATTATCTCTAAGCAACACTAATGGGCCATTCATTATGATCGCACTAGGAATTGCGAACTTCGCAAACTCTGACACTTCATTCTCTCATTTCGTCTCACACCTCTTTCATTTGCAGAGAGCTTCGGCTAGAATTTGCGCAAACAGCTACTTCAGGCCAGAAATGAAGTATGTAGAGACGCCTAACTTGTAGCTCTCTGGCCCCTCAAAATTTTTTATATAGTTTTCTAAAGCCAACTCCCACTGCCCAATCAGAGAAAGGCATTTACGTTATTTCGTGGATAACTGTCAAAAATACATGAATAACTGTCTCATTCGTCGATGGACTAGGGATCAATCAGATGTGAAGTTGGGCCTCTTTATAATACTTAA
Source organism: Eristalis tenax (assembly GCA_905231855.2). Taxonomy (NCBI): domain Eukaryota; kingdom Metazoa; phylum Arthropoda; class Insecta; order Diptera; family Syrphidae; genus Eristalis; species Eristalis tenax. The sequence continues at coordinate 59,827,711 of HG993125.1, read as the reverse complement.
TTTCTGCTCCAGGCCCAAACCCATAGAATCCGCGGCGTGCATTGTGTAATGTCACAAAATTGACAACTCATAAGCCCGAATGAGAGGGAGAGAGACAGCAAATGCGGCCCACAAGTGGAATACCTCGCTCCGGATGATCTTGGTCACCTTTTTTTTAACAATTCCTAGTAATTCAGGAACTTCAAAATTTCGAAAAAGTGAAGTTGGTCGACAGGCGCATTTCCTTCCAATGACCTTCGGGCACCTCTTTTCAAACCGGCAATTACGATTTTTGTGGATTATAAACGCAACGGATTCTATGGGTTTGGGTCTTTCATTGCGAATTTTTTGGTCGTTAATTTGTGGATCGCGTTCTCCTCTCCGGTGTGTATGCGAACACAGCAAATAGAATGATAGATTCGTGGAGAAAATACTTAAAATCGTCAATAAGGATACTTAAACTCTTCGCATTCCCAAGCCACATGTCAAGAGACTGATATCAAAATCAACCATTTGGCGTGACCGTCACAAGCTATTGGTGACTTTGTGCGGATAAAAGAAATCGATCCTCATCTTTTTGCATCCCGAGAAGTATGACTTTTTGTTTGTAGTCGATGGAAATTGCTTGTGTCTGAGAGTTCGCGTTCGAAGTTCGCGGCTCACATGAATGGCAGTGTAGACTACAGTGAAACCGAATTGGGACACTCTGCAAACGGGGCACCTCCAAAATGAATCGCACTTCATGCATGCACTCGGTTTTTTCAGATAAGTGAACCTCTGTAAACGGCGCACCTCTGAAATGGATCATGCGGCAAAGATTTAATTTTATTTGCCTGAAAAAAACCTCAAAATTGGAACAAATAGCAACGAAAGATAGAGATTACAAATGGCAGAGCTGATTGTGTGGATCTTCGTTCCCCTCTATGAGGGATTTTATTTATTAAAATTAAACTGCTGACGTTACTCAGCCCGAGGTCAACTTAAAACTAAACTTACTCTACTTATTCTAATCGTTCGATGTCGTTGAACGACGGCCTTGATGTTATTCGGTCCCACGGTGGATGGTTGGCGACGCTCCCACGGTGGTGTCGGATTCCTTCGCTGCGTCCGGCATGCTCGGCTTAAAACGCTCAGCTGGAGTCTGGCTGTTCACACACTTGAGAGCGGGTTAACTTACATTTACGTACATCTACCAAAAATATGCGATTCCACCGAAATGTGGGAAAATGTTCTGTTGTTGCCATAAAGCACTCATTCATTTTGGTAGGTTTTCATATATTCAGTTAATAATATGAAACGGAAAGCCAACATTTCAGGAGCACTTCATTTCAGGGCTATGTATAATAATGGGTCCTCTCAAATCGGGACACCCCCAAATTGGTTCGCATTTTCTCAGTACCTTGGAGTGTCCCATTTAGGAGGCTTCCCTGTATTTATTGTTGAGATTTTTCTGAAGAAAAAAAAAACTCCCACTCTCTGATTGGAATAATTATGTCACTGCTTCAATGAATTGATTGGATTGGTGATGCCAATTTACATTGTTTTAGAAATTTAAAAAAATATCAAATAAATGTAAAATTGGCTTAAATAGCGCATAGACAGCGACCCCAATGCGGTCAAGATAACTCAAACTACTGACTTGGACTGTCATTCGACATCCCCAATGGACCCCTTGATTGCAAATAATTGAGCTCCATGCGGTACCTCAACACAAACTAAATTGAATTAAAGACGTTGGGTTGTGTCACACACGCAACCCCTTCTTTTGGTCTGGGATCATCAACACGAGAGTGAACATGAAAGCGCACAGACCTTGTGCGAGTCTGTAAAACCGGCTGAAACTTAATACACCCTATTCCACAGACAGCAACGTAAACTGTGATAACGCAAGTGACTGTAATCAAATGAGAATATCATTCAGCTTCAGTTCGTCTCAGAGTTTGTCGCAGACGGTGCTTTCCGTCAGAGAGAGCTAAAAAAAATCACAAGTGAAAAATGCAACCGACGGTAGTATTTCTTACGGTTCTCCTTGTTGGGGTGAATTCACAGATCGCACTGGAGGACATATTCAACATGAACATGGGCATACCTAACCTTCAGACGGACACTTGCCCTGACGACAATCCGCAGTGCTCCAGCAACAATGACGCAAGTGCAAGTACACTTCTCGGTAATTTCGATAGCCAACTATTTTTTTTCATTTTCAGATCATGGGTGAGAATATTTTCGACTTGAACATGGGGACACCAACAACGCTTAAACCGGACTCCAGTCCTGACAGTCAAGTAAGCGTATGTAGACTTCTATGGCGTTCCGATGACTTGAGTGAACCACTTTAGGGCTCATCTTCTGTAAAAGCAGCAGGCGAGTCGAGTACTGCTGCAAAAGAGAGTGTCCCGAGATGCGGATACCGAAATGTAAACGGTGTTGGTTCGTTTTCCACGGCAATGGACGGCAGCGAAGCGCACTTCGGCGAGTTTCCGTGGGTGGTGGCAGTGCTCAGGACACAAGAGGCTCATGGGGTGATACTGGAGATGTACACGTGCACTGGTTCACTGATTCACCCCAGGGTCGTATTGACAGCCGCCCATAGGGTTTCGACTGGAAAATCAAGGGACTACAAGGTTCGCGCAGGAGAGTGGGACCCGCATGATAAATCGGAGGAACTGCCGCATCAAGATCGACAGGTTTCGTATCGGATCATTCATCCACGCTACAACGTTAGAAAACTGTGGTTTGACATCACCTTGCTGATCCTTGAGCAGCCGTTTGACTTGATGCCGAACATTGACACGATTTGCCTTGCTCCTTCAGAACAATTGGTTGAGTCTTCCCCCTGCTATGTGAGTGGATGGGGCATTAGGGCGGACACCAAGGATCCGCCGAATGTATTGAAAAAAGTCGATATGACCGTGAAGCCCGCCCAGCAATGTGAGAGGGATTTGCGTGCGGCCCTCGGACCTCGTTCGATCTACTTCACATGGCACAACAGTTACATGTGCGCCGGGGGGGATTTGAACAAAGACTCCTGCTTAGGAGATGGAGGCGCTCCGCTGATGTGCCCGATTGCGAACACTGCAAATCGATACTACCAGGCCGGAATAGTCTCGTGGGGGCTGGAATGTGGCCAAGAAAATGTTCCAGGTATCTACACAAACTTGAGCTACGTCCGACCTTGGATTGACGAGCAGCTGACACGAATACGTATAAATTCCACGTTTTATATAGCCCAATAAAGGTCATCGTTTTCACAAGACAAGTGTAATCAGATTTTATTTGAACCCACGCCGCGGAGGAGGACGGCGCCTTATGCCAAAAATACGGATTAGTGCATTCCGCTAACAAGACGAAAGAGTTGACGAAATGTTGAATAGTAAATTTGTGCGCAAAAAACGTGTGTACATTTCGGAAGTCTAAGAACTTAGTATGACAGAGGCTGAAGTGGTCTACTAAACTTGCGGACTAGCCCGAAACTTGGCAGCTCCTTTTGGAAATACCCGCAGTTTTACTGATTGTAGGAGATTGCCTTAGAACTTTTTTCTTTTGTTAGAACCTCCGCGATAGCCACTTCCGCATCCTTCGTGAAGGATGGATAGGACCGTGGAAATCTCCGACGGAGATATCATCTTCCGGTGGTGGAAGTTGTTCCCTGTTTCTTGGTCTACATTCCTCATAACCTGGAAATTCGATACTATTTTTAGCAGTTCCTGTACTTGAAGTAGATCCATTACATGTAGCAGATCCAGTACTCTAAGCATCTCCTGTGCTCACAGCTGTTTGCGTACGAACAGCAGTTCCAGTGATTGTAGCAGTTCCAGTACAGTTCCAGCACTTATCGCAGCAGTTCCAGTGTCGAAAGCAATCGCAGATCTTTCAGCAGTTCCAGTATTTGCAGCTGTTCCTGTACTTGCTGTTGATCTCGTGTGAGCCAAGAGGTAACTGACCCAAAAGGTGTTTGTTCCGAAAGCTGATAGCGATGCATGGTTTCATCATTATCTTATGATCCACCAAAGAGGCCACGGGGGAAAACGGGAGATCTCCAGGCAACTCGATCCTCCGCCATCGACTCTAACTCATCAGGAGGTATGCCCAACCGTAGCCAGGCGAGTTTTTGGACCTGGTGCAACCACCTCGTGCTGGGTCTGCCAAGCGGTCGCCTACCTGATGGAACCACATTCAGCAAGCCCACCTCGGAATTCGTGATGCTCGCCATATCAAGCAAAAAAAATCTATGTTGACTGACTATAATAACCACTTCGAGCAGTTTCGTTGAGTTTCGTTGAGTTTCGTTGAATTTTGTGTGGGCAACGTACGTTCGGTTAGACTAGGTAGAAGTGGCTGACTGCTGCGCAGAAAGACAGCAGACACCCTTAGGCCAAGTATAAGCCCGTTGTGTGGATCGAAGGGTACCTATGCCGCAAAACCAATTATTGCTTTAAATAAATTGTAGGAGGAGGCTGATTCTAATGTTGCTCAGTTCAGTCAGATTGTCAGAGAAGTGGGCCCCCAGAAGTCTGAGTCTACGGGATGAGCATTGCAGCTGCAAAGCAAGTGTTTCAATGTTTCTTGCAGCGTCTGCAGAAATCATTATAGGGAAGGCACAGGCTAGAGGCGTGAGTTCCGATGGCACAATGCTCTGTTAGCCCTGATTTGGCCTGCTTAATCTGATCAAGCTAAGCGATCGTGTTTGGCTTGGGATCGATCATAGGCCAGAGGTGTTTGGTAGTGAGGCATCCTGTGCCTGATGTCCATCCGCGGTTTGATTGAGCAAGTGTTTCCAGGCTTAGCAGATGTTTTATACTAGCAATAGGCAAGGAGAGTGGGTCTCCACACGGAAAGAGTGCAGAATTTGTAACCTTTCTAGCAAGTTCGTCCGCTTCGCAATTTTCACAGTGTCCCGGCACCCGCATGAGATGGATGTTGAAATACTTGGCATTTAAGGGCAGTCTTGGAGTTGCAGGTGACAGAGTCCAGAGATTTGATCGCTGCCTTGCTATCGGAACAGATGACAATGTCCGTGCTTGGGCTCCCTTAAGAGCTTCCCTAATCGCTATCGTTTTAGCCTGAAGGACGCCAGAGTGATTTGGTAGACGTAGGGAAAGCTGGATGTTCAGATCTTTGGAATAGACACCAGCCCCCACACCTGTATCCGTCTTCAACCCATCCGTGAAGTTTCGCAGTGGACCGCCCAGCGGTGATCAGAAATTTGTCTCGAAGAGGGGTTTAAGTGTATCTATGAGAGAGAACTATAACAGAGAACTTAATCTGATCGCCGTACTAGCCCCTATCTGTCTGCTAAATAGTTAGTTAAATAGTTAGTAGTCTTCGGAGGAGGTGGTTCTTAACGCTCGCTAGTAAATACGCAGGACAACATACGAAGATGACGTGACTTGTTGTGAATTTCCCATCACAGTCACCAACGTCGCAGTGTGATAAGGTCCACCCGAGCTACTTTTATAAACAAGTTCGAGATGGAAGTTATTTCTCTCGTGTCTTCTAAGCCAAGGGATGCAAATTGGAGCCCTCGGTGAAGGCGAATAGATAAGCATCATCATCATCATCTTTCTCTGACCCGCATGCACCACTAAAGGGGTCGCGGGGGTAAACCACGCACGAGAGATCTCCAGGCAACTCGATCCTCTGCCATCGACTCTAACTCATCAGGAGTTATGCCCAGGCGTAACCAGGCGAGTTTTTGAACGTTTGCTCCAGCTTGACCAATCCTACAGGAAAGCTCTGCACTACTCCTTCCATCACTCGTGAAAAAGACCCAGAGATACTTAAGCTCCTCCACCTGCTTCAATGGGACTCCACTAACATGTAGAGTGCATTGAACAGGCGTTCTAGAGATAACCATAACCTCTGATTTGTCCACGTTGACTTTCATTCCACCATCAGCACATAGGCCACAAACCAATCAGCTGCAAAAAGAAGATGACTGACCCTCAACTCTCCCAATGCGGCTGCACCGCAACGTCCTGTCTATGAAGGAGAGGTGACAAGACGCACCCTTGGCGAAGTCCAACGCCCTCGGGGAAAGTTGCCTGCTACAGTTTCTGTATAGAGGCTGAATGGCCCTCAGAAGAGGACCATCAACCCCATACTCCTCCAGAGTTTACCTCGAGGAACTGGCATACTCCCAAGCCTTCTCAAGTACCATTCTTAGAGTGAAAAGCTGGTCGGTTGTACCTCGAAAGCCGCACCCTTCATCCCCCATCCTGGCCTCGCCCATAGCTCTAGAACGCGCTTCCAACACCTTAGAGTAGACTTTCCCGGGGGGCGACTTAAAAGAGATATCCCCCTGTAGCCGGAGCAGTCCCTTTTGTCCCCCTCCTTGGAAAGTGGGACAATCACCCCAGTTTGCCAATCGCCAAGAGTCTCACCACGTTCCCAGGCCACTTTAGTGACACAAGAGAGCCATAAAAGATAAATAAGGGAAATAAGCCCCGGGTGCAATTATTTCTACGAGTACCCTAGTAAGCGTACAGGAGGCAGCTGTTCTTGTATCCTCCTAGCTGAGGCTGAGAAAATTAATTTTGTTGTGCAAGGGCTTAGCTTCTCTGCAACCACTCATGTTGCGCGGGCTGTTCTTCTTTCACGAATGAAAGGGACCTACAGTTCTAAGCCAACTCCGATAGGCCAATTCGAGAACCTTTTTTCGAGAGCATTGTCAGTGACTCGAAAGAGGAGGTGTCGTGCCTGGAATCGACCCCAGACAACGTAGGCTTAAAGTGCGCAGGGATCGACGCACCAATCCACCAATCCAAGATGCTTATAAAAAGTCTCTTCACTAAATTGATGAGCGGCATTCACCATTGAGTTTGTGACGTGTTGTTGAAATAACGACTCTTTGGCACTGATGCTATGCGATCGGGCCTGGATTCACCTCTAGAGCCGACAATAAAGTTGTTAGGACAACAAAACATCAACTGGTGGCGTTTCAAATGCAGGATTTGTAATTCAGGATTAGCATTATCCTTCAAATACTGCATTTATGAGAATCCCACGCAGTTAACAACATAAACGGTCACTTGGATGATGTTCTGGAGAAGAACTCAATCTCCCGGTGGTACCAATTCAAAGGCCCTTTATTAACCCACACCTTGTACAGCGTCTTGAATTCCGCCCCTGTTACGAAACCCGGCTTAGATACACACGTTGAATACAACCGCGTTCTTCTCGTCGTTCCCGCGGGATTCTAGTTACATCGAATTTCATGTGCAATTTAGTTTTTTTTATTTTGGAAGAATATCATTAAACCTAAATAAATCGAGTTGTTGTTATTTGTGGAATCAGAGTAACAATTTTATGGCTTCCACTTTTCACGGTTTGTGAAGAGCTTTCACTCTGAACGATCTGCGAAGAACCTTCACTCTTGACAGTTTTCAACGAACTTCCGCTCTTGACAGACTGTGAGGAAACTCCGCTCACATGATCGAGCGACTTTCCCCTATTGACAGCTTGCGATGAACTTGTACTTTTAACAGCAGCCTCCGAAGAACCTCCCCTCTTGGCAGAGTGTGAAGAGACTACGGTCTTTGCAGTTTGTAAGGACCTTCCACTCTTTATAGCGGATTGTGGAGAACCGGAAGCTTGTGAAGAGCCTCCACGTTTAACAGCAGTCTGTGATGCGTGTGATCCGCGGCGACTGCCTTTCTCAGAAGACCCTCCTCGGGAACCACGATAATCTCCGCGATTGTCGTGACCACGTCTTCCTTCATCATCTGACGCTGGACGCCTTTTCCCATGACCATGACCTTCATGCCCGTGGACAGGACCTTCCGATCCATGCCCATGGTGTCCATGGTGTCCATGGTGCCCATGGTGCTCATGATGGCCACCATGGTGGTGTGGTGGCTCTTCGACTGTTCCATTTCCCGTTGCTGTTGCTGTAGCAGTTCCAGTCGTAGCAGTTCCAGTGGCAGCAGTTCCGGTTGCAGTAGTTCCGGTACCAGCAGTAGTTCCAGTACCAGCAGTAGTTCCAGTACCAGCAGTAGTTCCAGTACCAGCAGTAGTTCCGGTACCAGCAGCAGTTCCAGTACCAGCAGTAGTTCCGGTACCAGCAGCAGTTCCAGTACCAGCAGCAGTTCCGGTACCAGCAGTAGTTCCAGTACCAGCAGCAGTTCCAGTACCAGCGGCAGTTCCGGTACCAGCAGTAGTTCCGGTACCAGCAGCAGTTCCAGTACCAGCAGTAGTTCCGGTACCAGCAGCAGTTCCAGTACCAGCAGCAGTTCCAGCAGTTGCACCAGTTCCCGTGCTAGCACCAGTTCCAGTCGCTGGCTTTCCAATAACCAACGTGGCGCAAAGTGCGCACACCAAACCAATGGCAAGGAAAGTTCTCATCTTGAAGACTCCTAAGCTTTACACAAACAAGAAGCAACTAACTCCAAAGGTGTCAGCCAACTACGACAGAATCAGCACTCTGACAGTGACTTTTATACTCGCAAGCCTCTGCCAGAGGTAGACGCCTTTCGAGCCAATTGAATAAACTTCCAAAATTAGTTTTGTACCCACCATTGCGTTTCAATTCGCTGCTGTTCGCCTCACTGGCAACGTTTGCTGGCAGGTGGATGCTGATTTCTGACGCAGGCTTAGTTTTCGGGACTTTTTGTTTTCAATTCGGTGTCAGCAGTTGTGTCAACAAGAACACGAGCTGAAGTGAAATGGGTGAACATCGTAGGAAGCCATTACACGGACCAGATGTGAGGTGAAACCGTACAAAAGACATGCGTCATCCAAAGTAAAGCTATGTGCGTACGAATCGATGTTGACAAAGTCGGAGTATTCCGCGTGTTCTGATGAACGACGTCCGTTTCTTGGCTGACATGACAAGAGCTAGGAATGCCGGCCTACGGGAACCTACTACGCGTAGAATCAAAAAACGAATAGATGGACCACAAGGCCACTCTTTAAGCTACACATACGAACAAGTCAGACGAGCAAACTCGAAAACAACATTTAAGAAAAAAGTTTATTTGTCAAGTCTAACAACAACAGTCTCCCTGCCGCCGATCTGGAATTCGGCAAAGTAGATCTTCTCGCTCTGCGTGTTCCCCAGCATGACGTGCCCGCTGTAGTACATCGAGGTCATGTCCATGAGCACTTTCTTTTGGCCAAAATTCGATATCGACACAAAGGAGTTCCTGCGCGGGTACACGCGCTCGACGACGATGATGTCATCCCTGCTGCTGCGCACCTCGGTGTTAGGGATGTTCTGATCAGCCTTGCAGATCACGTTCTTGTATATCGACGGAGACCGCTCGCGGAGGTGTATCATTCTGGACACTTGCTCGAAGTGATCTAGATTGAATGCAGCGCTCTTTGGCAGCCACGGGAGAGTTTCTCGGCTTGTGAACTTTTGGGCGTCGGCCCATTCCATCGTGGAGAGGTGGTGCAGGTGCTTTGAGTCGGTGTGCTCACTGTGGGGGTCGTCCACATTTTCCAGGGCGATTTCATCGCCGTAGAATATGTTCGGAGAACCTGGCAGCATGAGTTGCATGATGGTTGCGGCAAGGGTGGCATTGCCATTTACTTGCTTGGAGACGCGCTGCTTGCCAACTCCACCAATCGACCACTGAATCCAAGGACCGCTCTCCCTGGGAGACAAGATCCCGTTAAGTGCCGATTGGAGCTGCTGTAGGAGGTACTGGGTTCCGTTGGTCACGTCCAAATGAACGTCGACCAAGTCGACGTGCGAAAGAACTTGACTCACTCTGCTCTCGGGTAAGTCTTCCAAGAGCTCGCTTTGGATGATCAGTGCCCTCTCCGGGCCGAGGATATGCTTCCACTCGGCCATGTTATTCACGAGGTTGTTGTCGTTCGCGTACATTTCCAGGCCTTTGATGTAGAATCCATCAACGCCAAGGGCGATCCATTTCTGCATTGCCAGTGAGATGATGTTGTCGGTCTCGATGGGAGCTGCTTCAGTGGCATTAACCGCCGCTGTTCGATTCACTTCATTCGCTTCTTCCAGCTGCTTGAGGTATGGATAAATTGGCAGATCCAGGATGAGCGAGATGTTCCTCGCGTGCAATGAACGCGCTAACTGGAGCAGGTCCAAGGTCGTGCCTATCACCGGTGCTATGCTGACCAGGGATGTCACATTGTTAAAGTCGTCTGGATAGTGTTCAGTCGGAAAAATTGAATTCAGCCGAACAGCTCCGACGCCCAGCGCCGAAAGGTACTCCACTCGATTGACAATGCCCCTAAGATCGCCGAGACCATCGTTGTTGGAGTCCTGGTAGCTGGCAGGGAAGATCTCGTAGAAAACACTGCCCCGATACCAAGCGGTTCTGAAAAGGAACATATTTCTGTCAACACGGCATAATTTCTTTCGGAGATCGGAACTTACTTTGGATTGCAGGTCGTTGGGAGTGTGATGATCATGGCTACAACCACTGCGCACATTGCCAGTAAGCTGGACATGAATATGAAAAACGTGCATTTCCTTATCAGCGGCCAGTTCCAGGATACAAATGAGGGTGTGTCATTCGAGGATTTCATATGCCCTTTCATGCTCAAGCCATTCGAGTCCTGCAAGAAAAGAGAGAGATTGGATTTCGAATCAATTCTGGCACGATACCGCATACCATCAACTTAATCTATGGTGTCTAGCGCCTGTCATTGATCAAAGAGTACAAGCGTCTAGAAAGAGCTTCTCAAGTTTGGCCGTTCGGAGTCGGTGCACAACGCAGTTGCAGTTGGTAGAATGTAGGCCCTGGTCCTCACACGGGATGTGGGGCCGTCCATACGTTATAATGTCTTCTAGGCCAGGACATTATAAGACGTCTTGATCTCTTGATTCATGCTCTCTTTTTCTGATAAAAAGGACTCTTGTGAACTTTTCTGTTCGGAGAGAGAGAAAAGATCAACGAACGATCAGTAAATGTTGCCACTAAAACGTTGTCGTAACAAATGGCATATACCACCGATCTGACAGCGAAAACATAAGATCTCCTCTCTGGGAGTAAACAAGCTATGAAACATTCAGTCAGACACGCAAATCCAAAGTAAAGCATTGGGAAAAGTGACTGGAAGGAGTAGTGGAAAGTTCCACAAGCACAAAATGTGTGGTATAAACCTAGGCGCAGAGTGTCTTTGACAGAAGTGAAATAGTACTTAAGACAGTGCGATTTATACTGAGTTAAAGTAGTGGATATGGAACCGTAGAGCAGAGCAATTCAATGCAGTTGGAGAAAGCTGAACACGTTTTACACAGTCCAGTGGAGTAGGGTCAGTTGTTCATTCGTCGAGTAGGGTATCAGAAAAGAGTTGAGCGAGCAGTGAAGCAACAGAGTTCGAATTTTGATGTGCGAGGTACCATACACAAGCAAAGAAAAGCGTGAACAAAATAGTGAACAACTGTCATGTTGCTCCAACATTGTTTTGAATAAAGTGCATCTTGCATCTTGCAGTAACAAGCTTTCATGGGTATACCAAACGTATTCAGAGGTCAAGGCCTCAGCACAACCCGAAAAGGGACGACAGAGCCAAGGGGTTTGCTAGTTTAAGATTCACAGAAAATCGTGTGCAAAAGAAAATCACTCCATCAAAAACACCTTTGCCTACCTGTGAAGAATCTAAATGGTTTACATGGAGGACAAGCGAAATGTGATCAAAGCCCGTTGGTTAGACTTCTCGGTCTTGGCGACAGAATCATGAACAATCAATGCTGGGACAACTAGAAGCCACCCAGACTGTCAAAGACCGAAGCTAGCAGGCTCTCAGCTTGCTGATCTGCATTCTGAACTACAGTGTGACCTCAATAAAACAACATTTGATAAAACCAACACTTAAAACCTTGAATTGACTGAGTAATTGCAACCCTTAAGGAAGGTGACTCGATAAAAACGACTTTTGTATCAAGTATTCATATTTCGTCCGCAATTTGCATCACTTTCGTCTTGATTACTTGTGCTGTGTCTGGGCAGTTATTTTGCCCCAAATTTGGTTTTATCTAGTATACACAGGCATGCAGTTATAGGGTGATGCCGGGAATTCAGGATTCAGAGACACGTAGCGGGACCGAATTCATTGTAGAGTCATCGAGAAAACCAGAAGAATGGGATCTAAGAAAATTCTCTTGTAAACTGGCTCACAAATCTGGCAAAATCTGGTTTTCAGAAACCCACAGACTTCTCCACTGCCCAAGAAATATTTCGAGACTAGTTTCCCGGAAGTCGTGGTACTACGGCCTTTTAAAACGTCACCAGAGGGACTATCAAAAGAGCGGGCCATAGTGACAGAGGAGTCGGTCAAGAAGTGGTTCCGGGATCTGAGTGGATATTTCGAGGAATTCGATGCGGCAGAGATGTTAGACGATGCTTGAGGAAATCGATGCGGCAGACGTGTTGGACGATTCTTAATGGCGACTAGACTTCCTTCTGCCTGTCTCCAGAAGCAGGGATTGTATTGGCGCCTACGGGCTGGAAGAACCTGGCTGGAAGGTTTCATCTGGGAATGATAAGGAAACATTAATTGGTAGAACACAATTTGTTGACAGAACCTATTTGCTGAGTATTCCTTGGCTTGTCTACTAGCAACTATGGACTTACTAAGGAGTCATTTTTTGGCTGTGATTTTAGGATTTTAAGAAGATAAAGCTAAGATTATCGGCTTTTTTTAAATCAAAATGAAGCAATTGATGTATGGCAGTAGAGAGCCAGGGCCTAGCTTGTCAGCTACCACTCTTGTTGGGCGTGCTATTGTTGAAGGAACCTACAGTTGTATGCCGACTCCGAACGGCCAAGAGACAGAATCTTTTTCGAGACAGATGTAACTCCTTTGCAATTGTGCGTGAAAATTGTTTTCGGTCTTACCGGGCGGGAATCGAACCCAGGCAGCGAGTTTCAGTTGTGTACGAGTCGACGCACATACTCACAACGCCACGATCCTACCGCCAACTTACTCAAAAAAATACTTCTTATATCTAACTTAATTAAGCCCGCTTTTATTATTTACCCGATGCATTGCAATGATAGCCATAACTGTCCCCTAATGGAGGGTGCCTACTGGATACTCAAAGAGCTCCAGAATCAACGCCTTAAATGTATAATCTATTGGGTTTACAACTTAATTCGTGGAATTTGCTAAGAGATGTCGTAACTTGTATTATTCCATTGGAACATGCGTTGGAAAGCTACTGTCATTGTACGTCATTTCAGTATATGTCATTCAATTGAAGCGTAAACAACAATAATTTTTTTTCACTGAAACCAGTCGAACTTTGTGCCTGAAAAAGTATTTTGGTGGAAGTTTATGGTGAACATGCGCCAGCTGAGCGAACGTGCCAAAAGTGGCCAAAGCCAATGCAACAGCAAAGCCGAATATCCATGGCGCAAAGGTAATGCTCTGTATTTGGGGGGATCAGAAGGGTGTGCTGCATTATGAGCTGCTAAAACCGGGTGAAACCATCAATGGACAACGCTACCGAACACAATTAATCCGTTTGAAGAGAGCAGTACCCGAAAAACGCCCGGAATATGCGACCAGACACGAAGCAACAATTTTCCATCATGACAATGCTCGGCCCCACTTTTCTACTCCGGTTAAGAACTATTTGGAAAACAGTGGATGGGAAGTTTTACCCCACCCGCCTTTTAGCCCAGACCTTGCCGCTTCTGACTACCATTTGCTCCGGTCGGTGCACAACGCCCTCACTGAACTACGGTTCACATCAGAGCGGTTATCAAAAATTTGCCTTGATTCATTCTTGGCTGCCAAGAGGGTGCAGTTCTTTTGGGATGGGATCCACAAATTTCCATAAAGATGGGAAAAAGTCATGGCTTCAGACGGGCAATACTTTGAATAATACTATTGTACATGTTGTCCTTAAATAAACGTTCAAATTTTGAAAAAAAAAAAAAACCTTGTAAGGTTATAGACCCAATACATATTTCAACTAATTTAAATTCTCTGTTCAAAAGTTGAATATTGGATTTTAACGACCAAAAAGACCAGAGAAAAAAAGTTGACTACGAGTGCCATCACCCTGTGATGAGTGATATCATGTCATTACGACCGCATTTAGTTAACATTTTCTCTGTGATAAGTAGTGTTCGGGTTGCAGTGTTGTTGGTTGAGTATAGCTAACAAAAAGTAAAATCTTTGGCAGGCAAGCTGCAACAGGGTGCAATGAAATTATGCACTGACAGTTAAAAATATGTTTATCCTTAAAATTGTTTTTTAGCTTATTGCAACAAACTCAGTAAAACTACCCGAATTTCTCCACAAGATATTTTAACTGAGGTCGTACTGTGTTAACAAACAGAACAACTGGTACACGACGTTAATACCCATTTGACAATGCTGCGTCGCCTCATTTTTCAACCTTCACAATTCAATGGTTCCATGCCATTCACTGCGTTTTGACTTTTACGAGAAACATGAGAGCGATGAGAGCAACGTTATCTCACGCAAGCGACGTACTCTCTCACCGAAATGTTTTCAACATGCTGAGACATTTCGGTGTTTTTTGACATTTTCCTGCGTTACTCCACATTTCAAAGTTTAACGGAAATTTATGCGTCAAGGCAGATATCGTAACCAACGCGTAGTTGAGGCAGCAACGCTGCATTGCGAAACGGGCATAACTCATTCCTTCTAAAAACTGAGAGTGAGTTGAGCGGACCTAATTGAATTTGACGGCTGTGCAATGATGCCAGACTTTATGCTTATGCGAGGCTTTTAAGTAAGGCCACGTTTTGGGGGCCATTTCAATGTTTGACGGGCTGTATCAAAAATGCTCCCAGAGGCTTTAACGGAAAACCAAACTTTTCTGAAAACTAAAAGTATTCTCTATTGATCGTATGTGTTTGTTGTATTGCTATTAAATTAGCCAAATATTTCGTTCACCTTGCATGATGCCGCGTCGTCCGTTGAAACTGGCCTCAGCCAAGCCGACAACTTTGCGTCATCTAACCAGCTGTTTTGAAACGCTTTTTATTCTTCGTCGACATCGTTCTAAAACAGATTGACAATAACGTCAGTATCATTTAAATAAACAAGGTAAGCAAGTTATGTACCAGCTAATGTATGCGGGTTAGGTTTAAAGCTAGAGGGCGCATATTCCCACTGTGCGGAGTAACAAAGTAACAACTCGACCGCGCAGAAAAGGCCATCCTAAAACTTGACTAGAGACTGTAATATAGACACTAAAATCGGCAGAGGAGTGAAGAGAGGAACCCCACAAGGTGGTGTAGAATGAACTGCCAATGAAATTAGAACCACGGAAGGCATTATCTTCTACTAGTCAGTGCAACTGTGAGCACACGCAGATGACATTGAAATCGTAGCGCGTTCCCAATCTGCGGCAATGGAAGCTTTCACGGCAATTGAAAAAAAGGCGAAATGAACTAACCTTGTGGTTAATGAGGAAAACAGGGGAGTATATGCTGTCGAAGAAGAACCGATCGTCATACTCTACCTGGGGCAAAATATCACGACCGACAACTCTAATTTTGAGGTAGTAGAGGAGTTTGTCTACCTCGGGGCAATCGTATTCTCCGTGAATGGCTTCTTAGTAGACATGCTAATTCGGTTTGTCGAAATAACTAGGTTCAAACCTCTTGAAAAAATACCTGTCCTACAAAACTCTTATTTTGCCAATCCTGCTATATGGAGCCGAAAACTGGGAGCTAAGGAAAACTGCAGAGCTGATTCTTGGTGCCTTCGGAAGAAGAATTTTACGGCGGATATATTGTCCCGCTTGCGAGGAAGCCGAATGGAGGGGAAGACCCAACCGCGAACTCTACAGGCTGTACCAGGATGTGGATGTAATCCGGTCGACTGCACTGGCTCGTCCGCATCGAGCGCATGGACACCAATGTAGAGACTTCGAATCTGAGCATCCTGGTTCGAGATGGAGAAGAAAACCGAACCTCCAGTACCAAGCCATCGCGGACGGAAGACATCTTGGTCTTGATAACTGGAAGCATCTGGCTCCAGACCGTCAGCAATGGAATGCGGCGATTTCTTAGGATCAGATTCTCCATGGGCTGTAGCTAAGTAAGTAAGCAGATGATTTTTGAACTGCACAAACAGATGACTGAAAGCAGATTTTCAGGATCGTCAAGGATGGATACCTGAATCTACTGTCTTCCGGCGGTCGAACATGTGCATGAACACGAATGTATACACCAACCACCAGTACAAATATCATGCCGTGTATCTATTAGAATTCACCCAGTAGACTGCACTTCAATACGTTTCTCTAGGAATTCGACTGATTATCAAGTGCACCACAATTGGCCCTATCATCATTTTGAGTTTTCTGAGAGTTCGCAGTCCGAGCAAGGTCCTACGTTGGTCTATATGAGGCTATAGCCGTCATTTCAGTCTAACGAGGATGTTGGCAACCACACTTATGCAACTTGCTTTCATGAGAAGGTTTCTGAAGGCAGCCCTATTTCCGATAACTCCCGATAGTACTAAGGCGTCTCAAGGGCTGCAGGCTGCTCATCTTTGAAAGCAAGACCTCAAACCAACAAACATCTGATTACCACATCACGAAGTGTAACTGGAGTGTTCGATCAGTGGGAGACGTTTGGCCGGTGGTTGCTGCCTGGCAGAACAATGGCCACCGTCGCTATTTCTGAGTGCTCCGGTATGTTTAATAACCACTGACACGAAAAAAAACAACACATCACAAATGAAACGTGACCATTCCGATGCGAAGAAGTTTAATTGTGGAAATTGGCCTAAGACTCGTCTGTAATTTGAAAATCTGAGCAAATATGGTGACCACTGCATGCATGTGATCTGAAAAGGGTTACTATTTGGCAACTTAACAAGCGGGTATGGACGATCTTCTTCAATCAAAAGAACATACATGCGCAGCATCATTCCACAAATACACACGGGGAGATGAATCGCTCAGAATAATTCCCTTTGTACTGTCCATTCCACGATATCTCCTCATCTACGTTGCCACAATCCTTCGCACCAAAGGATCTAAGACCCATAAGCCTATCATCCTTTCACTGCCGTGCCAATGATAAACTGTCGGTATCTCAACATGCCTACAACAAGGGCAAAACTGTGAAAACAGCCGTGCACTTGAAACCCCTCGAGCATAAGGAATTTAACCTCACAGCTTTTGTCAATATTGACAGAGCCTTCATCAACATAGAACCCCTCCCAATAACCTCAGCACTCAACAAACTAGAGATCGAAAAGCCCCTAGTGACTTTTATTCACCAGCTTGGTGATATCACGATCTAAAAATCTGTGAACAGAGGTGTACTCCCTCTATTGTGGAACAAAGTGGCCAACGAACTGCTTGTGCCTTATAAAGGAACTGGGTGCAATGACCTTGCAGATGCAGATGATATTGCAATTGCAATATCAGGAAAATGGATATCTACGATCAAGGATATAATGCAATCTACTTTCTCCAAGATAGTAAACTGGACTAGCGAAAATGGCCCAGGCGTCAATCCACAAAAAAACGGATCTTGTCCACTTTACTGCGAAGTACAAGATCCCTTACTTTGACCCTCCCACACTATGTGGGTCCCCCTTAATGCTAAATGATAGCGCTAAATTCTTAGGTCTTATATTAGACACGAAGCTAAGTTGGAAGATAAAGATGCGTATGAATTAGCGGCGCGTTAAGGACTACCTCCTCCGAAGCACCAAACATACTCCTTAACCTGCCACCGATAGAACTAATTGGGCAGCAGACTAAGATCGGACTAAGATCGCTGAATAGCTGGAACGAACTCCTATCTAGCTCTAACTGTAGGTATAGCTCTATACCCAGACATACAGACCTCAGGATATCTAAACTAAAATTTTCTCAACCAGCCTACTAGCCAGATCTTACTGGGAGTCTGATCTCCAATAGCTGGACGGATGAACGAAGGGGACGAACTCGCTAGCAAGGGCACAAATTCTGTACTAGCAATGTCCTGTATGTGGCCGTTATCCCATCATTTCAAGTAACTTGTCTTTGGCGATGTCTCGTTTTGAGAACAGTAATGCTGTAATGTATGAGTACACATTCAGTAACACGGTTAACCAGGGCCGGGGCTACTATATGTGCAAATGCACAGTGCGCCAAGCTCCAATGGGCGCATTCTGAAGCCTAAGAAAACATACGCTTTCATAATTTAAACTATTCACACAAGAAAATGGTTTGAACAGACCCGAAAAAGAAATATCCCCCAAGCCTGTGCAGGATAATTTCTTGCATAAGCACTCAAATTTCGATAGGAAAAGGTCTCAATTAAAAGAGTAAAACGAGAAGAATTTATTTCTTGAAACTTACTCAATTGACAGATTTGGTTGAAAAGAGAATGAGTAAGATGGCCACAGTTCTAACCGTTCTCACCGACCAAGCAACACAACTCCTCACACAAAATACCATCCACACACAAGCAGCTACTTCCCAAAGAGCCACAATAAAAAATCTCGCAAAGATTATAGAGATGCCCAACTTCTCCATCGACGAATTTTTACAGTTTTTCATGAATTTTTGGCAAACGATGTAAAAAATGGTAGTCAAAAATTGCAAGGGGCACGAGAGGTAAAAGTTGGGCATCCCTATCATACTTCATTTCTGGACACAATGCAAAATCTCTGAGCGCAACGTGCAGAAAACGAATCTGCGAGTCTCAGTCAAAAGTGTCCACAGGAAACCGTCTCAATGCAATCATTTGAGCGAGACGCGCAGAAATAAATTCTGTGGCTCTTTTGGAAGCACGCATCTTGAGAGACATGTTGTTTGGTTTGTGAGAGCTTATTGTGTCGTGTGTGACATTTTTCAGTGCCTGTGCGAGAAATTATGGTCTAGGATCCTGAGCATTCGTAGAGCGGATCAGTAACTTTCATACGCGCAGAAATAAATTCTGCGCGTTTCAATCAAATGATTGCATTTACAATATTATCCTGAGATGATGTTTATTTTCTCACACACATTTTGCTTGAATTAGAGAATGAGTACATATTAGTGATGGGCGCATTCGAATGATAACTCGAATGACAATCGATTGTGACAACGTCTCAAGACCTACTACTAATCATTCGAATGACTTCTATTCATTCGATTGGCTACTAATCACTCGAATGACTACTAATCATTCGAATTACTACTAATCACTCGAATAATTACTAATCACTCGATTGGCTACTAATCACTCGAATGACTACTAATCATTCGAATTACTACTAATCATTCGATTGGCTACTAATCACTCGATTGGCTACTAATCACTCGAATGACTACTAGTCTGTCGAATGATTACTAATCATTCGATTGGCTACTAATCACTCGAATGACTATTAGTCTGTCGAATGATTACTAATCATTCGAATAACTGCGGACTACTAACACAAGAGAACTCGATCAACGTTTCAATTTAACGCGAGAACAAGTGACAAACAATTCTTGTCGAGGGCTACTGATTCAGGAACATAAGGACTTTTGATAGAAAAAATTATGAAGGGGCGCCAAACGAAGGGCCTGCTCATTTAGCTCGGGCCGGCCACAATTTGTCAACGGATTGCAGCCTTGCCTGACTCCACTTTGACTGCAGCATAACCTGTGCTCTCGGATAACTTCAAAGAAACTCGCTGCCAATGAGCAGTAATTGAGCACTTCCCTCATACCTCCCCGCTCCAATCCAAATCAGTTGTGAGCTTGGAAGCATGCCGAACCACGCGCGACGTTGACACTTCCCACCCACTTCAGTCAAAGCGCTCCCAGGTGGTCTTCGCCTCACAATAAAATACCGACCTGTGAGATTATGTAATTCGAAGCTTCAACGCATTTGTCACTTCCGCGTTGAGGTAATCAATTGTAGCACGTTCATGACCATACCCATTGGAATCCTGAATGTTCACAAGGCAAAAATTCTCAGAGACTTCATTAAGAACAAGCCCCCCACCCACGCGGGCGCCGGAGGTAAACACGCAAAAAGTTACAATTTCCGAATTGACCTTCATTTGCCTTTTTCTGCACCAGTCCCCCGAGAGGAGAGGCTGGTAGATTCGTTATTTGATCAACCCTAATGCACGAAGGAAAACCACCACCACCAACAAGAAAACAACCATAATGCAAATGCACACTCACCTGTATCGATTCATTGTTGTTGTTCTTCCGAAGATGATGATACGCGTTGTGATTGAAGAGGCTTGTCGCTGCTGTATCTGTCACATCCATTCCGATGCCAGAGCTGCTGCCAGACGAACTTGTCTCGGCCTTGGTATCCTCACAAATGCCCGAGTTATTGCTGTCGTTGTCGGCGCTTGGCGTTAGGGGGTGCGAGAAGGCCAGCGGCGTGGATGAGGTTGTCGATAGAAGTGGGCATATGGAGGCCTCCTCTTCGGGCAGAAATGTCGACACGGACGGCGATTCGATGAGTGTCGATGGCAGTTCCACATCCAGCAATGGTGGATCTGTTGAAATGCCCATTTTGTGCATAGAGGAGTAAATTATTTATCCAGACGGAGTCTAGGTATTCGGTTTTCGTCACTGCACTGCACACAGTTATTTTATCTAAATCGGAACGGCCACGGAACAGCGATGTGCGGAGATGCGAGTTTATTTATATCACAACTGAATTTCGTTCACGCGAACCGAACTTGCATCATCACTGGCTCCGCGGAATGATTGGTATTGCCTGTTTGATTAATTGAAATAAATTGAGTTGAATTCGCTCGATTTCGAATTGATTCTGGAAATTGTTTTCGACGGAAACTGTTGCGTATGGTGGAAACGTGATGGGATTGATTTTTGGAGCAGCACTCTGTGTGACCAACAATGTGCTGGCAATTGACGTCTGTGCTGTGAATGAATGAAGTATCGCATAGCCAAAGAATGTGCTGAGCAAGGCGGAGAGTGCGCCGAATCCGAAATTTCCTCATGCGGAGCGTGTTTTTTTTTTTGTTTTTGTGTGTGGATTGGAAAGATGTCAACCTTGTGTATTTAGAACGTAGTCTATGAAAAAGGATTGTTGCCAGATAGCAAGGAAATTACCGAAAAATAAATTGAGCTCAAAAGATTTCTTCAACACATTGGCTGTAGGGGAGTTTGGCTCCCAGAAGGCCAAGGCATTAGTTTTCCATTTCCGTGTCCCTCAGTGCCCACAAGGTGGCTCTGCATCTTTCCCGATCCGATATGAAAATGTGCGGAGTGCACTAGTAAAACTGAAAATGTGTCCAACAAATCTGTACCGACTTTTTGCAACGATCAAAGTTTAAAAATATTTTCTTGCGAATTGTGAAAACCCGCGGTGGAGGTTGGGGTATTTGGAACCGCGAAATAAGTGTAAATGTGTCCGTCCATATGTCAGTGACCAGAACGTACATTAAAAGTGCAAAATAATGAAAATATTTAAAACTGAGCAAAATATTGAGTGTACAATGCCGAGTGCAAGTCAAAAACTGGATTTGTCATGATTGTAAACGATTGCGTTCTCGCATCTGCACAGAACGAGTCAAATTAAAATGAGCTGAACAGTCATATGCTGATACGGTTAAAAACAGCTGTGGCAGTCGGGGTTCGTTTTTTTTTTTTCACAACACAAGTTTCGCCGGTTAGATGTATGATCAGTCAAAGTGGTCTAACTTAAATTGACAAAAGCTGGCATTTCTTTGGATTTATCTTCAGATTGCAAATTTTTCGAAATTGAAGAACGAAAATTATATATCATATCATCATCTTCTGCTTTAAATAATTCCAAAATAACCCAAGACAAAATGAGTTATGAATCCACGGACAATGACAACGACAGCGACAATAAATGCAGTGTTTGAAATTGCCCTTTTTTATTTTATTATAAAAATGTAATGTAATGTAAAAAAAGAAATATGTAATATCCAATACAGTAGAACGTCGATTATTTGAACGTCTATCAACCGAAACGTCAGTTATCCGAACGCAATATCCAAAGAAAATGAAGTTATCCGAACTCTAATCAGTCGCAAAGTCAATTATCCGAACTAACCCTTGAAAGGAGAAAACCAAAACTAACAGACTGTCCACTTTAACGTGCCTATTATCCACGTGAACATTGTTATTTTTTTCTGTGAATTGTGGCTCAATTTTTAAGATGTCGCCAACCGAACCGAAATGTTTTACCAATCGGAGAAAAGATAGCAATTATCAAGAGACTTGGCAAATATTATTATTGATGTTGGAAAATCTACAGTCTCTGAAATTAAAAACAAAAAGGACTGCACATTTGAGGAGTGACTACACACCTGACATTTATTCGACTCGTTTATGTGCTCGATTATACGAATTTTTTGATCAAATTTGACTATCCGAACCACCCTCGGTCCCAATTAGTTCGGATAATCGACGCTCTACTGTAGACGCATTTGAAATAATTTATAAGTGTTTTATTGTAATTTCATCGTTGAGTTTTGTAGGTCATTTTCAATGATACCGTCATTCCCCATCCCTTGCAAAGTCTGTTCATTTTTATTAGGTGTCGCATGTTTTCGGCGGCCAATGTCTTCAGGGAACATCAATTATTGTCGGATTTTCGAAGACTGAACGAGTTCGAAATGTTAATTCTGTGCAGATAATTCACAGAAGCGGCGTTGCAACTTCTCAAGAGCTTAACGTTGTGACTTTTATTCAAAAAAGGAATGCTTACACTGCAATATACGAGCAGGAAAATATAACGAATTACAGAGCGCGAGTCAATTAATTTACTGGATTCATAACTGCATTATCGGGTATATTTCGCTTTTAAGAACACACCGTGCACCCTACATACAATTTCATCGAAAACAAACCGTTTATAAGAGAAAAAACAATGAAAGACAAAAAGCTCTTCAATTATCTGCCTCCAGTGTGGTGCGGATAGTTGGTTGAGGTCCCTTTCCAATTGCGTGCGCCACCGGAGTAGCGGGCAGCTCTACTGCGGTGTCCCTCGGGAATGAATTCGAAGTTTTTCCATGCCGGAGCATTGGGATCCCTCCGCCCTACATGACCTAGGCATCTCAATCATAGAATATTCACAAAAGTCCTTGCCTCTGCGCCATGTATCAGGACTGGGACGAATAGGGTCTTATAGGTGGTTACTGCTGTTGTTCGGAAAGCAATTGATAGTCAAAGCCCGACTATCAATTGCTTTCATAGCCCAAAGAATCAGCGATTGGGAAGAGTTATTATTCGCTGTCGTTGTCTAAATTGATAGCAGGTAGACAAAGTCTTTGACTACCTCACCTTGTGGCTATGCGAAGGCTTCGTAAAGGCCCATGATCCTTGGGAAACCTTCCCCATGAGGATACATAGAGCTTAGTCGCAGCCATCCCCTCCGTCCCTTGCCACCTTATCCCGTCTCTCTACTCTCCTCCTCCCATTCGGTGATCTTGTCATACGGAACCTACGAGTATTTATCTATCTATCTGTCGCAGGGTGGAGGCATCTCGAGAAACACTTCTAGATGTCTAAGAATCTGACACTGGATGGTCTCTCCGAATAGCGGTGTTCACACTCAACAGTTTGTCGCTACGATTTGCCTACGGTGACAGGAGCTAGGACGAACCGAGAGGAGAATAAACCCACACACACACAAAGGAAAGGCCACTATTTTAGGAGACGCTATTACATCGCATGAACGCTTACGAGGGGCGCTCAATATATTCTCGGTATCGGGGTGAAGCTGTGGTTGTAAGTAAGTAGAGTAAGTTTAGTTTTAAGTTGACTTCGGGCTGAGTAACGTCAGCAGTTTAATTTTAATAAAAAAAATCCCTCATAGAGGGATTCCCTCGACGAAAGTCCACACAATCAACTATGCCTCTTGTAATCTCTATCTTTCGTTGATACGAGTACTTCATTGTAAGTGTTGCCGTTGTTTTTTTATATTTTTAATTTTATTTGTTTTTCAATTTTTTGCGACAAAGTTATCGCACAAGTGCCTCAAAGCTCAAGGATTATGCCAAGCAAGTTTCACCCTTTGATCACTAAAAACAATAAATTTATACATTCTTGAGACGGAATGCACTGGTTGTGCCATAGAGTGACAGTCCACTTCTTGAACAATTTGAGCAAACTGAATAACATCTGCGTTAGGCAGCTAATTGGATTCGCAGTAAGCACCAACTGATTTCAGGATAAGGAGATATCCAATCCGCTTGGTATCACTTGGGGCCAAGTGTCGACACAAATCACGTCTTGTATACAAACAATAAATTATAGCTTTTCTTGTTCGTAAATAATTTGCGTCTGAACTTAGGGGTGACCGAGAAGCGATAAGCCGCGAAAGTGAAATTTCAGCAGATATGAGAATTCATTCAACTGAAATCGGCCGACGTCGTCACACGCTGTTCTAGCCGTCGGAATAGAAAATACTTCAAAGCATTTCCAAGACAGCAACAATGAGAAAATCTATCATAGTCTTTGCTTTACTTGCTCTCGAAGCGAGCTGTGTGAGTAAGGTTGAACGGATAACTGCCCCACCCCGTACGGATCCAACGAACGACCAACGAGTGCCAGAATATGAGTCCTGTGGCCCGAACAAGGTCTGCGTTCCACCTTCTCTTTGCACAAGTGGTGCAGTGAACACAGATGGTGACCAGTTGATTTCTTCCCGCTCCGAAAAGTGCCCAAATATCCTGCAATGCTGCCTGCTGCCCACAGACATAGTAAGTTTTAACTTGATGTAAGTAAAACAGTTCGATAAAGATATCCTCAATCCAGGGCAGCGAACCTTACTCTGAAATGCGACCACCTCCACCACCACTTGGGTGTGGCTACCGAAACCCGAATGGGGTTTTAGTACAACTGGATGGACCAAAAGACGAAGCAGAGTTTGGAGAGTTTCCATGGACGGTGGCCATATACGTAAACCAAAATACTTATCATTGTGGTGGATCACTTCTTCACCCCAGAGTTGTTCTGACAGCCGCCCATCGTGTGTACAATAGACTAACGAATAACATCAAGGTTCGAGCAGGTGATTGGGTGCGAAATAGTGAATACGAATCGCTCCCACATCAAGATAGGGAAGTGCAGACGACATTGGTGCATAAGGAAATGCGACTACGAACTTTCGAAAACAACGTAGCCCTGCTCATTCTGAAAACGGCGTTCGACTTAACCCAGCATATCAGCACAATCTGCCTGCCTCCAGGGGGCCTTAGTTTCGACAATTCGAACTGCTTTGTCACTGGCTGGGGAAAGACGCACTACACAAGTAAAAGGTATTCAGACATTCTGAAGAAGGTTGCGTTGAAAGTGGTGCCAAAGGCTACATGTGAGACTAATTTGCAAAGCGCTTTGAATAATACGAATTTCAAGTTGAAAGCAAGCCACATGTGTGCAGGCGGCGAAGCCGGGGTGGATGCGTGCTTAGGGGACGGCGGCTCTGCATTGGTGTGTCCGATGCCCGACAGCAAAACCCGGTATTATCAGGTTGGTGTTGTCTCTGCTGGCTTTGAGTGCGGTAAAAAGGATGTCCCCGGAATTTATGCGGACATTGCAAATCTGCGCCCGTGGATTGACAGAGCATTTCAAGCTTACAACTTCAATACGACATTTTTGCCTCAATATCGGTTTGATGGGAAATCTAACTGAAAAGGACGATGCTTTGGAAATGTCCCATGTTCGATGGTTAGTTTGAATAAAAATCTCCCTGGTTGTCGCGGTGCCCTGTGTTTTATTTTTGAAGACGAGACTATTTAACACGGCGTACCTATCGCAAGACAGACACAATGTCATTTCAAGCCACCCTGTGGACTACTTTAAATTCAAACATCAGGCCAATGTCCAAAACAGCCGACTCGCTACATTCTTTAGAGCTGAACTGTTCCAAATTATTGACGTTCCGTTGGACTTAGGATACTAAAAGTCATCCTAAGTAATACCGCTACTCACGACAAATCGACTGATGTATATGTTGATGGGGTATCGTTACGTTTCTACTTCCAGAGACAAATAGAGACAACAACTATAGAGGTATATGCCTGCTCAACGTCGCCTACAAGATCCCGTCCAGTGTTCCGTACGCCTAAGGCCATTTTGGACCGCACCAATCGGCACCTTGCAGTGCGGCTTCCGGCCCGGCAAATCGACTGTGGGCCAAATATTCACACTAAAGCAAATCCTGGTCTTCTACTTCGATGCGCCCCATCATCGATTTCAAAGCCTCTTACGACAGTCGAAGCCAGGAGCTATTCGATGCGGTGGCCGAATTCGGGATCCCGGGAAAACTGATCTGGTTGTGTCGCAGCACGCTAGCTCACACGCGATGCACCGTGCAGTTCGGCTCAAGGACTTCCGAGCCGTTTGAAGGGTGCACCAGATTTCGGCAAGGAGATGCGCTGTCGCGTGATTTCTTCAATCTGGTACTGGAGAAGATAGTGCGGCGGGCAGCTGTAAACACGGAAGGCACTATCTTCTGCAAGTCGGTCCAACTGTTGGGGTACGCAGACGACATCGACATAGTCGCGCGTTCCCAAAGTGCCGTAGCAGAGGCTTTTACGACGATTGAAGAGCATTGTATCAAGGTCAGTGAGGACAAAACCAAATATATGCTGTCGACCAAAAAACGTTCCGTCGCACACCACCTTGGACAAAGCATCACGATCGACTGCTACAATGTCGCGGTAGTAAAGGAGTTTGTCTACCTCGGGGTAGAACGTGAACTCCTCAAACAACATCACAGTGGAATCGCCCTAGGTTTGCCGAAACAACTCGGCTCTACAAAACTCTCATTTGAAAAAAAAGCTGGACGCAAAGCAAAACGGCAAAGCTGATCCTTGGCACCTTCGAAAGAAGAATTCCGCGTCTGATATATGATCCCGTCTGCGAGGAAGGTGAATGGAGGAGAAGACACAACCGCGATCACTACGAGCTGTACCGGGATGTGGATGTAGTTCGAAAGAAACATAAAAACGGTTGACTGCACTGGCTCGGCCGCATGGAGCGAATGGATACCAATGCTGCAGCTAAGAGGGTCTTCGAAACCGAGCCTCCTGGTTCGAGGAGAGGAAGACCGAATCTCCTGTATAAAGACCAAGTAATCGCGGATGCAGGACAGCTAGGTCTTGATGAGTGGAAGACCGTCAACGACGGAGGGCGGCAATTGCTGAGGCTCAGACCCTCCAAGGGTCGGCGACCTGATAGGTAAGTAAGTGAGAGATAGAGATTATACTTGGCTACAGTTTGATACAAACGACATTCTTTTCTACTGGTGTCTATGATAAACTTGTAGCTAACCAAATGCTTAAGACCAGGAATCGCGTCATGCCCCAAACAGTAACAGGGGTAAACACGGTCGATTCGAGAGAAAGTACATCTGAATGATTCATGGCCTCATCCAACACCTTCTTGTGATCGTGGAAACACCGTTTTGCGAAACTATTTTGGCTGACACTCTTGTTCCCCGCGGATCTTAGAAGGAAAAACACACCCAGTTCCACTTGAACTTCGTAGTAAACCTTGCACATAGGTGAGTCGGCAAGGTTTTCATCCATGTTACCGACCCCAAGCCTAGCCCTAAAAAACCTTTAACTAAATTCGAGTTCAAATTGAGTTCAGTTATATATTTATGTCAATCGCCTTGAGCCTGCCTTTTTCATAAATGACAATCTCAGAATCCGGATTATTAGCGCTGACAAGTTGCAGGTTCACATTGAAGTCGTCGTGGCTTTCAAGGACAAGTGTTTTCAGGCCTTTCAGATGAACAAGCGAACAGCCCGAGAATGTGTAATTCCCAATAAGGTACAGCTCCTTCAGTGATCGACAGTGTCGTTCGAAGAATTCGTCCAACAGTTCATCGGTCAGCAAACAGAAACTAAAGTCGATTTTCTCCAGATGATCCGAGATGGTACCGATTAAGTGCAGATAGTCCTTACACATGTTGACGTAGTGAAGTGTCAAATGCTGTAATCTTTCGCAACGCGTTATGGGTTCGAGGGCGGTCAGCACCTGTTCTGTGCTTATCGAGTATCCCACGGAAAATTCTACCGATGTTAGGTACGGGCCAGTTGCCCGGAATAGCCTCTCGAATTGCATGTCAGAATTTAGGAATCTAAAGTTGAAGCTTATGCTTTTACAGCGCCGCAGATTCACGTGAATCATTTCGTCTAGACGCGAGCATATCCCAAGGCAGTTGACAAGCTGGTAGTTGGTGAAGTAGCCGAATATCTTGATGAGGCAGTCATCGTTTAGGTCGATAATGTTTAAGGGAACCGACTCCAGGGGACGGGAGGTGCCAGCAGTGTCTTCTGTCAGTGATGCCATCTGAAAAGAATAAAAACAATGTAAACGTGGATTTGGTAGAGTGAATGAATAAATTCCCAAAGTTCGAGCTGATCATCCTCTATGGACAGTGCTGCCAAGTTTTTAATATCTCGTGTTCAGCGAGGCTAAATATCAACTTTCAGAAGTCGGAAACTATACTACACTGAGACCTCGGCGGATACGAAAAAGAATTGGCGAAAGTTCTCAATTGTCGGACGACAAGGGCAACCACTGGCGCAAAGGACTGTAGTCAGATACCTGGGAATCTGACTAGACCAGTATCTATACTTTAACAAACATGTAGATGCTGATCTGGCCAGAGCCCTTACAAAGAGACTGTTTTAAAAGAGCCAACTCGATGCGAGGGTGAAGGTAATCTGCTACATGGCCCTCATCCAGCCAAAGCTCACCTATGGCTGCCCCGTGTGGTTCAATGTGAGTGCAAGCTTGATGGAAAAGATTCGGTTTATCGAGAGGGCGTCTGTCCTGCAGTGGATAAGATGTATGTCCATCCGCAGCATCCTACGCCCGACTTACACATATTTGAAAAAAGTTTGGCATACACACACCTGTGTATGTACAATGTTGTCAATTGAAGCGGGCTTGTCTGTGTATACATGAGATTTAACATAGCCCCACAAAAAAACAGTCTAAAGGCGTTAAATCGCACGATCTGGGCGGCCAATTGACCGGTCCGGTCACCGAACTAGCCTCTCAATACGTCCATTGTTGCGCGTGCTGTGTGTCATGTGGCACAGTCTTGTTGAAAGCACATGTCATGCAAGTCAAGCTCTTGCATTTTGGGTGTCATCTCACGGTAGCGCTCACCATTCACAGTTAGGTCATCTTTGAAGAAGTACGGTCCAATGATGCCACCAGCCCATAAACCGCACCAAACTGTGGCTTTTTCTGGATGCATTGGTTGCTCTTGCAATGCTTCTGGCTGATATTCACTCCAAAATCGACAATTCTGCTTATTTACGTACCCATTGAGCCAAAAATGAGCTTCGTCTTAAACTGACCATAAAATGCAAGAAGCGCGCGATGAACTTTCTTAACAGAGCACGCATTTTGAAGCACACATTATGAAGAAAACTGCTGCCGAAAGTCATCGTATTTGAGCGAACGTGCCAAAAGTGGTTTGCACTATTTAAAAGTGGCCGAATATCCATTGCGAATGTAATGCTCTGTATTTGGTGGGATCAGAAGGGTGTGCTGTACCGTACTAAAACCGGCTGAAACCATCAATGGACAACGCTACCGAACACAATTAGTCCGTTTGAAGAGAGCAGTAGCCGAAAAACGGCCGGAATATGCGACCAGAAACGAAAGAATCCGCTTGATTTGAGTCCTACAGTGACATAATGTCACATCTCAAAATTTCACATTTCAGGATGGGCTTTGCTAAAATTAATAGAACATAAAATATCCGCCGAGTAGATCAGGTATATGGGTCAAATATTAAGAAAAATGAAAGGAATTTAGGAATAAAAATGAATTAAAAAAACAAAAGATCGAAATCGATCCGTTGTCCGGCGACTACGGCAATTGGTGTTGTCTCACGACCCATTTTTGGCATTCTACTTGGTATTTACTGCTGGGCAAAGATTACCGTGATGATTATTTTGTGATCAGTTCAACACAGGCGGTGCAATATGTACATATGTGCATATACAATATCGGTGTTCCCACCGTACATATGGGCTCGATAACCCCAAGGGTCCGATTTGAGATTGCTATAACAAAGCGAAAGCGCATCGAATTCAATTAGTCTGCCACCGTTGACTGGCCATTAAGTAGGCCAGTCGATCAGGAAGCCCAAGTTGAAATACTTTGCGAGCTGGCATCTCTAAGAAGTCGGAATTGTCTGTGAGATGACGATGGTTTTCATTTTCTGACTGCAGTCGAAGTCGGTGAATACATCACATTTTTACTAACACGGTGCGGTTTGGGGCGCAATTTAGAGAAGTGAACCAGTTATTCGGTAGCGCTTGGTAAGTTCAAATTTGTAGCCGAGGACAGTGTTTAATTTCGATGGATGCGTGATATCCGTTTCACAACAAGAGATGACTCTTCGGTTGAATATCATATAGCGGCGCATTCATTTCTCTTCATTTCACAGGACAATCCATAGATAATGTCACTGACAACGAGGGGCTCACTTATCCGCCTATTCGTGGCGCAAATCCTGCTCATTCATCTTATCGGTGTTTGCTTTGGATATGACCTCGTTGACTATGACCAATTGAGAACACCAGCACCAGAACCCATTCAATGCGGGTTTAATATGATATGCGTTTCAAAAGCGCTTTGTGTCAATGGGGAATCTGACACAGGAGGCAGCACTATTATAGAGCATCGTACTGACGATGGGAGGGGAATGATGGGAGGGAATGATGGGAGTTGTCCAACTGAAACAGTATGCTGTCGCAAAAGTACTGAGGTGTGTATACTACCTTGGAGAGCACATTTTTCGCGTTCTGCTAACTTGTTATATTTTTTCAGAATTACGAAGAGACGACAATTGCGAAAGGATGCGGATTTAGAAACGAGATTGGGGTCGATAGAAAATACAGAGGCTTGCTCAGACAAACTGAATTTGGTGAATTTCCATGGATGCTGGCGCTTCTAAGCAACGACCAGTCGGAGAAGTTATACGGGGGTGCGTCCCTGATACACGCGAAAATAGCACTGACGGCAGCACATGTGATTTATGACAAACCAAACCACAAGATAAAAGTGCGAGCGGGTGAATGGGGCACTCAGCAAAGGAACGAATTACTTCCGCACCAGGAGCAGGCGGTCTCAGAGAAGATCATTCACGAGCATTTCAACAATAGAAACCTGCGCAACGACATTGCCTTGCTCTTCCTTCAGTCTCCATTCGAACTACGCCAACACATCAATACTGTCTGCTTGCCGCCCGTTAGCACCAGATTAAATTATGTCTCTTGCTTCGCCACTGGCTGGGGTGCGATTGAGGTCGATGGGGATAAACCAAAAGTCTTGAAGAAAGTCAGTTTGAGTGTCGTCGAAAATGGAAGGTGCCAAAGCCTGATGAGACGCTCGTACCTTGGTGGATTCTTCAGATTACACGACAGCTTCATGTGCGCTGGCGGCATTCAAAATGAGGACACTTGCTACGGCGACGGTGGATCTCCGTTGGTCTGCCCCATTCCAGGGAAAGAGGGCCGATATTACGAAGTGGGCATTGTTTCGTGGGGTCTTCGGGACACATGTGGAGAGAAAGACGTTCCCGGCGTCTATTGCAGTGTATCGTTCCTGCGCTCTTGGCTGGACCGGAAGCTCACTGGAAGAGGATTTGATTCCTCATCGTATACAGCTGTTTGATAAAATTCTTGTTGCCGTGTACACAACTAAAAGCACAAAAATAAAAACATTCTCTAGTGGTTGCTGCAATTTGGTTTACTGCCATTTTTTGATATTCACTGAACATTTGCACTTTGTGCGGCTCTACTGAGCAAGTAGCATGTTCTGCTGCTAACCAGAACGCTTACAATGAGATCTTGATGACCCAGCGGTGCTGGTTTACTGCGGTGGTCGGAGAAGCGACTGTGATATAAACATGAGTTTCGACCAAGCAGCGATACCGCAGCTTTTGTGATCTGACAGCTTATCTCACCGAAAAGTGGAACCAATCTTTGCACAAAGCAGGCGAAAGCAAGATCGCTGCGCTGGATATTTCTAAGGCATTTGACAGAGTGTGGCAAGCACTCTTGTCTAAAATGCGTGCCTATGGTATCGATGAATCTCTTCTTCCCTGGATTAGTCAAGTCAATTCAAGTTGTTTTGGATGGGTTCAAGTCTGATGTCCGCCAAATAAATTCTGGTGTTTCCCATTGGTCTGTTCTGTCTCCGACACTCTTGTCTGCTACTTCTAATCCAATCCATTCCTTCGCTGACGGCAGCACCCCCAGCTTTTCACATTCGTTCCAAGACAAACGACCCCGCCCTTCGGCCATAGAATTGGAACGGCAGCGCAGGTTAAGCATAATTAACTGGGGAAAGAACAACCGAGTGGAAATTAAAGCGTCAGAGACTCAATGCTGTCTGCTGTCACTCAGGCGAAAGCTTGATAGTCAGCCATTATCCATGAATGGCGCCTGTGTCGATGAAAAAAAGCTTTCCATCCTTGGTATGTGTATCAACACAACACTTAGTGGGAACGATCACATTTGAGGTCGCCAAAAATGCTGTGAAATGATAAGGTTTCCTTAATCGATGCAAGAAATACTTCACCCCCTCTGATTTGGCATTCATTTCTGAGGCGAATACCCGTGCCAAGCTTGAGTACAACGCTCTTATCTGGTCTGCTGCCACCAAGACCATCCAGCACCTACAACATAGAATCCAAAAGCGAGCGATAAAACTTATAGGAGGCGCATTATTGCTGTCATTCGACGTACTGTCTCTCCTTTGTCCGTATTTTACCGCTATTTTAACAAACGCTGCGCAAGTGAGGCAGTAAACTGCATTCCTCCTCTCCAAGAATTCACCCGCAATACCCGTCTCGCCAGGAATGCTGATCAGTTCACCCTTAAGCCTACATTCGGACGAACAGTTAAATTTAGAGAATCGTTCTTCAGCCACGAGTATGGAATGCTCTTCCCAGTCGAATATTTCCCACAGACTACAGTCCGCAGATATTTAAAACCATTGTGCACTGGTACCTCCTCTCACTCTCTCCCTCTATACCGACGAACCGTGCTGTGTCTTGACTCCGGCCACTTAAGGGTATAAACAATCCCTTCTGCGCGCGCAAATTATAAAAAAAAAACACATTTCCCTGTCCACCTGTCACCACACCAAAACAAAGCACAGCTGATAATCATTCAATCCCCACCCAAAAATGATGTTTGACCCAAATGGTATCAGCTCACATTTTGCGCACAAGCCACACGACATAACTTACCTCAATTGAAAGCCTCCCCTAATTGTCCGCGAAAAGGTGTTTAAAAAGAAACGAATACAAAACAATTTGTGATTGTTTTCAAAAAGTAAATTTTGACAGAAGATTCAGCAAATAAATAGAAGGGGAAAAGCTCAATTCTTGTGGAACTAAAGCTTTTCACGCGTGTACATTCCACAAAAGTATTGTTCGCTTGAAGATTAAGATGGACGTTTGTGCTTGCGATGTTTGCTGCTTGTTCACCGCAACTAAGTTCAACAAATTACGAAATCTAATTTTGCCTTCCATGCCACTTCAAATGATTGATTATGCGTGATTTATTGAGAATCTATACCAGAAATGAAGTATGATAGAGACGCCCATCTTCTACCTCTCTTGGCGCAACCGTTTTTTATATCGTTTTCTAACGCCAATTCGACCAATCAGAGAACGGAATTCACGTTACTTCGTGAATAACTGTCAAAAATTCATGAATAACTGTCAAAAAGTCTCTGTGAAGTTGGGCATCTCTATAATACTTCATTTCTGATCTATACTCAACTCAGTATGACGAGCAGAAGGTACTGAGTGAAGGCTCAACTATAATGCGCATGAGTGTACACGAGGTAGTGCGAAGCTTTAACGAAATGTTTCGTCATGTTTGCAAAATGAGCACATACGCGTGTGGCCATGTCAGAAATTCTTCCCGTATTTGCTTTTTTCTTTTTTATATTTTTTTTTTTTTTTTGTGAAAAAAGACAATTTCGGATGTTTCCAGCAGAGATCATGGAGGGATAGAGATATCCATCTTCGGCCAATTTTGCCCCCTGTCCACAACGGGGATGTAGTGGTGTTCCCTTGTATTTCACACATACTTTTACACAAACCATGGATCCACCACGCAATGGCGGCTGATTTTAGTGGGAAATTCGCAGATTCCAGTATTTTAGTGGGAAAAATGGCGACAGATTGCCGAATGTGCCCACGATCCATGTATTGTTGTGCGGAGGGTGTTCAAAAGTTGACTCGTATTCTTAAGACCATATACTTACATATATTGTTATATGGAATTTCGTGAGTAAAAATGTAATGCAATGTCCACGGAACTGGAACTATTTGACCTCAATTTAATTCTTAGATTATACAAAGGGTGATTTTTTAGCTATTATCTTTTTGGCAACAGTGGTTTAAACAGCTGACGCACGTTTCGTGTTTTGTTTCACTGTCAAACATCTTCAGTTTGGTCTATAATTTAACCATGAATTGTCTTACAAACGAACAACGCTTGTAAATTATTGAATTTTATTATCAAAATGCGTGCTCTGTTAAGAAAGTTCATCGCGCGCTTCTTCCGAAAAATTGTGTTCAGCGACGATGCTCATTTTTGGCTCAAACGTAAATAAGCAGAATTGTCGATCTTGGAGTGAATATCAGCCAGAAGCATTGCAAGAGCTACCAATGCATCCAGAAAAAGTCACAGTTTAGTGCGGTTTATGGGCTGGTGGCATCATTGGACCGTACTTCTTCAAAGATGCATTCTTTTGCCCAAAATGCAAGAGCTTGACTTGCATGACATTTGGTTTCAACAAGACGGTGTCACATGCCACACAGCATGCGCAACAATTGACTTATTGAGAGGCGAGTTCGGTGAACATTTTATTTCACGTTCGGGACCGGTCAATTGGCCGCCTAGATCGTGCGATTTAACGCCTTTGTACTATTGTTTGTGGGGCTATGTTAAAGATCATGTCTATACAGACAAGCCCGCTTCAATTGACAACATTGAAGCATTTATTCGTGAGATACCGGCCGAAATGTTGGAAATAGTATGCCAAAATTGGACTAAGCGGATGGACCATTTGAGGCGCAGTCAAGGTCAACATTTGCATAAAATAATCTTCAAACATTAAATTATATGGACCGTGCTATCGATTCAAATAAAGATTTCATGCATTTTTCTGAATTTTATGTGTTTTTTTTCTTTTGTTGAAAAACTTTCCTATAGCTTTTAAAATATCACCCTTTATCTACAGTCTATCTGACAAACCAGAAGTCCCAAAAGTTAGTTTTGAACTCTGAGCTTAATTAATGAACTCTGAGAACGCATGCATCCAACTTACATTTTGATAAAAACAATGACAAGATATTGCAATTATAACCAATGCATAAAACAAGGTTGTTACATTTTACGTTTACAATTTTTGCAAAAAGCGAAATGAGTTAAGAACTTTTTTTTTGCAGTGATTCATGCAAACTTTTCAATAATATTGTTATTATTAGTTATCTTATATGCATAATTCATAAACAAAAGTACACACACTAGAAGTGCATTAATTTTGTCCTGGTATCTCAGGTTATAACTTGCTTAAATGGGAGCTTAAGGAATCGGCTTCATGAACATAAGCTTTGTTCGTTCGCTTACCCCTCCATACTGTGTTGGAATTTAACACCAACATTTTAAATAACGTCCAACTAACGAGCGAGCTTTCAAATAAGAACTCTAATTCAAGGGCATCAGCTGCTCGCCAGCTGATCTCAAGAGCTCACACGTATTCACAGCCACGGGGCAAAAAGCGTATAAAAAACGCTGTCAGATGAAATCAAGGGGCAAGTGAAGTAGAAGATGGATAATCTCTGGCTTCCAGTTCGTTTATATAAATTAAACAATTGCTTGTTACTTTTTATATAAAAAAAAATATGTTTTATTTATTTCCCCTGCCGGGCGGAGGTTTCGCGTAAAATGTTTAGAATCGAACTCAACTTAAAACTAACTTAACGCTACCTTAAATACTCGGCACCAGGTCCGCAACGATGACATGCACCCACGGGTGTACTCGGATTTCCGTGCGCCGTACGTGATGGAATGCAGCGATCTTGGTGTCTCCGATTCCCCAGACGGCAAGTCAGCGTTTTCCACTTCTGGGAAACGCTGTTCTGGTAGAATCAATGCAGCTCATTGTTCGACGTCGTTTGAAAGTACTGCTCCTTTAGCAGATTTGACGCTTTGAGGTAGCGTTGTCCGGGGACTGTGTTTCTCAGGTCCCTGATTTATCCGTTAGGATGGTTGTTGATGGTTAGTAGCTGCTTTCTGAACAGTGTACAGGGGGATGCAGGGTGATGATGCGTGCTTGGTCGTCGAGCCTATTGTTGCTGTGGTGCCTTTGACAAAGGTGAGTCCGGTACATACTCGCACTATTTTTCATTCCAAAATTGCGAGCTTCGTCAAGCTGGTCTTAGAGATGGTGTGCCATCGGCCGTATAAGCTGCTTCTATAACAGCAGTTTTGTCCTCTGGCTTAAACCATTTTGCTTGCGCATTAAGGGATAGGTGCGATGGAAGCATAGGATGGCCTTCTTAAGGGTCAGCTTCGAATGCCTGTTGAACTTCAACCTTTCCGTGAAGTTCAAGATACTTGACCTTTTCGTTTGTTGATATTTCTGTATCGTTAGGTAGCACCACCTTTATGCTTCGACATTTGGCTGTTGATCTGCGTCCACCTCTGGATGGTCTCCTTAAGCAAACAAGTACCGATTTCCCAGCATTGATACGAATGCCCCGTTTGGCATTGTAGTCAAATTTGTTCACTGTTTGGATTTCCACCCTTTGCGCGGCTATCTGTGGTGACGTCGAGCTGGCATAAGTCAGCGAGTCATCTGCGAAAAGACAGCATTTACTGCGTCAGTTGGATGTGGTTGATCTGCCGTGTAGATGTTGAAAAGCCACGGTCCCAGCTTTGATCCTTGTGCAACTCCCGACTTGGTGCTCCGCTCTGTTGACTTGCTGTCTTCAATGGAGACGTCTGGAATGCAGAAAGCTATAAGTTATTCCGATGATGTTGGATGGGAATCCCATCTGGTTCAGCTTGTAGATGAGTCCCTCAATCCAGACCGTATCGAAAGCCTTTTCTACGTCCAGGAAGGAGGCGACGGTGACCTCGTTATGGTTCAGTGCAGCTACAACATCGTGGTGGAACTTCATTAGAGGATGTAGCGTTGAATGTTTTTCCCGAAATCCGGAATGATGTTTAGGTCGGTAGACCATCGCTCTAGTTTTCGCACTACCAGGTTCTCCAGGATCTTGCTTATATGGCTCAAGAGCGATATAGGCCTGTATCCGGAAACGCTGGCAGCGTTCCCCTTCTTTGGTATTGCGACAACTTTTGCTATTTTCCACTTGCTAGGAAAGTAGGAATTATTGATGCAATTGTTCATGATGATTGTGGGACGAATCATCACCGTTTGTGGCATTCGCTGCTTTTCGCCCCGGCTGCTTTCCTCGTTGGGCTTCGTTGAATAATTCCCGCAATTTCTGCGGCCGTTGTGAGGTCATTGTTTCCTGTCGGGTCGTCCGTTGGCTTGGTTTCGCTGAAGATGATGTCTGGTGCGGATGGAGCCTCAAGTGCATTGACGTAGCTGTTGACTTCTGTGACAAATTTCGGGTCATCGGGCGGTGATGGTTGAAAGTTGCCTTCGAAAAAGGATGAAAAGGCTTCTCCTTTTCCCGCCGGCGTGCTTGCGTCTCCTTCGCCTGTCGTCAGTGTTTGTGGCAGCTTCTTCCTGTTACCAATGATTTTGTGGATTTGTCAGAATGTGTCGGGTCCTGGCTGTATCTTGCGGAGCCTGTTCTCCATCTGTATGTATTCAGCTCCCGGTGGTGTATTCGCTGGAGTCTCTTCCTCAGCCTTTGCCTGTGGTCACAAAGGTTTTGGCTATGTACGGGTAAGTGACTATACCTGTCTCTGCTTGTCCTGGGCCTTTTTGCTAAAGGCCCTTTGCTAAGGCGTTGTTGATTGAGTTCTCGAGCCCTTCAACCGTTGTGTCAATCTCCGCATTGGTGAGGTTCCTTGTTACTGGCGGTATGTGGATGTTATGTTCGCTCACCCATCCGCGCGTTTAACACTAGCTCATGTTCCCTCAGGTTCATTATAGTTGGGCCTTGACTTTTAACAGTCTACACCGATTAGGCCGCGTTGAGGAACCACAATCACAGGTGGCGCCTCACCTACGATTGAGATACCACCACTGAATCACAGATGCCGCTAACAACACTGGAACTGTAGCGACAGTATGTCGACAGATGCGCCTCTGCACCTCAACAGATCTAGAGAGTTCCTTTCCTTCGTTCCTTTGTACAAATCCTTTCTCTTGTTTCGTCCTATTTCCCTAATCTGCTCACTCCGGGGGAGGGAATTACCACAGGTAAGGGAAAAGGAAAAAAATAGTGGATTTAGCAATTCGGGTGCTAAATCTGAGAAACTCCTTCTTATTGCCAATAATCTTAGAATTGCAGACAAATGTTCATGCGCCTCTTGATATACAGTGTGCGCTCGATAAAGTGAACACAAAATATTTGTTGGCCTCGGATAATGCCTACCCTGGTGTGCCTGGGCCCTGTTTGGAGCTGAATGGTGGCAATATGCGAGTGTCTGGTGGCCAGCCTGACCCGCTCGGCAGCGGGTCGGGCCTAGCCCGAAGGAACTACGAGCAACCCGTCAGGGCCTTGTGAGCCGCTATGGTGGTGAGGCGGGAATGACATGCCATGCGTGCGGGGAGCAAAAGGCAACGGACAACGGCATCGACGCAGTAGAGACACATGGAACGTCTCATCGCTCATCGGTAAGGATCTCGAGCTAGTTGAGGAAGCTGCCAGATATCGTTTGGACATCGTGTGTATCTCTTCGTCGAAGCAACGGGGATCTAGAGCTGATGACCTTTTGGACGGGTGGAAATTCTTCCTGTATTCCTGTATTGAGTTGCACCTCAAATGTCTGCACCGTTGGGAGTGGGGATACTCACAAGTGCCAGGTTGGCATTCAGGATATTGGAGTGGATACCATTATGGGGGAGCGTCGGCTCAAGCTCAAGCTTGAAAGGTCAACTCTGGTGCATGCACCAAATCTAGAGTCAGAGTACGCGGCTTTCCTGGATGAAGTTGATGCTGGGGAAATGGAAATGGATTCCTATATTCTGATGGGTGATTTTAATGCTCACGTGGGGGTGCATGTAACGACATGGGGGCTTGGGATTGGGATTAACGACGGTCCTCACCAGAACACGAACGCTGGAAAGTTATTGGACTTTTGCTGTGCAAATAGCATGTCCATACTGAACACTTTCTTTCCACACAAAGGCATCCATAAATGCACATGGTACCGTCGGAGTCTTCAACAGAAGTCGTTGATAAATCTCTGTGTGGTGCCATCGTGTGTCAAACGGATGGTTTGTGACGTTCGTGTGAAAAGGGCTGAACACTTGGTGTTGTGTACACTGTACCTCTCCTGCCACGGTGTGGTTACCCGCATACGGTGGGAGGAACTACAGAACAGTGCACATCTGCAAGGCTTGAGCGACTTCCAACTGTTCCATCGCGTGTAGAGAAAGAATGGCGACTGTTTTCAGCAGCTGTCATTGTCTCGGGATGTTTGTGAAGTGAAGCGGCTAGGGTGGTGAGAAAAAAACTGCGTGATTTAAAACGCCTGGAGTTCAGGAAGCCATCAGAGAGAAGAAGAAGACCTCCTGAGACTGGTGTCTGCTTCTCGTGACCGGTATACTGATGCGCGAAGAACTTGCAAATTGGCTGTGCGAGTAGCTAAGCAGCAGTCTTGGAAGGATTTCGGCGAGAGGTAAAAGCGACTCAGAGTAAGGAAACATCAACATCACCGAAGAAGTCAAATCCAAAGGTGGTGTGTTGTTTTCCAGTCAGGTGGACATCTTACGCAGATGGAGCGAGCACTTTTCGGAGCTGCTCATTCCCGAACGGGGCACTGAGGATGGCAGACCTGTAGTCTTGAGTGGGGCGGAGAATAGCCCAGCGGTGGATGAACTCATTTTGGAAATTGAATTCGGCCAGAAATGTTAAAGGCAATGAGTAAAGAGGGA
Source organism: Eristalis tenax (assembly GCA_905231855.2). NCBI lineage: Eukaryota > Metazoa > Arthropoda > Insecta > Diptera > Syrphidae > Eristalis > Eristalis tenax. Next base: position 59,787,744 of record HG993125.1, on the reverse strand, counting down.
GTTTTATGGCTCTCTCGTGTCATAAAGTGGCCTGGGAACGTGGTGAGACTCCTGGCGATTGGCAGACTGGGGTGATTGTCCGACTTTTTAAGAAGGGGGACAAAAGAGATTTCTTCGTCTACAGAGGCAGATCTCTTTTAAGTCTCCCTGGGAAAGTCTACGCTAAGATGTTGGAAGCGCGTTCTAGAGCTATGGTCGAGCACAGGATGGGGGACGAACAATGCGGCTATCGTCCCGGTAGACGTACAACCGACCAGCTTTTCACTCTAAGAATGGTTCTTGAGAAGGACATACTCCCAGTATGTCAAGCCCATCTACAGCTGTTTTGTGGATTTGGAAAAGGAATACGACCGAGTTCCTCGAGGTGAACTCTGGATGGAGAGTGAGTGTGTTCGGGTTAACGGTGCTAAATCAACACCTTTCACCGTGGGCGTTGGACTTCGCCAAGGGTGTCCTTGTCACCTCTCCTTTTCATCGTATATATGGACTGGATGTTGCGGCGCAGCCGGGGCGAGGAATGTGTCACATTGGGAGAGTTGAGGGTAAGTCATGATGAAGACTTGGTTATCCTCACATCTTCCCAGACGGAACTCAAGCGCGCAGTCGATAGGTTTGTGGCCGTATGTGCTGATGCTGGAATGAAGGTTAGCGTGGACTAAACGGAGGTTATGGTCATCTCCAGAACGCCTGTTCAATGCACTCTACAGGTTACTGGAGTCCCATTGAAGCAGGTGGAGAAGTTTAAGTGTCTCGGGGTCTTTTTCACGAGTGATGGAAGGAGTGCATTTTGAGTAGGATTGGTCAACCTGGGTCAATTTTGAAACAGCTTGGTAGATCTGTAATCAGGAAGGCCGAGCTTGGTGTCAAAGCCAAGCTGGCGGTTTTCAACTCAGTATTTATTCCAGCTCTCACCAATGGTCATGAAATTTGTGTAATGACCGAAAGAATGGGATCGCGAATACAAGCTGCTGAGATGGGAATTCTCCGTGCTGTTGTGGGAACTACTCGTCGGGATAGGGTGAGAAACACGGCAGTGCGCGAGGTTGTTGAGTCATTGAGGAGCTGCTTCTACGAGTGGTGAGGGCTATGCTTTGGTGGTTTGGTCACGTGGCACGAATGTCTCCTTCATCACGACTTCCGAAGAGGGCGTTGAATGTGATTCCAGGACGAGGTGGTTGGACCAAGTCCCAAAATATAACTCCATAACTCCTAACGAGCTTGAGTCGATGCCCGCAGATCGAGTTGCCTGGAGATCTCTCGTGCGTGGTTTACCCTCGCGAACCCTTTAGTGGAGCGTGCAGGTCGGAAGATGATGGTGGCGAATATTTGCATTGTTCTTCCTCTGCGAATTCATTATGTTTTGTTTTGTCTAGAATTATTGAAAGATCATTCAAATTACAAATTTCTTAGATTACGCAACGTACTCACTGGATCAGCTATTTGCTTAGCATGAAGAACATTTTCTTCTAAACACACGCACGCAACGGTTTCCCTGGGCTGGGCCTTAAAGGAGTGACCAAATAAATGCACGTTCCCGAAATATCAATGTCAATGTCAAACGCGCAAAGACACCAACTACCCAAAATGCTCAAGATGTGCTCATGTGCGATCTTTTGGGGTTTCTTGCCTGTCAGTCTGAGTTTTAAGTCGAATCAATTCCGGAATCAAAACGCACGCTTGCAGTATGTCCAGAAACCTAATCCGTATCAGAGGGTCATTTAGGCGGTAGATGATCAATTAAAACCTGGTTCATGTCAGAAGCCACATAATTCAAGCAAAACTTCTAATTTTCACAAGAGTTTACCTCTGCGGGGTTGAGGCTAAATGCAGGATCTGATAAGCTTCCACTAACATGAGATGTACACGGGATGTTAACATGACAACTGACCGAATTCTTCTCGGAAAATTCCAAAAAGGGTGGGTCCAGCCTGAGCAGCGTTCTAAACGCTCCAACCCGCACCCAATCATCATATGCGCCGTCAAACCCACCCACCAAACACCTGGAAGCAAAGAATTGAAACCTCTGAATCTCCAAATATTCTGAAAACGCGCAAATGCGCTCTAGTGTTAACTTTTTAATCTCTAAAAAAATAGCGTCTTTATAGATTTCATCGAGGCCCCGTCTCTATGCAGTGGTTTCTTTATCACTCACAAGAATGAAGAGCTTCGCAGCAAAAGTGATGTAAACAATAATGTACGACCACCAAAATCACCGCGGAGATAAGGTGCTTGAAGCTGAACGAAAGGTTATCTCCGGTACACCTCCTGGTGGGGTAAACATTTTGGAACGAGCTTGTCGTTGCCTAGGCTATGCGAATGGCAATAACGCAACAGCTTATTTTAAATATTCTATGTTCTATGTTATGTCAAGACTCCGTTCAAGGAACACTTATGTATGAACATACGGCATTGAACGGGATCGACTGCACCGTCAGAGGCGAGAAGAGCACGGCACTTTAATCAAACATCACACGTCAGCGTGTTTCTTATCAACATGCTCTCCGTAATTAGACCCACAATCGCCCGCAATCGAAAACAAAAAATAACAAAAAAAAATCGATATTCTATCTTCTGACGTTCGCATAGGCTCGCCTTATTGAATGTTCTGAGAAAATAAGGAATCTGCGCAGATCTGCGTAGATCATCCGACCCAGTTTGCTGGACTCACTCATGGTGGGGGATTTGCGAAGTGTCACAGAAAAATGTTTCAATTGTTTTTGCGTTGGTCGTGAACACACACTGAAGAGGAGGATACGAAAATAAATTGTTATTGACGGAAAACTACGAATGCAGATAATTCATTGTGTGTTCATTCCGAGTCTGATCACTGGCAAATGACAAAAGGTTGGGTCGAAAGGGCACCGACAAGTGTCTTATCATGTCGCGTCTGCACGAGTAGGATTTTTGCATGTTCATGTCACACGAGACACAAGCACGGGGCATGTATTGCCATTGAGGGAAGCACGAGAATATCACGAACTTCTGTGAGAGAACGTCAATCGGTTATCATACACGCGTCTAATTCGAGTGAATTCTTGATCTTCTGACTCAACGAGCGACCAGAACCAAACATCGACCCATACTATTTTCAAAGTGATGATACTTTCTTTTAGACATGTGCAAAGTCATCTCTGAAGCAGGCTGGGTTGGTTTTGCTGCACATTTTTTAAAAATGCGCGAGCGGGAGTGGCGCTATATATTCTCACACACCTGACACAAGTTAAAAAATGTACGTAGAAATAGAAATGACACTTGAGCACTACCTTATCGGCTCTGAGACTCGGTGGGGAGAACCACAAAATTAAAAAGAGGGGCATTACCAATCACCAACTCAGGGAAAGACTTTAGTTGTTTTCATAAACGTCAGATTTGGACTGCGGTAACCATGTTCACAACTGCTCCTTGTTGGGAAACAGCGCCGAAAAGATGTTTCGAGATCCAGGAACGGGGGAGGATAGGCGCTTACTGCAGTACCAACTGTACTCCTGACAAACGTCAGTATGTCGTCGATCGTTGATGTCGGGCAGACGTGTTTCTCTTAGAAGCTCAAAAGCCAAATGCCGGCACATTTTTGCGGCAATTTGTAACGTTTATGAACGATCAATGATTAATGGCAATTGTACTAAATCAGGCAGTCTGCAGCGTGTGTGTGCCCAAATACGCATGAGAAAATAAATGCGATTGTGCTAGCGCGGAATTGCGGCGTTTATGAAAACACAGTGATACTGAACGATGGTAGTAGTTGAAGGGTAAATGTGTATAGCACTGTGGTGACCTACAACAAACGTCATTCACGAACATATCCGTGGAGCTGCGAGAATTCACCACACTCCTGACTAATGTCAAAGCCAGTGTCAGTTGAGACTTCACGTGACCTGATTCCCTCTCTTTGTGGGTCGATCCGTGGACCCATTCGGACACACAATCAGCAGTATTTCTGATCTTTACACATTATTATTCACAAATATATTTTGTACAATTGGTTCTAGTAAAATAATTATTAATAAAGTTTGCGTGACAAATTGTACGTAACAGCACATTGGCGGCTCAAATAGGGCTCCCTGTGACTTCTTCGAGAAGTAGTTGGCTGAAGGGGTTTTGCAGGACGGAAAATGGAAGCACGAATAGCTCGCTCTAAATTGGGAGGGTCTCTAGAAACCCACAACAAACACATCCCTGAGCTATGGAATAAAACTACATCAGTAAGCTTTAGCGGGCAAATTCTGGGAATGCAGTCCAGGCACCTTATATGGATACATACAATAATCGACCGTACACCAGCATGGACTAAAAGAACCAACCTGATCGGAATGAGGGAGGCACTCAATAATGTTCACAGGTTGGCATGCCTCTGTATTACAGGGGCCATGAGAACTTGCCCAACTACGGCCATGGATGTTCTATTGGTGCTGACTCCAATAGAACAAGCAAAACAATTATGAGACTGACAAAAGGGGATACCTACATAATAGCCAAGTGCAAGATCCCCAAAACGCAAATTCCCCACCTTATTTTATATTCCGCAAGTACAATCCAGTCATAAGTCCACAGGCCATGAGTCCATAAGTCCAAAATGACACGTGGGCTATATATAAGCTCATAATTCAATATCCCAGAGAAAATATAATTAACCTTTAGCTCCATGCGCCTGTCTGACAGTTGTTGACATACCCTTTGTTGGCGAGCGGTTAAGTCCTGAGAAAAAAAGGGGTTAAAATCGCGTTAGCAAGCGAAGTGGCTTCCTTTTGGCAAACTTAATTTCTTCTTCTTCGATAGACTCGAACTGTGGAGGGTTTCGTGATTGGGGATTTAAATATCAGGCATTTCGTAGCCAACTCTGGCAGATGATGGGTTAGCAAAAGACAAGTGCTTCACATCGAGGCAATTCGATGCACTAGTCCAAAAGATGACTTGATATGGAAACTAGAGGAAAGAATCCATAGTCCACAGACTGAGCAGCAGTACAGTCAAAGGGTGTACGGATGGATCAAGAACTTATAAAGGAACTGGGACGGGGATATTTGGACCCATTACAGAAAGTCCTAGCAAAGGCACAAGCTTCTTTCAATAAGATCGGACAGTCGAGCTGCTGTTATGGCACCACTCGCCTACATCATCAAATCCAATCTTTTGTGGGAATGCCTACAGAAGCATAAAAAGCTGAGTAGGCGAAACAAAGTATAACCCTACCGGATACCTGGTCACAGGGGGATAGAAGGCCAGGCCAAATGGTTGACTCCCAATTCACGAAGATCAAGTCCTCAGAGAAGAATTCAGGGAACTAGAACAAAGGAACTGGATAGGTCGAAGCAGGCCAAGAAACGGAACATGGCATGTTTCAAAATGGGCATGCATCAAAATGGAAGGGCAGGTCGAATGGTCGGCTAGGAAAGGAGCACCAAAACAATTCACGTAGGTCAAGTCCTCAGCGAAGAATTCAGGGAACTAGAACAAAGGAACTGGATAGGTCCTTTTGATGCAACATGCAACAAGGCCTCTATCAAAATGAGCAAGAACAACTTCCGCAATCTAATATATCACTGCAGACTCCTGGAGCACCTAAAGAATCTAGGGTTATCAGAAGAAGTACGTAAGCAGTAAGACTCTGTAAGGCACTAGCCTACAAAAGACAAAGATGTCTGGTTGAGCACCGACTATCAGAGGAAGAAATGAAGTCTCTGCAACCGTCTCCCATTCTCAGACTCCTAAGGGAACTGGTCTTAGAGACAGTGCTCTAGACTACATTTCTTCCACTTATGCGCGAGAGGAGCTCCTGAACACAAGTCTGAAATGTGGTAGGAACTCGAAAACGGTATTCAAATGGGGCACGGCACATCTAAAGGATCTGGTTTACATATTCTGGTAATAAGCTTTATATATGAAGCCAGAAATTGACGGTTGAGCATGGAGTGGAGCACCTCCTCCTCCTCCCCCTTCTAGTGGCGCTTCAGTCCGGGATGGACCTGGCCCTTAACCAACAAGGCTCTCCAGCTGACACGATCTTCAGCCAGCTGCCACCAAATTCGCAAGCCAAGCCATCGGTTTCGTGGGCGTCCGCCATTGGCTTGTCCCACTGGTTCGGAGTCAAAGACTCTTCGGACTGGAGCAGTGTTGTCCATACGCTCTACATGGCCTAGCCATCTTTGGCCTTCGATATGTAAACGTTCAATATGTATACAACCACTACAGTTTTACGTCATATGACAACGCGTCGCCTTGTCCAAGTCCTTTTTTGACGTTGAAGGTCTCGGTGACTGCACAACCTTTTTTGTGGTCTCCTTTCTCATCATCATCATCATCATCTTCTTACCCGCACGCTCCACTAAAGGGGTCGCCTACCACCTCGTCCTGAATTCGCATTCAACGCCCTCTTCGGACGTCGTGATGAAGGGGACATTCGTGCCACGTGACCAAACCACCAAAGTATAGCCCTCTCCGCTCGAAGAAGCACCTCCTCAAGGTTGAGTTCCTCGCGCACTGCCGTGTTTCTCACCCTATCGCGGCGAGTAATTTCCACATCAGCACGAAATTCATCTCATCAGCTTGTATTCGCGATCTCATTATTTCGGTCATTACACAAATTCCATGACCATAGGTGAGAGCTGGAATAAATACTGAGTTGAAAACCGCTAACTTGGATTCGACACCAAGCTCGGCCTTAACGATTACAGATCTACCAAGCTGTTTCAAAATTGACCCAACTTGACCAATCCTTCTCGAAATGCACTCCTGCCATCACTCGTGAAAATGAACCCGAGATACTTAAACCTCTCCACTAACCCGTAGAGTGCATTGAACAGGCGTTCTGGAGATGACCATAACCTCCGATTTGTCCACGTTGGCCTTCATTCCATTCTCCTATCTTTTAGGATCAAATCAAAATTACGGTCCCCAACTTACGGTAGTGGGGATCCACAAATTTAAGATCAATAAAAACGCTATTCTAAATGCAAAATTCCCCTCAAAGCCCTTCTTCCATGTCTGGCACTCAGCAAGCCATGGGCGGCTTCAAATGACATAACCAAGTGTAACCCACACCCATCCTCTTTTACTCCTGCTTCAACCAGTTCCATCCTGGATCAGTAGGAAAAAGAAAGAAACCCATACAAAGTCCAAGACAATTCAACACGCACACTCTTATCAAGCCTGATCCGCGGTTTAAAGGAAAATTAATTCAATTTCATAAAAACCCCGGAGCGAGATCTGAGCACGCTGTTATCACTCCTGCCCGGACGGCCCACTTAGAGCGCCGCTAACCAACGCTTTGATACTCCAGGCGTTTGGTTACGATTCAGTTTTCAATTTTGCTCGAAGCTGGAATCTTTGCTGTGCGACTGATAACCCCTAGGACCAACTACGAATCGCTGCTTAAGTTCGAGATTCACCTATCTGCTCGTGATTTGTATTTTGTTTCTATTTTTTATTTTTATTTTTTGCAAAACTGCGATTGCGGAGTGATCATGTTCCTGGACGATGTCAATTCAATGTTTAGTCAGATACTAGCTCCGATCGTATACAGACGTAGGACGTTTTTTCGTATTTTTTTTTTTTTGTTTTTTTCTCAGTGTTTCGGTAATATTTTGGAGTGAAGAATTTAGGGACATAAGCTGAACCCTTGAACTTGGTTTAGACGTTTGAGTTTATGGTTTTAAAGTGGAGTATTTGTAAAAATCGATCCAATGGTAGTCAAGTAATCATCAGAAGACTTGAAGTTCCAACAAAGACGTTTCCGAGGAAAAGACACGTTCACACAAGAAGTGGAACATACTGTATAATGCAATATCTTTTGCGTAGCTCTAAGGTATACAGATTCGTTTGTGAAAGAAAAAAACGGAACGCAGCTTCAGTTTGAATAGAACGAGGCTCAAAAGGACCTTAAGGCACCCCAGACCAGTGCTAGCTGCGACTCGCAAGTGGATAATCGAACGATTTTCTCATTGGGTAAGCTTTATCATTCTTTTCACAGCTCTGAAGTGACAACCTGACATTCACCTAAGAGAAGGACTCACTTGACCCAAGCGGTTCATTTGCCCAGACATTCAGCTTCTAACTCGTAAAAGTTTACGAGTACAGTCAAATGGATAATCTGAAAACCATCTCTCACTCCAACACGATCTTCTTCTTTTGTCCAGTGAATTCACAGATAAGACGACCCATCGCCACTGTCTGCTAAGATTGAACCACAGACCTCCGCATTGTCTTGTCAAATCGGACCATTTCTGCTTTCCTGTTTGTTGTCTTACAACTTATCTGTGCTCTGCAAAGAACTGATGACATTAGTGACACAGTCACTTTTGCGACTGCATACTTCGGCTATGAACATCGAAAGAGTTGCCAGATATCTGGAAGTGTCCAGTACAGGGTTGCCGCTATGCCACTTTAGTTGCAATTTGACTCTTTTTTGGTGCCGCCACTCGCCAAAAGACCATAAAATGACTTCGGCGACCACTGTTTTTGCCCCGAGACACTTTTTTGTGCGACTTTCTTTCAATGGTCCAGCATCTCCGGATGTGTGTGGAAACAAAAGCACCCTTGTTCAACTCTTCCTCCGAACATGTGCTCTAGAAATCTTGCCCCTTTCGAAAAGTCTGTTCTTTCTAGTTGACTGGTGGAGGCAACCTCGGTTTTGTTTGTGTCTCTTACAAACCTTACCTTGGTTTACCCTGACTTCTTTCCAATCATAACCAGCATCAATGTGGAATGGCAACTTAATCTAGCAAAACGAACCCAGCTATTCCTAGCTGAAGATCCTAGCAACGAACCCTGCTATTTCTATAATTTACACAAGAAGTAATTTTGACACACAAATCGAGAAATTTTTCATCACTGCTTTGCCCAAAGGCGGTTGAATTTTGTGGATTTAGTGCTCAGATTGTTCTTTCGAGACGTTGGTGATCGAAGACTGGCATCGGGGTCAGACCGAACATTGAACACACCATCAGTCGAATGGTCATCACTTTCTCTCGCGTGAACGTGTTCGCACAGGGCATCCTTGAAGTCGTGTTCATGGCGATGGTCGACTTAAATTGAAGAACATAGAATGTTTTGCACCAGTCGTATATATAGCTTTGTTTGTAGCTTCCTTTCATTCAATTGCCTTTCGTCTGCCTGTCTGGCACACCGTGCACAGCTTCCATATTTGTGAAGCGATTCTAGGGAACAGACCTGTTCTAAAATATTCACGCAAATACCTCCCCTGTAAAGTAAAGCGTAAAAGGGAGCGATCTTTTAAATTCTGTCATATAACATCGAATTGTATTCATATGTACCAGGTGGCGCACAACTAATCATCTTATCGGAAGATGTTATAATCTTTGCAAATGGTTTCGTACGTCAATCATATCTGACATTTGTGAACTAGACAGCTATATATTGTCAGCTCTTTCACTTTTGGTCGAAAAAAAGATTTTCATCACTCAAAGTCTTCTTATTTAGTAAGAAGGCAATTCCCTCTTGTACAAAAGGAAAATACTGCCAAGACTTGTATGCAACCCCAAAACAATGCTTAAGAATACATTCTTGCGGCGTTTGCCTTTCACTCAAGTTACACTTTTACCGGTCGTAAAATATGACATTTCGCCAATTCAGAGTGCTCTTTATCAATTTTCATTCCTATGAAGAATGGGCGTGAAGACCCACACTTGACCAGCACTCTTTTGACTGACGTTCACACGCGTATCAATTCCTATTCAAGTCTTGAACTTATTGATGTCGTTTTGTGTGTTTCTCGCTTCCTGGTTGCCTCTCCATACTTCGTGTCAATGCGTCAGTGCTGCGTCGCGTCGCCTCGTTTTTCAACCTACACAATACAATGGTTCCATGCCATTTTCTGCGTCGTGCTACGTTTTGACTTTTATAAGAAACGTGAGAGCGGTGAGACCAACTCAAGCGAAGCACTCTCTTACCAAAATTGTTTCAACATGCTGAAGCATTTTGGTGCTTTTTGACATTTCCCAGCGTTACTCCACATTTTCATTGGACGTCAGAGCGGAAATAAGCAAATGTCACATAATTGGGGGTCAAAGCAGATATCGTAACCAGCACGTAGTCTAGGCACCAACGCTGCATTGTGAAATGGTCATAATGCGTTTGAGTGTTTTCTCTTTTGCAATGAGTGACTTGGTGTGGTGAATTAGCATTTTAATTACATCGTGGAAGGACTCACGTCGGAACAACGCCTACAAATTAAGATGTACACCCGTAATCTGTCACATCTCTGTGCTGTGTCATAAGTCACAACTGCCTCACAAGAGAATGGCGAGTCACAAATTGTCAGGTTTTTGTATTCTGCTCATAGCTTGTGAGTATCACAAGGACCAGAAATATACAGTACTATGGAGATGGCCAACTTCGCAGCTGATTGACCCCTAGCCACGAAATTGAGAGGCTTTTTGACAGTTATTCATGCATTTTTGACCGGTATTCACGAAATAATGTGAATGCTGTTCGACATAAAAAAACAGTTTGTCAGCAAGAGAAGTATATGTTGGCTGTCTCTATCATACTTCATTTCTGACAAGAACCATGAAAATGCTGATGTTCTCTTGAGCACATCACAATGAGGAAATAGAGACAAAAACAATTGGCTTTACGTTTTTCTTCTCCCACATTCAGAGGACTTCACATCATAAATGAAGTAATACCAGCAATGAATTAAAAATTATAAAGATGGCAAACTTCACAGCTGATTGACATCCAGTCCATCCAGTTATTCAAGAAATAACGTGAATTCCGTTCTCTGATTGGTCAATATGGTTTGGGAAAACGATCAAAATTAGTTGTCAAAAGTCGACCATCTCTATTAGTACTTCATTTCCGATTTCTGCTTCACATTATCCTCTTATTGTGGGAGAAAAGAAAAAGAAAAAAGGAACTAAAAGAACTAAATGTTGACATGATAACGAATTCACCACACCATGGTAACTATTCTGAGTGTTTTCTTGTAAAGTTTTTGCAAGAGTGTTTGGCATTTGTGCGTTGTGACCACATCGCAACTAGAATAGAAGTGTTATTGTCAACTCTCACACCTGTTTTCACAGTAAAAGCTTAAGTGCTGGTTTAGCGTACTAGAGTAGGGTCAAACATAAGCTCCACAAGAGAAGATTTCGTTTTCACACTCTAAGGTTGGTCCAAGCAAGCCTTGCGTGCATATTAGTTCAGTAGAGATAGCTCTCAGTTTCGTTCAAATCTGTTTACTGAGCTAATTCGTTCTTCTAGTTCAATGTAGTTCACTACTCAGTAAAGCCGGTATGGCAATACGTTTTTTCCATGTTTTTCTAAGTCTAATGAGAAAAGAGTGCAGTCATCTGATCAAATTGTGTGAAGTGTGAGTATTGAAATAGTGTAAGCTTGTAGGCACTGGCTTGTAGGCACTTGGAAAAAGTCAAACACAAAAAACTGCAACCCATCTAGATCATTCAGTCGCTAGCAGCTTGTTTCTATGTGTCTTATCTGACCACGATCCAGATAAGACACATATTTACACATTTACTGCCTGTGTTTAAAGGCAGTCTCTGATCCTTTGCAAAATAATTCCTGCTTCATGCCAAAAAGACTTGCTGTCTCCTCTTCAAACATGAGATTTAATGTATCAAAAATAAGCAAACTGAGCAAGACTTCACCAGAAATAAATCTCACCATGCACACAATAAGCAAAGCGCTCAATTCAGTCCGATTTAGTTAGGTTATTTCTACCTCTATGCAGAGTAAGGTAAACCTGAGTTTGGTGAACTACTGAACTAAATTAGCTGAAAAGAAAGTGACATTGTGAACTAGTTCACATAGTTCACTTGGGAGACCTGTGTTTTGAACTAGTTCGTTCGTGAACTACACAAGCCCATTGTGAACCATTTATGAAAAGTTGTGATTGTGATTGAACACGAAGTGTCAGACGAAGTTTGTCTTCGAATGTGAGAAAACTGAGACCAATTCCATGGCACACACACACAATTACTTTCAACAGCATTGCCAGACAAAATATTTGGTTGCTTTTGGAAGTTTTCTCGGATGTATTTTTTATGTACTCTCTGAATAGACACTTAAACCATGACATTCAGTGGCTTATGGCCAAATCACAAAGTCGCGTTCGCGCGGTCGGGCGTTGATAGGCTTCAGTACGCGTTTTATTGAGCTTACGAGAATGTTATGTCAAAGCGCTTTTCCAAGTCACAATGAAAGGCGCCAAGTAAAATTCATTTTACCAAAACAAAAAGCAATTATTTCATATAAAATCTCTACAAAAAATTAATTACATACACAAATGGTTGCCTCAGCTTGCCAATAATGAAAAATCACGAGCAAAAGAAAATTCTTTCAAATTGTCAAAGGCTCGAGTTTGTAGAAGTAGCTCTACCTAAAAATTTGTGCTCGTACTTAAGATATCACGATCTGTGAAATATCAAAGCGCGACCGCTGCATTAATAGATTTAGGTGTATCCTACTTAAAATGTCAGAGCACGACCGAGCGAACGCGACATGTCACAATATGAGTATTATGTTAAGCCAAGAATTAAGTGGAATGTATCGTTAAGCCTCCACTGGGATCCTGAGTTTATCCTTGGATCGCCATTAAACACTCTAACCGTTTCTATTTTTCTTGAATTCTATGAATTTGCATGAAAAAAGAGACCTCCCACAGGTGGTTAGAGGGTTAAGCTAGTTTAGCTCATATAGCTAGGTGTTTCAGTTTTTCGGACACACAGAGTTTGGATTGACAAATAAATTAAATAAATTGAATTGAAAAAGTTAGAACTTGAAGACTTGGAATTAATTCTATCAAAAAGGGTTTAACCTTCGGAATGCTAGTGCTATCAACACCTGACCAACTGCTTAACATACTCTTGACGGAGCGTGACATAAGCATTGCGAAATGGCAAGAAAACTTATCCATCACCATCAAACAGTGGCAGGTTGTCAATGCACTTGCTTTTTCAACAGTAACTCGCGGAATTTCTGAATCTTAAATTCGAACGCTGTTCTCAATCAGATTGGCTCTTCATTGTGGCAAGTTGATTAACATATACAGTAAGAGCTCGTTAATTCGGAATGTTTGGGGCGAAGAAAGTCAGTCGGAATGAACGAGTTTTCCGAATTAAAGGATTCCGAATCAAGGAGCTTTCACTGTTGTAACGGACCTCAAACGATTTCACGATTTTTAAAGTATGTATGTGTAACATTTTCGAACACAATATTTTGGCAAAGGGAAATTGCGATCTTATTTGACCTCAAAGGCATTGATCGGAATTTCTCCCGCATCCATTCAAGGTGAACAGTCCGACAATTCCCAATGATCCATAGATCTGTGAGACCTTAAAACATTCGCTTTAGTGAAGTAACAACAGTGTCAACGCGTCAAGTGCTTAAACCCTAAACATTTTTTAATTGAATTAGAAAACAAAGTTTCTAATCACCTCCATACTGTGCAAACATGATCATCTACAACTGATAACAGTGAGCAATCAGATGAGCAAGTCAAATGTCAAATTCTATCGCATAACATGATGCATGGAAATTAAGTAATACTCGACGTTCTAACGGCCCAAGGGAGTCTTTCGCCTTGTCAACCTTGAATTTCGGAAATATGCTGGTTCCAAATTTGCAGCCAAACAAGGGGGTGTGGCGTGATTAAAAGAAACTACACACTTTTTTCAGATTTAGTTATCATCTCAAGTTGAACCTGATGACCTATTAAATTGAGCACACTCTCAATTCGTGCTCATTCCGATCGCTGTAGTCTCATATTTTCAAAATAAATGTAGGCCAACACCCTTGTACGTTTTTAAACTTTTTCTGCACACAAATAGCGCGCTATAAACTCAAATTTCTTTAAGGCGCCTGCCGGTCAGGCCAATTTTATCAGCGACGCAAAAATATCATCATTATCGACAAGAGTGCACGTTTCGGATGAACTTCAGAGCTTATCGTCTAATTTTGTCACAACGACATCGGAATTTGTTGAGAAAAAAATCCAAGTGAAACGTATTTTCTATTGAACTCCGTCTCAAGGCCGACGCTCTTGTCGAGATTCATTGAATCATCAGTTTTTTAGAAAGCTTTGGTGTCAATCATTGGAAATCAGTTAGCATAGCAGACTCGATGTGGTGCCTATTGTAGTAAGAGCAACAGACAGGCAAGCAGACACTTTCATATTTTTTAGGACGTTTAGAATGGAGACTTGTACTGATCAGGACCAGTTCGGGTCTAACTGCAGTCACACAGTGACGCACTGCAGTCGTAGATGCATTCCAAATGCAAGATGCATGGAGCCAGGTCATAGTCGAGACTTAGAGACCTCAGAGCAAAAGGATACACACTTATGTGAAACTATTTGGATCTTGAGGAGATATTTTTGGGGAACGTGATTCACCAAGTGCCGCCGTGTTAGTAAGGACGGTGCATTTTTTTCTCGCGAAATAACTATAAATGGACTGCTGCCATTAATGTCATCATTTAGTTTGTCTTGTACAGCCGTTGGAAGCAGATAAGTTCGTGAATGTTAAAGAAAGTGAATTACTTGTGCTGATTAAGCCATTCTTTTTGGCGAAAAAACCCATCACCGAATACAAGGAAAGGCTTGGAAAATGCTATGGGGACTCTGCGCCATAAATTTCGATCGTAACAAGATCTCCCGTCTCTCTTGATCGACCGGATGGCGCAGTTGGTTAAGTGCTTGCCATTGGTTAGTGGGGTCCCAGTTCGAATCCCAGTGAAAGCTAAATTAATACTCTTCCTCAAATCTGGTCCAGTCACCACTTGCAGTTGGGATCAAATTATTCACTCTAGTGGTCAATCAGTGGTAGTACTCTGACTGCAGGTACCACAATGGATCAACATGGTCTAAGTTTGCTCTTTGTTGAATTTGTTATACAGACGAACGAAATTTAGAATCAAGCACTTGTCTGTCTGTCTGGCATCTTGAAGCGAAAATCATATGGATTATACTACAGCCCGTAGAGGGCCAGGAATAGCCTCTCAGCAACAACTCGTGCTGTGCGCGCTGTTGTTCTTTCACGAGTGGAAGGGACCTACAGTTTTATGATGACCAATTTGAGAAGCTAGACTACTCTTTAGACATTGTCAGTGACTCGAAAGAGGTAAGACCGTGAGCATTATTTTGCTAGCACCGGAAATTGAACCTAGTTAACGTAGGTACAAGGGCATAGTGGTCGACTCACAGACAACACCACGGCCGCCCACAACGCCGGGGAAGCCTTTTACTTTAACCAAAACTAGGAAAGCAGGGCGGAAGTGCATAACGTACATGGGAGAGCATAACATTTTCCACGACGTCGTTGTACATAAATCGGTTCATAATTCCCTCTATTCGTTGAACCGTACCAACTGCAAGTCCTGAGAAACATCCTGAGTACCATCACATTTCATCGTCCTAAAAAAAGTTCGAGTTGCTTTAGTTTTAGTCAACACTGTTTATGGCAGCATATTCCTCGTTTTTGTAGCGATTTTCAGGCACAAACCATACCGAATGAAGAGCGACAAAACAATGTGATATCCAAAAGGGATGTGTTTTGTTTGGATTTAGATTAAGAAAATTAAGTGAGCCTGAAAAATGCCACTTTTTATTCAACTACTCCCCATAAGTGAAGTCTGTTTTTTTGGCGAAGTTGAACTTTTCAATATCCCCCTCATGTGGGTAGGCGTGTTTTTTTGAGAATCTGTACTCACCTCAGTATTGCTTTTATTTATAATAGCAACAAATAACTGAACAGAATTCACTCAGTGACACTGACGTTAAAGAACCTCTATCATAGGTGGCGCCTCGCATATGATTCAGATAACACCACTGAATCACAGATGCCGCTGACAACGTTTTTTGAAGATGAAGCAGAATTATCGGCATTAGTCTCTTAAATAGTTCGACATAGGAAAACGACAAACGCTTTAAGTGAATAAAACCGTATTTGTGCGAACATTATTAAACACATTTGACAAACAATGAAATATAGAGGCGCTCTATTCGCATTTTGACATTTAATGCCATGAAAGTAAGGACACACACCAACTTTTGACAGAAAAAATTAAAATGAGAAGAAGAGCGTTTTATTGCGGATCATTGCTGAGCTGAGTACTTAGTTCTCAAAAAAACACGCCTGGTGCAGAGACATTGTGACACACGGCGAAACCGATGAACTCGCTAGACCTAGTACAACGTCCTCTCTTTCGCCGAAACGAAACCGGCCCTATATTGTTGATTCATTTGAGATAACTCTAGCTATACCTTCATTTCCATGCAAGCAGTTGAGAAGAAACAACTTTCCGCCTCTCAAAATAGGTTTTGCCAATACTTAACATTTAATGTTCGCATTACCTCCTTAATCTGAGACCGCTTTTAACACGAACACATGCCAAGAAGGGACAGACATTCATCGCCTTTTTCGTTGGCCTTGAACAGATGTCGTCTGAGAAAAGTCTTAGTCGTGTTGCATGTGAAAGCAGCATCTTGTGATAAGTAATGTTGGAACAACACTTCCTCTTGCCTTAGAGAAGGCGAAGCAACAATTTGCAAGTGTATCGGCATTCCGACTTCGCCTTGCTGATAGCTGCAAAGTGGTGATGGAAATGTTAGTCTGCTTGATACTGGATCAGACCTCTGTGGTCCGGAAACAAGCCATCTTATGTTGTACTGCCCTGTCACTTCGTCAAGTGATGAACGGCAGTTAGCTACCACTTCATAATTTGTGCGGCCATCGTCTAGGATTTTGCTGTAGAAGCTAGCACTATGTCCACATCGGTTTGTATTTTTGTAGCGCCACCCATCTTAATCCAAGATCTTTCAGTTACAACTACATATGTTGGCTCTTACCCCGAACGTCCATGGTTCGACTCCTGCTGCAGTGACACTCATCAGCATGGCACCACCTCTGTCGCTGGCAATGTTCAAATTGTAAAATTATCTGCTTCGTTCGAAGTCGACATGAAACCTAGGCACACCACGAGTGGTTGACGCAGAACCTAATCCGAGGCGTCCCAAAAGATCAACAAAAAAGACGTTGTGAGAGGAGTTTTTCTTTTTCATCCAAAGCCATCCAAGTCATCCAAATCCACCAAGCAGCTGCTCATATCGAAGCCATTCCACAAAGGAGTTAACACAGATGTCTTTCTTCTCATTCCAGATACCAACAACCGACAACTGCAATGGCCTTAGACTTTGCTGCTGGCTGCCTGGGAGGTATATATTAATCAATCTTGGCCATTGGGCCATCGGAAGCTCGCACGTCTTCTAACCATCACCTCTTTGCGGGCCTATCAACTTTTAAATATCTTAATGTAGTCTACGGGAATTTCAGGTTGTGCCGGCGTACTGGTGGGACATCCGTTGGACACGATCAAAGTGCATTTGCAGACGCAGAACCCTAAGCGGCCCATGTACCGAGGAACATGGCACTGTTTGAAGACAATAGTCGCTAGAGATTCCGTGCGCGGACTCTATCGTGGAATGTCCAGTCCCATGGGTGGTGTGGCTTTTGTGAATGCAATCGTTTTTGGAGTCTATGGCAATGTTCAGCGGAACAGCAGCGATCCGAATTCATTGCTGTCGCATTTCGTCGCCGGCAGCACTGCAGGACTGATTCAGAGCCTGGTCTGCTCTCCCATGGAGCTGGCAAAGACACGACTGCAATTGCAGGAGAATTTCAGAAGTACCGTCAGGCACAAGGGGCCTCTGTCGTGTCTGGCACATGTGCACCGAACTGAAGGATTTCGCGGTCTATTCCGTGGACTCGGCATTACAGCTCTGCGAGATGTGCCCGGTAAGACTTGAGCACTTCCTGTCATTGGCGACATATTTTCTATTTTTTTTATCTTCTTCCAGGCTTCTCCGCCTACTTTGTGTCCTATGAGCTGATGATGGGGCAGATTCAGACACCGACCGCATTCCACAGCCTGCTGGCCGGCGGCTGTGCGGGGACCATTTCCTGGCTGGTCACCTTCCCCATGGACGTGATAAAATCCTGCGTTCAAGCCGACGGAATGACGGCAAGACCTCAGTACTCTGGCGTGGTGGATTGCATACGAAAGGGCTATCACTCGGAGGGTATTGGGTTTTTCTGTCGTGGTCTGACATCAACTCTGCTGCGAGCTTTTCCAATGAACGCAGCCTGCTTCTTCGTGGTCTCTCTGACCATGCGATTGGCCAATGGCACCCACCTCCAGCTGGAGCTTCATCCCCCAGACGCTTTGGTAATGCTTGCATCGTCCAGTGTGCCAGTCAGCAGTCCCCATCGGCACACGACCGCACCCAATGACATTCAGCACAAGCGATCGCACATGATCAAGAGTCTCATGTTCTTGGGTGCGTTCAGTGAGGCTGTCTGCCTCTCCGAGGTGGAAGAGCTTGCCGATGAGATCTATCCAGTTGACAGCAGCGAGTACTACTTGTTTGATGGCAATCGATTACCAAGCGAATGCGGTGCCAGTGCTGGTGTTCGATGACAGGCAGCTGTCAGAAAATGACACATGCTTCTGTTTGTTTAATTTATGGTGAATGTCTGACAAATAGGTTTAGCAAATGTTTCTTGTAAATAATTAAGTAGCTTTAGGTAAAATAAAGTTTTGTGTATGTGTTTGTTTAAGAATCAAATTTGTTTTCAAGCGTCATCCGATTTTGTTGGGCTGCGACTAAGGCCGATCGCTTCTTGTTCAGCTTCGGCCATGGGCTGAGCCAGTGAGTATTGGCTCTATCCAGGACTTCGTGGCGTATGTTCGTACGAGATTGTGGGGGATTCTGCCAGCTCCAAGCGAGGCTGTCCTCCGTTTCATTACCTTGGGTTCTAGTATGTCAAGAGGGTCATAAAATTTTCCGGAGATAACGTTAACACTTCGTCTGGCATGTCCAACCTGCTTCGATGTCAGAATGTCTGGTGTTATGGCTTTTATTATTATTCCCCGGTAACGCTGTGGTGTTTCAGCGCGAGTGCCGCCTCATGGGTGACAGCCACATCGCCCCTCAGTGCCAGGGTTCTGTGCGAAGAGCTCACAGAAGAGCCCTGCCCGTGTACCAGCTGTCGTCTGGTCGGTGTACAGGACGACATCCCACTCTGATATCGCCACTCATTCCTTCCGTTGTTCCCCGTCCGGAAATCGTTGACAGAATTTTTTTTTTCCGGAACCAAGGTTGGTGGAACGTCATCGGTTTGAAAGAGGTTCTGCGCTGCTCTAGTATGGCAGCGTAGCCGTATGTTCACTCCTTCCAAATCCCGGTCTCAGGGCCAAAGAGGCTGCTCTGGTACTTGCAGAATAAGTCGAGAGGAGGAAGGAAGAGGATGGCCTCAAGCCGTCGGGGCTGTTCTAAGGTAACTTCTTTTGACTAAGTCGGCCGTTCCTTATATTTTGATTAGCTGTGTGAGGATGTATTTCTTCTCCGCTGCTTTCCACCACACCAGGGAGACGTACGTTGAGCCAGTATACCACCTGTGGCTTGAGGCCGAAGGCACGTTTGCACACCTAGTACGTTCTCTTCTTTATATGGTCCTCTGCTTTGGTGGTACATATTGTACCAATTCTCTAGTCGAATACAAATAATCGTTAACTATTAACTAATTAGGTAAGAAAACGCACAGAATGTTCGATATGGCGTGGGTCTAATGTTCGATTCCCTTTAATACGATAGGGGTGCTATTCTCTTTGCCAGCCAGTCAATATCATGGTTGGTTCATGTCAGCTATGTGTCGGCGTGCAGAGTGAAAGCTATTCAGCGTCAAATCTATTGTGGTCGTTCCCTAAAATACGTCAAATTACATAAAAGGCATTTGAGATCGAAGCTAAATGGTTTTTGAAACCAAACAAAGCCGTATGAGGGACTGGAATTGTACTTTGAACCACGTGCGTGGCATTTTAGGATCGGATTTGGCCACGGATCAGGACTCTGACTCTGACTCTGTCTCTGATTCGGACTCGGACTCGGACTCGGACTCAAACAAAAAATCCTCTGAGCTTTACGAATAATTGCACAGAAAAATAAACGTATACCGATACCTTGGAGTTGACGTGGACTACAACTTCAAGTGGGATCACAACATAAAATATGTACGTATGCAAACGACTTCGACAATCGGCTTATGATCTTTATACTCTGAGCAATTATACCGCATTCAATGTCCTACTGCAAGCATACTACTCATTGGTGGAGTCTGTATTGCAGTACGGAATTATTGCATGGGGAAACGCAACCCAATATCGGATAATGGAGGTTCAGCGGGCCCAAAATAGAATATTTAGAATCCTATTGCGGGCTAAATATGGCAACAGGTATTTTGAAAATTCTATTGATGAGTTGAATTTGCTAACAGTTAAAAAACTTTTTCTCTTTAATTTAATAAATGAAACTTACTCCGATCAACGTTTCAAACACCCACGAGGTCAACACGAGACAAACGGCGAAAAGTCTACTTAAAATCCCCCGGATAAATAATGCTAATGCAAAACAACAACTATCCTTTGCAGTTCCTTCCATCTGCAATGAACTTCCTCGTTCACTATGGAATATTCAGGCGGTATTCAGAAAGAAGAAAATAAAGAAATATTCATTAATGAACGACGTAAATCTATGATCACTATTATACAAACAATGATGTCTTTTTGTTGTAAAGTACGTTCCAATTTAAGACAAGAACTACTTAATAATTTATGTTAAATCTAAATGTTCAATCTTTTGCAGGAAGGCCTTTAAGTTTCGCAGATTCATATTGTCTTCATTAGTTATACCTGTAATTGTCTTTAAATTCATATTCTAAGCCGACTGGCATTTTACGTGGACTCTCTGCTACCGCTTCAAGATTTAATCCAGCATTGAAGGGATAACTCCATGGAAATGTTAGGAAGAATATATAAATGCTTTTATACTTTTACTTGTACTCTGACTCTGACTCTGACTCGGTCTCGGACTCTGACTCGGACTCGGACTCTGACTCGGACTCTGACTCTGACTCTGACTCTGAATCTGACTCTGACTCTGACTCTGACTCTGACTCGGTCTCGGACTCGGACTCTGACTCGTACACTGACTCGGACTCGGACTCGGACTCTGACTCTGACTCTGACTCTGACTCGGACTCTGACTCTGACTCTGACTCTGACTCTGACTCTGACTCGGACTCTGACTCGGACTCTGACTCTGACTCTGACTCGGACTCTGACTCGGACTCTGACTCTGACTCTGCCTCTGCCTCTCACTCTGACTCTGACTCTGACTCTGACTCTGACTCTGACTCTGACTCTGACTCTGACTCGGACTCGGACTCGTACTCGGACTCGGACTCTGACTCTGACTCTGACTCTGCCTCTGCCTCTGCCTCTGACTCTGACTCTGACTTTGTCTCGGACTCCACGTATTTTAGTCGAAAAACAATCGAAAATTCTTGCCGGCCTCGAGATGAAAATGAAGGAGCTGCCAGTAATAATCGATCAGACGGATAAGGACCTTCAAGAGGCGAAATTTAATATCTCTCCCGATGAACTCATTTCCTGATCAACCAGGAATGAAATCGAAAAATGATTTGAGGTATCAGTCAACTTGTTGGTCCTGAGAAATACACCATAATAAACTAATATCCGCGTCTGATGAATGAATATTCAACGAGAAGTTGCGTGTCGGAAGCACTCCTTGGTAGCTAATGGAGCCATAGCAACACCCTTTAGAGGCACTCTAACTCACTGCTCACACGTGTATCGCAGAAGTCGTTGCCCCTTTGATTATCAACAAAAAAATCATTAATCGATCAAACAGTCATCGTCCTCCTGCTGCCTACATACGCATTTGTAACAAACTGCCGCAACCAGTTCCAAACCAACCACGACCAGAAGAATGTCAGACAAGAAAGAATTAGAGGACAAGGATTGCGATAAGGACAACTGTAGGACTGAGAAAAATCTAGATGTTCTCAGCACGCAGCCTCTGCAACCAGCAGAGCCACTTCTTTCATGCGATGCAGAAAAAACGGATGCCGAGCCTCAGCCGCTTTTGCCACCGGACCATCCACTGTTGCAAAAATTCCAACAATCCCTCAAGGAACATCTGCTTCGCATCAAGAGCCAACTGACTGAGGAAATCGCTGAGATCAAGCACAAGATAAAACTGAAAGAGGATGAACGCGAGGAGTACGGTGTCAAGCTGTATGACATGCAGCATGACATTGAGAAGCAGAACGAGGTGCTTGAGGAGTACGCCGACAATATTCGCGACACCGTGACCAAGAGACTCGAAGGCGAGAAGCTGCGAGAGACATTAAGAGCCGAATACGAGGACAAATTTGAGCTAACAAAGCAGCACAAGTTGAACTACAATCAGCGGCTGGTGGAACTGAACCATTTGCAGAATCTGGAGAACAACGTCCGCCAATGGGCAGGGGAATTCGAGAAACAACTGGTAACGTCAAAGCGGACGGTCAGCAAGGATTTCCAGCTGCAAAAGATTGCTGCCGAGGAGAAGCATAAGGCCGACCTAATGTCGTTCAACCTTCAAGTCGAGATCAAGAAACGCGAAGAGGAGTTAGCCGGAATCACTGAAAAAATCGCCGAACAAAAGGAAGTGAACAGCACAATGCATGCTGGTCTAGCCGATGCCAATTCGGACTTGGAAGCATTGCAGGCGGAGCATAAGCGATTGACCCAGGCCTGGGGGGAAGTTATTGTGGCCATTTCCCACCGAGATAAGGTCTTTTTCCAGGCGAAGGAGAGTTTGGAGTAAGTTAAACTCTGCATCGCACAAGTGATTGTGGCAAGTCTAAGGTTAATTTTCCAGAAAACAAGAGGAGTCGTTAAAGTTGACCAGTGCGAGTATTGAAGGGACTAGGAAGCAGATTAGCAAGGAGACTGAACAGAACATCAAGTTAAACGCATTCAAAACCAACTTACAAAATGATCAAGTCAATATAACGAAGGAGTGTAAGTCTTTTTAGTTTGTTTTTTTTTTCCT
Organism: Eristalis tenax; assembly: GCA_905231855.2. Classification (NCBI taxonomy): domain Eukaryota; kingdom Metazoa; phylum Arthropoda; class Insecta; order Diptera; family Syrphidae; genus Eristalis; species Eristalis tenax. The sequence continues at coordinate 59,764,817 of HG993125.1, read as the reverse complement.
TTGTCATCTTTTGAACCACGTGCTGCTTTCCTTCTTCACCGTGACCAACGATGTCCTAGAAAGAAAGCATGGGAGTCGACCAAGTCCTATTCCGTGGCCGAGTCCGAGTTCGATTCCGATTCCGAGACCGAGTCCGAGTCCGAGTCAGAGTCCGACTCCGAGTCCGAGTCCGAGTCCGAGTCCGACCCCGAGTCCGAGTCCGAGTCCGAGTCCGAGTCCGAGTCCGAGTCCGAGTCCGAGTTCGATTCCGATTCCGAGACCGAGTCCGAGTCCGAGTCAGAGTCCGACTCCGAGTCCGAGTCCGAGTCCGAGTCCGACCCCGAGTCCGAGTCCGAGTCCGAGTCCGAGTCCGAGTCCGAGTCCGAGTCCGAGTCCGAGTCCGAGTCCGAGTCCGAGTCCGAGTCCGAGTCCGAGTCCGAGTCCGAGTCCGAGTCCGAGTCCGAGTCCGAGTCCGAGTCCGAGTCCGAGTCCGAGTCCGAGTCCGAGTCCGAGTCCGAGTCCGAGTCCGAGTCCGAGTCCGAGTCCGAGTCCGAGTCCGAGTCCGAGTCCGAGTCCGAGTCCGAGTCCGAGTCCGAGTCCGAGTCCGAGTCCGAGTCCGAGTCCGAGTTCGAGTCCGAGTCCGAGTCCGAGTCCGAGTCCGAGTTCGATTCCTAGTCCGAGTCCGAGTCCGAGTCCGAGTCCGAGTCCGAGTCCGAGTCCGAGTCCGAGTCCGAGTCCGAGTCCGAATCCGAGTCCGAGTCCGAGTCCGAGTCCGAGTCCGAGTCCGAGTCCGAGTCCGAGTCCGAGTCCGAGTCCGAGTCCGAGTCCGAGTCCGAGTCCGAGTCCGAGTCCGAGTCCGAGTCCGAGTCCGAGTCCGAGTCTGAGTCCGAGTCCGAGTCCGAGCCCCGAGTCCGAGTCCCAGTCCGAGTCCGAGTCCGAGTCCGAGTCCGAGTCCGAGTCCGAGTCCGAGTCCGAGTCCGAGTCCGAGTCCGAGTCCGAGTCCGAGTCCGAGTCCGAGTCCGAGTCCGAGTCCGAGTCCGAGTCCGAGTCCGAGTCCGAGTCCGAGTCCGAGTCCGAGTCCGAGTCCGAGTCCGAGTCCGAGTCCGAGTCCGAGTCCGAGTCCGAGTCCGAGTCCGAGTCCGAGTCCGAGTTCGAGTCCGAGTCCGAGTCCGAGTCCGAGTCCGAGTTCGATTCCTAGTCCGAGTCCGAGTCCGAGTCCGAGTCCGAGTCCGAGTCCGAGTCCGAGTCCGAATCCGAGTCCGAGTCCGAGTCCGAGTCCGAGTCCGAGTCCGAGTCCGAGTCCGAGTCCGAGTCCGAGTCCGAGTCCGAGTCCGAGTCCGAGTCCGAGTCCGAGTCCGAGTCCGAGTCCGAGTCCGAGTCCGAGTCCGAGTCTGAGTCCGAGTCCGAGTCCGAGCCCCGAGTCCGAGTCCCAGTCCGAGTCCGAGTCCGAGTCCGAGTCCGAGTCCGAGTCCGAGTCCGAGTCCGAGTCCGAGTCCGAGTCCGAGTCCGAGTCCGAGTCCGAGTCCGAGTCCGAGTCCGAGTCCGAGTCCGAGTCCGAGTCCGAGTCCGAGTCCGAGTCCGAGTCCGAGTCCGAGTCCGAGTCCGAGTCCGAGTCCGAGTCCGAGTCCGAGTCCGAGTCCGAGTCCGAGTCCGAGTCCGAGTTCGAGTCCGAGTCCGAGTCCGAGTCCGAGTTCGATTTCGATTCCTAGTCCGAGTCCGAGTCCGAGTCCGAGTCCGAGTCCGAGTCCGAGTCCGAGTCCGAATCCGAGTCCGAGTCCGAGTCCGAGTCCGAGTCCGAGTCCGAGTCTGAGTCCGAGTCCGAGTCCGAGTCCGAGTCCGAGTCCGAGTCCGAGACCGAATCCGAATCCCAGTCCGATTCTGAAAGGCCACGCACGTGGTTCAACGGCTTGGTTGGGTTTCAATTACCATTTACCATCGATCTCAAATACCATTCGTGTAATTTTTCGTATTTTAGTCGAAAAACAATCGAAAATTCTTGCCGGCCTCGAGATGAAAATGGAGGAGCTGCCAATTATAATCGATCAGACGGATAAGGACCTCCAGGAGGCGAAAAAAGAGAACAATCAACTTGCAGCCAAAATCAACTCACTTCAATTCAAGCTGGACAAGCAGTACAACATCAAAATGAAAATCGAAGAGGCCATCATGAAAATCGCACAAGATCAGCTAATGTGTGACAAAGCAAGCGGATACCGTCTGAAGGTGCTGCATGACACTCAGGAGAGTCGGCGCACCATGGAATTCAACTTGCACAAAGTCGAGCTACAAGTCGAAAATCTCCTAATTAAACTGGAACGACAAAAGGCGGTCAATAAGGACCTAACCGACGAAAGTACTGAATTGAATGAGAAACTAAGGAGATTGACCGATGAGTATGATGCACTTTCCAATGAAATAAAAACGATATCTAGCCAAGCGTCCCTGAAAATGAAACTTGTTGAAAAGCTTTCCAAGACCCTGAATGACCTCATCAAGGAGGCAGAGGGCTGCGAAGTTAGCCCCACTGAATTCAAAGTAAGAGCTGGTTGTTATTCTGTTTCAAAGTTAACTTTCGGGTTCGCCTTAACAGATCAAGAACTTGGAGAAGGCTATTCAGCAGACGGAGCTGAAAGTCAACGAAAGCCAACAATTCTGGCTGATTCTTCAAGGGCACATTATTCACCTTTCGGAAAAACGGAACTGCCAGCTCAACGATATCCAAGTGGCACGAAAGCGTAAGTCGAACAGCTGATGGAGCCTTCAAACTAATAAGAATCCCTTTTCAGAGCTCATGATCATATCCCAGAAGTCCTTGAAAATCGATACCGATCTGGAGGAGGCAGACAATTGCACGCGGGAGATCATGCGTGACATTCAGCACTACACTACGAAACTGGAGCTGCTAACCGCGAAGGTGTTTGAGAAGAGAATGGAACACGAGAGCAGTGAATTCAACTGTAACCTTGAGCACTGCGAATTATTGACAAAACTGAAAGTGAGTAATCGATGCTGTGGCGGAGCGTTTGCTAATCGGGTCCCTTTTCCCAGGACAATGAAATCAAAGTTCTAGAAATGGAACAGGAAATTATAGACCTTCAGGACGAGATCGAACGCCATAAGTTCTTGGTCTTGGAGCATCATCGTGAAGCGCTCTCCTGGGAAACCAAGTACAAGCTCATCGACGAAACTCTCCGCTGGCGCAGATCAGAGTCAGCCACCGAAAGTGAAATTGGCAACATGCGAGCCGAGATACATCGCATGCAGATTCGGTACAAAGAACTGAAGCGAGCTCAGGATAAACTCGTCCAAGATCTGGACCATTGTGTCATGCACAGAGAGCGGATATTCGTGACAGCATCGACCAAGCAAAAGATGGAAGGTGTACAGTTCCGTTCACGGACCAACGTCCAGCAACGTCTCAACGATGTCAGGTCCAAACTCAAGCAGGTTCACTTGGAAATTACGGTTGCCGAAAAGAAGTTGAATGATTTGATCAGGGAAAACATTGAACTTGAGGAGGTGACCACGAAAATTCAAAAGGACATCGATGAGGAAACCTTTCAGGATAAGCTTATCTTGGATCAGATCGAGCAGGCCCTACTTCTGCGACATCTGAATCTGGATCATATCGTCCGCAAGCAGAACAGAGCCAAGGAATACAGACGCCTAACGGCTACTGCTTTGCCGAAAATGTCAAAGTCGGAGACGTACATTGAATACAACACCCAGAAGCAGAGTGAGATAAATCATCATTTGAACGAAGTGGTCGAGTCTTTACTGGATGAATTCCCCGACAAAAAGTTTACCTTGTGCCGTCTTCAGCAGTCTTTAAAGGCATGATTGCAAAAATTGATCTGAAAGCGAACTAAATTCAAATGTGTCTTTGAGAGTGAGATTTGGGTAGATGCATCATATTCGCTCTTGAACTTAATGCCTGAGTACCGAAATAAACTTTTTTTTTTGAACGCGATGGGTCGCAGTAACGATTCCTAAAATCATGCAGGTCTGTCGGTTTTTTTTTTCAATATAGGGAGTTGCATTCATGGCTTATCAGAAGCTCTGACAGTTTTCTTATTTATGATCAGGCTCGGGAATGTGCTGTCAAAAAATTTAAAGTGGTAAGACAAGTCTGGCTACACCCTAGTACCTGATTTCTGTTTATCACACATTCTCCACGCCTCGAATGCGGCTCTTTAATGAAGTACAACTATCACGAAAAGACACCGACTTCTACCTCTCAAAAATGCATGAGTCTAAAATTCATCAACAACTGTCAAAAAGTCTCTCAAATTCATCGATGGGCAATCAGCTGTGAAGGCGGCTATCTCTCTACAACATACTTTCTGATCATAAATACGCGAATCAATCTTCAAACTGTCAGACCAATACGTAAACAAAGACGATTTAGTGGCGTTTTAAATATATCTGTCCCGCTTCGTAGATTACCTGCAAAATGTCCCGCATTTTATATGTGTGCCATGCAAACACTCCGAATTACTAGATTTTAAAAGTTATATTTCGTTCGTTGCGTTTTTTGTGTCACCTTCTATAGGCAGACTACCCTAGTTACGTATCCATTCGAAACGAACATTTTATCGATTTCATTCGAATCGGAGGATTTTTGATTTGGACTAACATTCCATACAGCTGCTCGGAATATTTTTCACGAAAACGCAAAACTTTTGTTGTCAAAAAAATGTGATCAGAATTCATTAAGAACGGTGTCATCAACTTCACAGCCTCATACACTCAGGAAGTCGACAGAGAGGCACTAATTTTTTGACACGTGACAGCTAGTTTTCAGTTGGTATATAATTTTAACCTGTCGCTAGTTGACAGGTAGTTTTCGATTGGTATATAATTTTAACCAATCGAAAACTAGCTGTCACCTGTCAGACTTGGATGTCGTACAGAACAGAAATGAAGTATGATAGAGATACCCAACTTCACAGCTGATTGACCCCTAGTCCACCGACGAATTTGACGGATAATCATGAAAATGTTGACGGTTACTCATGAATTTTTGACAGTTATTCACGAAATAATGATTGGTCAATTTGGCTTTAGAAAACGATATAAAAAATGGTTGTCAAAAATTTTAAAGGGCAAGAGAGGCAGAGGTGGACATCTCTATCATACTTCATTTCTGTCCTGTACGATATCCAAGTCACTAAGAAAAAAGTAACAAACCTCAAAAGTTTCCACCAAGTTGAATAAAATACATCCAATTGAAAATGCATCCCTAGCATTTCCACTCCTATCAAACACATTTGATACAGTTCACAATATCTATATACCTACATATTATATTCACCAGAAATGAAATATTCACCACACAAGTGTCAACATATATATTCTGGATAACATTTTAACTCAACTGACATGGTCTTTATGTAGGGCTTCTTCTGTTAGAATTAAAATTGATCTTAAAATTGCAAAAAACAATTAAGAGAATGCCGAACAAGTAAATTTTTGTATTTTCCTCTCATCCCTCACATATTTATAACGAACAATAACTGAACTGAATCCATTTGAACAACTTACCTAATGAACATCCCCCGAATACCACACAAAACGAATCGTTCAAACCAGACAAGAAAAAAAAAAACTACTCATCGAAACATTACCTGAACAAAAAAAAATTATTTCGTGGGATAAACTCAACGAACTAAACGAAAACATGTACGCCGCCATTTTCTCTCTTGTGCATTTTATGTCAATAGTTTATCAGATATTTTTTCCCTCAAATTAACGCATCGCATTAATTATGTTTTGATTAAAAAACATTATTAAAATGTGCAACAATCACAAGCATTATGTAATCGTCAAGAAATCGCCGCACAAATAAACAATTTCAAGTGGCCGATTAAAAAGTGCAACACCACAAGAACATTCAAAGAAGCAGCCAAAGCACGGAGCGAAAGAAGGAATCAAATACAAAAAAAAATTCAGTGACGACCTCCAATCAAAAGAAAAGCAAAGAGTTTCCCTTTCTCTCCTTCGATTCGTTATATGTTTTCCACACACCAGAAAAACTCAAAAAAGGGAATAATTAGTCAAGAAATTTGTGAAAACCTGTGAACTGTTTTTTTTTTTGTTTTATTTTTTTTCTTTTTTTATTTTTTTTTTTGTTTTTGAGTTTTCATTGTATTATTTTTTTATACTCTTTCGTACTACCGACTACGAATATTCTACTTTGACGACGAGTTTCGTGTTCAGCAACATTCATCGTCGTAAAAAAAGAAGAAATAAATTAGAAAAATAGCAACAACAAGAGCAGCTCCAAGCAGCAACATTGTTTCCTCGGAGGTGGTGAGTAGTGTGCTTTTATGCTTGGCACAGTTCTTTTATTTTTCTCTTGATTAATTTTATTGCTTTCTTATTGAATGACCCATCCTTTACGAGGGATGTTCTTTGGTGTGATTAAAAAAAAAAAAAAAAAAGAAGAAAAATTGAAGAAAATGATCTGGCCTAGTGGCAGTGATGGCACCAACATCAAAACCATAAGGAGAATTGTGTGTGCATCGTGAAAGATTGTGCAAAGTGTAATTGCGAAGTGAATATTCTTTTGTTGCCATACTCGAGGGTACTGTAGTGTGGTACTCTCGTCCGTGTGTAGTATATTCAATCCATCGGTTGCCGCACAAATGAAATGATAAAATTATTTATGGTTTATCACTTTTTTTTCTTCTTGTTTCTACTTGAAACGGTGGCGATAAGTATTGGTAGTATCTAATTGTGTTTAAATAATAAATCGAAAATCGTATTGGCGTGCGTGATGGAGATTTTCTCGGTTATTTCCTCGTTCTCGTTTGGGGAATTTGTTGTATTTATTCTTATTACAATTTTGAAAAATTGAAGAATTTACTTTCAATTCGCTTTTGTTTTGCCCGATTAAATTAATCCTGATGTTCAAGTGCCGGTTCAATAAAGATTAGTTTCTGCAAAACAAGTAAAATGTTTCTCTCTTTTTTTGCTGTAAAACTACCTGTGGGACAATCATCGTCGCATTATCGTTGCGGAATCGTATCAAATTTCTTATCCTCGGTCGGGCCACCTGTCTCAAAAATTGATATCACTTGTTGATTGTGTGCTTCTTTTTATAATTTTGTTTGCTTAATTTGGTATTTTTTCCATTAAACCTTCGTTGAAATTCATCTGAAAGGGCTTGTAAAGTTTTCAGTATAATCAGACATCTTGGATGAGCATTTTTAAGTATTTAATATCTTTCCACTTGCACATTCAGGCGTACCTACGGATGGGTTTTTTGTCTAATTTTATATTTTATTTAATTTTGCATTTGCGTGAGAGAGATATGTTTAATGAAGAATTGGCGGTAGAGTCTAAAAGAAGTCATAAATATTCGTTAGTCTTTCAGAGATCTGAGGACTTGAAGGGTGTAAGTAGGGATTATGGTGAAGATCAACGTTTTTGAGTTGAAGTTAATGCGTATGAAATAAATGCTTCACAGTTAGTTGTGACCAGTCGATATTCCAAAACCACAGCCAGTTCAATGTCGTCAATATTCCTAGCTGATTTGTGATGCTATACACAAAGCTGATATTCATTCATAAGAAACTGCAGGAAATGATATTATCCGGCCTTTCGTAGTGGATAGATACGTCAGCCCAAACACAGTGCATTTATCTTCAACTTTCTTCACGGACAACGTTCATTATTCACGGCTCCAAGGGAGCTCTGTTAGATAACTGACTACGTGTCTAGAAAAGGCTTTTCGAACTTAGACATAAGTAGGTATATCTCCTCCACTTTTCACCAGGCCCGGTAGGTGTGGAAGCTAGGCCCAAGTATATATATGACTAGGGTGCTACACGCGTTTTTATATTTTTATAATAAAATACACTTTCAGGAGGTGAGCATGTCCAAATTGGCTCTCAACCACACGGCCTCTTTTGACAACCTAAGCCATCTAGAGATATCTCTACTGATTCATCAAGAACACAAACTTGTTGTCCGATCGAGTGGGAGTCACCTGTCCCAAGTCATATCCCATGCGCACTAGTAAGTACGTAATTTTTGCAATCAGCCACTTCTACCTAACCTTACCTAACCTAAGACGTATTTTCGGAGACGACACATGAATCTTTTCGAAGTAAACCATCTGGACGTCGTGGAGCTTCCCAAATCCCTCGGTCTTACCCGACGATCTCGACTATCTCTCAAAAACCGCCCATTTCGACTGTCTTCTAAGTCATGGCCATTCTGTTACTCACCACTTCTAGACTTCATACAAATTTTCGATAGCTAATCAGTGATACATATCAATTTGTGAGGAGGTATATTCCATTACTCAGCATTATGCCTTCAAACATTTTTTCTGTATACGTGATCATTCCTTCGTTGATTGGAATGGTAACATTATACCCTTAATTCGTTGATTAAATGTGTCAAGACGATTACGAATTCCTTATTTGTTTGTTTATTTTGATTAGCCCATAGGTTTGCATTTGTGGTCAGTAAAACAGAACAGATGTGCACGATATTCTTCAAGGCTGGCTCTGTGCATATGATCCCTGCCTGTTTGTGTAGGAATTCGAATCCTTGAGGTATATTCTAGCTTTCATCACATGCGATCGTCTGTCGGACACGTGGAACAAATGGAGTGCATCATCAACTGTAAACATTCAGCAATGCAGTAGTATCAAGCACAGCATGAGATAGAAGAGAACACGATGATCTTCTGTTAATGTTTGTCCAGGAGTAGTTATGGTTCACATGATATGGCTTTCAATTCGTTCTCATCCAGTCCGGGGGCGATTCCTTCGAAACATGAGCTTGTTCTATATGTCAAATATTTCTCAATTCGATTATTTCTTCCTTCGTGAACAGCAATGGTTTTAAGAAACACTGTTCTTTTAAAATATGTTGTCAGCTATTCCAATTTATTATTCATCTTGCGTGTGTTACAGAATACTGAGGCTAGCCAAGGAAGATATGGCAGTATCCTTGTTCCTTTGCTCTCAGCAAAGAACTGAACACTGTTGAAATAATCAGTTCATCGCTTTACTTTTCTGTACAAAAAAGAAGCTTTAACCTAAGGCCCTTGTTTGTCTGGCTACTAAGCTGTCATGTGATTGTAATTGTATAAGACAAATAAATAAACAAAACAGCTGTGACGTTTTGTTCCAAACGGTCTGTGACCGAAGTATTCTTGCTCGACGGTATATACTCTTTTTTTGTACTCTTTTTGATACCTGCGACCTCGTTTCATCTCTTCGTCAACCTGCGGAGAAGCTTGTACCATAGAACGTTGGCATCTCGTGCCAATTGTCGATGCTGTCTGCGAAAACCAATTGTTGAACTGAGTCGTGGTGGATGGACTTCTATCAGATTACAGAAGTCATATGACAGCGAATCTAACACAAATCCGGTGTGGGTTTTAAAAGTTTCAAATTCGGTCACCGTATCGAATACAATGAAAGCTCCTATGACGGACACCTCCCTTAGGGGGTCCTATCCCCTTGAGCGAACAATTCCTCACGATCTTGAATTGAAGTTCCATACATTCCCATAGACGGTCCTGTAGTTTCCAGCAATGAATGCAATTGTATGTGGCTTCAAAGTCGATAAATAAACGATGCATGATGTATGAGTCTATAACTCGCTGGTCTTTCCAGGATTTGTCTACGAGGGAAATCGCACCGGTTTGGACGTTCAAGTCTACCTAACTGCTGTTAATTCTACAACGTAATTGACTAGTTTTCACCAGTGTTTCATGTCATATTTCTTAATGTACGTTTCCATATGTCGTGGAGCCATTGTCAACTGCAAATGCTTTAGCGATTCGTCGAAAGAGATTAGAAATTACAACATTCCATTAAATTTCTATCTTACCCTAAATCTGCAACAACAGCATCGTCGCATTCAAAGATAAAGCGCTTCTGTTGCCAATCACCGCTATGTGTGCGTGAATGTAGATTGGTATTGTTTTTATCAACATTGTCACTTTCGTTACTAGTCTCGGCTGCAGCGTGTGTGTTTAATGAAAATGATATCAGCCTCGTTGAGAGCATTTCACATTTCGCACATTTATAGATCGGTTGCTGATAATCCCAACACTAAATTTCTCACGTTTGCTTATCGATTTCTTTGTCGTTAACATTTTAAATATAAAATGATGACTATGAATAGGAGATGAGCACGATACACCACGTAGTCGCTGTTTCCTTCGCACTACATATTCGCTGTGATAATCAATTTGTTCCACTGTGCATTGAATGCATAGCAAATTGAAATACATTGTGCTTGTCCATCAGCGTATGTACTGTCGCTCAAAATTGGTTGGAAATTAACTTATATCAACAGAAAATAATAAGCCCCTTAATTGTATTCATGTATGGAAGGTGCTCCTGCAATCGATTTTCTATTTCTGTCCCACGTTGAGACATAACAAAATGCTGGAAAATGTAATTTGGAAATATAATTTGAATAGTGTGGTGAAATGAGGTATCAAGTTTGTCTTATGAAGTGCATGTAGTTAACCTCAAAACTCAGAGCAATTATTGAGGGCATTGCAAAGGGTGCATTACTCCGTTATGATATATCAAGTTTGTCCATCTATATCATTCCGTATTGCCACTTGGTGGCCAAGTATTTTAGCATCCATCATATGTGAGCGCAGATACTCTGACGTTCCAGGAAATTGCGAAAGCGAAGGTCTCACAAGACTTGCTCCGGCTAATAGCTTTCTTCACATGGAGACCAACCACCCGCTGCAACGGCTTTTAATCTTAGACACGACTAATTCCACAGTCCAAGTCGTCAGGATGGGTCTCCCTCAAGTTGCCTTTGCTGGATGTTGCAATGCTGGCGAGAAGAAAGAAGTCATTACATATACGACCTAACCAATGCATGTTTGGTTGGTTTTCAGAATAGGAGTTACCTAATCGGCGTGTTAACACAACCGGCCTATGCTGGCCTAGGCATAACTTTAGATAAAAGCGAACTCCAAGATTTTGTAAGGCAATGTGTGCGTCGCCTCGGTTTTGGTTGCAAGTCTCATTGGCGATACTTCTCATCTCGGTGAATAATTATCCGGGTTATCTGTCCCTAATGTTTTCTCTCGATTGTGACACTTTGTCCATCACTTCATGTGATCCATCCCACGTCCCATTTTCGAGCTAACGAAGTAAGTATAAAAACGATAGAGAGTCCTAGACTGATTCTACCACAAGAACAGGGGTGCCAGCACGTAACTTAGAACAATCGAGCATGGGTAGCACCTATTTTGATTCAATCGAGTATCCTCGATTGCATCGTCAAGGTAGGCAGCATACAAATTCGAATATAGAAAAAAGTTATCGTCATCAATTAATAAAAAGTTGTCCTCATTATGGAAGCGAAGCAAAATATGTCCATCAACAAAAAACAAATTCAAATTTTGACCGATTATATGAGTGGTCATCAAGACTCGGCAAAAGGCATATTAAAAAGTGCTCAAGGTCTCAAAATAAGAATGTGAGTGCCATCAACACATCCCACTATTCCCGGCAACTAAAATTTCCGATAGTAATACTCCTTACTCTCTTGAAATTTTAATGTATCGAATTTTATCCATTGAGGAACAACTTTGACACCGTTGTCTGTGCCATGCCTAGTAGCACATCTCTTTCTACATTCGCTTGGTAACTCCCACTGGCCAATGCACTTAAAGTTGCGCAAAGCTGGAGAACTGGTGGAACCGATGTGCTCCTCTGGGAGATTTAAGTAGCTTAGTATCATCACGAAACATTCCTTATTCACTCTTACCTGCTGTACAAAGCTAAACAACAAATGGTTTTGTTTCCGATGGTTTTATTTTTCTTTGTGTAAATATATGAATACTTACTCATTTTCACACAATTCTAATGGATTGCTATTATCCCTAAGGTGTCTTCTTTTGATTTTGGCATTAAGTACTTCTTCATCTTCGCTTTCCGAATCAAAAAATATCATTCTCGACGCAATTTTACTTTAATGCACGAAGTTTGTTTTGAAAATAACAAATTTGACATTTCACTTTATAGTTCACAATGACATTTTTAAGTAGAAGTCACAATGAAACTCGTTTCAAGTTACATGCTGCCAGAAAATGTTTGCTTCGAGTTGAATGGCGTGAACAATGCTGTTTCAAGTTACGTGCTGTGCAAAGAATGTATAACTCCTGTTGTAATGAAATGACCCGGACAATAATTGCTCCCATTCGGTTACTTTCTCATAAAAACAGTCCTCCTTTTGTATCTCTGTTGACTACTGATCACAATTATCTCCACTCGACGGATGTAAAAAAAAGTGGAAGATGACGATTTTTATTTGATTCAATTTACACTCCACGAAATTTACGGTTCGTAATTATTCACCCATTGATGTATTGAGTTAACGACCCAAACACCATTTACCCTGCGTCTTTCGGTCAAATTAAAGATGTCCAACTTTTATTGCCAACACTTAACTATGTCCCTCTACACTAATGCCCCGGGGAAGGCAATTGAAAGGAACTTTTTTTGGTTCTAAAAACGATGACAGATCTAAACTGGGAATCAAGTAAAAATTTTTCGGGAATCCGTCCTAGAAATCTATTTCTGTGGGGACTACTAAAGACGTGTTTACACGTTAGTCTTTAATCAGGAGGATGAGAGAATCATGGGATGAACTTCACAATGAAGGCCGTCACGATCATGAACTGGTGTACACATTTTTGAAAGATCTGGTCAAGACTACACTCGGATCAGGTTACCTCCCCATCCTCTCCAACTCAATAGACCTTGAGTAGGGGACAGTACATGAGTTGATCTAAAATCACAAAATTAGCTTTAGCCTAGACCAAGAGTGAAAAGCATGTGCCTGCGATAACGACAGACGTGTAAATAAGTACGCATAATGAAGCGATAAAAATGTGCTCTTTGCTTCAGTTCCGTGATAGCTTTGCAAACTCTCATTTTATCGTCTCATTCCCCATTGGAATAAAAGACAAACTTGGTTGTTATTCAAGTTCGGGAAAATCATTTTAAGGTATCTCATTTCCCTTTCAGGCGAATCCAACACTTGTCCAACTTTGATTTGCAGTTATTTGGCTCTCACTAGCCTTGACCTACCCCACTTTCATGCAAAAACAATCACTCACCGTCGACTTATTTGCTTACGGGCGCAACTTAAACTCAAATACACCACCTCGTTAAAGTGCAATTTTTAATTTGTGTGTTTTTTTTTTCTTTTTTTGTTTCAGATACGCACTCACGCGGCTGATTCAGCGGCTATACTGTACCGGGTTAGTTAACTAGCCCCGACACTTTTGCGAAGTTCTCCATTCTTGCTGACGCCAGTGATCCCTCAACGAATCGATATAAAATGGCAACGAGTGACGATGAGCCCATGCACCTATATGAAGTATTTCAAAACTGTTTCAATAAAATCGCCAACAAACAGACGGTGCCCAATGATCGAAATGGTTATCAGTCACCTTACGGCGGTGGTGGAGGTGGATTGGACAATGGCATGTATTCGGCAGATGAATTTGTACACGACAATCCAGGTAGTAGCGGACGTTATTCGGTAGCAAAAGACAACAGCGGAGGACTCTATCAAACCGAACAGTATTTTGATGCGACCGGCAGCCATTGGTATGCGTCACCAGTTAGTGGTTACGCTTCACAAACTCCGTACCAGAACTCATTGGGACATCCGCAGCACAGTGAACAGGATCATCATCATAATCTCCATCATCAGCAACAGCAACACACACTGACCACTGGAATGGTGCATATGGATGGCAGCCAACAACAACACAACACAGCCGCTACGTCCCTACCACCGATGAGTACATTTCGCGGTAATAGTACGGTTCCACAAATGGGTACACCTGGAGGTTCACAAGGTACCGCGACTGGTTCACCGGCGGGACACTATAGCTCACCGCCACATTTAGGACCGTCATCGCATCAACAACAGCAGCAACAGCAACATCCACACAGTATCCCACACACTCAGCACACCCTCCATCATCAGCAGCACAGTCCGGCATTGCAAAGCTCGGCTGCGGCTGCCTCGGCTGCGCTTCGTACAACAGCCATGTACATTGCGCCGGATCAAAGTATTAGTAGTTTCAGTTCAAACCCATCGACACCGGTTAATTCACCACCGCCACTGACCACTGCGTCCAACGCACAACAGGCTGCAGCTCACCTTCTGCTCTCTGACAAGGCAGTCGTATCAGCTTCGAACAGTGCAACATGGCAACATATGGCAGCTTCAGGCAATCCAGTATTGAATGGAAATGGCTCAGGCGCCGCCTCCTCGGTCGGCAATAGTTCTGGAAGCGCGTTCGCGAATGATATTGTGCCACCAAATCTTCACATGTCCTTTCAAGGAGCCCGCATGGAGGAGCATCTTGACGATGCCCTTAATGTGCTGCGTAATCATTGTGAACCACTCGGAGGCCTGCCTTCTATGGTGGATGGTCTTAATGCAAGTGCTGCTGCAGCGGCTTTGTCCACATTTGTGCCAACTTCTCCCTCATCTCACATCGGTCCAAGTACGATGACATCACCTGGCGATGTGATTAGCGGCGGTGTGGGCCTTGGTCCCGACGCATCCGCAACTAACATTAAAATAGAGAGAAGCCTTCCCGTTGTGCCACCATCCGCCACCAGTACAAAGGCGGCGAAAAAACGAAAAGAACCATCAGATGCTGATTCGAAACCCACCAGTTCCATGGAGGCTAACTCAAACGGTCCTGGCAGCAAAGGCAAACGTGCGCGTCGCTATTGTTCCAGTGCCGACGAAGATGACGGCGAACCAGTGGTCAAGGCGATGCGTGAAAAAGAACGCAGACAAGCGAATAACGCTCGCGAACGGATACGTATCCGTGACATAAATGAGGCTCTCAAGGAACTCGGTCGCATGTGCATGACACACCTAAAATCTGATAAGCCACAAACGAAGCTCGGCATCCTAAATATGGCCGTCGAAGTGATCATGACATTAGAACAACAAGTACGTGAAAGGAACCTCAATCCAAAAGCAGCATGCTTAAAGCGACGCGAAGAGGAGAAGGCCGAGGACGGACCAAAGATGTCACAACATCATTTGCTGCCGCAGCCGCCACCATATCCCCCAATGCCAGGAGCACCGCAGCAGACGAATTTACCACCACACAATCCGGTGCAACATCCTCAATAGCAGTTGAGTTTATTTCGCCATCATCTTTAATTTGTATTCTCTTTTAATTTAGACGTTTTTTTTTTTTTAATTTGTTTGTTTTAATTATCAGTTTTTTTTTTGTATTTTTTGTGTAACTGTAAATAATCTGCGAAATATGTTTTTATTATTATTATTATTTAAAGACATTTAGTAGATCTAGATTTCTTCCACTAAAAGATTCCCCCAATCCTTAGGGTATGCCTCTCATTCACACACTACACGCCCAACAACAAATGAAACCCAAAAATGAAGCAAACAATCTTATTCTTTTCCGAGAGGCTATACAAAACACACACACAAACACATACATACACATGCAAACAAACAAACGAAACACAGGTACACCCGTAGAATAATTAAATCAAGTTTAACTGAACTACGACATTGCTTGCAAGAGCAGGGCAACAAATCGCCACGCAAAAGTACAGCATTACATTGTATTGTATATGTAAAGTAAGAAAACAAAAGCAAAAGTTATAAATATAGATATATATACAAGAGAGAAACAAAACGAAGAAAAAACAAAAAAACAATTAAAATTATTAAGTGAGAGAGAAATTTTAGTTCAAAGTAATCAAAAGGCAGCCATATTTATATAAATTACTATATACAAACAAAACGAGGGATGACAAGAGAAAAGTTAAGCGTAAACCCAACAAAAACAAACATGTATCTGTGAGCGACTCAACGGCTCAAAGAATAACTTTATTAAAAAATAATATAACTATACATATTTACTATTAGTGATTTAAAAGAAAACATAAAAACGAAAAGGAAAGGCAAAGAAGAGCAGAAATCTCATATTTTTTAGCACAGCTTAATGATGAAGCTTCAACGAAAAGTGGACAAGGGTGGAGTGGAATGCGTGCGCATACTCGGCTTCGCATTGCTTCAGTTTAGACTCCATCAGGGCATTGTTGCACACTCAATTGACTGGCGATTTTGCAGGTCGAATCAGAGAGGGTCGATCGATCCTGGCTGTCTTGGCCTAGGCTTTTATCAGTCCCCACAATCTTTGAGAGATTGGGCCACAATAGAAAAAAAAACTGAGAACTGCATAAAAAATAGAGATCGTTTCAAGAGAGATTTCGATCACATCTCTGGGTCCTTCGTCCTGCCCTGGTCACTTACTTAAATATCGCCTGCTCACAAAATTTGATTTATTCCAGCTGAACAAGTATTTGTGTTGTCCATCGAAAAAAAAAACACGTGACAACAGGCAAGAACAGAGACCACTCTGGTTTCTCAGGGACATGTCTTGACATTTCTCACACCTTCATCGGTACTTCTGGAAAGTTATTCTTAGAGTAGAATAATATTCCATTAAAAAATTGGCCAACAAGAGTTCTTTAATGTATTTTTGTGTATCCCTCCTGTGGCAACGTCTCTCTTTCTTCTTTTTGTAGCGCTACAGCCTGGATGGACCTAACAAGCCTCGTTAGCTAGTGCAATCTCTGGTTAACACTGCCTTCAGTTGTGCACAGCACGTTGGTTCATCTGCCCTTGTATTGGCTACAGTCAGCAGCACACACAAGTTGGTTCATCAGCACTTGTATTGGCTACACTCAACGCGGGCGTGCTCTGATGCCTTGCCGGACATGCTCGGAGTCTAAGTCATCCCGTATCGGATGTCATTTCTGTCTTTTGAAAAGAATTGTCGATTATTTTTTGCCTCAGTGGTCTTCATCTTTCCTGTTTACATCCTTTCAGATCGGGCATCAAATTCATTATAGCTACCGCAATCCTTACAAGATTAAGAAATGCATACGAGAAGGTGAGAGATAGAGAGAGAGAGAGAGAGAGAGAGAGAGAGAAATCCTTCACGTTACTTTTAGAATTATATAAAATTTAAAAGAAATATGCAGTGAAACTTCTCTAAAGCGGACAGCAGCGGGACCATCGCGGTTGTCCGTTTTGAAGGGGCTGA
Source organism: Eristalis tenax (assembly GCA_905231855.2). NCBI lineage: Eukaryota > Metazoa > Arthropoda > Insecta > Diptera > Syrphidae > Eristalis > Eristalis tenax. The sequence goes on along the minus strand of HG993125.1, from coordinate 59,747,713 downwards.
AAATACGAACATCTCCTTGGCGGGACCGGGAGCCTGTGAAGAGAGGTCTCCATTAAGAGACGTTTCACTGAATATTTATTTCTTCTGCAAAATTCTGTATAGTTCCAACTTAAATATGAAACGAAATTCAACAAGATTCAAGAAAATTCGATTTTAAATAGCCTCTTACCCGGGCAGACCTGATCCTTAACCATGAGGGCCTTCCATCAGCTTTCTCCAGAGTTCCATGTCAGCTTAGCTGAGGTTACCATTCCACACTGGTGCGTGCCATCATTGACTCTGGCAACCTCTCTGATGGTGATAATTTATATCAATTTTGTTTCGTATTTAAGTACCAACGTGACGTGCATGAGTTGTCATCGGCAGCAAATTTGGAAGCTCTCTATTGCAAACACTCGTTCTAGGGATTTCATTTTTCGTCTTCAAACATGTTTCTTTTATTTGAATATTTTCTGTATCGGATGCTCACATAAAACTTACATGTTTGAAACATGAGGCACTTCTTGTGGTGGCCACCCTCCACACAGAGAGTGTAGTGGGCATCAGTCAGCATTTGACTTTACGGACATCCTCAGTCAAGTTAAATTAACCATCAGCTCGACAATTAACTTCTTAAGTCGAATAAGAAAAAAATTAATTTAAAATTTCAATTGGCAGCTTGTCGTATGTTGCATCAATTTGCAAGAACAAGGATTTAAGGTTCAAAAAAGTAAACCGCCGTGATTTAGTGGATACGTACGATGACTCCGGCTTTTATGCTCCACCTCTCTCGAGTTCAGAGAGAAAAAGGTTCTGAAAGTTCGGATTAAAATTGTAGGTCCACTTCACTCGTGCGAGAACAATAGCAACCACTTCCAAAGCTAGGCTCATGTCCACCTTGGACAGTGGCGCTACCGATATAACTTCAACAAACACCGTTTCCGAGGACGACGATGGGACGTCCTGCTGAATGCAAATTGAAGAAGCCGAGCCGCCAAGTTAAGGCTCACTTTAAGATTTGATAAACTAAAGTGTAGATCCCTGATTTTTCTCAGACTGAGAGAGTCGATGATTTGTTCCAATTTTGTTTTGTATTCAAATATTAACGAACCACGATTGAGGTCCTACCTTTGAATGAGCGGTTATTTTACCGGACTTAAGGTGTGACTTGTGTTTATAGACCACGATAAATCAGTTTTTGTTTGTTAATCGCAAAAAGTATAGACCTACGAATTGTCGCCAGCTCCAGATTGGACAGCTTTCTTTACTTAATCACTTATTTCAAGATCGTTGCCATGTCAATGGGTATCAGACTTTAGAGCAGTTTATTTCGTTTTACCGATGGTCAGCAACTTGTTCTACCTTCAAACAAGCAGGCTTTTTTGAAAGATTTTCTCTTAGCCTTGTAAGCGCGGTCTGAGACTCAAAAACAATGAACTCATCAGAATACAACGAACAACGAATCCGGACTAGAATTGAGTTCAAATACAAAATGCATTCAACTTAAAACCCACACCGGTTCCACCCCCCCGTTGTTGATTACATGTGAAGCCGAATGTAAAGATTTCCAGGAAAAAAAATATGCAGAGTTAGAAATATTCCTTTCGGTAGTTCTTTTTTTTTTTTTGTTAGATTCTTCCTGTTTAGCTTTAAAGGAAACACTAGCACAAAATGCGTCTTGTGTTCGTTTCTTTTTTTCGTTCTTATTCAATGTCCATATATACATGCATACGTGTTTCTTCTTCTTGTTTAGTTTAGTTTTAGTCTTAAGTTTATTTAGTTAGTTGCGCTTTCGTTCAGTTTTCATTTTTCCATGTATTAACAATTAAATATATTTTTTTTTATTTTTACAAATTGTATCAAATAAGACATGATGATGATGATGATGATGATGTATTGTATAGCTAAAGATATGTTTGAAACAAAACAAAAAAAGTACACAAAAATTGTTGTCTTTTGGAGAAAAATAAAAAAAAAAACAAATATGCACACACAAACATAATAAATTTTGCCAAATTGAAAACAATTCTGTTTTTTAAATTAATTTTAAATTCAACAAAACAAAGGTTTATATATATATCATTGATAATAAATAAAAGGAGGACATTATAAATAAATTTAAGAAGAATACAAAAAAAAAAAAACAAAACAAATGTGAGATATGCGCAGAATGTTATTTTATCATGCAACTGAATGTGTATTTATATATATATTTAGACACGTATATGTGTACATGAATTTAGTGATCTTTCGAGCCACCCCAACAACAGAAGCAGTATTTTTTCTAATTTCTAAACATGTAAAATTTTTTGTTTGGCTTCTTTTCGAACTTGTTTCGCTGCCTTTCACCGTGCACAACGCACTTGTATGCATGGTAATTATTTCTGCCCGATTTTCGACGTGTTACAAGCGAGAGCAACAATGATATGATGTGAGAAAGAAGTTGAGGGAAGAAATAAAACCAACAAAACAAAAAAAAAATAGTTAAATATATTCGCAAATGTGGACCGACAGACGAAAATGAGAGAAACAAAATTAAATATTATATATTTTTTATTATATGATTTTTATAGTATGTATTGATTATTGGAGACTTTGTTTGATTCTTTTATGTTCATTTCGTCGAATCGTATACCGTTATATTAAATCGTATATAGTTTTTTTTACATAATTTAAATTCATACATGAGTTCGTATTTTGTATTGCTGCATAGACGATATGTACGTTTATTGTTTGTCTCTTTCTTATTATTCACAATTGACGGAGGACATAAGAAGAGAAATCACAAAACAAAACCACAAAAACATAATAAAACAGAAAATGATCATAAATATAATTATTATAAAAAAAGGTATAATATATCACATATGTATATTATATGTACTTAATTTTATAATGTGGAGCATTTTTTATTTGGTTTTCCGTTGGGTTGTGAATAGAAGTACCATCAACTGTGATGGTGCATTGGTTTTCATTTCGCCTCTTTTGGGTCTTGGAGGTTCTGCCTGTTCTTTTTGTTTTCCACAAAGGCGTATGGAGGCAAACAACTTGAAGTCACGATTCATTTGATTTGGGAGAGTTTGGATTGGATTGATTGTATTATTTCAGTGGTGTCCGGGTGGACCTGGACCTCTCCAGCAGCCTCCAACTTCGAACACCAAGTTGATTAATGTCGGTATCGGTTTTTTGGGTAAGCATACGTTAATATTCGCTTCATGCAAGGGCAATCGTGTTTATCGAATCGTCCGCTTTATTTGAAGCGCGGTCGTATTGGCAGAAGGAACGCCTCTCAGTAAGTACGCACAAATTAGAATGAATCCGCTATGTTTTGAGGATAAAGCAAGTCGTGGAGATGTTCATTGCGGTGAGCCAAAGACGCGGAAATGTCAGTTGAGGTTCTTCTCAATCTCCAGGACCGTCAATTTAGCCCGGGTGTCATGCGCCACTTGTCACATGTGCTCGTAGTTCAAGGCTTGGGGTTGTTTATAAAAATATTCATGCGCTCTATAGGACTTGACACTCAAAGACGTTGGAACCGTAGATTATGGCGATGTAATCATCTGCAGAACTTCTATTAAAGAGACTGTGGCTCCATCCCGTGCATGGCTGGGTTGGTCGATGTCTTGTCATCCTGTGGGAGTCCTCTAGTACTAAGTTGTCAGTATCAGCCGGGCTTAGTCTTGCCCTGTGTAGGGTGCTTCTCAAGAACAAACAAATTATGAAGGTGTTGCCTACGTTATACCACAACCACAGAAGTTTTTCGTGTGACAGAAAAAATGGGGCATACATTTGTATGCTCACTCCGAACTGGACGGTTATTTACTGTGGGCATTGTCCATGACTTGACAGAGGTGGAGGTGTGAATTATGAAAATTGTTCGCTGTTAGGGAATTTAAATTAGACACCTAGCGTCCGAGCTCAAATCCAGGGCTTCATAAAAAATGTCATATGGAGCCCTTTGTAAAACCTTTTTTTGATAATGTAGGTACCAGTGGCTCCGTTACGGACCTGGTATGAGGCAGTGATCAATGTGTTGGTAAGTACATACATATTTTTATTACAGAGTCATAGTTTTTATTCTAGTCTTGTCTGTGTACATAGAACATACCCGGAAGTGAAGAAAAGGAAAGCACATTAAAATAGCGTATGTCCTGCACTGAGCTTGGACTTGAACGAATTATCAGTGTCCCATCTGTTCACGGATGGTGTGTACTCGTTATTTGAGTGTTGCGAACATGATGACCTCAGCCAAGTTACTGCATTCCCTAAACCAAGCAGCGGAAGAATATTATTGAAGACTGACTAAGGTCAAAGGGTAAACCAAGTCCTGTATCCAAAAATGATAATTTCGAGTACTCGGTGTTTTGCTTGACATGTTTTCAGCGTTGCAACCGCACCAGCCACAAAGCCCGCGAGAGCTTACATTATAGGAGACGGTATACAAGCTTGTGTACTAAGCTCAATACGGAGCACCCTCTTGGCACATTTGCCTACACTATGCTAGATGGAACCTATTAGAATGATTGTTTTAATACACTTTCCACTATCTATTCAGCGGTAATGAAAAAATAGAAATAGTCCTAACCCACGTTCTCATTGATTCCATTTTTCAATAGGACTGCGGCGAAATTAATTCTCGTCAATAAATACCGACGAACTCGTTACAAATTGTTCAACTCCAACTTATCACTCTGAAACCATAACCAGCACATGCCTTCCTCATTGTCTTCGCGATTAAGTAAAACAAGTTCTTCTGATTTCTTTTTGCAGTAAGACAACACGCCACCATGGAATTGAACTACACCAGCAAACCTTGTATTTCTCCTGCCCGTACCACGCACATTACATATCCTGTTGGACAAAGCCAAACTAGACACTATGCACCTCTCCCTGTTTCAACACACGGAAACAAACCAATTCAAGTGAACTTCTCTGAACTTTTGACTACCGAAGCACACGTGTATGCCCGTCTCGGAGACTCTTCCCCACCCATCAACGCTTTGATGTCCTGTTCAGCAATCCAAAATCAATGACTGAGAGCAATTGCATCTTAAACAAAGAACAAAGAGACAAAGGATGCTACTACAAGCGTGCACAGGAAACAAAAAAGGAAAATAAAACGAAACCACGTTGAGCAGTATTTGTGTGTATAAGTGCATTCAGTTTTATTAACTTATTCCTCTTTACGTTGCCGTTATTATTTATCATAATCAATCTTTAATATTACAAAAAACAATATAAACTTCTCGCACACTCCCATGCTACTTGTATGTATAAATCCTAGACATTCTCAAATCTTAATCAGATTATTGTTTATGTTCTGTTGGCGTTTTCGTTTCGCGTTCATGGCATCGACGATCGGCTGCCGCTTGGCGTTGTACTTCCGATTCAACTCTTCTATTTCTCTCTCCATCTCTGAGTCAATGTTGTTGAGGCGTTGATTCAGGTCGTCAAAGGTTAGAAATTTCAAAAATTCAAACTCCCCGTCCACGAAATTGTTATAGTGATGTAATTTGTTGTTGTTATTCTGTTGTTGGTGCTGCTGCTGTTGGTGATGGACATCGAGGACGTTGTTCATGGGATGAGGGGGAGCGGATGGAGCCACAGCAGCAGCTGCTGCTGCAGCCGCGGCCAAGTGGTAGGCATGCTGCTGCATGCCGTATTGATTCATGGCGGAGATTTGGTTCAGTTGCATTTCGATGTGCTGCGGCTGCTGTGGTGGCCACTGCTGCTGCTGCTGTTGCTGTTGATGAGGATGATGTGGTTGGTCGTGGAGATTTTGAGCATCTATTTGCCCGTCAGCGTTGGCGTCGCCACCGACTGCCTTCTTTGATGTCGACTTAATCGCGTTCCCGCCGGCGTCAGTATTTTTCCTGTCGAAGTGTTCAAGGAATTGAGGTCGATACTTTGGAATCTCTGGATTGGTGTCGTGCTTCTTCATGGTAGAGTCTTCTGAGTCACTGTTGATGACCATTGTTCCCAAATTGGATTCAAGTTCTACTAGGGTCCCGTTGTCTGGCACCATTGTACTGCCGTCGGCTTTGGCACGTGGATGGGTGTCATTCTTTCCAGGCACCAGAGTGCCAGCATCCTCGGGGAACTCCTTAATTGTGGCTGAGTTGACCTGCTCCTCTTCTTCCTCATCCTGCTGTGTGAGAAGACTCTTCGCCTGGCTCATTCCCGCCGGTCTGATTATACGCTGGCTTTCCCTGACTTCACACGCCTCTTCAATCATTTGCTTAAGAATCGAGCGGTGTTTGGCATTCTGTATGAACTCGTGCTTCAGCAGGTCTGTGGCTGTGGCCCTCTCCTCTGGATTCTTCACCAAGCACAGACTGGCGAAGTCGATGAACTCTGTGGTCCAGCGGTCCGGTTCGCGGAACGATGGTGGAGGCTTCTGTGGTATCATAAAAATTGCACGCATCGGGTGTATGTCCCCGTACGGCGGCTTACCTTCAGCCATTTCGAGTGCGGTTATTCCCAGCGACCAGATATCGGCTACACAGTCGTACCCAATCTCCTCGATGACCTCCGGAGCCATCCAAAAGGGCGTTCCAATGACGGTGTTCCTCTTGGCCATTGTGTCAGTCAGCTGGCCGGCTACACCGAAGTCAGCCAACTTGGCGTAGCCTTCTGTGTTGAGCAAAATGTTACCCGCCTTGATGTCCCTGTGGATCTTTCGCCTCAAGTGCAGGTACTCCAGTCCTTTGAGCGTATCACAAAGAATCGTTGCGATCTCGTCTTCAGTCAGCGTCTTCTTCCTCAGTCGCATGATGTCGGAGACACTGCCCGCTCCGCAGTACTCCATACAGATCCACAGATCGTATTGCTTGAAGTAACTTCCGTAGTATCTTACCACGTAAGGTGAATCACATTGTTGCATGATTGAGATTTCCTTTATGATTTCGTGGAGATCAGACTCCACTGGCACCAGCTTGATGGCCACTATCGAGCTGCTCTCTTTGTGCATTGCCTTATACACTGAGCCATAGCTCCCTTCGCCCAGTTTGCAGATAATGTCGAAGACCTTCTCCGGCGGCTGCAGGAGACTCTCCTCCGACAGTTTCTTCAGCTCACTCTTGGAAGACATTTTATTCGATAACAGGCAGAATTATATTTTTCTTATGTTGTTGGTTGTTATATACGTGCGAGTACTAAATATAGAACATAGTGCAGTGTGTTTGAGATGTAAAAAAATTGCTTTTTAATTATTTTTAGAGAGTTATGTGATGAGAGGTGATTCCGTCGTCGTTGTCAGCGGCAGCGGCGGCGGCGGCGGTGATTGTGTTCTCCTTTTGCTTGTTTCTTTTTGTGGTCTCGCAGGCGAAACAATGAACGTCAAAAATGGTTTTCTTTTTTCCACCTTTTCCACGAAGATTCGGTTTTTTTTTTTTTCTTTTTTGTTTCTCTTTTCGTTCTTGTTCCTTTTTTGTCTTGCGTTTTAGAACAAAAAGTTGACAAACGAAATACTAATTGAATTACTGCACCGAAATTGAAAAACACTTTTATTTATGTTTTCGTTGAATATTGACGATCTTTCGGAGATAAAAAACTTAATCAAAAGCGCACAGGAAATAATAATAATGATAAAAAATTAAGAATTTAATGGAAGAATTGTGTGTGTGAAAACTTCCATCGGTTGATTTGACGTTTTGATCGCTTGTAATTGGTATAACGAAAAAGGGAAATATTAATAGACTAGCTATACTTTAGATGGGCGCGGCGTTCCAGGGGGTGGTTTTCATTCTAAGGAAGGGCACGAGTAGAAGAATTACACAGTTTAACATATTCCCAAAATTGGGAATCGTGTATGCGAGTATATGTTGAATATTGGGGGTGCAAGTTTTGATGATTGGATGAGTATAAGCACCTGCACCTCCCATTTAAGGTTAGGAGAAGTTAAATATTTGGTTTGCATGCAGCTTTTTCATCTACCACAGATAATTCGTAGAAATTCGGTTGCAATTAGCTATATACTGGTGATTAAAAATAACATTTTCTAAAAATAATTTCGACTGCACAGTATGTGTCCACCATCAGTCGCCCCCGCAAAAACCATTTCGACCACTTAAATATTTACGACATTCTGACAATTCCCAATTACGACCAACTTCAGGTTGTTTAGGCATGCCGTCAAGTTGTCAAATGACTGCTTCGAGCATATGTACACATTTCTGCAGCAAAAATTAGAATAAATATTTTCAAGAAAATGTCCAAGGCCTTGTTGAAACAGAGTTTGGCAATTGTCGAGGAGGGCATGTCCGACAAAAAAGAGCCGAAAGGTATGTAAAATCACAAGGAAATCACGCAAACTAATCCGCAGTCCCACTTAGAAAAGGAAGTTCCCACGAGCAGGACAAATAAACGAAATCAACAACTCCCAAGTCGTCCACTGAAAAAACCTGGTAAGTGCTACCAAAAAGTCAATGAACACATAATTTTTCTAGCGGAAATGCATTTGATTTCAGTCAAAAAAATAACCATCGAGGACATTCGGAATGAAAGCGCATCGAAGAGCAAACGGGTAGAGGAGAACATACAGAAGTTGTTGACTTTATCGAAGCCCTCCGCCAGGATTCGTAACTCCAAAAATGTAAGTCTCACACTTGTATCTGAAGGAATAAGATGTGCATTTTCGTTTTCCCTCCTGCAGATTATTAAGAGAGCCCATACAGGCAGATATATTATCGAGAAGAAGGTGAAGGTTGAACAGGAATCTCTGTTTACGGAGGAGGACTTCGCAGCGTTCGAAAAGGAATTAGCTAAAACGATAACGTAGAATATACGAAGTGTTTATTTAGGGTAAAAGAGGGGAAGAGTAAATTTGATTTGTTTTAACTAAAAATTCAGCTTTGTTTTAATGAAGACAAGCGGCGTACTTTTCTTTATGGCATAGCCACTGATGTTCAAGTTACAAACAGAATGTCGTTCGTGAATCGATTATCATTGATTGGTTCTGACGAGCGTCTAGTATTTTGATGTGATGATTGTTACAGGAATCTTGCTTCAATACAATCAATACCAAGTCGCCAGATCTGCGGAGACATCTCCAGAAGACGGTCGGACTATTCCGATCGATGCGTACGGATGTAAGTGATACATTGCTCAGAGAGTACACATGGTGTAATGTTTGGGTCGCAAATTAAAACACCACCGCAGTGATTGGAGGTTTCTTTATTACTTTGTTCTACTTACAATATTTCGTATGCGACCATGTTGCTAGCTCAATAATATACCCCATGCCAGCATGAGCATGAGATCTATGACAAGACCATCGGAATAGCTCGCTCAGCAGAGGTCTAGCTATGCCCACACAAGTGGAATAACTGGTTCAGCAGAAGTTTAGCTGTTCCCTCACGAGTGTGGGACAAACGTGACCGTTCAAAGTCTGAGACAATAGGGTTTTGGTAGAAGCTAATCCTAGAGCCAACTCGGAGAGTGGCGCCATTCACATTATTCTTGTTTTCTATCACCTTTGTGTCCCGGGTTGAGTTGATTATCAACCAATACTCCTCCCAGCTAGCGTGATATCTGGCATACTGTCTTTAGATTCGCACACAGAGTTTTTTGTCATCCTTTTCCAATTGCGTGCGCCACCTTATACGCTGGCGTCTTTTGTTGAATTTTCCCACAGGGGCGGAATCGAAGAATCCTTTGAATGAAACTATAATCTACTCTGTCGTCCAGCTTTTGGTTTAACTGTCGGTCCGGATCTTGTTCTAGTACTGAGGCTGTAATAATACGACCGAGTCTAGTATTCAATTCGAACTGACGAACATGGCTAGAGTAAAAGTCTGAAGCAATTGTTTGTGTCGAGTTGTGCATGTGTCGAGTAGCTCAACTCTTCTAGAACATAAATAGACGATGCATCTCAGGTTTGTTAACGTGCCGCGTAACAAATCAATGATCTTGGGATGCCGATTTTAGTCTTCAGATCTAATCGTTTTTTACGATGAATTCTGTCATATGCCTTGGACAACTAGTTAGAGCTTGTACAAGTTGGATACGTTGTTGATTGAAGCCTTGGTCGACACCTGACTGAATAGACACACAAAGATGAGTGTGGGAATTCCTCACTTTATTTCATAGAACTTGGTCGTATTTCATAAATGGAATACGTACATCTAATGGTTTTTCAGGTTCTCCAGCTTTTCTCAAAAGTCCACAATTTTTCCAAAACCAATTTGCTAATCCAACAGTTCCAAATTGTGTCCACAAACACCTCAACCTTCACGACAGGTTTTCAAATCCAACAGCACACAGACCTGACGCCTGCGCAGATGAAAACAATCCAATACCGATGGAATCCAGAACAAATTCCATTACAAAACAGCACCACAAACGGTTTGTCGCATCCCCCAAAAGTCGAGCACTGGTCAGTCCGCTTTCACATCTTCACAGCAGTCAGAGTCGCATTCGTGAGGACGTGTGTAAAATTCTAAACTTCTGAGTGAATTCCCTAATTGATACAATTATCCTTAGTGCTTTACCACATTTGTATTCACGTATTCAGGGTCCAAGTCATCAGGCACGATACGTCTTTGTGTTCAATTTGGCCAAGAATCATCGAAGCATTCGGAAAAGAAGGTATTTATGTGCCCAGAAAATCTTATTTAATCCCAACCGACTGCAGTCAGTTCGCATGTACGATTCCCTTCAAGCTCTAGAATTGTATTTTTTTTCTACGATTTCTCGCGAATCCCATTGTCAGCCATGTGAATTCATTGATCATCTCTAGGACTCGGTTTTGGAGCCGTTTTCGAGGAACTCCTTGGCTTGCAATGGCAACGGCAATTCGTTTATCGATTTTGAAATTCGTGTTTCTTCTCTGTCCACGCCATTTCCTTGCGCTCACACACACGCAAACCCATCCGTGCACGTAGAATCCGCAACCCCCGTACCCCTGGGGAGAGTCCAGAAGTCAACAAAGAACGACTTCCACTGTGTTGAATCGAGGAACAGAATTTTATTTCTCGTTCTTAAATGATAAAAAAAATAACCAAAGCAAGTGAACCGGAAAATTGTGTGTGTGCTTTCGGTTTAAACCCGCTGTGATTCAGCCGACAGTGTGTGCGTAAGGACTTGGGGCAACAAATAATGAATGCATTAGTGTGGTTGCATGGTGATGTGTGTTTTCCTTTGACCGCGCTTGTGTGCTGCGGCACCTTTGAGAAGTTTTATGCTTCATCCATTTTCCCTTCGTTTCTTGTTTTCGTCTAAGGCTGGGTGGTCCTCTGCAAAAGGATGCGCTTTGATGGGATGCTGCTTTCCGCATTTTAATGGCACAATTTGCAAGATAATTCCATGCAAACAATTCGTCGACAAAACGGCGAGGCTCTTGCGTGGCTATGTGATGACGGCACACAACGTACAGGAGCCTCATTTGTTTTTGTTTCGCCTCCACGTGTCTGTTGCTTTGTCATCTTTAAACTGTTTTTGTGAAGAAACTTCAATCGTGTACATGATGATGCATCAACTTTCTTGCTTCAGTCTCAACGTTGCCTAGGTGCTCCACTTATCGTTAGTCATTGCAACTGCTGCATCTCTGCATCAACTAGTACGTTTGAGAGTCCTTGGCTGCTGTCGCATTGGTTTGCCAAATCTTGTGAGACTAAGTTGCGTGCTTCATTCAATAGTGTCTAGAGTCTTCTTTCTTTTCTTGGATTCCTTGGCAGATGTACACTTCGTCTTACTACCTCTTGCGATTCGTTGAGAATGCTCTGGGAGAATGACGTTCATGTCGTTTCATCACAAATCGAGGAATGTAAGCGCAAAGCTTTTCGCAGATCATTAATTGATAGACTACCACTTCTGATCAGAAGATCCTGTGTACCCAAGTGGCAGTCATCTATTCTTGTTCTCTTCCTCATGAAACTCCTTAAGAATTCTACCACACTACATTGGGGTACCTCTGGAGTCTGAAACAATCAACACGTGGGAGCTGAGACACTAAACCAGCATCACAGATTTAATTCCACACACAATTGGACAGGGAGAGGGAACCAAATGCAAGTTACTCATACTTGTGATGATTCATTCGCGGTCGCGTCACCCTTTTTTGAATTATAATTGTCATCAGTCGCGAAACTTTAAAGTTTCACTGCTGCATTGAAACTGAACTTCTGAAAATGTCATAACATTGACCTTCGTGTGATGCCAACGCTTTGTTTATGGCTTTGTTATAATCTAGTCATTAGGGCTTCGGCGAGGCACAGAAGACGGAGCTATCATTTGTTGATATTGTTTGTTTACATCCTCACCCTCTTCTTTTTCTTGGTGTCAGCGGTAGACGGGTTCAACCAATAACCTCTCCAGGTAGCTGCTTCCAATTGTGCATACAAGTTGGTTAAGGTTATTTTCCATTTGTGTCCATTGCCATAGATGCAAGCATCCTTCGCTCTCGTTGTCTTACAGACACGGCGAGGAAGATTCTTCGCTGCGTCCTCCTGAGTTGGGAGTTAAAGGGCCTTCGACCCAGGTTGGTCATACGCTTAAACAGTCCAGCCTTGGATCAACAGACGCCTGGGTGGACTCATGTTGCTGTGCCTACAGCCTAATATTTTGGTTGAATCTTTGGCGTAGTTCAAAGTTCGGCGGTGCACCTTCCCTTATTTGTACACACTTTACTAAATGCGTTTGTTAATTTTATAATTTGATTCGCGAAAAGCAATTTATTTTACAAGAAAATGATTCAATAACCAGCGCTTTTGACGTTTCGAAATAAAAAGGGAAGAAAATGTGAGCTATTGGCAAAAAATAACAGTTATGAAAACAGATATGTCATTGAGGTTGTTTTCTGTTTTACGTGGTTTACACACTTGTTCTCTATTTGAAAGGCCTTACAACTGTTCTCTATTTTTATGTGTTGAATCACAAATATTCGTATTGAGGTGCCTTTAAGGCACATGGGTCCAGATATCCCCACATCAAAACCAGAAATGAAGTATGAAAGAGATACCCAACGTCACACCTGATTGACCCCTAGTCAATCGACGAATTTGATGGACAATCGTGAACATTTTGGCGGAAATTCATGAATTTTTGACAGTTATTCACGAAGTAATGTGAATGTCGTTCTCTGATTGGTATATTTGGCTTAAGAAAACAATATAAAAAATGGTTGTCAAATATTTTAAGGGGCAAGAGAGGTAGAAGTTGGGCATCTCTTTCATACTTCATTTCTGATCAAAAACATGCTGTCGAGCAATTTTGCGAGTTGCCTAGCAGTGAATTTGGATATTAATTCAAATGCCTATCTAGTCAACAACACTTTTTGGCAACTTCACTCCAATTCGCTTGTTTTGCTCTTTGACCACCACATTGTGTGTGTTTGTTGTCTCCTGCTGCACTGTTCCACGGGGTATCAAGGAGAGACAACACCTATATTCGTTTGCCCTAAACACTGTAACAAGAACCGAGACAAAGAGGGTCATAGACATTTAGACGTCTACCGCATATACTCCTACTGACACTCCGCTCTAATGCCCTCTGCTGCTATGCTGGCACATCACCCGCACTAATCAGTCAGCTGTTAACGTAGACAAATTGGTAATGATTGCTGTTCTTGAGGCACAGTACGTTCTCGTTAGTCAGTTTATTTCCTTAAAAGCGACTCACAGATGCCACTCAGCATCACCAACAGTATACAGCAATTAGTTTTAATATTTTCTTTGCATTCCTTGCGCCATACTCTTCCTTGGACACGCTTAATTGTTTTGTTTTTTTCCGGTTTTCCAGCATTCAGCATAGGTACATTTTATCAAATCCTAGTAGTCTCCGCCCATTTGTTTGTCCAAAATGAAACGCCTTGTTAAATTCAGCATTCAGTAGACAATGGAAGAACACATTAAGTGGTAATGTGTTTTGTCTTGACATTCGCCACAACTAACATTCGCCTTGTGTCGCAGCACCCAATCAGCTTAAAAGGACATTTTTAATTTAACTTTTTGGGCTATACGAGAAAAAAGAGAATAAGCAAGGGACAACAAAGGAATTCAAGCACCTTTAATGTAAATTCAGGAATGCTGCCAAATACAAAAACAAGAAAAAAGCACTTCGAATTTAGAATAGTTTCCTTGACAATGAACTCTGCTACGATGTCCTTTGGGCACGGAATGGAAGACTATGGCGAGCAGTCTATATCGAATAGATGGTTTATACAACTGATCCATTTACGTTCCAAGTCGCAGTTTAGCCCTGTTCATAGGTTGAATAATTTTTTTCTCCAATTGCCTTCCCTCGAGTATACAATGTTGACTTTCTTCATTTCATTACAGACGGACTTTAGAGTTTCATAAGATCGTACATTTCGATCGCTCTTATCCCAATTCATTGTCAATCTTCTCACGCTTAAATGACTTCTCGTGACATGTGCAGGTTAGGTAAGAGTGGCTGCCTGCAGATGGAAGTCACATTTGAGCCAAAGAAGGCCCATTGTCATACTTCGCGTATTGACTTCTCCTAAGCTTTGTCCGGATGGTGTTTGTTTAGCTGGCTAATGCTCACGCTGCTGTTGCTCACTGAGATTATTAAAACAGCACCTTATTGCAAGTAACTACGAGCAGAGGAGGTGATTTGTGGTTTCTACCCCTTTTCATTTTGAAACGACTGTGTGGGACATCCTGCTTGTGGGTATACCAATTGCGCTGTGTCCGGTCACGAGTTCACGACGCTGATGAGCGTCCTGAGTAATGGTCTGATTAGTCTAAGCAGACGTAGTGACCTTAATGATTTAGTGCTGACCATATTCCGTATTCCCATCTAGCCACCTGTGGTTTGTTGTTCTAATTGTGTGCATCTTAAGGAGATGGTAGGCTTTAACGATCGATCTTCTCCTGGTGTTAAAGAAGAGGTTGTGTAAGTTCATCGGCTTGCATGCAACTGCACGTTAAGTCAGTGTCCCGGCACCCACATGAGGTGTGTGCTAAAATGCTCTGCCATCTCGTTAAGTTGGAGGAGTGCCGATTGAGAGGGGAGATAGAGAGGAAAATAAAGGATGTTTGCCGCATGTGTAATCACAATACATTTACAGCACAGCGATTAAAGTGAACATCACTCGCTGAAATAAGTGATAATTATTGTGAATAAGTGAAATATTTATTGGGTAACTGTTCTTTATTGCCAACTACATATTCGCTGAACTTAATCAAATACAGTGCAGCCTCGCTAGTCCGGGCACTTCAGTAGTCAGGACACCTTTGTATTTCGGACATTTTTAAGATTGTACCTCTACAGTCCGGGCATACATACGTACATAAATATGTTCATATAATTGCGGGAATTCCCCTACTAGTCGTGTCACTTGCAGTCGGCTCTTGAGTCTAGACATTGTGCTGTTGCGATTTAAGAGGCTACGTACATGCGTACCTGTCAGTTGATTGTTCATACATGTCACTATTTTAAAGTTCTTTTAAGACGTATTTTCATTCGATTCACGCTTGAATTGGTCGATGACCTAGTACCTTTAAATATTTATTATGGCTTTTGCAAAGAAAAGGATCTACCTGTAACAAAAGGAGTTTGAAAAGTTGTCATTATCCACTTCATTTTATAGCCCAAACTTTTCGCTATTCCCGGCACACCTTAAACTTTATGTGTACGGACTATCAAGGCTGTACTGTACCTTGACTGTAGGTGTTTGTCGGTTGGATCTTGTCACTTAAATTCTGATGCCTTAGATTTCACGAGTTTGGTTGGACACTGAACTAAGTTTTGGTAGAAATATGCAAGCAACTTGGCAGCACTGACACTGAAAAAACTTCACTGTTTGAAGTCGACTGCAGATCGCCTTCATTTGCGAGAGAATGTTTAGCTAGCTAACTGGATTCTACAGGATGCACCACAAATGTCCCAACACCTCAAAAAACATATTTGACACACCTCAATTTTTGATAATCTCTTCCTCTGAGTCAGAAATGAAGTATGACAGAGACGCCCAACTTCTACTTCTCTTGCCCCTTAAAACTTTTGACAGCCATTTCTTATATCGTTTTCTAAAGCCAAATTGACCAATCACAGAACGGCATTTACGTTATTTCGTGAAGAACTGTCAAAAATTCATGAATAACTGTCAAAATTCGTGTCAAATTCGTCAATGGACTAAAGCTCAAACAGCTCAAACAGCTATCATACTTCATTTCTGCTCTGAGTAGACGAAGTATCATTGACTACAACTGTCATATTGTGTAGTTATGATATTTTCGCTTCTGTTGCCATTTATGCGACGCTTGCAGGACAATAAAATTGTGTTGTGTTATAGAAGCAAGAAAAATGTTTGTACATTTAACTGGCAAATTACTTAAATTGTTCAGTCATTCATTAAAATTTTTGACAACATTTGCAACGTCATCCAAGTAATGCCGTATGGAAGCCATTCCTATGTGACAAAGATGGTGTGGGACATTGTACCACTTCGCTTTCTGAAATGAGTACCTCATACAAACTCATTACAAATACGTGTCCTACTCAACACTAAACTGGAGTGGCTACTGTAGGACCCATCCCAGGATGGGGGCCTTTCAGGGCGGATCCGAGCATCAACCAACAACCTTCTTGAAATCTGACTGTATCGGCACCAAACAGAATGAATGGGTTTAACTTGAATGAAATTTGGTTTCAATGAATACGTTTATCACAAACTGCAGTCCTTGATGAGTGTGTCATCTCGTCATTTGTTAAGTCGTAATCCCAAGTGAATTCACCTTTTAGTAGTTAGCATTCAGCGGTCCAAGTACTGATATGACAAGAGTGGTCTGATTGCGTTTCACCGGAAACAATCGTGGCATGCCTGATCCAAGCCAGACCATGATCTTTAGAATAACGCATAATCCATTAGCGAGTGTATTCTTTACTTCATTACAACTGAATTTTGATGATCAGAAGAAGTATTCACATCAGGAGGGGACCATCTTTTTACCAGAGTTCTGAAGTCAGTGGCTGGAATGAAAATGACTTAACCCACTTATTGCTACATCAACTTCATAATTTAGTTTCACTTTCATTAAGTCTCGACGATTGTGTGATGACGTGTATACTTCCTTCATGCATCCTGGAATCGAAAGCAATTTTTTTTTTATCAGAATAACTCGACGTCACAAGGTATGACAAACAAATACATCTTTCATAGAAATCAACAAATTACCAAATGTGCTCAACCCCACTGCCACATATCCTCAACAAGGAAATTCCATTGAATCAAACCATTCCCATCCTCCCACTATTAACGATCACGACGCGGCGGCATATTCACACGCATAATTCAGAGTCCTGTCTGTGCTAATGACGTGGGACCAACCAAAATAAACTCCCCATGAGTCAATGACATTTTTTGAAATCCTTCACTTGTGTGGGAAGCTCATCCTGGTTCGGGACATGTCCGAATTAAGAATTTATTACAACGATAAGGTGATGATAAAATTGAAAATATCTTCCTTCTGAAAAAAGGTCTTCGATCCTTTCTTCATTTCTAATTCTGCAGAATAATTCAATTGGAATACGTTTTTGGGCTGGAAGTCATAAATAAATATGCCACCCTTCAGCGGTCTCTGGGTTGGGGTGTAGCCGTTGTTTGTCGGCGGGTGGGTTTCTTTCTGAAATTCGATGAAATATGGTTCCTTGCACGAACTAAGGGGTTGACTGTCATCCATACCGTTTTATTTTTGTGACTAATTGCAAGAGTGAGGGCAGTACTGGTATTGGGTAACTCCTAATCAAGTATCCTGCTGACGTCGCTGCCTTTGAAACGTCTTTTTTTTTTTTTGGAAGAGTACCGTTTGTATTCAGTGGCTTGGAAGTATACCGTTTGTACTCAGTGGTCGATGTATGGCTTTTCTAGATCCCCGGCATAAATTGAGGTAAGAGAATTGTCCCTGAAAATGTTTGGGTGAGAAAACAAACTTTGAGTGGATAGTCTTGTAGCACATTGCGGCTTCGAAAATTAAGCACTTTTTGTGATTCAGTTTCGATCAAACGTTGCCATTATGAATGGAAAATAACATCAGGGTTGTGGTTTACCGAAGCTCTTGCACGACTGAATCCTGACAGTTTGAAAACTCTTTCAATTGATGACGATGGCGCAACAGTTAGTGGTGGCCCTGGTCTAGCTTCGACACAACCACTTGTGCTATGCGTGCTATTTTTGTATCACGAGTGGATGATACCTGCAGTTGTATACCGATTTCGAACGTTTTGATGTTTGATAAACTTTGTCTAGACAGGAATCTTTGAGCATTGTCAGTGGCTCGAAGAAGGTGGAAGCATGGATTATGAACGATGGTAAATTAGGGGAGTGAACCTGGCAGCAAGAGTCAAGCTACCACTATGTTTATACGCAATACTTAATAAATAAATTTCTTTCATACATATTTAACAAGTAACAATAATCCTCGAGAGTCCGAGCATGAATCTGAAAATTGGTCTGAAATTTTTGTGCGAATCTTTGGCCAACCATTTTCGTAACAGCGCCAAGTGGAATTCTAAGACAATTTTCCTTCACATTAGCGCCTCTATTCGTGATGTAGATTGCCCAGTGCAGCCAACGGCTCTTAGCCAAATTGCGATTTGCAGCTGACAGAACTCGAAAATTGAAGAGGAAAACGATAATTGACGTCCCAATACGTTGCGCAATACCAAGAGTGCCTGCAGTCGCTCTGAAATGTTTTGCGAAATTATTTTCGAACATATTAAATCCATACTCGGGCTGTGTTCGTATGGTGTACTGCGTCAGCATCCGTGACACATATTATGCCACTGAAACATACCTTAGACCTTTGAAAACCGAAAAGGGCGGACCATAGCAGATTTAAAGAAACTTAAGCTTATGTAGGATGAGATGCCGCCTCGATCATAATTTACTCTACGTACCATGCACACAGTGCATGCAGAGGACGAGACATAATAAACAACTGTTACAAATCAGGAGATCCAAACAGCTAACTATTGAGTCATGTCGTATCAACATCGTGTCACCAGGCAATCGAACAATGTAACAAATGGACTAATACACAAATTGTGAAATACATATTGAATCGAACTTTGCGTCTTTTTATCTGATTGCCCTTCACAGCCCTTCGCAGATGATTGCTCCAGTCCATCGACGAATTTCAGAGGCTTTTTGACAATTGACGGTCATGAATTTTTGACAGTTATCCACGACATAATGTAAATGCCCTTCTCTGATTGGTCAATTTGGCTTTAAAAAACGGTATAAAAAATAGTTGTCAAAAATGTAAAGGAGCATGGGAGGTAGAAGTTGGGAATCTTTATCATACTTCATTTTTAAATCGACGTCATCCAAGTAATCAAAATTGAACGAAACTCAACGAAACTGGTTACTGTGGCGGTAGTGTATAATTTCTGTGCGCTAGCCCTTTCATTTAATATTGGACTTCCTTTATTGTTTCACCAGTGGGTAGAACTACCCAAAAGTAAAGTGTTGGTTAAATTTTTGAAGAAAAATAAATAAAATTGAAGTCCAATTTGATAGTTGCAACGTCTCACACAAAAGTCAAGTGAAACGAAAAAGAAAAATGGCAAGAGATTTCCAAACACCATTATTAAGATAAATCTCAGACAGTCTCAGACGAAACATCTCCAGGCAAACTCTCGTCAGGATACTGAACTCAATGTTGCTGACCTTAGGCACATGCCCACTCGTTTCTCCAAAGAATTACACGTTTTTCTTTCTCGTTTAATTTAGGACATCCCATAACAATACCTTGAATTACCACAGATCTCCTCTCCTCCCAGGGTGCACTCATCCTTCGAAGAAAAATGCGTGAAATCCTAAACACAAGCAGTTAACGTGAACGCGTTTCGGTTGCGCCATCCAGAAGCACTTTAATTAACATACCCGAGTCCCAGCAACAGCACACCTAGCAGAGCCTGATGAATATTTGCAGTTCACTCAAGGGTATTCCTCCACGGAATATTCTCCTTTTTGAATTTCAGTGCACCTGCCTGTAAATGAGTGTGTTTCACTTGACAGAAAGGATGAAATGTCAACATTCAAAGATTCAACAAGCCATGCCGTTAAGTGGGATTGCACCATGTTTCTCCAATGAATGCGAACCCTTGTGAACAGATGTGCCGAGGACGAATGCAGCAAGGAGCATAAAGAGTTCTTCGTCGTCTCCGTTGCTCTACTCCCACATCTACTTTTCATTCAGATTTCCTATTGCACCAGCATGTCACGATCCACGAAGTTGCTATTCATTCAACCAACTCTTAACCTGTGTGTGTGTGTATATATGTGTGTGTATCCAATATGACACTTGACATTGTGTATTCACCGACCAAACTATGAACAGACATAACCCAACCTACCACAGTCTGTGTGCATTTCATCCGTTGTCGTCGTCGTCGTCCACCGAAAACGATGACAAACCCGGCAAGGATGCAAAAATTTAATGAAAAGTTCGCATGAAATATTCAAATCTCCCCTGCCTAGGGCCAGAATTGAGGTTTTATGCGAAAAGGAGAAAACTCAAGATGTCTCCGGTGAATGTTGAACTTGCGAAGCAGTGACATAGATGAAAATAGAGGAAATGGATTTTCCTTTCATAATTTATCCTCTTCACTCAATTCTTCTCTTTGCATGCCCCTCTGTCAAGATTTATCAGATAAGTTTCAAAATCGTTGCTACTCCATCGCAATTGTCAGAGACCAAGGCAAAAATAACTTGGTTTGAGAGAGCCTCTGCGGGAGTGAGTGATTTAAGGGTTCAATAACATCGATTAGTACTTTATTCCTCGTTTCGCTCAGGTTTTCTTCGTTTTTGCTATGATTCTTTAACTGAGTTTTGAACTGATTCCATACAATCGAACTTTTGCAATCAGAGTGTCTGAAACTTCAAAACGAAATTTTTAATTAAAAATTTTCATTTATTTAATTCATAAATAACTGGTTGTCGTCGCATAAAGTGATAAACAACGAGAGTCTGCGATGAACTAAGTAATCCTACTTTCCCTCCAGAAATGAAGTATGACTTCCACTTCTCTTGCCCTCTTTGACAACCATTTTTATATCGCTTTCCAGAGCCGAATTGACCAACCAGAGAACGGTATTTACGTTATTTCATGAATAACTGTCAAAAATCCTCTGAAATCGCTGTGAAGTTGGGCGTCGCTTGCGGGATTTCATAAAGAATTATCCAAATATACTAGGTTTCGCACTTCATTATCGGGGTTTCTTGGGTTGCGATTTCGTCGAAATCTAGTTGAAACCGCCTCGAGTTCATCCGTCCTTGAGAGGACGGATGCAAGAATATATTTTGTAAGATGGCATCTTCAAAACCGATAATTTTTTTTGGGAAAATGTGCTCTTGGGCAGCGTTTCCCAAATGGTAGTCTGTGGAATCCTGGCGTTTAGTGAAAGGGTCACAGGCGTTCTGCAAGAAAATCACAATCGTGTCTGTGTGTTGTACATCGTCATGCATGTGCCCTACAAATAGTCAATTACGCTGAATCACGTCCACTTCAGTCTAAGCTTTTTAAAAAAAATGTGTGAAGATGTAAGAAGTCAGCATCAATCTCTTCTTCTACATTCCGAAGTAAGAAGCCTTTCGAGGGGAAAAGTTTCATCCAGATATTCATTCCAGTATATTCTTTAAATTTCTGCAGACGTAAGGACACTTGTTGAACTCTTGGACTACAACTCAACGTAATATACCAGTCCTTACAGGGAAAAACCACAACCCAATTCAACTGTAAATAAAAAAAGAGAAGATTTAAATTTACACTTAAATTGGGTTGTGGTTCTTCACACTCTTATATGTGTTATACCTACCTTCACTTAAAACCAAACTAGTTTTTTGGTTTCTGTGTAGAATGTGCTATCCAAACAAATACGAAAGTTTGCTTTAAAACCGATTTTTGGAAGAACATATTTACTTCAGATGATGAAAGAAGGATATATCAAAAATTTGTTCGGTTATCCTTAAGCAATTTAATCCCTTTTAAGCAAAAAGTTCAATTTATTTTTAGTTCGATTTGTACAGTTTTAATTACCTCTGACATGTATTATTTTACAGATACAGAACAAAAATTCTTTACAACTAAGATAGTTCAAAGTATATAAAGGGTGATTTTTTAGCTATTATCTTTTTGGCAACACTGGTTTAAACAGCTGACGCACGTTTCGTGTTTTGTTTCACTGTCAAACATCTTCAGTCTGGTCTATAATTTAACCATGAATCGTCTTACAAACGAGCAACGCTTTTTTATTGAATTTTATTATCAAAATGCGTGCTCTGTTAAGAAAGTTCATCGCGCGCTTCTTCCATTTTATGGTCAGTTTAAGACGAAGCTCATTTTTGACTCAATGGGTACGTAAATAAATAATTATCGATTTTGGAGTGAATATCAGCCAGAAGCATTGCAAGAGCTACCAATGCATCCAGAAAACGTCACAGTTTGGTGCGGTTTATGGGCTGGTGGCATCATCGGACCGTACTTCTTCAAAGATGAGGAGAATCGTAACGTAACTGTGAATGGTGAGCGCTACCGTGAGTTGATATCCAAAATTTTTTTGCCCAAAATGCAAGAGCTTGACTTGCATGACACGTGGTTTCAACAAGACGGTGCCACATGACACACAGCACGCGCATCAATGGACTTATTGAGAGGCGAGTTCGGTGAACATTTTATTTCACGTTCGGGTCCGGTCAATTGGCCGCCTAGATTTAACGCCTTTAGACTATTTTTTGTGGGGCCATGTTAAAGCTCATGTCTATACGACAAGCCCGCTTCAATTGACGCATTGAAAGACAACATTGAAGCATTTATTCGTGAGATACCGGCCGAAATGTTGGAAAGAGTATGCCAAAATTGGACTAAGCGGATGGACCGTTTGAGGCGCAGTCAAGGTCAACATTTGCATGAAATAATCTTTAAACATTAAATTACATGAACCGTACTATCGATTGAAATAAAGACTTCATGCGTTTTTCTGAATTTTATGTGTCTTCTTTTGAAAAACTTTCCTATAGCTTTAAAAAAATCACCCTTTATAATAAGAAAAATGTAATACATTAAAAGGAAAAGTTTTTAAGGGAGAAAAATACTACAATCAACAACACCTATTATGAGTCTTACTAGTCATAATACACTTAACTAGTGACTCTTATAGCTAAATTGAACCTAGGCCCAACTATGCAACATGCAAGAACGATATAACTATGTATAATATTATAGCCGTAAGACCTGACTAATTTTTCCTTAATTTAAGATGTTAAGCTCACCCTCGAAATAAGAGCATTTGCTTAAAAAATGCTGGTGTAAGCTACGTTATTAAAACAGCTTATTATTTATTTATTTCCAAATTAGGTGCACTCCTACTTTACAATGAATCATTTCTATCTACTCGTTTACTGGCAGCCTTTTTTCTCTCTTTTGATTTCTGTACATTGTTCCTAGAATTAGTACAAGCGATACTTTGTACATTGTTCCAAGCATTGCCCCACTGGTGTAATTTATCAAAGAGATGTGACATGCTATTTACATTTGCTTTTTCATGAAGCCTCATGGTAGAGAAATGCCAGGGTAGATTTAACATTAGATTTAGCACCTTGTTTTGACATATTTGTAGTTTTTCAATGTGACATTTGGCACAATCGGCCCGCCGTACGTTAAGACTGGTTGAAAAATCGTTCTGAAAATTAGTAGTTTGCTATCAATACTAAGTTTTGATTTACGATTGATAAAGGGATGTAGGATTTTAATGATTAGGTTTGCTTTCTGAACCGTACTCGATATATGTTTTTCAAATGTGAGTTTTTGTTATCGAAAGTACCACTCGATGCTGGCCGAGTTCAATTGTAGGTTCGTTTCAGGTGGGTATTGCTGTTTTCTGCGTCGAGTAAACCACATAGTCTGAGATTTATCTGCATTTGGTTTGATTTTCCATCTGAAGCAGAATAACTGAAAGGCATCAAGTGCATTTTGAAGAGAAGTTAGCGTGTCCTGTGCTGTGATATATCGATGAGAACAGGGCTGTGTCATCAGCGAACAACGCTAAGATAGTGTTACAATTAGGTACTCGTATGTCAGACATGAAAATATTAAAGAAAATGGGAGCCAATACCGAACCGAACCGAACCTAACCTTGAGGTACTCCCGAGTGAGTGGTATATTCTTTTTAAACAAAATGTTCAGTCAATCGATTATGATTTGAATACATTTTGGGTTGGACTCAAATATGCATTGAATACCCGAGTTTTTTCATCGATTAGATGCCATAAAGTGAGACTCATATGTCAAAATAAATGTGTGTCGCCAGGACACTAACAAAAAGTTAAGAAAGCTCTTTTCAGTACTTCACACACAAAAGAAAGAAAGAGTTTCTACGGATTGTCCAAATAATACAGTAAATTCAGTTTTAACTCTTTATTTGTTGTTGAACTGATGGTGAATTGATCACACAAGTGATTTATGAGTCACTGGAATGAATTCCGTGGTTCCAGCATTCTTCGATGAAAGCATTATTATTCTTATGCAATCAACGGGTCTTTGACCGATCAGCTGGATCAGCTGTTATGCAATTTGATGCTGGTGTAGGCTCCTCGTCGAGTGGTGCCTACGATCGCCAAAAACCTCCTCCATGTGCAAACGTCTAATGAAGCAAAAAATGATGGTTGTTGCTTGCAGTTCTGCTCTCCCACATCAGCTCCACCCAATGTTGTTGTTGCTTGGCTGGACTTGGCTGACCGTGTGTTTTTTTTTTTCCAGTTTTGCATTGCAACAATATGAATAACAAGTGTATGTCGGGGGAAATAGCAGAACATGGATTTTAGATATAGGATCTACGTTTATTTAATTAAGGAACATAAGATAATTCAGTTTTAATTCGGAGACTTTAATGAAATTAATGGGTCTGAAGACAAAACTATTAAAGAAACGTTCCTTTAAAAATAGCGGATAAATGGTATACAAAATGAAAAAAGGGTAAATGATTCAATGTTTGGTTCAGGATGATTGTTGACATCCTACATGTATATGTTCGAAATCGTTGTCCGAATATATGAAACAAATACGAAATCGTATTTAAAAAATGTTAAGAACGGTGGCGGGAATGTGATGGAAAGCTGTGGAAAGCTTTTTATTATTTTTATGTTATTTATTCTTGCCTTTCTAGTCAAACATAAAATTATCCTAACCGCACTTCAAGGAACGATCTTTTCTGTTTATATCCATATGGGGGCCCGCCAAACAAAGGTCGATCCTTTAGGGTTCCGTGGCCGAAACAAATTGGGAACCACTGCTGCAGGGTGATGAATCCAAGTTTTGCAGGGTAGGATGTGTGACGTGTTGATATCTTTGGACATGGGATGATGCTGATCCCGGTTATTTAACATCCGCAGATGCGGATACCGATGACAAAATCCATGCGAATGTTTGCATTATCCCTAGTTTTTTAGCGTCCTCCTAACCAACAGCCGGAGATAATGGAGGAAGAGATATTCGTCTTTCCAGTGGAAGACCCCCAGTCCACCTCAGATTTTGACGGTTGTGCTCTTAAGTCACTCATACTACTTTATTTTCACTAACACTTTTATAGAGGAGTATAGAGCAATGCAATGGTGTTAGGAGGAAGTAATCAGCTTCGCTTAGCTCACACGCCTGTCTGTGAAAAGCTTATAAAAAACGCTGTCAGAATCTGAGGGGCAAGAAACGTAGAAGCGGCACATCTCTTCCTCCATTATCTCTGCCAACAACAGAAACCTAAATAAATGTTACAAAATATTCAGGACGGTGGCGGGAATGTGATAGTCTGGACTGCTTTTCTTGACATGGCATGGGGCCAATTATGAAGATAGACACCAAAATGGAACAACGTATGTACAAAAGTAAATATGTCATGTAGCCTCTTGTCCTTAACACAATTCTCGCATTCTGAAATTTTACTTTATCGGTCAAAATGTGCCCATTTTATAATGGACAGCCCAGTCTTCCGATCAGAATCTGATTGCGGAACGATGTAGAATATGCCACCGAGAGCATAAAACCAAGAAATGCAGCTGAATTGTGGAAGCAAATTCAAATCGATTTCTTACAGAATAACGTCAAGCTTTAGAGGAAAGTTTTCCAATACAATGTACAGTAATGCTAAAAAATAAGAGTGTTCCACCAAAGTATTGACTTTTACATTTGTGTGAAATGTATTTCATAATAATGTGTTTTATTGAGAATTTATACTCAGCTCAGTATTACTTATACACGCGAAGCAACAGCAAAACAAATTACTGAACAAAAAGTACTCAGTGACATTTGACAGTTATCACTGACTACAGCGTGTTGAAGAATCTCTATCACAGGTGGCGCCTCACCTACGATCCAGATAACACCACTGAATCACAGATGCCGCGGACAACATATTTTGAAGATGCAGCAGAATTATCTGCATTGGTGCTCTAAATACTTCGACATAGGATAACGTAACCCAATTTGTAATCCATCCTTTATTTAATATACATACGCTACTAGTGAATAAAACCATATTTGTGCGAACATTATAAAACAGATTTGACAAAAAATTAAACATAGAGTCGCTCTATTCATATTTTGAAATTTAATGCCATAAAAGTAAGGACACGCAAGATCGTTTTATTGAGAATCAGTGCTGAGCTGAGTACTGAGTTCCCAATAAAACACGCCTAATAATAGCATGGGATAGCATGGGTGGCGTTACAGCACTAGGAGGCCCAGGGCTTAGCTTCTCAGGCAACAACTCGTGCTGTGGGTGTTCTTTCAAGAGTGGAAGGGACCTAAAGTTCTATGCCGACTTCGAACGGCAAATTTGAGATGCTTTATACCTTGTGAGCATTGTCAGTGACTCGAAGGAGGAGGGGCCGTGAACATTATTTTGCTCGAACCTAGGCATAGGCTCAAGTCCTTGGGGGTCGACGCATCAACTCACAACGCTACGGACGCCATGTGTTCAATAATAATGTAGGTAATAAATACTGTGCAATATAATGTGCTTTTTTTGTGGCCAGGCATAGTTTAAGGAAATTATGTTTATATTTGTTTTCCAAGTAAATACTTTCACCTCTCTGCAATTGAATAGTGTTTCGAATTCTGTTACATGAAATCATAAGTACAAAATTGCTTGTATTATTACGGGCTGAAAAACTACTAAACTACTAAAACGCGCAAGTGTGCCATTTAGTTGGCCACCACTGTATGCTTTACGTCTGCCTTCAGATTCACGTGTCAATTAGAATGATTGGGTTTAATAATTTCATGTTAATTAATTTCACCTAATAACTCCCGAAAGAAAAAGCTTTCTGGACTTCACTTGCCTCTGCTTGTCATATCATCTTTCTTCGTCTACATCACAAGATTCCATTTGATAGCCTGTTATCGTGGATCACATGCAAGTTTAGGACCAAACTCCCAAGTTAACGAGCCAAGTCCAATCTCCGTCATCGTCTTTCCCCAATAAGCACGCCGCACCACTGAATCTTTAATGATCGCCCTCGTTAGGAATCATCTATCATCATCGTAAAGTCTTCGCAAATAGTGTGAAATCTATCAAAGCGCCATCATCTGATGCCACGATATGTACACGGCTTCACTCCGTTAATGGCGTCCTTGACTTCCAACCACAAAGCAATTAATTGCCAGCCAAGACACCGTAGTATGCCTCCCGTTTTTGAGAGTCCTGCCTCGTTTAACTATCAAGAACCGAAGTACTCATCTGCACACATGCACACACAAAAATTCAAAGTCAATTACGAGTACAGTCTTCGCAAATGTGTTTCCTTTCACCGATATGATGGACGTCGGGTCAGGTCACATACTCATAACTGGAGCGCCATGAGTGCTCCTAAGTGAACTCCGTTTTCTTTCAATGTTACAACACATAACGCCACACAAATGGTTATAAAAGGAAAACGCCATGGAAGGCGACGGCGAGCGGGGGAGCCAAATGGGGAGCGCAGAAAACGAAGGATACGAATCCTGAAACAATGCTGACAGCACAATGGGCCATCCAAGTGGATGACGTCGCAGCGAGTGTGTAGCACATCGAATGTCAATATCTACTTGAAGCTATGGAGCATTTGACTCATGCGATGAAATACTGAAGCAAAACAACAAAAAAGATTATTCATTTTTAAACTGTCTACGCGTGGGTGTGTTCGTGTTTGTGTTTGGCTGTCCTCTGGCCATAAAAGCTCGAGTTTCGAGTGAGCGATTTGCTTAGCAGCGACAATTTAGCACAGCCCCTTTATGTGGTGACAGTTGTTTTTGACATTTGAATGTCATTCAAGAGCTGTCTCTGCGGTTAGTGACAATGGTGCTCTTGTGTCACAATAAAATGTGTGTTTTTTTCAAATGCATTGCAATGAGATGGATGGACGTTTAGTGGCGTAGTTGTTGCATGAGTTAGGATACCTACCTAGCTCTTTTGGGCAAGACATGCTTTTGTCATTCTAATTTTTGTACTGTCTGAAGTGCTGTATGAAATGTACGTTCAAATTTGAACAAAAACTGCTGTATGACGTGTGTGATATTTTTCTGTCAAACATAACTTTCCCATACTTCCAGTGTAATCTTAAGGTGATGCATGTTGTTTACAGTTTGATTTGATGTTAGTTTCTGTTGTTTATAAGTAATGACAATCAACCTTGTCTAGACTGGCAATCTTTTACACATACACTTTTTTCGATTTGCCTTCGCGTTTTTTAGTTTGTACTAGACATCGAATACAAAGTGCAAAAAAAAGAAGCTTTAAGTCGTGTTTTTAAACGGCAGTTATATCATGTCGTGTACACGCGACGTGCAGTGTATAGAATATCTAATTTAAATTATGTAGGCATAACCAAGACAATTTGGGTTCTTTCCTTGATCCCTCCTATTATCGAAAAAAATTAAAGGAAAACCAAAAGAAAGCATCATCTGTCTATACAAATTTAAACTACCGATTTTGTACTCTTCATGCCTTCCTATCTTTATAATATTGTTAACGTTTTTGCGCCAACTTCTCAGCAAGCACTGATGTTGTGCCTGAAAGCAGAGATAATGAAATATACAACCTCGGCCATTTTTACCCCTTGTCCATGTCGGCATTGAACCGTAAAGAATAAGAGTGTAGTGGAATTTCCTTTGCATTTCATACATGCTCTTACAAAATTCCCAGCTCCACCACTCATCACAAACCGTATAAAAAACACAAGGGAGGCAGAAGTTGGATATCTCTATTCTCCATTATCTCTGAGATTCCTGCCACGAGTGAAAGAATCCTACAGTTTTATGCCGACTCCGAACGGCCAATTTGAGCATTGTCACTTGTGAGCAATTGTCAGTGACTCGGAAGAGGTGGCGCCGTGAACATTAGTTTGCTTGTACTGGGAATCAAACCTAACGTAGGCTGTCGACGCACCGACCCCCAACGCCACGGCCGCCCACCTACTTGGTCCCCATTTATATTTTGACTTTATACTATGTCCAATGAGTGTATCAGTAAGAAGCCCATTTTAAGGATGTCACAATACAATAAAGCAGAGCCTCATAGACAAGGACAATTAAACAGGGATATCTACATAATTTCGGGATTAATTCCAATGTGTATGTTTCCCCATAAAGAAGAATGTTTATTGACTAAATTGATATGGATTAACGATTTCTGTATATTACATGCAAATAATTTGTAAAGCATAAGTAATGCGATCATGAATTATTTAACAAAGAACGAAATTTAGATATTGGGTCTATAACTTAATTCGTGCGGTTTGCTAAGAGATGGCGTGACTTGTATTCCATTGGAAGGCTTCTGCGTTGGAAAGCTTCTGTCATTGTACGTCATTTCAGTATATGCCATTCATTTGAAGCGTAAACAACCATAATCTTTTTTCACTCAAATATGTCGAACTTTGTGCCTGAAAGTTTTGTTTTTGCGGGGAGTTCTTCTTCATTACTTGAATATGAAGAAAACTGCTGCCAAAAGTCATCGTATTTTAGTGGAAGTTGATGGTGAACATGCGCTAGCTGAGCGAACGTGCCAAAAGTGGTTTTGAAACCCGGCCAACCAGCCGAATCAACGGCAAAGCCGAATATCCATATTCCGGTTAAGAACTATTTGGAAAACAGTGGATGGGAAGTTTTACCCCATCCGCCTTATAGCCCAGACCTTGCCCCTTCTGACTACCATTTGTTCCTGTCGATGTAGAACGCTCTCACTGAAATACGGTTCACATCACAGCAGAATATCAAAAATTGGCTTGATTCATTCTTGGCTGCCAAGGCGGTGCAGTTCTTTTGGGATCGGATCCACAAATTGCCAGACAGATTTGAAAAAGTCATAGCTTTAGATGGGAAATACTTTAAATAAAAATATTGACCATGTTTTTCTTAAATAAACGTTCAAATTTTGAAGAAAAAAAAAATGCACGAGTAGCTACAGACCCAATAAATAATAAAAAAAAATATTGTTGGTCTGCAATGTCTCCTTAGTTATCTTAAAATGAAAATAATAAAAGAAGGTGGATATTCGTATTGAAGTAAAAAAAGAGCGAAGAAAGTATCAAGGAAAACCGAGCCTCTGTCTTCTAATGTATGCGGCTTCCTATTTCTGAAACTTGAACTTTAGAAACTTCATCATCAACAGAATTTTGACTGTGGACAATTCAGATTTTGAGTTAGTACGAGAATTCAACAGAGGTATTCTGTACCTGAAGTTAGCACTTCAAATAACTCATCCTTCAAGTACTTCTATTGGAAAGACAAATGCTGCTGTACCTGAACAGACCTCCAAATTTATTGAGCTACATATGTGTAGGCATAACTGGTTAAAACCGTAGACAGGAATTTTTTTTAAAAAGTGAACAAATTATTAGGGGCTGCTAAATTGGGTCTGCCCCGGGCGGCCACCTACGCTACGCCACTGAATGTATGTGGTGTACGTTCTGTGAAATAGGCCCCAGAATGTAATAGAATAGAAATTAATCTCTGGTTCTTTAAAATTGTTTGACATCATTTTTTATATCGTTTTCTCGAACTGACACTGAGAAGCTGAGAATGTCATGCACATTATTTCTTGACTAACCTTAAAAAGCTCATGAAGAACTGTCAAAAAGACTCTCAAATTCGTCGATGGGCAATGGGGCAATCAGCTGTGAAGTCGCCCATCTTTATACTACTTCATTTTTGAATACAACTCAACTCAGACCTTGGAGAAGTCTGAAAATTAGAAAATAAACCAACTTCTTCTATAAGATTGGAGCCTAAGGTATTAAAACTTAACGAAGTGTCGTTCACTTTACGACTGGCCGCACATTTATACTGGGTTTAATGGAAGCCATTGGTAAACACTTTGACTGAATTGGGAGAATTCCTAGTCACCACGGAAAAAGTGAATGGAAAGAGTAAAAGAAGATTTCAGATATGATGGACGTCGGGTCCGGTCACATACTCATAACTGGAGCGCCATGAGTGCTCCTAAGTAAACTCCGTTTTCTTGGAAGGAGTAAAAGAAGATTTCGAAAGCATTATGTTACCAGGAACCCAATGCAGGCTAAAATGTAATTCTAGCTAATGTTGTCGGCCAGGCCCAGGTAAATCGAAAATAAGGCCCGTATCATGAAGATGTTTGATCCGAAAACTCACGAATGTGCTTATGTCACTTGCATAGGTAATTGTTCTACAATTCATTACCTTGGAGTGTCCCTACAGGTCTTACAATTCCGTGAAACTCTGATTACGATAGTTAATCAGTACAAATCTTCCTTTTCGTTCAGGAATTCAAGTTGTTGCTGAATTGTTAACAATGCGCTATGCAGTGTCTAGCTAGCATACTTCCTCCATTTTTTAATAAAGTCTGTGAAGAATAGAAAATATTTTTCCTAATTAGTTTTAATAACTAGAGCACACGCGAATGAACGATATTGATACACATCACAATTTAAAATCTGCCAATCGAAAAGTAGGACAGATGAAAGAAATGACTGGCAAAGTAGATTGTTACGCATTCTCCGGAATAATGTTATCTGATGTTTGCTGTTCCTCGAGGGAAATTCCATGGATATCCTCCAGGACAAAAATGGCTTTCATCAAAACGACTAAAAGAAACAACATTCCGCTCTAAAGGATAGTCAAGCTATCATCCCTAATGAAATGGTTTCGTTGAATGAATCATAGTCAGTATCAATCAGAAAAAAAGGTGAATGAAAATAGACATGTCACATAAAATGATGTTTGTAAGGCTTTCCAGAAAATAAGGATGATAGAGAGCCAACTTCTACCACTCTTGCCCCTGTCTGACAATCGTCTGACAATCTTTTTTGTATCGCTTTCTGAAGCCAAATTGATCAATCAGAGAACGCCGTTCGCATTACTTCTTGAATAACTGTCAAAACACTCAAATTCGATTGGACAGGGGGCAATCTTCTGCGTAGTTGGCACTCTCCACAGTACTTCATCTCTATGGTACATCAAAACTTAGCCAGAAAGTTTTTAACTCCCCTATTACGGTTAGCGAATCGGACGTTCGACGTGAGTTGTTCTCAATCTGCCTTACCGTGAATGTCGCCCGAATTATTTCTGTTCGCCCGACATACTTGTTTCTCGCCCGAACTACGAAAAGGTTATCGTGAATTTCACCCGAACAAAATTCCACTTCGAATCAGCTGTGACATTCCGAACAAATGCCATTTTGACAAGTAGTCGGGAATCCAAGTTGAAAAATAATTGAACAAAGTTTGTGTCATTATTGAAGTTAGAAAAGAAGTTTTTATAAATTGAATTTACGAGTAAGTTAAAATGCACACCATGGCCATGAGAATTTTGTCTGAGGAAGAAGAACCAACGAAGTGAAAGTGTTTCGAAGGCGTTCAAGGGATTATTCGCTTGTTAAAATGTCCACAATGGATATCTTGGCCAACGACAGGCGAACAATGAACAATTATATTTGATAAGCGCTTCCTATTGGTCGCTGAACTGGGTTTTTTCAGCGGCTCTGTTGTTGAGATAGGTACAGGTCCTATATTTTTTCTTATTTTATGTTTATTCGTGGATTTATGACGATTCGCCACATGTTCGCCTGCAAAAACCTAGGGAACATTCTACCTTGGTTTGACATTTTTTTTTCGTCCGGATTTGATGTCAGCTCTAAGGGAATTTTTTCGAACTCGCTAGACGCGAATTTGCACAATTTCGAAATTGCCCAAAGTGTTCACACTACGATTGAAGCAATTTGGTTTGACAGCGAAAGGTCTTTACGTCGACATTGTATGGAACATTTTAGCAAAAGAACACAATCTGTCAGAAATCTGCTAGTTAACTGACATAATGGTGACAAATCTGCTAGTTTTGTCTATTAAAGGGTGATTTTTTAGCTATTATCTTTTCGGCAACGCTGCTTTAAACAGCTGACTCACGTTTCGTGTTTTGTTTTCACTGTAAAACATCTTCAGTCTGGTCTATAATTTAACCATGAATCGTGCCACATGCCACATAGCACGCGCAACAATGGACTTAGGCGAGTTCGGTGAGCATTTTATTTCACGTTCAGGACCGGTCAATTGGCCGCCTAGATCGTGCGATTTAACGCCTTAGACTATTTTTTGTGGGGCTATGTTAAAGCTCATGTCTATACAGACAAGCCCGCTTCAATTGACGCATTGAAAGACAGCATTGAAGCATTTATTCGTGAGATTCCGGCCGAAATGTTGGAAAGAGAATGCCAAAATTGGACTAAGCGGATGGACCGTTTGAGGCGCAGTCAAGGTCAACATTTGCATGAAATAATCTTCAAACATTAAATTACATGAACCGTACTATCGATACAAATAAAGACTTCATGCGTTTTTCTGAATTTTATGTGTTTTGTTTTGAAAAACTTTCCTATAGCTTTTAAAAAATCACCCTTTATTATCGCACGGAAACTGGGATAATCTGTTATTATACACAATTTCATTCGCAATTTCATTGAAATTAAGGATGGTTGAGGAAATTTCGAAATTGGTTCATTGTATGGGAAATTGCGCAATCTCGATCCTAATTTGCAATCTCGAAAACCTTTAATTTGATTTCCTAAAACTGTCGAAATTACTCAATTTCGTCTAGTGGGAACATACTATAACAGTCTGGCGAGCTAAGGCTTTCGACCTGCTACACGGTTGGTGAACTTTACAATTCGACTTCGAAATTCAGTGCTGCCATGAAAATAATTCAGAAGTAAGAAAGAATAAACGTCAAATCATGAACATTTGAATTGTGTTCATTAATTGATAATTCCCTTGGTCAATAAAATTATAAGATTTACAAAAATGATAAGTGACACGATTCGTTTCGTGAAGTAAATGAAATCTACAAAAAAAAGTAAGAATGCTTCGACTGCCCAAAAGAGTATTCGAGACAACTTCAATGTCTTGGAATACCCCGATCTTCCGTACATAGAAACAATTTGTTTTGAACATTTTTGTTAAGTTTAATTCTTTAAGTGTTAGGTCATTTCGAATGAATGAGGAAGCTTTCTCTTCGTCTCAAATTAAGTGGAAAGTTAATTCCAAAATTCAAGCACATCCTCCAATTCCTCTTATACTGAAATCAGATCGTGCCCTAAGCTACATATGTGTAGTGCTGGTGCGAGTCATCAGAGCAGCGTACGATCCTGACCTGGGCGTGTCACAAAACTGAGTTTCCTTAGTACTAAAAGGAGTTGTTGTGCAGTTTTAATTATGTCCAACCCAGTGTTACTGCGGAGAAAAAATTCATCATCCTCCACTAAAGGGGTCGCGGGGGTAACCCGCTCACGAGAGATCTCCAGTGCGCGCCCAAACAAGTGTCACTCGGTCTCAATTTATAAATGGCCGCCAGAGCAACTGTCACAATAGTGAGAGAACACTAGAAAATAGACAGAGTGGTCTCTGTGAAATAAGAACATGGTCACAAAAGCAACTGAAATCCACACTGTAGGCTTGTTCGGTATGACAACCTCTCATGGAGGAATGTATTGAAGGGGGCTGCGAGGTTTCCAGACCCCGAAAATGTACGGCGGAATCTGGTAGGTTCGGGGAAAATGTATGGAATCTCGCGGTTTCGCTCGGTGCAAGCGTAGCATAAGAGTGAACACTCCCTTAGAGGACATTCGAACGATAAATCAAAATATCTCTTTTCTGATTTTACTTTCGGAAACACAAAAATGGATGACCCTGTACTTGTCAGCCATGCATTTTGAACTGAACATTGCAGGCACATTATCGTCGTTGGGTGTGCAGAAAAGTGGACTATTATGTTACCCTATCAGAGTGATAATACTTTCCTCTTGAATAAGCTGAATTAATTTTGAACACACCTCGTAAATTAGGTAATATCTCTGCTCGGCACCGATGACAATACTGTGAACCTTCTTATCACGCGAACAGACTGCTCACTGTTGTGAATAAATATTGCTTCTTATGGATGCTCCAGGAGAAAGCAGTTCGCCTTAAAGTTGCTCCATAAATTCCGCCTCTATATTCGGTGCCAGTGCTACCCACTTGATTACACATCACGCAAAATTAATCCACTCCATCAGGGCACGTTGCCGCTTCCTTTCACGACGTGCACACACTCACAGTCCGCACTCGCACAGAGCAACCAGGAAGCATTTCAAAGCTTCTGTTTATTCGAAAGTACTCTT
The DNA here is from genome assembly GCA_905231855.2 of Eristalis tenax. Taxonomy (NCBI): domain Eukaryota; kingdom Metazoa; phylum Arthropoda; class Insecta; order Diptera; family Syrphidae; genus Eristalis; species Eristalis tenax. The sequence continues at coordinate 59,712,118 of HG993125.1, read as the reverse complement.
CCGCAGTGCTTTAACACTGGACCCTTTTCTCAGGCCGGCAGGTGCTGCCGACTTTACAAAGCTACACACAACAGAGTATCCAAGGAGACTATCCCAAACTCGATGACCAGCAAGTCACCTCAGCATCATCACAGTCTGTCATCTCCCGCATGTTAACGGAACTCTGATGAAAGCATTTGTACCGACATCTCACTTATGGCTCCATTGTAAAGAACCCTGAAGCTATTTTCATTCCAAATCGATACACCACATCACAGGACGAAGGCCTCTACCGGCATCAACCACAAATGCCCCTCGCGCCGCCATCCACGGTCGACAAGGGGTACATGTACATGTGCTTTTCAGAGGAGAACCCACTTCACCTTGTGAGTAATCAAAACCAAAGCTTTCTCGGAAAGCCAGCACCTGCGCACTGCTCGTCGCCATTCATTCTGATCCTCCCCTTCTCCGCGCCGTTCTCTAGGCACCCGGCTGCGGTGCGACCAAGTCCTCTCCCCACCGCCCACTTCTGTGTGTGCGAGTACGTCCATTTCAAGGATACCAGGCGCAAAGCATGAATATAAAACAAAATAGACTTTTTCAAGCTCTTTTGCTGTGACCGGAGGATGCCTCTCGTCGGTGTTCCCTATTCAGTGCAGCCGCAGCTTTCCTCGGAATCTGTGCGAAATAGACCAAGCCCAGTTGCCAGCTTCGTTGGAAAGGAAACAAAAAAAAATCGAAAATCGTTACGATATAGATTTTGAAGAAAATCCCTGCACATCCGATTGCATCTATGAATTCAATTGGGTGCAGCTTGAGCGCGGTGTCCAGGGCAGTTGGGTCATAAAATCCACCGAAGGACCGTGTCGAAGGATCTCCAAGTATCGTTCAGATTCGCCAAGTATCGACCCGTGGGCGATTATTGGTTTTCCTGCAAACTAAGTGCACTCACGAAGGATCCACGGTGTGTGGAGGATTGCCCCGAGCACTTTCGCAACTGCCGTCGTTCTAAAACGAAATGGATAACGGTGAGTTTTCGGTGAAATATTTTTGCAATTAATTGGCAGTCAGCGTAAACCTAGGGAATCCTTAGGAATCCCCGTCAGGTAATTGTGTCTGTGTTTCGTTTCTTTTGCTCTCGTGTTTGTTTTTGTGTGTGCGTGATCCGTAACGGCACTCCCAGTGAAAGGGAAAGTACATAATTCGGGGTTTTTCTCCGCCGTTTTGGGAATCACTCGTTTGAGACTACTCCTTTGACACAGATTCGGGGAAGTGTATCCATCGCGAATGCAAATGCAGTTGGCAGCGGGCAGAGAGAGAGTGCAACGCGAAATTAATGGCCATTGCTGCGGGGGGAGGGAGTTTTCATTGATTTTTCCCCAAAATAAAGCAGCACTTGTGTGGCAGCTACTTGGTGCGGTGCGGTGTCCATGGGGGTGTAGTGGGGGTGGCGTCGGGCAAATATGTCGTGTGTTGTTTTCATTTGGGCGCTGTCATGCCCGCCGTACCCCACTGGGAGTCGCAACATGAATTTTTTATGTTCATTCTCTCGTCGTGTCGGTGTTGTTGTTTTCTGGTGATACTCACGACTTGTGTCCTGTGCTGATTCGTCTCTTTCTCTCATTTGCTTGGCAGAGGGGTGGGAGTGAGGTGCAGTTGATGGGTGGGCTGGGTCGGGCCGGGCTATCTGATGTTTATTAGCGCTATAGGAGCCGGCTGCCCGGCATTGTTTTCGGCATAATAGCAGCAAATGGTGTCTTGGGCATTGCGATGCCTCGGGGAAAATGTATCCGAAATCGGATATGAATGCTTGATTTTGGTGACATTCCCTCTAAGGGGGAATTGAAATGTGAGTTTGTTCCATCGACGGTGACCGTTTTGGGGTGGTGTAGAACATCAGTTTGATGAAAGCGGAAGTTTGCTGGGAGGATGGCGTTTACGGTCAGGATGCCGATGGTAGAAGGTCAACGCAGATTGGCACTCGTCAACTTTTTTGGAATTCCTTCGCTAACTTTGTCCAACTTTGTGCTGGTGTGAGGCCATATCGGGGGGATACATCCGTCCGCTTTCGACTTTTATTTGAGGACAACATGTTTCTCGCCAGAGTGCATACATTTTTATGAGAATCTATTTTTTTTTTTCTCGATCGAGTTTGTGTCCCGGGAATGCTTGGTACGTTAGTCATTTGGAAACGAGGTCATGGAGCAAGTGCCCTTTAAAAATTGTCTGAATCCGTTCCTGCTTTTCTGAATTCTCCAAACTTGGACTTGCGTTCTATTTGGACAGTCTTCTAATCTTAGACCCTTACGAGAGAGAGTGGAGTCGATGACCTTCTTCGAGCACAACACTTTCACTAACGGCTGAAATATTTTCTGTAAAAAGTGCATCTCGGTTATGAAGTGAAAGGAAGTGAAATGAAAGAGGCCTTAAGGCATCAGCTGCAGGGGGGGTCTCCTCGATTTTTTTTACTGTTTCGCATGGACGGTTATGTCGACCGTTCTATGTGTCGTCCTATTATGTCGAAATGTTCTAAGTTTTAGCAAGTGAACCCCCACACAATCTCGCATGTGTCAGATTGCAACAGGGGTGTCAAATGCGTACCACGAATTGGATGACACAATAGTGCACTCAGAGTCTCTGGTCCTGTTGCACACAGCTTTGAATTTCTGCCGCTTTTCCTCATCTTCTTAAGTGACACTACAGTTCCAAGTGGATCTACTCCAAGTGACATTCCAGATAGCACGGTGTCGTGCAGGACTCGATTTGCTGGAGATTTTCTCGTGCATTGTATCAGCTTCTCTACATCTCTCGTCGTAGTAAGCAGCTCGAAATTGAAGGAGTACTCGGCTAAAAGCAACATGAAAATGTTTACCTTCATCTCACCCCGGGACTAGACGTGAATTCGATTATTTGAATCGCACTGGACGACGTTGCACATTCAGCGATTCACGGTGCGAATTGAATTAGTTCTGTTGCCATTTGGAATCGAGTTAACGCACTGTAAGAGTCCACACAATTCAATTACGTCCGGCGTACGGCAAGAGAATGCGGCAAAAAGAGGCAACGTGCTAGGGTCGACATGACTGTTAACTAATAAAATGTGCGGCGTCCATTTGAGATGTGAATATAGGGACTGACTGTGAGACGGCATTTGATAATGGTTTCTGGCTGTTGGAAGGCTGCCTCTGAGCAACATTTTTAAGAAGAAAATATTTTAAAGAAATGCTTTTCAATTGGAACTTGACAACTTCGAATTTTCACTGTGAACGTACCCTTAAACCAATGAACTAACTGTCAGTGTCAGAACAAAATGTTCAACAGTGTGAGGTTCTAAGTATCGTTCAGTGTCGCCGTCTGCGATTATTGGTTTTCCTGGAAACGACACGTGTGTGGAGGATTGTTAACGCAATCAACGCAACCGCACGGTATATATTCAACCACAGAAGGTTCGATCACATCTTGGACCAAACTCGCATTCTTCATGGATGTGAATTAGAAGCAGTTTTAAAACAAAGGTCATGCGTCCTACTTTTTAAAATCCGACAGCGCCGTCGGTAAACAGGTTTGATTCCCGGTACGAGAAAAATACTTTTCACCGCCAATCTCTTTCGAGCTAAGCTTCTTAAATTGGCCGTTCGGAGTCGGCATAAAACTGTTGGCACTGTCCACTTGGGAAAGAACAATAGCACGCACAGTTGCTGAGAAGCTAGGTCTTGGCCCTCTACGGGCAGCACAAATATTATGATTATACGAAATACATACACAAGCTGTTGGGTGAATTGATTTTCAAACCAGAAACTGACAGTTACAGAGATACCGGACCTTAACATCCCTTTGCTCTCAGCTTTTTTACGACTAAACGATGCAATCAGAGAATATCGGCTCATGATTTTGTCCTTCAACTTCGTTGGTGGATGTGTGTACAATCAGCTGAGAAATCTATCGCAGTTGCTTCTGACCCAAACACACTCTTTGCCATTTACAAGAACGTTCTCATTCTCATTCTCATGGCTTGGCTAGATTTTGATATCAGACTAAATGACTAAATGGATGCAGCTCGATTGGTGCGTCATTCAAAGAAGGCGTTTCGAAGAAGGAATAATGACAGCAATTATTAACTACTCCAAACCTACTTCAGCGGAAGGAAAAACAGACAGATTCGTTGAACCTGTCAACCGTGAAACATCGGGCTGTTAGCTGCGCCAATAGAAAGAAGAAGGTAGCTGCCATAAAAGAAGCGGCCTTTTTCTCAAGTACATCGTGGTGGCAGAAAAACAGATGCCCTACAACCTCAGTAATGACGACTAGATGGCGCAGTTAAGTTAAGTGGGGACCCCGGTTCGAATCCGAGAGAAAGCAAAGTTAATACGCTGGTTTTCAAATCTGGTCCAGTCACCATTTGCCGTTGGGATCAAATTGGGAATACGCTTACGTACTAACCCAGACCCTGCACTCTTCTACCACTCTCCCCACGAAACTGCCGTTAGGTATTACTTCGCGGGGCTGGTTGATGCTCAGTCCCCAGAAATAGCCTCTTGTGGTCTTAGTCTTTCTGCCAGAGCACTGTCACTGGAGTGCTTGATCAGTGGCAGTAATCTGACGTTGGGTATCACAGTGGACCAACATGGACTAAGTGTGCTACTCTACCTACCCTAAAATTAGTAATTCGAATACTCAATAATTCGAACCTATTTCGAACACAAATTTTGTCCATTACGTATTTTATATTTCGAAAATGCACAACTGTAACTTTTTTCTGTTTTGCTAAACAGATTTCAATTTTACTTACATTTGATTCTTTGTCCGAAAACATTCTTTGAATGAACTTATTTATTTTACTGCTAAACCAAATTTCCCCGATAAGGAAGAATGGCAATATTTCTACGAACACGACCAAGGGACAATAGGTGGTGTGCATAAATGAAAATCGAGTGTGAGAGTTTCCTCAGGATTTTAGAAAAATTATTTTTTTTTAAATTTATTTCGTTAAATTTAACGAAACCCCTCCACTCGCATATTTGACAGTTTCTTATCTCTCTCTCTAGAAGATGGAATCTCATGAAAGATCCCTTGTGGAAGTCAGAAACGAAGTATTACCGAGATGGCAGCCATCTACCTCACTTGACCCTTAACATTTTTGATAACCATATCCTATAGCGTTTTATCAAACCAATTAGATAACGGCACATTATTTTGTGAATAAGCGTCAACAATAACTGTTGGGTGAAGGCACTGAAATTCGTCGATAGGCAAGGGGTCAATCAGCTGTGAAGTTGGCTATCTCTAAAGTACTTCATTTTTGGTAGAAGTTGACTGTGCGTAACAGGTGGCTTCAAGAGAGAGAAAAGAAGAATACTGTTTCTTGATGGAATATCTACTTTGAAGGATTAACTTAAAACCCCTGAAAAAAATCTGTGCATAGGGGTCGCCGCACAAACACACAGCCATATGCCTTTCTGCCATTAACACAATTGAATTCAAAAGCAACACGTGATTTTTGTGACCTGCAATTAAGGATTTCAGTAGCAAGTCCCAACAAGATATTCAGACGTACCACCTTCCTTCTTCTTTGTGTGGGTCTCAACCAACAAGACTCTCTAGATATCGCAGCCTGTGGCTATCTATTTTCAGTTGGGCACTCCAACTCGGTTGAGGTCTTTCTCCACTTGTGACGAAGGTATCCTATTTTGGGACAATTTTCAAAGCCTTGAATTGTTTTGTTCTGATTTGTCTATACGCTCCACATTGTCTGTGCTCTTAGACGTGAGACATTGACTCAAGTGGCTTTTCAGCCTCTATCTATAGCTCATGATCGAGCTTCACCTGCAGTTGTTCTGAAGCCAAGGAACCTTGGATGATTTGAGCCTGAGCGATAACTACCTTCCTTTGCTGACAGTTCTGGGCAGGCTGCTTTCAGGCATCAATACCAAGCTTTCTTGCGCCCGCGATAACTTCTTCATATCCTTCTCGAAACTGGAGACTCAGATTCGTAGGCCGTCTTAGTTGTAGGATTGGTGGCCTTGCGCTCAATGCCCAATTTTTGCCTTCCGAACTACATCCACATCTTGTTAAACCTCGTAGATCTCGCGTTTGAGTCTTCCCCTCAAGTTTCTCCCGAATTTTTTGCCAATATGGGGGACACTACAGTCTGAGATGGACCTTGGCCTAGCTTCTACAGCCCACTCGAGTTGGGTCCTATTCAGCGAAGTTTGAGAAGCTTTTCCTAGACTGGATCACACTTCCCGCATTGTCAGTGACTCGATAGATATGAAGCCGTGATTTATGGTAAATTCGGGGATTGAACCTGGCACCCCCGGTGTAGAGGTCGACGCACCAGTCCTCCAGGCCACGGTGACCACGGCCCCATAAGAAGAACTGTCAGAATAAGTGCTTTAGTGGACGGTCTCGTTAATCTCTCTGCCTTAAGGTAACAGGAAGTTCCCAATGGAAACATTCAAGCCCATTTGAAAAGCAGCCCAAACGAGTCCAACTTAGGGAAGTAAAACTGAACTTGCAAAATCCTTTGACAGCAAATGTAGTTAGTTAACGCAGCCCTAAATTGTTGTTTATCATTTTATGTCCAGCTGAAAGCCACTGCCACAATCTCACATTGAACTCATAGCATTCAAGGCCGCAAAATTCCATTACCGGACATAATCCACTGCAGACAGTGATCAGACGCATTACAGTCTTGCAATTACCATACCCGGCACACGGACAAATGTCATTAACTCTGAACCATGGAGAGTGTCATTTATAAAATCGACATTTGACCTTCAGCGCAGTGAAACACTTCTGTTTTTACAGTCCCTCCAAGTCTATTTCCCACATAGTTCGCTCCCCCCACTGCCCGCCCACAAAACGCATTAAACAGACCGCTATAAATATCCGTACCCGGTCTCCAGCACCGAGACTATGTAAAGGACTACCATCCTCACCGTCTGCACTGATTGAAAAGAAAATTGATTGCAAATATTGGCATTCAATTTATATACGTGCTGTGGCGCATGTTTCCTGACTCCGGAGAGACGAGGTGAAATAAATGGTCTCCGCTCTTACTGCTGACAGCTAAGGTTGTCAGTTGGCGCTGTGGTCGACGTTTTTCTCAAGTGGTGGACAGTGGACGCTCATGCCGAAATATTATTTCTCAGTTTTCCCCGCGAATGCTCGCTTCCATCGATTTTTCTCACACCGGGCATTTACCGCGTGTCTTGTCGGAATCAATCTTCTCTTTTCGCCAGTCAACCTCCAAAAAATACACTCGCTCGTAGATTTATTATAATTGAGTTGGAAAATGTTATGCGAATGTGAGGGAGAGAGAATGAGAAAATAGAAAAAACAGCGATAGCTTCAATTAACTCTTGTGGTAGGTAGATGGGTTGACGGACGTGAAGTACAGGCGGTCGTGAACACGCGAAATTTTCGTAGCTTGCGAGCTGCCACAGCTGGTCATGTTGCCTTGAAATACAGAAACCAGTTTCAAAAGTCCGGACGTCGTGTCTAGTTGGGCGTGCAATAAAATGAAAATTCATGAGCGCTGAGCTTGGGGATAAGGCGAGATGTGTGAACTGTAAGGAGAGTGGAAAACGTTTGTGTAGTTTCTGTGATGATTGGAGATATCGTTCAGTGTTGACGACGGCTGGTGAAAGGGCAGAGAGATCACCTGCTACTACCTAATTAGTCTCAGTCTCAGTCTCAGTCTCAGTCTCAGTCTCAGTCTCAGTCTCAGTCTCAGTCTCAGTCTCAGTCTCAGTCTCAGTCTCAGTCTCAGTCTCAGTCTCAGTCTCAGTCTCAGTCTCAGTCTCAGTCTCAGTCTCAGTCTCAGTCTCAGTCTCAGTCTCAGTCTAAGTATTGTCCTGAGCCCCTGTGCAAGACCAGATCCAGCGACAATCGTCGGTCCACTACGTCTGCCCCCTTGTTGCGCGCATTCGAGTATTCTCGTCACGAACTTTTAAAAAATTAACTCACAGCTTAAAAAACCACATTCTTTCGTTGATCTTTCTTTACGCTCTTCGAATGATAATCAGTCGGTTTCCAGCGAAGTAATCAATAGCCTCTCCCTCAGCATACTCCTTCTCTTCAAGGAGAATCACCTCACTGCCACTGCCCGTTCTGCAGCCAACAGCATACCTACACCCAACACCGAAGGCACTCATGTGCACGTTTTAAACTTTAAGACTCCATCGCCAACTCCACGTCCCCCTCAAGTATTTATGTTGCGGGCACACACAGCAGCTCCTGAACGCACTTCAAACGTACTTTCCATCTTCATCAGCGTTATGACGACGTGGTTATGGCTGAGAGTCCTTAAATGCATTCGCGTCGGATTGATATTGGGTCAGAACTTAATTCATTCCATCGGGTGCCAGGAGGGTGGTGGCTGGCCCTGTTTGCACACACACTCGTTTATAGGAACGAGGGTGTTTGGACGAGATTACGTGGGTGCTGTGCTCAAGAGGACGTGGAGTGCCAGTTTGAATTTTAGATTTCATTAATCAGTGGCGGGGATTACTCGAGTACGCTACTCCAAATTGCTTTGCAAATATATTCATTTGCCATGTCGGTCGGTTGCAGTGTGGCTTTTTTTTTCGATTGATCATTAGGACGCCAGGCCATGATGCAAGATGGATAGACGCAACCGAACTTCCTGGTTCTCACGAGGTTGACTGCGTACTTCTCATTTTCCGTTAACAGCTAATTGTCATGTGATTACTCTTGGCAGCACTGGAAATGAGCTAGACTCATCATCTTGGGTTCTTGCTGAAGTGGAAGTTGAAGAATACTTGTAGGCTCAATCTTGGTAGCCTCTGAGGGTAATTCAAGATCGGAAGCAAATTTGTTTTCTGTAAGCACTACTTACCATCGAGGTTTAATGACCTACCTCACTGGAGTAAGCTTGAACAACTCACTCTCGCGCGAGTTATGCTACGTTGCCACCGAACCAAAACCGCGAGGTCCGGATGAACTTTTACTGGAACCTCAATAGGCCGTTCGCACCGAGTTTGAAGTGGTTTCGCTCTCGATTTTCAACAAGTTATAGGTGCCCGACAAGCAAATGTCACTCGCTCTCAATTTTTAAAGGGCCAGAACAGCCGCTGTGGATGCACCAGAAAATAGAAAGAGACATGAACACCAAAATAAACTGAAATTCACACTGTAGGCTTGTTCGGTATGACAACCTCTCATGGAGGGATGAATTCAAGGGGGCTGCAACTAGAGCAATCGAGGTCGAGGCTTCCAGAACCCGAAAGTGTACCGCGGAACCTGGTAAGTTAGGAGAAAATTTATGGAACCTCGAGGTTGCCTGCGCATGCACCACACACGAGAGATTTCCAGGCAACTCGATCGATATAGCCATCAACTCTAACTCATTAGGACTTATGCCAAGCGTAACCAGGCGAGTTTTTGGACTTGATCCAACCACCTCGGGTCTGCCAAGCGGTCGCCAACCTGATTTAATCGCATTCAACGCCCGCCTCGGACATTAGTGCCACGTGACCAAACCACCGAAGCATAGCCCTCTCCGCTCGAAGAACCAGCTCCTCAATGTTGTTGATAGGGTTAGGAGTACTTCCCACAAAAACCCGGATCAGTCTCATCTCAACAGCTTGTATTCGCGATCTTATTCTTTCGGTCATTACCCAAATTTCATGGCCATAGGTGAGAGGTTGGAACAAAGACTGAGTTGAAAACGGCTAACTCGACTTTGGCACCAAGCTCGGCCTTCCTGATTACAGATCTACCCAGTTGTTTCAAAATTCACCCAGCTTGACCAAGGTCTGCAATGCCTAAGAGGTCTGCCTAAGAGGTCTGCCTTGCTCTCGACTGTTTTATTAAGCCCATAATCTAATCCGGGATTGCGGGCATAACAAAGCACACCTATTGATGCACTGCGGAATGGAAATAAGTGGTCTCTGGTACAACTCGCAGTATCGTTCAAATTCCACTTTCCCTCTGCTCAGGACTGGCTCTGGTCAGAATCTGAGCCAAGACAGAATTGTAGTCAAATCTTCACGAATGGCTGCAAGACCATTGCAGGGTCTTCATGGAGGCCCCGAATTATATTGTGAAGAGGTAGAACCGGCGACGTAATTGTGACTTTAGCAACAGCCAGAGTTTATTAAATACCGTACTGGAGAACTCACACATAATTACTGCGTCCATTATTCTGCCAGGCAGCAAGCCTACCACTGATCGACCACTCCTCCAGTAACAGCGCCGTTAATTTGATCCCAACGGCAAATGGTGACTGGATTCGAACGAGGGACTCCTCTAATGAGGAGCAGGCATTTCACACACTACGCCATCCAGTTGGCTTAAGGCCTTGCTCAACTTCCGGAAAGTTTAGTAATGCAGGTCTTCTCTGAATTCGATCGGCAGTCAAAATTAGCTAGGTCTTCTCTATGCCCCGGGCCACCACGGGATCGTGGGAAATATGATCGACGATGAACTTGCTTGACAAGCATCAGAGGAGGCACTCTTAGGACCTGAACCTGGTCTGGGACTAGTCGCATGCTTGCTTAGGACTTCCATCGTTGGTTGGACCTCTCGAGAGCACAACCACAGACAAAGCGCATGCTCTCTAACGTCAGTAAAAAATCCTCGACATGTTTGTGCAGAGCACGTTCCGGCATAGAAACGGGCCACTACACCTTCGCCAAGTGTGCTAGGCCTATGCGGTGAAACCCTCTACGACGACTGGGGAGAAGACGATAACACTGCTCGATCTGACACACTTCGCTCCGATCAGGTGGCATTTATTCGGTGATGAGGTCAGAGGTGACTCTTCTTCACAGAAGCTCCTGCTGGTCTTTCTCCGGAGGACCATGAAATTACCTGGCAGTGCAATGAACCAGTTTCAGAGTCTGTGTGCTCGAGTGAAGTGTTAAGAGCCTCAGACAAAATGAAGGAAACACAATTATGACGTTGTTCAATCATTTCCGGTTCCAAAGTATGACGTTGCGCGCTTGTCTGCCACCAATCCTGATGTCAAGTGGACCTTGGAAGCATGCAAGCCAATATTTGCATGCAAAATGTCTTGCAACTACTTTCGAAACGGACATTTTTCGATTTCAGGCCAGACTCTCACCCACGGAGCCGATGCATTGGACTAGACGACCACGAACAGGAGTTGAGATGATGGAACTTACACAACTTGGCTTCGAAAGAACACTTGTGATAGTGATAAGAAAAAACATAAAATGTTACAAAGATGTTTTCCTCAAGCCTTCACAGGTTTTGTGAACTTTCACATAACATTCTTGAGATCGTACGGATCCACGTTTAATAACCTCCTAGTTTTTTCCGTGTCAAAATTCCTTGACAGACGATACAAGTTAAAGACACGGTGCGACTTTTAAGATACCCCCCTCTTGTCGGATAGTGGTTATTTTTGAAACTAAAGTCGCTACGTTCCCCAAACACCGTGAACTTCAGTCGACTGTCTTGAACGGCACACGCTCTGCCAGTGGTCAGTTGTATTTTTCACATGAGTTCGCACTCACGCGGAATTAATTGAAAGTACACCTTCTAGTCCATTCCCAGAGTCGTCATTTAGGCATCCTCCCACACTTCTTGACGAAAACAAAAGATTCATTAAACTTCAGCATCATTGTTTGCCATATCTTGCGTTAATTATGACCGTGAGCAGTTCCTATTTCATGGCAAACATGCTCTGCAGGACTTCTGAATCTGAAAAGAGAAAGATTTTTAATTAAGACAACAACAGTGTGGCATTAATTCAGGGAAACTACCCAAAAAGATACTCTCTCCCACTCCTGCCCCACTCCTCTCTCACAGTCTCTTTCTGCGTCTCGCGCGCCCGCGCTCTCTCTCGCTCTCTCTCTTATCCTTGAGCTATTATTAATCCATTCATTCCCACGGCCTGCACGCCACTACCACCCATTTTCCTTTCATTAAACTATTCAAACACGACATTAAGGCGAAGGAGGCTCCGAAGTTCGTTTCAAGAAACTCAGATGACAGTGGTGTGCGGTAGAAGGCGCAGGCGGCGGACTATTGACCTGATTTCGTGGAACGAACTAACTTGAAGATCTCAAAATCGTACGGGCTCCGTCTTCCTTCCGTTCCAAAAATACATCTACACTGATTGTAGCTAGCACTGTGCCATCGTCAATTGGTGACTATCCTTTTTTGTACTTTTGGTGAGTGTGAGTGTGGGTGAGTGGGTGTGCGGAAGAGATTTTCCGAATGACCAAATTACATGTCCTCAGAGGCATTGTTCTCCGCCTTCCACGTCGTCGTTGCAAGGTTGAAGCCCCAAAAAGCGGAAAAACAAACTATTCCGCGGAAGGATTAAGGACAGCCCAGAATGGAGCCCATGCCGGGTAATGACGTAAAAATCGCTAAAACCTGACCTAGTTCTGAGCAATTCGTTGTCGTCTTCGCGTGCCGGATTCCCACTCTAATCAGATTTCTCGAATGACGTTGATTGCTTCAAAGTGAGTGTGTGTGTGTGGGGGGGTTGTCTCTTACTGTGTGCCATAGTGTTTGCCATCAATCCTTGTTGCGTCCTCGTTTTGAATGCAAATTTCATAGAAAATTGAATGTATGCCATCGTTTCTTGTCTCGTCCACTTCACAGGCATCAGCAGATATGCGTGTACTGCAAGCTCCAGCATCGAAGGGATATGCTGAAACTAATGGGTCCATAGTAACGAGTATACTTCCAACTGAGACGAGTGCTGGTACAACGGTTGGAGTAACTTTCGGGAACAACAATGAACAGCAACAATTCAGGATTCACAACACGAACAGCAATTTAGACTGTTCAACTACCACCAATCAAATTATCACCACCGCTGTCGTCACTATCCCGTTAACCCACCAACAACCACAACAACAACAACAATCGCACAATCACAGAATAACAACAACAAACACAACGGGAGCCACTTTGGAGAAATTTAATTGCGACGGCAGTCCGAGTGATTCGACGGTTGGAACAGCGTTGCGGGAGCATCAGAATAATTTCATAAACGAGACAAGTGCCCTGGACGTGGTGGACAGTCTGCGGAATGTCGATTCTAGCAATAACTCATTTTTCGAGGACTGCGTCAATGGCTTTGCAAATTTAGAGGTAAGTGGTTAGAAATGACTTAATTGTGCTTTTGAACGAGGAATTGCTCATCAAACGTGGGACGTGTCTGTCGTGTGAGGGATTTTGTTGTGATCGCCGTCTCTCTCTACGTCGTCACCTACGCACTTGAACCTGCGGTGCCTAGGTTTGATTCCCGGTGCGACAAGAAATAATCTTCACGGGCCCCTTCGAGTCACTGAAATTTCTCAAGGTTGACATGCTGTGTCGGCATAAAACTGTAGGACCTTGACAGAAGAATAGCGCCCACAACACAAGTGGTTGCTGTAGAAGCTAAGCCCTGGCAATACGAGCAGCATGTGGGCGGTGCACATGATTATCTGATTATTGTACAGCAAGTATGCAGTAGTTGAGTCCCTAATAGACGACCACATTTGTAAGTCAATTCAAAGGATTACCCAGCCGATACTGGGGGTCAAGTGACGATTCTCTGCATTGCATGCTGTTCGCTTACTTCGGATGCTCTTTATCTTGCGGGGCAGTGACAGTCGCTGTTGCTTGTCGTAACCTCAAAAGGGTTGTGCTACTGCTTCGGAAACAAGGTGGCCTGCAGGTTGATGCATTCTGTCAAGCCTAGAGTCAAGTGTGTCCCGCCCTATCCCGGCGAGTAATTCCCAGAACTGCACGGAGAAATCTCATCTCAACAACTTGTATTCGCGATCTTATTCCTTCGGTCATTACCCAAATTCCATGAGTATAGGTGAGAGTTGCAACAAACACTGAGTAGAAAAGTAGCTTTGACACCAAGCTCGGCCTTCCTGATTACAAATCTACCAAGCTGTTTCAAAATCCACCCTATTTGACCAATCCTACAGGAAAGCTCAGCATTACTCCTTCCATCACTCGTGGAAAAGACCCAGAGATACTTAAACCTCTCCACCTGCTTCAATGGGACTCCACTAACCTGTAGAGTGCATTGAACAGGCCCTCTGGAGATGGCCATAACCTCCGATTTGTCCACATTAACCTACGTTCCAACATCTGCACATATGGCCTCAAACCTATGGAGGCATTGGGTAAAGAGGTGAAGGTTCCTGGGAACTCGGGGAGACACCCGGCGATTTGCAAGCTGGGTTGATTGTCCCACTTTTCAAGAAGGGGGGCAAAAGAGATTGCTCCAAATACAGGGGCATATCCCTTCTAAGTCTCCCCGGAAGTCTACGCTAAGGTGTTGTAAGCGCGTTCTAGAGCTAAGGTTATCTCCGATTTGTCCACGTTGACCCTCATTCCAGCATCAGAACATACGGCCACAAACCTATCTAGTGCGCGCTGGACTTCCGTCTGGGAAGATGTGAGGATATCCATGTCATCTGCAAAAAGAAGATGAATGACCCAACTTTTTATTAAATTGCTCCGTGTGCTCATTCTTCTAAGCCCTAAAGCGGTGCAGTGATTCGTGTGTCCACATTGTTCACGGAATTGAGCATTCTCTCGCATTAAAATCCGATATGTCCCGAAGCCCCGCATGTTGTTCAGGTTTGTCATATTCCTTCTTTCTTAAATGTCAACTCCAAACCTGTCTTATTCCTCAATCTGGCTACATAGGTAGCCTATGCCAAACGAAATCCTGTTGTTCCGTCAAATTTCTCCAAATCCGAGATTTTGCCACATTCACACATTTTCCGGGCTTCGAAACCTCGCTCTTTTGGCAATGGCTCATTGAAGCTTCTTGAGTTTATCGGTCCCTGAAAGGTTCTCAAACCGAACAAGCCTACAGCGTTAACTTCAGTTTATTTTGGCCATTTTGCTGTTCTCTGGTGTTCAAAGACTATTACTACATGTCAACAAACAGCTGTTTTGCCGGCCACTTCAAAATTGACAGCGATTGACGTTTGAAAATACCTCAAGTTCGATGGAAACGGCCTGTTAAAGTTTTAGCTAAAGTTCATCCAAACCATGCGGTTTCGGTTCGGTGGGAAGATTATAGTAAATCGCTTTTGAGCGGTCGGACTTTGGCATTTTTAGTAGGGGACACGTAAATAATGTGTGCAAGTCGGAATGGGGCGGTCGAGAGCTGAAACTTCATCGTAAGCGCGAGCACAAATTCCTAGGTAGAGGCGTAGAGCTACTCCCCAGTCACTCGAGCTTTTTGACAATTGGGAAATATATTTTTGAATTTTTGGCAAACTGAGGCTATTATTTGTGCAAGTAATTAATTTTCGAAACCTTTCAAACGCGCGTGTTCATTTCGATATGAAAATCGGAGCCCACCGCTTTCTGGCACAAGCGTCTCGAAAGCTCGATGAAACACGTAGCAGCGCCTATCAAAGACAGACCGCGCGAACGCGCCTTTGCGTTTCAGCCACTATACTAGTTTCGAGAGCATTGTTAACGCTGGATTCATTTCATAGCAGCCCGTCTGTCGACGAAAAGTTCTCGGCCCTCCAATTGCAGATGCTTGCCGTTGCTCAGTCGAACGATTTAGGAACCGTTTGGAATTAGAAATAGAGCTTTTGGAAATGCTGCAGTATTCTGTTCCAATCCATCCTAATCTAGCCAAGTTTCCTAAGCTAATGAACAAGTTCTAAAGACCATGTTATGGCATTGAGATGGAATATGAAAGTGTTCAAATGCCCCGTCTTTGCTTGATAGCACGTATTCGCCAGAGTGTCCATTGTGACTTGAGACTGCCTGCTGTCCGAATTCATATCACCATAGTTTGAGCCGCAAAAATATGCTAAAACCGACTTTGAGCTTACAGTCGGCGAAGACAAAGTCGCGCAAGGCGCCCAAGAGGCCCTGATTTTAAAAATAAAACATGTAAACATGTAACTTCCATTGTGACTTGTCGTGCAACACTGAACGGTTCACAATTGAAATGCACTGCTTTAAAAAATTGTTGCATGTTAAGCCTCTCACATCAGTTCAACTTATTACGTCCACAGGGGAATAAATCGCAAAACTCACACAAACTTCCATTAATTTCCCTTGCAGAACTACCGAGCATCTACTCAAACTACTCGAGACATAGTGAACGAATCGCAAATATCAAACGTTGCCACGTCTAATCACAGAGACGAGACGGCGTCACAGAAGAGTGGTCAAAGTACGCCATCTTTTGAGGAGATTCACTTGGACAACTTCGCCCTGGAACGCGAGCTAAATCGGATCATTCGAGGAACATCAATAAGCGAGGCGTGCGAAGACGACAACAGCTGCAACTGCAAGAGCCTCCAAGAGTCCCTCAAATCCTACGAACTGATTAGACGCACCAGTGGTGGCGGTCTGACCAGAAATGACCGCAATGCTAGTCCTGATAACGGCGACGATGATGACTATGATGATGATCAAATGGATTCACATTTCCATGCGGAAACCATAATCCACTCGGCATCATCCAATCGACGCGGTGCCGTCGAAGAAGACGACGACGAGGACGACGACGACGAAGATAGTCTCATGGACGATGATGACGGTAAGTAATCGTGCTCGAGGCAATTCAGAAGCTTAAGGACATCCTACTTTATCTTTCAGAGGAATACTTAAGTTCCCAGGCATCGTCGTGCACATCGGTAAGCACACCGCAGCGATCCCACTTCCCACGCGGTATTATAAATCCAAATTACCCTGGTTTCCAGCACCTGGCCCACACCCTCTCCGAGCACTACATCAGCCATCAGTCATCCGATCCCTACGACAGCGACCTGTCTGAGTATGAGATGGAGCTGAGTGTGGACAGCTTCGAGTGTGACTTCCTCGACGTTGGCTCCGGGAACAGCAATAACACCCACAACAATAACAATAATCTGAAAACAATCATGGTGATCAATAACAATTCGGCCGACAGTCAATTGTCGAACCCGTCGAACGGCGGCACGGGCAGCGACGACGAAGAGACCAATCTCAACACGAAGCCACCCTCAGGAACCACTGGCGGTGGCGGTGGCGGCACCATCACCGCCGTACCCCTCATAAGCGTCACGCAGACCATAAGCGGCGACACGAACCGCAACACCGACGATGATGAGTCGAACAATCTGCAGACTTACTTGAAGCTCTACGACGTGACCACGCAGCAGCAGGAGAACGAGCGAAACAAGAGCTTGGAAATCGAGATACCGCAGGATGAGGGCAACTTTGGATGTCCAACACCGGACATCCTCATCAAGAACTATAACAACGAACGTTATAGTCGCCGGCCAAAGCCGGAGAATCGGCCCGACCTGCTGCGCAACGTGAGTCCGAATCCGCCAATGAAGTGCCGCTTTGAAGCAATGTTCCAGGAGGACGAGGACAAGCTGCGCCAGGACAGTCCGGAGCGCAACTCCCCGCCGGATACACTCTGCACGGAGGGCAGAAGCGACACGGGGCGCGATGACATCTCCCTTGGGCTAACGCCGGTCGATATTGTCGGCGACTTTGGCGAGGAGGTGGAGCGAGAGTTCGGGCTCATTGTGAGCGGCTACAACAGCCGGCTGGAGTATGTTAACTACCCGACGGGAGCCTTTTACTTGTACAACGTTGGCGAGCGCATTCAGCCGGAGAAGGTAATTTAATTTTGTTCTTAAATTCACGGGCAGAGGGTAGGGTGGGCGGAAAGTTAACTGCTCCTGGGGGATGAGAGATTAGGCAGGGCTAATGGATGTGCCGGCGGTCATTGACAGGGCTGCGCTGTTGCACGACTATCGCCACTCCTTTGGAATTCCACGTCCATTAACTTATGAGGCAGGACGTGGGAGATTTGTTGTTCGCCGTTTGGTATGCCAACGCTTGGTCGGCTGTTTGTTTAGGTTTACGGGTAGACTGTCGTTATGGGAGTCGCAAGAGGACGCGAAGATCAACACTGAATGCCTTGTGGTTCCATAAAATCAATGAAGTCCGGTCAATGATTGTTAAGGGTTAGAGAAGTAAAAAGAGAGCTTCTTTTAGTTTGACAGCAGAGTAGGCTCGCAAGTTGTTGTTTTTCAAGGAACCCATTGGCGTTGCTAAAAAGACAGTCTTGAGAATGTTTCAGCGGAAGCCATTCTTAGTTGAAACACGAAGCAGCTTGTTATGAATCATGTCTCCTCACCAATGTTTGCTTCGAATATTCGGTTTACAGGCGTTAACCGATACATCAGCCTTGCAGATACAGCGAAGTTCACGTCTTTCAGAAGTCGCATTTCCTAAACGCACCCGCAAACTTCAGCTTCTTTCTCACAAAGCATGCACGGGCTAAGGTCTAGAGCTCAGTGAATTGTCTCTTTGAACAGTCCCATGTGGATTCTCATAGTTTTCAGCCACAGGGCTTTGTTTTAATCGATTCCATGATTTATGTGATTTAATATTGGGGCAGGGCTGCGCAACTGAGGTCCTGAAAAAAGGAATTAAATGCGGGAAATTATTGCGTCAAGGAATCCAACACAACAAGCACAACAAGAGGTATCACCTTTAAGCAAAAATTCAACTCTTTCAAGAAAAGTGGAGATGTTTTTTTTAAAAACACGCTCTTAGCTAGTCCCTCTATTCGTGCTTCGAAACTGAGGGAAGGTCTTGACGAAGATCTTCTTCCGGTTTACGCATGAATGTGCCTCGAAGTTATATATTTGGTGTAGTAAAAAGAAATCCATTGTTTTTGCACGAAATTTAAGGCTGTATAAAAATGGTCAGATTTAGGTCAAATATGCTCCATTTTGTTGGATTATTTATTGCCATTTGGATTGTTCTGGCGAAAAACTGAGAGAGACTTGTTTCGCAAGCCATGGACAAGAACAGATGGTTATCACATGCGGTAGGTCCAGACTGCAAGGTGTGTGCATAATTACCTCCCAACCAAGCTCCCGGAGTTTCGGGCGAGTAGCTATCGCTGTGTGGCCTGGCGTTGTCCGAATGGAACACAATTCCTCTCCTATGCCCAAAGCTGACCGCTTCTGAGCTATTGCTTCCTACAGGCGGTCCAATCGTTGACAAGACAGGCCTGAATTAAGAGTTTTGCCCTAGAAGATCAGGTCATAGTTGATGACTTTCTCCCAACACCACCAAACGTACCGCAAGACCGTCCTGGTCATCAATAATGGCTTGGCCACCGATTACAGCAATTCGACCACCACCGTTTTCGCATGAGGTTGTCGTAAGTGCTCCACATTTCGAACATTTTTTCCTGAGCTCTGTAAAAGTTCTTCTTTTAATATATGGGCTGACTTTCTCGGATCCGCCTTCACAGACTTCAAAATTCGGCGTTCTTCTCTAGATAACTTCTTCGGTAGACCAGGCCGAGGTATAGTTTTGCGCACTTCAACAGAAATTTCGCGACCACGTCCCATTTTGACCGTTCTTTAAAGTACTGAATTCGGGAATGATCATTCTACTGCTACAAGAAGTGTTCGTTAAATCAGAACTAGGAGAAAATAACTAACTGCCTTCCATGTGCAAAAACAGGATCGATTTTCGAGGAATATAATTGAGGGAAAAAGGAGCTGTACGTAACCTTATTTGGTGTGATTTTATACTGTTTTTTTTTTTCTTCTTACCTAAGTTTTGTGAGCTCGGAAAATGTAACAGAATCATATTCTGTCCAAACTTAGACTTGCGAGGGGCGGTCAATATATTCTCGGTATCGATATGAAGGAAAATGCGAATTCAATTTAAATCGTTTTATTTTTCAATATAATCTCCCCTAACATCAATGCATTTGTTACATCTTGAGATAAGCTTTTTTAAACCCTCAAAAAAATAAATTTCCTCTTTCTCTGCAAAAAACCCATTTATTGCCGACTTGAGTTCTTCATCATCCGAAAATCTTTTTCCACGAAGAGATTTTTCCAAATCCGGAAACAGGAAGTAATCACTAGGGGCAAAGTCTGGACAATAGGATGGGTGTTGGATTTCTTCGAAACCACAATCTCGCGCAGCAGCCTTGGAAACTCGCGCCGTGTGAACAGGAGCGTTGTCATGAGGAAGCAACACACCCGCTGCGAGTTTACCCCGTCTTTTCTTTTTATTTTCCTCCCGCAAATTAAGCAAAGTGGAAGCGTAGGATGTGGCGTTGATGGTTTCACCTTTTTTTTTTGCACTCAATGAGCAGGATTCCCTTTGAGTCCCAAACAACTGTGGCCATGAGCTTCCCGGCAGACGGAGTGACTTTGAACTTCTTCGTGCATGGACTCTTGTCCTTGTTAAGACCCATGTTTCGTCACCAGTAACAATTCGATCCATAACACCCTCCGCGTTCTCACTACACATCTCCATAAGCTCTGTACAACATGCGATTCTCACTTTTTTCTGAGGCGCTGTGAGCATTCGTGGCTCCCACCTTGCATTGACCTTTGAAAGGTTAAGATGGTCATGAAGAATGGTGTGAATGGTACCAATTGAAAGCTTGGAGATCTCTGCCATCATTTTCACTTTTATTCGGGCATCCTCAAGAACAAGTTTTTCGACTTCTTTGATGCTTTCTCCCGTACAAGTAGTAGCCGGGGCGCCGGAGCGGGGGTCGTCTTCAATGCTTCGATACCGAGAATATATTCAACGCCCCTCGTAAAACCTAGCTCAATGAGTAGGTAAAATAAGTAAGGTCACTGACTGCAGAGGAAAATGTGAGTTCCTGCGAAAGAGGTCACTCTTGTGAGAATGAGGGGCTCCTAAAGTAGTCTGAATCACAGAAAATGTTCAAGAGGGTTTTTTCATTCATTTTTAAAAATTACCCATTTACAGAGAATGCCATAAAGAATGCAGAAATTAGGTGCTTAGTGGATGATCGATCGTTGACACATTACGCCCTTAAAACGCCCATCAGGTCCATGCTTTTTTAGTTTGCTGTAGCCTGTTCCGAAATTGCAGAATGAATGTAAACGGTGCCTCAAAGGCAATGTGCCTTAACTCTCCTCTCATCGCTTGGCATACTGTTTCTCTTAGGAAGGCGCCAGGTTTGCCTGCTAAGAGCTTTAGGCTACATACAATTTAGCAGGAAGAGCCTTTAGCTTTGCTCCAGGATGAACATTTACGAAAGCACCCCTGGGTGTTCAGTGGTAGCTCCCCATTAGGTAACCGCGTGGAAACAACATCAATGGATCGAGTTCTTAAATCAAAAAATCGATTATAAAATAATTAAATTGTTCTAGGACATTGCATGACTTTACTTGCATCCACACTATCCAACTATCCAACTGAGTTCAATTTCCTGTTCATGTTCTAATTACCTACATATACTCGTATCTAGTAGAACTTAGTAGATTGTATTGTATTTTGTTTGTTTCGAGTTTGTACATACACACGTAGTCCTCCAATAAGTGAAGGGTCTGTATGGCATCAATCGGCAGAGCAGACCTCGCACATCACATGAGCATCTCATCTCCCCACGCCTTCACTCCATTCCAACAACCATGCATACATTTAAATGAAATTGAAAACAAAAACCACATCAAGAAATACACACAAAATCTTCTACTAAAACCGCAGATGTCGGACGCACTCCTCTCGAATGGAACCGAGCAGATAGCCACAAGCAAGTACACCACAGTTGTGGGTCACTTGGATCCGGCGACCGATCAGACTCACCACCGCATGCCTAGCGAAACAGATGCTTCCACTTTAGATATCAAGCCAAGCGCCCATTACACTGGAGACGGCGACGACGAGAGCCAAGCGCCAGAGAGTGCCGACGATGCTGATGCAGAGAGATTGACGGGAGACGACGACCAGCTAGCTGAAAATAATCTCAAAACTAGATCGAGTGCGGTGGCGTCTACTTCCCTCGAGCCTCCTGATGCAGTGGTTCACTCGAACCGCTGTCGCGACGAGCACAATCCGGAGAAGTACATTCCAACCGCGATTGTGAAGCCCAAGTATCAGAAGTCATCGTATGACGAGCGTCAGTTGCCGCCCATCGGGTTGGACTTCAATGTCAAGTCGCGTGCCTGGTTCGACTGCCCGAGCACCAGTGCCAGTAACGCAGTGCGCGGCGTCAAGAAATCACAGAACACCGAGCGCAACAGCAAGATCTTTAAGTCGGCCAAGCTGTCGCGTGGCAGTGGCGCAATCAGTAGTATCAACAACAACAATAACAATAGCAACAGTGCAGCAGTGAATCGTTTTGGAACGGTGGCGAGGCGCTCAGGCAGTAGCAGCAAAGCAAAGGAGAACTGCATGGTGGCAGTGGTGCCGCCGATGATGAAGGACCCAGAGGAGGTGCAGCACGACGAGGAGCATCTTGACAATAAGCCCCTGGAACCACACTGTACACGGTACAGCATTGCCGCATGGGCGGCGAGTCTGAGGGATTCGAAGCGAGCGCATGCGAGGCAGACCGACGAGGCGTCGTCAGCCACAATCACTGACGCAGCAGCAGGTAACGTAGTAGATAACTTAGATGTAATCTGTTTTGTTTCGAGAGACTGAAATCGGTTCTATCGTCTGCTCTTTCTCTTCTTGACTGTGAATACCGTATCTCTGAATGCCACAGCATGCTTTGATGTTTACAATATCGAGACGGCTTTGCCGGAAATCGATTTAGAAGCGATCGAGTGCCATTTGAAGCGCGCCAACGAGGAGGAGAGACGGGTAAGTTTAAGTTATTTTTCTGTATTGTAGATAATTACATACTTTCCGTAGACACTGTTGAATGTGATCTCTTTTTTTGTAAATACGTTTCAGTAAAATTTGGGTTGAGAACGAAAAACTTTGGTTTGCAAAATTCAAAATTGTAAAATTCGCAAATGCCTTTTCCAGTCAAATGCCCTTTCCTTGTTGTAGTCACTGAAGATGGGGCAAAATCGAAAAAGTGTTCTTCTTGCATGTGTCAAGGTCTCCAATCGGCCTTCGTGCGACTGGAGATTCGGGCAAGCGCTGGGATTGCAGATAAATTCTTAGTGTTACCTCTGCTCAATGATTGCATGAAGAAACGCGTCGATTGGTGCATCAAAGATGAATTGAGGCTTCGTGAAATTGTGGTGATTTTTGGAAAATATTATCTCTGAAGCAAAATTCTGGCGGTTTTTGCTTTTGGTTTACACATTAGCGGTCTGCAATGAATGTCCAGCCAGTCCAACCAGTTCCAAGGCTATCTTGAAACCAGTTCCAAGACATTCATGATAAGTCGAATACACTCTATTGCTGTACTCACAGCCTAATGGGCAAAATAATTGAATCACCTGGTTGAGTTGTCTATGGGGACTTCCCCATTCTCGATTTCAAATTGTGACGATTTTCAGTGGGCTGGTAAATGAACATAAATAATTTTTTAGGATTGTAACTTTGCAGACATTTATTTGAAGCATTAAAAAAGAAGAACAAATTTTTACATAATTTTTTTGTTATTGTTTTTTGTGATCAAACAAAGGCCCTTCTTTTCGGCGGCGCATCTGATTTCCGCTCACTGGAACGTATGAAACCAACAATTCCAACGGGATTTGGAAGAGTACATGTTTGGCTCTGGTATGAACAAAATGGCGGACCATTGAAATAATTTTTTTTTTGAAAATCGTATCGATTTGATCTTCACCGATTTGATTTATCCTAGTTCATACTATAGGTGTATATGTATAGAATAGCGTGTTAACATTTGGATCCGATTGGATAAATAGTTTTTGTGTAACACCATGCACCAGTCGTAAAAATACTGTTTCGAGAAAAACGCGTTTTCGCAATTCTTGGGTATAAAACTTACCTACGTTCAATCAGCTATGCCATATCCATATGAGTTTCCTTCCGTTTGTACATAGGCTTGATTTTCTTCCGCTCGTTGGAAGCCAATTCTGACCTCTGTGGAAGCCTCTGTGATTTCCTCCTCGCATAACGTTGGTCGAGCTCACCCGTATGCCTATTTCCAGAGAATCTCCGGACCGGGTCTAGTAGTACCATGTTTACCATGTTTCCTATCCAGACGCAGTGAGACTGACCATGCCACCGTATTCTATACCCCTGTCCTGCTTGCCTAAGTCTTATATCTCACGTAGCTGTGTATTCTCTTTCCTGCTCTTTATTTCGGCAAGTAGGGGGGACTAGAAGCAGATGTTTGAAGCACACCATTTAAAAATTTCGAAGTAAAGGGTGGTTACATTTTTTTAAGGGCGACATCGGCCCTTATCTTGAATAAGACACAAATTCTTTAGGAAATTACTGTCATTTCTTTTTATTATGATAATATTGGTATGGTTCAATTATGCATGGAACAATACAAATCGGACAAATGGCCGCCGCGACCTCGGCGGCACACCTCCATCCGATGGTCTAAATTTTCGATGACGCTGAAGCATAATTGAGGTTCTATGCCGTTAATGTGCAGAATTATCTCATCCTTTAGCTCTTGAATTGTTGCTGGCTTATCGACGTACACATTTTCTTTCAAATAACCCCAACGAACAAAATACAACGGTGTCAAATCACATGATCTTGGCGGCCAATTGACATCGCCACCACGTGAGATAACACGGTCATTGAATTTGTCGCTCAAAAGAGCCATTGTTTCGTTAGCTGTGTGGCAAGTGGCACCGTCCTGTTGAAACCACATATCGTCCACATCCATATCCTCCAATTCGGGCCATAAAAAGTTCGTTATCATTTCACGATAGCGAACACCATTCACAGTAACTGCCTGACCGGCCTCATTTTGGAAAAAATACGGCCCGATGATGCCGCCAGCCCACAAACCGCACCCAACAGTCACTCTTTGTGGGTGCATTGGTTTTTCGACAATCACTCTTGGATGACCATTCGCCAAATGCGCCAATTCTGCTTATTGACAAATCCAATGAGGTGAAAATGTGCCTCATCACTTCGAAAATTGATCATCCACTGTTGCCATTTC
Organism: Eristalis tenax; assembly: GCA_905231855.2. Classification (NCBI taxonomy): domain Eukaryota; kingdom Metazoa; phylum Arthropoda; class Insecta; order Diptera; family Syrphidae; genus Eristalis; species Eristalis tenax. The sequence continues at coordinate 59,687,301 of HG993125.1, read as the reverse complement.
TTGCCACAATCCTGACCATTGACGACGCTTGAAATGGTCAAGAGGCTTTAGTTCTTGAGTCAATTGCACCTTCTTAGCGTGTAAATGCAAGTCTTTATGCACAATGTTCATCAACGACGAGCGTGAGAGGTGCAATTGTTGGGCACGACGACGAGTTGAGGTGGACGGCTCCTCAGCCACACTTTCGCGAACAGCAGCAATATTTTCTGCAGTACGAGCTGTACGAGCATGCATTGGTGTTTTCACATCTCCTACAGACCCGGTTTGCTCAAATTTTTCCACGATTTTTCCGATTGTACGCACATTTGGACGATTAAATTGACCGAAAAAATCACGAAGTGCACGATATGCATTTTGATTTGAACGCCCATTTTCATAATAAGCCTGAATAACTTTAACGCGTTGTTCGTTTGTGTATCTTTCCATGGTTCAAATTGAGTTAGTCTGAAATTGAGAAACGTCAAATGAAATGCAGAAAAAAAACTTGACGTTTAGGTGTGGTTCACATTCAACATCGGCCCTTTATATGAACAACTAGTTCACAATTGTAACATATCAATCGGTTGTTTCATTTTCATTCCTGTGATTTGGTGACGTTCGCTGAACAAAATTTAGTTGGTGTCGAAACCAGACAGCACATACCAGACCATTACCTTACAACTGTTTAAAAGATAATCTGCATTCGTACGGTTTCCAAACACACTCCCGTGCGGTTGCTCAGAAATATCTCTTCAAGATTCAAATTCTTGTTGTTAACTCTTTCTGTGTAAAGCGGCGTTCACATTAAACGATTTGTCGCGACGATTTGCTTGATAACCGTGGTTCATGCGCCAAATCGTCAATGTGAACTCTCGTTACAACCAAACCGCAGACTTGTAGTGCGGTAGACAAAATATTTTGACTTTTCAGCTTGATTGATCGACTTGTAGGTTGTATGTGTTGTACAACTTCAGCTCATTTTTCATTTGTAATTGGGAATTTAGTGAGTGCGCGGAATGAAAGATAACACCAAATGAGGAAAAATAATGTTCCCTCGAATTTTTTAAAAATTTAGACAGTTACCAGACGTAGGGGAAATAAAAAGCGAGCGATGAAAAAATATAGCGGATTTAGCAATTCGGGTGCTAATTCTGAGAAACTTCTTCCTATTGCCAAGAATCTTAGAATTGCAGACAAATTTTTATGCGATGTAATAGCGTCTCTTGAAGTACAGTGTGCGCTCGATAAAGTGAACACAAAATATTTGTTCGGCCTCGGATAATGCCTACCCTGGTGTGCCTGGGCCCCATTTGGAGCTGAATGGTGGCAATATGCGAGTGTCTGGTGGCCAGCCTGTCGCGCTCGGTAGCGGGTCGAGCCTAGCCCGAAGGAACTACGAGCAACCCGTCAGTGGCCTCGTGAGACGCTATGGTGGTGAGGCGGGAAGTTCTTGGTGTCTTCGAGAACAACGATCTGCTTCCTTCGGCTCTAAAAACATCGTGCCAGTTGTAGTGATTTGTCGGCTGAGGGTCAGGTCCACTGTAGTCCACTGTAGAAGAAGAATAACAAGGATTTATGCTTGTCCAAATTTGAAGTGCCGTTTTGATTTATTTGTGACACACGAGCAACTTGTGCACGATACTAAATGTTCAATAACTGTTGTGTTTCTTATATCATTACACATCCCAAGCTTTACTTCTGCCTCTTTTATTATTTACCAGTAGAAAAGCCTGTCGTACGACAGGCGGAATTTCATACGCTTTCATGTAATCAAAGTAGTTCAGTAATTTTGAATAAATAATATATCGCAGATAAATTAAATCTTATTAAGCTTAAAACTGTTGCATTTGTTCGCTGAATATAGAATTATACACACCCATGGCAAGGGACGTGGACCCCCTTCCATGTGTTGTCATATTATACATTTTTTGTATTTACATTTATTTACACCTTGGGAATTTTCCACGCAGTAAATATCTGTTTAAATACAGTGCAAAGGTTTTTGTGAAAATTTTGTCCAAACTTGAAATATTTTTCCTTCATGAGGACCCTGTATAATTTTAATTTTCAAGTCAGATGCGCTACCCACCCACATTCCATCATAGACGCGATCAACAAACATCTTCGATGTATGTCGTCGGCGCTGCTAAGATTTTATGATGAATTATTATGCGCCGATGATCGTTTTTTTTTTTTTTGTGCTCACATAATTTAAGCGTATATACGCTCCCATAAAAAACACGCCTTTTGTAAACCTCTGTCGGAATGTTTTTCCGTGGGATAAATTCGAAAATGCATTCGAACAATATAATGGTTGTCTTTACTAACATTTGAAGAAGAATATCACAACACGTGTGATGTCCAGTGCGAGCTAAACCAGCAGATAAGCCTGCACTTTGAAAGCGAGCATTTTAATTGGAATTGGTGCATGTTTGTTTACTATGGCTTCTTTTGTCTCGTTGTCTCGTTGGAAGATTTTTTCCATTTCGAACATTGTACACAATAGCGGGAAATTTATGCATAATAGGCAGGAATTAAGAAAGAAAAAGCTCTCTCGAAAGCTAATGTGATCACCGATGTACACAGGAAGAAAAGGAAAGCTCACTCTTGCAAATGGAGTATTTCGGAAAACAGAATATGAAATGTTTATTCACACAAAGGTGGTATAGCCTCTAAAAAAAAAATAATAGTTCCAACCACATTTGAACACAGACGCAAAACTTGTAAAAGACGTAAACTGTTCACCAACACACTCGGCCAACCGAACAAATATCTCTCATGGCTATTATTTCGATCACATCCGATATCCTGACACATTATTACACATCTCCAATACATATGTGGACGCACATACCTTCTTACCAGAAATGAAGTACTATAGTGATGCCCAACTTCACAGCTGATTGCCCCCCAGTCCATCGACAAATTTGATAGGCTTTTCGACAGTTACTCATGAATTTTTGACGGTTATTTACGAAATAACGTAAGTGCCGTACTCTGAGTGGTCAACATGGTTTAAGAAAACGATATAAAAAAATGGTTGTCAACAATTTTAAGGGGCAAGGGAGGTAAAAGTTGGGCGTCATCATGCTTAATTTCTGCTTCTAACTCAGCTACGCACAACCATGTGTTTTCACATGCGTCTGCTAGTATGTGCTATGTGTGTGCTTGTCACGTGCGCCTTGTGTACAATTTGCGGTTCGTGTATATTTTTTTCATTTCTTCATACCTCTGTGAACTGTGAACAGTATGGAACATGCTTGAGTTTAAGGAACGATTGCAAATGATGGTCGACAGATGACATAATGGTCGGACCGTCACAACGCTACTGTTCTTACAAAAAACTAAAAAAAAGTGTTGCCTAGAAGAAAAAAATAACATGACAACCCCAGCCAGATTTGAACACAAAAAAATTCACATGGAAAATATGAGCTGTGCCACTCGGCCAACAGACCCGATAACACTCAGTGGTTTTTTTTTATCGTCCACATTCGGTATAGGTGTGACATACTTTCACACAAAAGCGCTTAATATCTTAAGATTTTGAACTCGCCGTTTATTATTTTTCATTTTATGGCCACTTTTGCTTAACATTGAAATCATATCAGTTGAGTATACATTTGTACAATTTCCAAGTCACTCACTCACAATTGATAAAGGAAATGTCACTCGCTCTCGAATTTTAAATGGCCGCCAGAACAGCTGTTTGTTGACAGGACGTAATAGTGGGAGAACACCAGAAAATAGAAAGAGACAAAATGAGAAAATAAACACCAAAGTAAACTGAAATTCACGCTGTAGGCGTATCCGGGTTCACAACCTCTCACGGACGGATGAACTCGGGGATTTGACGTGTTTTGTCTGAAACCGCGAGGTTTCCAGAAAATGTAAGGAGGAACCTGGTAGGTTTGGAGAAAATTGATGGAACCTCGCAGTCTCGTTCGGTGGAAATGTGCCCTAAACTATATCGTCTGTCGTTGATCACTCGTTGAGTTTTGATGAATATCCTCGAATCCAAGCATTTTTTTTTTTACTCTGGGAGGGGGGTACATCTCGCTGTGGTGCATATTTCACGTCATTACCTCTCTCGAGTCACTGACAATAATCAGAGGCGCATTGAACTGGACTCGAATGACAAGCCGCTTGCCTGTTTCCACCGAACCCGGAGACTGACTTCGCCTTGGTTAACTGCGCTCATGAAAGAACCAAATCCAAAGTCCATGCCACTCTGGCATTAGATCTGTAGATGTGCATCGCAACTTCTCCGTTAAAAGGAGATTTGCAAGACGTAAATGAAAGTAATGCCACATCACATCATCACAGCCGCATTATTTCACTCATAACACCGTTCACCAGCAGTCGATATAACATGTTAGCAAAAACGAAAATCAATTTCTTGGTCCAGCGATCAGCCATCATCCGACAGTTGTTCATCGAAAGCCGACGAAAACGAACTCTAAGTCGATATCTAAACCAATTGCAATTGACGGCGGCGTACAGCTTTTAAGACGTCTCTTTCCACTCGAAGACAATTAAATTTATCTGGGTTGCCTTTCGGATTTGAAAGTCAGGAAATACGCAGCACACTTGTGTTAATCGGCCACTGCCCCTTGAGGTCTTATGCAATTCAGTACAGCAAGAGAAGTAAGTGTCTTCTTTGCAGATCATTAAACATTGTGATCGCGCTTTTGATGATTGATTGAGATCTGAAACGTTGACCAAGTTAAATGAAAGGCGATCGGCTGAATATGTGGCGCATCCGGTCGTGGGTATCTATTGTAGTCAAAGTTCTTCAGAAGATGAAACGATTATGGAGGCACAACGATTCAAAAGAATTCACTCAACTTACTGGGTGTGCTGTGAAGTGGAGTGGACTCAGAAGGACCGTACAGCCAAATTGTGTCTGATGTCAATGAGGAATACTCGATTCTTTTAAAGGAACCGCGATGATAAGTGGGTGACGCGACTGTTAGAGGTGGACCTGGGCTTAGCTTCTGCCACAATCACTCGTGTTGTGCATGACCTTGTTCTTTCACGAGTGGATGCTATCTCGCTGCTTCTGATGCAATGATCGTCGTATGATCGGGGAGACATTGTATCCGGACTTTGCCTTGAAAGTGGTTTGCTCTTTATTTTTGGAACTTGAAGGTCACTTTCAGGCTCAGGAGCAAGTGCAAACAAAATTACCAACAAAATGCAATCCTTCAGCAGTCCCACTTTAAAAGCCATCAAATGCCTAAAACCGACTGCTTTTTGATTCCCAAACTCAATAGTGACCTCATTACACAAAGTTGAGATGTCGTTACAAGTTCACCGCCAAACCACATTCATCTAAGGCCTAGTAAATCTTCTACGAACGTGTACAGCTGTAAGCCAGCTACAAATTTAATGACACTGACAAAACAATAAACCTCTTAACCGGATGAATTACTTTTGAATAAATGATTTCCTCTTTGGAGGAGACAGACGAACTTAACGAGAAAAATGCAACGCATACACTCACAGACCCAGCAGCAATGTGAGCATTACAACTTTCCTCAGTTGGCTGTCTCTTAAAGACCACGACGCTGTAATCGAAAAGAAAGCTCTGGAGTGCCACTTAACTTAATGGCCTTACGAAGCATGCCGTTAAATTACAATTCAAACTTCAATTTCCACTAAATTAACAAAGTATTAGTTGCAGTGTTGCCAACCATTCGAATTGTTATTGCGAGTGGGTGTAGTTTGTACCTAGAATGGGAAACACACCTTCCTTACGTTAGACCTTGTTGTGTGAATAATTGATTGTCGATAGAGTTCTAGAAAATCAAAGCCAAGCCCTAAGCCAAGAAGTTAATCAAGTCTTGAACCAAAAAAAGGAGAAATCGTAGCGTCTGCTGGCGTAGTCTGAGTGGATGTTGTGTGGTCAGGTTTGACTGCATATCAGTGATGGAACTTAAGTGGTATTTCTAACATTTTTTTTGCAGTGCTGAATAACATGCCAACCTTAACTCTAAATCTACTTTATTTTGCCCATATTTACCCAGAGTATCATCAAATTTTAAAAACTTGTCAAGCAAGATGGCCCTCTTTAGAAATGGTCGTGAAAAGAATGATTGGGCTGTGGAATGAAGTTGTAGACATAGCAGCTTTTCTGAAAAATAAAAAAAATTTGGTGTCTTTAAACTCTATCCCACCTAACTCAACAATGCCTATCAATTTAAATAAATCGTTTCAGTCGCAAATGATCAAAATTCACCTCGTTGTAGAAAGTATGTCAACTATCAGACTAGACATAATAAATTGTACTGAACCCTGAACATTATTAACTGTATTCTCAAATGGATTTTATATTGGGTTATAACTCAATTCGTGCGGTTTTTTTTTTTCAAAATTTGAACGATTATTTCAGAAAAACATGTTTAATGGTATTATTCAAAGTATTGCCCATCTGAAGCTATGACTTTTTCCCAACTTTCTGGCAATTTGTGGATCCCATCACAAAAGAACTGCGCAGGCTTGGCAGCCAAGAATTAATCAAGTCAATTTTTGATATTCTGCTCCGATGTGAACCGTATTTCAGCGAGGGCGCTCTGCATCGACCGGAACAAATGGTAGTCAGAGGTCAGGGGCACGGTCAAGGGGTGTAAGGCGGGTGGGGTAAAACTTCCCATCCACTGTTCTCCAAATAGTTCTTAACCGGAATAACAACGTGGGGCCGAGCGTTGTCATGATGGACAACTATTGCCTCGTGTCTGGTCGCATATTCCGGGCGTTTTTCGGCTACTGCTCTCTTCAAACGGATTAATTGTGTTCGGTAGCGTTGTCCATTGATGGTTTCACCCGGGTTTAGCAGCTCATACAGCACACCCTTCTGATCCCACCAAATACAGAGCATTACCTTCGCGCCAGGGATACTCGGCTTTGCCGTTGATTTGGCTGGTTGGCCAAGCCAAAATCACCACTCTAGGCACGTTCGCTCAGCTAGCGCATGTTCACCATAAACTTCCACCAAAATACGATGACTTTCGCATCAGTTTTCTTCATATTCAAGTAATGAAGAAGAACTCCCCGCAAAAACACTTTTCAGGCACAAAGTTCGACATATTTGAGTGAAAAAAGATTATTGTTGTTTACGCTTCAAATTAATGACATATACTGAAATGACGTCCAATGACAGCAGCTTTCCAACGCATGTTCCAATGGAATAATACAAGTCACGCCATCTCTTAGCAAACCGCACGAATTAAGTTATAGACCCAATATTTCGAGCCATACAATATACTAGATAATCGGAGAATTGAGAAATATGATGTGCACCTATTACAGTACAGTCTCGATAATGTGAACCCCGGTAATGTAAACTATCCAATAATGTGAACTAAAACAAAAAATACTTTACTTACTTTAAAACGTGAGCTCGTGAAAATTGTTTGCCATTCAGAAATGTGAATTTTCTGTTTTCTCGTCTCGAAGAGGTGGCATTAAAATGTTAATATGGCGCTATCCTAGATCAGATCATTACACATTACTCGCGCACGTGCTCACTTATGTTTGTTTTTTTCTGTTGATTGGGCTTAATTTTATTTCTCTCTTCTTGCTGTGTGGAGTATGACTCCGTCGAAGCAAAAACAACGCACAGTCCTTACAATCAAGGAAAAGCTGACATTGTGAGAAAATTTGGAAGTGGCTACTGAGGATTTGGTCTATCGCAGAAGATTTTTTTTTTACTCTACACTCAAAAATTGCTCCATTGTACTGCCAGGCAGCAACCTACCTTCGCTGTGGTTTCTTGGTTTTCCGAAGCAAGACCAGCAGGCGCGTGATGACTGGCCTGAATCATCAGCTCTCACCACTTCAGCACCAAAGACATGCCACCTGATCCGAGCAAAGGCGGGACAGCGACAGAGGAAGTGCTCTGCAGTGTCGTCGTCTTCTCCACAGGCGTCGTAAGGAGTTTCCTCGCTTAGGCCAAGCACATTTAGATCTTTGGCTAAGGTCTCCCGTTTGTACGCCAGAAAGTCGTCAGCAGTCTTCTCTGCCAAGGGATAACAAGAATGCCGCGGGTTTCTTACAGCATGCGCTCGGTCTGTTTGCATCCTGGAGAGTCATGCCACCTCCGATTGTGTTCACGAGAGGCCCAACCATTGATGGAAGCTCTAACCAAGGACGCAGGTAGACCCAGCACAGGTTAAAGTCCTGAGAATGTTTCTTTTGATCCTTGTCTAGCAAGTTCATCGGCGATCTCATTTCATTGTCTGGTGACCCGTTACCCAGGTGCTTCGACCCCTACGCACTTGAGCCTACGTTGCCTAGGTTCGATTCCCAGTACGAGCAAAATACTTTTCGCGGCCTCACCTCTTTCTAGTCACTGGCATGATAGCAATATACCAATAGATTGATTTTAATTATTTACTCTTCTGTTTTTTATTTTTAATGCATACATGTGACTTTGTTGTTATTTTTGTTTATTTTATTAAAAGAAAATAAGTGAATTAACATGGAAACCTTTTTGTCTTTGCTACCATTTTTCTACCATTATTCATTTCCCAAGTCCCATCACAGCTGCATGTCCGAGTTTCCCCTCTCATACCCTGTTTGCTTCCTCTCTTTGTCACATAACATTTTTGGTTGAATACATGTCAACTATTTTGCATTTTAAACCAATTGACGGGCGAAAGAGTGCCTGGGAGAAGAAGGCAAATATAAAAGAGGATATGGACGAGGCGTCTTTTGATAAAGACATTGAATATCGCTGATGTCCTAGCGTTCCAATCGGCTAAGCAATGCATTCCCTCTGTCAAAGTCACAGTGAACCAAACCAAACCATAGCAAATCAAAAATACTCTTATTCATGCTGGCGGAATCGAAGCAAGTGTACACTACACATGCAGACCTTCGAACTCATGTTGTCTTCAACACTTGTTAGATTGTCTGAGATGAGGTCAAGGACTTCTTCATCGACTTTTCAGATAGCCCATGCCTCTTCGAAAGAGAGCTATGTTACTCAAGTGTCTCCTGAGCACATAAAAACATCGGTTGACAGGAGTTACTCTGCCTTTCATCTCGGCCGAGGTAGACGAAGTCCTTGACTACCTTGAAGTTATAGCCGCCCATTGTGACGCTCTGTTGTTTGTTTGACGACAATACTTCGTTTTGCCGTCGTTCCAAGCTAGACCCATTTTAGTCGCTTTCGTCTCAATGCCAGCAAGCGCCTAATTGGCGGCTCGCAGTGTTCTGCCAATCACATCAATGTCGTCCGCGTTTGCTAACAATTGGTGGTGCCTCTAGTACTGACGTTGGGTCTTGCACGATCTTCTCGAGAATAATGTGAAGTCACATGAGAGTGCGTCGCCTTATCTTGTCCGTCATTCTGAAAAGGAATGTCAAAACTAGACTGTGGCGGTGTACAGCTATAAAGTCTGTACCTTTGTGCCTTTGAAACCAACTGCACGTTTGGGGTCTCTTCCTCGATCTGCCGCTGTGTGGAGATCTGGTCTACGGTGAACATTCCTGGCCTGAAGCAACACCGACAGGAAAGGTGAACAGGTTCCGATGTTCAGAAAATCTTGTATGCGATGTCAGGGAGTCCTATCCTTTGATATATAGTGAACACAAAGCGATATTTATTTCTTGGAGGTCAGGAAAACGGATACAGAGATTTCACTCGTTGCTCTCAAGCAGATATTCCCCAGACGCTCTAAACAGGAAAATCGTTTTCTTGACTTTACAATCAATAGTGGAAGCGTCTAAGTCGAGAACTCAGTTCTCGTAGATCATCGTCCAGATTTAAGAGAGCATTCTGTTCGTTCTCACCGCCGTTTGTGGCATGATCTATCGATTCTGGAAATAATTAGAAAATGTGAGTGAGTAATTTAATGGAGTATATGACTGTGGTACCGTTTTGCTGAAGTCACATGTTTTCAGTGCTGCCACTTTGTCGAGATTCCATATTTTCGGTATAAATTTGAGGTCACATTTTATTGATTTAGTAAAAATGAACAAACAAGGGAAAAATTCGTCTGCCGCTACGTATTCTTCTGCTTTCCTATATCTCTTATGCATTATTTAGTGAAAGTTGTAAGTTGTTGCGAATTGCGTGCTCCCGCGTGGCAGAACTGCTAGTAGTTCACATCGATGCCTTCCAATTTAGGTCACAAGCCGCATTTTCAATGAAGAACGGTTCAATGGAATGGAGAGTGTGCGGTCCAGGGAACGATGTGGATGCCTCTATTTTTTAACAGTCAGTCGTGGATTCTTTGACCCTAACTTCGATAAATTCTGCCTTTGTCGTGCAATGAATTTGCACCTCATACACTTTTTTATAAAAGCACTCATTTTCGTGTCATTTGCGTTTTCTCTCCACTTTTAATTACGCTGAACGTCCGGTGTTATTTTTCTCTGATTGGTGCAGTGGCACTTCACAAAATCCAAAGCCTTTTGCTCCAATCCACGCCCACAACCCAAAGCCTCCGTTCACTCATCATTTAAAGGGATACCCACTCCAGCTTCGTCATTGATAGCATCAACGTCTCATGAATGACAGCAGAGTGAAAGCGTATTCAGCACTGCACCCGAAATTTCGATAATACCCTTCCTACCAGATTATTAGGCGTTCAGGAGAAAAAAAACGTTAATTGCATTTCGTCAGCTTGGCAACTCTGCTGACCAGTCGTACTCCAAACCGCAACTGAAGCTCGCGCCACTTACACACACGCAAAGACCTCGAGTGCGTTATGTCTCATCTGGATTTCAGCTCCGTAGCTGTACCTCCGAACACAGCAAAGTTCTTAAGCCACCGCCACCTCCTCTGTGCGACCGTAATTCGCCCGCTGAACTCAGTGCTGACAAGTGCCCTCGAGTCGAATTGAAAACGTTGGCAACAAGTCATTATCGCCATCATCATCCGCTTGCGTATCTTTTGATTAAATTTTCCGCCGACCATCTCGCCCCCCCGGTACTGATACGTTCGTGGTAATAACTGGTTTTTTCGGTAGCCTCCCCAACCCACGGCCGCCGCGCCGCGCCACCCAGTCGAAAATGAAAAACCTCACCGAACCCGAATCCAAAGCAACTCCACAGGTGAGCCACAAGCTGCCTGGTTTGCATCCGCACAGTGCATGTTGATTCGTCGTCGTTGTCAGAAGCAGCATCGAACTCGAGTCGCGCAGTTGAACGTTGTTTTGTATCTTCTCTCGAAGGCCCCTGTCGTGGCTAGCATTCAGCCGTTTGATTCGTGCATTAGCCCTCGCTCCGATGGTTCGTTGGTTTTGCTGCTGACTCAAAGTTCAGTCGTTCGTAACGCGCGTCATCCACCGCGCCAGCGTGTCTTTGCCTGCGGTTTTTGCGTCAGAACCTCGAGTGTTGCCAAACATTTCGGTCGACCCGTGTCGGATGATTTCATAATTGAGTTGACCTAGAAGTCCCAGTGTACTTTGGCGGTGTGAAATTACCCGAAATTCCCTTGTGCGCGGAGAGTAATTAGTTACGAGTGCAATGGAGGTGGAACCTCTTAGCCTGCTCACGCAGTATGACAAGCGGCACTACAAAAAGGATTCACGCTTCGTCCTGGACCTGTACACCCTGTGCTACGATGACAACGAGAGTGTGGACACCGTGGAGCTGTTCACGTCCATCGTGAACAACACAGCCGCTGGCAATTGGACTGAACAGGTTAGACTAATTTTGCAACACCATCCATCGTCTACCATCGACACACGTTCGGTCGCCTGCAAGACAATGGACTCGACCGGTTTCCAGCTGGAGCCTAGAGTCATAGTTTCGCAATGCGCCCCTTGAACTGGCATGCATGCCGCCGCAGGAATTCGCTCGCGAGATTTGTGTATCTTTTTGCAATTAAACTGTGATTGAGTGAAAGTCGTCTTGAGATACAAGTGTGAGTCACAGACTGAGACTACGGCACGCGGGCTAATTGCAAACCAGTTGAGAGGAGACTTTTGCTCGTGGTAATGACTGGAAAGATACGTTTAAGCGCTTTAAAGGTTTTCCTTCGCTTTCGGGAGATCTTCACAGTGCGACAAGTTTTTAATTGGCATCGGCAGCGGATGGGATTGAGATGTTGGGGTTGCTTCCGAAAGTTGTGCGACAACGCCAGCTGGGAATGCACTCATGCCAGGGAGGGGTATTGATGGTGGGAGCCGATTGAGACTGTGGGAAAGTCAAGCCTTTGTGCGACCTCTGGCGATGAGTCAACGAGCACACTCGTCGGATGTGGGGGATCAAAGGCTAATTGCGACACAGGCCGACTGATTATCTGTTGAGACTTTCTTTGGAGCGATTTTCGATGTCAAACAGGGGTGAATGTGCGCTTCAGGCATCCTGTGTGACTCGCACAAGCACGAATTCGAAATCTTAGAGAAATCCCATGGAAGTCATCAGCGAATGGGGAGAGTTCCTCCATCAATGGGTAGACATTTTGATGAGATCTTCAAGAAGTAGGCCGTCTTGATAAAGATATACTCAAAAGCCTCACTGCGGTTTAAGTGTGTTGCGTCAATCGGACTTGAGCTAATCCCACAATCAGTGTGTAATTGGAGCAGTTTCATTTGTTTTCCGATTAGCAGGTCTGAACGGGGAATGTTGGGAAATTCTTTCTGAGAACCGCCTACAAACTGGTGTGATATTTGCTCTGGGGATTACTCATTTATCAGATGGTGTTGCAAACACAGCCCTTGTCATCAACATTTTGGGACAGACACTCTTCAAGTCGAGCTGCAGTTCGAAGTGGACTGGCATCTGTGCCAAGTACGACCTTCTGTTAATTTTTGTCTTGCAAGTTTGAGAGATCTTCTTGCGAGATCGTTGAGATCTCCCCCGGCCCAGTTTGCGCGTGCCACTCACGTAGTCGAAGTTGGAGATTCTGTGCTTGTATAATAGGCTTCTGAGGCGCCTGGCATAACCCGAGTCCTTGTTACTTCTGGTCTAACGCAAGCTTTTACTGCCTATTCAGTGGGTGCTCTGAGTCTTAGGTGTACCCCAAACCTGCGTTGAATTTCGTTCTTTTCATGTATTGCTTCAAGTAATACAACACGTACAAATTTGGAGGCAATGACAAGTCGGAAGGGGCCCAGAACAGGCAGAGACTGTAGCATGATGCATAGAAGCCTGTAGGACAAAGCTTCGGATAATGGCATAATGCCAGAGTTGAGTTTGGACATTGGATCATCAGTGCAGTCCCTGTGGTCGACGAAGAGGTCATAATTTCTGGTAAATTGTAGTCGCAGGGATATAGGCGTGAGTGAGAGTCGTTGCATAGTATTTTTCCATGCACGTGCATTGCGTCTTGGCATCTCTCAGACTCTGAGGGACAGATTCTGAGTCTCTGCGACTTCTGCCGTAGTTGCTGAGACCAAGAAGAAATAAGGTCTAGTCTGTCAATGTCAAGCCTGTCAAAGCCTCCTGAGTTCGGGAAGGCCTCTAAGGGAAAAATGGAATTGGGACGTAACCGCCTAACCTTTCAAATGGTCATCATCCAAGTGGGCCCAGGAGGAATACAGATCTGACGTGATTCGCGCTGTTCTACTCACTTACTTGACACTTGATTTGTCTCCTCCCACAGCTCTTGATGATGTAGAATTATGCTAAGAATCGTGTCCTCATTTTCAGATGATCAACAAATTGAATCGATATTGCTAGGGCAGTTACACTGAGAGTCGTGAGCCTTCAATCCCCCTTCCTATAAAATTATCAAATCAAATATCAAATAATCAAAAATCTACCAACCACATGACGCGGTTTTGGCCAAGGCTTAAAGGTGGATGAGGTAAATGCGTCGACCTCCTTACTCAATGTCCACAGTTCAATTCTGGACACTTACTTGCACACTCATCCGCCCAACGACCCTTGGAGCCTGAGCAGTCGCTGTCTTCCGTTGCTCCGAGGTTGCTTACTTACTTACTTACTTAAGGTGGCGCTACAGTCCGGGGTGGACCTGGGCCTCAACCAACAAGCGTCTCCAGCCAGCTCGATCTTTAGCTAGCTGTCTCCAGTTTCGCACGCATAGTTGGTTGAGGTCCCTTTCCACTTGCGTGCGCCACCTGAGTCGCGGTCTTCCTCTACTGCGCCGTCCCTCGGGGGTGGATTCGAAGACTTTTCGGGCCGGAGCATTGGTTTCCATCCGCTCTACATGACCTAGCCACCTCAATCGTTGGATCTTCACTCTTCTGGCTAAGTCGATGTCGCTAAACAGCCCGTATAGTTCGTCATTAAATCTCCTCCTCCACTCACCATCTATGCAGACGGGACCGAAAATCACACGAAGAATTTTCCTCTCGAAGCAACCAAGAGCAGCTTCATCCGCTTTTGATAAAGTCCATGCCTCCGCGCCATATAGCAGGACTGGGACGATTAAGGTCTTGTAAAGCGTTAGCTTGGTTGTTCGAGAGAGGGCTTTGTTTACCAATTGCTTTCTTAGTCCAAAGAAGCAGCGATTGGCAAGAGTTATTCTTCGTTTGATTTCAGCGCTGGTGTCGTTGTCTGAATTGATAGCGGTGCCTAGGTAGACAAAGTTTTTGACTACCTCAAAGTTATATCTGTCTGCTGTGACGTTCTGACCGAGACGTCGGTGTTGGGTGTCCTTTCTCGTTGACAGCATATACTTGGTCTTACCCTCGTTTACCGCTAAACCCATCTTCGCGGCCTCCGTTGCAATACCCACAAAAGCGCCATTGACATCACGCTGCGTTCTTCCGATAATGTCAATATCGTCGGCATATGCGAGTAGTTGGACGGACTTCTGAAAGATTGTTCCTCTGGTGTTGGCGTTCGAGTTTTGAACAATTCTTTCAAGAACGATGTTGAAAAAGTCGCATGACAGCGCGTCGCCTTGTCTGAATCCTTTTTTGACATCAAAGGTCTCGGTTAGGTCTTTACCGACCTTGATGGAGCAGCGTGCATTCTCCATCGTCATCCTACACAAACGGACGAGTTTGGTAGGGATGCCAAAACTAGACATTGCTCTGTATAGCTCGTCTCTATAAATGCTATCATACGCGGCCTTAAAATCGATAAAAAGGTGGTGGGTATCGATTTGTTGCTCCTGGGTTTTCTCCAAAATCTGCCGCAGTGTGAATATTTGGTCGATGGTGGATTTTCCTGGCCTAAAGCCACACTGGTATGGACCGACCAGGTTGTTGACGAATGGCTTTAGGCGTTCACACAGTACGGCAGATAAGATTTTATATGCAATACTTAGGAGACTGATGCCTCTGTAGTTGGCGCAGTTCAGAGGGTCTCCTTTTTTATGGATCGGGCAGACTATGCTGAGGTTCCATTCATCGGGCATGTTTTCCTCCGACCATATTTTACAGATGAGTTGGTGCATGCTCCTTACCAAATCATCGCCTGCGGCCTTAAAAAGCTCGGCGGGTAGGCCGTCAGCTCCCGCAGCCTTGTTGGATTTTAGTTTGGATATGGCAATCCTCACTTCATCTGGGTCGGGTGGACGGAATTGTTGATCTTCATCGTCCCTTTCATTGGGGTTGAATGGTTCGTTCTGCCTGACAGCGGAATTTGGTTCTTCGTCGCCGTTATACAGTCTGCAGAAATGGTTTCTCCATATCCTCAGCATCGACTGTGACTCTACTACGATGTTCCCTTGATCATCCTTACAGGCTTCGGTTCGGACTTTATAACCTTGACTGGTTAACTTTACCCTTTGGTAAAATTTCCTTACCTCATTCCTGCAGTAATATCCCTCTAGTTTGCCGATCGCGCGCTTCTCATGCTCCTTCTTTTTTCTCCTGAGAAGCCGGTGTTCGTCTCTCCTCTTCTGCTCGTAGAGCTCCCGAGCAGCTCTTGTCCTTCTTTGCAGTGCCGCTTTGTATGCTTCTTGCTTGGCTGCATTCGCCTGCCGACACTCGTTGTCAAACCAGGGGTTTCGTTGTGGTGGCGGATTGAAACCCAGCACATCAGAGGCGGCATCTCTGATGGCTTTTTGGCAATGCTGCCACTGATCTTCAATACTTGATGTTGGCGGCGTAGGATTTCTTAAGAGGTTAAGGGAGACACGATCGGAAAAGGATTTGGCAATCTCTTGCGATTGTAGCCGGCTGACGTTAAACTTCCTCACAGTATTTCTTTGTCTTGGCGGTGTTCGGGATATCCGCAACCTTATCTTGGCTACAACAAGGTGGTGGTCCGAGTCAATGTTGGCGCCTCGGAACGTTCGAACATCTATAATACTGGAGGGGTGCCTTGCGTCGATCGCAATATGATCAATCTGATTGACGGTTGATTGATCAGGAGATCGCCATGTTCCTTTGTGGATATCGAGATGTGGGAATCTTGTACTGGCTACTACAACATTTCCGAGGTTGCTTGGTCTCCTTTAATAACATTTTTTCTACGTGGGTGGGATGCTACGTTGGCTGCATACATTGGTTCATCTCACAGCGGTTCTTTTAGTGGATATACAGGGGGCGCTGCGAGGTGTCTGCTTATCAACGTGACCTGTGCATCGACAGGGATCATTGCAGTCATCCCATCGTGTTGGGCGTGGTTCCGGACATTCCTCGATTCTGGACACCCCTCAATTCTGGACACCCCTCGATTCTGGACACCCCTCGATTCCGGACACCCCTCGATTCGGTACACCCGGACGTACATTTAAACTGCTCTTGAATCATTGACAATGAGCATAGCTGTCGAAAGTAGCCCTACGCACTGGATTACGCAGCTCTTCGATTTCCCTTACGAGCAAAAAACTGTTCACGGCCCCACCTCTTTCGAGTCTCTGACAATGCTCCATGAGCGCAACTGTCTAGATAAAGCTTCTCAAAATGGCTGCTCGGATTCGGCATAAAATTGTAGGTAACTTCCACTCGTGAAGGAACAATAGCACGCACAATATGAGTGGTTGCGAGAAACTAGTCCCTGGCCCTCTACGGGCTTTAGTGTCACCCATATTATTATCTGCCCCCCCCCCCTACTAGATAGAATCCAAAAGCGAGCGATACAACTTATAGCAGACAACAATATTGCAGAGTCACTTGACTCGCTCGAACTTCGTCGTACCGTCTCGTCTCTATCCGTATTTTATCGCTATTTCAACAAACGATGCTCAAGTGAGCTTGCGAACTGCATTCCTCCTCTCCACGAGTTCACTCGCAATACCCGTCTCGCCAGGAATGCTCATCAGTTTACCCTTAAGCCTACTTTCGGACGCACAGTTAAATTTAGGGACTCGTTCATCAGCGGCACGGCAAGAATATGGAATGCTCTTCCCAGCCCAATATTTTCTCCGGAATACAACCCGCAGATATTTAAAACCAATGTGCACAGGTACCTCCATTCGGTGAAAGCACTCGCCCTAGTGCCTACAACTGGTTTAGGTAATGCATCGGGCTCTCCTGTTGTCGTTCTTTCAGGATCAGCGCTGCATCCTTGCAACACTCGGTTGGCTGCGAAGAAAAGAATTGACAAAATACGAGTGGATACTGTAGAACCTAGGACCATGTCGATGTATCACTATCTGCACTCCATGGTCTCCAACAAGCACTCCGCACCTTTACTTCCGATGGGCACCCAATCCGGCTTCACTTACCTCTCATCTGCTGCACACCCCAAGGCATTGCTTGAGGCCATTTTTGTTATCTTCGCAAGCACAACTTAAAAGAAACCATTTCAATATTTCCACCCTGACAAAAATATACGTCAATTCAAGCACGCAGTCGACAGCCTAAGGTCGAGACCTGCAAACTCAGCTCGAAGTGTACTTTCGTGGCAAATCAAACAGACACTGCCTAGCTCAGCATTGCGTTGAACTTTAACACGGAATAACTTGAAGTAATTGCACATAACTGGATCCAAATTTGTGTAAACCGATTTCGAATAGACCACACGTCTGCTCATTCCCTTTGTGATCCCCACTGACGTTAAGCTCGGGACTGAGGTCACGGGGGCAAGTTGAACAGACACTTGTACGCGACTTTTAATGGGGCTATGAAGATGTTTTATCCATGTTATGAGGCACGTCTTGTTTTCGGTTATGTTTTACTCGCCGGACGACCTTTGTCCTGTCACTTACAGAGCGATGGTACGGAATGCCCTTGATGGCGAATAATTTCGAACTTTCAGAAATCTCCAGGCCTTGTCAATTGGGGGGTCGAAAAGTTAAAGAAAGTATTTTGGATTTCCTTCAGATAGGCGGTGTGTTTGCGAGACCAATGGTTGCATGAAACTTTGGCCTTCGAACTTGGTTCTTCTTCACTACAGTCCGGGGTGGACTCAACCAAGAAGATCTCCGCATAGCGCTATCTCCACTTTCACCCAAGTTGGTTGGAGTCCTCCTTCACCCGGGCACGATACCTTAGACGCGGGCGTAGTCTGTTGCTTTGTCCCACAGGTTCGGAATCGAAGACTCTTCGGGCCGGAGCGGAGTTGTCCATACGCTCTACATGGATCAGGCCCCTGTGTCGTCCTTCGGTGCCTAGCTAGGCTCATGCCGATGTGCAGGACGTAGAGTTCGTTGTTGAATCTTCTAATGGCTCAGCTCAGCAGCCAAAGCCACCTTAGGCGCGGGCCCATAGACGCGTGGCAGCGCTCATGCCGCTGTGCAGCCCTTAAAGTTCACGAAGAAAGAAGTTCTTTGCCGTCAACGCAAACTGGACCAAAGATCGCACGCAGAACGATTCTCTCAAAGAGACCAAGGACTTGAGATTGTCCATGCCTTCTGAGAACTTTCGCGACCAATTCTGGTTCACTAAAAATGTGTTTACGAATTGCAGATATCCTTTATTAATTTTTGCTGGTGGCTCGCCGTGAACTTCCAGACATTACAATTAATCATTCAAATGGAAGTCTCCTTGTCATTGTATGGACAGGGTAGCCGAGGAGAGGAATGTTTCGCATTCGGAGAGTTGAGTGTAAGGCATCCGGAACTCCAGCCCACACTCGATAGGTTGGTGGCCGTATGTGCTGATGCTGGAATGAAGGTCAGCGTGGACAAATCGGTGGTTATGGTCATCATATGTTCAATGCCCTCCACATGTTAGTGGAGTCCCGCTGAAGCAGGTGGAGAAGTTTAAGTATCTCGGGGTCGTTTTCACGAGCGATGGGATGAGTAATGCGGAGCTTTCCTGTAGGATTGGTCAAGCTGGGTCAATTTTGAAACAGGTTGGTGGATCTGTAATCAAGAAGGCCGGGCTTGGTGTCAAAGCCAAGTTAGCGGTTGTAAACTCAGTATTTGTTCCAACTCTCACCCGTGCTCATGAAATTTGGGCATTGACCGAGAGACTAAGATCGCGAATACAAGCGGCTGAGATGAGATTGTTTCGTGCTGTTGTGGGAAATACTCGCCGGGATAGGGTGAGAAACACGGCAGTGCGAGAGGAACTCAACAATGAGGAGCTGGTTCTTCGAGCGGAGAGGGTTATGCTTCGGTGGTTTGGTCAGGTGGCACTAATGTCCCCTTCATCACGAGTGCCGAAGCGGACGTTGAATGCAATTCCATCTGGTAGGCTGGAGGTAGTTGGACCAAAACTCCAAAAAGTCGCCTGGGCTCTTGGGCATAAATCCGAATGAGTTAGAATCGATGGCGATGGCGGAGCAGGAGGTTAGAACGTTATTTTTGCTGAATTAGAATTTAAATTACCAGGCCAGACACCAAACTCTGGTCAATACTGGTTCATTAATGTGGGTTTACATTTCAGTCGGTGTTGGAAACATTCACGACACGGTATTGTTTAAAGAGGCTTCACAGCGGTTTCAACACTTTTTTTAGAAATGCGACTTGGTGACTCAATCAAAGTCAAAGCGACTCCCTACGAAACCACTCTTGGTATGAGTTCAGACGCAAGACAACATGCGCCAGAGCACAAGTTGTATCATTATGTTCGTTGAACGACCCTGCAATGGTGAATACTTTCTCATATGTAAAAAGAATGACCTATGTCCTTTGACCATTATTGGCGTACTGGCAAAACTTGTCCCATTTCATTATTTGTCAGAAATCTGTTCGAAGTCGTTCCCGAATTGAGCCAAGTTGTCGGTGTCTGCAAATATTCACATGGCTTGAGCCTCAATGTATAGTAGAGCAATGTAACGCATGTGTGTGAAAGAGAGACAGGGAGACAGAGAGAGAGATAGAGAAAGAGAGAGATAGAGATAGAGATAGAGAGAGAGAGAGAGAGACAGAGTGATAGAGAAAGAGAGAGAAAGAGTGATAGAGAGAGAGAGAGATAAATCGAGAGTGAGAGAGACAGGCTTCTGCCATCGACATTTAACACATAATTTGACCGTGTGAAAGCGACTTCAAAATTGCATGCTTTTTTTCTCTCAGACTAGGGCAATGTGCAAGGCAGAAATGAAGCATTATAGAGATACCCAAATTCACAGCTGATCGACCCCTAGTCCATCTACGAATGAGAGAGGCTTTTTGACATTTATTCGTCAATTTTTTGTTCATGAAATAACGTAAATGCCGTTCTCTGATTGGTCAGTTTGGCTTTAGAAAACGATAAAAATGAGACCAGGTTGTCAACAATTTTAAGGGACAAGAGAGGTAGAAGTTGGGCGTCTCCATCATACTTCATTTCTGGTGCAATGCATAGATTTGTCTGCTCTCTGTCCTACACGCTTCTCTGCATTGTAATCAACGCGAATCTTTCAAAGGTTGCTTGGTTGCCAAACATTTTAGCCCACCTCTCTGTACATAAACTCGGGTCGGTATGGACCGACATGACTTTCTGGACACCCAAGTGTCCAGAAACTCGTGTCGATATGGACCAAGCGTCCAGAAACTCGTGTCGGTATGGACCGACATGACTTTCTGAATACTTTAGTTGTCCATGTGGGTAACACAATCCATGCAAGTTCTTCAAAATCCTCCACGTGATGGATTTAGTTATACTCATGAAGGTCTCACCCTCTGAATGCTGCAACGGCAGCCGATAAGGGTTTGACGGAAAGGTCTTAGTCTTATCATTCAAGTCCAAAGTGTCCAAAGTGTCAGTTCCAAAGTGTTGTTTTAACTTGGTGTTTGTCGCGGAAAGTATCGAAATAAAGTGACGTCATACATAAGCATGTCATGATCGACTTGTGTAGTCGATGTGGATGTGACACTAAAAAATAATCCCAAATTCGAGCAGTACACACACCGACATAATGGTTGGAAATTGTACTACTTCCCAATCGCAACCTCAAGCCATGAAAACCCATCATCCAACGGTTTTACATCGACAAACTGCCAAAAAGAAACCCCCCACCCACGCCGTTGGCCCATTGCGTGAGATAGCTGCAAGCGAAGTAACAAACTCTCGACGTACTCCCTTTGAATTTTCAATTATCGACTCGCCTTTTCCAGCAAGGGCTTGCCATGTTCGAACTGAGTTCATGTGATGACCAAATTCAAGATTTATGTCTGGTCAACGATGACCTCCTAAGTGCACCGATAAGTCGCGGCTATCAACCTCATTTTCGTCGAAGGAAGCAACGCATTTGAATACGTGTGTGCTTGAGTCACCATCTAGGGCAATCTGACGAATCGATTGCAGCGCTGATAAGACGACGGGGATACGTATTTATTCAGCTGCAGCCGCAAAGCACACCGAGGTCAGCAAGACTATCTCCCGGCTGGGAATGTGACGTAATGTGTATACAGTAGTTGTACGTTGAATCTATTTACTCTTGTGAGCACATACTCGTTTTCTTAACGCATGACCTATCTGTGAAAATAAAATAATTTAATAACACCGTAGATACACGCAAAGCCAAGGAGGCATACACAGCCACTCGGGTATATCTAGGCACACACCCAGTGGAACTCACAGGCAACTGATAGTGTTGCGTGACATCGTGTTGTTAGCTCCACAGTGTGTTGTTCACTACGCTCCTCCACATGCACAGATATGTTAATCGTCGTACCACGTGTGCCAAGTCAATGGCCCTCCTCATTTTGACAAGTCCTCCATTCCTCTTGACAATTTGCTTTCTGATAAGATTCTCTGGGAAATATTTTCTTTCCTTCAATGCATAGAATTATTGCGTGCTGCAAAGGCATCGTCAAATCTAAATTCTGTGTGATTTCTAACAAAGACCTTGGGACTTCAATGAGCAGCACACATATGACTCGCAGTCTGTTGCGAGCCAGTGCAGTGGTGCTTGTAGTTTGAGGCTTAAATTGTAAAATTTGTTTAAAAATATTACTCGACGCCAGGTGTTGAAGTCCCCGTCCAAGGTGGTTTTCTTTTCGGAAAGCTTTCTTTAGACACACTTTTGTTACAACTACGAGAAATAAAACGCAAATGTTTGCGTCAACAATTTTCACGTTCCTCTTCTTTGTTCTGCTCGGCGGCTCTTTATCGACTGCCCGTCAGAATCGGGGTCCCCCACATGCACGTCAACGGTCGAACACCACGCATGCATGATCGACGAGAATGGGGTTTAGGTTTACACTTTGGGCTATTCGGTTGCTCTTATAAATTCCGGTAAGATCTCTGGAACTGAGAGGAAAGTGGGAGCTGGAAAATTGAATACTTCTTCGTTTACTGACTGTCTGCGGTCAGTCAACAAGTGGAAAGCTGTCCTCGAACATTTGGCTAAATCGAAAATCGCATGACCGCATTTGGAGACGACATTGAACCCATCAACCGTGTGCGACGCGGAGGCGGACAATACAATGATCTCAAGTAAGAGCTGTTGTTTGAAATCAATGAACAAAGGCATTTAATTCAACTCTGTAGTAAAAAAAACAATAGATTTTGTGACGGAATACAATGTGCTCCAGCTTTCACCTCGTTCCGCCTGCAAGTCGATTTTTTTCTAATTATGCTATATCATCGTGTCACATGTCACTGTGACAAATTTGTATTCAATTTGTCACTTAAATGACGCATAAAGTGCGTAGGACAGTACAAATTTGTCACAGTGGCATGTGAATAAGAAAATAAGCGATAGGGATGCGATACGATTTTTTGTGTTCTTCTCTCTTTCCTATTCCTCTTTTATTCTTTTGAATTTGCTCGAAGTGTTCACACTACGCAACTTGGTTTGACAGTGAAATGCCTTTACGTCCGTATTGTGTGGACAATTTAAGCAAAACACACACAGTCTGTCAGAAATCTGCTAGTTGACTGACATAATGGTGAAAAATCTGATAGCATAATAAAAAAAAAACAACATCATCGTCCGGCCTGCATGCTCCAAGTCGCGGGGGTAAGCCACGCACGAGAGATCTCCAGACCGCCATCGACTCTAACTCATCGTTAGTTATGACCGAGCGCAACCAGGCGAGTTCATGGACTTGGTCCAACCACTTCGTCATGGGTCTGCCAAGCGGTCGCCTACCTGATGTGATCGTATTCAAAGCCTGCCGCGGAAGTCGCACTGATACACAACTTCGTAAGCAATTGAGGCAAGTTGGAAGTTGGTTTATTGTTTATTGTTTCGAGGGAAATTGCCGAAATTACTCCAAATGCTGTTGTACCTGACCAAGTTTATTGACACACATCCACATGTGTACTGCTCAAATGAATCGTAGGTGGTCAACTGGCACATGACGCCTTATTACCCCACAACTCTACCACACGCTCTGTCCTAAGACATCGCTTAGTCTGATTAGATTGAGTAGGTCGACTCCTAGAACTGTCATTGGCGTTATAACAAGGCATGGCGCTACAGGAACAAACGCCTCTAGACCAGGCCTCCACAGAAACGACTTCTGCAGAAGCTGCAGAGACGAGGATGAGGACGAAACCATTGTACACTGGCTATGCCACTGCAAGGCTCTCGTCTCCCATAGATTTATACTTCTGGGAGCTTATTATTTTGAAAGCCGGGCTGATAGTCAGCCACCTTCTTCGCTTTATTAAAACCACTAACGTATTCCCAGTCCGGGTGGTAGCACAATAGACCTATGGTGGCCTTAGTGTGCCCTAATCTAATCTACCTATGAAACCGTATACAAAGGTTTTTTAGAGTGTGAAAACACTACTAGGGGGGGCATATATTGGGTCTACCTCAACCCTTATCACCAATTTGAAACTGCGCATTCAGGCAATTGCCATGAAGTGGACGTTTGTTTAGCCTTCTCAGTGATTATGTGATGTGGCGACGAAAAGAAAATTAAATACCGTAAAGAATGGCAATACCACAAAGAATGGCATTTCTGTTACGATTCTGTTCCGATTACAATAAGCGTTCATGGAGAATCAACTTGTTCCCAGGTCACCGTGGTTGTCTTCTAACTGTATACTCATGACTGGATCTGGAACGCAGCTATCAGTTGAGCGTATTCCGGTTTTCAGTCGGTAATCGAAACAGAAAACTAAAATTCGATAACAATGTAAGGTAATAATTGAATATGGGTGGCGCTACAAAGCCGTAAAAGGCCAGGGCCTAGCTTCTCAGCAACCATTGCATGTTTATTTCATATTTATAATCAACGCACATCCTAGACAAAAATGCTTAAAACTAGTTAGACGAGCAGAATTATTATAACTAACTAACTGGCCCTTGGGGGGACTCTAAGCTAAGCTTAATCTTATCCTTTGGTCTTCGACTTTTTTATTTGTATTTTTGTACAACTTACAAACTACCTTAAAAACTACCCCAGGCTATGTAGGTCGCCCATTGGTTGCCGCTCATAGATTTGCATCTCATTTGCTGCAAGACAGTGACCTACTGCTCCCCCTTTCGGGGAAAGGTACTACCCTTTCTATCCCGGGTCTTAAGGGTTCGACGAGAGAGTTCCCTCTCTCCCCAACCACCAGAATGTTCGGTGTTGCATTCCGACATCCTGAACATCTCTCCTTGATACCGCCGTACTGACCCGGAGGAGACCCTCCTTAGCTCGTTATTCGACGGAACGGTCGTCGATGTGGAAGATTAGCGGTACCGCATTTATATCTTGCAACAGTCCGTTCTTGTCTAAATGGAGAAAGGCTTTCGGGGGGGATGAAGCCGTTGTGGCGTACCCTTTCGTGGTATAGTGTATTGGGGTAGTAAGCCCCGAGATCAGGTTATAGACCGAGTTCATCGCTCTGACCGCGAATCAACTTCAGCAAGAAATGGCCCACTCTTATCAGGTTTGCCCTGTTGTATGAGACCTCATTGGAATGGAATATTTTGTACTGGGACTCTGGGGTTCGATAAAGGCGAAAGCAAGCCCTAAGACAAGCCCTCTCAAACAACCGAATCTTGTCCATCAAACTTGCACTCGCTTTGAACGGGACACGGAACAGCCATAGGTGAGCATTGGCCGGATGAGGGCCATGTAGCAGATAACCTTGAGTTGGCTGTTGTAAAATAGTCTCTTTGTAAGAGCAAAAGCGCCTCGGGCCCTGGCCGGAGCAGCAGCTGCATCTAACATGAAGATGCTGCTTCTCAGCAACCACTTGCTTTGTGCGTGCTATTGTTCTTTCACGAGTGGAAGCGACCTACAGTTTAACGACGACTCCGAACGGCCAAAGCTTTTCTAGACAATTATTACCCGTTGAGCATTGTCATCGAGTCGAAAGAGGTGGAGCCGTGAAAATTATTTTGGGTCGAACCGGCAGGGAAACGAACCCGGGCAGCGAGTTTCAGTTGCGCAGGGGTCGGCGCACATACCCACAACTCCACGACCGCCATCCAATAACAATAAGCTTGCCAAAGAAATGCACGACACTTCAATTCGACGTGAGTTTTTTCACATTTGGGAGGATTAAGTTAGAGGGGCGCGGCTGCACCTCGCATAGACATATTCGCCCATGGTGCTGCCGCTAACAGAGGGTAAAGCTGTCGACTGTTGTACAGCAATGTAGGCTTGATTGTCGTTATTAATAAGAAAACGTGTTTATCGGGGCTGCGAAGCTTAGTTTGTCAGATGATATTCTCAATTGCGATGCCAAGCTATGCCAAGCTACTCCTCAACTGTTTCGTTCCCCTGGATACCTGGACGTTCAGGAACTCACAGAAGGGAGATTACACAGTTCCTGTAGCGCGTTAAAACAGTTGAGTACATTTTTGGACTTTCTTGGGTTAGTTTTAAGTGCTGCTTGATTGAGCATGTAAATTCGAATGTGAATTGGGCCTCCACTGCTTTCTGAATGGCAACAATTTCTGCTTGAAAAATACTGCGTTTACTGCAGTTTATAACAACTTTTGAGATGGTTATGATGCATTTAATACACCAGCTCCGTTAACAGCTTAGAGTCTTTAGGTGCATTCTACTTGCACACTCAGCAATGAGTTCTGGCCAATGTTCTCCGTTCTGCCGGGGTGACGGGTTGTTACAATGTTACAATGTTCTAAGAGTCTATGCTAAATTTAAACCACTAGTGTTGTACGTGCTCTTCTGTCACGAGTGGATGGGACTTACCGTTTTAAGCCGGCTCCGAATGACGATGCTTGAAAAGTTTGTTCTAAGCAGGAATGCACGAGAGTTGCAGCATCAAAAGAGGTGGCACTTTACTGTGTGAGGTATGATCGTTGATGAGTTCGGAGATTGTCCCTGACACCCTCGGGGGAGAAGTCTATGCACCGACCCACTACGTCACGGCCCCCACCTATGTACATGCCAGAGTTGTAAAAGACTGCAATCTTTTGAGAATGCAATCTCTGTTTTCAAGGAAAGAATTATCTGTTTTGTGATTCCATCAATTGACTTCATTCGGGACTTCTGGACTTCAGCATCGAAGCCACCATTCTATTTGAAGTCTTGATTGGGTCAATCTTTACGACCAGTCTTTTGATTTGAAATCAAAGTTTATCGACCGACAGTGCATTCACTTGAAGTCACTTTGAAGTCTTTACCATTCACTTGAAGTCACCCGCATTCAGTTGAAGTCTTTGGGACTTCAAAGTTTTTTGTTGCAATCTGGAAGCGTTGAGCTCGCAGCTAAATCGATAGCAAGCAACTTGCCAGTCTAAAGTGTTGTCACCCTAAATGGGACTGTAAATGAGCCAATAATAAATGATCGACATTTGTTGCTGTCATTGGGGTATTGGGTGGTGTGAATAAAAATTGAGTGCGAGAGTTTGCTCAGCATTTTGGAGGGAACACTCCGGCTGGTGTGAATAAGACCGTAAATTTAACGAAACTTATTTTTAAATATCTGCGGATTGTATTCTGGGGGAAATATTGGGCTGGTAAGAGCATTCCATATTCGCGTCGTGCGGCTGATGAACGAGTCTCCAAATTTATCTTTGCTGTCTCCTATAAGTTCTATCGCTCGCTTTTGGATTCTATCTAGTACGTGCAGGGTGGTCTTGGGGGCACCAGACCTGATTTGAGCGTTGTTCTCAAGCTTGGGCCGGATGTACGCCTTATAAATTAAAGCCAAATCAGAAGGGCTGCAGTATTTCTTGCATTGATTGAGGAAACCTAAACATTCCGCAGCATTTTTGGCGACCTCAATTGTGTGATCGTTCCAACTGAGTGTTGTGGTGATACACATACCAAGGATGGAAAGCTTTTTTTCATCGACATAGGCGCCATTCATGGATAATGGCTGACTATCAAGCTTTCGCCTGAGTGACAGCAGACAGCATTGAGTCTCTGACGCTTTAATTTCCACTCGGTTGTTCTTTCCCCAGTTAATTATGCTTAACCTGCGCTGCCGTTCCAATTCTACGGCCGAAGGGCGGGGTCGTGAGTCTTGGAAGGAGTATGAAAAGCTGAGGGTGCTGTCATCAGCGAAGGAATGGATTGGATTAGAAGTAGCAGACGAGAGATCATTTAGAAAAATGAGAAAGGGTGTCGGAGGCAGAACAGAACCTTGGGGAACACCAGCATTTATTCGCTGGATATCAGACTTGAACCGATCTAAATCAACTTGAATTGAACGGTTCGAAAGGTAATTTCTAAACCATTGAAGAAGAGATTCATCGACACCATAGCAAGCATTTTCAACAAGAGAGCTGATGCCAAACTCTGTCAAATGCCTTACAAATATCAAGTGCAACGATCTTGCTTTCGCCTGCATTGTGCAAAGATCGGTTCCGCATTTCGATGAGATAAGTGGTCCTGTTGCTGCGGAAACCATACTGCCGGTCATTTAGAAGCTTTCGCGTCTGGTTGTTAGACATCGCATTCGATCTGGAGGCAATCGTTTACATCTCGCATCAATTGTACCACAGGTACGTGCACATGCAGCAGAATTTGCAGTTCCCTGGAGATGGTGCTAAAATGCAAACACAAGCGAAGGCAAATACGAGAATGTTTCGAGCAGACTCTTGAATGTGTGGCAATGGCAACAATCAATACATCGACCGACAAGATTTTGCAAAAACTCTGATCTGGAGTATCCCAGCGAATAATTACCATGAGTACTTCTTGGATTTACGGATCATAAAACCTGCCAAAAACATGTTACCTGTGATTGACTATAGAACGCAGCAGGATTTAGTGAGGAATTGCACTCCGGTCATCTCATAAATCCTCCCTGCCACGCATCCGCCCATTTGTCTTTGAGGTCCCGTCAAAGCGAACATCTGTCACCGGCGATGCCATCCTAAGACGCTTCTGCATACCTGCTCCGTTGTCTAATGACAGCCCGTACACGAGCGTTTTCCCGAGAACTCCTTAAGATACCCGTGCTCCTACGCCCCCGACGTCAGCTGATGCTCGTTACAGGCGTGGATTTTTTACCGAAAAAAAAAAAAACTCAATCCCACAGGCAAGCCACTGGCAAACCACCCCTGGAGGTCTGTCTGCCCTACATCCAGATTTACTCAAAGGCAACACACGAGAAAAAAAAAGGATCAGCTGCTTGCTGTGTGCGCCTGCCTCACATGTTGTAATTGAACACCGCCGCTTCGTGTACATACGCAGAAGAGAGAAAAAGAGGGAACGAAGCCCTTTCTGGTTCACTGCGACCTTATCGCTGTATCTGTATCTATATCTGTAACCAGCACATGTGTGCACAGAATTTATTGAATGAATCCGGGCTTGGGAACAATCACGTATTCACCGATTGATAAGCATGCCAAAGGACACACAGTCCATTGGAATTCATCGGGCAGTTTGACGGCGACGTGCGTCCGAGGAACACAGTCCAAGACCGGATTCTCTCTCAAACGATCCACGGCGATAGATCTTTGTTAGTTTGTACTTATCGGCGAGCGGAGAAACCAGAAAAGATGTTTGATAAAATATTTGTTGGACTCAAGGCGAAGTTTCTCGCGAATTTATTTCAAAAATACCAAAGATGTGCGGACTCAGATCTGGACTGCATTGATGGAATGTTCCCGCGCGTCTTCCATCAGAAATCGCCCACAATCGAGTTGACGATGTTCAACAGTGACATGCACCTGATCGAGCCGGAGTTTCTGACCGACATTGTTGATAAATTTGCCCGAGTGATTGACGTGAATGTGCATGAATCTAAGAGATACAGTGTATGAATTAATTTTGTTTGCTTTTCCTTCCTCTCAAATGCTACGCATAGTTGTAAGGCAAATTTATGTGCTGGGTTAAAAATGTTCTTTCGTTTGTTGCAGAGACGAAATGATCGCGAGGAGATCCGCCGCCGCCTGGCCATGGGAGCCGAGGATGATTACTTCAGCAAATTGGTGACCAACAATGTGAGACCAGGACGGAAGCCGAGTCTACAGTCGCGTTTGCAAAGTGGTAAGTATGGGGTTGGCTTTTTCAAGTGGCACTGGAGGATCAACTTCCGGATCACATTGAGATTGATTATCTCGACAGCGGCAACCCCTTTTGCATTTACAAGGGGAAGGGATGATTCGGGGCCCTTCTGTAGCAGCTGCAGAATCCCGTTTCGTTTCAATTATGTGCTCGTGGGCTTGTGTAATCTAATTCCCATTCAAAAATTTCATTCGACAACATAGTGCTTGCCTGCCCGGCTTTACCCTAAACACGTTTTCTCCCATGCTTTGTCTCGTGATTACATGTGAATGAATTGAAGTCTTCAAATTCCGGAAATTTGTGTTTAGGCTGAACATCCTCTGTTTGGTTGTTCCCAGATTCTCGGGAATGTTGCAGTCCCCACTTGGCTTATTTCAATGAGAATAACCGGGACACCCGGTAGAATTGCTGATTTCCCTTACTTCTTCACTCTCCGTCGAATAACACAGCTTAGACGGTCGGAATTCGTGCTAAGACCAAACAGTGTTTTGAAATTTTGGATGGCTTGGTTATACTTCAAGAAAACTACGCACATCCAATTTTTGGGGAAGCTCTTTGCGCGTCAACACGCCAAGTGGATTCAATGTCCCTGCAGTGTTATCCATCGTCGTAGTTTTTGTAAGTCCCTTTCACTGTTCATCCCTTAAGGTTGCAATGGCATTTGATTTATTTCTTTAGAGTTTAAACTAAAAGTCTGTCAACTTGGGGTGTGTTATGAGAAGACACTAAGGAGCAGGATTTAAATGCTGCCTTCAGACATTTGACAACTCCTCTACAAGAGGTCTTTCCCTGTTGCAGATTTCCTGTTAGTCATTTTGCACCTTTCTCGGGCAAGGCGTGGATAGTCGATAAGTATGTGGTCCATAGTTACTTTCGTCTGCCCACAGCGCACACAGATTTCTGCACAGGTGAGACACATGGTCCGCCCCCCATTTGTGCTCCACATAGCAGGCTTCGGGGTCAGTTGTGTTAAGTTCTGGAGCTTCATGGTCTCGTTTGGGATTGTAGTTCTGCTCCATGGACATTCTCTTGTTGACATTCACAATTGGACAAATGGGACACGGATCACATAATCTCCTGGGCCTCACCAGTACAGAAATCTGTGCGCACTGTGGCCAGGCGAAAATACCCTCTGGACTGTTCCAAAACTGGTTAATTCGTTCAATGAGCCACTTATGTAGGTGAACGTTAATGTCCGTATCGCTGAGTCCATAAAGGAGGGCGCTCGGAGTTGGAACCTGCCTTGGCTAGTATATCAGCCTTTATGGTTTTCATGCCCTGGCACCCAACTCAGTTTTAGTCTGTACTTTTCTGCTAGCGTATTTAGTCTTTTGTGGCATTCCCAGCCAGTCTTAAAGTTGAATGTGTAGGTCCTTAGCGCCTCAAGAACCACAAGGCTACCTGAATATACTGTCTGCTGCTGTCTCATTTATTGCAAACAATTCAGCCTGAACTAACGTTGTTTCCAGACGAAAATACCCTCTGGACTGTTCCAAAACTGGTTAATTCGTCGCCTTTGTAGGCTGCATCTTGGTCATATCCCTCTGGACTGTTCCAAAACTGGTTAATTCGCAGCCTTTGTAGGCTGCATCTTGGTCATATCGGACCAGCCCCTACTTTGTTGTCTATATCCAGCTCTGTCGTGCCTAATTTGGCTGTTGTATGCCGTTCTTTTGGCATGAAGCTTGCCCATTTTACAATTACAGGATCAGCATTTTGTCTACCAAGTGCATTTGTTAGTGATAGATGATTTGCATTATCGAATGCACCTTCCGTATCCATAAAGGCTTTCGCAGGGACTTCTTTGCAATATCAGTGACCTTACAAAAAATAATATGCCCCCTAGAGGGCCAGGGCCTAGCTTCTCAGCAAACACTCGTGTTGTGCATGCCACTGTTCTCTCACGAGTGGAAATGACTTACACTAATTATGATGCCTAGATGGCGCAGTTGGTTAAGTGCCTTCGCTTCATTAGTGGGGTCCGCGGTTCGAATCTCAGTGAAAGCAAAGTTGATACGCTTTTATCTGGTTTTCAAATCGGGCCCAGTCTGGGAACGGTCCAAATCTGGAAATACTCTTCTACCACTCTCCCACGAAACTACCGTTAGGTATTACTTCGCGGGGCTGGTTGGCAACTATACTCAGTCCCCAGAAATAGCCTCTTGCGGCCTTAGTCTTTCTACCAGAGCATAATCACTGGAGTGCTTGATCAGTGGCAGTAGTCCGACGTTGGGTATCACAGTGGACCAACATGGGCTAAGTGTGCTGGTTTTCGCTAGCAGCTCCCTTTCCTACCCTACCCTACACTAATTATGCCATCTAGAGTCTTTCTAGACTCCTTGAGCATTGTCAGTGACTCGAAAGAGGTGGGGCCGTGAAAATAACATTTGGTCGTACTGGCCGGGAATCGAACCCAGGCAGCGAGTTTCAGTTGCGACGCACATACCCACAGTGCCACGACCGTCACTGTTCTTATGAGGGGCTGTTATTGTAGCTGCTGGTATGGGAATAGCTTGTGAAATGGAGCTTTTTCCAGTGAGATCCAGGTTCCATCAGCTTCTCTGTCGTTTTTACTAGAAATGAGGGCAAGCTGATTGTTCAGTTGGATTTGGGATTTTCAGGTGGTCTTACCTCCATCGGCTTAATCTTAGGCTGACATAGTTTAACGACAAGATGAGTTGAAAGATGGACATCGTCGATTTCATGAAGCTTGGATATGCTTAAGGAAAAAAAAGGTTTTACTTTAAATGCGGTTCACCGTACCCTCAGACATTGTGTCAATTGCAGATGGCTTGAAATCATCTCCAACTTGCGCTATCCAACGGCCAGAAATGAAGTACTAAAGAGATTTGCAGTGGAAAACCCCTAGTCCACCGCAGTTCACGTCCGATTTTGAAGTCTGTGCTCTCAAGTCGCGCGTACTACTTTATTTTGACGCACACTTGTTAGGAGTACAGAGCAACGGCGAGAGTAATGAGGTTCGCTTAGCTCACAAGTATTGTCAGACCCCCGTCGGTGAAGATGTTGTAGAAAACGCTATCAAATGAATCCAAGGTGCAAGAGACGGACATGTTGCATATCTCTTCAGTACTTTATTTTTGCCAAGGTCTTACTGACGGCTGGTTTGACGTCGATGTTTTCCGCTGTCCTGAACAGGCTTCTGGAAGACCTCTAGTTTCGGCATACTCACGAATCCACAAGAAAGGTTAGGTTATAGAGGCAGTCACATATCGGCCAAAGTAGAGTCACATTGGCCACGATACCAAGATAGCCCGTCGAATTGTCTCAAACATTTTGTTCGTTGAATTCGTTACCAACCTTGATGGAGCGGCGAAAATTCGCGTAGAGCAAGATATTGATCGTCACTGCGTAGGCAGGCGACTTCTTGACGTCCACTGGCACTCAGACATAAATGGGATTACGAGTCCTTCCTCTCTGCACCCTCCGCACGAGCTTACAACTCACACACTAACTTATGAAGTCTGTTTTACTCAAAGTTTGTTAAAGAATGGAGGCTCCTCTAATTTAACCAAGATGTTAGAGTCCCCTAAAAATTCTCGCAGGAGAGGACGCCATCATAAGAATAAAATTCACGCCATTGAATGCGAACACATCTCAACCATCACTCATTGGCATCGAAAAATTCGAAACCCATCGGCGGAAGCAAATTTAATGAAAGATCATGTTTTTATTTCCGCAGGTAAAAATCTTCAAATCTGCTTCATGAATGAGGCCTCATCAGACACAGAGAGCCACAGTTCTGATTCGGAAACATGTCCGAAACTCTCACGTATGGTAACCCGCAATAGGAATGAAATTCCAAAATTCTTCTCGTCCCTAGACGTCCCCGACCATCCGTACAACGCCAATCCGCTATCGGTCAAGTGTTCAAACAACAACACACGAAAGCCGACCCGCCAACCAGACGGAACTGCCCCACGGACAAGCGATGACAAGGAATGCGATTTCTTCACCAAGCAAGCACGTCTTCAAATCGAAGCTCGAATGGCGCTTTCACAAGCGAAAGATATGGCCCACATGCAAATGGAGGTAAACTAACTGTTGCGACTTGTCGCGAATGAAAAATTCATCTGGTTTTTGGTTTTTTGCTTCTAGCTGGACAGACAGAAACAGCGTTTATCGCCGATCACAGGAGTCATTCGAGGTTCGCTGGAGAAAGTCGGCGTGGTCATGGCCCCAGAGAAACGTCGCGTATCCCGACAAATGCTCACCGACATGAATATCGCTCAACTGCAAATCATCGTCAATGATCTGCACACACAAATCGAAGATCTCAACGATTCCCTGGTGCACTATCTGATGGAACGTGACGATCTCCATATGGGACAGGACTCCATGTTAGTTGACATTGAGGATATATCTAGATTTTTGTAAGTCCCCCGACCGCCCTTTCTCTCTCTCTCTCGTCCCCTCTAACCTCTCACGTCTTTCTGAAATCGCCCACAGGAGTGCAAAGGAACTCGAAGAGGATCAGTAAGCGGCAGCAACTTATTATCCGAAAGTTATCAGTTATCATAAACTAATCAGTAATCTCCGTAAAAACAAAAAAGCAAGAATACAAAAATGTTAAACAAGCAAAAATATTGTTAATTGAGTAAGAGTTGTTATGTTAAACGTGTTTTTGTTTTTCGAATCTCTCGAATTATACACAAAGGTGAATAGAAAAGATAAACAGATACATTGTACTCTCTCAACGTAACATACGATTCAAGTCTAGTCAACAAATTAACAAGAAGAATACTATTATTGAACTTTTTTCTACAATTACATATATTACCTACACTATTGAGACTTTATTGTATTATACACACACACACACATATATATATTCAGATACAGATACTGTAGGTAATATAGGAGTTGTTCTTTCGAAAATTATTGAGAAAACAAAACGTGAAATTGGAAAACTTTCAAAAGAAAAACCTTGAAATCCCCTACTATGGCCTTGTAAGAAGTCTTAAGCCGGTTGGTGGTGCCACACCCACCGACCCGACCCGAACCGCCCCGTGTAGGGACATCTCGTTCGTATGTGGCGGTAGCCCAGATACTGCATGCAACTGTAAAGGATATTGCAAATAATCAAATAATGTTAAATAAATTTTTAAATTCCTTAAGCATTCGATAATTTGAATAAAGAAATCTGAAAATCTTCAAATTTGTGTACATTTTTTGTAGCAGTCTAAGGGTACTCGAATCCAGGCGATTGAAGACAGCAACGAGGTTCGCGTTACCTTTTTGATTGGAAACTTGGCCACTTTCGTAAAGTCAACTGATTCAAGACGTCGCAATCTGCTCCAAGCTTGGTGATTCCATGATCTGAAAAGCGGTTAGTAGAGGGACTCCACAGGGTGGAGGACTCTCTCCTCTCCCGTGGAACTCAGCAGTGAATGAACTTCTACTAACATTGGAAGTGACAGGGTGTAAGGTCATGGCATATGCCGAAGATGTTGTCATCACGGCCTCTGGGGAATTCTTAGCAACGATTGGGGATATAATGCAGTCGGCTATTATCGAATTAGAAAAATTGACTAGTGTTAACTATATGCAGTCCTCTTTACCGGGAATTATAAAATTCCTGACTTGAATCCCCCCCTTTATCAGGGGAGTCCCTTTAGAACTACGCAGCAGTGCCAAATTCCTGGGCCTCATTTTAGACACGAAGCTAAGCTGGAAACCCAACATCCAGGAACGCGTCAAAAAAGCCTGTACAGCTCTATATTGTTGTGGGTCTACAGCCGCTAATGGTTCAGTGGTTATTCGTATTGTAGTCAGACCGATTCTACAGTACGGCGCCGCGATCTGGTTACACAAAGACACCTACTTCAAACAGCTTGAAAGGGTGCAGCGGATGGCATGCATTTGCATTAGCGGAGCGATGCGAACTACCCCCTGCCAAGCTTGAAATACACTCCTCAAATTTGGCAGGCAGGTCGCTGCCAGCACGGCGATTAGATTGAAATCGCTGCGTATGTGGAAGGAATTCAGCTCAGGACACTCTAAATTGGGATCCCTACCAGCAACCACCGACCTCACGATACCTAAGCTCATCTTAGAGAAAAACTTCTCAACCAGCATAGCCCTCTGGACCTCTGAACACCAGACGCTGGAGGGTCCTCTTAGAATTTTCAGAGATGGATCGAAGATGCTCGAATGAGTGGCTGTGGGAGTTTACTCATAGGATCTGAATTTTGAACTGTAATTCCGACTACCCTCTCACAGTAGCGTGTGTCAAGCAGAGACTATAGGTATCAAGGAAGCTCTGTCATAGCTAGAAAAACAATGAAATACTAGGTTCAGATATTGTCATCTGTTCAGACAGCCAGGCAGCGATCAAATCTCTGAGTGCAGTCACATCTAAAGAATACCAAGGGTAGCTAAAACAAAATAATTCTCCCAATCTCCCATTGCATATTTTAAATCTTATAAAGATAAGAAATGTGTGTAGGAGAAATTGGCAGAGGTATAGGCAACCTTTTTTTCGAAACCAGATGAAATACCCAATCAACGTTATCAACAAACACATTTCTCAGAGGAAGAAGCTTCAGGATTTAGACAAGAATTCGAAGCAATTTGGAACATGGTCAAAATATTCAGAAATAAGAATAGGCTTATGTCATTGCTCAAAGAACATTCAAATATTTCCAATGCTCAAGCCGTAAATTTTGAGCGTAATCACTGCTTATTACAAAAGTTTGGGGATGCGCATACAAACTCCGTGGTTGATAGTCCAGTTGAGAGACTAAGAACACTGAACATAAATACACCTGTGGATGCCAACGTAAACGAAGAATACATCTTGGTTCTTATAAATAATCTGGTAATTAGAAAGTCTGGAGGATCAGGTCATGTAAGAAATATCTATCTTAAGGAACTACCAAGAAAGGGGATCAAAATGATGGTGTATATTATTAACTTCTGCCTTCGAATACAATACTCTCCGATCAAATGGAAGCTTGCCCAGGTCTCACCCACATTTAAAGCAGGTAAGTTAGCGGTTAATCCGGGTAGTTCTCGACCAATCAGCCTATTACGTCACCTTAGTAAGGTTTATGAAAAAATGCTAAAGAAAATCATTGATGATAACCACACCATTCCGAATGAACAGTTTGGTTTTAGACGCAACCACAGCACTGCCTATCAAGTACAAGGAATTTATAATCATGTTAAAAGTAACCGGTCGATAGGAACAACGACCGGTATCATTTTACTTGCTATTGAAGAGGCCTTTGACTGAGTTTGGCATAACGGATTGATACATAAAATGATAAATCTAAACTTGCCGCCTTATCTGTGCAATGTTGTCCCATCTATGTATCCCTGTCTAGTGGTGTATCTAATGTAGTCCACTTGAAGTGCGGAGTACCTCAGGGTTCTGTACTGGGGCCCATTCTCCCAAATTTTCTGTCTAGTGGTGTATCTAATATAGTCCACTTGAAGTGCGGAGTACCTCAGGGTTCTGTACTGGGGCCCATTCTCTAAAATGTATGTACATCAGACCAGATCTGCCTGAATATGGATTAGCTGTTGTTGCTGTTGACACAGCTGTATTTTCATCCCATGATTTTGCTGTCAATATTGAGATCAATCTAAAATACGCGATGGATGTGCTAGAATGTATTGGGTATACAACTTAATTCGTGCGGTTTGCTAAGAGATGGCGTAACTTGTATTATTCCATTGGAACATGAGTTGGAAAGCTACTGTCATTGTACGTCATTTCAGTATATGTCATTCATTTGAAGCGTAAACAACAATCATTTTTTTTTCACTCAAATATGTCGAACTTTTTGGCTGAAAAAGTGTTTTTGCGGGGAGTTCTTCTTCATTACTTGAATATGAAGAAAACTGCTGCCGAAAGTCATCGTATTTTGGTGGAAGTTTAGGGTGAACATGCGCTAGCTGAGTGAATGTGCCAAAAGTGATTTTGGCTTGGCCAACCTGCCAATCAGCCAAATCAACGGCAAAGCCGAATATCTATGGAGCGAAGGTAATGCTGTGTATTTGGATGGAAGTGGGATCAGAAGGGTGTGCTGTATTTTGAGCTGCTAAAACCGGGTGAAACCATCAATGGACAACGCTACCGAACACAATTAATCCATTTGAAGAGAGCAGTAGCCGAAAAACGCCCGGAATATGCGACCAGACACGAAGCAACAATTTTCCATCATGACAATGCTCGGTCACACTTTTCTATTCCGGTTAAGAACTATTTGGAAAACAGTGGATGGGATGTTTTACCCCACCCGCCTTATAGCCCAGACATTGCCCCTTCTGACTACCATTTGTTCCGGTCGATGCAGAACCCCCGCACTGAAATACGGTTCACATCAGAGCAGAATATCAAAAACTGGCTTGATTCATTCTTGGCTCCCAAGCCGACGTAGTTCGTTTGGGATGGATTCCACAAATTGCCAGAAAGATGGGAAAAAGTCATACCTTCAGATGGGCAATACTTTGAATATTGAATACTTAAACATGTTTTTCTTAAATAAACGTTCAAATTTGAAAAAAGTTAAGTTAATTAATATTTTAATAAATGGAAGACCCAATTAAACAAGAGCCAGCTGCATGCCATCTTTTTCCCTAGAAATAGAAAAGCTTGTTGTTTGCCCTCTTCTAATTTCCAGATTAATGGAACAAACGTAAAGTTTCAGAATTCTGTCAAATATTTAGGCACCCATTTTGATTCCAAATTAACATTCCAGGAAGACACTTCACAGACTGTTAATAAGGTAAATATTGCAACGAGAGTCCTTTACCCATTTATTAATAGAAGATCATCACTTTCTCTGCCAAACAAAATAATTATAAATAAAGTTATATTTCAAGCTATTCTTCTTTATGGTTGTTCAGTTTGGGGAAGCTTCGCCCACTGTCAGAAGTAGCTGAGAATAAAGTCCTAAAAATTAAACCTACCAGGAGATTATCCTACTTTACACCTTCGTAAAAGAGCGGGTGTTGAATTTGTGTCTGAGAGAATATCCAAAATCACTGAATGGTTCATGAATTCTTACACTTTTGCTGACAATCCCCTAGTTAATGATCTGTTTGCAACAACTAGTCAAAATGTATGATTTATTTATTTATTTACTTAACTTGCTTGTCTGCTTATTTATTTTTTCTTGTATTTTCATTTTAATTATTTGTTCACTTGTATATTTACTTATTTGTTAATCTTACTACTATTTATTAATTTATTTAATTGTGTTTATTTATTTATTTATTTAGTTTTTTAAATTATATCGACAGTTTTGTCGTGTTTCCTTCAAAATTCTAATTCTTGTCTCGTTTCCATTTAATATGAAAATATCAAATTTCAGTAATAAATAGTATATTGTGCAATAATAAAGCCATTGTAAATTTATAACGAAATAAAACTATCTATCTATGTGGCCAGGCATAGTTATTTAACAAAACGAGTTAAACAAAATTTTCTTGTGTGAAAAAATGTCTTGTTATAAACAAAACGCCCGCATACTGTTTAGTTGGCCACCACTGTACTTTCATCTAATTGTCTGTAAACACATTGCACTTGCACACATAGCACGGCATTACTACACCAAATTTACACACTCACGCGTCCCTGATCACGTACGCACGTTGTTGTTGCGATGATTTTGTAGAACATATTTAGGCTGAACTAAATCACTCTCTCCGTCTAGAAGGTCAGCCATCCCACTATTATCTTCTCGTTAATCTTGGATCGATGCCTAGACGTTTCCTTGACACCCACATGATGCCGGTATTTCCTCATAGCCTTTTGATTTCGACACTCAATGCTCTTTTCAATCCCTCGCATTTATGTAGACTTTCATTTTCATAAATCATTCTTCATAAAGACGCAACTTGATTCATGAATTATGCGACCTGTCAACCGTTCGGCTGTGTTACCCTCCAATCATTCAATTATTAGAACGCCCGCTTATTTATTGAACTGATCAAAGATGATTTATTTATCTGAAGCTATGTGCATCGGCAAGTCCGGTTGGTGAATTCCGACGTTGGTCTCATTCCATTCATCAGTCACTTCTGGACGCCTGCTCATTCGTTCGGCGGGACGTTCACGAATTTAAACACCAGTCAAAGGGGTTTATTTGCTTGATGAATCGTCTGTCAAGTGTCCGTCCATTTGTTCATTCGGAGATGGATTGATCGATTTAATTGATGGATGTTTACTTTCTACGCGGTCTAGAAGCTCGCTTCGACACCAAGTGCATTGGAGAATTTCCAAAAGACTATGTGTCTCCCCGTTGTCATGCAACGTAATTCCACCACGGAATGACTCACATTATCCAAGCGAATGCCAATCGCATCACCCTCTCGCGGCTGCTTTGTGTCACTCGGGGATTTTTTCCCTCTCAGGCAGAAATATCCCCCAAACCGGTGGACGTGCCTTCTTTTATTGAGCCGTTCTCTTATCGGGCACGTAATCCACTCTCAAGAGAGCGTCTATTGAACGTCTTGCCGACTTATCAGCAGCCACTCGTCATCGACACCAACAGAAGCTGAGTCTTCATCAGTAAGGTGTACACGCTTGTTACAAGCGATCTACAAATTCCTTCCCGTGGCATGTGTCGTCTTGAAATTCGTCTTAAAATACTTTTGCAGACAGTCGCGATTGTTGTGCGGTGAATTCCTTCATTTTTTTGTGCATTTCAAATAAAATAACTAGTCTGACGTGAAATGGCAGCAGCCGACATCCATGTGACATATCCATGCATTCGAGTGATGCTGTTGATCTTCAACATTGCATTCTGGGTAAGTTGGGGACGGGATCAGAGATCGGCTTGAGGAGAATGTAATTTTTTCGTGGCGGTAGGTGAATTTGTGTTCAGTTGACAGTTAATTTTGTTCGTCGTCTCTGTGACAGATGAACGAAGTTTAAGTGAAGACTGGAAAATACTGATGACAAGCGACTGATGACAAACTTTAAGTGGATTAAATTGTGTTCTCAAATTGTGCTCAGGTTCATGATGGCAGGGTGCAAGTTCAGGGGGAGCCGATAGCCAAGTTTTGAGACGCTCCTCTGAAGTGTCAAGTATACGTAAGCCAAGTTCAGTGGCTTTGAAGTGGACATCAGCCTGAGTTGTTTATGCCTCTAAGCTGATCGCAATTTTGTTTTCAACATTGTAGACCACGCCGCGACATATGTTGGGCAGATGCGTCTCGATTCCTATGCTTAGTGTCTATGCTCAATTCCGATGCGAACCACTTTCAGTGTTCACGACTCGAGGACTCGATCAGATGATGCCCAATCAATGGAAGTGACAAGGGTCTGCTATCCACTCCACCACTGTAGGCAGTGGACAGACAAAACATGGTTATGTCTAGAAAGAATTCTGGATTGGGATCCATGTTCTGTGAATGTAAAAAGAGAGATCGTGTCCCTGATTCTTTCTGGTCAACAGACAACAACAAGTGAGTCTTCTCAATTACAGTAGAATCTCGATAATGTGAACCAATTAAAACAAGGCCAGTTCACATTTTAGAGAGATTCGCATTGCGAGTGTGTGAGTGTCGATTGACGACCAGCAATCGACTTTTGTGGACGGTCTTCAATCTTCAATCTCGACCAAAGACAGTTGAAGCTTTCACAGCTCCCTCTAACTCATGGGACCTCACAGGCTCTCCCCTTCTAATATTCCTGTGCTTCTCACGACTATGTGAACTTGAATAAAGAGTCTTGGCATCCTCAACTGTTAGATGTCTATAAATTCGTAATTCGGGGCCATATTTTGTAGGTTAGCATAAACGAATTCCCCCATTCAATTGGATAAACAATGAAGAGGCATAAAACGAATGCAACAAGAGAAAGGAACAAATAAAGTTAATGGATACAATCTTCGTTTGATATTCGTTTCCCTGGCGTAGGCAAGTAATTCTTCTGCCAAGCTTCTACCGCTTCATGGTTTGCAGACAAATTTTCCCCGCTTACGTGACGTTTTCGAAACTTTTGAAGCCACCCGTCACTAGATTCTTTAAAGTGACCGCATTTTCTTTAGCCATTCAAAGAGGGGCAATTTCGATTTGAGGCATCTCTGAGGTTCCTATGCTTTTTCTCAGAAATGAAGTATTATGCTGGAAACAGATGTGCAGAATTTCTCATGCAGCGAAATTAGAGTACACAAGATTATATGTAGCTGATCACACGTAAATTCTGCACGCAGAGCAGCGCTGCAGTCAGCCTCTATTTCTAATTTCGCTGCGCAGAGAACATACTGCCACAACACAAAAAAAATATATTTGAATTTTGCCATCTGTCGTTAGGCATTTGTTTATTATTTCTCGTAAGCAACTAATTCAGGACATTCCAATGGAAGAAACATTAATAGATTTTGTACGCACAAATACACTTTTGTATATTCTTCGTTTCGTGTGCGGATAATTAAGCAGTGCTTCCAGCAGAAATTCTGCACATCTGTTTCCAGCATTAGCTGAGTGACCCCTAGCCCATCAACGAATTTCAGAGACTTTTTGACACTTTTTCATGAATTTTTGACAGTTATTCACGAAACAGAAATGAAGTATGATGGAGATGCCCAACTTCTACCTTTCTTGCCGCTTATAATTTTTGCCAACAATTTTTATATTGTTTTTTTTTTAAGAGAACGGCATTTACATTATTTCATGAATAACTGTCAAAAATTCATGAATAAACGTCAACATTTTCATGATTAACCGCCAAATTCGTCGATGGACTAGGGGTCAATCAGCTGTGAAGTTGGGTATCTCTATCATACTTCATTTCTGTTCACGAAATAAAGTGAATGTTGTTCTCTGATTGGTCAATTTGGCCTTAGAAGACGATATAAAAATTGTTATCAAAAATATTAAGAGGCAAGAGAGGTAGATGCTGGCTATCTCTATAATTCCTTATTTCTGGTTTTCTCTCTTTCCTATTTCAGACTTTTTTTTCATAAACTAAAATCTTTTGTATTTCTGGACCTTACCCTGCGAAGACAGTTTAAAATTTTTTTCAAAATCTCAGCGGTTTCCTTGGTTGTAAGGAATCTGGGTTGCTTTCGCTTCGAAGGAGCCGAAGCTTTTTTAGTTCTAGGAAAGTGATACACGGACTCCACTCAGCACAAGGCACCAAAAGAAAGAAACAAAATTAGGCCTCAACACCAGAAAAACAGCAAACGTACAATGTGTGCGAGTAACGGACATTGCCTCTGCTCTTGGATGGTGTCATACTCATTTTTTACTGTCGCCTCTTTGTGTTAAGACACTGGAAAAGAAGCAGAGACGAGATAAAAAAAAAACACATTTCCGCACACCAAAAAAAAAAAAAACAAAAACACGATTTCTCTTTTTAGAGTATTTAGAGCATCATTTTTCCAGTTCACATTATTGGATAGTTCACAATACGGGGGTTCACATTATCGAGATTCTACTATATTGCTGTACTTAAGAAATTGTAACGCCTTTCCGTTGAATCATTTCAACTCCCTGCGTATGCCTTATGCAAGGTCTGACCTCTGTAAGATGTTTCGAACATAATCCCCGTTATCCACACGCTTTAATGAAAATCCAGTCTGTTCCAGTCCGGTATTCAATCAGAAGCTGCTAAAGCATGTATAGGGTGACCCTAAATTAACGCATGATTGGAATTAATAGAATTTTTATTGAATCATAAAGTAATGGAGAGAGGGTACCTTTGAAGAGCACTAACCCAGACATCCCTGTACTCCTTCCAGAAAGATAGCATGTAGGTAAATTTTACACTTATTTTTATGGGGTTAGGTACACGTCCAAACGTCCACACAAATCCAAAATCCCGAAACACAAGACCTTCTATAGTTCGAGTCTGTGAAACATATAAAGTTTGGCATGGGATTTTTTATCATTTCCGGTTTTCGAAATAAGCTCAAAAAGAAAGTCTTGGGTGATTAAAAATTAAGTGGGGGAGATTTTAACCCATCTTTCCGCAGGGTTTAACCCGACTTCCTCGCTCCACTAGGGGTATGTCACCAACTGTCTGTCAGGCCCCTGGAGCTAAAGTTTACTTGTACTTACTCCCGGGGTTTTTGTATAATATAGTCAACAAAAAAAAGAAAATATCAAAAAGGACAAAAATAACTTTAAATTAATATACAATTATTTGATTATAATACAGTTGAACTCACCTACAGTGCTCCTCTAAAACTAATTTCAAAGACACATCTTTCTGGTTCTATTTGTACATACAAATATCATAATTTGTAATTAAGTTAGTAATTGAGTTTTTTTGTAATTAAGTTTTTTCTGGTACCGTCATTTTCTGACGGCATGCTCCACTAAAGGGCTCGCTGGGGATAAACCACGCACGAGTGATCTGCAGGCAACTCGATCCTCTGCCATCGACTCTAATTCATCAGTAGTTTTGCCCAAGCGTAACCAGGCGAGATTTTAGACTTGGTCCAACCATCTCGGCCAAGCGGTCGCCTACTTGATGGAATCGCAATCAAAGCCCGCCTCGGAAGCCGTGATGACGGGGCTTTCGTGCCACGTGACCAAACCAGAGAAGCATAGTCCTCTCCGTTCATAAGATCCTCAATATTGAGTTCCTCGCTCCCTGCCGTGTTTCTCACCCTATCCCGGCGAGTAGTTCCCACAACAGCACGGAGAAATCCCATCTCAGCGGCTTGTATTCGCGATCTTATTCTTTCGGTCATTACCCATATGTCATGACCATAAGTGAGAGTTGGAACAAATACTGAGTTGAAAAGTAGCTTTGGCACCAAGCTCGACCTTCCCGACTGCAGATCTACCAAGCTGTTTCAAAATTGACCCAGCTTGACCAATCCTACAGGAAAGCCCAGCAAATTCATTATCGGATATAATATTCACTGCACCCACCACACCACCCATCGCCATCATCAGCAACACAAATCACTTCGCACAAGTGTTAACGCGTGAACGTAGTTGTTGGGCTATCTTTGTACATTTTTCTGTTACTAGGTACTAAGGTACTAATGACTATAAAAAACCACATACCAGTTTTTTTCCTTGAGTCAAGCTTGAAATCAATTT
Organism: Eristalis tenax; assembly: GCA_905231855.2. NCBI lineage: Eukaryota > Metazoa > Arthropoda > Insecta > Diptera > Syrphidae > Eristalis > Eristalis tenax. The sequence continues at coordinate 59,642,723 of HG993125.1, read as the reverse complement.
TTCATGAACAAGAAGGTACCTCCATGCGGTATGCCCACTTACGTGCATTCTAATGTTAAACAGCAATCATCAACAAGCGTGATATGCATTTTAGACTTGTTTGAAAGACAAACTCATGTGCATTTTTGATAAGCTTGTACATAAAAATTCCCCCTGGTGCAGTCAGGAAAGTGGGATTTGTGAATTTCAAATCAAAATTTGGGGATTTGCGCCCAGGATTTGAAATTTTGAGATTTTTCAAAACTTGAGGATTTTAAGGTTTGAGGGTATTATGCTTCAGTATTTTGGGGGTCTATGATTTTTAAAGACGTCTCAAAACAAAAATATTTCCCTTCGTGGATTTCAGTTCTTCAGTTAGCTAGTCTAATAAAATCGTTGTTTAATGGTGCCCCCTCCTTTACACAGAAGAGGGTTATTTATCGAAAGACACATAGGGAAGTGGCCTCCAGGTCTATGCTGGCACATACGCACTATTTTGCCCTAAATTTCACCACTCGGTATAAATGCGGGTGGATTTTGTTGATCCATATAATCCAGCTGTTACTGTGGACTTGTTGACATAGTCATTTGATTTCAAATAAAACCCATAAAAAGAAATCGAGTTGCGCTAAATCACACGAGGGGTCGACCACCTCAACAGTCTGGACGTCCATGCCTATCTCTAATGCAAAATACTACTAATGCCTGAAACAATCACACCGAACGCAGATGGTCTCCTGGCACCCAGGCCTTATCACAAAGCAATTATTTATTATCGATCCGAAAAGCTCACGCGTCCTGATCAGAATGAACAGGCCGGGTCTTAGAACTCTCATCGGCGTCATTATAGGGGATACCATCCACACTAGGTATCCCCTGTAACGACCTCTGCAGAATGAATGCTGGAATGAATAGGAAGAAGAAACCTTTTGCAATTGCAGTGCCTCCTGATCTTGCAGATTTAGTCACTTGGCCCATATTTCTACGACTAGACAGAAGCAAGCAATATAAGCATCAGTCAACTTCATCGCCTTATTAAAAGCTCAAGATGGTTCGCGAATTAGGATCTGCTTGATCTTTGTGCTAACACAACGGGCCTACTTTTGGCCTAACCTAACCTATGGGACCCATTTGGATCAACGAGAGAGTACACGACCAGAAAATGTCTCATGCAGTAATTGAATTGTTTCACGGGCTTTATGGCATGTTGGCTACATCAAAACTAACCAATTTCGGTAGGAAACCCTATCATATCGAGCTCCAGTAACAGGTTGTTTTGGAGATGCTATTCAATACTGGAAACTGAACTGTTCTATCGTGTGATGCTCCATTTTTACTAACCCCACAGTATCAGCTGTCAAATTGTTGATGTTTTTTTTTCAATGTTACCAACAATTTTTGGCACAATTGGCAGCAAAATTTAAATGTGAGTACGAAGGCGAAGAATTCCTCATTGAAGCCCTCTTAGGAGATCATCTAATAGGAAAAGACATTTCGAACAGTATCAAATACCATGTCAATTGCGATGAAGATTTTGATGGCGAAGCCATTGGAGAAGAAATAATTCTATTCAAAGGATGTTCAGAGAAACTACAGCGGAACTTGCATTTTAAGCCGGGCTTGTAGCTTTTAAGTTACATACAAAACCTTAATTTTAAAGTCCCTTCTTCTTTTTGTTATATGTATTTATTTTGTTTACCTTTTCTGCTACTTGTTACTTTATGTTTATTAAACCCTGGGGGTTGGGGCCCATGGGGGATACCTCACAAAACAATTGGTTTAGTTGGTTAAACACTGTTCATCCCTCGTCCCCATGATCAACGCAAAAATGTCTACGAAATACAATTCTTCACTCAGTTCCATACAAAACATATGGTTTTTTACTTTGTTTTCACTCATCACTCACTCAATGTTTCGCATCTCCTCCATTCTCAGAGAATAACAAAATTGTTTTACTCTCGCGGGAAATGAAGGTTGGCCCCCTAGGCGGAGTAATTAAAAACTAAAAAAATGAAAAGCAAATGTGCTGGAATCGTTCCTCGTTCGACAGGAAAATGTTGAAAATAGTGTACCTTGTTTGCCGGTTTCGGTTAAAGGTTCAATTTCTTGCTTTCATCTAAAATAAAACATCGTCTCTATACCCACAACAGGTTCGAACAAAATTGCAATCAACTTGCGGGCCTGCGTCCAAACATTCCATATTCACCGTGACCCGCTCCAATGGGCAATCAGTGCAATTCAATGCCCCTTGCATGGCAATCGCGGTAATCAGTTGTCATTAACCTATCTTTTGTTGAACATATTGCAATGCTCCCAATCAGCAGCAGATAAAGTGCATCGCATCTACGAAACGAAGACACACACGGAGGCCGAGATCAAGAGAGCAATTGTTGACCAAGCCCGATTATAAATCGACTATAATTAACATCATCGGAAATTGTTTGTTTGCTTCCATTCCCAATTATCAGCGAGGGCTGAGTGATTGGCTCTGGGCTGGATGCTCCTAGGTACGCCTTGATGTTGACGGTGACTTTCTTCGTCTTGACAACAACCGGCTTTTGTTCTAAATTTAGAGTCGAGCATGAAATTATCTTTTTCAAACAGACATTGTTTCGTTGCCATTGATAGGTGGTAGGCGCGACGCGTTCTGAATTGAAGGCAGCCGTGTGTGTTTGTGTTGATAGATGTGTTCGGTTGAAGTTTGGCAACATGCTTGAGAGGTCCTCGGAGAGATGACGCACTTTTATCGTGAAGTCTAAGTATATTCCAAGGGGCTACAAAATCAGCAACCGATCGATGGCTTTGTTTGTGATTTCGGTCTCGGGAATCGGTGTTGTTGCTAAACACTCAAAACCCCGACATTCATTTCTGAAACACAATGCGTCCCATGACGGAGCGTGGATATTTCCAAGAAAGTTTACAGCGGCTCCACAACTCGTAGACAATGAGAAGGGTTAGGTGAAAGCAGACAACGCCTAAATAACTCTCATTCGGCGTGCGTATGGATGTAGACTATTTCCTTGATCCACAAGAAATCGTGGTGAATCCAAATGAAGACTCAAGATGCAACAAGAGGTCTTGTTTGAAATCAATAGGAAAGTGCAGCGTACTTGTGAAGGGTGGGCTGGAGTGGCTCATGAATTTTCATAAAATTCAGGCCTTTACAATAAGGAACGTTGATGACAACTTCATCTTAACCATTTCCAATGAAAGCAGTTTTATGGCGTCATCAGGGCCAGCAGTTCACCCATTTTCATCCTTCACTCACATCGATCTAATCATTCCAAGAACACAAGCTTTTCAACACAGCCTCACTGAGTTCCGGAAATTGTTCTCATTTTTTCTTTTCTTTTGCAGTTCTGTGGCCTAGCCATAGTTTGGGGTGGCATCTGGCTGCACACAGACCTGCAGAACTACTTCAAGATCAGCTCGGAGTACTCGCAAGCAGCACCGCTTATCCTGGTATCGATCGGCATCATAATTATATTCATCGCGACTCTAGCGTGCACTTGCATCGTCCGAGTTCAGCAGACACTGCTCGTGGTGGTAAGTACCCCTAATCGACATTGGTGCAGTTTTAAAACACATTATGCTCGCAGTATGGAGCCTTCCTCATCATAATCCTCTTCACGGTGATAACACTCTCAGCCTACATTTACACTTACAAGGATCAACTCATCACGGGCCTGTCAGCCGGCATTCGGCACGACATACGATACTACGACGATCCCCCAACAAACTACACAAATGTCATCGATTTCGTCCAGATGAAGGTGAGTCTTCCCGGCCTGGATCAGCACCAACTGTCTTTCGATAAATGAATGCCTTTTTCAGATGCAATGCTGCGGGGCGGAAAGCTACGTGGACTGGTCAATGAGCCCGAACAAAGTTGTTCCACAGTCGTGCTGCAAGAAATCACTTGGCCCCTGTGACACTGGCGACCCCAATAATCTCAATCAGTTGGTAAGTGATCGTGAGTTCAGTGATCGCAGCGCTAAATCTGAATCTGTCCACTTTTCAGGGATGCACTCCGAAGCTGACGAGTTTTGTAAACTCGAATCTAACAATTGTGGGATCAACAGCATCGGCTATCGCGCTGTTTCCCCTGTTCGGGATCATTTTGACGTTCTGCCTGGCAGCGACGTCCAAGACTCAAGGCTACGAGCAAATAATTTGAAACAGTGGTGCCCCCTGACTGGACAAGACTTCTACTTGTCCGTCGATAGGACTAGCTTTAATGTTTTTCTTTGTTTAATTAGTGTTGATATTTTGTAAGAAAAGACTGTTTGCGATTAAAGAAAGATTTCAATTGAAATGCCGATTTGATGCGAAGCAAGACACCTTTGTGTCGACGAGTGGAAGCATCGCGATACCGACAAACAGACACAGACAGGAAGGAGAATGTCTTGAGGGCCGATTATAATTCAGAAACAGTGCGAATGCTGTATCGGTTGTGGCGTTGTGGGTCTGTGCGTCGACTGCTACTCACTTGAACCCAGTGTGCCTAGGTTCGAATCCCGGTGCGATAAATATAGTTCTCACGGCCTCACCGCTTTTGAGGCACTGAAATTGCATTTCTGTCTAGTAGTAGTCTTCTCAAAATTGGCCCTTCGGAGTCGGAATACAACTGTAGCTGCCTTCCACTGGCGAGAAAATGAACACACACAACATGAGTAGGTCCTGTAGAAGCTAGGCCTTGGACCTCTACGGGCTGAAGGGCAAGCCTTAGTTACCCATATCACCACCTTTACTTGGTTTCGTTAAGTTTCGTTCAGTATTACGCTTAATTGACAGCGAATACAATCTTCTTCATCTACTGGCCGCCACTATTGGCGCAGGGACTAAACGCTGGAAGCACGTACATTACTTATCTCTGTGGAAGACAACAGACACCGTGTTTTCAGGTTCTGCGGGATTTAACGACAAGATTGGCATGCTGATGAACTTGAAACCATATCGATGCATTGGTACGGGTCTGTGCTGTAGACACCGAGAACAGCAACAGTAGCTCGAGGGACAGTGCGTCGTCTGGAATAGCTGCGAGGTTCTACATTACAAAAATATGGACGATGGCACATACAACGCTGGTCCACTGTATTTATGCTGTATTCGATGCTGAAATGGCAACTAGTTGTTGACCCCGGTGACCCTCAGTCTACCCCTCTGTAGAAATGACTGACGACTGGCTGTAGGCACTAAAGTGCGTCATTCAAACTTCCTTCGATCCTAGAAGCACGCTTCTTCATTTTTCTGGCCAAGTTCTTGTTAGCAGCCCATCAAGATGTTTTGGACAATCCTTTGGAGGGTATCGGTCTGAGCCTTCCATCGTTTACGATGCTTCCAGTCATCAAGAGCTTGCTGTCTTGCATCCGCGATTACCTGGCCTTTATACCGGAGATTCGGTCTTCCTCTCCTTCTCGAAGCAGGAGCCTCGGATTAGAAGGCCCTCTTAGCTGGAGCGTTGGTGTGCATTCCATGTGGCCGAGCCAGCACGGTCGACGGATTTTTGCCTTCCGAACTATATCCATATCCTGGTGCAGCTCCTAGAGTTCGCAGTTGTGTCTTCTCCTCCATTCACCTTCCTCGCAGACGGGACCATATATCCGACGCAGAATAAATTTCTTTCGAAGGTACCAAGAATCAGCTCTGCAGTTTTGCTTAGCGTCCAGCTTTCGGCTCCATAGAGCGGGACTGGACAAATTAGAGTTTTGTAGATCATAATTTTGAGCCCAGTTGTTTCGACAAACCGAAGTGACACCGGTTGCCAAGGGCGATTCTACGTCGCATCTCCACTGTGAGTTTGTGGAGTTCACGTTTGCCCCGAGATAGACAAACCCCTTTACTGCCTCGAAATTGGAGCTGTCGATGGTGATGTTTTGTCCAAGGGATGTGCGACGGAACGTTTTTTGGTCGACGGCATATATCTGGTATTGTCCTCATTGACCTTGAGACCAGTGTTTTGAGTCGAAATGTTCGAGGTCGTTTCGTCGAAATGGAGAAGAACGAAGGAAACCAACAGAAAAAGAAACGACAACAAGAGAACAGAAGCCCTGGTTGATAATACGTAACAATATTTATTTTGTATACTTAACAAGAGTTACTAATAGTGGGTGTGGGCCTGAGCCTGTCCAAAATCCAAGTGGCCGAGTGCATTAAAAAATAGTAATCAGCAAGCTTAAGTTTTCTTGCCAATTTTCCAACACATTAGAAAAGCGCATCAGCTGTCCAGTGTGTGAATGTGACAACCGATAATAGTCCGCAAGAGATATGTATTGCCGCGAATAAATACATGCAACGCGTGCATGGGAATGCGCGTGTGGGAATACGAGCGTGTGAATGCGTGTGGAAAATGAAAGTGTGCAACAAGGGCGTGAAAATCGCGTGATTTGTGTTGCTGAGATGAGACTCGAATTGAAATGGTTCGATGTAGATTTTGTTTTGGCAATCTCGGCGGCTTGGACAGTGACTCACAGAATAATTGATATTATAAAGAATTATGGAAAGATTATGCAACAACCAGTTCGTTTCGCCTGTTCTTCAATCGTCGTAAAAGCCTTCACTGCGGCACGTTGCGATCGCGCGACTATGTCAATGTCATCTGTGTACCCCAACACTTGTACCAACTTGTAAAATATAGTGTCTTCGGTGCTTACAGCTATCCGCCACACTATCTTCGCCAGTACCAGATTAAAGAAATCACACGACAGCGCATCTCGCCGAAATCCGGTGCAGGCTTCAACCGGCTCGGGAATCCTGCGCGGTGTGTGTTAGCGTGGTGCGACACAACCAGATCAGTTTTCCCGGGATCGCATCGAATAGCACCTTGCGGTGAATGCTGCCGTAAGCGGCTTTAAAATCGACGAAAAGATGGTGCATATCGATTTGAAACTCGCTGGTCTTCTCCAGGATTTGCCTTAATGTGAATATTTGTTCTCTAGTCGATTTGCCGGCACGGCCCGGAAGCCGCACTGGTAAGTGCCGATTAGTGCGGTTCAAAATGACTTTAGACGTTCACACAGTACGCTGGATAGGATCTTGTAGGCGACGTTGAGCAGGGATATACCCCTATAGTTGTAGCAAGATGTAGGATCGCTTTTCGACGATCCTCAAGCAGACCAAATTCAATTGTGTGGTTAGATGGTAGTAGCGGAGGTAAGGTACATTGGCTCCCCAACCAATGGAGACTCACCATCGCCAAGGCCAGAAATGAAGCACTGAAGGCAACTTCTACGTCTCTTGTCCATCGGTTTTATTTGCCGATGGACGTATAGCATCTCCACAGACGATCGTCTGTGAATACGTGCGAGCTAAGTGAAGCTGATTACTCCCGCCTAACGCCATTGCATTGCTCCGTACTCCTAACAAGTGTGCGTGAAAATAAAGTAAGACACATGACTTGAGAGCATGAACAGCAAAATCTGAGGTGAAGTGTTTACTGTGATGGACTAAGGGTCTACCACTGGAAAGTTTCATACTCCATTTCTGGCCGAGGCAAACGTCTTTATCGGGCTCCCCGCCTGCGCACATAAAATGTTTGTATAAATTGAGCATAAACGTCAAAGGCAGTATCTCTAAGCTAACGGTGGTACGCATCACTCGTTAAGCCTGATAAGCCGATTTTCGTGGGTTTCCTTGAGAATGGTGAAAGATCGATATGTGTTCCCCAGCTGGTGGCGTAGCCTGAGATCAGCTCTATCGGAGAGTTAGGTGGAGGAAGGCAAACAGTGTTGATGTTTTCATTTAGCTGAAATGGGCTTGAGAGCAAGAGCAGTGCAATGTCATTGTAAAACTGCCTCCGGTGAGAGTGCTCGTACGGGCCCTTTTCCGACCACCTCCTTGTCTGATGCGGGTGTTAAATAGATGTACTATCCATCGACTAAACTGCTATATTTTCTACCGTGTGCGCTGATGTAGCCGGCATTTGCGGATGAATTAGAGAAGCGCCACCGTAAAGACCACCAACCCGAGGCATATTCTTGGGCTGATGGTATAACCAAAATCGAGAGGTATCAATGTTGAGTACGGCACGATGTGATTCTAGAATGGAAAGTCTTGCAGTTTTAGTAGGTACAGTTATAGTAACCGGTTTTTTTTCCGAAACGAGGGTGGAGGTTATAACGACTTGAATCCACTTTTATGCGATAGAATGCGTCATTGCGATTGCAAAATGACGGTGTACGTGTCGCCTCTCCAGCCAGACGCCCTCAAAGTATGCAAAAAAAAAAAGAGACGTTTTACGGTTACGGTATAACCGAAGAATGTATGCTTCAAACAATTTGTGAGAATGTCCTGCTAACGAATATATAAGTGGAAGACGGTGTACGTATCGCCTCCTCCCTGGCAGACGCGCAAATAGTTTGTAAAACACGATTCCCATACAGTAACCTTGATGCCGTATTTCATAAGATAACTTCTTAGAAGAAGAAAGCTTCTGAAACCCTTTTTTGAACAACATAGTCGTGGGGGCGGAAAACAGGTTTGGTATATAGGAGTTTATTTTTATACATCCCTTTTATACATCCAAGCCTGGCCAACGAATCGCAGCCCCCCTAATGACAAGAAGAACACGATTTTCCTCGGATATTGCCTACTCTATCCCAAGGCCCTTATTTGGAGGCAGGCCTGAATGGTGGCAGTATGCGAACGTCTGGTGGCCGCTCTGTCCCTCACGCCATGCCCAAACCAGAGGGTACGGGGAGCAAAAGACGACGGACAACGACATCGAATAAGGATGGCACATGGAACGTCTCATCGATTTCAGAAAAAGAATATCGATCTAGTTGAGGAGGCTGCCAGATATCGTGGGTGTCTCCTCGACGAAGCAAAGGGGATCTAGAAGTGTGACCTTTTGGACGGGTGGAAACTCTTCCTGTCGGAAGTTGCACCTCAAATGTCTGCCCAGGCGGGAGTGGGGATACTCACAAGTCCCAGATTGGCAGGCAGGGTATTGGAGTGGATACCATTAAGAGGGATAGTCGGGATCTTAAAGATCAAACTGAAAAGGTCAACTTTGGCTCTAGTGCAGGTGTATGCACCAAATCTAGAGTCAGAGTACGCGGCTTTCCTGGATGAAGTTGATGCTGCCCTGCTGCGGAAATGGCTTCCTATATTCTGATGGGTGATTTCAATGCCCACGTGGGTGTGGATGCAACGACATGGGGGAGTGTGATTGTTAGGAACGGTGATCCTCTCCAGAACACGAATGAGGAGAAGTTGTTGGACTTTTGCTGTGCAAATGGCATGTCCATAATGAACACCCCTTTCTATAAATACACATGGTACCGTCAGAGTCTTCAACAGAAGTCGTTGATAGATCTCTTTGTGGTACCATCGTGTGTGAAACCGATGGTTTGTGATGTTCGTGTGATGAAAGGGGCTGAACTAGCAACTGATCATCACGCACCTCACTGATAAAGTACTTCTAGTGCCAGGAAGTGGGAGAAACTACAGAACAGAAAGTAAAAAGACAATACCCCACAATAATACATATGTTTGAGGAGTTGTATTGGGTCTATAACTTAATGCGCTTTGCTAAGAGATGGCGTGACTTGTATTAGTCCATTGGAACATGCGTTGGAAAGCTACTGTTGTTATACGTCATTTCAGTATATGTCATTCATTTGAAGCGTAAACAACAACAATACTTTTTCTTTCTCAAATATGTCGAACTTTGTGCCTGAAAAAGTGTTTTTGCGGGGAGTTCTTCTTCCTTACTTAAATATGAAGAAAACTGCTGCCGAAAATCATCGTATTTTGGTGGAAGTTTATGGTGAACATGCGCTAGCTCAGCGAACGTGCCAAATGTGGCCAAAGACTTGGCCAACCAGCCAAATCAACGGCAAAGCCGAGTATACATGGCCCGAATGTAATGCTCTGTATTTGGTGGGATCAGAAGGGTGTGCTGTATTATGAGCTGCTAAAACCGGAAACCATCAATGGACAACGCTACCGAACACAATTAATCCGTTTGAAGAGAGCAGTAGCTAAAAAACACCCGAAATATGCGACCAGACACGAGGCAATCATGACAACGCTCGGCCCCACGTTGCTATTCTGGCTAAGAACTATTTGGACAACAGTAGATGGGAAGTTTTAGCCCACCCGCCTTATAGTCCAGACCTTGCTCCTTCTGACTACCATTTGTTCTGGTCGATGCAGAGCGCCCTCACTGAAATTCAGTTCACATCAGAGCAGAATATCAAAAATTGGCTTGATTCATTCTTGGCTGCCAAGCCGGAGCAGTTCTTTTTTTAGCTTCAGATGGGCAATACTTTGAATAATACTATTGTACATGTTTTTCTTAAATAAACGTTAAAATTTTGAAAAAAAATTTACCCAATACTAACTTTTCAAAAATCATCTACATTTTTATATATCCAAACCTTTTCACTGAAGCTTTAATAGTTCAAAAATAAGAAGAAGTCAAGATAAGATTTAAGTCCGGCTACTAGTGCCTTTACCCTATATCCTGCACAAGAACCAATATCTTGATGGCTTTCCTATTCCCGATCTAACGCTTATGAAATTGAAATTCATTCATACTGTGTCCTGAATAGTATAACGTGTATAAGATAAGATAATCAGGACACCAACCACCACAAAAACGCCATCTATTCGCAAGGGGAAGTACGATCGACTCCGAAGAGTAATCCCGAAATTGTTGTACATACTGCAAGAATGGATGTCCCCACCTATACACTGATAGATTACAAGGTATCATGTATATAAGCGTCAGCGGGGAAATTCCATAGGCTCGTGACGACAGGAGAACTATTGGGTGGTATAAATATCGGGACGACGGTCGATGCGAGTGAGTTCAGTCAGTTCAGTGTGGGATTTTGTAGTGTTCAAAGCGTTATCAGTTCAGCCTGAAAGGCAGCAAAGAGTTTTGTAGTAAAGTAATAGTGATTTAAAAAGGGTAATAAAGCATAAGAGTTAACCAGTTTGTAGATAAATTCTTGTAAATCGTGAATAGTGAACTTTGGAGTTTCATTCGTCACAAACCAGTGATCGAACCCGTATTTGTGGACAATTTAATTAATCTTACTCGGCTAAACGTAACAATACTTATGCATTTTCTGGAAGATATCTGCATAACGACATCAAAAAAAAGTTGAAGTCCCAAAGACTTTATGAAGTCGCAAAGACATCAACTGAATTCGATTGAATTCTAGTGAACTCCAAAGACTTCAAGGTGACTTCACTGAATGCTATGCCATTTTAAAGACTACAATATTTAGGTTAGCTCAAAAGATAGGTCCAATCGAAGACTGATGTCTACAACTCAAGTGAATACAAGCATTGAAAAATTCCAACTGATTTTTAAAATCAAAAGGTTGCAGTCTTTTCCCTCTCTGATGGCTGGCTGGCGGTAAATTCGGAATTTTTAGATTGTATTCACTCCCTACATAGGAGATAACAGCCCAGTATGAATGTGCAGCAGAAATGAAGTATGACAGGGACGCCCAACTTCTACTTCTCTTTCCCCTTAAAAGTGTTGACAACCATTTTTTTTAAGTTTTCTAAAGCCAAATTGACCAATCACAGAACGGCATTTAGGTTATTTCGTGAATAACCGTCAAAAATGCATGAATAACTGTCAAAAAGCCTCTGAAATTCATCGATGGACTAGGGGTCAATCAGCTGTGAAGTGGTGAATCAGCTGATTTGTGAATAACCGTCAAAAAATCAGGAATAATTGTCAAAAAGCCTCTGAAATTGTGGATGGACTAGGGGTCAATCAGCTGTGAAGTGCTGAATCAGCTGATGTGCAGTCAGCCCCAAAGTGAGCATAAGATGTTCAATTGAACTTTTAATTCGATGAACTGGACGGTGTAGTGTTCATCGAGTCTTCGTTCACTTCGAGGCTAGAGCTGGCAGAAGAAGTTACCTTCTTACATGTTTTTACTGAAATTTACCTCAAGTGACTCCATGAGTGTTCATTCTGAGACCACTTTAATTGTTGAATTGTAGGTCACCCCACTTAATGTGCACTTAAAGTACCCGAAACAAAACAGAAGTAAAGCAAAGAAACTTTACTCATTCTTGTATGTACATGTACGTTCGAGTATTCGTGCAAAAAACCAACCCACAACATCAGAGCGACTCGCTTGCAAAAAATAAATGCTTAGCTAGCCAGAGCCAGAGCCAGAGTATGAATGAAATAATTAGCGTTCCACGCACTGATACAGTTTCAGACTTTACAAATCGTTGGTCCAATATATGTGACACTAATATTCACTCTAAGATCCATTTGAAAGAACACAAAAAAAAAAACTGTTGACGTCAGCACACATGCTTGACCAAGTGTCGGCGCCACATTTTGTGACATTTAAAAATAAAAATATTGACAAGCTGTGTGATTCTGGATATGCGAGCCGCTCAGTAAACAACCACTTGCTGATGGAACTTTCAGTTGACTTTCAATTTTCTTTGAGAACGGTTCTGACGACGACAAGCGACATTTTGCATGAGAAAAAAAAAACGAAAAAAAGCATATATTAATAATGTCGTATAAGCAGTTGATTCTGCTCGTAATTGGCCTGCACTCTGTTGCCGCGGATTCGGGGGAGAATGCAACAAAACAACCACATTTTAATCAATCAGAAGCGGATACATGGATAAACAGCACCTTGTACTCCTCCTCGACCAAGGATTGTATAGTGAGAATCTGTTATAGTTCATTTCCCCTCCGACGGTTTCTATTGGATGATTAAGTTTTTAGGAAATATCGGCGCTTTCGTCTCGTTTCATTGAAGTGACCACGTCTCTCTAGTTCATACATTTGTGTCTTGCTTTTAAAAACAGATCATCGGATTTTTCCGAGTCTCTTATCGCTTGCGATTAATAATTCGTCTTTCGCGTGAGTAATTTTGTTTTCGTTCAAGTTTGAGATTTCCTTTGGCATGATTAACCGACAGCACACACATTTTGCTGACGATAAGCTGATGTCAAGGGGAAAAAACAAAACATTCCCTGGGCCCTCTAGGGGTGTACCAAATACGATTTCAGTTCGGGAATAAGAATTATTTATGAACTTTGAACGTTTCAGTGATATTTTAAAATGATGTCAATCATCTCACAGGATTGGTGAAGTTCTTGCTTTTCTGTTGAATTTAAAGCCAGTGCCTTGTCTATTCCACAAGCTTTCTCTTGGTTGAGTAGCACAATAATGTCGAAGCGTCACGTCCCGCCTTCCACTTTACAACGGCTTCCTACACGTAAGTCGGGATCCCTTCCGTAGCTTACACATAAACTGTTCTGTCTAATACCCGCTCTTAAGTGGTTATATTTCGTCAGACTCCGTCGCATCAACTGAAAGGGGTGGCTGCAAAATGACTTGACTTAGTTGACTTAATTCTATTACTCTCGTGGAGGACGTGAGGCCGCAACAAAAGATCTCCTCCGTACACGATGGAGATCACAAGATCTCCTCCATACCAATTCTGGTTCATCTGATATATTTCTCTCCAGTTCTTGCCGTCCTCTTTTATCTGCTTTTTCGCGGACTTCTTTCAAGTCATCTTGAACCTCCTTATTTTTCTGCTTAATTGGGGATTCCACTCTAGGCCTGGACGGCAAATGCTGTTCTCTGGTCTTCCCAGGGTGTGTCCTACCCACTTAAGCTTGATTTTCCTGGTAGCATCTCCAACAGGGTTTTAATTCGCTCTGCTCAGTAGATCTGCGTTTGTTATTAGAATGCATGTCGTTTCTATAAATACTTAGCACCTGGTAAATCAAATGAATTGTCATCATCATCATCATCATCGTCTGACCCGCATGCTCCCCTAAAGGGGTCGCGGGGTAAACCACGTACGAGAGATCTCCAGGCAACTTGATCCTCCGCCATCGACTCTAATTCATGAGGAGTTATGCCGAAGTGTAACCAGGCGAGTTTTTGGACGTGGTCCAACCATCTCGTCCTGGGTCTGCCAAGCGGTCGCCTACCTCATGGAATCGCATTCAACGCCCGCCTCGGAAGTCATGATCAAGGGGACATTCATGCCACGTGACTAAACCAGTAGGCCCCTCCGTTCGAAGAAGCAGATCCTCAACGTTGAGTTCCTCGAGCACTGCCGTGTTTCTCATCCTATCCCGGCGAGTAATTCCCCGAACAGAACGGAGAAATCTCATCTCAGCAGCTTTTATTCGCGATCTTAGTCTTTCGGCCATTACCTAAATTATTCAATTGTTACAGCAATTGCTATTCTTTGTGGCCAATAAATGTTGAACATTCTGCGGAGACATTCATGCGGAGACCGTCTTGATAACTTTTCGCGTCTGGCAGACATGCATTCATACATTTGTTTCAAATACCCCAATTTTGGCATGTCTCCTTATTTGGTTTGACCGCCAAACTGGCCTTAGGCCTTTCGTATCCATCATCTTTACATCTTTGTCATCTGCCGCCTTTCTTGGACACGATGCTTGCGAGATATTAGAATTGGTCTACCTGCTCCTTTGCTTTATTAGGCACCTCTAGCTGCTGGCTGTTTTTTGCGCTGATTCTCATCTGTTTTGTTTTTTAAAAGTTAATTTTGAGGGCTTCCTTTGGTATCAAGACCTTCAAGATTGTCTCTCCTGCCATTTGAAGTGTGCTCAAATCCCGAATCATCAGCAGTGGACAGGCTGTCCACTAGGCCCCTCTGAAAGCCTCTCGGTATGCCAGTCTATGCCCATGAGGAATATCATTGGTGACAGTAAACAGCCTTGTTTCTCTCAACGGTTCTGCTAGTATCCCTTGGCGTCTGTAATTTCTGTGATTACTGTAATTTCTGTGATACTTGTAGGCAGTCCGAACTCATATAGTGCTTTCCAGGTTAACTCCGTGCTGATCGAGCCAAATGCCTTTTCAAAGTCCACAAATGACAAATATTCTGTTGATTGGTACTCAGAGCATTGCTGAACGATGATTCTTGAGGAGTTGGTTTAGTTTTTTCCTGAAACCTTCTTGCTCTCCCTTCAGTTTTGTCTCGGTTTTGGTAAAAGTTTACTGACTACAGAGAGCAGAATAAAACCCAGAGATGAAGGAGGGTAAAGATATCCAACTTCTGCCATATCGACAACGAACCGTGAAGGATAAGAGTGTAGTGGAATGCCCTTACAAAATTCCCAGCTCCACCACACAACGCAACTCCGGATAAAAAACGCTGTCAGATGAAAGCAAGGGACAAGGGAGGTAGAAGTTGGATATCTCTATCCTCCATTATCTCTGGTAAAACCTCTGAGTCATCGCCTTGCTTTGGAATTTTTATCAGCAACCCTTTCTTCCAATCGTTCGGTATTTCTTCTCCTTCCCATATCTCCAGATCCAAGAATATTTCTGATGTGAGATTTGAATTTGCTTCAAGTACCTCTGCAGTTAGACTGTCCACTGGGTCCCTGGTTGCTTTCTCCTCTCTCAGCTCAACTCTTTAAGTAATATTTCTGTTTCTGCTTCTGCAGAAACGGCTGTGCTTATTCTCTAGTCTTCCACATACATTGAGTTTTCCGCCTGTTCTTGAGCCCTATTGCCTCTTGAACTGCTAAACAGAGAAATAGAAAAGGACGGCCTAATAGAAGGTGTTCATTATGGACATGCCGTTTGCGTTCTGTTGAGGATCACCATTCCTCCCAATCACACTCCCTCATGTCGTTGCATCCACACCCACGTGGGCATTGAAATCACCCCTCAGGATATAGGAATCCATTTCCGCTACCCTGTCCAGGGCAGCAACTACTTCATCCAGGAAAGCCGCGTACTCTGACTCTAGATTTGGTGTGTACACCTGCACTAGAGCCAAAGTTGACCATTTACGTTTGATCTTTAAGGTCCCAACTCTCCCTCCTAATGGTATCCACTCCAATATCCTGTCGGCCAGTCTGGGACCTGTGAGTAACCCCACTCCGCCCTGTGCAGACATTTGAGGTGCAACTCCCGGCAGGAAGAGTTTCCCCACGTACAAAAGATCACAGATTCCTTTTCAAACGATAACTTCTTCAACTAACTCGAGATCCTTTCCTGTGGGCGGGGAGACGTTCCATGTGTATATCCTAAGTCGATGTCGATGTGAATTGCCTCTTGATTCCCACCCCGCCACATAACCACTCACGAGGCCACTGACGAGTTGCTCGTAGTTCCTTCCGGCCGAGCCGAGCGGGACAGGCCGTCCACTAGACGCTCAAATACTGCCACATTAAAGCCTGGTTCCATGTGGGGCTTTTTCTTTTCGGTTTTTTGGGGGGATTGCGCTTAGTTAGCCGGCTTTGGGTGGTACGCAAATATATTCGTTCACCAGTTCTGTTACCACGAGGTGATCTGCTGCCTTTAACGGTGAGGAGGGGACAGTTGGGGGCGGTTATAGAGTGCCCCTATTTTTTTTTTATAAAATATGCTACCCAAGATGCAGAGGCACCTCGTAGTAACACGACGTCGCCTCCTCATCATGTGTGCCACAGTCGATGGGTTTTTGAGTCCTTTTGAGGATTATACACATCCTAGCTGTACCAGGCTCTTTGAAAATCCATTTTTGTTACTGACACCTGGTTTTCCCAAAACACCTCCGTCCCCTCGCAGCTCAGCTCTGGTGGTTACCCACAAGGTCCCACTATTAAATTGTTCGCTCTGTTTCTGTCTGGCTGTCTGCATAACAATGCCTTGCCTAAATAAACTCTGCCTTTCGCAATAATCTGAACCTTTGCGAAGATCTGTGCGCGATGAACGATTGGACACAGAGGCCTACAATGATGCGACGATCTCTTCAATGACCAATGACGTATCCTCACAGGAAGCCCAGTCCAGAAGTGTGGTATCACATGACCGAGGAGGCTAAGCAATTTCCCGAGTAAATTTATTTTGTGTGGCAACCAGCACCGTCTTCCTTAAACCAAATCTTTTTCACGTTCTGGCTATGAGTGAGCTTTGCTCTACAGGGCCCTCCATCGATTGTAAAGTAGGCTAAAATGTGCAGCAAACACACTTTTTTGAGGGCTAAGTTGCTTTATGTATTGCCGAGGCCCGTGGACAAATAATCACAAAAATGCCTGGTCGATGAACAAAATTATTTTCGCGAACTTAAACACAATTTTCGAATTACATTCACACAGTTTTCGGATGCTGGCAGAGCCTGCTGAGAAGAAACCAGCTCTGTGTTGCCAAATTTCTAGGCGTCGCCACAAAGAGTACTACCGATTGGAAATCTGTTCAAAACTCGCACCCTACACAAGTCACTCGTTACAGCCAATTGTCGTCCTTTTCTTAAACGTTTCTATGTACACCTGACTATCCCCTTGTTCGCTTCTATTCAGCACCACTAATCATTTGAATTTCATTTCAGAAAGTCGAAACTTACAATAAACATTTGAGTTCGAAACCCGAGTCATCCTCGACCGTAGCTATTCTCAGGAGGGTGCATCGTCCATCCGAAGTTGTCAGCTACTTTATCTGCACCGGATCCCTGATCCATAACCAAGTAGTGCTCACTGCTGCTCACTGCTTTCAAAATAAATCCACTGACAACCTGGTAGTCTTTGCTGGAGGAACCTTAAATAGAACGCTCCACCCTGATGAACAGAGCCAATCCAGGCAGATAGAGAGTATAGTCATTCACGAAAACTACACCAGTAATTTGTCGGGCAACGATATCGCTCTCGTATTCTTGAAGGAACCATTTTCAAACGACAAGCTCATAGGAAGCATCTGTCTGGGACCAAAGTGGCCCCCACAAGATCTGAAGTGCATCCTCACAAGCTGGAATTTTGACGATAGAAGTGTCAATGGACTCCCGAAATACACGACGAGTAACAGAATCGTAGTTCAAAATGAAAAGTGCCAGAAAGTCTTACATGTGACCAGTCTTGGGAAGGAATTCGAATTGGCCAAGGACAACATTTGCACAGGCGGGGGGATCGATAAGACTGAAGTGTGGGGCAATGGAGGAGCTCCATTGATCTGTCAAATGTGCGGTGGGAAACGACGCTTCGTTCAGATTGGGCTTCTGTCGTTCGGCTTCGAAGCAAACCCACTGCCAGACGTGTTGACCAACGTGGTCTTCCATCGAAATTGGATAAGGAGCAGCAGCTTGAGCAAGCGCTTCAAGATCCACACCTGCATAAATAAGAAAAAAGAAAACAAGCAGATATTCAGTAAAGATTCATAAAATTATTTACCGTTTACCAGTATATGTATGGATGTGTGTACTTAACTTTGTTGGAATAAACCAAACAATTAAAGTTAACTTTTGTGTGAAAATGTCTAATTTACTTTCGTTCTGTGCGGAATCTATGGCAGACTAGCATTTTTGTCATGGATTCTGGTGGAGTGTAACTACTTTCTTGACATTTTGAAATTGTGTAGTACTCAGCTCCGGCCCGATGAGTCTTCGACTCGGTACTGCTGAGGCAAAGCAACAAAGGCCGTAGGGCGTACCCAGGTGGGGATGGACCCCAAACAGCTTGGCGTGCTAAACTTGATACAGCTAGCTGGTTAGGTCCCAAGTCCACCCGGACTGTAACACCAAATAACAAAGAAAAAAAAGCTGCATTGTGTGAGTTTAATTATCCATTCTGTTTCATAGTGGCATTTGGCGCCCCTCAAGAAATTAAAAATCCGTTTTATTAAACGATTGTAAAACAATGCAAATACCATGGACTCTCTCATAAGCTCTCTCTCATAAGGTCCCGCAGTGAAAATACGAAGTAAGTATCCGACGTGAGATGCTTTTCTCGGCCAAATGCATGTACAGGGAACTCTCTCATAAGCGGACACCGACGTACAGTGGCCCGGAGTGAAAATAAGTACCCGACGTCACATATTTTTCTCGGCGAAATGGTATAGTACGATACGTTCATTTTGATGATACCTTTGTCAAGACTTTGAAATTAACTGAACTTATATTTCCCAAAGTTAGGTACTTTTACGTTTGGAACCTAAAGCTATATATTTGCTTAATGGGTATACATTTGACCTTAAAGCTGTATCAGCCGTCATACAACTTACCAATTTTTTAGACCAGATTTTTAAGTAAAGCCACCCTTTGAGGGGTCACTTTATAGCCCTTTAAACAAGCTATAAGTAAAATGCCCCAAGTGGCTCCAAAGGGAGGCTCTCCAAGCTCCAAGAGGCTCTTTTTTGCACTTTGGGAGCACGAGGCATTTGAATGGAGCAATCCGGTGAATGCTTCGCCATTTTCATGTACTGTGCAAAATCAATTATTATAATAATAATATGTGTACACATGCACAAGACATATTGGGTATTTAAACAAGAAAAAATATTGAGTAACACATTTTGGTTATTTGGCAAAAGCTAGAATACACAGCTTTTTATGTCAGCACACACTTCTGCGGCCAAATAATCGCAACGGTTAAGGAACTGTAATGCATTGAACCCTTTTATTGATTTAGAAAAAAGAATACAATATGTGCTGGTGTAGGAAAAGTCGGCCATGTGGGGGACAGATTTAAAAGAAATGACAATCGGCGAATGGTTACCATGCTGGGCTAAGTAATATTCCACTTATAGCGAGACGGACCCAATATTTTTTATCTTAACAAAAGAGAAACAATACCATACACACCTCCGCGAGAAATCCATTTTTATACTGACATGTTGTGTGCTTCTTTAGTCGCAAGTATGGGCAAGAAGGGTAAATTGAAACTAAAAACAGAAAAAAATGTTTACTTTTGGAAAACAATTGTTTCCTTGACAATGCTGCACAGTGATAGTCAGAAATGAAGTATGATAGAGATGCCCAACTTCTACCAGCCAAATTGACCAATCAATTGACCACGTGAATAACCGTCAAAAATTCCTGAGTGCCAACAAATCGCTAAAATTCGTCGATGGACAGTAGACGATTCAAATCAATCTTGACAGGAACTATACCACCTTCGACATAGCAACAATGTCGGACATTCGTGCCGCTATCTTGGCACTAGACCCCTAAGTCATCAAATCCAAGCTTGCGTCGGAATATCTTCACAAGCTTAAAGAGTTGAGCAGAGAAACAGAGTAAAACTCTGCTGGATGTCTGGCCACACAAGGGATAGGAGGCAATGAAAAGGCTGACAAGGAAGGAGCATCGGTACTTTTCATAGACCCCGAAAAATTCTTCGCTGTAGGAGACCTCAAAGTAGAGTTTAGAAGAAGGAACCGGACAGCGCTCATGGCATGCAGCAGGCCAAGAAACCCTTGGAGCAATTATAAGTGAAAGAGGTTTGAGGCATGTACCAGAATAACAGACTTCGTATCCTAACAAGACACTGTAGACTCCGAAGGAAACTAGGAGTAGAGAAGAGGGTCTAATCAGAATCTAACGGAATTCCTGAACATATACCGGGATGTTGTGAGGCACCAGCCATCAAAAGGCAAAGATATCAGCACCTACTATCAGAGCAAGAAACGAGGTCGCTAGAACCACCTCTCATTCTCAGATTCCCAAAGGAAACTGGCTTGGAGGGAATACTCTAGAATGCAGCTCTTCCACCTATGCGGAACTGGAGTCCACACACCGTAACCCTCAGTACAACTCTGAAAAGGGCTGCATGTGAGGCGAACTCATAAGATAGCAATGGTATGATAAGGCGGCAATACCAATGCACCCCAAGTGATGATAATTCTCAGCTGAACTTACCGAGTGAATACGGGTACAAACCTCCGGGTCAGTGGGCTATTCGAGACCGCATGATTGTTGTGAAACGTTTCCGCGATTATTTCGCGATGAATCATAACCTCCTGGCATTGACATAGAATTGAATTCAAGGGTGACTCGAAATTTGAAATGACTGTTGTATGGCAGGGCTTTGAAGGATGACCTTAGACTATTTATGCACAGGCTCACATAATCACTCGATGAACACGATTCAGTCGCCCTTCAGTCGATTTCCCATGCGACTCCAGCCGAGACACTTTCAAGACATCACCACTTGTCCACTGAAGTAAAACACAACGCATAGCTAAGAGTAACTATCCTAAAAGTAACTTTAATGAGATTGAAATAGCTGTGGCATTAAATAATGACTCGTACGTCTACAAAAGCTTAAAATTATCTCAAGGAATACATAAACGTTCATCGAACTGTGATGCAATTATTTACAAAATGTGACATCAAATGAAGCAGATCTACAGGCGGGGCGGTCCCATCTAGGAGTGTCTTCGTGCGTTGCCGGCCGATGTTGGACTCAGTAGCGATGAATTGCTCTCCATGCTCCGCATCCGTTGCAAGTTGACACTGCACGCGTACGTGGAATTTGTTGCGTACGTCCCGGGGCCATTCTTCAACGATTCCTTTGCTTTGATTCCTGAAATAACACCCATGAACGGTCACCCAATGGCGGATTTATGAATGCACACAACTCACCTAGTCGGGCTAGGATTGCCTTCCAGACGCGTTTCTTGAAGACGAATATGAAAAACACAATGACACCCAGGAGCACATTGAACGAGTCACTCACGACCCAGAAGAAGGTCTTCTTGCGACTGTAGAAGATCACGCTGACTATTTCCAGCAGCCACGTGATGCCCATGACAACAAAGAGCTTTGTGTTCATCATGAAGCGAGCCTTCTCCATGAAGAAACGCTTTCGCAGAACCGGCTTCTCGGAGTTGGAGCTCTGCATACGAAATATCTCACGTTTCACTTTGTTGCAGTAGCGAAGCGTAAGCGTGAACAGGACAAAGTTGACCAGGAACAAGACCCCAACCGGTCCGGAGAAGAAGATCAACTGTGAGGCGGCTAGGGTGTCTGCAAATGGGGGGCGTTACTCGGGCGACACTGCATGTAAAGATGGATGAACTTACGTTGAAACCAACAGCGGCCTTGTCCGAATTTAGGGCGAATCTGCTCGCTAACGACGTTGAATTTAGTCAGGCAAACGGTTATGGTGGTCAGCAGGGATGGCATTCCCCAGCCGTAGATGGAATACAGGATGAACTTCTTCCGTTGTCCCTTCTTTAGGCTTTGGGCACGTTCGGCGCTTCTGAAATGGGAGAGAGGGACGAGTCAAGTGGGTTTTTTTTAATTTCTTTTCATTGCAAGTTCACGTGTCTATTTGAGAAAGAGAGGGTGAGAGAGTGAGAGAGAGGGGAAGAGTGAGAGGGAGAGAGAGAGGGGTGAGGGAGAGAATGAGAGAGAGTAGAGGGAGAGGGAGAGAGAGATAGAGAGGGAGGAGGAGTGAGAGAGAGAGGGGGGAGAGAGGGTGGGAGAGAGAGAGAGAGAGAGAGAGAGAGAGAGAGAGAGAGGCGGTGGTTCTTAGAGAGCCTTTTTTAAATAAGCTCTGAAAGTTGGAAAAAAGATGTAGATTTGTATTTAGAACCATCGAGCGGCGTTGAGGAACGAAACCAAGTCTTTGATGTTCATTATCTCGCCGAGAAGTTTTCATACAGTCCGTTGTCTTGCAAGCGATGGACAGGAGCTGAGGAAGTGAGTCAAGGATTCTGGTTCTGCCGAGGTATTACAACTCAGGCAGTGTGTGTTATGAGGAATCCCTAATCTAACTGAAAGATCCCCTATAGGCCAGTCTCCCGTATTAATTGCTCTAATTTTAGCCATACCTGTGCGAGTCCCACAAAGAAGATCGTTAGTTCGTGACATGTTATACTCTGGCCATGTCTTCCTAGATCTTCCGAGACCACCTGAGGTAAGACATTTTTAAGAATTTTGATGTGATTCGTGCCTTACTAGCCCAAGTGGAATGTGTACTTCCATAGCAGATGACCTATGAAGGGTATTTCCTTGTTTGGCCAGTTCATCCGCTCTCTCGTTTCCAGAAACGTTTCTATGCCCTGGAACCCATACTATGTTTATTTTGAAGTTTCTGCAACTGCAGCAAGCTCATTGCTATAAACCAGGACTAATTTTGGTTCTGGAGTACCATGAAACTGCCTTCATGGCAGATTGACTGTCAGAAAGATAGCTCATCTTTGCATTGCCGTTGGGTACGGGTGCGATTTAAATTGACGACACGCTTCCCTAATGGCGAAGATTTCAGCTTTTAATTCGGGAGTCTGCCGGCTGTAGATATGCTGAGAGTGTCTGAGTTAATACTCGCTCCCACTCATCATTGAACCGCCTGTTTAAACACTCAGTCCGGGACGAGGCCTATACGCTTGCAATTCCAGTAGGGAGAAGTACGTCGACATATTTCGAAAAGTTGAATTTAGGGAGAATGTAGTCTGTTCGGAGGCGAAGCAGTATGGTCTTGGGCTCCACATGCGATGCTCTCTGAGTCTGATCGCACTACGTGTCGCTATTCTTTGAATGTGAAGGTCAATACGCATGACCGTCAGAGCGTCTGAAGGTGTTGTCCTTAACGCGCCTGTTGTACCTATGCATGCCATAATTTGACTCTTGTTGAGCTTCACCATGGGCTGGCCACCAAACTAGTGATGCACAAGTGAGGATATGACGAACCACGGCCATGTATATCCAAAGTGCTGGGTCTGGTCTCAGGCCCCCTGGTATTACATGCCTAGTCATAGTCCGCTGTTCTAAATTAATATTCGAGATCTAGATAGATTCCTAAGCACCTAGCATTAGTTGAGAGGGATGATCGTTGACCGTTTAGGAAGGGGACTTTGAAGGTGGCTATTTTGTATCCCATAACCGGGAATAGGATTTTGCTAACTTTGTCTCTTTTTTTTGGCTAATCGGACGATAGCATCGACACGTTTCAGGTCCTTCCTATACTGAAATATTCTCAAAGCTTGTTCGCTAAAAAAATTGTAGAAAATCCGAGATTGCGTGAGTGTATATCCATGCAAACATTGAATCTTACTCACACTACGTAATTCGCGTACCTAAAGTCAAGGACGCATAAAAAGAAATCAAAACAAAAATTAAGAATGGTAAACTGATAATTTTGGTACTCGAACCGGACAAAATTATATTGGGTCTGTTTGAACTGACCAAAGGCTTGAAATCGACGATACCGGCTATGCAGGAATTCGTGAAAATTCCGATGTCCTACAATCCAGCCGAACGTATCAGAATCGATTAACACACACACGCCAACATGACCAAAGATGCACATAATTGACAGATTGGTCCATTAGAGCCGTTATGAACTGACCGTGCGGTTTGCTAAGAGATGGCGTGACTTGTATTATTCCATTGGAGCATGCGTTGGAAAGCTACCATCATTGTACGTCATTTGGGTATATGTCATTCATTTGAAGTGCTGTGGTGGGAACCGAAGGGTGTGCTGCATTATGAGCTGCTAAAACCGGGTGAAACAATCAATGGACAACGCTACCGAACACAATTAATCCGTTTGAAGAGAGCAGTAGCCGAAGAACGCATGGAATATGCGACCAGACACGAGACAATGATTTTCCATCATGACAAAGCTCGGCCCCACGTTGCTATTCCGGCTAAGAACTATTTGGACAACAGTGGATGGGAAATTTTACCCCACCCGCCTTATAGTCCAGACCTTGCCCCTTTTGACTACCATTTATTCCGGTCGTTGCAGAACGCCCTCACTGAAATACGGTTCACATCAGAGCAGAATATTAAAAATTGGCTTGATTCATTCTTGCAATAAAAACTAGGTTATCATGTCATGATAACTGCCTGACCAGCCGCATTTTCGAAGAAGAATGGTTTGATAATGCTTCCTGCCCAAATTCGCACCAAACTGTATTTTTCTTAACCCCAAATGCGACAATTTTGGCGATTAACGAAGACATCAAGGAACCGGAAGCATTGGGCAATAAACAAAGGCACCCGCGTTATCTGCAAAGCTGCACTCTTTACACAGATGTAGCGTTGGTTTTTTGTAGGCCAGAAAGAGTTAACAATCTAGTTTGGAGTTGTCCTCCGTCGACTCAATATTTTATATAAGAACTACTGAAAAAATCAATTAAAGTGCTATTATGCCTAGAAAGGCCTTGGGAGAGGAAGCTATACTGAAACCTTTTGTATTCAAATTTGGACCAGATTCTTTTTCATCTGACGGAAAAGTGCTTTTATGCTAATTTTGTGGTATAAAAGTTAACCATGCAAAGAAAATATTTCATTGAACAGCAAGCAATGGCTTTAAACACAGAAAAAAAAACTCAAACAATTACATCTTTCGTCAAAGGAACTGAGAAAAATGAGTTTTACGACGATATGACAAAAATGTTGTTAGCGTATGACATACCGTTGGATAAAATCAACAAACCCGAGTTCCAGACTTTCATCAGACTCACGTCAGATGAGTCGACACTAAGAGAAAATTACGTTGGAGATTGCTACTTTAAAGTGCTCCACAAAATCCGAGCTGAAGTTGGTGACAAGCATATTTTTGTATCCATCGATGAAACGGCAGGCAAAGCAGGGCGCTGTGTAACAAATGTAATTGTTGGGCATTTGCGAGCAAATAGTCGAGGGTTCCTGTTAACGTCCAAAGTTCTGGAGAGAGACGACTCAACGACCATTGCCCAGCTGTTTGACGATTCAATGCGGTTGCTGTGGCCAGATGAACTTAAGCGTGAGAAAGTTTTGTTGTTCGCAACAGACGCTGCACCGTATGAAAATAGTGGTAAATCACTGCAAATGTTGTATTCGAAAATGGTTCACGTATCTTGCGTCGCTCACGATGTGCATAGAGTCTGTGAAAGCATGGCGTAGTGACTGCCATCGTATCGAATATGAAAAAAATATTTTTAAAAAGTACATCCCGGATTGCGGTTTTTTAGGAGATGGAACCTGCATTGTCGCTACCAACTCAACTTAACATTAAGTTTGAATTTAAATTGTTACATTTACATAACATCAAGTGCTAACTCGCTGGGGTACTTGGCTAGAGGCAGCAGTAAAAGTTGTAAGCGTGCTTCAAGACGATGCACGCTGTGTTGTGTTTGCAAAGGAATTGATTGAAGATGAAGCAGTACAAGCCCAGCTGGTGTATATCCAATCCAATTTTAGGTTGTTAGTCGACAAAAAAAACGAATTTCCGAAGTATTACAAAAAACAGGTATTTTGAGAGTGTCTACTTTTACTTTTATCTAACTTTATTCTCATCAAAAAACATTAATTTGGCAAAGTGTTGCCGGTTGTGAACAACATTCAAGAAAACTTGAAAAAAGCAAAGGAGCCCGATTGCAAAGTTTACTGCCGTTTTCAATGAAGATAGGGGACTAAAAACTATTGAGCAGATAAATTCAGTAATGAACGGCGACGTGAATTCTAAACTTCCAGAAAACATTGATGTTGAAGGCCTTAAATGGACTCCACTTGTTTCAGCTGAAGGAGAAAGGGCATTTAGCTCTTTCAAGGCGCCTCTAAGAGACAACCGGAGAAGATTATTGCCAGAGAATTTCAAACTCAGGGCAGTCCATTGCTATTACAGTTTAATGCGCACTTACGTTCCTTTTCTTATTTTTTTTAATAAATGCCTTTTTTGCGTTTTTAAGTGTTTTTGTTTAACCTTTTTTTTACTTTTTTAAGTCAACAAAATCCGGTCACTGTTCATAACTATGGTGAGGTGTCTGGAAGTCATTGCGGTCCCCAGACATAGACCAGCAAATGGAATCGAAAATCTGACTGACACTGACAAGCAACTGCTATTTCAATTCCAAACAAAATAAAAAAAAAGTTCCTCACAACAGAGTCCCGAGCGATTCTCTCTACAAAATATACAAATTCCTGAAAACAACAGAAACTTCTCGTCCATTCATAATGCTTCAGACCGAAGCAAAGTGTATACGTCTCAGCCCACGCAGTGCGTTTCTCTTGTTTGCTTAAGCGAAAATAGTTGCATCACGTTCCACATAAAAATGAACGCCTCTTTCACTTCAACAGAATCCAACATGGACGTCACTCCGCCACCTAGATCGCCCAAATTAAACAACTGATTCATTATAATCTAACGCAGAGCAATTGGCACGGGCGAGGCGTTAAATAAACATTACAAGCGTATGTATCCTTGACGAATGCTATCGGCTAATCGAATGACGCGTTTTATGCCACACAGCATGACATCGATTAGGTTCGTATTAAGGACCACCATGCCGTGGGCAACGTGCAAGCAAACAATCCATCAGCAAGTGTCAAAGGAAAGCAATAAATATGGCACTTTACAGTTAAGAGGGAAGAGTGCCCATTCAGTTGTTCCATGGAATTTCGCAAGGCTAAGTGACTGCACACGCGTTGGAAGTCGGCGCGACAACCGCGGGTAAGTGACGACAAGTCAATTTATTTGAGTGACAATTAATTGTAAGGATTTTTATGTGCGCGAGACTAGGTCAGCCAAATCGTAAAAAAATTAAAGTCCAATTCAAGAATTTCTGTATTTCGTGGGAAGACATGCCCACAGTGTCCCGTGGTGTGGTTGTGCGGGGAGCGTCTATCGTTTTTAAGGCACTATTAACAGGTGTACACGTCAGTCCAACTGTCGGGTTAGACAGATGACACCCACGTGCTTACCTATTCGCAACGCGTCGTGGTAGGAGCTTTATCAGCAATTGAAGATCACGCCGGGCTGGTCTTAAGGTCACAGATGGTAAGACCAAATGCACTGTCTAACAAGAACCATTCCGTCAACGTCTAGGAAGAACCTTGACAGTCAATGGCCACAATTATGAGGCAGCAACGGAGTCTTTGACAATCGCTGCTACTTCAGTCGAAACAACTTGGGTCAAAACTTCGGACTCGATGGACCTAGAACATACTTCTTCTCTACAAAAGTCTTTTTTGTCCCCATTCTGCTATATGGTCAAGATTCTGTGTCTGTTATTTAGTCCTATCTGCGAGGAAGGTGTTAAGAAGGCGACGACATAACCGAAGTCCGTTGCCAACACTGGCTCGACCACATCGAGTTCATTGACACCAACGCTATAGGTAAGGGAATCTTCGAATCCGACGCCATTGGTTCGTGAGGCACACGATGACCGACTCCACGTATAAGACACACAGCAGGAAGGCTGGCGATGGAAAGCAGCTATCACTCAGACTCAGACCCTGCTTGAGCAGATAAGTTAGTAATTAAAGTTCTTTTCATTTCAAGTATCGAGCGAATATCCAAAAATGATACACCGACTATAATAACTGCTTCCCTTAGTTTCGTTAAGTTTCGTTCACTCTTGCTGACAAAGGCTCACCTATAATGTGCATACGTGCAAAGATTTATGCATCTGGACTGTGGTGAGTAATTTCTCAGCATTTTCATCTTAAGTGGGTGTTCCCTAAATACGACACCCGATTTGAACACATAACCTACACCGACATAGTTATGTGATTCCCATGATTCTAATTAAATGACGTTGAAGTGGCAGTTAATGACTGTCTATTCCGTGTGGGACTTACTTTAAAGAACGCTTACACTCGAACTGATGCCCCTTCATTCACGCCGAATAATTCTCCGCGCACTAGAAGTTAGTTCGAATTGACATCAGCTTCCGCACTGCTTGACTCATGGAAAACTTTAACCAGTCTAGCACGACTAATCAGCAGAATTTCCCTAGTACGCGCCTACGTCACTGCGATGCACCCGGAACAGAATCACAAACTATGCCAAGTATGGAAAGCACAACTGTAAGCGTCACAACCCAGGAAATAGCGTTTATGTGTACTCGGAGAATTTCCATTAAATGAAGAAACATTCCCAGTTGCAAATGATGGGAACCAGAAATGAAGTATTTTAAAGATGGCCAACTTCACAGTTGATTGACACCTAGTGCATCATCGAATTTGAGAGGCTTTTTTGACAGTTATTCATGAATTTTCAACCGTTACGAGAATGTCGTTCTCTGATTGGGCAATTTTCCTTTAGAAAATCAAATTAAAAATAGGGTGCGAACATTTTAAGGAACAGATGCTGGCTATCTGCATAGCACTTTATTTCTGATGGGAATTATTGCAGTGACAGACGATATTTTCAGAAGTTTTCTAATGGAAGTCACGCATTCTTAGTTGACACTTACTCAGAGTCAAATTGCAATAATTTTGATTGATTTAAAAAAAAATCCCGTCTATATTCCATAGAGGGTCTACCTTCTCAGCAACAGCTCGTGTTGTGCGTGCTATAGTTCTCTCAAGAGTGGAAGGGACCTACAGTTTTATGCCGACTCTGAACGTCCAATTTTATAGCATTTGCGTGACAGTTGTACTCTTTGAGCATTGTCAGTAGAAGAGGTAGGGCCCTGAACTTTATTTTGGTCGTATACAGGGAATCGAATGTAGGCAACGTAGGCTCCAGTGCGTAGGAGTCTACGAAACCCACAACGCCACGACTGCGATAAATTCAATGAAATGTTAGATTACGCGATGGAATAAAACGAATTGATTCCTGAACCAGAAATAAAGAATGTATGGTGATAGAGATTTCCAACTTCTACGACTTTTGATATCGTTTTCTAAGCCAAATTGACCAATCAGAGAACGGGATTTACGTTATTTCCTGAATAACCGTCAAAAATTCATGAATGACTGTCAAAAGCCTCTGAAATTCGTCGATTGACTAGGGGTGAATCAGGTGTGAAGTTGGCCATCTCTCTAATACTTCATTTCTGTTCCTGAACATATCCTCTGTCATCGCAGTAGAAGGTATTAACTGTTCGCAAGCTATTCTCAAGAGCTCGCACTTTTTGTTCCCAATTTAATTTTGTTTTTATTGAAATCAATTTTACTCAAGCAAGTAGCTTGACAAAATATAATCAAAACTAGCTTAAATGTCTTAATAAGTATAACCTATTGTATTTAATCCTAACTACTGACCCTATGCGGGTACTCTAAGCTTGTCTAACTAATACATTTAACGTGCCTTTCGGCGTGAAAACCGCTTCTCTTACGCCATTAAAGACAATCTTTATTGAGTTTGAAATACCAAGAAAAACTTGGCTTAACCTATCTAAACTAAGAAACATAAAATACCGTAAAAGCTAACTTAACCTAACATAAGCCTTAAACTAACTTAATTATGTCCGTAGCAGACAGACGTGTACGCCAAGGTTTACCCTTTTTTTTGATTTTTTTTAAACATTTCTTGTCTTAAAATTTAATTCTTCGTAAGTTGGCCACCATGGTCAACAGTCTAGTCGTTTCGAAGAGCCAACGACGACGGAGACCGGTTCAGCCGCAACCTCCAACAACAGTGCCGTTCTTTGCCACACTCTCTCCTGTCGTGGGCAGAGATCGCTCGACTGAACCGGAGGTGGTGTGTCAACAACTGTCAGGTAGGCGCCTGGATCTAAAGTTCAAATATATTTACTCTGATGTATATAGTACATCACTACAATATTTCCAGTCAATTAAAAAAAGAAAATATCAAAATATGCAAACTTACGAGTAAGTCATTTTCTAAGCGAAAGAAAGCCAAATCGAAAATTTTACTTATTTTATTGGGCCTCATTTCACGTCACCTTATTTGAGTGTCTTTATAAATTACTCGCTGACCCGTGCTCGCCTTGCTTCGCCCGCACTTTAAATAAAGTTTAAATAAATGTGTAACATTTTTGGCAGGTTCTGAAAATATTCTATAGCCCATGTTCATCAGGAATAATGTAGGATTCTAATGGCAAAAGAATTTTTCAAATAGGTTCAGTAGTTTCGGTAGCCATTTGGTAGCAACCAAACAAACAAACAATCAAATCTCTTCTTTTTGAAATATTAGTACAGAAAAGTGAAATAAGGCTGTCTTAACGAAATCCTTTTTTCTCCAAACCGAGGAATTCGGCAGTCAAATTTTGCCTTCATCATACCAGAGCAGCAGCGGAACGAGTTTTTTCTCAGCCTTTCCTAGTAATGGATAAAAAGCGAAACTGAGTACTAAAGGGTGATTTTTTAGCTATTATCTTTTTGGCAACACTGGTTTAAACAGCTGACCCACGTTTCGTGTTTTGTTTCACTGTCAAACATCTTCAGTTTGGTCTATAATTTAACCATGAATCGTCTTACAAACGAACAACGCTTGCAAATTATTGAATTTTATTATCAAAATGCGTGCTCTGTTAAGAAAGTTCATCGCGCGCTTCTTCCATTCTATGGTCAGTTTAAGACGAAGCTCATTTTTGGCTCAATGGGTACGTAAATAAGCAGAATTGTCGATTTCGGAGTGAATATCAGCCAGAAGCATTGCAAGAGCTACCAATGCATCCAGAAAAAGTCACAGTTTGGTGCGGTTTATGGGCTGGTGGCATCATTGGACCGTACTTCTTCAAAGATGATGCGAATCGTAACGTAACTGTGAATGGTGAGCGCTACCGTGAGATGATATCCAACTTTTTTTTGCCCAAAATGCAAGAGCTTGACTTGCATGACACGTGGCTTCAACAAGACGGTGCCACAAGCCACACAGCACACGCAACAATGGACTTATTGAGAAGCGAGTTCGGTGAACATTTTATTTCACGTTCGGGACCGGTCAATTGGCCGCCTAGATCGTGCGATTTAACGCCTTTAGACTACTTTTTGTGGGGCTATGTTAAAGCTCATGTCTATACAGACAAGCCCGCCTCAATTGACGCATTGGAAGACAACATTGAAGCATTTATTCGTGAGATACCGGCCGAAATGTTGGAAAGAGTATGCCAAAATTGGACTAAGCGGATGGACCATTTGAGGCGCAGTCAAGCTCAACATAAATTATATGGACCGTACTATCGATTCAAATAAAGATTTCATGCATTTTTCTGAATGTTATGTGTTTTTTTTTTTTTTTGCAAAACTTTCCTATAGCTTTTAAAAAATCACCCTTTATAAGAAATAGTATTTTTTGTATTTTTTTCATGACTTTTTCGGTCCCTAGTTTTGTGCAAAATTTTGCCCAATGGCGCCCCAGACAGAGATTTTTTCCAATAATTTAGTTCACCGTTGATTTGTGTAGGCAACATGTTGAAAAAATTACTCTCTGAGGTGTTTCTTCCTCGGCACAAATATTAAGCAACTGTACCTACTGCCGATGCATTTTTTTTTTTCATATTGTGCAATGAATATCTGTTGTTGGTTATAACTATTATATAAATGGTACTGGTGAACACGCTAATTTTGTATAACTCTAGCTCAAGTTAGGTTAAGCACTGAATGAATGTAACCTGAACTGTCACTTGATCCCAAAACGTGTTTCAATTGATAGAACAATATCAAATACGCGTTTTGCTTTTCCCCAGTATATTGCACAAGCTTGCAATATCAAATGTGAGCAAAATATTGAGCGTCTAGGGCCTATAGGGTGTTTTCAAGTTAAATGTCACTATTGAAATACTGAATTTGTATAATTTAAGAAAAGAATCGATTAACAGCGGGGGTCTATCTCGAATGTGGACATCATTTACGGAGAGTTCTTTGTTCTTGCTCAAGAAAATGCTGAAACATTTTTTTTGTAAAGTCAATCGCTTTACTGGGCGTTAAGTCTGGTAAAATAAATTTTGTGAATTACAACCTAAAACATATTTTATTTCACTTTAATCTGATGAATAGGTGACTTGAAACGCAGGCAGTTCTATTATCTCGCTATTTATTTGATCTTTAGAATTATTTACGTTTCAATTGTTTCTTAGGTGGCGGTCCTGGCGGTCCTGGCAGGCTCTATTCCTGATACGAGAAAAATACTTTTCACGTCCACACCTCTTTGGAGTCACTAACAATGCTCAAAGCGTGTAACTGTCTAGAACAAGCTTTTCAAAATAGCCGGTGGTCGGCATAAACCTGTAGACCTCTTCCACTCGCGAAAGGACAATAACACCCACAACAAGACATGAAGTTTGATAGACATCTATCTGTTTCTACCTCTCTTGCTCCTTAAAAATTTTGACAACCATTGTTTACATCGTTTTCTAACGCCAAATTGACCAATCACAGAACGGCATCTACGTTATTTCGTGAATAACCGTCAAAAAGTTTATGAAATTCGTCGATGGACTAGGGGTCAATCAGTGAAGTTGGGCATCTCTATAATATTTCATTTCTGCTCAGCATCAGTGGATGCCGAGAAGCTAGGCTCTTCCGTCTGTGGGCTGTAGGGAAGAATGTTAACCCAAACAGACTTGCATCTCAAAACCTTCTTGTGATTTTTGCCCGTGATCCTACGGATACACACTCTTTGGAAGTTTCAAAATGTCCGTACTACTATTTTTTATTATCGAATATTTCTCTCCGACAACACTGGTTTGGTCTCTCAAAGCGGACAAAAATAACGATGCTCGAACTAATACATGATTAATTGCCGTGGAAAGAGAGAAGGTCCTGGCTTTTCGGTTTGATTTGAAATAATGAAGTACGTGATAGATTATTTATTTCTTGACAGACCCGTTGTTACACCAATCGAATTACAATAATATGCGCTCGGATCAATTCAAGAGGCGATTGCAGACCTTATTAGTGTAAGCATTACAAATGTGCACAGACGCTTGTGCTGTTCTCCATCACATAGCCGCCAGCAACTGAAAACCAGAGATAATGGAGGATAGACAGAGATCCAACCATTAACTCTGCTGAAAACTTTCGCTCTCAATTCTCCTTCTCAAAGCCCACACAAACAGCACACGCGGTAGATTCAAAGTTGAAAATGATCTGTTGAATGACAATTTGAAAACTGAAAGAGTTAAGAGAGAGAAAGAGAAAGAGAAAGAGTTAAAATAGTGAACAGATCAAATGTCAGCTCTCCGGTTAAATGACGAGTTGAGACCAACTCCGAAGTTGATCAACTCCTGGGTTTCCGCAAGTTGAGAAATTGTGAACAAAAGAACCTAAGTGTTCACACGCTTGTTGGCATTATGGAAGAAATCCCTCACATAAGGAATCCACCCTTGTTGACATTGAGGGAGCCTTTAATAACGTCGAGCCCCATGCAGTTACCTCAGCACTTCATCGGCTCGGGATCGAAAAGTCCCTAGTGACTTTTATGCACCAACTTCTCAATAATAGAGCAATCTGCTTCAAGCTTGGTGGTTCCACGATCTGTAAAGCGGTTTCTTGAGGGACTGCACAAGGCGGAGTACTCTCTCCTCTCCTGTAGAACATAGCAGTGAATGCACTTCTACTAACACTGGATAGGAGTTGTCATCACGGCCTCTGGGAAATTCGTATCCACGATTAGGGATATAATGCAGTCGGCTGTTATCGAATTGGAAAAATGGACTAATGCTCTCGGCCTAAGTGTTAATCCGCAGAAAACAGATTTAGTCCTCTTTACCAGGAAATACAAAGTTCCTGCCTTCAATCGCCCCATTATCAGGAGAGTCCCTTTAGAAGTAAGCAACAGTGCCAAACTCCTCATTGCCTCATTTTAGACCCAAAGCTAAGCTGGTAATCCAACATCCAGAAACGCGTCAAAAAAAGTCTGTACGGCTCTATATTGTTGCAAAAAAGCTATGGGGTCTACAGCAGCGAGTGGTTCAATGGTTATTCGTATCGGTAGTCAGACCTATGCCACTGTGTGGACTGCGTGCGCACCTATTGCAAGCAGCTTGAAAGGGTGCAGCGGATGGCATGCATTTGAATTAGTGGAGCGATGCGAACTAACCCCTCCCAAGCTTTAAATACTCTCCTCAACCTCCCGCCGATAGATCTCTTCAGCAGGTAGGTCACAGCCAGCACGATGATTGGATTGAAATTGCTGCGTATGTGAATGGAGATCAGCTCCGCATACTCTACCCTCTTACCAAACACCGAGGTAGAGGCAACACGATAGTCGCGTTGTTACTTGTTGTTACGCAACTTAAACTTGCTGCCTACATAATTTCCACGGCCCCACTTCTTTCGAGTCACTGACAATGCTCGAAGAGTATCAGAAAAACTTCTCAAATTGGCCATTCGGAGTCGGTATAAAACTGTAGGTCCCTTCCACTCGTGAGAGAACAGTAGCAGGCAGAACACGAGTGCCTGCTAGGCCCTGGTCCACCTCGAACTATCGTGCTGGCCATATTGTATCATTATTATTATGTTTAGTGCAAGATTGCAGGTCTATTAGTATTCCCAGCTGAGTGTGCTGCTCAAAGCGTTTAACCGGGTAGAAAAAGCTCCTCAACTTCGACGTTCGGAGTCGGCATAAAACTGTGGATCTGTTGATTCTGTTGCTGAGAAGCTGGCTGCAGCGTCCCCCTATTTTTACAATAAATGAAATACGATGGTTGTAAAAAAAAAATGAAATAACAAAGGAAATCATAAACAAGAGAGAGCTGTGGCATCAAAACGGCTCTAGAACCCAATTAGCCGAGTGCTCCTGGAACCTCGTTATGCAGGTACCCGGTTAATGCAGGTCATACCCAAGTTGGCGGGCACTTGCGGGTATCAAGAGCTCTAGTAGCGAAAACTCCAAGGATAGGAGGAGAAACCATGCCACGTTTTGGCGACTTGGAGAAACTTTGTGAAGGCGGCAATGGCAAGGTCTCCACAGACCTTTATTCTCCCTCAATCGTCAAATGCATTCTGTTGAAATCTATGTTTCGATCGATTGTCTTAAGACATGGCCTGAACAGGAACTCGAACTCGATCGCCTTTGATCACAGTTGAATTCAACCCCGTAGTTGATCAACTCCCAGTGCTCCGGCAAGTTGAGCAATAGTGAACAAAACCACCCTAAATGTGTAAATTTCTTCCTCGGATATTTTCAATGTTCGTGTTTGTGAATTACTCGTATTTCACCGATTATACGACTCCGGCCGGGTATTATAAAGGAAACCGGATAGGCCGGATACCGAATGCCACATCTTTGGGGATGGGACAGCCTTTATAAAGCAAGCAAACGAAGACAAGTCTCAGCTTCACACCCGCTTCAATTCATCTTCATTTCCGCGTTTACTTGGCGTGAATACTCTTTGCGAATGACGCAAGGGAATTTTTGTTTTTTGATAAATTTCGATGCTTGTTCCGTATTTATATTTGATTCTTTCATTTCTCCTGATACTCGTCTCTTATATCTCGTAACATGCCACTGTGACAAATTTGTACCCGATTAGTCACCTAAATGTCGCATATAGTGACCAAGAGCGTACAAATTCGTCACAGTGACACGCGACACGACTAAGAGAATAAAGATGAGTAATTATCTCCGCGTCAAGAGACACTCAACGAGCAAGTACACACACTTGACCAGTTTATTTTTATTTTCTTTTCATAATTCATTCCATATATTACGCGAACTGGCGTGCTCCCCGGTTGGCGAGGCACGTACACGAATGCGTGAGTACAAAGCAAATCTCTCTTCAACGAGCAGTTGGACATCGATTGCCCTCGGAAAGCACTGCTTTGAGACTTCTGCGAGCTTAAGAGACCAGAACAATGTTCTTATCGCGCCCCGAGCGAGGCGCAATCAACTTGAGTTACGGAAAACCCAGTACGAACTTAGATCGCGATTTTTGTCAAAAGTTTATCGCTGCTATGCTCTTGGAAGGTCCGGCGCTGAACAATCCATAAACACAAGCAACAACTGAGACTTGAGGCTTAGTGTATTTCAAGACACACGCGGATTCACAACAATTCGCGACAAGTTCTCAGCGAGGCTGTAGCCGAGTAGCCGAAGTCACAACAGACTGAGTTAATTGTTTCTTGCAGTGAGTGCAGTGCGGTGGAAAAGCAATTAAATCGGAACGAAAATGTCATCCAGTGTGCTGTTGTTATTTTGCGTCTCAATTGTGCTTCTATGTGCTCAAGCAACGTCACCTGGTGAAGAGGATGAAAAATCAGCGACCGACGAGTGGATTCGCAATGCATTGTTCGGTGACAGAAAGCTGAAGAGCTGCGCAGTGAGTTTTGGGGCGGGAAAGATTTTAGCTTCTACGATGAGGAAATGGGAGAAACAAATTGTGTTTTTTAACGTACGAAAGGCTATTTGTCAGCAATTTGTCTCGTCTACATAGGTCTCTGGTGAAATGTGCAAATGTGCGATTGCCGTGTGAATAGAGTTGAAAAAGCTCGAACTTAGTGAAGGAATACTTTTCATGTGCGTGTTCGCGTGACGTTATTAATTGCTGTCGGTTTAGCTCTCATCCCGGGAGAGTCTTGGGCTCAGAGCCTCACGCCTAGGATGGTGCGCATAAGAGGGGAAGTGCCTCAATCAGCATCGAAGGCCCAATTGGAACCAACAAGTGGAAGAGGCCTTCTGCCAAAAGGGCACTCAAAGCAGGGCCATTCAATCGAAATGGATGACTTGCGAGAAGATAAACATTTATTTAACTTGTGGCTGGTGGTACGCAGCGAAAGTTTGTTTTAAAAAGCCAGTTAAACACACTGATCAATCTTAGTGCGAATGACTCCAGCATTGCAAGTCGTTTACTTACTGATCCAGCGCTGTTTTTCACACGAATGCAGGGATATTTTGAGTGGATTCCACTCTTGAAGATGTGTGATAAGCGTGGCGAATCGAGACGCAATAAAATAGATTTTCCACGCGAGTTAAAATAATAATATGGATGACGCTACAGCCCATAGAGGGCCAGAGCCTAGCTTCTCAGCAACCACTCGTGGTGTGCTTGTCATTGTTCTCTGACGAGTGGAAGGGACCTAGACTAATTACGCCTCTTTCTAGACTCCTTGAGCAATGTCAGTGACTCGAAAAAGGTGGCACCATGGAAATGGTGTGTCGCACCGGGAATCGAACCTAGACAACATATGTTCAACTCATGCTTGCATTGGTTAATAGCAATTTGACAACTACAACACAAGACAACGAAAAATATTAAGATGCACGCGAAAGGAACTGGACGGCATTAACAGGCGTGCAGCTATGAGGGCCACTGACTACCGACATCCAGCACCGTAGTTCGGGAGGGGCGGCATGCGGCAATGCCCTACCTCAAAAAACAGAAATCGACAATGATTTTTTCTTCAATGCGCAATTACTTTGTACTCTGCTTGTCGCAAATTCGATTCTGTTTCATTTCAACGCACACCAAAGGAAACAAGAAAACAAAACGTTTTGTTTTGTTACATTCTGTTTCGTTTGGTGAGTTTAAATAAAAAAAAAACTGGTTTTTTGACTATCGAATCAAAAACGTTTTGTTGGATCCGATGTGTTTCCAGCCTTAGTGGGGCTGCCAGTGAATACGCTGTAGAGTTTCCTCTCAATAACTTTTTTCTCATTTTTATGTTTTGTTCTACTTAGTCCGGCTGTATACATGGTTGCCGTTAGATTGTGACCGTTAGAGAAAAAAATCACTGATTCTTTCACAAAATAAAAATGTTTTTTGTGTTGCGTGTCTCAAAACATTGTTGCATATTCATGTGTGTTATTTCGTTTGCGTCACCCACTTCAACTCGACCATCTTTCGTTAATTCGAACTCTCGTCGAATATTTTGTAAGGCGCCTTCAGTTTCGAATTGTCCAGGGGCGACTGTACCACAGAATGCAACATATCGTTCACCTGAAATTTAAAAGCAAATTATCCAAGCAGTATGACTTTCCATATTCAACATATTCAGGAATCCGACGTTAACTGGTTCACTCTATTGAGTCGACCTGAGGCGTCCGCGTCGCGACGGTAAAACGATAGCAAGTTTTGTGCAGGCAGCGAAAAGCGTTTAGAGATGGGCATCACAGGCAAACATAGGATGCCGCACTGCTGTGAGCCAAGCTACCTTTTCAAAATTGACTGCAATCAGTGGGCTTCAGAGGTTGCCAATGGA
The DNA here is from genome assembly GCA_905231855.2 of Eristalis tenax. Lineage (NCBI taxonomy): Eukaryota > Metazoa > Arthropoda > Insecta > Diptera > Syrphidae > Eristalis > Eristalis tenax. The sequence continues at coordinate 59,604,222 of HG993125.1, read as the reverse complement.
CCCGAAAGAATGGCGTCATTTGAAGTCATTTGATCTAAATAAATCTGGAGAAAGGCCACAAGGTAATCCTTGTTAAAAATTAATGTTTTGATCATTCTCCTTCCAACAATTAAGTACTGCCTTACACATGTGCGACGGAAATCGATGCAGATCAGATCAAGTTAGATCAAGACCTAAGATAAATTCATCTCCGGCCACATCCCTGCCAGTGGTGCAGACCAAGCCCCATGGCCTATGACATCAGTGTCATTAGCTCTTCGTTTGCTACGTAACGATCTTCGATTTCGAGCCAGTGGGACAACACGGCGGAGTTCGTTCGCATCTGACTCAAAAGTGGACGAGGAGCTCAACCAACTTGACGTGCGGAACTGGAGGCACCTAGCTGAAGAGGTTTGTTGGTTAAGACCCAGGTTCATCCCGAGCTATTGCGTTGATCTGTTTGAAAAGTTTTTGTAAAGGGTGATTTTTTAGCTATTATCTTTTTGGCAACACTGGTTTAAACAGCTGACGCACGTTTCGTGTTTTGTTTCACTGTCAAACATCTGCAGTTTGGTCTATAATTTAACCATGAATCGTCTTACAAACGAACAACGCTTGCAAATTATTGAATTTTATTATCAAAATGCGTGCTCCGTTAAGAAAGTTCATCGCGCGCTTCTTCCGAAAAATTGTGTTCAGCGACGACGCTCATTTTTGGCTCAAACGTAAATAAGCAGAATTGTCGATCTTGGAGTGAATATCAGCCAGAAGCATTGCAAGAGCTACCAATGCATCCAGAAAAAGTCACAGTTTGGTGAGGTTTATGGGCTGGTGGCATCATTGGACCGTACTTCTTCAAAGATGATGCGAATCGTAACGTAACTGTGAATGGTGAGCGCTACCGTGAGATGATATCCAACTTTTGTTTTTGCCCAAAATGCAAGAGCTTGACTTGCATGACATGTGGTTTCAACAAGACGGTGCCACATGCCACACAGCACGCGCAACAATGGACTTATTGAGAGGCGAGTTCGGTGAACATTTTATTTCACATTCGGGACCGGTCAATTGGCCGCCTAGATCGTGCGATTTAACGCCTTTAGACTACTTTTTGTGGGGCTATGTTAAAGCTCATGTCTATACAGACAAGCCCGCTTCAATTGACGCATTGGGAGACAACATTGAAGCATTTATTCGTGAGATACCGGCCGAAATGTTGGAAAGAGTATGCCAAAATTGGACTAAGCGGATGGACCATTTGAGGCGCAGTCAAGGTCAACATTTAAGTGACGTTTCGAATGCGCAGTTCCGTTGCTCAACCTCAGTTAGAGTTGTAATTTGTTGCGACTGAAAGATGAACTTGCCATCACTTGTCAACGGCTTTGTGTACGTCAATAAATGCAACATTACTCAAATGTTTTTTTTCTCTTACACGGACGCGTCACACGGACACTAAACGCGTTTTAGTGTTTGGCATCAAGCCATCCTTCTTCAACGGCATCCTTTGCTTTCGTTAATGCCTAAAGGCAATTTGCTCAGGTAAACGTAAACTTTTGCAAAATTCTAAAGGGCCAAATATAATCACGAGCGAGCGTGAGCTAGTGCCATGGATAAGTGAGCGAATACACCCACCCCATGAGCTAAAATATAATGTCCACGAACAAGTGCGAAAATTTCTTTGAGCATATGCGAATTTCGCAGCTGGCATATTGTGTGCACAAACCACGCAAATGTTTCGTTAAACAAGGCCTAGTGCGCTCTGAACCGCATCGAGCACATGCAAATTTAATAAATGAAAGGGAAAATACGACAAATGGGCAATTCAGCTGATAATTCGTGTATTCATACACAACATACTGCAAAAATGAGTTCCTCTTTTAGAATAAATTGAAAAAAAGTGAAGCCTATCAGAAGTACTTCTGACAGATGGATATGAGCGCATGAGTTCATTATCGCCACTCTGGTGTGTTGTCCAAACATTACAACGTAGTTCGTTAAAATTTGACACTAGCTCATATTTCTTCATGTGCGCATTATATTTACCCCCTTACACCTTTCCCTATGTAGAGAGTAATTCATTTCGCCCCTACTTAGGTAAGCAAACTGAACGACACTCAACGAAACTGAGCAAAGTGATAGCAATTGTTAGTGCATCATTTTTGTGTATTCGTTCGATTGTTTTCCTTCAGTTTGGGCATTCAAACACCATCGGAAGAAGTCGTTTCAAAGTGAGGCACATCCACTTTGATTCACGTAGGCCCGTAGGTCCTATGTACTGACAAATGAGGCAAATGAAGGCGTTACTCTGGGCACTCTCACTTAGGTCCTGATGAACCCATTGTGATGGGAAGACAGTTGCTAACTATAGTCCAGACATTTGCACCAACATTTAAGGATTTCAAAACGCTTGACTCTTCACTGATGCTCAGTTTTGGATCGAAATAATCAAATTATCTTGTTTAGCAGGAGACTTTAACCAGCACTTCTCTCATTTTCATTACAGAATATCAATGCTTATCCGACCAGGAAGAATGCCCCTAAGGCAAGTGCATTTCCCGCTTGGACTGTGGTCATTCTGACAGAGGATTCCATAGGGAACACCACCGTCCTGCGCCGTACGCAATGCACCGGTTCCTTGATCGATTTCGGAGTTGTTCTAACCTCGGCCAGTTGCATGAATGGAACAGACCCGTTAAGCCTTGTAGTGCGTGCCGGTGAGTTGAAGCAAGTTTCTCGTAATAACTCTGAAGGTCATCAAGAACGGCGCATAGCGTCCGTAGTCATACACGAACAGTTTTCAGCAGCAAACGCCACCAATGACATTGCACTCATATTCCTAACCGAACCCTTCCATAGCACTAGCTTGGTGAGGACGGTCTGTCTGGGGTCGCAAGAAATCCAGAATGAGCTGGACAATGTTAACTGCACCATTTCCGGATGGCCTCACAAGCCCACTCTAGAGGTGATAGCGGGATACATCAGATTTACCACCACCAGTGTAACAGTGGTTCCGAGAAATTCCTGCCAAGCGGTACTCCGACAAACTGCTTTCGGAGAAAATTTCAGTATTAACTCGGACGTTCTGTGCGCCGTAACAGACTCGAACATTAACGCGTTGGTGACAAGCGGTGGGGCTCCTTTGGTTTGCAAAGTGTGCTCCAAGAAAGTCATTCAAGTTGGGGTCCTCTCGTACGGATTCGATTCAGTCTCGCTGCCCTTTGTCCTGACAGCCGTCCATCGGCATCGCAAGTGGATAGACTCAAAGTACGGTAAACAGCCCCGAGTGTATGATTGCTAAGTATGTTTGTAATGCATGTAAAATTAAACAATAAAGTAAATTTATATACAATCAGTCTTCAATGTCCTTGTTGATTAGAGGCACACGAAGCAAACGTAAGCGACGCGTGTCACTGTTGACACAGACTCAGACTCACCCAAATGTCTGCCAGATATCGAAGCACATCACATTCATCCACGAGAACGCCGCAATCAGGCTAAAGTAAATGAAGAACGCTGCAATCAATTAAAGGCACATTATTGTTAAATCCAAGCACGGGAACTGCGTTCGCTTCATTCGTCGTTCACCTACCGTAGCCGAAGCAGATTTTGTCGTTTGGCGGCCTTATCTGAGCGATGGCAATCGCTAAGTAGGCGATGAAAAGGCTTATCACCAGGCATATCAGTATCTTGCCTGGCAAATTGCGCAACTTCGGAATGGAGAGGTAGACGAGAAGGGTCAGCGCGTAGAACACACACGAGATGATCAGCCCGATGGGATACAAGTTGAATTTGATGATGTCGTTTCCCACATCTTCGAAGCAGAGAAATGTGTACAACTAGAGTTGGATTAGATGTTTGATTACTTGAATTCTCGAAACTGGTCTCGTGGGAAAATGTGAACTCACCTTTGGTACACCTAGTGACGCGTTTCTGATCTTCTCAACGCAATAGTTGGAGTTCTCGTAGGTCTTTTGGATGAATGGCAGGAATACCGAACCATCGTCATCGCTTATGCTGTGGTCATCATCGGGATAGTCTGGATCGGGACTCAGTTTGTATTTCTTGCAGTCCAAGCCACGGAAGATTCCAAAAACTGTAAGAAGACAGAGAGAGAGAGAGAGAGATAGAGAGAGAATAAACATTAGTTAGACTGGAATTGTTTATAGATTGGGGAATAATTTCGCGAATGGAAGAGTCAATCACTTCCGAAACCGTGAACATAATGTAAGGCCAACAAATAATAAACGGCTTTGATTCGAATAAGAATTTTGTACATTTGGGTGATAATTATTGGGTCTATAACTTATTTCGTGCGTTTTGCTAAGAGATGGCGTAACTTGTATTATTCCATTGGGCCATGCATTGGAAAGCTACTGCCATTGTACGTCAGTATATGTCATTCATATACTTTATCGCGTAAACAGCGATAATTTTTTTTCACTCAAATATGTTCTTTTGGGATGGGATCTACAAGTTTCCAGAGAGATGGAAAGAGTCATAGCTTCAGATGGGCAATACTTTGAATAATACAATTGTACATGTTTTTCTTAAATAAACGTTCAAATTTTGAAAGAAAAAACCACACGAATTAAGTTATGGACCCAGACCCTCTACAATAAGGGGTGATAAGTGGACTGGTTTAATTCATCATAGACTACCAGGCAATTATTCTGTTGTAAGGAAAGTTACGGTTTCAAATGAAGAGAGTGTCCTTAAACAAAAAAAAAAGAGAATTGTACAATTAAACTGGCTAAAGAAGGATTTGAGGATGACAAAATAGACACGATTTTACAGCAATGGCACACCATGAGCTTCATTTAATGGGGTGCCCAAGGCTTGGACACAAGTTGTAAAATATAAAAATGCTGCAAGTACAATACTGCTGCAGGTCGGGCTCCGACCGCTATAATGTTGGACGATCTAAAAAAAACGATAAATATCAGGAATATTATTTGTTTCTTAAATTTCAACTTAACCTAAAAGCTTAGCTCGTTATTAAGAAAACGGAGGCGATATGTAGTAGGAAATGGAATCAGCTTTTATCTAAGATCGATAAACATGATTAAAAGGTTTGGAAACTATCTAACATTTTTAACAAAAAGCGTACACAAATCCCATTTCGTCAGTGGGCTGAATGGGAATTTGCTGCGTACCAATATAGACCAAGCATCTGAGTTTGGTAACTAAACAGCGAATCACGGTAGGTCCAATTGTAATTCTAATACCCACAATATAGTGCAGGGGAGCTTAAATAAAATAAATTCGAACGATATACCTCTCAATAGTATTGCTCAAGTATCCCCAAAACTCATTAAAATTATAGTCAAATCCATTAACGTTAAAAAGGCTTCGGGTAGCGACGATATATCAAACAGAATTATTAACCAATTGCCTATGAAAGCGCTTATGTTCATGTCCAAATTATTCCAGTCCTGTCTTTACCATGGAAATTTTCCCAAAAAATGGAAGACATCTAAAGTTATACCCGCACATAAACCAACAAAACCGTTAATCAGACTTTCTAGCTATCGGCCAATTAGTTTACTTAGCTGTTTATGTATGGTTAGGTTAGGTTATAGCGGCTGGCTGCAGAAGGTAGTCACACTTCGGCCAAAGTAGGCCCATTGTGATACCACGCGGATTGATTCCCCCTAACAATTAAAACCAGTTGGTGCCTGTGGCAAAGCGATTTAGCTGGCTAATACTGACGCTTTTTAGCTCATTGAGGTTGTTGAAGCAGTAAGCCCCTAGGTGTAAGTATCTGTGACCTGTCAGCGCGTAGGTGATCTGTGGTTTCAACCTCCTCTTCATCCATGCAGCTTCTACAGAAGTCTTTATAGGGAACCCCCAAACTAAGGGCGTGGGTGCCAATTGTACAGTGCCCTGTTATGACGCCGGTGAGCGTCCTGAGTGAAGATCTGCTGAGTCTAAGCAGATTGAGTGATCGTTCGATATTAAGCGATGACCATATTTAAAGTGGTACCTCCTAGCCATTTACGTCTAGTGATGTTGATTGTGTGTATTTTTAGTAGGTGGTAGGCTGTATTGATTGGCATGGATGGGGGAAGACCTCCTAATGTTCGTGTGGAGGATGTGCCACACCTAGCGAGTTCATCGGCTTTGCAATTGCCCCGTATTTTAACAGTGTCTCGGCACATGAGGTGCATGATAAAATGCTCAGCCATCTTGTTAAGAGACGGGATGTTATCGAATTGAACATGCCATTGTCCAAGGGCTTGATTTCGGCCTGATTTTATCCCTTTTGCATATTACGTTGTTCTTGAGCCAGGACAAAAACGCAATGGTTTCAGCCTGGAATACGCTACAGTGTTCAGGGAGCTTCGGGGAGATAGCTATGTTAAGGTCTTGAGAATAGACACGAGCACCTACACCCTCGTCTGTCTTTGACCCATCCGTGAAGATGCGCAGGGGATCAGCCAGCGTCTGATTAACAGATATCCAGTCCAGTCTGGAGGCGATGCTGGTGGAGAATTTCTTCTCGAAGATAGCTTGTGGTAGTAGGCGGTCGGTGACGTTGGGCAGAGAGTTGAATTCGTTTAGAATGGTTGAGGTATAGTTGGTTTAGGTGGTTGTAAGAATCATTCGCAGTAAACTATCAGTGGTTGTTGATGACAGTGACTTAATACCGAATGAACAGTCCGGATTCAGGCGAGGATACTCTTCAGCTCATCAACTTCATCGCTAAATTCATCAAAACAGCATTAATGGAAAAGAAATCGGTTGGCATGGTTTCATTTGATATTGATAAGGCATTTGACAGTGTTTGGCATTAAAAACAATTGCCCAAAGTTTCTAATAAAAATAGTACAGAGTTCGTTAGATGCTAGACAGTATTTTGTCCAAATCAACTCAGACCCATCAGATCTTTATCCGATTAAAGCAGGCATCCCCTCCTCTACAATCTATAATTTTCCCAAATTTAACCACTGTCTAAATGCCTTTTTTGCAGATGACACTTGTATTCTTTCAGCCTCTGGCACCTGCTTAGCTTTATTAACCAACTTGCAATTTGAGCTATCTGCGGCCGAGTCTTTCTTCTGTTCGTGGGATGTTGAAATAAAGCCATCAAAGACTCATGCGGTTTTTTTCACTAGAAAGAATACCAATCTTCCCCAATCTCAGCTAAGAATTTGCAATTCCCAAATACAGTGGGTTAACCCCATTAAATACCTTCTCAGCCTTGATAAAACATTAACTTATTCGTCGCATATCAACGCTGCAATAGCATTCAAAATCTTGTACCCTCTTATCAACAAGGAAACACACTTCTTATTTATAAAGTTGTTATTTAACCAACGCTGCTTTATGCTGCCCCTTGTGGGGCAAGTTGTGCTGAAAGTCATAAAAAAAGCTGCAAATTTGTCAAAAGAAATTACTAAAATCTGTCCTCGGACTCCCTCGGACATAGCATAAGCAACCTTCCAATAGTAAAAGAGAATATTGAATGGTTCTTAATTAATTTTAAAGACAAATGTTTGTTACATGAAAGTGGATTAATAAATAACCTAATGCTTTAGGCGGTCTCCTTCAGTTATAAGCTAGTTTTTAAGCCTTTTCTTTTTTCTCTTACAAATGCAATCTTTACATTAATTACTATATCTTCCCCTATTTAACCGTAGTTGCAAAGAATTCCATAATATTCTAAACTCGATACATGAAGTAAGAAACCATTGATATGTAACAAATTGTACACTTTTTGAAATACATGAAGTAAAGTAAAGTTTAAGTAGGACACACGTGAATCCATTAATCAATTCACAGGGCAGCAGTCGCGCTTTGATACTTCACAGACAGTAATGTCGTAAGCGCGAGCACAAATTTCTACGTAGAGCTACTTCTACAAACTCGGGCTTTTGACAGTTGTGAAACAATCTTCTTTTAATTACTCGTGATTTTTCATTTCTGACAGGCTGTAACTCGGTTAACGCAACCCTAGATTCGCGCAACTCCTCGATTTTCGCAACACTAAAGTCGTAGCACGTATTGACTCTATAAGTGCAACTTTTCAAAAAGGTTACCTCGAGCAGTGCAACTTGTTCATCTGTTTTTTATTTGCATGTTGTCCTTTTGGTTGGTTACGTCTGTCGTTATTTCACAGTAATTTAGTTTCGTGTGGGTCTAGACAGATTCTTTGTAAATATATTTACACATCCAAGTGCGTTTCCTTAGATGGGTTCCACTTTCATTATTACCTACGCGAAATTCGTTCAGGATGGGTGTTAACTAAATTATCTATTAAAAAAAGAAGTGAAATTTTACCCAAAGTTGATAAGGGTGTTTCAGTACAGCTACTTTGTGAAAAATAGAATGTGCACAAGTCACCAATAAGCCGGATAAAAGCAAAGGGAAGCAGTCTTAGACAATTTGTGGCGAGAGCTGAATGTGGACCAGGAAAACACGTTACACTTAAGACTTCTGAATATCCACAGATGGAAAAGGAGAAATGGATGGTTTCAAAAGCAAAGAGCTAAACATATTCTGCTTTCTAATGAAATAATAAAATCAAACGCAATTCAATTTTACAACGAAATAAGGGAAAACCATCAACGGATAGATTTAATCATCGCTAGCAACGGATAGATTTAAAAAAAATTTAAAATTTAAAAAACGACATGGTCGACATATTGGAATGCTAAAAATTTGCGGCGAAAAGTTATCTAATAAATCTGGACTTATTGAACCGTTCGTAATGCAATTTCAACAAAAAATAAAGGAACTTAAATTAACCGCTGATAAAATCTACAATGCGGACAAATCTGGATGGTTCTACAGGATGTTGCCAAACAAAACACTTGTTACTTTTAATGAATCGTCAGCGCCAGGTCGAAAAGTAAGCAAGGAAAGAGTAACATTCCTTGCGTGCACAAATGCATCAGGGATGGACAAGGTAAACCTGTTTGTCATTGGTAAAGCAGCCAAGCCAAGAGCATTTAAACATTTTGGGCACAAGCCATTTATTTATAAAGCAATCTACAAAAAACAAAAGAGAGAGCGGTTTTGAAAAATATTTAATCGCAAAAAACTCTAAAATATCTAACTTCTTTTAAAAAAAACCAAAATATTTTACTCTATGTATCACATATGTATATTCATTTTTGTATGTTTCTAACCTTCTGTTTTCTTATTAAATAAAAATGTGTTCAACAATAACGATTTCCTTTTTTTAAAATGCGTTTTGTATTTCATTGTCATTTTCTATATAGAAATATAGACATTTGACTACCATTTCTTATACAAAAAAGTGTGACCCAGTAAGTGCAACAACCTTGATTAGTAGCACGTGAGAAGTGTGGGAGCTGCGCTGTGGCATAACATTCTCGTAAACTCGATAAAACGCGTACCGATGCCTATCAACTCAAGATCGCGCGAACGCGACATTGTGATTTGGCCGTAAATCGATTCCAAAAATTAGCTGAATCGACAATCACTATGCTGTCTCTAATGATGAGGTCGAAAGAATTTTTAGTACAAAGAACAAAATTTCGAAACTGTCATTAATTTCAATAACTCAAGCAACTTGATATCTTCCTCATCTCTGCAGCTTTTATAGATGCCGTTTCAATGTATCCGTCTGTGCCTCTTTGGGCAAAGAACACTGGGAGAATTGTTCTTCTAGAGCCTCTATTTGCAAGTTTGTCAAGTTCTCTGGATGGCTGGGCAAGTCAGCACAACAACGAAGGACAGTGGAAAGGTTATCACCCCCATGGGCATCACAAAAGGTCGCACTGAAGTGAGTTGTGGCCCCACCACGTCTTCCCATCGACCTAACCCAACCCTAGCATCCACAGTTAAAAAACCAAATTTGGTGGTTTTTCCATAATTGTTAGATTAAACTGCACTCAAAGATGATATAATCTTCTACCGAGACTCTTGAGGCTGCACAATCAAAATCGCATAAGGATGGTCTAAGTGTCCACTTAATCAACTGGCGACGTGCCTTTTGGCACAAAATATCCCTCTCTTAGGGCGTCAGACCTCCTAAGGACGTCAAATGTCCCCCTCCCCATCCAAACAATTCTTCCTCAGAAAATACATCAGCCTAGATCAACCGGATGATCTTTTCGAACGTACATCCTCAATCTGCAAAATACCTGGAATTTTTCGTAATCCGCCGGTTCTATTCCACGAACTATGAAAGCCCGGACAACAGCACGCTAACTTGTCACGCCAACAACAAAAATCAACAGATTGTCCCCTATAAGTCATCACCAGCCAATAAATTGGATAAAGCATTTGATTGTGCACTAGAATCGGCCCCTCCAGCATTACAAACACGCACTCACACTCAGTTTGTTTACAAAGAAGAAAAAAAAGGCCGAATGGAGCAAATGTTTACCATCGTTAAGTTTGTTAATAGCGAGTGAATCCCCAGCAGAGTTGATCTCTCTTTCACTGCAAAACCGGCCCCGAAGAGCACTCTTGCGCCGCTTGAAGCGGCCAGCGCACGAAAATAGTTCACAATTGCTCGTGGTTCAATTGTGTGTATCTTAATTTGGAATTTGATTATTTTAAAGCGTTGAGATGAATGAGATAAAACGGGTTGTGATTTATGAGATATAGAAATCGCAAGCTACCTCTGGCAAGAATCAGCGATTTGAAGGCGGTCAGACTTTATGGCGGTAATGGGTGTAAACAATTTGACACATCAGTGAATGTTTGCTTTTGGATCAGACGTCAAAATATAACGTCACATTAAGCTTAGCGCGTGACAGTTTAGCTAACAAGGCGATAGTTACATGTGTTTGATCACTTTCGATGTGTTAACTACGAATTAACGTGTGTTAATTTTCAACGGTATTGACTTTAGGTTCGTGCATTTATCGCGGCAGAACGAGGAAAAAACTTGACCAGGCTGACATTTTCCACTATTTAGGACTTCATTTACGGTCTATTTGTGATATTTCCTTTGACATGTGTTAGAGAGAGAGGGAGGGAGAGAGAGAGAGGAAGAGAGAGAGTCTGGAGCAGAAACGAAGTATTACAGAGATGCCCAACTTCACAGCTGATTGACCCCTAGTCCCCTCCGGTTATTCACGAAATAACGTTGCCGTTCTCTGATTGGTCAATTTGCCTTTAAAAAACGATATAATATGGTTGTCAAACATTTTAAGGAGCAAGAGAGGTAGAAGTCGTCCCTATCATACTTCATTTCTGGTCTGTACAATAGGCAGTCCTATTTCGCACTCACTTTTGAAATTCGCCCCACCACAATGGACGCAAGATAATTCATGCAAAATTAAGCAATAGAACGAATATCGAAAAAGGATACAATATGAGCACAATATCTATTTCTTCGTTCACCTTTACTTTAAAATATCTCATGTTCAAACATGGCGGCATAAGTGTCACAGAAAAATATCATATACGGTGAGCACTGATTTTTTTTAACACTTTGTTCCCGGCCGTGTCAATTTTATTTTATTTTTTTTTCCTAGAAAACACTTGGTTTACCATGAAACCACTAGGAATTTAGAGAATTAACATTAAGCATGTAGTTTCACTGTGAAACCACACATTTTAGAAAACGGGCTATTGATCGATTGTTGCTGGAAGCCCAAATAGAAAAACGCGGACATCGTTGAAATCATACGCGGCAATTTTGAAGCGAAGAAACGGAACAGCCTTTTATGGAAAAAATGTCTTCCTGCTCTTCGTTTTAGCCAAATTCGAAGACGAGGATTTGAAGGCATTGCCTACTGAAGACTCGTTCCAAAAACAAACAGCAATTTTTGCGAGCCTGTATACATTGAGTATCGTGCAAGAAACTGGATGCCGTATGAATTGAAGACTCGAGTAGTTGAAAAGCACTTATACGCTCTAGAAGGGTTATTGGACGCCATATAAAAAGCAATTTCTGCATCGAGAGGGAACGGCGCGACTCAACCCATCACATCGACTCCGAACTTTACTATTCATGGTTCAAAGGGGGTCTTGTGTTGTTGGTGGGACCAGACGATCCAGAGTAAATGATATATTCTATATATGAGCTGTCAAATCGTGGCAAAAGCAGCATTTTTCTTCACAAGGGCAGATTCTTATTTTTTATGCTGGTGACGGACTTTGCTGGTGGGACTTTCATTACGACACCCATTTTTGTCCTGTTCTATTCCCACGAAGGCAAATACCTCTCGTGTTATTTCTTCGAAAGGTAGCAACTGATTGAAGCACATATGATCACTGTCTGAGGGGGCTTAGAGAAGTCGGAATAAAGATTACATTTCTAGATTACCATTTTCTCGTACAGCATCAAACGAAGATGTTCGTCAAAAGTTGGTATCATCTGATCTCTTGCGTATTTAAGGACTGAGCCGAAAACAAAATCCTCGCTTCCATTTGGAAAGGAAACTTATTAATAGAGCATTATCATACGAAATTGCTTAGTTTTCTTTTTATTTTTGAACAAATGTGTGTTGCCAATTCAAGAAAAATGTTATTTATTTATGAGGGGCGTTCAATATATTCTCGGTAAAAATTTCATATAAATGTGATTATTAATTCGCGTTTTGTCTCTAGTTAAACAGAATCATAATGGCAACTGAGACGATGATGGTGAAAATTGAGCATCGCGCTGTAATTCAATTTCTCACTAAGCAAGGAAAAGGTCAAAAAACTATTCACGAAGAGATGGTGGCTGTTTACAAGGGTTCCGCACCTTCATTATCAACCGTGCGAAAGTGGTCAAGTGAGCTCAAGAGAGGCAGAGAGAGCATTGAAGACGACCCCCGCTCCGGCGCCCCGGCTACTGCTTGTACGGGAGAAAGCATCAAAGAAGTCGAAAAACTTGTTCTTGAGGATGCCCGAATAAAGGTGAAAATGATGGCAGAGATCACCAAGCTTTCAATTGGTACCATTCACACCATTCTTCATGACCATCTTAACCTTTCAAAGGTCAGTGCAAGGTGGGTGCCACGAATGCTCACAGCGCCTCAGAAAAAAGTGAGAACGCGGACGGTGTTATGGATCGAATTGTTACTGGTAAACTCGCAGCGGGTGTGTTGCTTCTTCATGACAACGCTCCTGTTCACACGGAGCGAGTTTCGAAGGCTGCTGCGCGAGATTGCGGTTTCGAAGAAATGCAACACCCACCCTATAGTCCAGACCTTGCCCCTAGTGATTATTTCCTGTTTCCGGATTTGAAAAAATGTCTTCGTGGAAAACGATTTTCGGATTATGAAGAACTCAAGTCGGCAATAAATGGGTATTTTGCAGAGAAAGAGGAAATTTATTTTTTTGAGGGTTTAAAAAAGCTTATCTCAAGATGTAACAAATGCATTGATGTTAGGGGAGATTATATTGAAAAATAAAAAAAATTTAAATTGAATTCGCATTTTCCTTCATATCGATACCGAGAATATATTGAACGCCCCTCGTATGCACACAGTGATGACAGATTTTTGTATACGCATTATTAATTAAACATTTTTTCTAATTTTTTTAACTTAAAAATTCCTGCTCTGTTAATGACTGCACTGCATCAACCATTTTTAAACCATTATAAACATTATAATAAGTGCCTCGACACTTATGCTTTCTTTCAAATTTCATTAAGATCGGTCCACAGGCTCATCATATACAGATTTATTTTTAACTGTCCCATTCCAGCAACAATCAAATTCCTTAACATACAGATACCCAACAGGTCTGTAACCAAACAATGTGTGCAGCCAAATTGATGCAAAAACTAAATGAAATGTGTGACAAAATATTTTGCATTGTAGGCCACGCACAAGGAGACGTACCGGCTCCATGCCACAGAAAACTGTTTTTGTTGGCTCACGGTTCCCAAATATTTTGTTCACTAATGTTTACACTTTGCAGTTATACCTCTGCACGTTGGGTGTAAATATTTTTAAATAAACAAACAACTGTTTCGGTTTCCTCGGTTTTCTCTCTCTCTCTCTCTGCCTTCTCCAGGGACGGAAGAAATTGTTTTCGAAATCATTTTTCAATAATGAAGCAGATCTCAAATGTGTAGATTCCTTACGTCATCAAATGTATGAAGGTGGGTATAATTTTGGAGTTAGCGGTGTGTTTGGTGAACAACTACATAATGCGATCCCAGTTGAATGTAGCCAGATTTGAAGTTGTTATGTGCATAGCTGGTGGTTTATTTTTGGCTGCCGTGGCATTGTGGGTTGGTGCCTTGACCCCTTCTCACTTGAGCCTACGGTGGAATGGTTCGAGTCCCGGTACGGGCAAAAAAGGTTTCTTTAAAATGCTCAAAGAATATTCATTCTCTAGAACAGCTTCTCAAATTCGTAGTTCGGAACTGTAGGTCCCTTCCACCCGTGAGACAACAATGGTACGCACAACACGATTGGTTACTGAGAAGCTAGGCCCTGCAACGCCACTAACTATTATTAGTTCTTTATTTCCCCACGCATAGCTTCGAGTTGTCATCAAACAAAGTACAGTCTAGACTGTTTGAAGAAGCATTCTCAGATTATTAACGCCCGTTTAGATAAAACAAGAAAACTGTTTTTCAATCAACTAACAGAAATTGCGATATGATAAGCGATGAGTGTCCTAGGATGAGTGGAACTAATGTGCTTAGGGAAACAGTACCATATCTTGACAATGTAATTAAATGACAGCTTCGCTAGTCCGCAAAAGGAATTAAATTGAAAAAAATTAAATAAATTTGTAGTTTAAATATAGAAAGAAAAGAGTATCAAAAAACGTGTTTATGTTTGGCCGGAATTCTTTATCAAAACTCCTTCTGTTCAGCTTTTATGTGTGACCTCTTTAGGAGAAGAATATCCATTTCTGGTGCATTTATTGCTTTGGATTTTCGACTTTAGTTAGTTTTTATGTCGAAAACAGTTGATTTCGAGCCTATAAAAAAATTTCATCTAGGATCTTGCATTTCTCAGAGAGCGTCAAAGTTACGTGCTTCTTTCCACAAGACGGGATATGTGAATAAATGTGAAATAAATACGGTTACTCTCAAGAACACGTTTAGGCAAGGAAGCCAAGCATCACAAAAAATATCTTAAAAAATGTCAGTCGAATGCGAAAGAAAAATCAACAAAATTAAAAAACAAGTTGCCGTAGTTATGTGCACATGCATAGATACATCTTCCATACAATAGTCAAATTATAACACAATGTAACACATGAATTGAATAATCTGTGCGAATATTGGAAGTGTGCGATGTGTTACAGTGAAAGTAGAAATGAAGTATTTAGAGATGCCCAACATCACAGCTGATTGACCCCTTTGGCTTTTTGACAGTTGTTCATGAATTTTTGACAGTTATTCCCGAAATAACGTAAATGCCTTTCTCTGAATGGTCAATTTGGAAAACGATATAAAAACTGGCAGCCACAAATTTTAAGGGTCCAGAGAGGTAGAAGTTGGGGAGCTCTATCATACTTCATTTCTGCTCAGAACTACTGCAGTGTCCAAGCTAGCGAATGTCCGGACTAGCGAGACTATACGAAACTTTAAATGTGACAACACAAGACACAGCGCAGACTATGGTACACAGGCAGAGAGAGAGAGAGAGAGAGAGAGAGAGAGAGAGAGAGAGAGATGAGAATATAGGTATTGTCATTATTACTGTGGATTATTTTACGAGCTATGTTGCGAGTTTTATTGCGAGTTCTTTTCATAGTGGTCTGGACTGTTATGGACTCCTGTTGCGCAGAGAGACTTGTTCCGGGGTATTTTCTCTAGGCCAGTTTCATTTGGGAGATGGAGGTTCGAGATGGTTCTTGCGACTTCGTTTCTTCCTCTTGCCCAGATATCTCTGTCTCTTGTGACCTAGTGCCTCACGAAATCCCAGTAGGTGTTCTCGAATTTCGATTAGCCACAGTCTACAGAGACCTTCTTCTGAGAGCCCCAGAGCCCTTAGGTGCTTCCGAGTCTGCAGTGCTCTGGTAGAAAGCCTGTTAGGATGAGGAGCCTGTTCTTGCTCATCTTGATCGGTTATAATGACCCAAGAGTCTCGTGACCCTTTTTTCTAGTTCCCTGAATTCTTCTCTGTGGACATGGCCTCTTTCAGAGACAATTTTTTCGGGTGCCTATGAATGGCTCCGATAACGAGGGAGTCGGCCATTCCACGGCCTTCTGGCTCTGTATGACCACTGGCTTTTTCTCCTGCTCAACTCTCCAGGTAAACCCACTCAAGCTTGGATTTGTTGATGTCGAAGTCTGGCGCAGCAGCCTTGTCCGACATTATTCTTATGTCGCAGCTGGTAGGTATTGGTCTCGTCGTGATTGATTTGAACGCATCTGTCTATGGCATAGATTCCAGCTTGAAAGTGCGCTTGTCCATGGAATGGAGTACTTTATCTGTGGTCGAAATACCCCAGCTTCTGTTCCTTCATCAGTTCTTGATCCGTCTGTAAAATGGTATTTACCGTATTGCCGCTTAGTCAACGGGTATTGTTACAACGAAGGGTTACGAAAAGCAATGAAGCAAGGACTTAATCTAGACATCGGCACAAATACAAAAACCTTTTGGTCGTCGTTCACGTTCGAAGAGATCGTTACCTATACTAGTCTGCCTCAGCCGTGCAATAGACCTTCAAGCAAAGCTCTTCGACACGACCTAGAGCGAACGGAAACAGCCGGTCACTATAGACCCAATTTAATGGGCCAAATGACCCACGTTTGCGATCCGCTAGAACACCCATCCGCTCCCCAACTACACACTCAATGCTCTAATTCTGTCTGAATGCGCGATGAGTGATAAATGATACACGATCTTGCCGTGCAAAGAATCACCTTCAGCCATTTCATAATTATATCGATTTCTAATGCATTCCACACCTTCGCGGCAAATGTGACGTGATGACTGGTGATAACTTCCTCGAAGGAAGTGTTTGAACAAATGACAAAATCTAAATTTAATGAGAGTGGTCAGGCAAGCACTCCAGGGATGGCAGGTATTGGAGTTTCGCATTGACACATGCAACAAGTGTGCTGTAGGGAAACTACCTTCTGAGGAAGGACGATTCAAAGTGGATTAAATTAATAGAAAAAGGCATTTTAAATCCTGGGCGTTGTACTTGTTGCTTTGCATAATGGGAACGATTTTGATTGTAGTCCTGATGCAATGCTTCGGCTGTTGAAACAAGAGCAAGGAAACGGTGAATTTCTTTACCAGGGAAAGACCACGAAACAGAGTTTTAAGTATTCCATTGAATCTTGAAAATGTGGGACAAATCTATGTCTGAAAATGGCTCGCGGCAGTCAGAGATGCGAGGTGGAATCGTGAATTATGGTAACTCAGCTAAGTTCGGGGATTGACACGTACACCCCCACGTTTGACACGTTACGCCCCCAGTCATGTTCAAATCTGTGTAAAAAACTGTGTTTTACGGGTTTACGTCAAAAACTCGTAAATAAGTGTAAACGTAGAAAAAAACTCGTACAAAAAGTTAAAGAAGATGTAAATAAAGTTAAAGCGATAAAAGGGACAAAATGAGAGGCCATCAAAGCATAAATAAAGAATATGTTGCAATCGTTCGTTCAGTGTCTTAAGGTTAAATGTTTTATAAAGTGTCGGAGATATTATTAATTTAATTTATGTAAAATGAGTTCCACTAGAAGACTAAAATCCATGAATTTTTATAAATTTCTTGATACCACACAGTGTTCGGTTGCCATCAGGATGTACCAAACGTGAGATCAGATAAAACAAAAACTAAGCACATACCATTTATTTTAAATCCCTTGATAAATAAATAAACCCATCCTAAATGTGAACAACTACAAACTTTATTCCAATAAAGTCGTTAAGAAAAAAACACAATTGTGTATTGTATTTTGTGTTGCAAAATCGTTGCTAGGCTGTTGTCGATTTTCAATTTTCTATTAGCTCTTGGTGTGGAATGTATGTTATACATGTTATTGTAGTCAGTACCGTAATACCAATACCAATACAACTGCAATGACTCTCAAAACGCCTCGAGTCGAATTATTGGGTCTATAACATAACTTCGTGCGGTTTGCTAAAAGATGGCGTAACTTGTATTATTCCATTGGAATATGCGTTGGAAAGCTACTGTCATTGTACGTCATTTCAGTATATGTCATCCATTTGAAGCGTAAACAACAATCATTTTTATTTCACTCATGTCGAACTCTGTGCCTGAAAAAGTGTTTTTGCGGGGATTTCTTCTTCCTTACTTAAATATGAAGAAAACTGCTGCCGAAAGTCATCGTATTTTGATGGAAGTTTATGGTGAACATGCGCTAGTTGAGCGAACGTGCCAAAAGTGGTTCGCACGATTTAAATGATTTTGGCTTAGCCAAGCAGCCAACCAGCCAAATCAACGGCAAAGTCGAATATCCATGTCGCGAAGGTAATGCTCTGTATTTGTTGGGATCAGAAGGGTGCGCTGTATTATGAGCTGCTAAAACCGAGTGAAACCATCAATGGACAACGCTACTGAAAACAATTAATTCACTTGAAGAGAGCAGTAGCCGAATAAACGCCCGGAATATGCGACCAGACACGAGGCAATAATTTTCCATCACAACGCTCGGCCCCACGTTGCTACTCCGGTTAAGAACTATTTGAAAACAGTGGATGGGAAGTTTTACCCCACCTTATAGCTCAGACCTTGTCCCTTCTGACTACCATTTGTTCCGGTCGATGCAGATCGTCCGGTTCACATCAGAGCAGAATATAAAAAATTGGCTTGGTTCATTCTTGGCTGCCAAGCAGGCGCAGTTCTTTTGGGATGGGATCCACAAATTGCCAGAAAGGTGGGAAAAAGTCATAGCTTCAGATGGGCAATACTTTGAATAATACTGTTGTACGTGTTTTTCCGAAATAAACACAAATTATTCACAACGAATAGAGAACAAAACAAAACGCATTCTTTCATTCACAAAATCCTGCAAAGGCAAGTATAAATAGCATCCAAATGAATACGTACATTAAAGTAGAAAAGACGTACGTTAAAAGTAGAAATGAGGTATTATAGAGACAGCCAACTTCTACCTCTCTTGACCCTTAATACTCTATGCATAGTTTTCTCAAGCCACACTTAAACGAGAATATGAGGTACTGCGGCTTAAACCCCATTTCTGCACCTCAGCCGCATTTTGTTTCTCAAGACATCTGATGTTTACTCGAATTCAAACCACTTGCTTTCGTTGTGCTTTGGCAGTTTTTTTTTATTTTCGACATCTGATGAAAAGTTATTTGTTCTGCAAAAGTTCCAAAGGACTGCACAAACAGGGTCGTAAAACTAAAAAGTAAAGCAAATACATCGGAAAACGATATAAATTGTATTGCACCGCGAACTTTAGATCCATTGAGTCTCCTTTTCATAACTTTGTTTTCCCAAGAGTTCCCCTCACATGCACTCCTGTTGCTCAAATGTGGACGGGATTTATTCTAGAGTATTCTCTCTAAGCCAGTTTCCTCTTGGAGTCTGTGAATGAGAGCTGGTTCTAGTGACCTAAATTCTTCCTCTAATAGTAGGTACTTGCCCGGATGTCTTTGTCTTTACTGGGCTTCCGTTTAGTGGCTCAGAAAATCCCAGTATATCCTCTGGCATTTGGTTAGTCTGAATCTGCAGAGACCTTCGCCTGATATTTCTAGTTACTTTAGATGCTCCCTGAGTCTACAGTGCCCTGTTAGGATATGGTTGAGTTGTAGCACCAAATGGTGGTGTCATATTTTTTTCAATTGAACTGAAGTTGTGAATGTTTACATCGGCTTGAGGCTGAGCTGAACATAAGTTTACACTGTAAAACTGAACATTCGATATTGGCCTTGAATTAAAGCAAGGAGCTGAGCAGCTGTACTGACTATACCAACAAAAAAGTACATAGCACCATAATCTCCTATTTTCGACATTTTTTCTTGTCTACCATGGCAATTCCCACAAACAACTATTTTGCAAATATTCAGATCTACCCTGCCGCCGATTCATTCACCAGCCGCTAGCCGTTGCCTTCCGATTATTAGATACTGTACACTTGAATATAGGCTTGATGACTAGTTGGCATCAAGAGACGAGATGTGGTATTGGCAAGTCATAACCAATAATGGCCAATACACCCAATGGTGTTTTCATACGGTTTCGATTTTTATACCAGAAAATAAAATTGATTCCGTTTTTGTACGGTTTGATTCGATCAAAATAAGCTAAAACCAGAAATGGTGTGCCTCAAACTACTAACGAGCAGCTACGAGGGGCGTGGTAGCTGTGGTTGCATATATAAATTGACTTATGTATCAAGTAATACCATTATTTCAGTGCATTCATGTAACATTTCATATAAATGTGATTATTAATTCGCGTTTTATCTCCGGTTAAACAGAATCATAATGGCAACTGAGACGATGATGGTGAAAATTGAGCATCGCGCTGTAATTAAATTTCTCACTAAGCAAGGAAAAGGTCAAAAAACTATTCACGAAGAGATGGTGGCTGTTTACCAGGGTTCCGCACCTTCATTATCAACCGTGCGAAAGTGGTCAAGTGAGCTCAAGAGAGGCAGAGAGAGCATTGAAGACGACCCCCGCTCCGGCGCCCCGGCTGCTGCTTGTACGGGAGAAAGCATCAAAGAAGTCGAAAAACTTGTTCCTGAGGATGCCCGAATAAAGGTGAAAATGATGGCAGAGATCACCAAGCTTTCAATTGGTACCATTCACACCATTCTTCATGACCATCTTAACCTTTCAAAGGTCAGTGCAGTGGGTGCCACGAATGCTCACAGCGCCTCAGAAAAATGTGAGAATCACATGCTGTAGAGAGCTTTAGCAGATGTGTAGTGAGAACGCGGACGGTGTTACGGATCGAATTGTTACTGGTGACGAAACATGGGTCCACCACTATGACCCTGAAAGCAGACAAGAGTCCATGCAGTGGCATAAAAAAGGAACAGACCCCCCGAAGAAGTTCAAAGTCACTCTGTCTGCCGGGAAGCTCATTGTCACAGTTTTTTGGGACTCAAAGGGAATCTTGCTCATTGAGTACAAAAAAAAAAGGGGAAACCATCAACGCCACATACTACGCTTCCACTTTGCGGGAGGAAATTAAAGAGAAAAGACGGGGTAAACTCGCAGCGTGTGTGTTGCTTCTACATGATAACGCTCCTGTTCACACGGCGCGAGTTTCCAAGGCTGCTGCGCGAGATTGTGGAAATCCAACACCCACCCTATAGTCCAGATCTTTCCCCTAGTGATTATTTCCTGTTTCCGGATTTGAAAAAATGTTTTCGTGGAATGAGATTTTCGGACTCAAGTCGGCAATAAATGGGTATTTTGCAGAGAAAGAGGAAATTTATTTTTTTGAGGGTTTAAAAAAGCTTATCTCAAGATGTAACAAATGCATTGATGTTAGGGGAGATTATATTGAAAAATAAAAACAATTTAAATTGAATTCGCATTTTCCTTCATATCGATACCGAGAATATATTGAACGCCCCTCGTAGCTACCCTTTGGCACTTTGCGGTGGGAGCTTTGATGGTATTGATGAACTTCTAGTTGAGGACGTTCTTATAATAATATATGTGGATGTAGAAGGCTTGGGCCGAGCTTCTCTTCTGAGAAGCTGTTCTAGAGAGTTAATACTCTTTGAGCATTGTTTGCTAGTACCGGGATTCGAACCTATCCAACGTGGGCTCAAATGAGTAGGGGTCGAGACAATGCCACGGCAGCCAAAAATAAACAACCAGCTGTGTACATAACAACTTCAAATCTGGCTACATTCAGCTGGAATCGCATTATGTAGTCGCTCACCGAACACACCGCTAACTCCAAAATTATACCCACCTTCACACATTTGATGACGTAAGGAATCTACGCATTTGAGATCTGCTCCAAATTGGCCGACTGCGAACGGCCAATTTGAGAAGCTCAATACTCAGCATTGTCAGTGACTCGAAAGAGGTGCGGTTGTGGAAAGTATTTTGTCCGAACCTGGGTTCTAGGCTCGTAGGGGTCGACGCACCAAGGCACAACGCCACCAATCCATTGGTGATGGCCGCCACTGAGTGAGTTCAAGGCCAAGACGAAATAATAGAAGGTGCGTTAGAAGTTATTCGACTCGCTAATTGGGAAATCACTCGCCAAAAACGATTCTATTGGCGAAAGGGCAGCACGGTCTTATATCTCGTTATCATGAGTGTATGACTCAAAGAGCATGCCTTTTTTCTCACGGTTTTGTCTAGAAAGTGTCCAAGGTGTAACACTGATTATTGAATTTACTAATTTCATGGTTGAATAAATTGTAAAAGCAACAAATCCAATTATCCAATAAACCCAATAAACTATCGCTTATCTCTTGACCAGATGGCTGAACATTAAACCATTTCAGTCAATTCTAGCTTCAATAGTCTGCCTCTGTCTGCTGACCACTGCCCAAGCAGTCGTAACTCCAGAGGCAAACCAGAAACCCCTTGAGTGGTCTGGCCCAAAAATATTGACGTCCATCAAGTGAACAAAATATGGTGCGAATATCGTCAGAGTCATCTCATGGCATTGTCTGAAGTGAAGACTTGGTGACTTCTTGACTTTCTGGCTCCGGCGTCTCTTAAACAGACAAGAACCGGCCCAATTCTACGACAATCTCAGCGTCCTCAACTAGTTTCCTATCGGAAGTCAACAAACATCGGTTCATTAGAAGCTCCAAGTGGTCTCCCGAGAGTAGACTAGCATCTTGGTGATCCGTGTGACAACAGACTAGCCTCAGTGCATCTCCCATGGCAAAACAATGCAACCCATCTTCCTACCTGGTATGGAAGAAATGCTTCAACTCATGTCTCATTGTGACATTTTGTAAAGTTTCTCGCATTAAATTACTGCCGAATGTAATTAGTGACATGTGACAAGTTCCATTAATCATGACCCCAACAAGACAGTTAATCGCTCAACCGAGCCGGCCGAACCTTATCTGAGGAATCTAAAAAATGAAAATGACAACACTGAAGGAATGAAGTCACACGGGAAGTGTCAGCGATTATTTCCAAGGCCAAACCTCTCATCACAAAAGTCATCGAATGAAAGTTATGAAATGCACCCTCTGCGGGGAGTGGGATTGTCAATTTGTATTACTCGCTTCACAAGCACACAACACACATTTGTTTACCCAGTCACTTAGAGTAGCATACCGCGACCCTCACCTGATGGCTTGGTGAAATTCCCGCTGAAGTCTAGACTCTCGAAGCTATGGTAGCTGACGTCGGTGGTATCCGGCACACAGTACGACGTCCGATTGCCGCGCACGTAGATGTGCCCATCCTCGCAGCACTTGCGAATGCACGGTATGCGATCGCATATCGATTCCGTATCACAAACCCGGACCAGAAAGCGCAGCGAGCTCTTGAAACTCTGCAAGCTGTGCGGGTCACTCACTTCCGTGCCATTCACAACACCCTCGACGCAGAACTCGTCGATATCGAATCGCTGATTCGTGAGCTTCAAGATTAGATAACCGTCGACGAACTTGAAGTCGTTGTAGCGCAACTTGTACTCCACCACGACGCGGCTGGACCGGCACGTGAGATGTTCGTCGTCCAGCACCACTGGGTGCTTGAAGAAGACGTCGTAGTAATCCAGTGGGAAGTCTTTTTTCAAACACCTCATGAGCTGCGAGTCGTACAAATACCCGAAGGGACAGCACTTTCTTATCACACTCACATTGTAGAACAGATTCTCGTCCTCGTGGGGACACGTTATCGCGCACATCGTACCGTACAACTTGATCAGACAGCTGTTTGGGGTCAGACGCACCTCTTCGGAGAACTTGATCAGCGCTGGCTTGGAGCACTGCGGAATACTAGGCACTGTCACCTCACGTATCCGGAAACCGTGTATGATCCCGGTCTCAACGTACTCCCAGCTGCTGTCAACGCGCGACCCGTTGCTGGTCAGGCCGCCCTTAGTCACGCACTCGTATTGCTTGGACTGGAAGAAGCCCTGACTGACCTCGACCAAGACGTGACCGGCGGGACAGCAAACCGGAATCTCGACCGCGCTAACGCACCGCGAACGCACAAACAAAGTAGAAAGCAGTCCGATTGCGAAATATCGAAGTTTCAGTGACGTCTCGGACAGCGAAGGCTCCCATAATGACGGCCAAGTCATACTTCGCAGTGACACGACTCGACTGAAGACAACGTCGGCAGCGCACAACACACACTCGAAGCCCGCTGGGGCAAATGTTCCGAAAGATAACGAAGCAAGACGGCAACCAGGTATCTGTCGATATTGAAAGCGTCTTAATCTAATCAATTTCACGGCAATTACAGAACCCAAACATATTCGAGCGAACAAATGGCAAACTGTACGTAAACTGAGAGCAGTCCGCGTCCGATTTCCAGGGGCTCTTTCGGTCAACTGAAGACGTCAAAAGCTCAGGAGTACTCTGCAGCGCACTGGGTGGCGCATGCTGCCCGCGTCGTTTTCGCACCTTCACCACCACCAGGGATGGAGTGTGGAAAGAGATAAATGTCAACGGCCGGAGGGAAGTTGAGTAAAATGCGGATGAATTCTATTTAGGGCGACAACGACGCTACTGTATTTGTTGAAGCGCGTCAATAATTCATGAACATAAGGGTGGTAATTCACCGCATCAGG
Organism: Eristalis tenax; assembly: GCA_905231855.2. Classification (NCBI taxonomy): domain Eukaryota; kingdom Metazoa; phylum Arthropoda; class Insecta; order Diptera; family Syrphidae; genus Eristalis; species Eristalis tenax. The sequence goes on along the minus strand of HG993125.1, from coordinate 59,579,670 downwards.
GCGGCGGTTGGTGCCAGAGCTCACAGTTCGTCTTCTGCGATATTCAACTTGCTCCAGAGACTTCTTCTTACATCACATTGCAATTAGGGATGCAAATGTGGTCAAAGAACCTCATAAAACGTTCGCGAAATCGCATCAGCGTCAAGTGATTAAGCAATCACTCAGCCTAGACAACCAAACTGGGAATTGAAATGAAAAATGATTCCACGGAAAATTATTAATCAAACTAAAAGATGTTCTCTGAGTGATGTCATGCGAGAGGCTCCCATGTTCCCTTTATGCCCGGCCGCAAATGGCGAAAACTGCCATTATGAGTTGTCATTATCAAATAGCTCTGATGGGAGATATGCATATCCAAATAAATGGCTGTCAAATATGTGAGGTAATTATTTGCCAGCCATTGAATTGTTTCCCCTTCACTGCAACATCCAAACTGTTGCTGGACGAGGGAGCGTTCGGTCGGTGGGTTGACGGACCCACACTGAGGTCCAGATGGACCCATTGTGGAGATGAGGGTGTGTTGGGTCATGCAGAACACTTTGGCAACTGAGGACCGGGCGGAAAGGTTATCATATTCCAGCTATTGAGGCAAAACAACCGGGCACACCCAAATTTGAGGTGTCGCAAACGAAGTAAGATGTGTGAAACTGTGCGAAACTGGTACCTGTTGGTTGGGACCGAAAAGGTATGACCACCAGCACCCAAAATGACCAGTACCGATATAAAACGCTATGTACCGTGTACGGAAGAAAGGCCTCGGTACACTCAAATTATCAAAATCAAGTTCTTATACCGGAAAAAACTGAGATGAAATTTGAACCAGAAATGAAGTATTACAGAGATGCCGAACATCACAGCTGATTGAACCCTAGTCCGTCGACGAATTTCAGAGGATTTTTGACAGTTATTCATGAATTTTTGACAGCTATTCAGGATTTAACGTGAGTGCCGTTCTCTGATTGGTCAAAAAAAATTGTGGCCTTAGAAAACGACACAAAAAATGGTTGTTAAAAATTGACGTAGAAGTTGGCTTGGATCTCTATCATACTTCATTTCCGGTCTAATCATAGCTTTTAAAATGTCTTTTCTTGTGTTTCCCACCTAAGACCAAATGCCAAAACATTTTGAACACAACATTAGTGCATGGCTTGTCTATGATTTGCTTTGTTTTTGACTGTATTGCAACCATTGCCATTTCAAATACAGTGAAATCCCTCACAGGCGGACACCCTGTTTAGCGGACAACTCGCATTAACGGAGAGAATAAGTTTAAATGACTGACTTCTACTACATTGACGGACAAATCTATTTAGCAGACACGGACAGTACATTTCTTACTTTTCGGAAAAAATCGTTGCCTTAAGCAGACAAAAATAAAGACTTACAGTGGAAGTCGCGCTTCAGAGCACAACACCACTTTGCTCTTCTTCTCACCACTCTCGTTATTTGAAAGGAAAACTCAACAGTTTCTGCTACCGATCTCTGCATTGACTGTACAATGCATACACAAGCCGAGTTCATAAGTGTCACACTGCAGCAGCCCTGCAAGACTTGCGTTCACAAATGTAAATAAACTGCAGGGCCTATGCACGAGAGCAGTCGGCAACTGCGTTCATGAAACTATGTGACAGTCAAACTGCGATCAAATTGGCAGTGATTTTTGTTTTCTTGCAGGATTACAGGCAAACCTAAAAGTGGACTTTTCATGTAAAAATGGTCTAAAAAATGGTCTTGACTTCCAGCTCTGTTTCTTTAAAAGCATGGCCATTTTGTTGCGTCTTTCATTAAAATTTTTGAAAGTAGGTCAGCTTATTATATTTTCCAACATTAAACCTAGTATTTTACCTTTATTTAGACATGATGTAGACATTAATTTTGGCCAGAAATGAGGAGTTGGCCAACTTCACAGCTGATTGACCCCTAGTGCATTGACGAATTTGAGAGACTTTTTGACAGTTATTCACGAAATAACGTGAATGCCGTACTCTGATTGGCTTTGGAAAATGATACAAAAAATTGTTGTCAAAAATTGTAAGTTGCTATCATATTGGGTCTATAACTTAATTCGGGGGGTTTTTCTTTCATAATTTGAACGTTTATTTTAGAAAAACATGTTCAATAGTATTATTCAAAGTAGTACCCATCGGAAGCTATAACTTTTTCCCATCTTTCCGGCAATTTGAATTTTCAGAATGAAATTTCAAGAATGAAACAAGACAATTTTTGATATTCTGCTCTGATGTGAACCGTATTTCAGTGCAGGCGTTCTGCATCGACCGGAACAAATGGTAGTCTCTACGGGGCAAGGTCTAGGCTATAAGGCGGGTGGGGTAAAACTTCCCATCCACTGTTTTCCACCGGAATAGCAACGTGGGGCCGAGCGTTGTGATGAAAAATCATTGCCTCGTGTCTGGTCGCATATTCCGGGCGTTTATTCGGCTTCTGCTCTCTTCAAACAGATTAATTGTGTTCGGTAGCGTTGTCCATTTATGGTTTAACCCGGTTTTAGCAGCTCATACCCTTCTGATCCCACCAAATACAGAGCATTACCTTCGCGCCATGGATATTCGGCTTTGCCTTTGCTTTGGCTGGTTGGCCAACCAAAAATCACCACTTTTGGCACGTTCGCTCATCTAGCGAATGTTCACCATAAACTTCCACCAAAATACGATGACTTTCGGCAGCAGATTTGTTCATATTATACCTCCAGACCCCCAGTCCATCGCAGTTATGCTCTCAAGTCACGCATACTACTTTATTTTCATACAAACTTGTTAGAAGTATAGAGCAACGCAATGGTGTCAGGCGGGAGTAATCAGCTTCGCTTAGCTCACACGTATTCACAGAAGCCTGTCTGTGAAAAGGTTATAAAAAAAACGCTGTCATCTCTGCTTCAAATGAATGACATATACTAAAATGACGTACAATGACAGTAGCTTTCCAATGCATGTTCCAATGGAATAATACAAGTTACGCCATCTCTTAGCAAACCGCACGAATAAGTTAAAGACCCAATAGTTAAGCTGGTTTTAAGTATTTTTGTCCAGAGAGAAAGTCAAATTAATACTAATTAAACAAAATTACATAAGAAAAATCTTCCGTCCGTGACAGGTTGTAGCCGAACAAGCCAGCAGCGTGAACTTCAGTTTATTCTGGTAATTTCGGTAAGGTGGAATCGTGGTGTTCATGACGAATTATTTTTAAAGGACAAACTCGATTTTTCCGATTCTTCTTAATCGGATCGAATATACTTGTGTGAATAATTTGCAACCTCCGCCAAGTCCATTGCCAATGTGCTATGGACCAATTTACCTTTTCAACAGAATATGTTAGTGTTGTGATGATTCACTCATGGGAAGGAAAAAGCGTTGCTAGTGACCATCAGTAGTTGGAATTCTTTCAACATTTTGGACACACGGAACATTTCATTCCGTCATCTGCGAAAAATCATCGGGTACATGCACTTTTTTCTAGGTTTTCTAGGATTTTGGCCACAGTTGAGAGAGTGTTCTCTTTAGTAAAGGAAATAGGTCCGACATTAAATATAAATAATAAGAAATAACATAAGATTGACAGCAAATATATTTGTTTATGTATCGAAATGGGCTTTGTGCAAGTTGGTCACTCTAGGTCCAGACACTGTTGACAGCTGACTGTGATATGCCCATCCCATCTAAGCGAAGCACTCTCCTACCAAAATTGTTTCAATGTGCTGAAACATTTTGTTCCTTTTTCACATTTCCCCTGTTCTGCGGGACTCCACATTTTACTCTACATTTTCATTGAGCGGGAGAGTTTAACGAAAATGAATAAAGTTTGAAATGAAAATCAGATGATTGTGCGTCAAAGCAGATATCGTAACCAGCACGTAGTCGAGGATCAACGCTGCATTGTGAAGCGGGTATAAGGGGCTAAAAGAAGAAGTTGGGTCTTATAATATTAGCTGTAGTGAAAAGGAATTTACTATTTTATTAGTGGCTGTACTTACCCTAGGAAAAACGGTTCGATTAATATATGTGTGCGCATATATAATAGAAAATAAGAGGGCGCACGCCCTCTTCTGACGTCTGGTCATGATCTCGGTCAAGACTACTCGACTGAGGTATGAGACTCAAGAACACTCTAGTATGCTTACACTCTAACATAATTCTGCGCCGTTTTGTTGGAATACTTATAATAACCCTCGTCCCTATTGGCGAACAACTGTGGCATGCTTGCCTCTCTTCAGGCGGACTTTTTACCGCCAAAATCGTTGGACAAAAACAGTAGGTAATCATTTGGTGCTTGGTCTGGACTATTAAGTGGACGAAAAAAGACATCCCCTCAAATCTCTTGGAGCATCTGGCGAGTCGTTATCGATGAGTGCGGCCAGGCGTTGTTCTGATGTAACAGGACCCCTCTCCCATGGGCCAAAGCTGGTTGCTTCTGGGCGATTGTTTCCTTCAGACGGTCCAATTGTTCACAACACAGCTCCGAATTAAGAGTTTTTTGCGTAGAAAATCAGCTCATAGTAGGTGATTCCCTGCCAATCTCAACACACACACACGGCAAGACCTTCCTTGCTGTCAGATCTGACCCTTATCACCAACTCACCGCGATTCGACAAGGACAGTTTTCTCTAGACGTTGTCGTAAGTGTGTCACTGTTCGCCACCTTCCGCTTCAAAAATCGGTCGATGTTGCTGGAATTCAGCAGTGATTCGCCGATGGGAATTCGGTCCATGAGGTTCTCTGACGTTTACTTGTGTAGTACCCAATACAGTATCGAGCTTCTTTTCATATCCAGTTCTGATCAAAGGTTTCCAAATCGTATTTTGTGCAATGCTTAGCTCATGGGAGAAACAGTGCTAACGTGACGTTTAGACTCGACGATTTCCATGATTTTTTTTGGGCACTTTCAACAATTCGACTTCTAGAGAGTGTTGCATCTTCGAAACTAAAACTGATGTTACTGCATCAGGAACACAAACGTTTTTGCAACTCTCTCTCTCTCTCGCTCTCTGTCTGTCTCTCCTATATTTGTCAGCATGTTGCATCCGGTAACGTTGCATAACACGAGTGGTCGCAAGTGTGGTTACCGCTTATCAAAAACCGGATTTTTCGATGATGACACAATTCGCCAAAAATTATGCCAAGACAAAACAGACGTCAGTACGAAGGCCACGCAATGAATTCATTCATTCGCCAATCATTTTATCCAAATGAATTTTAAACGTGACTCACTATCTTAGCAGCACCTTCTATCTCCAATTGTAAACCACACTCGGGACCTGTCTAGTGAAAAATTCAATTTAGTTTGATGACATTTACTCTGATTGACAACAGACTGAAGACTGAAAAAAGTGTCGGGGGAAATACTGGGTAGGAACATGTGACATTTTCATCATCATTCTTGAGAAGGCCGTGCAGAACTCACTCACCAACACAAGACGCACGATCTTCCAAGAGTCGGTACATTTGCTAGCATACGCGTGCGACATGACGGCTGACATTGGTCGAACAGAGCAAACCGTCAATGAGCGAAAGTACGAGTATATACTGTCATCGAGAAAAGGCGCACAACATCGACGACTCGGCCACAACGTCGCCGTAACTCGGCTCGGAAGCGAACGGTATGAACAACATCAATAGCAGAGAAACTCTTGCCAAACGCTGTTTATTTGGGCGCAAGAGGCTATTGAGTAATAGAGCCCTCTCACGAAGGACCAAGCTATCCTTACATAACGCCTTGAGCATCCTTGTCCTGCTCTATGGAATTATAGATCCCTCTCTCGAAGGACCAAGCTATCCTTACATAACGCCTTGAGCATCCCTGCCCTGCTCTATGGCTCGGAGGCATGGGCAATCTCAAGAGGAGATCAAGAAGTCCTTTGTCCTTTCGAGAGAAAAGTTCGGCGTTCTGTCTTTGCGTGTTTTTGGAAAAGAGAATTTCACCACGAACTGTACATCGACATAGTCTGCTTCTACGGACTCAACGCTAAAGGTGCCTAAGCCATGTAGAGGGCATGTACAACACTATTCCAGCCCGAAGAGTCTTCGACTCGGAACCATTGGAACAAGGCAATAGAGGGCGCCCGCGGAACCTCTAGCGCACACAAATAGAAAAGGACCTCAACCAACTTGGCGGTCGAAATTGGAGGCAGCTGACTAAAGATCGTACCATTTGGAGACTCTTGTTGGCTGAGGTCCAGCCCTGTCTGTAGCGAAGTCTTCTTCGGGGCTCCGCAATGACATCCTAGTGAAGAAATGTCTTCTAACGGAAGCGAAGCAACAGAACTGATTTTTTTTTTCATTCGAAAATAAAACTCCGCGTCATATGGGCGAGGCAGAGAGACATCTTGGAAGTCGGAAAGGAAAGGCCTTAGATTGGCTCAGCTACATCGTACCTTGCGCATGGACACCAATGTTGCAGCTAAGAGGGTCTTCAAGTACAAGCCTCCCGGTTCGAGAAAAGGGATAACCGAACATCAAAACAGATTCGTCTTGATAAATGGAAGCAGCATGCTTGTGCCCTTCAACAATGAAAAGGCAGCATCAGCTCAGGCTCAAGCCTTGTTTCCCGGCCTGAGAGAGAGTAAGTGGATGAACGCAAATGTAGCCACGGTTCCAAAGTGTGCACACTAACCCCACTACTGCGTATCCACACACGCTTGGCAATTTGGCAAGTTTCATTGCCATTTTGAACCATGAACAGACGCAGGCTACGCTGAAGACTCTTTCCAAATTGAACCATGCCTGACGCCCAGGCGTCCAGCAACTCCAGCCGTGTGCCAGCCAAAAACGAAGCAATGTCTTGTTGATTCCCCCAACAGGTAGAGAGCAAGAACGGAGAATGTACATATCTCATCAATTCCGGTGAAAGACTCTCTCCCTTGCGCTGAAATTAATTGATTCCTCGCCGTTTAATGAATGTTTCTGGTGTATTTTTAAACATCGCCTGCTCCATCGAAAGTGGGGCGTTAACAAGACCAGCCGCAGTGTATCGGTGCTGCGCTAATGTGCTTATCCACAACTTAGTCTAACGACCGACGACGTTTTACAGAGTAATCGTCTTGATTTTGACAGATTAGATTCACTTCCCGGTATCGGGACCATTGCCACTGCGATAAGACTGCGAAATTGCTTTTGTTTGTCAACCACCCTGCGGTCCGTTAAGGGCGATAATCGGTCGTCTTAGGCGTGGGATTTCCGTTCCGTTAATTAATTAAAACTTCGCATTTGAACGAAATCTAGTCCACACACTGCCTCATGTACCGACGGATGGAATGCCTTACTGCCGCCGAGTTCGGCCTCTTGGGTAGTTCTGGAGAAATGATAATATGCGTCTAATTGGCCGCAATCACACGACGTATATTTGTGCGGAGAATGGTGTTCTCTTTTCTTCTCCGTGCCGATTATTTCCAGGCGATGATTCAACCAACAGGTGAATGGTTTCGAATTTATGTTTACCCAACCGTCCGTGGAGGGGTACTTAATTTTTGTTATTGTTTTGGTGCCCGAGGGTGTGTGTACGGAGGTGTTTCTGTCAATTTTTTTTCCAATTTGATCGTTGAATTTGTCGGCAAATCGGTTTTCCTTGATATGACATATGGACGTGAGTATTGACACAATCGAAATTGAAAACGGTGCTATTGAAGTGATTGCGGACACATTTAGTCGACGGTAAGGAGTGAATGAATTCAAGTTGCGCCAGGTGCTGTCTACCCCGCGGGTACTGGCCGATCATCGTCGACATCTTATCGTCGCGTCGGTTCGAACATAATGTATCGATGAGCTTCAAGTGAGTAATCATCTTGCTTGCGGAGTTTAAAACACAGATGTGCTGATTGGAAGAGAATTGGATATGTTGTAGCGACTCGAAGTTCCTCTGCAATTGAACCGTAACAACTTCCTAGTGTCGGGATGTAATATGGGCGGCGCTACCGCCCGTAGGGGACAGGAACTGGCTTCTCAGCAACCACATGTGTTGTGCGTGCCACTTGTCTCGTGGATGGGTTCGAGAGTTTTATGCCAACTCTTCGAGAATTGTCAATGATCCGAAAGACGTGGGGCCGTGAAAAGTATTTTTCTCGCGCCAGGAAGCGAGCTACGTAGGCTCAAGTGCGTGGGGGTCGACGCACCAACACAACGCCACGACCGCCACTCTAGGTGCTAATGAAATGGAGCAGAACTCGTATTTTCAGAGCAAGCATCTCAAAGAGTACAATTTTTGGAGCGGTAAGTATACAGATACGGCGACAAGGCATTTCCAAAGGATCCGATGTGTCCCTTAATTCTCTTCGTATTGCCCGTACTTCACTGTTTTGCCTTTCCTCATCTTCCATACCTAACAGCATAGCCCCAAGACTAAACATTATTTTTTAATTTGTTTGAAATAATAACAACAACACAAGAAAAATAACAAGAACGCAGTGATAACGCACTGATTGACAAATAAGTTCAGATAATTTCACTTAACAAAGTTTTTGCATACAATTTCGAATTTACCTCGAGAAAAAACATTCCGATGGACATCCACAATAGCGTGGACTTTTCCTGCGGAGGGAAAAAGGTAAGCGAACAAGAAACTCCACGGGGACTCATAGTATCGCAATTGAAGGAAGAAAGCCAAAAATTATACTCGATTGCAACAAGGATGTGTTGACAATATGGACAAGTGCCTTCGTGAATACACTACGAAGAGAAGGACGTGATATACGCGCAACATTCGTGGTGTACATGGAAAATAATCCATACTTGAAGACTTCACCAAAACGCAGAAGGTTGTTCCTACAACAGTTGGGTGAGCCATGGCAGAAATCCAGGATCGTTCACAAAATGCCTAAGTCATGTGAAATTCTCCATCACGTAGTGGAATTGAAAGTATGTTGGGACACCCAGTAACAGCGACCATTGAACATCTTCCTTTAAGGGATCAGGAAGGACGTGACAAATTCTGGCAGAACCAAGCAGGAAGGATGTTGGTACCACCACGAAAAGTCTGCAAGGAATGCAAAAAGCTGTTTGTGTGCTGAACATTCAGTGGATAAATTGTATTCAAAATTTAAACGTTTATTTAAGAAAAAAATCCAAAGTATTGCCCATCTGAAGCTAAGGCTTTTTCCCATCTTTCTGGCAGTTTATGGATCCCATCCCAAAAGAACTGCGCCGGCTTGGCAGCCAAGAATGAATCAAGCCAGTTTTCGATATTCTGCTCTGATGTGAACCGTATTTCAGTGCGGGCGTTCTGCATCGACCGGAACAAATGGTAGTCAGAAGGGGCAAGGTCTAGGCTATAAGGCGGGCGGGGTAAAATTTTCCAATAGTTCTTAACCAGAATAGCACCTTGGGCCGAGCGTTGTCATGCTGTAAAATAATTGCCTCGAGTCGGTCGCATATTCCTGGCGTTTTTCGGCTTCTGCTCTCTTCAAACGAATTAATTTTGTTCGGTAGCATTGTCCATTGATGGTTTAACCCGGTTTTAGCAGCTCATACCCTTCTGATCCCACCAAATACAGAGCATTACCTTCGCGCCATGGATACTCGGCTTTGCCGTTGATTTGGCTGGTTGGCCAAGCCAAAATCACCACTCTAGGCACGTTCGCTCATCTAGCGCATGTTCACCATAAACTTCCACCAAAATACGATGGCTTTCGGCAGCAGTTTTCCCCATTTTAAAGTAATGAAGAATAACTCTTTTTCAGCCACAAAGTTCGACATATTTGAGTGAAATAAAAATTATTGTTGTTTACGCTTCAAATGAATGACATACACTGAAATGACGTACAATGACAGTAGCTTTCCAACGCATGTTCCAATGGAATAATACAAGTTACGCCATCTCTTCGCAAACCGCATGAATTAAGTTATAGACCCAATAACTCAATGCGAAAGATGTCCATCCTAAAATAACGATATTACAGTAGAGACTCGAAAAAGTTAAGTAGCTTGTTTTTGGGGTTCTTAACTTTAGCGAATTCTTCACTTTTCCAATACACTGTTCCAAGTTAAAAAATATTGCAAAATGTAGGTTCTGTTACCGTTAAGTGCAACAACCTCGGTTATTGCAACTGCCTTAAGTTCTATTAGTTGCGTAAATCGAGTTTGGGCAGTACATTTGTAAAATATGAAATATCCATTAGCAAAAACCATTGATAACCTTTTTTGCTGATGTCCTCCTGAAATTAGGTGTTTTTCCTTCGGCTATGCTCACGATCCCGGATTAGCTCATAACATCGTAGAAATATAAATATTAAGGGCCGATGTTGAATGTGAACCACACCTAAACGTCAAGTTAGGCATTTTATTTGACACTTCTCAATTTCAGACTAACTCGATGTGAACCATGGAAAGATTCACAACCGAGCAACGCGTTAACGTTATTCAGGCTTATTATGAAAATGGGCGTTCAAATCAAAATGCATATCGTGCACTTCGTGATTTTTTCGGTCCATTTAATCGTCCAAATGTGCGTACAATCGGAAAAATCGTGCAAAAATTTGAGCAAACCGGGTCTGTAGGAGATGTGAAAACACCAATTCATGCTCGTACAGCTCGTACTGCAGAAAATATTGCTGCTGTTCGCGAAAGTGTGGCTGAAAAGCCGTCCACCTCAACTCGTCGTCGTGCACCTCTCACGCTCGTCGTTGATGAACATTATGCATAAAGACTTGCATTTACACGCTAAGAAGGTGCAATTGACTCAAGAACTAAAGACTCTTGACCATTTCAAGCGTCGTCAATGGTCAGGATTGTGGCAAGAAATGGCAACAGTGGATGATCAATTTTCGAAGAAAATCATCTTCAGTGATGAGGCACATTTTCACCTCAGTGGATTCGTCAATAAGCAGAATTGGCGCATTTGGCGAATGGCAATTATGCTTCAGCGTCATCGAAAATTTGGACCATCGGATGGAGGTGTGCCGCCGAGGTCGCGGCGGCCATTTGGCCGATATTTTGTTCCACACATAAATGAACCGTACCAAAATTATCATAATAAAAAGAAATGCCAATAATTTCCTAAATAATTTGTGCTTTATTCAAAATCAACATCGGCCCTTAATAATAAAGAACGAAAATGGAAAAAAAGCTGAAAAACAAAAATGACTTAATTGTTTAGAGATACACATGGAGACAGAAACCTACTTAACTTTTCCGTACACTTAGCTTTTGTGCGTCTTAACTTTTTCGAGGCTTTCCTGTATTTTCCTTCTTTTTTTTCAAAGAAAATAAAAAAAATCAACGTCAAATGAATACGAAAAAAGAAGCGAGCAGTGGACGTCTTATCATCGCAATGTCCCCCCAATCGATGATATCCGGACGGACAAGGAACCTTCACGGGTACAAAGTATTTAATGAGCTGACTGCAGTGTAACCCAAAATGCCGTTAAGGCTATCGTGGAAAAATATCTATTTACTGTTAAATAAGTTTTTGATCTTTTCTAAATCAGTTTGAGAATGGAATATATTGGCACTTTTTTTGTAAATTAATCGGTTTGTTCAAATTATTATTAACAAATGAAACACTTTGTAACGGTGAAAAGGATTAAGATGTTCTATGGAATAAGAGAATCAATTTGCTGCTGCTGCGTCAATTGACGTGCAAAAACTATTCACATTGGAATTTATATTTTAAGGTTAAATGAGCTGTTGAAGCAAACTTACCGTAAACCACTCCACTCTACGTAAACCACAATTTTGTTTGTCCAGTTCTACTTTGTCGACTTATAACCCCCAAATATCACAATTGACACTCTTGCAGTTTATTTTAAGCAAATAATGGGTGATTTTTTAGCTATTATCTATTTGGCAACTCTGGTTTAAACAGCTGACGCACGTTTCGTGTTTTGTTTCACTGTCACACATCTTCAGTTTGGTCTATAATTTAACCATGAATCGTCTTACAAACGAACAACGCTTGCAAATTATTGAATTTTATTATCAAAATGCGTGCTCCGTTAAGAAAGTTCATCGAGCGCTTCTTCTATTTTATGGTCAGTTTAGACGAAGCTCATTTTTGGCTCAATGGGTACGTAAATAAGCAGAATTGTCGATTTTGGAGTGAATATCAGCCAGAAGCATTGCATGAGCTACCAATGCATCCAGAAAAAGTCACAGTTTGGTGCGGTTTATGGGCTGGTGGCATCATTGGACCGTACTTCTTCAAAGATGATGCGAATCGTAACGTAACTGTGAATGGTGAGCGCTACCGTGAGATGATATCCAACTTTTTTTGCCCAAAATGCAAGAGCTTGACTTGCATGACACGTGGTTTCAACAAGACGGTGCCATATGCCACACAGCACGCGCAGCAATGGACTTATTGAGAGGCGAGTTCGGCGAACATTTTATTTCACGTTCGGGACCGGTCAATTGGCCGCCTAGATCGTGCGATTTAACGCCTTTAGACTACTTTTTGTGGGGCTATGTTAAAGCTCATGTCTATACAGACAAGCCCGCTTCAATTGACGCATTGGAAGACAACATTGAAGCATTTATTCGTGAGATACCGGCCGAAATTTGGAAAGAGTATGCCAAAATTGGACTAAGCGGATGGACCATTTCAGGCGCAGTCAAGGTCAACATTTGCCTGAAATAATCTTCAAACATTAAATTAAATGGACCGTACTATCGATTCAAATAAAGATTCATGCATTTTTTGAATTTTATGTGTTTTTTTTTTTTTTTAACTTTCCTATAGCTTTTAAAAAATCACCCTTTATTAAAATAAAACGAATTACTACTCAAACAAACAATAGACGTCGTTCTACTGCTTGCGTTGGATATAAGTCACAGTACACTTCCACCATCGGAAACAGGGCTATTCTCACTCATGACAAACGTTCGGCTGCGAGCGCACCTTTATTTTGATGTCATTTCCGGTAACGACTTCCGTCCTATTTAGTCTCAAATCCATGCGTATTCGTGTGTCAGGGGCGCGAGTTACGTTCCCACAATTCACGAAAACGAAGTTTGGAGGAAATGATGTCCATACGATACTTCAGCCAAACTATCCTGAAGACCAGACCTGAAGTCAACAAATTTGTTGAAAACTTACACCAATCTGGCCGAGTCTGGCCGCGGAAATGAACTCGGTGTGTGAAACACCTGAGTAAGCAATTTCCGCGAACTGCAGTTTGTCTAAATGAGAATAAGTAATGAATGAAGGAGTTTTTCTTCAAGCTTCGGACGTGCTCTTAAGAATTTACTTTATGTGTTTTTCTTTCGATTTCATTTTTCAAAAGATTAACGAAACAGGTAACTCGCGCGGTTATTTATATACTTTTATGCTCTTCTGCTTTTATGCTCCAGCTGACAATGAACGTATATTTTTCCATGCACTCCCGGGTGTGTTGGCTGTTTATAGAAGAGGTTAACTCCACAAACTGATTGTAAATCTTGACACAAAAAGAAAAGATCTATGGGAGGCTATATTTTACAAACTGTTACAACTTCCCAATTTTGTTCACCTTTAAGCAGGCTAAGTCGATTTGGGATGTTCTACCTTTTAGGCGCAGAAGTGTGTATGACAAGTAAAGTGATGATCTCAAGACTTTCAGTAGCATTTGTTTACAGAGCCAGTCTCTTTGAAGTTCGAAGCTTTCTAGAATTCGGTCACCAGATGCATCAAAATTCTGTAAAAATAATAAAAGACAATGCAAATTACGCGTGACGGTGTTGCCTCATATATTTCCGTTCCTCATAAGCAACTTGACCCAAGCCCAACTTCACTATCTGCCCTACGTGGTAAACTCACATGATTCGGTTCCGGTTGCAAAATGTAATCGCAAAGTTCTGATTGTGACTCAACGTGGATACCAAGTTAAAGAGAGGATTCCGTGCGGTCCCTCTCCCTGTCATAGGGCATTTACAGCAGCCCTTTCTGGTTAAATGATGCCTAAGTTACAAAGTTAACGAAATAACAAATTTTAGGAGTGATTAATTCCGATGCTTTCAATGTTCCATTTGCCACTAACTTGCCCTATTACACACCACTCTAGACGCCTCCCTGTTACATGCTCGCAAACCCTTCGTTATTTAACTAACTGTCAGGTGACAAAACCTCACAACAAACAAGATGTTATTTATCAACCTTCCCAACGTTCCCACGTGAAACCTCTTTAACGTGCACTCCAACTGCAAATAGAGCATTCAAACTGCATTCATCGCCATCTATGTTCGAAATTCCCGCCGCAAGTCCGCGTAGACCAATCGGATTGGTATAATTTTTGACACATCACACCAATGCCAATTCCCACGCATGTATAATTGCATTACCGCCCGTCTGTCAAAACGCACTTTCAAAACATAACCTACAAAAATTATTGGTAGAATATAATATTTTTCTTCTTATCTTCCACCTTTGCGAATACTTGCTTCATTTTTATTCGAGTTATTCACGTCGAACACATTGCTTCCGAAAAGAAATGTAAAGTATCCATTTGTGAGCAGACAGCATGATGGATTCAAAGTACGCGCTGATATCGAAATCGCCTTTTAAATTGAACGGTGGCAATGCCAGCTCTGCCAGTGAGCACAACGCTTTTACAGTGAAGAGGAAAATCCCTCAGCTTAATGGCCTCGACAATCACGGGAACGGTGAGAGTAAAGTGAAAAAGCAGAAAAACGGTGATAAGCCTGCAACAAATGGTGCCGCAACAAATGGGAAGCACCATCCCAATGGACAGCAGCAAAAAATCTCAATCGAGAAGCAACGTCAGAGTTTGCCTGTGTACGGATGTCGGGTACGGATCGTGCAGGAAGTGAAAAAGTCAGACACACTTGTGATTATGGGTGAAACGGGATCGGGAAAGACGACGCAAATTCCGCAGTTTCTCTTGAGCGCAGGTTATGGAAGTAAAGGAATTATTGCGATCACACAGCCCCGACGGGTGGCTGCAATAACAGTGGCAAAGCGTGTTGCTCAAGAAATGAACTCGAAACTGGGCGAAACAGTTGGATTCACAGTGCGTTTCGAGGACTGCACATCGAGTGCTACAAAAATAAAATTTGTTACAGACGGTTCTTTGCTGCGCGAAGCCTTATCCGACAGACTCCTCAAGAATTACTCGGTCATCATTCTGGACGAGGCGCACGAGAGGACAATCAATACAGACGTGCTTTTCGGTATAGTTAAAGAGGCGCAGCGGCAACGAAAGCTACGTAATCTGCTGCCACTGAAGATACTTGTGACCTCGGCCACCATGGATATCGACCATTTTGCAAAGTATTTCGGTGTCAAGGGCATGTACTTGGAAGGTAAGACATTCCCGGTCAAGGTGATGCACACAAAGGAGCCGCAAAGCGACTATCTTCACGCGATACTGGTGACCCTGTTCGAGATTCACAGATGCGCCCCGGCAAAGTGAGTGGTATTATCAAACTGGTTGACTGTTGTGCATTGTACTAAACTCATGCTCTCTTGTAGTCACGATGTTCTGGTGTTCCTGACCGGCCAGGAGGAAATAGAAGCAATGGCTCAGCAGATCCGAATGATAGCCAAGGTATGTACATAGACAGAAAAAGTGCTCTCCTCAGAGTGAAACATTTCGCTTTGCATTTTGCAGAGCAACACAATAGAGGCCCCAAACGTCCGCGTTTTCCCGCTCTACTCACAATTACCTCAAAACAAACAACTCGAGTGCTTTATGCCATCGCCACCAAACGCCAGGAAAGTCATTCTGGCCACGAACATAGCAGAGACCTCCATCACAATCCCCGGCATTCGGTTTGTGATCGACAGTGGCTTCGTCAAGCGTCGCATCTTCAACCCTGAAACAAATTTGGACATCCTCAAAGTTGTGCGCATATCGCAAGCACAATGCTGGCAACGCTGCGGTCGCGCTGGCCGTGATGCTGAGGGCACATGTTACAGACCGTACACGAAGGAGGAAATGGAGAAGTTCGAACGCATGCCAAAACCAGAAATCTTGCGTAGCAACATTGCAGCGACGGTAAGTCGCCATCCTTCAATCCCATGCGAAGGAGACCATAATGAGATTTTTCCATTTCAGGTTCTCCAATTGTTGGCGCTTGGCATCGACTGCAAGACCTTCGATTTCATGGACAAACCCTCGCCGGATGCCGTTGACAAGGCATACAAACAACTTCTGCTCCTAGGTGCCATCAAGACGACAGCCAAACCGGAGCTGACGCAATTGGGCCGGCAAATGTCGCTTTTCCCCCTCGACCCCAAGTTCAGTAAGTTGTTGTTAACTGCATCAAGCTTTGGGTGTTTAGAGGAGATGCTTAGTCTGGTGGCTATACTCTCGGGCGAGAATATATTCGTCTCCAGCATAGAGAAACGGGAACAGGCTGCGTTGGCGCATGCTAAATTTGAGTCAAAACAGGGCGATCACTTGATGCTGCTGAACGTGTACAAAGCTTTTGAAAAGACCGATAAAATCAAGGTAAGTCACAGAGGAACATTTTGCCTTGTCACAGTATGTCACCGGTCACCCATTTCAGCTTTGGTGTCACGATAACTTCCTAAACACACGCAACCTTCTGTACGCTCGCGATGTGCGCAATCAACTATTGGAGATCTGCGAGCGTGTCAACCTCGTCATCACAAGTTGTGGCAGTAATTTGGACCAAGTTCGCAAGTGCCTTCTAGCAGGGCTATTCGATAACATAGCAGAGCTGCAACGCGACAACTTCTACCTAACCCTATCCGGACGACAACGTGCCAAAATGCATCCCTCGAGCATACTCCACGGAAGATATCAACCCGCCTACATAGTCTACACCGAGATTGTCTTAACCGAACGGAACTTCCTCCGTCAAGTGACTGAAATCGAACCGGATTGGATTGAAGAAGTCGTTCCCAACCATCCGCATTTAAGTAGAATAAGAAATCCCACGAAATAGCAGACGACCACATGAATTTTTCACGATCGCCATCCTCGTCCCCTCGAAGATGGATCCCTTGTATAGTTCGTAGACACACATACACTTGTACATTTAAATACTCTTAAGCCGCCTTTATTTGTGTATACATATTTTTAAAATTATTGATTTCGTGTTTGTTTTATGAATCTGATGAAAGATGATGACATCCTCGGGCGATTAGGTCGAGAAGAATTCTGATATCGAACAGTTGTCGCGTTGCTGATAGAGCATGGCCCACATTACCCAATGTACCTTTTTAAAGTGGAAATAAAAAAAACCGTACTACCCAAGTTTAGCTATTCTTTGCACTGTCATTCCGAAATGGTGTGGCTTGCGAGCTGAGCGGCGTCTTCGAGAGACAATTTAGATTCGGACATAGAGGTCTAGGCGCAACCTTGAACTCTGGGACTTGTATCTTGATACGGACAAGGCACAATGGACGCAACGCGATGGTCTAAGTGAGCTTTGGTCCACCCGTGTAGCTACCATAATGCGGATGTAGTCCGGAGGGCATAATCCGTCGACTAAACTGGCCACATGGAGTGGATGAACACCAACGCTGCAGCTAAGAGGCTCAATCGGATTCTAGTCTTCTGGTTCAAGGAGAGATTGACCGAATATCCGGAATAAAGCCAGACTGACTACGGGCAGCAGCAGGGCCCAGTACCGGCAACGATGGAAAGCAGCTGTCGCTCAGGCCCTCCATAGGGCGCTGGGTTGATAAGTAAGGAAATGATTTTCTCCCATCTTCCAGTTGATATTTGTGAGATGACAAGAGACTTGGAAGACCCTCCCCTGGCACCTGTCAAGGATGCGTTATTTCCCAAGTCGGAAATGATATAAAGGAAAGAACAGACTTGGCGACCTCTAAGGCCATCCGCGCAGTTGCCTGGAAAACCTCTGTGGCCTAGCACACGGTTGAATATTGAGCTGCCCAGCCACCTTGTCTAGAGATAAACGACAGTTGAGAGCGAAAATGAACAAGAATTCGCCGGGTTTATGGTTTAATGTAAGCACGTGCTTATTTGTTGTTTCCTGTCATGGCGGCATTTGCATCATTGACACAAAATAAAACAAAAAACAAACGGTTTCCTTACTTTGGTTTGATATCACATTTATTTACTTAAGCAACGAAATAGAACAATCAAAAGCGATCCGTCCCCTCAACAGTAGATTCACTTTACAAAATATGCAGTACACAATATATAATACAATCCAAATACATTTGATAAACGTACACGAACACGGTGCAGTCCCGCGAGGTGCACTAGAACTAGGTCCTAGAGTACAGAGCACTCTGGCTCGTAGTTGGTCCGATACCGATCTCTTCGTCCTCGCTGTCAGAGTCCTGCGGCGAGACGCGTATGGCCTGGTACCACTTGTTTGTCAAGTCAGCCATTTGGCTCTTGCAGTCGTGCAGCTCCTGCGTTGTGAAGCGTCTAGTGAAGAACGGAATGAAGTACTTGCGGTCCAGACGGCCAAAACCGGCGATTCTCGTTGTCGCGAACCCTATCTCTTCTTCTTCGGTCAACTCAGACAGGTGTTCTGAGTCGATGGCCTGTCCCCATTCTCTAGTCTTACTCAGCGACACTGACTTCGATCGCTTCCTGCTGCCAGAGCGGTTTCTGTTAGAGGTTCCAGCTCGCTGGCTTCGTCGCAGACGTTTGCCGGGCTTGAGGTACTTCATCAATGGCATGGTGGAGCCCCCTAGGACGAGCGTTGTGAACAGAACGATGATGAGCGTCGCCGTGATTATGACGTGACGGGTCTCGTCGCTGGATAGCTCCAAATGCAAAGACAGAGCGTACGAAATGGCACCCCGAAGTCCGGAAAACCACATGATGAACTGCATTTTGCTATTGATTTTGTGCTCTCGGAACTTGTTCACGAGGAAGGCGAGCGGGAAGATGTTGCACGCCCGCCCAAGTAGACAAAGAATGATTGCCCAGATAACAAAGGACAGCTCCACCTGATGCTTGAACGAGAAGATGGCCAGCCCGAGGTACGCGAAGACGCACGTTTCAGCGATGAAGGCGAGCGTTCGCATTGTCTGTTGCATCGTTATCTGTGTCACGGTGGACAGGTTGAAATGAGTGTAGTGCGACATGACAATGCCGCAGAAGAGAATGGCCATGATGCCGGAGAGATGGATTCCCTCGGCTAGCACGTACGGAGCGTAAGTGAACATCAGCATCATGGCGAACTCCAGCGAAGGGTGCTTTCGCAAGTCGATATGTTTAAGTAGGAGAGCGCTGATGAGGGCGAACACTACTCCGATTCCCGCTGAAGCGAAAAACATCTCGCAGAAGGTCTTCAGGGCCTTCAGGATAGTTTCGCCTGCGTTCGTGTTCGAAGAAGCCGGACTTCTTGCGGCCGCAGTAATGCTTGTCGTCAGGACAATTGATATGGCATCGTTCAGAATACTCTCGCCGAACACCAACATGTTGAGGATCGGGTCCACCTCCAGGGCGTGAAATATAGCCACCGTCGCCACAGGGTCCACGGCCGATATGAGCGAACCAAATGCAAACGATTCGGAGAAGTTCAGCCTGTAGGCTACCTCAGCTAGGCCCAACAGGTAGATCCCGGACCCAATGACAAGGGCGGAGATGGTTGTTCCGAAGATGGCGAAGACCAGGATCGATCCGATGTTCTGAAAGAAATTACCCTTGTGCAAATTGTAGCCGGACTCGAATATAATCGGAGGCAGTAGCACCAAGAAAAACCCGGTTGGGGAAAACACCTCCTCGCGTTTCCATGTAGTCTTTTCGCCGCTCAACACGTTCAAGAACAGTCCAATGAGGGCTCCAAGGAACACCACAACGATACTTTCGGGCAAGTATTGGAATCCGGTGTGCAACATGAAGTGGATAAGCAGGATACCCATGATGATGATGCACAGAACGAAGAATATAGACAGCGAGCTGTTGTGCTCCTGTTCGACGGCCTTGCGGTCGGGCAAAGGTGGCTCCGCAGAGGGTGTGGTATTCGAATTCTTCACTTCATTCTCTGCGACCGCCTTTGGCTCATCGGAGTTGGCTGATGGATGAATTTCGGTGGTGTTAAGCGCTGGCGTCGAGGTCGACGAGCTGCCAGATGCTGACAGTGCAACTTGTGACTCATTCTGACCGAGCACAGAATATGGATACAGTGTGCACAGTACTAAAACGAATACTAGACAACATTTCGTCATTTTGATGCGACTTTTGTCAACTAAGGCACGAAAAATAAATTACAGGAAGGGAACCCCATTTATTTGGGGTGATAAACTCGAAAAAATAATATACCAATTCAACTCTTCTTCGTTTTACGTTAAATGTCAAAATTTGTGATAAGTGAGAGGGATGATATCGAAATGGAGAAATGTGTGTGTCTGAGGTAACTGCCATTGCATAGGGTGACCGTCATTAATTGTGTCAAGAGCTAGCCTAATCATGAAATAACATCTAGCACGTCTCATCTACCTTGCTGATTTATTTTTAGTCGAAGACCGAATCATAGGTGCATCGTGTCCATATGAGCATATTTCTACAATGTACTTCGACGAGAAGGAATTATTCCCATTCAAAGGCGAAGCGTGGTAAAAATACTCGAACATCAGGAAATGCAGGAGTTTATCGCAGAATTCTTCAACGATTGGAAATTCAATCAATCTGCTAGTTCAATTGAAGCCGTTGTTAGTTGCGTCAGCATTCTGGGAGGTACATGTCGGGGTTCTTCTTCATTTAATCACGTGTTCACACAAAAGTTGCCATCATTTATTGGTGCCATAACTTTTACATAAAAGCTTATTCAATGAATTAAAATCAGCGTGAGCATTTTCGACTTTTTAATCGAACAGATCTTGTGATAATTACATTCGTCAAAAATTCGGGTAAACAAACTGACAAGCAGATGTGACAACTGTCAGTTGGTAGGTCAAGTTGTTTACATTCTCCCTGATACTCTCGGGAACATTTCGCGTACCATGGAGGTGGCAATTCAAAAAGACTGCGAAGCGCTTATAGAACGCTTTATTTTGAACGAAAATTCCACATTTGAATCATTTGTGCAGCAGTGGAAGTCGACATCCTTCCAACGAATCTACACGTAAGTGAACCAGACCAAATCGTCCGCATTCCCAGTCATTTGATTTTGTTTGCGCCCTTCCAGCGCGCAATCCTTCTCAACTGAAATCATTAAATCGACAGATACATGTCTACACTATGGCAAGCGAGTCCTAACAAATAAGACTACAATTTCAAAACTGGGAGCCCTCTTCCTGCTGTATGCGATATACTTCAAGCAGCCGACGGAACGACATCAAAAAATTGACATAGATCTAAACACATGGATCAAGCTGAAGGAGTTCCTGAACAGTCTTGATGAAAGACAAGCCGATGGTGCACGATGTGTCTTCTGGGAGCTGGTCAAGGAAGAAGCGTTCCGGTGAAGAAAACATGTGTTTCCTTTTAGCATTTGTAACACAGATTTTCTTCAATAGATTCGTGGCGTCAGACAATTACTATGGACTGGAGAATTTCCTAAATCTGGACAAGATCCGAAATAGTGTTTTCAATTTGAGCACAACCATGCATGTATTTCGCGATGAAGTCAATCAGTTGACTTGTCGCCAGGGACTTTTTTCTGGAATCACAAAACTCGAGGAGGGTTACAACGAAATGAAGGAACTGATGAATCAATCGAGTGTCGATGACAAAGCGGTAGCAATGCTACCGACTTCGAGCAGTTTTGGAGAATTGAAATCTGCGATGAGTAGTCTGCAGGCGTTCATAAGAAGGAACTGCACGCAAAGCGTGAAGAAAGACAAGAAAGCGAGCAAGAAGAAGGATCATGTCAAAAAGAAGGTCATAACCAAATCGAATTTCAGAACTGGGGGGCGGTTGGTACTTAGATAAGGTGTTTTTTGTAATGTTTAAGAAGGAGTTTAAGAGCAATAGCCTGCGATATCGAATAAATTTGCAAAAAAAATATAAGCAACTCGTTTCGTTTTGCTGTGTTCTTTGACCGAGAAACGCTACAGAGCATGTCAAACGAATTAAAATTGAATCAATTTGTGGAGACAAATGTTTGCTTTGATGTGGCCAAGCTAAGCTATCATCTTTGACACCGTAGAAAGATCATGGGCCTTTTCCATACCACTTCTCGAACCACGGGGCGATGAATTCAGTTCAATCGTGAATGCAACATTGTTTGTTGTCGTTTGTGAATCAGACAAGCACAAGGGCGGCTTGTGAGTTACAATTCTTGTTGGAACAACCTGTGCATGCACGTTGCAAGCACGAGTTTCTAAATTACACCAGTCCCTATCCCCATTAAATAACCGATTTCAAAGAGCGAGACTTTATTTTTATTTTTTAAAGCAACTGCGTCCGTCTCCGGAGCGATAAAAGTTTATTTACAAACCAAAGATAAAGTAGACTCGTTCTGGGCTAGTGTCTTACCGCCAAAAAGTAAAACTCAAGTTTTCGGAATATGGTTTCAGTGGCGTAGATCTGAACGCATTTTTTCCAGCTGGGGACTTCGACAACCCCTATTTGTGGAATATTCTTCAAGCCAAAGTGATCCTCTATGACGGTGTTCATATCGAAGGCTGGCGGTTCAGTTGTTGTGCCCTCCTGGTCGGTCTTCACAGCAAGCTCCGGCGATGGGCTGATGGGTGTGTTGTGAAAGACATACATGTCATCATCGAGGATTTCGTTCTGCTCAACATTCTTGTCGTAATAATTGGATGATCCAGATCCTAGTTTTCGATCGCTTTCACTTGCGTTCTTCGGAAGTCCATCCTCGTAGATGATTGGCGTGCGGAAGCTGTCTATGACGTCGTTGATCAACAGAACTGGATATTCGTAGATCGGCCTATGCGGATAAGTCTGCAACAAGTAGTTACCCATGCACTTGGAGAGCAGCACTTCCGGAATGTAGAAGGTGTAGCTTGCAAAGAGATTGCCGATTAATATCCGCAGATTGTGGAAAAATTCCCCCACGGACTTGACCAGGTCATGTGCGAAGTCGGTAGCTCGTGAACTGTGGAATAAAGTCATAAGAAATGGTGTCTGCGAAAAAAGGCCAGGGGTCACTTACAGCTGCTTGTACTCGCGAACCTCTTTGTCGGAAAGGACTCTCACAATTGACTTGGAGATCTCTCGAACTCCAAAGACAAAGTGTCGGAATCCGGTTTCAAGATTGATTCCGACATTGATTGGTTGTGGCGGTTCGCTGAAAGAGATTGAATTCAAATCAAAAAGCATTGAACGCTGAGTAAAGTACTTACACTTCCTTTTTGGCGGGCGGCAATAGCTTCTCAACCATGTCACAGAAGATCGAAAGCCTCTCAAAGAACCAACGAATGTCATCGAAGACATCCATTATTGCTGTCCTGCAGAGAGGGAGGTATGTTTAATTAAACAGTTTATGTCAAGTGTGGACCTAAAGCTTGTTCACAGTCTAATTTGGCATGCAAGGGACCATTGGAGGGCTGTGGAAGTATGGAAAAGTGGCGGTTTAAGGGAGACAAGCTTTATGTGGTCATCAGGAATGGCTGTACTTTGAGCTAACGATACAATGAGTGGGGGGAGAGAACCTCATCTTCTTTGCCAAGGGGCAACTTGAGGAACAATTTTAGGACGACATCGCCGCTAGGCTATCTGAGTTTAAAGAATATCGTTCGTCGCTTTTTGTGGGCAATGAACGGTTGACACTTCGATGAAGCGTGTTGATTGGTAAGAAATTGGTGGAAATGATGAGTATTGTGTTCAAAAGGCAGCCCTCCGACTGCGTTTTACGTTCTAGATAGTCAGGCGAATTTAAGGCTTTGGAAACATCATCAGTCAACAACAAGATGGTTAAACCCAGCCGTTTATCCTATTTCAAAAGGAGAAAGCGGTTAAATGAAACCTATGCTGGGTCACAATGGCCCATGAATTAGCATGAGAGGGAGCGGGTGTGCCACTAGCATAAAAAGAGGGACACCCCACCTCCCACTGAAAACTACTAAGCCGCTACTAATGACGAGCGCCATAAACGACACCAATCGTAGATGGGCAGATATGGATGCATGTAGACGATGTGTCCACTAAACAAAACTCTTCTGGGGCTGGACAGGAACTAACACCACCAAATGGTTATGCAATGGTCAAGGGACATCTGTAATAGCCAATCGATCCTAAACTGGAGACGCAGTAAGGTCAGCGAAGGAATCAGGTTGCAAAGCTGAGTGGAACATGATCATATGCAATAGCCATGCAGTCACCCTACCTACCTAATCTGGACGGCGATGGACTTGCATGGGAGTTGGGAGGAAGTTGTACTCCGATACGTTATAATGCTCATGACAGCCAAGACATCCATCTTAGGACTTAGCTCTTATCCTTGTTGTCTTGTGTGCATGTCCAATATTGTCTCAGAGCAGTTGTGCGGACGTACTGGTGAGTTGACAGATACTACAACATGTACAGCACACTTAGCATTGATTCAGTCGAGCATACGCCAGTTCGCTGAAAAAATACCAGTTCGGTCAGAGGATGAATTGAATCTCCTAGTTGCCTAAGTGTTGCTCCATCGACTATCGAGGTACACAATTCCCGGACAAGATTTTATGCACAATTTTCGGTGGCAACGAGATGTTCGTCAAAGATTTTCAGGCTGAGGTGGAGTTCCAGGCCGGAGAATAACAACTCAGGCCAAATCTCAGATCTTGGGAAACGCAGTCAAAATGTTCGAAGATTTCAAAGTATAGACTCAGATTTTCAGCACTCGCGTGAACTAGTGTTACACGGCAAAATGGGTTCTCCTTTGTAGCCCCGCATTAAAAACACGGGTAATTGTTCAGAAGCGGATACACTGGTGCATATGTACATCCTGAGTATACTGACACAGCGAGTACAAGTGCAGTGCATTTATGAACATTTACACGTGAAATCGTAGGAAATCCTACCCGTCCACGTCGAAAGAAAGGTTCCTCTGAACACGTGAAAAGCTTTCGAAAAGTCGTGGATTCAGGCGAAAACACGCAATTTTACAACATTCCTCTTGGAACATAAACTCTGACGTAGAGATTCTCAAGCGTTGCCACTTGGAGTTGGCGTGAAATTGCAAGAGGGGAACTCTTCAATCAATAAAGTTCAAAAGTTGGCATGTCTCTGTGTTACAGGGGACATGAGAAACTGAACATTGAAGCTGACTCTATTGCATCTAGTGCTTGCAGAATGCGCAAAGAAGGCAGTCATGAGAATTGGAAAAAGAAGGGATAGGAGAGGACAGGCAATTCGATACACTAGTCAAAGAGCTTCCTCTTGCCCACTCCGACGGATGGCGTGATTAGGAAATTCTCAGGAACTTCTCAGCACCAAACATGAACAGTGAATCTACAGTCCACAGACTGAGCAGCAACACGATGAAATGGTACACAGATGGATCAAGAACTGATGAGGGAACATGGGCGGGACTATTTGGACCACGGACAAAGTATTACGAATCCAGCATCTTTCAAATCAATCTTGACAGGAAACATATCTATAAACTACCACACAGCAATAATGTCGGACATTCGAACATGCGTACCGACGTCTTCAATCCAAGCGTGTGGGAATCCCTACATGAATCTATGGCATAGACAGATGCATTCAAATCAATCTCGACGGGACCAATACCTAACAGCTGCGACATTGGAATAATGTCGGACAGACGTGCCGTTATCTTGGCACCAGACTTCTACATCTTCAACCTGGAGAGTTGAGCAGGAGAAAAAGTCAGTGGTCATACAGAGCCAGAAGGCCTTGAAATGGCCGATTCCCTCGTTAGAAAAGGAGCATCGGAACCTTTCATAGGCCCCGACCAATTCTGCACTGTAGACCATGTCCACAGCGAAGAATTTAGGGAACGAAGGGAAGAAGGGCTAAGGGCAGACCAAAAGGCTCCTGGACCCATAAAACCGAAAGTGGTTTAAGACATGTATCAAGATGAGCACGAACAGCCTTCGTATCCTAACAGGCTTTCTAACACGGCACTGCAGACTTAGGGAGCACCTAAGGAAGAAGGTCTCTGCAGATTCTGCGGAGAATCTACGGAATTTTCACTAGATTCTGGGATTTTGTGGGCACTAGCTCACAAAAGAGAAAGATTTCTGGGCAAGCGCCGACTATCAGAGGAACCACCCAGACTTGGGGAGCACCTAAGGAAGAAGGTCTCTGCAGAAATTTCACTAGATTCTGGGATTTTGTGGCCACTAGCTCACAAAAGAGAAAGATTTCTGGGCAAGCGCCGACTATCAGAGGAACCACCCCAGACTTAGGGAGCACCTAAGGGAGAAGGTCTCTGCAGATTCTGCGGAGAGTCTACGGAATTTTCACTAGATTCTGGGATTTTGTGGGCACTAGCTCACAAAAGAGAAAGATTTCTGGGCAAGCGCCGACTGTCAGAGGAACCACCCAGACTTAGGGAGCACCTAAGGAAGAAGGTCTCTGCAGATTCTGCGGAGAGTCTACGGAAATTTCAATAGATTCTGGGATTTTGTGGCCACTAGCTCACAAAAGAGAAAGATTTCTGGGCAAGCGCCGACTGTCAGAGGAACCACCCAGACTTAGGGAGCACCTAAGGAAGAAGGTCTCTGCAGATTCTGCGGAGAGTCTACGGAAATTTCAATAGATTCTGGGATTTTGTGGCCACTAGCTCACAAAAGAGAAAGATTTCTGGGCAAGCGCCTACTATCAGAGGAACCACCTCTCATTGTCTGATTCCTAAAGGATCTAGAATAAATTTCTTCCACATTCAAAAGAAGCTCCATAGTGAACAATCCAATATACCTAGTGAACACACGATATTTTCACAGGCTATTCTACTCGTAGCATCCAGCGAAAAAACAGAGAAACAATGGGTCACATTTTTAGCGTGTGCCAATGCCACACGTCTCCAGAAAGGGAAACAACTTGTCATAGGGAAAGCACAGAAACCTCGTTACTTTAAAACTGTGTCCGTGCCTGTCCATTACAGCCATTTTAAGGACTGGTTCCATACTCTATTTGTTCCAGAAGTTCAGTCATGTTCATGCCTCTCAAAGTCCCAGTGTAACACCACTAATTCAGTTTACGGATTAAAATGCTATCCGCCTGACCCAACTTTTTGTTTATAGTTGCTGCTTCTGATAAGTGTGGATAGGTGCTTACCACCCTTATATTAATTGTTAGAGAAATGTGCATGATTTCACGTTCAATTCATCAACAATAGAATATAATTACATTACAAAACAACCTGGCGGACCTGGCGAACTTCGTCTGCCTCCAATTTAACGTCTTCCCATGAAGTCCATTTTGATAATAATTTGAATGGAATCGAAATCAGTAGAGAGCCAAATGATAAGCAATGTTTTTCTATTTTTGGCGGTCCAAAGACTCTCCTGGTTGCGCTTGGGCAGTCGATGGCGGAGGATCGAGATGGCTGGGGATCGCTCGTGCGTGGCTTACCCCCGAGATCCCTTAAGTGGAGCATGTGGGTCAGAAAACGATGATGATGAAACA
Organism: Eristalis tenax; assembly: GCA_905231855.2. Taxonomy (NCBI): domain Eukaryota; kingdom Metazoa; phylum Arthropoda; class Insecta; order Diptera; family Syrphidae; genus Eristalis; species Eristalis tenax. The sequence continues at coordinate 59,552,288 of HG993125.1, read as the reverse complement.
AACAGCGAAAAACAGGAAATTTCGACATTAATCCCACAGACTTCCAGCGATTGGCTTTGCGACTTATTACTTGTGAACTGAATCCACTTGAATTGGAATAGATCAGTTGGAATAATGGAAATTCGTGCGATAGGATTGGATAGGATTTTACTAACTTTGTCACTTTTTATTGGTTAATCGGAAGATAGTATCGACTTTATGCAAACACGCTTCATGTCCTCCTGATTCCAAATATATGATTTTTTTGCCTTTTATAACGTTCTTGAGTATTTTTCAAATATATGCATTTTTTACCGTTATTGCGTATGCCTTTTTGTGCCTTTTTTTGCTCTTTTTGATTCATTCTCAAGGTTTGTTCGTTTAAGAAAAAATTGTAGAAAAATCAGTCTCACTGTAAGAATACCTAAAGTCAAAGGCACGTAAAAAAAACTTGTAAATTCGGGGATCGAACCTGGTACCAAGCAGCTACGCTACATGAGGGTTTTTAATCCACAAAAAAAATGTGAAGACAGATTTTGAGAATCCATAGTTTTTATCAGAAATTAACTAAGATAGAGATGCCCAACTTCTACCTCTCTTTCCCCTTAAAATGTTTGACAACTATTTTTTATAAAGCGAAATTGACTAATCAGAGAACAGCATTTAAGTTATTTCGTGAATAACTGTCAAAATTTTCATGATTATCCGTCAAATTCGTCAATGGACTAGGGGTCAATCAGCTGTCAAGTTGGGTATCTCTCTCATACTTCATTTCTGGTTTTTATTATAACGCTTGCTCATCAAGAAACAGGCAAAGTGTTGCCAGCTTTAAAGAACATTTAAAAAAAAAAAAAAGATAAAAGCAAAAGGGCCGATTGCAAAGGAATTGAACTGAAAATGTTAACTGTTGCTTTTGATGCAAACATGGGACTGAAGAGCATTCTACGACTTGGATTCCAAACTTTCAGAAAATATTGGTGGTAATTAAGTTGAAAGCATTAAACTGACTCCACTCGTGTCAGCAGAAATAGAAAGTTCATTAAACTCTTTTAATGCGCTTTCAAGAGGCAACCGGAGCAGCTCACAAAGAGAAAATGTCAAAAACACTCTTGGTTATATGCCATACATCGTATTTTTTTAATAAATGACTTTTTAAGCGCTCTGCTTTGTCTTTTTTACGTTCTTGGGTCAACAAAATCGGGACCCTGGTTATGACTCTACAAATCAATAGGGAATGTTGTAGAAAAAGAGGCCAAGAGACTTTAAAAAAATAACTGTGTACTTGTATTCAACTGTACACAAAGTAGATCATGATTGCTCCGAAAGATGCAGACTCTGCGGATAAACTTAAGTGAGTGTCAACCTCCATCTTGTCCACCTCTCACAAATTTAAATTAACGAAAAAATCACAATCAAGGAATGTCTACCAGAACTGTTCATCCACAGAACCTCCCTCAAATTCAATAGAGACCACTGCACTTAAGACTTGAGGCGATCAATAAAGGCGCGTAAATGACACCTATCACAGTCACGTATGCCAGTCTTCCACATTCGATGCACAACAAGGCCGTAGCCTCACATAACATATTTTGGTTAAAACATAATGTTTCAAGAACGAACTATCGCAGGGTAACCAAGACAATCATTTTGAACGGCAAGATCTGATTTTGTTTATTAAAATGTAGCACGATCTATGTTTTTTTTTTTTGGAACATTTGGAACTATGCACGCACATAATAACTGCAGGCAGTAGTATGAATGCAGATTGTATACACTTACGAAGATTTAGACATTGCAGTGTTCTCCGTGGAATTGGTGCCAGTTTCAGGCAAGTAAGCCCCTTTCGAGCCAATCGTACACATCACCAGAACAAGGACGAAGATTTTGGGCGCCTCTCCAATGCGTGACATTTTGCAACAGCGGAATCACAGATTCTAACTCAAAAACACTCGGCAGACACTGTTTCAACAAGGACCTTCGCAAAACTGACGCACCAGACCCCGGACATCACCTACCGAACCCTGAGCAGAAAAATAAAATCCCTAGGCTCTACCTGCCTGAATCTAGCATATTCCCTTTCCCACCTTTCAGCTGCAATTTGACGAAAATCAGGTAAGCGACAGCACACAGAGTTCGAGGGGCAACGGATGCAGGTCAGAATGGGTGCACGCACACATGCAAGTGCATTTTGAGGAATAGGCTTGTTTGACAGCCTTGCCATTTATTTGGCACTTTAATGAGCCCTGTTCCTGGCAAATCTTTTTATTATTGCAAATACCTGCCGCCGAGGTTCATACATACGCTTGGTAATGATCTGTGAAGAGAAATTGTATTTAGAGCAGGTCGCTGCTCTGTTGCGGAAACAAAAACGAAACCCTAAGTAGTTGGAAACGCAGCAGGTTGGCAGCGTTACGACGAGTTCCTGATTAATTGCCCCGCCAAGTATTTACACGCATTCCAGATAGGGACCGAGACGAGTTGTGAAAGTTCGTTGCTATCGCATCGCATCGGACTCGGAGTCGATGATATTTGTCCAGACGATGCATATCATGTTTCTTGACATGTGTACACTGTCGTCGGTTGTGTACGGAGTGTGTGATCACTGCTGTTGAGGGAGTCGCATGTTTCCAAGGATTCGCTTTGATATGATTTATGTGCGCGACTTTGGAAGAAGAAGAATTTGTAGGTGCACACCTTAATCTCTCGCTGAGATGGTGCAGCACGTTTTTGGTGGCTTATCCTCTTCTCAGCGTGAAGCAGGTACCTCGGGTGGTGATCTTCGGACAAGATGAAAAACAATTTGTAAATACAAATGTCGGCGATTGTGTACTCGCCGGTTTTGAGTTCGCTGGAATTCGTTTTCACTTGTATGAGCGCCACCCAAAGTGCTCGACCGTGATCGGTTTTAACATTTGCGTGGAGACTTGTAAGTGCGATCCACAGAGCTCGGCGATCATCACGTTTTTTCACAGTTCGCGTACAGCAGATCTATTGCTTATGGCAGCGGAATAGATTCACGAGGCTGACTGCAGAGAGTGGGTACAAACAGACGACAACTAGATCAATCGCGTAGGTTGGGTAACTTCCACTCATGTCATCAGTCAGGAAGCGATTCAGTTCGCTAAGACTGATCTTGCTCACCTCGTTCAGATTATCGAAGAAGTTAGCCAGCCCTGAGATGCTAGGGTAGAGTGGGTAGTGTATGGTTTTCTCCTCGTCTTCGTACTTGCAACTTCTGCAGAAGGCGTTCTGAGGGGTGACCTTCCTAAAAGTGTGTATATCCCATTCAGCCGCCGATGAGTATCCTAAATGCATGCCTTGCTGAGAGTAGTCCGATTAAGTCAGGAGTCGGCCAAATTTCCCTTGTAATGCGACACCCTTTGACCACTCAGAATTGGTGGACCTGATTGTTTGGATTTTCAGAAGGACATGTCTGGATGATTGGCGCTAGAAATGAGATGGGAGGCTATACCTCGCCGAGTGCGTTCGAACTACCTGGTATGCAACAGTGCCCAGGCACCCATTTGACAAGAATGCGAATTTCGGCCACCTCGTCAAGACATTGTGGGCACTTAAGGGATTAAAAGGTGACTGTTCAAAGATTTAATGGCTGTTCCTAACTCTGTTCCTAAGCCGTGACTTCTGGCTAAGATGTAATATGAGAGTAGGCACCTCTTCCGTCTTCGATTTGTTGGACCGAACCACTCTGAATGAAATACTGGTTGTTCTTGTGTCTGAAAATACAATAAAAAAGTTGAGGATATTAGACCTCAGTTGGATTAAGTTTTGTTTTAGTTCAACGGCACGGGATGGGGTTTTGTGCTTTCCTCGTTCTGACTTAATCGTATTAACAGGGATCAAAGTTCTCGACATTTGTACTTGTGAGGGTGCTGTCAGGAATAGAAGATAGAAGAGACATACACCCCTGGCATTTGACATGAAGTTCGATTAGGGCCCTCTGTCTTGCGAACTTTCTCCGGCAATTGGGCACGGACGATTGAGAGCAGCGTACATTGGGGGTTTTCTGAGAAAGTTTTCGCAAGAAAATCGGGTTACATGCCCGGCTTGACATGTCAGGGACATTTAACAAGACGCGATATTTGTGATAGAGCAACGAGCTGATTAACATTTATTGACAGGGCGACGGGGTCAATTCGGGGAATTGGGTGGCGTTAGTAAAGGTTGCGTCGAATGGTGACGGGTTTCGAGATTGGTTTCAAAAGGACAGAGATGTTGAACAGTCGGCTGTTACGCAAAAATGTAAATGCGCGATGTAAGTAAAAATCGGGATTGCATGTACAAAAGCTTCAATCAATGTTCGATTCTGATGAACATGTACGCAACAGCAACTGGTCACTCCAGCTCATGTGCACATGTCATCTACTCATGTGCCCTCATCTACATCAAAATGCAATGATAACAATTGATGCAAGGTTAATCGACAGCAAATCTGATGGCCCTTTGCTCGGCCACATCCCCCAGTTCGACGTCACCACTGCAGTTGCTGACATTTAGCGGACTCTTGATGGTAGAGTAGTATGTCCACGATTTCTGATCGGAGTCAGTGAACGAACAAATCCATGGAAAACACGAGTGGCCGCTAGGCCAATGTTCACATTGTTCATTGTTAGAAGTTTGTCAATTGGTTTAGAAAAAAAATACTGATACATTTCAGGGTGTTTCTACTTCTCAAGAACTTACGTGTTGTGCTTAACCAGCTGGTGCCTGAAGTCCCAATCGAACTATCTTCGGTTGTTGAGTATTTTTATTTCACTGGTGGTGGTGTGGAAAGGTAGCCGAACATGTTGGGAATCGTTGAGTGACCAGCGCTAATGTAACCAAACTCAAAACTTGGGCAGTGTTCTGCAGAAGTAATTTTGTTGGAGTTTCTTGGGCTTCTTTTATGAAGAGCCTACTTCATCAGCTCTCAGTTCATTAGCACTGAATACTTGCCCCCTGGTCCGAGTAAAGACGGGAAAGAAGCAGAGGATGTGCTGTGTAGTGTCGTAGAAGGTTCTATGCCCGGTGAGTCGTCTTTTCTGCGTAACAACTGTAGTTCCCTTTCACTGGTGAAAGAACGATTGCACGCACAGCAAGAGTGGATGCTGACAAGCTGGGGCCTGGCCCTCTACGGGCTGTAGCGTCATCCATTATTATATTATTTAAGGGTGATTTTTAAAAGCTATAGGAAAGTTTTTCAAAAAAAAAAAAAAAAAGACATAAAATTCAGAAAAATGCATGAATTTTTATTCGATAGTACGGTCCATTTAATTTAATGTTTGAAGATTATTTCATGCAAATGTTGACCTTGACTGCGCCTCAAATAGTCCATCCGCTTAGTCCAATTTTGGCATACTCTTTCCAACATTTCGGCCGGTATCTCACGAATAAATGCTTCAATGTTGTCTTCCAATGCGTCAATTGAAGCGGGCTTGTCTGTATAGACATGAGCTTTAACATAACCCCACAAAAAGTAGTCTAAAACCGTTAAATCGCAATCTAGGCGGTCAATTGACCGGTCCCGAACGTGAAATAAAATGTTCACCAAACTCGCCTCTCAATAAGCCCATTGTTGCGCATGCTGTGTGGCATGTGGCACCGTCTTGTTGAAACCACGTGTCATGCAAGTCAAGCTCTTGCATTTTGGGCAAAAAAAGTTGGATATCATCTCACGGTAGCGCTCACCATTCGCAGTTAAGTTACGATTCGCATCATCTTTGAAGAAGTACGGTCCAATGATGCCACCAGCCCATAAACCGCACCAAACTGTGACTTTTTCTGGATGCATTGGTAGCTCTTGCAATGCTTCCGGCTGATATTCACTCCAAGATCGACAATTCTGCTTATTTACGTACCCATTGAACCAAAAATGAGCTTCGTCTAAACTGACCATAGAATGGAAGAAGCGCGCGATGAACTTTCTTAACAGAGCACGAACTTTGATAATAAAATTCAATAATTAACAAGCGTTGAACCAAACTAAAGATGTTTGACAGTGAAACAAAACACGAAACGTGCGTCAGCTGTTTAAACCAGTGTTGCCAAAAAGATAATAGCTAAAAAATCACCATTTATTTAAGAATGAGATCAGCTCGATGCTATATTCGTTGACTAGCTTTGAAGATATGTCACCAGGCTTTCAGCGAAAATGGCTACGTTCTGCAAGCCTGCAGGCTACGGTGTTATTCAGAGCCTCTGAATACACACTCGCATTGAACACACAGCGCATTTCTAGCCGCCTGTGACCACACTGAACAAAGTTTTACACGTCCCCTTTCTCAATGTCCTGCTGTTGGGGCAAAGTGTGTTTAAGTACTTTTCGAGATCTAAAAATGGGATGTGACTGATGACTGATGACAGATGACTGTTCAAATATTCACACGGATGTCACAGCCGTTATTGACAAGACACTGTCAAACATAATAACCATTCGTTATTATTTTATTTATATTGCAAACGTCAAAATTGCCGCTGCAAGGGAACGCAGTTTATGCTACGCGCAGCACCTACAATTTGTTTAAGCTGTCACATACTTCTAGGCTTTTCTGCAACCCACAAGACCACGTGCCGCAGGGAACTTTAATTTTTAAATAACCACTAGATCGACACAAAATCTGCGCGCCCAGCCGTTGCCCCTCAAGCCATCGCTTTGTTGAATTTATTTTATAAATAATTTAATACAAGCAACATCCAGCAAATATTTCCCCAACTTATCTTTGAATTCAAAAGCGTTATTCGCTTAGCCTTTTTTTCGATATTACTAATATCTTCTTCAAAACAAACCTCTCTTCATCAAACGCTAAAGGTTATCATCAAAAAAGGTATGTAGCCCGTGCTTATCGTTGCGCTTCGCTTCTGTCAAACTGACAGCAACCGTGACGACATTCATATTTTGACATTATCGTGCCGCTGAATTTGACAAAAAAATTGCGCATGAACAGATCTCGTTGAGTGGACGTTTCTTTGTGTGCAAAAGCACAAAATATCTATTTGATCCATGTTAAATATTAGTCTTTGAACTTTCTTCTCAGACATTAGGAGTGAAGTGATTGAAGGCACATGGAGAGAGGCAATGAGTTAAAGCTAAAGTACTTCCGATTGGATTGCGATAAGACCAACGCAAACAGGCGCTGATTTATTGCACTTTCGCGCGAGATGATCTGTTGCTGGAAATATTTTGAAGCTAAGCCATGTTGACTGACACAATCATTCGTCTTTACTGCTGTTTGCTCGCAAACATTCTCGAATTGTTGTTCATGACAGGAAAAGGAGGTTATGTCAGTTCTTAATTTGTTTACAAGTTTAATTCTTTTGTAGTGTTTATCTATTACTTAAGGTTTCAAGCAGGTTGTAATTTTGAGGAAATGCAAGAAACTGAAAGGAATTAGGGGATTTCGTTGATCGATGAATATTTTACCTCAAATGTCAAGTCACAGTCTTGAGTCTTGGCATCACTGTTCGTTATGACAGCCAATTCAACAATTGACAGTTGATATGTTGCTAAAATGCTATGCCGTTAGATTGGTTACACATAAAAACATCGATATTTTTGGCAACTTCATACTTCACTCGGGGCATTAGCCGGTATTTCATTCAAGCTGGGGGCGGACGGAGTGTCAACGGAGAGCGACGTTGCTCCATGGTCACTGTCACTTGTAAGCAACATTCATTATGGGTACCGAAGGAAGTAGGAGGAAAGTAGCTCCAGATTGCGTTTCATTTGAAGATGCCTTGGCGATCTTGGCCAAGGGGAAGAACTGGCATTCAAGTATCTTTCAAACGTTACGATTGGAACAACGCAGCAGTGAACGTCGGAATGGGGCTTGAAAGTCAAATTCACATGAGCCATCTGATGTTTGAAGAAATCTCTCTCTCTCTCTCACTCATGGCTGTCAATCTGGCACGTCAGTACTTTCAACCAGTTTTACCCCTGGCTTAGGGAAAACCAAACATTTACTCGTACTTTCCTCCGTCTGCTTCACGTTGCCAGGCCTCATTTGAAGCAAAATATGTACAAGTACTCGTATGTACATTAAATCATGCCACTCACGTTGCAGCGACGCAGGTCTGCCGCGCCGATGATCAAATATTTTGCATTAATCCAAGTTAAACTGTAACAGATTGTTGACAACAGGGCCTGCAATTCTGCAACGTTTCTTAACGCTGCTGCATCGCACCATCAGCTAATCCGTCAAAACAAGCGGGCCTCTCCAGTCGTCAAGTTCATTTGATAACGAATCTCTGGCGTTTTGCGGCAAACACCATAAAACAAAGACGCTGTCGCTTGCGAAAACTATCCATTCCACACCAACACTCGCCGAGGGGCTCACAAGTTCGTTGCCGTCATCATCCTCGATGTTTTGATGGGCAGCAGCTCTGGGAATCCTTATCTGGCTGGAGGCTGATAAGATGACACACACAGCGTTTCAGCTATAATTGCCTCTGCACAGGTCCGTACGCGGTGGAAGTGTGAATTACCGTGAGAAATCAGTGCTACCATCAGTCTTTAACGGAAAGTCAAGGTGTTCGGTTTCGCGGAAAGTGACAAATACAAGTGATGTTGGAGAAAGTTCCGAGAACTCTTATTGCATTGGCAGTGCTTTTCCTGCCAACCATGGGCTACCTCCATGTCCAACCTGCGTACCAGATCACGATCATGTTGGAGTTTCAGCGCGGAAACCCCATCCACCTGTGCAACGGGTGCATCGTATACGAGAGGTTGATCGCAACCACCGCGAATTGTGTGCACGTCAGATTTGGCCCGGAGAGAAATCTAACTATGCTTGAGCCGTCGGCGTTGAGTGTGTGGGCCGGGAGTGCGAACGGCTTTAGTGATGTCCTGCGGGTTAATGTATCTGCAATACATGTGGCTTCTGGCTTCAACACGGAAACGTTGGAAAATGACATTGCCCTGCTGACACTAAGTCAATCGTTACCGCTAGGCGAAAGACCGGATATGCGATGGATAGTGCTCGATGACGAAGTGCACGTGAATCACTCGTGCTTGGTGAACTTCTTCTCGCGAAATGTAAGTCGGGTGTGCCTCGGACTGAGCTTGTATCTTATCGGTACAAGGATTAACCGTGTTTAGGGAGATGTCGGGTGCATAACTCTCATGTCAGCACGGATTAAGTGAGATCTTGTGATTTTTGTGGCGCAGTTGAAAAACTATTTTGAATAAATTTCGTGGAAAACTCTGGAGATTCAGACGCAAAAGTGGGAGTTTACTGCAAATCTCCACAAATCACTTTTAAGCTTCGGATTATCAGCTGGCTGGGGAGGTTTTACGACGTGGAGTAGGCCACGTTTGCTTAGAGATTGTGAAACCTTGTAACACTGGAAATGAGCAAATTTAGTTTCTGTCTCATCGTCGACAGATTTGCATTAGGGATGAATAGCGTTCTCGTTCGCGGTCCAAGGTTGAAAACGAAACTGTGCACAAATAGGTTTCGCCGTTGCACAGAAGTGGATGCTGCCTTGAGTGCGCCTTATATAGGCTCTGTCAACGCCTTCAGGCAGTACTCAAATTTCAACATTTTCCATTTAAGCAATATTTTTGAAATTATACGACTCTTACTGTGTTCGCTAAAAAAGTTGGAAATGATTTTTTCATTCCAAAGGACTATTTTCGGCACTATGCTTATTTCTATATCCCTTATGAGCTTCACACTTCTTCTTTGATGGGAGGGATGGTCACCATGCCAATGACACATTTCATGAGCGGGTACTTTCCAGTTAAATTTGTGTGAGCCGCCTGAAATGCGCTCCTTATTGGATCCTCTGTCGATCAAACAACATCCTCTTGGCATGTCTCATTCAACATTTTACTGCATTTTTTCGACTAAGAAGTGTGAATTTCTTGTTAAATTTCCTTTAAATGAGTAAAGTGTGGTAAAGCTGGATGTGGTGGATTAATTGCAAGCGATATAAATCAGCGGCTATAGTTTCTTTTCAATTTTGCTGATTGCAGCAATCTTTTGGAGCAGAAATATGAAAATCACATTTTCGTCCATTTTCGGCAGATCTGGCAATAACTTGATCTGGTCACACTGAATTATTGACAGCGTTCATTGCAAGTGTTACCAGCAGGGAAATTCTATGGGGCATAATGAACATACACTTTTGTAGTTCACTGACCGAGAGGGCTGGTTGGAGTCACACGGTGAGCACCCCTTGTAAACCCAAAGTTTAGCGCCCCATTCTTCAGTTTTGGCAGTTAATTTTGGTTGTGAGGTGGTCACAACTCATAAATGTCTGTGATACGAAAATTGTGATGCCTCGCTTATGAGGTTTGAACAATTTGGTATTCCAGCAAAAAGCTCACAAAAAAACACACACCATGGTGTGGTGAATTTGTCTTTATGTCAACAATTTTTGTTTCTCGCTCCCTTCGCTCTCTTTTCACATTGTCCTCTTAGTGCGGGAGAAGAACGATAGAGAACAAAATAAAGAAGAAGAATTTGATGGAACATGTTTCCTCCAACGCGAAAGGAGAATTATGTACTTTTTTGCAATATTTCTTCGCTGGAGCCTAAAAAATATTTATTGCTTTGAAATTTTGGCCGAGTTCATAATTGCAACATTGTTGCCCCTGAACTGCACAAAATATTATCTCAATACATTTATGAACACGATTACTGGCGCAAGTTTGCAGCAGGTCAGTATTGTCAAAGAAGTATTCATGAATACAACATAAGTTGGCGGCACAAAAAGTGTCTCACGTCTAAGAGAAGTACCTAGTATTTAGTTTAATATTTGACACATAATAAACTGACCAACTTTCAAAAATATCAAATATAGAATAAGTAGCAACATTCGCAGTAAAAGGGCCATTCTTTTAAATAAAAAGAATTGGATGTCAAAACATGTGCCAAATAATAGATATTTCTTTAAAATAATAATATAATTTCCGCATGGTGTTCTTAGCAAACATTTTTGCACGAAAAGTCCACTTTTCGGTTTCCCTGCAATCCTGCAACAAAACAAATATCACTGCCATTGGATCGCAGTTTGACTGTCACGTTGCTTTTATGAGTGCAGTTGCCGACTGCTCTCATGTCAGTCACTGCAGTTTATTCTCATTTGTGAACGCAAATCTTGCAGGGCTGCTGCAGTGGGACATTTAAGAACTCGGCCTCAGAAATGAAGTATGATAGAGGCGCCCAACTTCTACCTCTCTTGCCCCTTAAAATTTTTGACAACCATTTTTTATATTGATTTCTAAAGGCTCTGTTATTTCGAGAATAACTGTCAAAATGCATGAATAACCGTCAACATTTTCATGATTAACCGTCAAATTCGTCGATGGACTAGGGGTCAATCAGCTGTGAAGTTGGGTATCTCTATCATACTTCATTTCTGCTCGGCCTATTACCTTTGTGTCTATTCTCTTCTCTTTTTTTCCATCTGATGTTCTCAGTCACAACTTTGACAGTTGTAGAGAGGTTTTGCTCAGAATATGAAAACCTCTAAATGAATGGCTCACCACCAGAGATAATGGATGGATAGAGATATCCATCTTCCACTTCTCTTCTCACTTCTCCCCTTGATTTCATCTGACAGCGTTTTTTATACGCTTTTTGTCACGTGCCTGTGAATACGTGTGAGCTCTTGAGATCATAGGTAATCTAAGAATTGCATTACATTTTTATTCACGAAATTCCCTATAACAATACATATACGTATATGCTCTTAAAAATAGGAGTTAACTTTTGAACACCCTCGTCACAGCAATACATGGATCGTGGGCAAATTCGGCAATCTGTCGCAATTTTTCCTCACTAAAATCCACGAATCGGCCGCCATTGCGTGGTGGATCCATGGTTTGTGTAAAAGTATGTGTGAAATACAAGAGAACACCACTACATCTCCGGTGTGGCCTAGGGGAAAAATGGCCGAAGATGGATATCTCTATCCCTCCATTATCTCTGCTCACCACCCTCTTGCGAGGCAGTTGTGACTTGTGACAGTTCGGGAGAGACTTTACTCAAAATACGAAAACCTCTCAATTTGTGACTCACCACCCTCTTACGGGGCAGTTGTGATTTGACATCACAAATGTGTACCCGAATAGGGCTATAACTCTTCTGCCCTAAACTTTAGCCACCATAGTCTACCCACTATGGATAGTGTCATGCATATGTTCGAAATTGAGAAACAACCACTTTCCAGCAAATATAAAAAAAGAAGTTATAAATATTTCTTACTTAATTACTTACTTAAGGTGGCGCTACAGTCCGAGGTGGAACTGGGCCTCAACCAACAAGCGTCTCCAGCCAGCTCGATCTTTAGCTAGCTGTCTCCAGTTTCGCACGCATAGTTGGTTGAGGTCCCTTTCCACTTGCGTGCGCCACCTGAGTCGCGGTCTTCCTCTACTGCGCCGTCCCTCGGGGGTGGATTCGAAGACTTTTCATCCGCTCTACATGACCTAGCCACCTCAGTCGTTGGATCTTCACTCTTCTGGCTAAGTCGATGTCGCTAAACAGCCCGTATAGTTCGTCATTAAATCTCCTCCTCCACTCACCATCTATGCAGACGGGACCGAAAATCACACGAAGAATTTTCCTCTCGAAGCAACCAAGAGCAGCTTCATCCGCTTTTGATAAAGTCCATGCCTCCGCGCCATATAGCAGGACTGGGACGATTAAGGTCTTGTAAAGCGTTAGCTTGGTTGTTCGAGAGAGGGCTTTGCTAACCAATTGCTTTCTTAGCCCAAAGAAGCAGCGATTGGCAAGAGTTATTCTTCGTTTGATTTCAGCGCTGGTGTCGTTGTCTGAATTGATAGCGGTGCCTAGGTAGACAAAGTTTTTGACTACCTCAAAGTTATATCTGTCTGCTGTGACGTTCTGACCGAGACGTCGGTGTTGGGTGTCCTTTCTCGTTGACAGCATATACTTGGTCTTACCCTCGTTTACCGCTAAACCCATTTTCGCGGCCTCCGTTGCAATACCCACAAAAGCGCCATTGACATCACGCTGTGTTCTTCCGATAATGTCAATATCGTCGGTATATGCGAGTAGTTGGACGGACTTCTGAAAGATTGTTCCTCTGGTGTTGGCGTTCGAGTTTTGAACAATTCTTTCAAGAACGATGTTGAAAAAGTCGCATGACAGCGCGTCGCCTTGTCTGAATCCTTTTTTGACATCCAAGGTCTCGGTTAGGTCTTTACCGACCTTGATGGAGCAGCGTGCATTCTCCATCGTCTCCTTTTTAATGGATCGGACAGACTATGCTGAGGCTCCATTCATCGGGCATGTTTTCCTCCGACCATATTTTACAGATGAAGTGGTGCATGCTCCTTACCAAATCATCACATAAATATTTCTTGGTATGCAAAAATATGCAGATTGAAGATTGAGATTGAGTTTTTTTAGAATAGTTAGAATACTTCGTTAAAGTATCCTTACACACCGGCTCCATTGGACACATTTCTGCCCAACATCACAACCACGTACTGAACAGTCATTCGCGCTCTTCTTTTTTCGTGGGCTAGATATGTCATTTCGCTTCATTTCAACCTTGCCTGCTAGGCAGTCAACATCAAGAAGCGCCATCATCATCCACCATCATCGAAGTAGATCTCACTAAAACAGAATGCAAAAAACTGGCATTCACTAACGCTTCTACTTTTACTCTCATTATTTACCACTCCATCCCAACAAAATAGTGCTCCTATATGTGCAGCGTCAAACCTCATGTCCAACTTTTGAACAGCGATTTAAACTTTTCCGATTGCGTTGACTGCAGAGCCTACTCTTACTAAAGTACCCCTACTGTAATTGTACGTCATTTCAGTATGTGTCATTCATTTGAAGCGTAAACAACAATAATTTTTTTCACTCAAATATGTCGAACTTTGTGCCTGAAAAAGTGTTTTTGCGGGGACGCTCCAGAAGGAAGTCATTTTTGCATCGGATTGTTACTGGTGATGTAAAATGGATCCATTACGACAACCCCGGCCAACCAGCCAAATCAACGGCAAAGCCGAATATCCATGGCGCGAAGGTAATGCTCTGTATTTGGTGGGATCAGAAGGGTGTGCTGTATTATGAGCTGCTGAAACCGGGTGATCATCATCAATGGATAACGCTACCGATCACAATTAATCCGTTTGAAGAGAGCAGTAGCCGAAAACGCCCGAAATATGCGACCAAAAGTTATAGACCCAATAGATCCTATTGAAGCTAGTCGCTCTAGAAAGACTTGTAACCTGTGCTGCACTTACTGATAGTTCAGGATTTCTTCTCTCTGCGAAACCATTCTTCACCAGCCATTTCGGTGTCATTCCAATTCCGAGGTCGTGTCAATTTGTACTTGACGGATAGTTCGTATGCCAATTTCAGAACATCCTTTTTAGTTAGGCCAAAATATGTGCCTGCACATCTGCTCACGCTCTTGTTCCTGGTTAAGCACTCGATTGTAAGTATTATGTCCCATTTCTTGGTTTTCATCTTCAGTTGCATCTCGTTCACGTGTACGTAAACAGTTAACAGGGAACAGTGGTTTACTCGGTTCCTTTCTGTCGCGGTTCTTAACGAAAATCCCACTCTTACATCTTCATAGGCTTGCTTGTACATTGATAAGTCGGCCTGACCTCTCGCAGTCTTCCTTTGGCGTACCCTTGGCATCTAGAAAATGAAATGAATCAACTGTTTCAACTGTCCCCAAACTCATTTTCGGTATACAACGGACCACAGTAATAAATTTGAGTACAAAGCAAGCAGATTGCCGTATTTTACAGGCTTCAGTTGAAGCGATAAGCAACTCTCAATATTTTTAACTTTAAAAAAATACTTACTTTTCCGTTGAAAAACATAATGAGACCTCCTATACACAACCACACCACGCGAAGAAAGACGCGACACTGAAATTCGTGTTCTTGTTCTTCTCTGGAACTCCCCATCTTATCACTCATCGTTTCCAAGATATTGGCTTTGTTTCAACCGTCCACCGTTTCTACCGTACTCAGTCTACCTTACTTGCCTGCCCCTTTCTTATTCAACATTGGGATGCATCGGATACAACATTTTTACCGCAGAGGCATCTCCAAGGGGTAATCCTTGATTTACCTATAAACGTTAAGTTTGTCGTGAAGACACACTACAGTTCTCAGCTCGAGTTTGAGGCTCAGGTTTAGGACACTTGCCTACTCCAGTGGCTACTTTGATGAAGAGTTGTCGCTGTGAGGAGGACGGATGAAGATTGTTACTAGCGCGTCGTTGAGTATATCTCGACTACATCGTGTCAAACTCTAAGATTTGAGTTGAGTGGTATTGCCATTCAGCTGAGTCGCATAGCCACCAGGTGCTGAGATGCAAAGAGCAGCAAGCATCCAAGCACTCTTTGATCGGGCTGTTACGTTACCAAGATGGAGGGATTGTCCCATAAGACACGAACTGAATTAGGACGTTAATTGAACGCTTGTAGACCTCGTGGGATGGCCTAAGAAAAGAAGTCAAGGAAACCCAAGCATTCGTTCTTAGAGTAGAGAATACTGTGGGCGCTTAGAGTTACCGACGGCATCGCTCTTCGATCGTGAATCAGAGCCGTGCTTATTAGAGGAGATGCCTTTTAATAGAAAACCACCCTGCACCTACTAGATAGAATCCAAAAGCGAGCGATAAAACTCATAGGAGACAACAGTGTTGCAGACTCAATAGACTTGCTCCAACATCGACGTACCGTCTCGTCTCTATCCGTATTTTATCGCTACTTTAACAAACGATGCTCAAGTGAGCTTGCCGACTGTATTCCTCCTCTCCATGAATTCACCCGCAATACCCGTCTCGCCAAGAATGCTCATCAGCTAACCTTTAAGCCTACTTTCGGACGCTCAGTCAAATTTAGAGACTCGTTCATCAGCCGCACGACACGAATATGGAATGCTCTTTGTGCACAGGTACCTCCTCTCCCATTCCACCTTCGGCCCGTGGTGTGTCTTGCACCCGGGCACTTAAGGGTATTAACAATCCCTTGTGCGCGCAAATTATAAAAAAAAATGTATTGAATTGAAGGACTTGGCGTGTGTCATACAAACACTTGAACTGCGACCATGTAGGTCTATTGTACCCTCTTCTTTTGGCCTTTGAGGCGGTGCCTTCAAAAATTTGACCTGTCTCCCAGTTAAGGATGTTCGATTTATTATTTTCAATCTTTCTCGGGCAAGGCTTGGGCAGTCGATCATCGGGTGTTCCGTGGTTTCCTTAACCTGGCCACAGTGCCTACAGATTTCTGTGTTGGTCCCATCTTATGAAGGTGGTAGGCACAAGCTCCGTGTCCTGTTAGTGCTCCTCATTGGTCAGATTTATTGAGTTTTAGAGCTCCTTTTTTGATACCCTCTCGGTTGCTCCAAAACTGGTTCATCTCTTTTCGTCAACTTCTCATCTCTTCTCCGCGTGATTGAATCCATAAGACGAGACGGCTCGATGTAGGGTATTTGAGCACCTTACTTGGCTCAAATGTCCGCCTTTTTATTTTGGTTCATGGTCTTAATGTCCTGGCACCCATATTTGGTTCAGTTTGCTATTTTCTGCCAGCGTATTTAGTGCTTTGTGACATTCCCAGATAGCCTTAGAGTGCCAAGTGTAGCTCTTTAGAGCCTTGACCACTGCTTGGCCTTAGAGTGCCGAGTGTAGCTCTTTACAGCGTTGATCGCTGCTTGGCTATCTGAGAATATTAATAGGGTTCGTGTTAATAATACAATGTGCAGCTTCGTTGATGGCGATGCATGTGTGGCGAAACCTGTTGGTGATACTCTGGATAGGCCAACGCAATCCTTACCTACCGTCAGCATGTAATGTCAAGTTTTTATCCTGTAGACCGAGTTCGATAACGAGAACCCTATTCACATCACTCGCATAAGACTCCAGTCCAGTCTATTCTTTTGACAGTACAAATATTCTTTTGAATGTTGGGCGCGGTTTCAGCGCTTGTCGATGTCGGCATTCGTCGTGTGTCTTCATCCATCTAAATAAAAAGATTCTTCACTTTCTGGTTGAAATTTGCGATTCTCTGGACTCATGGAGTTTTTCCTCGGATCATACATTAGTTCTTCCTCCGATCGTCTCCCAAGATGAATACAGGACCTGTGACAAGACCTATGAAACAACTGAATCATTTTCACCTAGCTTGAGTCCATTTTCAACCACAAGTGGACTGCCACAGGCTGATGTTAATAGGCCAAGGACCACTATACTCACCCTCATATCGAGTAAGCTTAGTAAAGACACCGATCTTGCAGGATCACCAGGAATATGACAAAACTTCTGATCGGATGTACCATAGTCCGAATTGCGAGCTGAAGGGTTTCTATCAAGCTCACGCAAATGTGGAGCCTCATCAATGCGTTCCATTTCGTTCCTCACTTCATCTCACTCAAGTAGAATACATCACACATTAACATTCTCTCAACTTTCAGTCGAAGAGTGCCATCCCGAATTATTATCACACCGAAAAGCTGTTTCTATACGACAACAAAGTGTGCAGAAAGTCAACAACACATCCGATGGCAAGGAAATCTGACTTGTGCTCACGCTACATCTTACCACATCAGTTTAATTGCGAAGTTAGTACGACGCACTGACACATTGCCAAACAAATTAACGAACATTTGCATTTTAGGAAGCCGAGTCCTTTCTCTCCTTCAACAATGACCGTGGCAGTGGTCTTGTCTGCAAGAGTTACTTGGTTGGACTACTCTCATCGGTTGTGACACAGCCTGATCCGAAGAAAAATTGCTCGGATGTCACCTTAACTGCAATGTACACGAACATATTCCCGCACCTGATGTGGATCTATTCAGTAATGACCAACATCGAGACGAAATTTATATCAACTCCCTACAACGCTTCGCTGAATTCCTTCATGGGTGAGACTGCAACCAATTGTAAGTCGATTCGTCTTCGAATTGAATTGGAACTGATGTAATTTTTGCAATTTATTGTTTTTTTTTTTTTAGTGAGGGACTATAGAGAAAACGAGATCGTGCCAACATCCACCTTTCTGCCACCGCCGCAGGTTAGTGCTTCGATTCTCATACGACCAACGATGTCACCAACTTCGACAACAACCGGTGCAGCGCCTGTTACTGAAGGAGGCCTGTCGCCGAATTCGACGGTAATAAGTTCAACTCCTGTTGTGAGGCAGAGGAATGCGACCTCGCCATCTGGGATTTGGGACAAGTATGAGACATCAGCATCACTGACTTCGAGCCTTGGTGCCGAAGGGACTGCACCAACTTTGCCTTCAACGACTGTGCTTGCACCACTCGGTGGAAATTCAACAACTCTTCCCGCAGGAGAAGAGTTCTTAGAGAAAATGTCGGGGAACTTGACGGTGTCTACAGTGCAACCACTACCTAACGGTAGCTCAACGAATGAACTGAAGTTATCCAATGCAACAAGCTCAACGGGAAGTTTCACAGCAACCAGCCCGACATTTGTTACCGACGGAGTGTCGATGAACGAGTCTGCGACAATAGGAGATCCAATTAACTCAACAACCACAGCAGACTTCACAACCTGCAGTTCAGCTCCAGAGATGTTGGGAACAACTGAAAATTTAGAGTCAATCAATTCAACGCGTGCAAATGAGACGATCGTCCTCGCAGACATTTCAACACCAAGGGCTTCATTGAGTGAAAATGCAACGGAATCAAATTCCCCCGAGGGTACTACGCCCACTTTGAATTTGACCGACACGCTGTCACCATCTAGTGAGCCTGCGTTTGTCTCCCCTATAACTCCTGCTCCAACGACAGGCAGTCCAATGCTTATAGGGAACACAACCACAACTCCACCGCCACCCAGTGTCAACGCAACGAAAGGTCTTAACTCAACGAAGACTGAGGACCCATTGGCATCAAATTCGAAGGAACTATCGTCGCCGTCGAGCCTAATGAGGAACGCAAGTCTTACGAACCTCACAGCGGACATTTCCAGCGAGGAGGACATATCTGCATTGAATTACACGGAGCTAGAGCCTCCCGCAATCGGCAAGGGCCAGAACAAAAACCCAACAACGCCAGAAATCCATCCCTCACTCGGAAGTGAGGAACTTTCGATGGATCGTGCATCAAACCCTTCATCAACAACATCCGGACCGCTGCAGAAAGTTGTACATCTGACACCAGCGACGTCAACCGCACCAAGCCCAACTTTAGCCCAGATGAGGTGGAACCACACCATGCTGCGTCCCTTGCCAACAGTTCAGCTAGAACCAATCAAAGAGTCCCCACAAGCGGCGGTCGAGAGGTTCTTCCGAAGCAGTGCCACGTCAAGTCATTTGAATGCAATCAGCCTGCCCGTAGTCTTCCTGCTTTTCAGATTGATCTTCTAACGTAAGACGTGCGCACGTTCTTGTGCTCTTAAGACTGTAAATATTTGTATAGCCTACAATATCTCTAGCGTAACAAGCGAAGCCTTCTCATCCGTATCTGTACTTGTGTGTAAACTAATTTATCTTTATGAGTGTGCTTTACTTATTGTATATTTTATTTTTTTATTAAATTTCTACTAGCTGAAGAAACTTTGGATGCTTGAATTCGTAGCAAAGGTTCTATTGGAAATGTACCGTATTACCGCTATAAAGTGATGCAATAAACGAGCTAAACTATTTTTTGAACTTGAATTGTTTCAATATTTCGCGTTGGACCAGGGTCACGTGTTTAGTTGGAACTCGTGTTTTTTTCCTCCTCCTCCTCGTGTTTTTTCCTCCTCGTCTGCTTTGAGTTTGTCTACAAAGCTTGGGCTGATTGTTGGTGGGTGTACTAGACCTAGGTGTACTAGACCTGGGTGTACTAGACCAGCGAAGCGTTCTGGCATCACAGTGGCGACTCTTGTACCTACTTATGAGCTTTGGCGCTTGAGGGGTTTTTATTCACTGCCAGCTGAACTCTAACGTCGTGTTTGGCTGGTTCCAAGCTTCGACTCCGGGATTTGCGCTGGAACAACTTTAGCGGTGGTGGCTTAGGGGCGTTGATGTCCCATCCTCACCAACTAGTGAGACAGCAGACGGGCCTTATTCAACCACATGAGAAGGGGAAGTCTTATCAAGGCTTAAGCACACTTGTTCTCCTGCGAAGAATAGCCTTTGCGGAGTTATCTAATGCTTGACTCAGACGTTTCCTTCAGAATGATCTCTGGGGGATAGCAGATGGGTGGTCCAGGCACTTGGATCACCCATCTCCTCCTCCTTGATCTCTGACTTTCCGTTTAGCCTGCGAATCGTCTGTCTGCTCTGTCTACAGTTACGGATCTTACTGCCCGACAAACGATGCGAATGAGTTGACCTCAGAGCAGGAGATATGATTCACGATGATTGACTCAGCATGGCTGAGTTATACTGCTCCGCAACCAGTCACACCCGAACACTGCCTAGCTGGAGATTGACGTAGGAATCCTCCTGTTTAAACCAAATTGCCCCAGTTGCCCCCACATAACAATGTCATTCATTCCTAGGAAGCACACGGATCCACTTAGTTAGATTCTGAAGTGCCAGTGAAAGGCTTGAGCGACTTCCAACTGTTCCGTCGCGTGTAGAGGAAGAATGGCGGCTGTTTTTAGCAGCTGTCATTGCCTCTGCACGAGATGTTTGTGAAGTGAAGCGTGGAGAATGCTTAAAACGCCCGGAGTTCAAGACGCCATCAGAGAGAAGAAGAAGGCCAACAGAGACTGGGGGGACTCTGCTTCTCGTGACCGGTACACTGAGGCGCGAACTTGCAAGCTGGCTGTGCGAGCAGCTAAAGAGCAGTCTTGGAAGGAGTTCGGCGAGAAGTTGGAAAGCGACCATAGATCTGCGAAAAAGGTGTTCTCGCCGACTCAGAGGAAGGAAATTCAGCATCATCGAAGGAGTCAAATCCAAAGATGGTGTGTTGCTTTCCAATGAGGTGGACATGCTGAGCTGCTCAATCTCGAACAGGGCACTAAGGATGGCAGAACCGTAGTCTTGAGTGGGGCGGAGAATAGTCCAACGATGGAGGAAGTCTGTATGGCGATTGAATCGCAAAAAGTTAGCAAATCCGCCGGTGTTGATGAAATCCGTCCAGAAATGGAGAAGGGGGTTTTATGTCTCTCTCGTGTCTTTAAAGTGGCCTGGGGACATGGTGAGACACTTGGGGATTGGCAAACAGGGGTGATTGTCCCACTTTTCAAGAAGGGGGACAAAAGCACTACCGGGCATATTTCTTTTAAGTCTCCCCGCGAAAGTCTGCGCTAAGGTGTTGGAAGCGCGTTCTAGAGCTATGGTCGAGCCCAGGATGGGGGATGAACAGTGCGGCTTCGTCCCGGTGGAAGTACAACCGACCAGCTTTTCACTCTAAGAATGGTACTTGGGAAGACTTGGGAGTATAACAAGCCCATCTGCATGGCATACGACGGAGTTCCTAGGTAAACTCTGAAGTGTTCTGCAGGAGTATAGGATTGCAGGTCCTCTTCTGAGGGCCATTCAGTCTCCATACACAGACTGTAGGAGCTGTGTTCGGGTTAACGGTGCTAAATCAACACCTTTCACCGTGGGCGTTGGACTTCGCCAAGGGTGCGTCGTGTCACCTCTCCTTTTCATTGTTTATATGGACTGGATGTTGCTGCGCAGCCAAGGCGAGGCGATGACTTAGTGATCCTCACATCTTCCCAGATGGAACTCCAGCGCGCACTGTAACAAATCGGGGTTTATGGTCATCTCCAGAAGGCATGTTCAACGCACTCACAGGTTAGTGGAGTTCCACTGAAGCAGATGAGAAGTTTAAGTATCTCGGGGTCTTTTTCCAGTAAGTTTTCGATCTCATCAAGAACGATGTTTATTCCCTTTTCATTCTACACAGCCTGCCAAGTTTAGGAGGTATGTCAAAACTGGGCGGTCTATGATGGTGTAAACCTCTTAAACGCTGTCACCTCAACGAATGGTGAGTGTCTATCTGCACTTGTGATCTGGTGCAGTTTGCAGATATGTGGTCTATTGTAGACTTCCCTAGTTGAAGACACACTGATATCAGATTGTTTACAGAGGACCACACGAGAGCATATGAGAGGCAATGCATGCCTTGAACACGTTGGAAGGAAGAGCCAGTCAATGGGACATCCTTCGATCGAAACATCCTTGACAGCATTCTGCGGTACTTGGATTATCATCGGCGTTTTAAAGTCCTGTAGTAATGATGGAAAGACCAAGTTGGCGCTAGGTCCGGACTCCAGAATAGTTGCATAAGGACCTCCCACCCAAACTCCTGGAGCTTCTGAAGCGTAACTATCAATGGAACACAATTCCTCTCCTATGAGCCAAGGCTGGCCGCTTTTGGGCGACTGTTTCCTTAGACGGTCCAATTGTTGACAATACAGGTCCGGCTCATAGGAGATGATTCCCTGACAATCCCATTAAGCCCACAGTGGTATACGCGGCAACGAAATGGCACGACACGTCGGCCCGGTCCACAGGTACAGCGCCTACCTGCCTATTCGAAGTCTATAGCGCGCAGGATCTGCGCCGCTTACTTAAGTTTAAACTGTTATCAGAAAAAGACAAAAAGTGGAAACTTTATCACCACTCGAGAGTCAATCCAGCGAGGTCGTCACCTACATACCCTACAACGGCGAACAGGTCAGCCATCACAAACTTCATTCGGCTCCGTTTAGGTCATACAAAGCTAGCACATGAACACCTCTTGCAGAAACAACTTCCACCACAAAACCAACGTCATACATACAGGGCATCTTCTTGGAAACTGTTTCTTCTCTTCGATTTCAGCAAAGGGAGTTCTTAGCATCGACATACATCATCTGTTAACCAACCCATCCCTCAAAGACATCAACATTAAATTAACCTATTTAACATCTCGCTATACTAGATTTGCTAATTCCCTATAAGCGAGCCGAGAGCCCTTGCAGCCTGTGCTCTCTATTGTTAGTGTTATAATATGTCATTGACAGGGATCGGATTTTGTTGACCTAAAAAGTAACAACAGGCAAACCAAAACAATTAAAATCGCAAAAAAGGCATTTATTAAAAAATAAAAAAAAGTAGGAGAAGTGCGAACTACCAAGAACTACCAAAAGTTTTTTGAAATTCTCTGGCAAAAATCTTCTGCGGTTGTCTCTTGGAATCGCCTGGAAAGAGCTAAATTCTAAAGCTTTCAACATCAATTCAGTCACCTATTTGCATTGAAAACGGCAGTAAACTTCTTCATGACTTCCTTTGCAATCGGTCCCTTTGATTTTTTCAAGTTTTCTTGAATGTTGTTCAAACCCGGCAACACTTCTCCCATTGATGCTCCTTGATGAGAATAAAGTTGGCTAACAGAAAAACTAGAGACCCTCAAAATACCTGTTTTTTGTAATACTTCAAAAAATTTTTTGGGTTGACTAAAAACCCCAAAATTGACTTCGATATACGCCAGCTGGGCTTGTACGGCTTCATCTTCAACGAATTCCTTTGCAAACACAATACAGCTTGCATCGTCTTCAAGAACGTGCAACCATTTTGATCCGAGAAAAAGAATCTGCATAATAACTGCTGCCTCTAGCCAAGTACCCCAGCGAGTTAACACCTGATGTAATGTAAATGTAACAATTATTTAAACAAAATTTACGGTGGGGTTAGTGGCAATGCAGGTTCCATCTCCTTAAAAACCGCAATCCGGGATGGACTTTTTAAAAACATTTTGTTCATGTTCGATACGATGGCAATCACTACGCCGTGCTTTCACAGACTCTATGCACACCGTGAGCGACGCAAGTTACGTGAACCATTTTCGAATACAACATTTGCAGTGATTACCACACTTTTTCATATACCGTGCAGCGTCTGTTACGAACAACCAAACTTTCTCACGAGTTCATCTGGAGACAGCAACCGCTTTGAATTGTCAAACAGCTGGGCAATGGTTGTTGAGTTTACTCCCTCCAGAACTTCGGACGTTAACGAGATCCCTCGACTATTTGTTCGCAAAGGCCCAACAATTACATTTGTTACACAGCGTCCTGCTCTGTCTGTCGTTTCATCGATGGATTCAAAAATATTTTCGACCCCAACTTCATCTCGGATTTTGTGGAGCACTTGAAGGCAGCAATCTCCAACGTATTTTTTACTTAGTGTCGACTCATCTGACATGAGTCTGATGAAAGTCCGGAACACGGGTTTATTTCTTAGAAACTCGGATTTTTGTAAACTTTTTTTAGCAAACAAGCTTTGTTTCAATATACGCAAAAAAGACAGAAATAGGCAAAAACGGTAATCAAAATCCTATCCCTGGTCATTGTATACTAATAAATAAATGGGGCCGAGCGTTGTCATGATGGAAAATTATTGCCTCGTGTCTGGTCGCTTATTCCGGGCCTTTTTCGGCTACTGCTCTCTTCAAACGGATTAATTGTGTTCGGTAACGTTGTCCATTGATGGTTTCACCTGGTTTTAGCAGCTCATAAAAACACTTTATTGTTGTTTAAGCATCAAATGAATGACATATACTGAAATGACGTACAATGACAGAAGCTTTCCAACGCATGTTCCAATGGAATAATACACGTTACGCCATCTCTTAGCAAACCGCACGAATTAAGTTATAGACCCAATTATATGAGTGAAATCTTAGCAAAAGGAAACGCCTTTTGAAGTAACTTGACGTCACCTCTCCAGTGGATTATACACATTTTCCAAGAATGGATCTTCAATCAATCACGTCATCGTTCACTGCCAGCTGATTAGTTTTTTCGTGCTGCCCGTGCTGCTTGCAAGTCAAATGGAAAATGATAACGAAATAATGACACTCATTGCCATGCACCGTCACGCATGAATGCGGAATTCAAAAATATTTGATCGCACATAAATGTGCACTTTGACACGCAATACCCACCATCCACCGGCATTCATGAGTGCGCTCACGCCGGGAATGGCGTTCATGAGCGATCGCTGACGCCCAGCTTTACTTAAATGTACGCACACATATCCATAATTTCGTTTGCAACATTTTTTCTGAAAACCTCTGTAATTCAAAATCTATCTCTGGTTCGATCAAATTCGAATTATCGAGAGTTCAGTGGATCTCCACGGTTTCCAGAAACATACCTACAGCCGCTCAAAACAATTGACTGAAAGGCCCTACAAATGCTTGCTCCATGGCAAGGCGACTACCTATTGACGTAATCAATGCTGTCACAAGTTGTGCTCTGTGACAGACGTTTCTCAAAATCTCCCGCATACAAATAAATGCGTTTATTCAAATACTTCCAGTCTATTGTAGAAAAACAAATAGAACACGTGCCAACACCAGCCACTACAATTGCAGTATATCCAACAATATTTCACTGAAAGCATGAATCTCATCTTTTCGTTTGTTTGTCTTGGCCTATCGCTTATCTCGAAGCAGTTCATCAGATCCATCTTATCCGTCCGATTCACTTTACGCAGCCCTGTGCCAAAGGTGTGTCATTATTTAATCAACATTCTTCTCACACACCAACTAATTCGACTTGTTGAATAATTCCAAAAACAACAACAGCACTTAGATGCAGATCGCTTACGAGATACATTCCTCCGCTTGAATTTCTAATTAAGCGTGATGTCATACGAAACAGACTAGACGTAGTTTAGTTAGCATTCGAATGGACTTGTGACAACATGGCGGTAGATTTAACAACTCCCATATTGTCTAGTGGTTAGGATACCTGGCTCTCACCCAGGAGGCCCGGGTTCGATTCCCGGTATGGGAAGTACTTCTTTTTTTAATTTCCATTGCATCAAGTGGTTTGTGTCTCCAATGAAAGCTCATCGATTGCCTCAACCAGTCCGTGTGTCAACCTCAAACATGTTGAACGAAGTTCGATGGGAAAAGTTACCCCACCACCGCGGGTGAGACAGAACTCAGTGCCTGGTGCACATAGCAGCTGACTGGTAGATTGATTCGAGCACCTTAGTACTGCTCCGGGTCTGAAACGTCTAGCAAGAGAAAATCCACAGTTCGACAGTCGTGCTCGCGAATATTTCACGAATATTTCAGTGACGTCTAGCCAACATCATTCGATTTTGCCTGCGTTCGGCTCGGCTTCAGTTTTTCGGCTTCGGTCTATCGCCAGTCTAGCCCTACTTAGCAGTCTCGGTACGTAGGGTATACACCTTAAAGTAAATTCTTTATCACAATAAGTTATCACAGTCTGCTTCTTAAGCCTTGCACGTTCGCTCCTCTTCGCCCGTCCACCTTCGTGTTGTCCAAGTGAGTTTTTGCCAGTGCGACAAACTATCGCCAGTATCCGGCAGATACCGTGCCCTGTCGTGCGTCTTGTAAATGAGTTTTCCTTCCGGTTTCGAATGGAGTCGCGCGGGTCGTAGAGCCCCTTGGGACGTTCTATGAGCTAATAGAACTCCCAGTGAGTGATTGAAGTGTGAAGCAAAGTGAAATTATAAATAACAGGTGCATGAGAAAGAAAAGATTCGTTCTTAACCTCTGAGTGAGCACTGTCTGTACTGCGTGTGTGTATGTTCGTGTGTGTGTATGTGTGTGTGCGTGTGTGCAATGTCTAATGGATACCAAAAATCAAAATCATCGAATGTTCCCGTTGACCTGTTGGCCGGGTGGGGAGGGCCTTCGTCGGTTTGTGCGGTGCGGCCAGCGAACATGTACTCTCCTCGGATTTTTGCCATTTCGAACGTAATTCGCTAAAAATAGCCAAAAATAAAATAAAATAAACAAAAAAAAAAAAAAAAAAGAATACAAGTCGAAAAGCGAAACGCGAATGGAGCAGCCTAGGACTGTTTCTTTTGTCGGTCTCGCTTGAGAAGAAAATCAGACTTGCTGGGTATTTCTTTGAAGTGGTTTTTGTTTCTCTTCTTGTTGAAATTGTTTGTCATATTTTGAGAGAAAAAATAAAACTCAGTCAAGTGCTCCAGTGCATGTTCAGTGCGGAATCGATGTGATGTGTCACCTGTGCAAAGAGAAAAAGCCAGCAACACAGGCACACGCACACACATGCGGACAGGGCCACATAAACTGGTATCTGATGGTCAATGTCAGAGCGACCGACGTCGCAAGCATCGATTGAAGACTTAAGCAGCAGACTGTTCTTGAGTTGGATAATGAACTCGTTGCCAGTTTCAGTTGTGTTTTTGCTGAAACGTGCTCCATGGAATTATTGAGCGATAAAAAGGGTTTAATTACAGTTGACTAGCTGTTATTTAACCAGTAGTTTGCTGCCGTGTGATGGGAGGGGTAAAAAAGCCGGTTGATGGATTGCTATGCCACACTGTTGCTGAATGCGCGGTTGGTGTTGCCTTTAGTGGACAAGTCATTTTCACTTGACATTCTGTCATTGCACTCGAAGATTTTTTCTTGTATGTAACCTCATTCAACGTTAGAGTGACACCATCGACGAGCAACTGCAGTCGCATTTTGTTTTCAGGCGCCACTAGCGCTTTAGTCATGTGCTTGATTGGATTTCCCCTTGAACAGATTTCCGATTTCTTCTTAAAGCCAACACCGATCATGGCGACATGTTGAGTGGCCTTCAGAAATAAGACAGGCAATGCGTTGTAAGCTCTCGTTACGCCATCTACGAGACATGCTGCAATTGGGAAAGAACTTGTAAACAAGTCTTGTCATACACGACTAAAGGAAACCTGAGTGGGGCCACCTTCTTCGTAGAACTTACACAATCACTGCTTTCGCCGCAATCGGGATATATCAGAGATTGTGGCCATTTTGACAGGCGTGCGATGCACAAGTAACCACTGGGGCATTGTATCAATCGAGTGGCACGAGTGTTGGTTTCGAGACACACTGAAACTGTCATTTCCTGGATGCACTTGGATCCCTAGTCCTTCTGCCAGTCGTTGAAATATGACTCGAATTCATGATTCACCAGAATAGTGTCTGCTTGAACAGACTCCGGCTTTACCAACCAAGGGCGAAGTGATCACTTGGGAGTAAGAACATCTGGTAGGCAGCCATCTTGCGGATGAAGGGTCTTCCAACTGTCCCTGATCTAATTCGATCTCGTAGAGATGTAGACACAAGATTCACACGCAAGTGGACTCCAGTCGAATTCATTTGGCTCAGAACAGAAGCGAACGAGTAGCACCTACAGGTTGTATCTGCTAGTGTTCTCTCACGAGCAACGGGTGCTTTCCTTTTTTTGCCGACTTCGAACGGCGGCGATGTCTCAGAAACATTGTTAGTGGCTCATGGTTTTCGTATTGGGAATTGAATGCACAAATTAAATTGAAACCGCGAGGTTTCGTAAAATCTCGCCAAACCTACCAGGTTTCACCGTAAATTTGTGTGGTTTCGAAACCTTGCGTTTTTCGAGACACCGAGTTGCAGCCCCGCCCTGAGTTCATCCGTCTGTGAGAGCTTGTCAAACCGGATAAGTTTACAGCGTGAACTTCGGTTTATTTTGGTTTTCGTTTACTTTCTCTCTCTCTCTCTCTCTGTCAACAGACAGCTGTTCTGGCGGCCATTTACAAATTGAAGCGAGTGTCTTGAAAATTGAGAGCGAAATCACTTCAGATTCGGTGGGAACGTCCTATTGAGGTTTCAGTAAATGTTCATCTAAAACTCGAGGTTCCGCTGCGGTGGGAACGTCCTATTGAGGTTTCAGTAAATGTTCATCTAAAACTCGAGGTTCCGCTGCGGTGGGAACGTAGTATACATGCAGACACTCGCCGGAGAAGTCGACGCAGTTAACTACTACGTCACGGCCAGAGATAATGGAGGATAGAGATGTCCAACTTCCATTTTTAAGAGTGTAGTCGGATTCCCTTTGCTTTTCACACTTACTCTTACCAAATTTCACGGCTCCACGACTCATCGCAACACCGTATAAAAAACGCTGTCAGATGAAATCCAGGGGAAAGGAAGCTAGAAGTTGGACATCTCTATTCTCTATCTGTGGTCACGGCAGCCCATAGAATGATATACGGTTCCGATATGTTCGTTACTTCGATCGGCGTGTTGTCACAGTTGTATCAATTAATTTCGAATATGTAAATTCAAATTTAACCACCAGTAGCAGCCAGTCTGGTGGAGTGACCACTATGCCCGAAAACTGGATTAAGTACTCTCGAAATTTCAGAGTTTTTTTTTTTTACTTGAATTTCGTGAACTTCACCGTGATAAAACTGTAAGCTTTGACATTGACAGATCGTAAAATGTTTGTGGATTAAATGGAACATATGTACAGGGTGCGCCAGAAACAAGTTTTTTTTAAATGCAATTAACTGAACAAATTTTTTTTTTTTAAGTAAGAACATACATTCCTATTAATTATGAAATATAAGGTGGCTCAAGTGGCTGCCTCGGTGACAGCAGCGCATTCAAACACCCCAATTTTCCAAAGACCATGTTGATGGTTTCGGGCTGTAGCCCACGGATTGCTTGGATGATATTAGCCTTGAATCGCTTCCGGATTATCGGCATAACATCGGTCCTTCACAGTATCCAAGTCCAAAGGAGCCGAATCGCAGCTCCGAGGCTGCAATTTGAAATCGCAAAGGCGGTTGATAACGCGATTTTGGAATTTGGTGCGCAAAAGATTGATGACGCGTCACCCTGCGCTATCAATTTCGGCAAAAACAAGACGGTTAAGACGGCTGTCTAACGGCCACTGTTGACCGAAACGTTGTTCCCATAATTTTCGAAGAAAAATGGTCCAATGATGCTGTGGACCACAGCAGCCACATTCTGCTCCATGGATGTTGTCCACTAGCATACCAGTCTCATGAACTTTTTGCACAAACTTGCGTACAGCAGTCGCGGTCTCTCTATGAGTACTAGATGTGCCCAGTATGATGTCCACCCCGTATACTCACAATAAATGTTGGCGCACATAGTCTGGCACAACGATCGTTTCGCCGTTGCTAGCGGAATGCAAGGTCGTTACGTCTTCCTTGAACAACTCTTTGCAGTCGCGCTAGAGTGGTGATAAGTTTTGTCTCGGATTCAATTCGGCGGAATTATACAAAATATTGCATCGAAATGTCTCGCCAATTTTATTAATTGTCAACGCCAGCCTAAGAAGGGTTCTGAAATGAGAAGATTTTGTAAGGCAACACTTGCAGACACACCATCTGTGATGCCTAAAGAGTTCAAGCCAAGATGCTCAAAGCGTCATTTGAACAGAGAATGACTAAGGAAAATTGAGAGCTGGCAACAAGAAGGCTCTGGCTCAACAAGAAGAGAATGTTGCACTCTGTCCAGAATGTTGCGGATCAACAAGATGAGATTGTTGCACATTTCCTTGGAAGGCAACATATTCCCTGTGGGCTGGGGACTTAAGAGAACTTTTCAGTCAGAAATGTGACATCTTCTACCTCTCTTGCACATTAACATTTTTGACAATCATTCTTATGATGTTTTCAGCAACCAAATTGACCAATCAGAGAACGGCATTCACATTAGTTCGTGAATAACTGTCAACATTTTATGAATAACTGTCAAAGAGGCTCTCAAATTCGTCGATATGTTAGGGAACAATCAGCTGTGAAGTTGGCCATCTCTATAGTTCTTCATTTTTGATTTCAGTCTTGTCAGATGGCGGGAATGCATTTTTGTTTCTACGTTTTGACATCGGACAATTCTTTGAAATAAAAATTCAGACTCGATTTGTGGACATTTAAACATCACACGTCTAAGACATTAACTGAATATTCTTCTTCTTTGATTATTAGTGCTACAGTCCGCGGTGGATCTGGGCCTCAATCAACAAGCCTCTCCAACTAAGCTAGAGCCGGCTAGCTATCTTCAGTTTTGGACTCCAAGTTGATTGAGGTCATTAACCACATGGGCGTGCCACCGTTGACGCGGGCCTCCTCTGTTGCGTTGGCCCAGTGGTTCGTAGTCGAATACGTTGTCCATACGCTCTACATGACCCAGCCACGTTAGACATTGGATCAGTAGACGCCTGTATAGACTCATGTCGGTGCACAGTTCGGGGTTGAATTCTCTTCTCAACGCAAACAGGATGCACGCAGAATGTTTCTCTCAAAGCCATCAGGGACCTGATCATCCGCTTCTGGGATTGTCGATGACTCCCCGACGTACTGGGATGATCAGCATCTTATATAAAACTGGCTCCCTCGAGAGACCCTTACTCAATCGCCTCTGAGCCTATAGAAACAGGGGTTGCCAAGAGTTACTCTGCGTTTAATCTCGGCACTGATGTCGTTTGTGCAGTTTACTGCGGAGCCGAGGCAGACGAAGCCCTTAACAACGACGAAGTTATAGCTGCCCGTTGAATCTGTCCATCTGTCCAAGACGTCGATGTTGTATGTCATTTCTTGAGAACAGCACATCTCTTTGTCCTCAGACTCATTTAAGCCACTCTCGTCTCAATGGCGGCAAACGCCTTGCTTTGTTCCGTCAAGTTGGACGGACTTCTGAGAAGATCGTGCCTCTGGGGTTGGCGTGTGCGTCTGAAGACTGAAAATAAGAATGTAACTTAGTCAATCAAATGGAGCAGACAACAGTCCGTCATTTATAGGAAATTGAAAACTTCACGAAATGCAGCGCAGCCGAGATGAGGAATGTTTGACATTTGGAGAGTTGGGGGTAAGTCATCTTCTTTTTGCAGATGACTTAGATATCCTCACATCTTCCCAGAGGGAACTCCAGCGCGAACTCGACAGGTTTGTGGTCGTATGTGCTGATGCTGGAATGAAGGTTAACTTGGACAAATCGGAGGTTGTGGTACTTCCCTGAACGACAGTTCAATGCATTCTACTGCACTCTACTCTGAAAGGGCTATGCTTCGATGGTTTGGTCAGGAATGTAAACACCATCACGACTTCCGAGGCGGGTGTTGAATGCGATTCCATCAGGTTGGCGACCCCTTGACAGACCCAGGACGAGATGGTTGGACCAAGGCCAAAAACTCGCCTGGTTGAGCTTGGGCATAACTCCTGATGAGTTAAGAGTCGATGGCGGAGGATCGTGTTGCATGGAGATCTCTCATGCGGGGCTTACTCCCGCGACCCCTTTAGCAGATCGTGCGGGTCAGCATGATGATGATGATGAAGTGCGTAAATTTGAGCGTATGTACAATGCCAGCCAACAGCAGAGCAAATTGGCGACATCATGTCGGAAGAACTGTTTAGACCTTTACTGTTTTATTAAATAAAGTCGAGGTACATTTAAGTCATGACCAGTCACAACCACTTTGAATTGATTTATTTGTTGGCTCCAATGTCAATATCGACAGAAAATGACGTCTTGCACTGCTGTCCGAGTATTCGTAATGACGCATTGGACGGCCTTATCTAAAAGTGGACAGACACTCCATTTCTTTTATAAACCAACGGTATGTGTTGTGAATATCACTCCAACCGTGGTGATCGACCCGTATTTGTTCATGGATATGAGTACCTACCTAAATTTAAGTCAACGAACTACTCTAATAATTCGCCCGCCCAAGGAGAGATTCAGTCCTCAGAAGTACATAAACCTGGTTCGCCCATCAAAAGCCTTTCTAGATAGCACAATCTGCCCTTGACTCGTTATCTGCCCTCGGCCACTGACTCATATATGGTTCATGTCCATAACACAGTAAATAATTTATTCGAAAAAAAATTTCAATTCGCTTCGTTTTTACTTAGAGTTCAGTGGAAGCACCCGCATGTGTGTCCAAATTTTGAGCACTCGAAATCGATGGCATGACCTTAAATAGCTGCCAAAAGGCGAAAACCAAAATCAACTGACAACTGACGTCAGTAGCCGGCACCGACTTCCCTTCACCGTTCAGAGGTTGCCTTTCTTTTTGACATTCTACGCACTCGACCGCGCACTGCACACCGCAAACCAGTTAGCAGCCACAACCATTTGACACACTGTACAAGTTTGTGTATTTCAGTAATCGATGACACAGATATCTATTTGCGGTGCTGACATGTTGCATCCATCCATTCGCTGTCTAATTCACTGCGACGTCGATCAACTGTGAAACGCACAGAGCACGAGTGTTGATCTTGCATTCTTCGTCTCGATTGGGATGATCGGTGTGTGCGGTGAGGTGCGGTGCGGTGTGGTGACACCTTAACGGGTTCCTAATGGAAGTCGCTGAGTTACTACATATGTAAACAAAAAGGGAACTACTCACCGCTTGCGAAAATATACTCGCGACACACACAAGCGCACACACATTCGCAGGCACGCACACACTGCACACTGGGAGATGGTGACTGTGTTTTGTTAATCTAACAGACACCAACGCAGACAGCAGTCATGAGGGAATTTTTAAATATGCTTAGCCTTTAATCTGCTCACCGTTGATAACCTAAATTATCGTTTGGCCTGTTCGCGCACAAACACACGCAGTCTGTGGGGCTTTGGGGGCTGTGTAGGTGCGCACATACACTTTCAGATACGCGGGGCTACTGTGCTGTTGTCGCGGAGTCTCAATTATGTAATTAATGTGTTTTCAGTTACTGGACATTCTTCCAATTATCGCGATGAGAGAGATTTAGACTTAAATGACGTTAATTGATGGCAAAGTACACACTCGAGTCTCTCATGAGTGTGTTTGGTGCCTACCTCATGGATTTCGTGTGTTTGCAAAAGATCGCGCTGTCATTAGCTGTGGCTTTCAACGTCTTGCGACGTGGTAATGGATGAAGGTGTCGACGCTCGTGTCCTCGGATGTATTGCGGCTGAGATTAGATTAGATTTATATCGATTGTGGAGGGTCTGAAGAAGTTAATATTGCGCTGGCTGAAAGCTACACGGCTTAACGTGTAAAGTGGAGTGAATTGAATGACCGATTGCGAGATAAGTCTTTTCCCAATTGCTCGAGTGAGAGAGTGCTGCATTCCTTCCTTACAACTGTGCTCAGATGTAACATGCATAGGGGGAAGAAGTTTCAGTTTTAATTCGATCTTTTACATTTTCCACCTCCGTGGCGACAATTTGGACTGTCAAACCAGCGTCATTTTTAACCATAAATGACATATCTGACCGAAAATACAAAAACCCCAATGCCCGTGATCGTTTTTTAATGGACACACCCGGGCTTGCACGAGCTGCCATAATATTGACTTCATTCAGCTTCGTTAAGTTTCGTTAAGTTTTCTTAGGTTTCGTTAAGTTTCGTTCACTTTTACTTTCTTAAGTGAAACCAAAACTAATCGTAGTGAAAGTTGGTGTGGGATATTTTATTAAGATCCAGAAGTAGTTTGACTTTGATTGACACCGTGTTTGTCAACTTTTCGTTCGGCTCAGAGAAAAGCTTAGCCAGCTCATGTCAATTAAGGTTCGATATATCGAGTCTCGATATGATCCCAATATTCTCAACAGGCCACTCAAACCAGCAAACATTCTCCAAATCACACACCAAATGGTGTGCTCAATTATCTTCAAAGACGTTAGTCACGTAACTCAACCATGCACTTGTGTAAGCTTAAATTGGCGGAGTGTTAAACTTGTGTAAGGACTAACCCTATTTTTATTTTTCCGAGATATGACATATCATTTTTCAGATAAATAGCCGCTATCTCTCGTAACCTAATTCAATTAGACGCCACTTCAGATTGAGAATGTATTTGTCAGCAGGTTACTTAACTTTGACGATAGCACATTCCGTTTCATCTCTTCGTGGTGTGCCAAGTGCCACTATTATTTGTTTGCTTTTATGTTCGGATGGCTAAAATGGTGTACTCAGCTGATGTGTGTCAACAAGAATGTACTTTTCATAAAGCTCACAGAGAGCTGTGCATTTGCAAATGGACATTTTAAGAGAGGTGGATTATGACTATATGAACACTTCCTGGACAGTGGCTTGAATTAAGTGTCATTCAGATAACAGCGAACTTCTCAAACTCTTCATTAATTTCATGTGGAGTTTTCTCATTCACAGAGAGAGCGAGAGAGTGAGAGAGAGAGAGAGCTACGGGCGAGCTACGAGCGTTTTTCGTCGTAAATAAACCATTCTTCAGCATCAACGGCCAGCACCCTTTTCATTTGTTTGAAAGTTAGTTGTTAGTTGTGTGACAGGAGAAATTTATGACTTGTCAAGACAACCGATGTTAGTTCTATCTGATCTTGGGAATTACCGGCACAACTGGAATATCCTGAATTCACAAACTTTTGGACTCACACATTACAACTACCGCCATCAGGCTCAAAGGGTCTGAGTGCTGGACATGAGAAACCTGGTCATAGCGTCATCCTAGGCCTTTTACCGTGGTTTCTCGGAACATCGTCCACAGACTATACGGACACCTCAAACTAATCTATCGAAAGCATTTGACACTCCGATTGTGAGATCTGACGACTCTAAGATGTGCGGCGGAGTCAGTGCGTATTCCTGAACATTTCTAAAGCCTACTCACTGCCAGACAATTTCAGTGAGTTCCACGCAGAACTAGCAGCAATCCGGGAAGAGTGTCTTCAAGTCAAAATACACTCAAATAGCATGCCATGCCAGATCAAGGCTTTTGCAGTGAAACTTCTCTTTACGGACACCCCTTTATAAGGGACACCTCTCTTCACGGACAATTTGTCGTGGTAACGGCATGAAGATATTCGTGTATTTCAACCCGTTCAGAACGGACATCCTTACAAAACGGACAATCATGATGTCCGCTATAGAGAAGTTTTGCTGTGCCTCTTTTACTTCCAATTCAAGACCAGTGCAAGGATGCCAAGCTGAGCTAGGGCTAGAAGGCTAGCTTAAAATGTCTCTTATTTGGGTTCGAGGACACCAGGGTCATCCCAGGGAATGAGAAAATCGATTAAATGGTTTGGCAGGGATCTGCCCTTCTTCCCATTGGGGAGGGATCGCTTGCAGAGAAGGTGATGGTCTCTACGCACTTCCTTGAAATAGCTAACTTCAGATGGGCCAGACTGACATACTGTGTTACACCAACAAAAATATGACATGAACCGATCCAAAACACAAAAGATCTCGTAGGGTTGGTGGCGGTCTGTACCGGACATTGGCCGCTGGGAGACCTTGCCCACACAACACACATTGTCGCAGTTGCAACAACACAGCTGAGAGCGAGACCTTAACCAATTTCATTTTGCCCGCCTGGCCAGAGAGCGAGCGACCCTTTTTCAACTCACTTGATGCGACTTCTACGAGTGATATCATGGTACCAAGGTTTGGTGGAGAGCAGTGGCATTAAAGCGGCACGCAATGCTAAGTAGTCTCTCACCGAACCACCTCTTACCCCAGTCCAAGCCAGAAACTCTGTACCACTTGTAAGTCTACATTCGCCCCCACAATCGCTGCTACACAGAGCGGCTGGAATATTTGTCAAAATTGGAACAGCTCTTTATTCGTATTCACACGCAACTGTCTCAACATTCATTGCAACGAGACGCGTTCCTTTGGACGTCCAAGGTTTTGATTTGCCCTCACATCTTTAAAGTCTCAAGTACTTCAATCGTTTACAATCCCAACTGTTTGCTTGAGACGAATATATCCACAAGGCAGGTGCCAAACTTTAAGTGGAACACCACTTCAATGCTGTTTGTTCAAAATACTCAAAGTTCTTATTTGCTCACCGCTAATCAATGACCTCAGGCCACCCCTCACGCGCCAACAGTGTCCATCTTTCTCTTAAGCTGTGCTATCTGCGCCTTGATCAACATCTTATCTATGCGATGTCAGAGCGACTGTCTGGAACCTTCGAAAAAATTTGACAGTCCGCCCTCTGCACCCCCGTCAAGCATGTGACACAATTCACGGCCGAGTGAATCACTAATGTCGCAAATGTCGCGCTTCCAATTTGAGCGTGTCGCTTTGGAGCGTTCAATGAAGCCGCAGTCGTGCCACTGGTCATTGACACGAGTCCCCTCCCCAATGGGATCGGGTTCGCGAAATTTATGCATCCACCCAGCACGCGGGTTTGTTATTTTGCTTCATTTGCATTCGTGGGATGGTTTATTGAAATTTCATGTTCAAACAAGATCGGATTGAGATCACCCCGTTCTTCTAGCCTCGTTTCCGGACAAAGCCCAGACCTGTGTAGGCTAGGCTCGGCGATTAACATATCATTTGGCGTGGTCTTCGATTAGCACTTGATATGATCTCAGCGGTACTGGAGTCGATGACAGATTCGTGTGTGCTTTTCAACTGCGCCATTGTCATCGGTTAGCACGTCTCCGGGGGACTGGAACACTGTCTAATTGTTTGATGGAGATTAGTTTATCTCGAAAAAAAACAGGTTTATGGAATTGTTTGAGTAGTGACGTAAGTCTGGTTGCCGGCGGAAAGGTTTTTTTCTTGAGATTTTTAGATTTTTTTTTTCTATCCCGCGGATTGAAGTTTCGGTGATTTATTGCGTGGCCTTTTGTGGCCGCCGAGGGTTTCTGATTTGTTCATGGAATAAACCCTGGTTTGTCGTCTGCCTCTGGAACTGAGAGATACACAAAACGTGGTTCTGTGTGCTCCCAGAAGTGATTGTCCTGAACTTGAGTTCGATGCGATGCAACCTTTATTCCGTGCCAGTTGAAAGATAAGTATTGGTGTTGTGCAAGAGTGCAAATGGAAGGCGTAAAAGCGGAAACAAATCAAAATCAATTGTCAACCGTCAAGAGGTTTGAGCGGATCGCTCCGTCTGCCATCTTTTCGTTTGTCACGAGGGTTTGTTTGCCAGGCGGCGGTATTTTTTCGTTTAACAGTTCGCCGAAGTCACCGTCATTGGCTGTTGACATGAAAATGTACAACTCACATACTTGCATGAAATCAAGTTCGGAGAAGCGGAATCAAAATTGGATTCACGTCCAATCGATGGGCTATTTTCAAAATCCCGTCCTCATGCAGTCCGTCCACGTGCGCCCACAGGCCAGAGTCTTAGATCGTTTGCGATTGAAGCTTCTCACGCTTGAAACGTTGTTGGTTTGAACTTGAAACTGTTTTTGATTGCTTCCTGTTGTTTACAATTTTCTGCTGATTTTCAACCAGAAACAATTTGTTTATTTGCCAATGACCAAGACTGAAGACGGCAAACTTGCTTCGCAACTCGGAAGCTCAAGAAGAATTGAAACGGCTTCGACCATGTATCCTGTCTCCTTAATGTCAGCATTCTTGTCGGGTAGGGAAGGGTGCTGCTAGCGAATTCACGAGCACACTTAGACCATGGTGGTCCATTGTGATACCCACAGTCAGACTACTACCACCGACGAGTGGTCCATCGGTGGTAGTAGTCGGACAGTGATAGTCTCGTTAATTTGATCCCAACGAGAAATGGTGACTGAACCAGATTTGAAAAAAACCAAGCTTTCACTGGGATTCGAACCAGGGAACCCACTAACCAGGGGCAGGCACTTAACCAACTGCCATGCAGTCATCTTCTTGTCGGTTAACATGCAGTGCCTATACAGCGTCTTTCGACTGGCGAGGCTAGGAAAGAACGTGAGCATGCTTGTTGGTTTTGGCTCGAGTTTGTCTGAGTAGTCGTCAATCTCCACGATACCGAAGCTATCGGAATGGCCTTATCCAGAGTTTAAAACAATGGCGCCCAACCTTGGATGGGTACCTACATGTACCTACATTACCTAGATCGACTGGCGAGGCTAGGAAAGAACGTGAGCATCCTTGTTGGTTTTGGCTCGAGTTTGTCTGAGTAGTCGTCAAACTCCACATCGCAGTGGCCTTATCCAAGGTTACAACAATGGCGCCCAACCTTGGATTAGTACCTACATGTCGCAGCATTAAGCCGAAGCAGACTTCCACCAGTGTCGTTAGGCCGTCGAGCTTCGTCCAGAACATGAGCTTGCTGCTTGAATCAAGTCTCCGTGGGAATGCCGCTCTCTGCCAGTGTCAAGCAGTCGTTGCAGTGCACAGGCAACTGCCAAATACAACAAAAAAATGTCATCCAAGAATTTTAACCGAAACGAGTCGCTTGCCCCGTTAGCTGGAAAGTGGAAAAGACGACCAGGACAAGAACTGTCAGAAGCTAAGCCATTTTACCGACCGAGCCATTTAAGAGGAACTCTCCCACTTCCGGAGCAGACAAGAAGCCATGAGCTCAGAACAAAGCCTCTGCCTGCAGATGACTCAGTCTGAGCTACACAAGGTCTTATGTCTCTATCGGGTGCAACTTCTTCCCGCTAACAGCGGTTAGAAACTAAAATATGAGTCCCTTCTTGTTGACTTGCTAGAGAAAATCTTAAAAGTGTTTCCTTGTGATTTCAAATTGTGGCAA
This sequence comes from Eristalis tenax, assembly GCA_905231855.2. Classification (NCBI taxonomy): domain Eukaryota; kingdom Metazoa; phylum Arthropoda; class Insecta; order Diptera; family Syrphidae; genus Eristalis; species Eristalis tenax. The sequence continues at coordinate 59,513,189 of HG993125.1, read as the reverse complement.
ACGTCGTTGTATGTGGAGCCAGTAGCTGAGCTCGGCTTATTGCTCACCACATTCCGCTTGAACCCAAATTGCTTCTCATTGTTCGCCACCCTCTGCTTCCTCTTTTCCTTGTCCAGATGGTTGCTTTAGTCACCAAATGACCCATTCGATGCCGTCACCCCCTGCTCGTTGGGAACAAATGAGTACAAATTGGCCTTTAATCCGACCCTAATGACACACAAAAACTTGAACAGAAGTTCCTGTCTGCATCTACGCAACGCAGTTGGAAAGTCGATTCAACACACATCGACGTGTGACATTCACCAAATGCAAAACACGTCACATCTGAACCCACTCGCATCGACAAGCTCTCTCCCACATGAATCACGCGGTCAAACATGTTCGACAAACGAACGCGTATGCCACACTGTAGGTACTCGTATCCATCAATCCACGGCTATTTTAATGCGATTCAATTGAAGTCAACCAGTGGGCACACTGCCAATAGTTGTCGCTTCAGTTTTGGAAGTGAACTCAAACGCATTCCGAGGAATTCAATGGAAAAGCCGATTCCAAGTGAGACAGTCACGGCCGCGCTGCATCGCTCGGTGTGCACACAAATAGATCATTTCTGTGCACAGTCGTGCGCAGTGTACGTGCGTATCTTGCTCTCAAAACGAAATTACAGTGAATTCGTCTCGACAGCGTAAGAAGCACGAAGCGAGTGCTTCCTCCAAACAAACGAGCGTTTTCAGTTCGAGTTATGTAAACCAGAAGAAGAAGAAATGCCACGAAAATGAAATACACAACACCGCCCGCCAGTCGATCACCGGTGGGTGGAGGCGGTTGCTCTCGGTTTCAATGTCAACCCGCCCGCCGCTCCGCTTCTGCCGCACTTCGCACCTTCGCGCTAATTCGTCTCTTTTCTTTGACATCTATTAGCACATTGAGCGGTGATCGTGCACGAAGTGAGAGATTCGCAAGAAATCGAAAAGACACTCGCCCCGATGGGCGATGCTCGATTGGATTGGCCACGTGTCGGGCGTGACTTTGCGCCTAGACCTGATTTTAATGACCTGGCTCTGTGTGGGTGTGTGCGTTGTTTATTCATAGTTCTATAAATATGTATTCAACGCAAATGACCTAAGCAACGATGTGTTTCAACACTCCAGCGATGATTGGATCCATTGTCGTGGGAACGGCTGCCAATGTTCACGTTTACACTGGGAGTTATTGATAAGATTGTCAGCTTGTCAGGCGCTCAATTGGAGATGATTAGCCCTGGACTAGATTAATCCGTAGATACTTTTGTTACTAAATCAACTTAATTGTCGGTCGGGCAGGCATTCATTGTCTCCGTAGGAACCACATCTGTCTAGACGGCTGTGTCGTCGGTCGAGGAAACGCGTATGCTTAGTGCTGCACACTTGCGAAGATTCTGGCTGCATTTGCATGGAATCAGGTCGAGACTGAATATTTTAAGACCCAGTGCTCTATTTTTGAAGTTAGTTGAGTTAAATGATGCATGTCTTTGGCTCAAGCCGGAAGTGGTACGCCCCAAACCGAGTTGAACAACTCACAGTCGCGAGCAAAAGATGGAGGAGTGAAACTGAAAATCCATGATTTTCATTTCGATGGAAAACTCTGACAACGCGGCGCCGTTTCTAGAATTTGGGGGGAAGAAAAAAAGGAGAGAAAGAGGCATTATTCAGTTCTAGCACAGGTTGGGCAAGACGGGGACGAGGGGCCTCTGGCATGTCGGAGAGGGCACTTGTGTGCGGGTCTTCTCAATCGTCAACATCGTCACGAACGATTCGTGTTTTTTTTTTTTTAAAGAAGTATTTGTGGTATACTTGCTCAGGCTACAAATTGGAGAGGAATTGCCATCAACTCAAGAGTTACTCAATAAAAGTCCCCAAAAAACAAGACCATTGGAGCTCTTGGGCTTCAGCAGCTGATTGGATTCAAGTGAAACCTGGTTGATAGGCGGATTATATCCTGGATCAACAACATTTGAGCTTCTTGTTCGAGCACAAAGAGGTGCAAATAACCACCATTCCAGCGGTGTATGGAAGGAAGATAGGGGGTTGCTAGTGAATTCACACCCACACTTAGACCATGTTCAGCACAATGGACCTTACCGGTCTAAGTGAGGCAACATCCGAGTGGAACGTTTCAGTCACATCTACCTACGACCACGTGGGTGCATTGTGATACCCACAGTCAGACTACTGCCACTGATTGACCACTCTAGCGAGGTATGCCAAAAAATAAACCTCAGTTACAAAAAAAAGTGGGGGCAGTAGCGTTGTGGGTATGTGCGTCGACCCCTTCGCAACCGCTGACGTTGACTGGCTTCGTTTCCCGGCCGCTGCGAACAAAAAATTATCACGTCTCCACCTGACAATGCGCAAAATTTAATAACTGCCTAGAAAAAGGCTTCTCAAACTTGGCCATTCGAAGCAGAAATAAAGCACTGTAGAGACGCCCAACCTCACAGCTGATTGACTCCGTGCCGATCGACGAATTTGAGTGCCTTTTTGACAGTCATTCATCCATTTTTGACGGTTATTTACGAAATAATGTCAATGCGGTTCTCTGATTATTCAATTGGGCTTTAGAAAACGATAAGAACGCGATAAGCTATAAACGCTCCCTACAATTTCGGACAACCTTGCTTTAGGCTGTAAAAATGTATGGGGTTGCCCTCTAAGGTAGAAGTTAGCTATCACCGTCACCATCACTGTGGGTCCCTTCTACTAGTGAGAGTGCAATAGCCCGCACAATTGCTGAGAAGCAAGGCGCTGGCTCTTTACGGGCTGTAGCCCCAGCCATATTATTATTATTAAATGTAGCTTAAAAAAACTATAACCTTATTCATAAAATAAAATTTGAACGTTTATTTAAGAAAAACACTTGCAATAGGATTATTCAAAGTATTGCCCATCTGAAGGTATGACTTTTTCCCATCTTTCTGGCAATTTGTGGATCCCATCCCAAAAGAACTGCGCCGGCCTGGCAGCCAAGAATGATTCAAGCCAATTTTTGATATTCTGCTCTGATGTGAACCGTATTTCAGTGAGTTCCGCATGGATTGGAGCAAATGGTAGTCAGAAGGGGCAAGGTCTGGGCTATAAGTTTCCCATCCACTGTTTTCAAATAGTTCTTAACCGGAGTAGCAACGTGTGGCCGAGCGTTGTCATGATGGAAAATTATTGCCTCGTGTCTGGTCGCATATTCCGGGCGTTTTTCGGCTACTGCTCTCTTCAAACGGATTAATTGTGTTCGATAGTGCTGTCCATTGATGGGTTCAGCCGGTTTTAGCAGCTCATAATACAGCACATCCTTCTGATCCCACCAAATACAGAGCATTACCTTCGCGCCATGGATATTCGGCTTAGCCGTTGATTTGGCTGGCTTCCAAGCCAAATTTAAATCTTGGCACGTTCGCTTAGCTAGCGCATGTTCACCATAAACTTCCACCAAAATACCATGACTTTCGGCAGCAGGTTTCTTCATAATGAAGAAGAACTTCCCGCAAAACACTTTTTCAGGCACAAAGTTTGACATATTTGAGTGAAAACAAAAATTTGTTGTTGTTTAAGCTTCAAATAATTGACGTACAATGACAGTAGCTTTCCAACGCATGTTCCAATGGAATAATACAAGTTACGCCATCTCTTAGCAAACCGAATGACTATATTCAATTGAGTTGAACGGATTGAGAAGTGACTGCAACAATCACTTAGCACTGCGACCACGGCAGATCTAGTGTGCCCTTGAGCATGTGTCCTCCTATACTTTGGGAAGTTTCATAATCTCTCAAGACGGTACAGTGTTCCACAAAAGTTTGCTTACAATGATGCAACTTGGAAAAAAAGATGTCATTCACAGAATAGAAGTTAAAAACATTTTCGAAAGGTAAGGTTTCAACGAGTGTTAATTGCCTGGCAAGTGCCCTGCCCTATGAGCGGAGTTATCCGGCTTCTTTTCTTGCTCATTTTCTTGCTTTTATAAATAACTTTCCTTCACTCGTTGTCAACTCAATATCTCTATATTTCTGTCATCATGGATACGAAACATTTCCAGTGCTTCCAACACGTGCTCAATGGGATTGAGATCTGGACTCTGTTGTGGGGTCGTAGCATGTTCACAGTGCTATATAGCAGCCAAATACGCGCAGTTTGTTAGGTATTATTAGGATAAAGAGGTCCTTGGCAAAACATGTCCAAAAAACTAGCCTCGTTACGCTTAGGCATATGCATTATGCATAGAGGCGATTTTGTACCACGACCAATCCACAAACCGTAACCTTTCGCGATCTGAAGACCCCGGCCAATGCATGTCCTCTCTGATGCATACGATCGTTGGCCACTCTTTCAAGAGGGTGGTTTATGCTGCTGGTTGAGTCGATTGAGGGAAGGGATCTATTTTATTAATCGCGCAATATGGCTCAACACATGACGATTGAAAAATATCTGCTCACCCTTTATTACGAGGCTCTCCACAATTGGCACGATCAAGAAGACAAAGGGGTCTAGTCACTTCCAGCCCTCGTCGAGCACACTTTCTATCGTCAAACTGTCTGAAATTATTCCCGCCAATTAATTGCATTTAATTCTTCGTTTACAATTGGGTCGTCAACGTAATAGTATCAAAATATTGAGTGATTCTGCAGACAAGTGCATCGATTGCATTTTTACGTCGTATGCACATCCAGTTTCGCACTGACCGTGTGTCTGTTTCTCGACCTGTTTTTCGAGATGCCGCTTTGAGGGACTTGTCCCCGTTTCCGAGAGTGAGTAGCTTTTCATTCATTGAAGAGTGGGTCTTATTATCGATCCCAACAACATTTTGCCGCAACCGGTAGGGTCTGACCAGAACGTAGTCCACTAGTAGACGGCATACAACGAGACTTTTCCCTGAGCCACGCCCTCGCTACAGGTTGTGGTGATACTGCTGTTCCCTAGGGTGGCCTGTATACTAGTTCAGTAGTAAGGTTTTCAACAACCACATCTCTGTGCAAGCCTGAGCAAATTAAGCTTAAGTTGCTCTGTTAAAAGAAAAGATCAGTTGGCAAAGCCCAAACCGATCAAAGCACATGTCTGGCGCACAACTACCCCCTCGTGCTTATCCTAATTCTATTCCGTAATTTTCTCAAATAAACTTCCATCGCTCTCCCACAAGCAAACAGATTTTCCAAAGGAACAGACAAGCAGAAGCCTATTTTCGATGATCGACCAGCTGCGTACGTGAATTCGAATTTGCTCTGCTGCCCACAGTTCCGGAAGACTTCGTGGATGGCAGCATAGCAAGTCTGCAACCTCTCGAGTCGAGATATCCATCTTCTCCAGTGAACCTAAAATAAAACGTCGAGAGTGTGCGCAAATTGAGCGAAGCAATTGATTGGAACTGAAGCACATGGATCGCGATCTGAGAGATTTTACGGAAGCAATACGACTCTGCATGTATCAGAAGCAGCGTACAACGAGTGAAGCAAAGTTATTTATAAAAGCCAGAAAGTGCGTGTTTTATTTGATAACAACCAGCCAGAAGCTGGATAACACCGCTCGTAGGGCAGGGCACTTGCCAGGCAATTAACACTCGTCGATCGTCACCGTCCGAGCGCTCATCCCTCCCGAGTTGATCCATTCCAGATCACTGAACCCGATCACACCACTCCTCGCATTCAGATCAGATCGATTCGCGCGCAGACATTGTACCGACGATTCTCTGCGAAATACCAACCAATCTCTACTAAATACGTAGTGAAGTGCTAAAATTAGATTCGACTCGAAAACATTTGCGTATCAATTCGCCTCTGCTCTCCTTCTGACTGACTGACTGTCCTTGGGCTATTTTACATTTTTATAGAACCAAGAATGCCTCACGAAAAAATGCGAATACGTTGCCACTAAATCGAGCACAAATAGCTCGCTTTGATCACCGATCGCACTGATCACTGTTCGATCAATTGCTCAGCAATCGAATCTCGCGGCTAGTTAGCGGCTCGTGTAAACAATCAAAGCCACAGTTTTCCAACTTGTTGTCTATTTCTATCTCGAATTCGCTGCCAAAGAATACCGAGTTTGTGCTTCAATTCTGCGCCATCAAGGAGAGTAGTTAACGAGCGCGCACAGCGATGCAGAAATGACAAGCGAAACATGGCAGCTCATAAATCTGTCATTTATAAATCAGAATTGAAACGAGTGGTGACAAATCGCCGTTGTTTTTCGGGGCGAATTTTGCCGTTTGCTTTGTTCTTTTCGGGAGGAGGAGGAAATAAAAAGCGTCAAAATAGAACTGATCGTTACGGCGCGGCGTGCTCCAGACAATGGAAATGCGTGTTCACAAATGAAGGAAATAACGACCTCGAGGTGGCATTAAAAAATACATTTAAATGCTTTTACAAAATTCAATCTGTTTCTGTTTATTGCCTGGTTTTTGTTTGTTCAACAGCCACTGCGGCTATGTGCCTGTGCATCAGAGGGCAATTTGTGGACGTGATGGAGGATATTTTTTTTTAGGTAATCGAGGCGTTATTGATTTAAATCGGAGAAATACAGGACTTAAAGGAAAGGAAAGGACGGAAGAAGATTGGGAGAACCGACAACCTTGCTGTTTACTTACTTTTGGTACTGACTGTATAGCTGAACAAAAAAACCCTTTTGAAGCCTTTCGTATTGAACTCCAAATTATTTTCGGCATTTTCTGTCTAACTTCAGCTTCCTTACGTGCACAGGATGAAGCACGAACTTTATATCCATTGGACACAAAGTTCGTAAAAAATGTTTCCAGAACGAGACATGGACAACTGTTAGCAGAGTCGCAGCCGATACTCAGAATTTGGAGCGTTATGTACTGTAAACTGTACTTGACACAACCACCGCCCTCAGCCAAAATGTTTCTCTCAAACTGTTGCATGAACTCTGTCCCAATGTAGAGCCATCACAATACAGTGAAACTTCTCTGAAGCGGACAGCAGCGACATGAACTCTGTCCCAACGTAGAGCCATCACAATACAGTGAAACTTCTCTGATTCAGCAGAGGGACCATCGTGATTGTCCGTTATGTAGAGGTGTCCACTCTGAAGAGGTTGAAATGCACCAATGTCTTCGTGCCTTTACCATGACAAATTGTCCCTTTTAGAGGGGTGTCCGTAAAGAGAGGTTTCACAGTATATGCTGTTCAAAACGTAGCTGGTGTGGACAGGTTGTCCGCTGATCGCGGGGGGAAGGATCTGTAAAAGACCGGAGTATGAATCAAGCCTTTCTAGTGAATCTCAGGGCATTTGCCCGATCACTAAGAGAGGAACTCACTTTGACTACGCTCTCCCTTGATAGAGATAGCTCATCTTAAAATCGCGTCCGTACCATTTTGTGTCCTCGCCGTTTATTAACAATGAGAGGGATTGTTTATCCACAAGAGATCAGAGTCTCACACTTCTGGAAAAAAGACCCAAGAGGTGCAGATCAACCCTCCCGCACGTGTTCGCTGATGTTAAGGCCACATATGGTAGCAAGCGCAGGCACGAGCTATGTTTTGACATTCCTGTCATTCCTGTCGTCAGGTTATTGAAGATGGCGATGGAAAATGCTCGTTCTTCCTGCGATCTTTAGTCCGGATTGAGTTAATGGAGTGAGGAGTAGAAGATTCAACATCTAAGAGATGAGTCTAGCCACGCGGGACAAGCATGAGAACCGTAGCTGCCACGGAGTAGCACCCCAAGAGTCTTCGATTCCGAGGCCTTGTGACAAGGCAGATTATACCAGCATATTCATAAGGGACGGAGAAGGAACCTCAACTACGTTAGCGTGCACAATTGGATTCATCGTTCAACACCAACCAAGTGAGGAACCAAGTTGAGGTTCTTGTAGAAGTCCAGGAGTACGGAGATAAGGCACTTTGAAATTTTGTCGTACATGCAAGACATTGTCGAAAGATTTGCTTCGCCATACACAGTGGAATTCAATTCATTATCAAAATATTCATTATCGTCTTGACGAATTGGTCATTCGTCGAAATTGTCAAATACGGGGTTTAGGCAAGTGCATTGCAGTGTGTCACTGTCTGTGAGCAGCTCCGACTGAAAGCATTGTCAGATCACTCTTCTTTAAAAATGAGGCTTGTGAGTCAGTAGCGGCATGTTCACTGTCACTCACTGTCCCAAAATATTGCAAGATGTGGATGTAATGTCGTGGTTTCAAGAAAAAGGTGTCACATGTCATACGGCCCGGGAAACAATGCAATTACTGCCTGAGTCATTTCGCGCCTGTGATCAGACAAGTTTGGCAATTGCGAGCCCAACTCATCATGTTTGTGGATAACATGCTGGAAAAAATTGTAATAAAAGGGTGCTTTGTATCAGAAAAACCGCTGAAGCAATGTTCTCTTGAGCACATCACAAGGAGTAAATAGAGACCAAAGGCAATACTTTCATTTCAGTGGAGTCCCATTGAAGCAGGTGGAGCAGTTTAAGGATCTCGGGGTCTTTTCACGAGTGATGGGAGGAGTGATGCTGAGTTTTCCTGAACGATTGGTCAAGCTGGGTCAGTTTTGAAACAGATTGGAAGATCTGTTATCAGGAAGGCCGAGCTTGGTGTCGAAGCCAAGTTAGCGGTTTTCAACTCAGTGTTTGTTCCAGCTCTGACCTATGGTCATGGAATTCGGGGCTATCGCGTATACCTTTATCCAGGAGAGAGTTAAGGAGGCTTCTCCTGCCCTGTTCAGCTGTAAAAAAGCCACAGACTGCAAATGGGGACTACAACCACGCATCATCCATTGGATCTTCATCTCAATTGTCAGACCAACACTTCTGTATGGAGTCTCAGTTTGGTGGACAGCACTAAACACAGTTGTCAACTGCACGCTACTCAGACGGGTGCAAAGACTTTCCTCAATCACCGGGGCACCGAAGAGCACTCCGGCGGATGCACTCCTCCATCTTCCACCACTCCTTCAGTAAACAGGTGGCAGCCAGCACAGCCCTGAGAACCAAAACGCTCCGACTGTGGTCCGAACTCTCCTTCACCCACTCAACCATTCTAAATGAATTCAACGTTCTGCCCACCGACACCGACCGCCTACTAATTCTCCATCAGCATGCCCCCTCCAGACTGGACGGGATGTCTGATAATCAGACGCTGGCTGACTTCGACCCATCAGTGAAGATGCGCAGGGGATCTTCACTGATGGGTCGAAATCAGACGAGTGTGTAGGCGCTGGTGTCTATTCTCAAGACCTAAACATAGTTATCTCCCTGAAGCTCCCTGACCCCTGTAGCGTATTCCAGGCAGAGCCATTGTTCTGACTCAAGAACAACATAACAGAGGAGGAGATATCACCATCTGTTCGGATAGCCAGGCCGCAATCAAGTCCCTGGACAATGTCATGTTTAATTCGAAAACGTCCCTTAATTGCAGGCTGTCCCTTAACGAGATGGCTGAGCATTTTAACATACACCTCATGTGGGTGGGTGCCGGGGCACTATGACCTACCGGGCACTTGCAGACGAACTCGCTAGGTGTGGCACATCCTCCACCCAAACAATAGGAGGTCTTCCACCTTCCATGCCAATAGCTACAGCGCACCATCTTTTAGAAATACAAACAGTCATCATCACAGAAGGTACCACTTGTCTTAAAACAAAGGAAATGTGGCCATCGCCGTACGCTCACTCAATCTGCTTAGACACAGCAGGTCTTCACTGAGGACGCTCACCGGCGTCATAACAGGGCACTGCTCAATCGGCACCCATGCCCGTAGGCTAGGGGTCCCCCCAAATGAATTTAGAAGGTGCGTGGATGAAGAGGAGGTTGAAACCACAGACCACCTACTCGGCTCGAGTAGCGCGCTGGCGGGTCATATATACTTACACCTAGGGGCCTGCTACTTCAACAACCTCAATGAGCTAAAAAGCGTCAGTATTAGCCAGCTTTATCACAAGCGCCAACTGGTTTTAGTTGTTAGGGGGAATCAATCCGCGCGGTGTCACAATGGGCCTACTTCAGCCGATGTGTGACTGCCTTCCCAGCCACTATAACCTAACCTAACCCAACCTATATCGGTATCCGCGCTACGACTGCAATACAATCTCAAGAAGGCCAACGACTGGTTCCCCTACGAACCACTTGCATTTCGACACAAATAAACGCTCTGTTCAAACTTTTGGTAGAAAAAGAATCTTTTGGTAGAACTCCCTTGAACATATAAAACTTCTTGGAGTTTATTTAGTTTGCACCTCCAAATGTCGTGCCGGTCCTGGATTTATTCCGCTCGACACCCACAGACAACGCAGAAATCATAAATCTTCATCCGTCATTTCCTAATCTGTCTTTGACTCATTCAGAAATGCATTCTTAAAGACTCATCACAACACTTTGCGGCCATTAAGCGTAGCAATTCCCAGTCGGGGAATTCAAGTGAATTACTAAACAATCAGCACGACAACGATATGTACGAGCATTCGTCCCGCTCAAGCGTCACGAAGACAGTGCTTCAGTGCGCATCAATTTGCGATCAACAATGCAAATTGATCGCAATCACGAGAGCAACCGAGAGAGAGAGAGAGGAAGAGCCCACGTCCAAGCGGTGCACCTCGAACGCCCCGCACCGTTGCACGCCTTCAGTTCCATTGAGAGCTCGACTTGTTCACGGTTGTGCGATGGTGCGACTTATGAGATACGATTGCGATTACAATTCGGTTCAGTTGGCCTAATTAATCACATTTACGTCTTCATCATTTCGCGCTCAGTTATGTAAGGCACATGCGAAATTGAAATTACCGTCATTTCGCAAAATGAAATTCTCTCCTCTCTCAACCGCACTGCAGCCGAACAACAATGCCACTGACTAACTCGTTCTCCATCTCTCTTTTTTTCCAGGTTAATGACTGCATAATAAGCCGCGCATGAACGTTCATTCATATATGCCAACGAGACACAGCAGACGCGCAGCGACAGAAACGAACTCCCACAAAGGAACCCCCAACAAAGACCCCCGACAGTAGCAACAAAGAGAACACACGATGAGTGTTAACGGTGACATGCTGGTTATGCGCAACGGACGTTCCACAAGTCAAGTGTCGGTCTACAATTACCCGGAACATTTGAATCCATTCTACGAGGATGACAATCACAAGCGCTTGAGATTCTGGAAAATCAACAAGGGCGCCAAGGACGGCCAGGGCAGGCGAAGCAGTTTCTCACTGGGCGGCTTCAAGGACATGTGGTGAGTGCTGATTAATTGATACATCGTGTATAGCGTGTTTTTATGCCACTTACCGTTGGGCGTTGGGACTGAAGGGAGTTTAATTGGTGACGGTGGCGGCATTCCTCTTGGACGTGGAATCGCAGCTACCGGCGGGAGGGCCTTGAGTTGGACAGGTGTTGAATTGAAGGGGGGTTGATTTACTGCGCCAAGGATAGGCCTTATTTCAGTCGTATGATCGAGTGTATTCGACAGCGGCTTTTATTGCCGTGAAATTAAAATGCGACGATCCCACTTGAGGGAGTCGACGGCAACTTCAGCCGCACTCTGAATGCCGATAAAACTAATGAGTGGTTACTTTTACGGCACGACGGGTGGTCGATGGGAAACCGAACCCTGTTCTCAAGGATATCGACATTTATAGTGGTTTCTATTGAAAATCTGGATACAATGGTGTGTCAACACGCATGTGAGCTGGACACGTACCCCGATACTGATTGATTTTCGGTATATGAAGGCATCTGTTGTCAGCCACGTTATTAAAGTCTCTGATGTTCTCATTTGGGTGAACTGAAATCGATTCTGATGGCGCTTTGAGGCGGAGTTGAAGCGTGGTATAGAGACGCGTATGCACACGCTTTGAGGCGGAGTTGAAGCGTGGTATAGAGACGCGTATGCATAATCTTTTCTGACGGGTCCAGTTTCACGCCCAGTTTCATACATCCAATTTATTGGCAGCTTTATAGCTGCCCACACCATCGGAGGCGAGGTCCTTCGTTGTACAGCTTGTAGAGTTCATCTTATTGGCAACTTTCTAGCTGCCCACACCATCAGAGGAGAAGGACCTCGCCCACGTAGCCGCGTTGGTGTCCAGTCTCCCTACATGACCTAGCCATCTGAGTCCAGGCATGTCGTTGGACAGCTCGTAGAGTTCATCGTTCGAAGATCTCTTCCAAACGGGACCGGATATAATTCGAAGGATATTCCTCTCGAAGCGACCAAGAACACTTGTGTCCCCTTTTTCTAAGGTCATGGAAACGCTGATAAATCGTCAGCTTGTGAAGTATCTCGAATCGCGGAAGCTTCTTAATGACCGGCAGTATGGTTTCCGCAGGAACAGGTCCACTGGTGATCTGATAGCTTATCTCACCGAAAAGTGGAACCAATCATTGCACAATGCAGGCGAAAGCAAGATCGATGCGCTTGATATTTCTAAGGCATTTGACAGAGTTTGGCAGCAAGCTCTCTTGTCGAAAATGCGTGCCTTTGGTGTCGATGAATCCATTCTTCAATGGATTAGAAATTACCTTTCGAACCGTTCAATTGAAGTTGTTTTGGATGGGTTCAAGTCTGATATCCACCAAATAAATGCTGGTGTTCCCCAAGGCTCTGTTCTGTCTCCGACACTCTTTCTCATTTTTATAAATAATCTCTTGTCTGCTACTTCTAATCCAATCCATTATTTCGCTGATGACAGCACCCTCAGCTTTTCATATTCGTTCCAAGACTCACGACCCCGGCCTTCGGCCGTAGAATTGGCACGGCAGCGTATGTTAAGCAGATTGGAACGATCACATATTTGCGGTCCCCAAAAATGCTGCGAAATGTGTAATTTTCCTCAATCGATGCAAGGAATACTTCACTCCTTCTGATTTGGCCTTAATTTATAAGGCGTATATACGCCCCAAACTTGAGTACAATGCTCACATCTGGTCTAGTGCCCCCAAAACCGCCCTGCACCTACTAGATAGAATCCAAAAGCGAGCGATACAACGTATAGGAGACAACAATATTGCAGAGTCACTAGACTCGCTCGAACATCGACATAGCGTCTCGTCTCTATCCGTGTTTAATCGCTATTTTAACTAACGATGCTCAAGTGAGCTTGCCAACTGTATTCCTCCTCTCCGTGAACTCACCAGCAATACCCGTCTCGCCAGGAATGCTCATCAGCTTACCTTTAAGCCTACTTTCGGACGCTCAGTTAAATTTAGAGACTCGTTCATCAGCCGCACGACACGAATATGGAATGCTCTTCCCAGCCCAATATTTCCCCCAGAATACAATCCGCAGATATTTAAAACCAATGTGCACAGGTCCCTCCTCTCCCTTTCCACCTTCGGCCCGTGCTGTGTCTTGAACCCGGACACTTATGGGTATTAACAACCCCTTGTGCATCTGCGCGCGCACCCATGATTCTGCGACTTACACCAGGACTGGGACTATCATTGTCTCATAAAGCGATAGCTTCGTTCTCCTAGAGAAGGCTCTATGTTCCCAATGTCGTCGAAGTCCAAAGACGCAGAGCCAGAGTTATCCTTCCTTTTAGCTCCTCGGTGGTGTCATTTTCAGAGTCTAGGTAGCCCAAGCCCTTTACTTCACCGGAACTGTCTATCGGGACATCTTCTCCAAGGCGTCTGTGCTGATGGACCATTGTACTCAGTCGTACCCTCATGCACAGCAAGCCCCATCTCAGTCGCTTCCTTCTCCATGCTCCCAACTGGGCAACTGACAGCCCGTTGGGTTCTTCCGATGATGTCACTGTCATCGGCATATGCGAGCAGTTGCACAGACTTGTGTAAGATCATGCCTCTAGTAGACGCATGACAGTGCAGACTGTATTAACAAAGGTCGCATGACAGTGCATTGCCTTGTCTAAACCCTTTTTGACATCAAAAGTCTCGTTGGGGTCCTTACCTCGCATGACAGTGCATCGCCTTGTCTAAACCCTTTCTGACATCAAAGGTCTCGTTGGGATCCTTACCTCGACGGAGCAACTGGTGTCTTCATCGTTATCCTGCAAAGAGGTGTGCCAAGACTAAACAATGCCTTATAGAGGTCGTCTGTATAAATAGCGTCAAGCGCGGCCGTAAAATCGATGAATAGAAGGTGAGTATCGATAGGGAACTCTCTGATCCTTCCTAGATCTGCCGCAGTGTAAATATCTGGTCAATGGTGGATTGTGCTGGCTTCTGGACCCGCTTTGATATTTCTGGCGATTACACAAAGCGGCGGAGATGATTTCATAAGCAATGTTTAGGAGACTTACATATTATCTGCCTTAGCGAGCGAATCGTGCGAAACGCAAACTTATCCGATTTCACTCGAATCGGAGAATTTTTGCTTCTACACTAGTAACAAAGAGAACACACGATGAGTGTTAACGGTGACATGCTGGTTACCCGCAACGACGGACGTTCCACAAGTCAAGTGTTGGTCTACTATTTCCCGGAACATTTGAATCCATTCTACGAGGATGACAATCACAAGCGCTGAGGTTCTGGAAAATCAACGCAAACCTTTCCCATTTCACTCGAATCGGAGAATTTTTGCTTCGAAGTAACATTCCCAACAGCTCATCGGAACATTTTTCCGGCGAAATATAAAGCAGCCGAGAAATCTGCGATGCTACGCGTTCAATTCCGTTTTTTGCCAAACATTCGTGTCAGAAATGAAGTATTATAGAGATGCCCAACTTCACAGCTGATTGACACCTAGTCCATCGACGAATTTCAGAGACTTTTTGGCAGTTATTCCTGAATTGTTGACAGTTATTCCCTAAGTAACGTAAATGCCGTTCTCTTATTGGCCAATTTGGCTTTATTGTGGAAAACGATATCAAAAATGGTTTTCAAAAAGTTTAAGGGGCAAGGGAGGTAGAAGTTGAGCGTCTCTATCATACTTCATTTCTGATTCGAGTCAGCCAAACGTCAAATTTGTCCGTCAAATTGTACGACGGATTATGTGTTGCGGGAAAGTTTCTGTTGCAAAAGGCTACCTCGATGGGGGAGTATAAATTAAATTCTCTTTCGTTTGCCTTTATGAGGGACTTTATTTATTAAAATTAAACTGTTGGCCGAAAATGTCAGCCCGAAGTCAACTTAAAACTAAGCTTACTCTACTTATTCTAATCGTTCGATGTCGTTGAACGATGGCCTTGATGTTATTCGGTCCCACGATGGATGGTCGGCGACGCTCCCACGGTGGTGTCGGATCCTCTCACTGCGTCTGGCATGCTCGGCCTAAAACGCTGAGCTAGCGTCTGGCTGTTCACACACTTTGCAACTTTGAGAGCGTGTTAACTTATATGCACCTCTGTAGTGGGCGCAATTGGCGCGCTCATTTCGGAAGTTCCATCCGTGGGGCATAATCTCATCCGAGTTGGTTGTATTCACCTTACCAGGTCGTAACCGCATGCCAATCGGCGACAGCAGCGCTGTTGGACTTGGAGCTTACGGTCGAGACTTTACCGAGGTCGGGAGAATGGAAGTCTTGTCTATCATCGAATCGCCATTATTCCCAGCACAATATCCTTCCTTCCACAAATAAGGGGATTAACAATGGGCCCGGAAATATCTGACCAACGCACAGCTGATTTCATTGGCATTGGGGCTTACGACCGAGACTTTACCGAGGTCGGGAGAACGAAAGTCCTGCCTATCATCGAAGTTGAATCGTCCGCCCTCCATTATTCCCAACACAATATCCTTCCTTCCACAAATTAAGGCCTTCCCAATGGGCTCTGAAGGCTCCAGCCAGAGCACGGCTGATTTCATTTGACAAATTTTCCAGTATTTGTGATTATTAAGCACAAACACTCAATTCCATCTTTGGTTGCAATATTTTCATTTCGCCCTTTGCTTGGACGAGAACCAACTCCCAGACTTCAAATTCCGCCGTATGTATAAAATTCAAGTATTTACTAGCACTAAACGACTGGATGGTTAAGTGCCTGCCCTTGGTTAGTGGGGTCCCTGGTTCGAATCCCAGACAAAGCGAAGTTAGTACGCCTTAATCTGGCTTTCGAAAGTCAAGCCATTTGCCGTTGGGATCGAATTAACGGCACAATCACTGGAGTGGTCCATCGGTGGTAGTAGTCGGACTGTGTGTTGCTGCCTGGCAGTACAATGGACCCGGTTGTTGGGTCTGAGTGCTCCAGTGTGTTGTTTAATAACCCCTGACAAGAAAAAATATGACAATCGATGGCTATTAGATTGAAATTGCTGCATTTGCAGAAATAACTCCGGCCTGGATGGTGGATGGTGCTGGAGACAAGGATCGTGTGGTCGGGCTTCGAGGAGGGGACCAGCAGTCCCACTTGATGCTGGGTGGCCATGTGGGTGAAGGTGTATGCGCATCTAATCTTGGCTTGGAACTCACCCATCTTTGTGCTATTCACTGACATCGAGACAGCCTTCACCGTGCTCCGATGAAAAATCATCTGGAAAACATTGCAATGCCGCCATCCGCCATCGAGCTCATCGAAGAGCTCACCCACGAGCTCTACCGGGTTTCAAGGGCAAGGACGTTCTGCAGTTGATACCCATATCCAGTACAGTCCGCCCAGAGTCCACCAATACCAAGCTCACGATGTTCAAGAATGACGCATTGTTTAAGACGAAGTAGAATTGTGAAGTAAAGAAATCCTATGGTTGCATGAACCAGAGGGTGAGTGTGGACTCCATTGCTTGACGGTGGATCCGAAGAATAATCACAGTTTCAAACTTAAAATCCAATCAGCACCAGTCTGAAAGCATTGACGACGAACAGCACACAACAGAAACAGTCTCCGGGGAATTCGTAATCTCTTCCTCTGTCTGATTACTTAACGATACTCCGAGCAGTTTAATTAAAGACAATTGCAGTGCTATCAGTGCTCCAGTGTGAGCCAATTGATTTCGTTTGTACTCGTATTTACTTAACAATTATCGAGCGAATTCGTGTAAACAATCTCCGACATCGATTCACAAACAAGAAAAGAAAACCCCACAACTTGGCGGTGAACTCGGAGCATGGGTGTATCCGTGCCAGACAAGGCAATATTGACTTTAGGTCTACACACAACCCCACAACACAATGATGTGAATATTTGTGAATGTGCATTGATTTATTGGACGACATTGGCACTGCGCCAAGCGTGCTCAGAAGGGCATGCCATTTGGCAACCGCAGCAACTCTGACCAAATGGCTGAGGATGTTTTTTCACTTGTTCTTCCCACAACATATGGCGGTGGCGGGTGTGACACTGCTCGTCGTTCGTTTGGGCACACTGCAGCGGCTAATGATCTTGGGGTGGTTCCACAGTGAAATGGTGCAGCACCTCAAGGGTAAACGACTTTTTGACTCAGTGCCAGAGGATTTTTCTGACCGTAACATTTTATGAATGTGCCCTGTGCTGTCAATAGCTGGGGCTGACCAGCCTGAAGGGTATTGATTAAACTGGGTAATATGTCGTATAGCACTTGAAATTAGTTTTTCCCTCCGAAGGGGAGACTTTGTGTGGCGCGGGTACTAGCTTATAAGGGTCGTCTGTTTTGTGAACACATTTTAGAGTTCTTATCTCAGCTCATGTTGGTGGAGAAGGAGCATCATTCAAGTGTCCCCGCAACGCGATTGTGCTCGGGCAATTTTCGATTCCTTTTTTGAGACCACATATCGAACATTATTTGACGAATATTCGTTCTCAAACCGTCAACGGCTTCTCACAAAACTGACCGCGAAAAAGTACGCGGTCTTGGTGGTCAGTGATGTGAACTGTCAGTCACTAGCCGCTTACTCTATGCTCAGTCTATCTAGAATGCTCGCATGACCATTGGAGCTTGTGTGCCAGATCTTGGATTGAATAATCCTGTTGCCCTTGCGTTTTCAATTAACTCTTATAGTCGGGAGGAACTTACCACAGGCTATTATGGCTACATCGTCAGCATATGCAATGGCATTGGTTCCTGTAATCATGAGTTTTTCCAGAATGTCGTTGATAACTAGCACCCATAGAAGGGGGGAGATAACACCACCTTGTGGCACCCCTTGAGGCTACTACTCTAATGGTTCAATCGCCTTCGGTAGCGTTAATGTTTCAATTGCTGAGCAATCTTACTATTGCTGACGCTACCGATTGCTCAACTTTGGCACACCTTTGATTGCCCTGGTTTCTGTATTATTGAAGGCGAGAGTGTATTCCTTGACGTTGAGGGATCGTTCAATGCCACTGGCAGTATCTACACCTTTGAACTTCATGTACGCATGCTGTGCGCGGGAGATCGTATCGTGCTTGAAGCTCAGCCGAATGTATGCGCTAATGAGTTTTTCAAACGTCTTGAGGACGAATGAAGGAAGGCTTACAGGTCTAAAATCGTTCGCTGTGCAGTGGCTGTCCTTGCCTAGGCATGGAAACTACTTTGACTTCACCCCAGACGGACGTTATGTGGCCGTAGGTCAGACTGCTAAGAAAGAGGTCTTTAGGGATTGGTATGTTGTCTTTTTTTATAATTTGCGCACAAGGGATTGTTAGTACCCTTAAGTGTCCGGGTTCAAGATACAGCACGGGCCGAAGGTGTAGAGGGAGAAAGGGAGAGGTGGTACCTGTGCATATTGGTTTGCATCATAATGATGGCAAAGATTCAATTAACTTCTGGGGACTTGAACGGGTGGAAGGAGTGGATGGCCCATCTGATTCGGCTTTCACTAGTTATGCCATTTGGGATACTGTGTTGAGTGTCCGAGTAGATTTCAGTCTTTGATGGTGGAGGATCTTGCGAACACCCTGGGAAATGAGTTTCTACAAGGAGCTGTAGAGTTTCACACGACGATTGTGTCCATTGAGTTAAACTTTAGGATTTCGTTGACAAAGTGCAAGTGCTGTGCTCATCGTAAATCTGATAAATTCGAGTCTTCTAAAAATGTTCACTAATCTCAGCAACGTTTGTAACAAAGTCGGTCACTTCGAAACGCCTTGCAGTTTCGCCTTGCCCATAGTACAACGTGGCCAGATAAGGAGGACGGGAAAAGAAACTGAAATAACTCATGCCGCTGTGTACACAATAGCACATCATTCTAATGCCCGCCTTGTCTTAACTGCCAGGGCGTCAAGAAGTCGTTGCAATTTTTGATGACAGAGTCCAAAATGCGAAGCAGTTTTCCGGTCTCGAATGTTGCCCTTGAGCTCGTCCTAGGTAGCTGGCATGTACCTTGATGAATAAATTATAACGTGACGGTCCGTACAGCCTGTTGAGGGCTAGGCCTTGGCCCTTCTTCTCAGCAACCACAAGTGTTGTACGTGCCATTGTTCTCTGACGAGTGGAAGGGACCTACAGTTTAATGCCGACTCCGGACGGGGCCAATTTGAGAAGCTTCTTCTAGACAGTTATACTCCTCGAGCATTGTCAACGACTCGAAAGAGGTGGCGCCGTGAAAATAACTTTGCCCCTATCGGGAATCGAATCTAGGCAACGTGTGCTCAAAGTGCGCATCAAACCCCAAAGCCACTACCGAGGACGAAATAGCCAAGCGGTTTCAAGTCGCATGGACGCTCGCGACTTCTCATCCACAACCTCGAGTTGTACGTCGCTTGTACCGCATGTAGCGCCATCTTATCGGAACCTGAGATCGGATATATCGATGTTGTCGGGCTCTGGCGCAGGGAATAACGTCCAATGATCACGAATGGGATAACCCTTCTGTAGACTGAACATCGTTTCGTTTTCATAGTTAAGCAATTTCTGATGCTACTTAAACTCCTGAATGTTTCCAAGGGGAGACCCAATCAACAAGCAATCACTGTCGGCAGCGTTCCGCGTTCATGACAATCATGTTTGCCTCTCAAGACCCGTCCAGCTATTTGTCAAATTAACGTACAATTCCAGACCACAAATTATGGTCTACGTAATTAAACATCATTTCATTCAACGCCGCAGCGACGCGAGGCACTGGCTACCCTGACACCCAGCCTCAACATATCAGCTCACCCTGTCGGGGCTTTTCGAACCTGCCTCATCTGTCTTGGCAGCTCCCCTGTTATGAGTCCAAGTGGCACACAAAACAACACGTCGCGCTTAAATTGATGCTAAATCATCTTCATCTTCGTGTGTATCTAGCACTTGAAAGCTGATCATTTTGTTTTTCCTCCATCTCCCTCGCTCGCCCTCATCTGTTACGTCACAAGTTGCAACGTGCTTCTAGTTGAGTTAGGCTAGCCAACCGGCCCACTCGACGCCGAGGACGGTTCTGTTGCATTGAACCCCTGACGCTTCCGTCAATCTTCACTTGAATTCAAGTCATTTGCGATGATCTACGTAGCCAGTGGGATGGAATTAAATATCTAATGGGTTGTATCTGAGATCTGCAGCTCTGCTGACTAGATGAATGTGAGCCTTAATAATCATGCACAACAATTATGGCGTCAATTGATGTGCAGCCGTAATGGACTTTGCTGGTGTGTTCATATATCACTGAAGTTCGTTAAGTGCTGTTCAGCGGCACAGGGTGGCCTGGGGGAGGGGAATCTGTTGAAAGTATGTGAATCGAAAGTCATTCTGCACAACCTGACGTGACGCAGAAAGCCGGTTGAACTTGTTACAGAGCCGCTTTTGCGGAAAGTGTGATCTCGAATTGAATCGAATAAATGTCAGTTTGAGTGTTCATCACCGACTGGCGCGACGGGGGATGACCATTTCAATGGTTTTGTGCATAAAGCAAATTAATTCAAACGTGAACAGTTGTTGTGGGCGGTGTTCCTTACATTTCTTGCCGGCCTGTCAGACCTCTTGACAAGCTTGGCAATGCATTGCTTTACACTCTCAAAGCGGCTGAACAAGGGGACTCATTGGAAGATCAGCAATTTGCCATAGATGTGCCATTAAATGTCAATCGAAACCACGTTTCCTTCGAACAAGTGGCAGAGCTTCGGCATCACCCTGTGCGTCATATGCATTCGGTCGTCCGTATGCATTCACGACCGCGATGGCTTACGTGAAACCTAAGGTAATTGTTTCAATTGGCTCGTTTCGCTGTACTCGGTGCTCCATACTGCAGCACACTTCCTCGAGTGTCTTCTCGTCGTCTCAATTGATCTGAAGATCAGCTTGCAACCGCTGCGCGGAAACACGAAAGTGAATTGCAGACCGTTCTCAATTTTCCATTTTCATTTTCAGGGCATTCAAATCGTTTCGAATGAAGAAGAAATCATCCAGTCTGGGCATAAATAAGACATCAGAGAGCCCGCCGCCACTGCGACGAGATATCTACTCAAACGAAAACGGTTACAGCACATATGATCCACGTATGCGCTACACAACTGGGGCAACAAACGGCCTGGGAGAGGACATCGCATTCCAGAGGAATGCCACCTACCGCAGCTCACTGCAGGACATGAGAAACTCCAATCAGGTAAATTCGAGGTCGCGTCCTAGCTTAAGTTCGCTAACGATGAATTCTTTGATTCGCAGGATTCATCTATCAACGGAATTGGTTTCAATCGAAACGATAGATATCGCAGCACAATTCAGACGGCCACGACCAGCGGTCCGAGTGCCTCTTCCACACCAAACAAATCACTGACAGTACCACCACCCCGAAGGTATGTGTATGGTGGGTCTGTAACCCCGCAACCAGTACGTAATAATGATTTTAAAAGTGACACCTTGGGGATGATGAGTCGAGGGTGAGTCAATGCGGATCCTCCGCTCTCTTTGTTGCTTGGTGGTTCGGTCTCTGTGACTGGGCACAACCACACTCATGGTGTCTGCCGTCTATGTGCTGTCGCCTTGTACGCAACTTTTGAGTTTCGTCGTGGTTTTTGATTTTTTTTTCTGTTCCTTTACCTCTCAGTTCTCTGTGGAGAGAGCTTTACTAATACACTCAAGGGTTCTTTCCTCACTTGGCACTATTCAACTGTTTCTTTGGGTCACTAACTGGAGCGGTTCATCCATCGTGTTCATCATGGCATGTAGTTACTAGAGTACAACTAACATAGTTCTTAACCTTTTCATTCTAACCCATTCTAGTGGTCATGTCTCAAGTGTAAGAGAAAACGTTACGTATACGACCCGTATACGGCATCATCACGTACTTATGTATTATTTATAGCAACCAGTTGTCGGAGTTATTACATGTAATCACTCGATCTCCCCTCATTACACCGCAAAATCACCGGAATCTCATAAACGAATCATAAAACTGACTCTTAATTGCGACTTGATGTTCGACGCCGAGTCTTAAGCGAGCCGTGGTGTGACTGGTCGGGGGGATTGGTGGAATTTTGATGGCGTCGGAAGATCGCATGTTCGCTGTTTGAGGTGAAATAATGATGGCAACAGGCATTCGTTGAGGATAGACGAAACTTCATTATTCACTAGTTTGTGTGTGGTTTTGCACACTCAGCTTCTAATCTGGTGCTAAACCATAACGGACGTAAGGATACGTGAGCAATCGAGCGGTTACACTGTGGCCATAGTGAAGCTTCGTTGAGTTTCGTTGAGTTTCGTTGACTTTCGCTTACTCAGGTGAGGGAATTCAATCGGTATCTACGTAAATTACTCTAATCTGCTTCTAATCTGGTTCTAAACTATAACGGGCGATCGAGTGGATACACTGCGGCCATAGTGGACCTTCGTTGAGCATCGTTAACTTCTGCTTACTCAGGTGAGGGAATTCCATCGCTCTCTACGTAAATGTCGTTGGAATTTTTCACGTCCCATCAGAAGCAATTGTTAGCACTTTGAAATTTCTGTCTTAAGACTAAGTCTAGGTCTACTATGGTTGGGCCTTAAGTTTTGAAGTCACTATTGTGCGCAGGTTTGGCAGGAGAGACTTCACTGAAAGTTCCTGTTGGCTCTCTACATTCACTGTTCTAAGTGTCGTTTGTAGACGACGTAGGCTCGATAACCCCAATCGCTGTACCCAATCTACTTCATTGCTGATTCTTCGATCAGTTTACCTTTCCGCCAGCAAATAGGACTATTTCGGCTTATTTGTGTCACGATATTTCGCAAGTCTGAAGGAGATAAAGGATGGGACCAAGGGTACTTCCTTGTGCTACTCCAACTAACTGGAACGATCTGAGAGATAATTCGTACATTTTTCTTCTCCCACTGATTAGCATAGTCTTAGCAAGTGGAGGAATGCGCCTGAACGTCTATATTTTTTCAGTTATGCGATGCATAGAGTACATAGTAGAATGCTTACTTAGGAGCCCGAGTTGGGGCTAGGCATTTGTCACCTTTCCCTCATGATCTGCAGGGTCCCATACACGACACGACACAGACACGTCACTGCAGACCAATACATTTTTTTGATGCGCACCCTTCTGTGTGGTGTGTATTCATGTCGCAAATTTGCGTTAATTCAGCATGGTCTGCAACCACCAGTCTGTGGCGTTTATGGTGCATTTTGCACAGACCACAGACCAGCAGGAGGGAGAGAGAGAGGGGGAGAGAGAGAGAGAGAGAGAGAGAGAGAGAGAGAGAGAGAGAGAGAGAGAGAGAAACCAGAGGGAGAGAGAAAGAGGTAGGGGAAGCGAGAGAGAGAAAGAGAGAGAGGGAGAGAGAGAGAGAGAGAGAGAGGGAGAGAGAGAGAGGGAGAGAGAGAGAGAGAGAGAGAGAGAGAGAGAGAGAGAGAGAGAGAGAGAGAGAGAGAGAGAGGGGAAGGGGGGGGGGGAGGAGAGAAAACACTGATAGATAATTTCGGATCGAATTTTTGGAAAATTTATAAAAATTGCAGCGCCCGATCCTAGGACCGTGGCGAAACGATACAAACTAAAGTCTGTGCAGATTGTCAGCACCGTGTGTGGCGAAGAGGTGTTTGCACAGACTTACGGCTTGCGGCGACGCGTCTGTGTCGTGTGTGGGCCCCATTACGAATCATTAACAGTTTGGCGTTGTAGTCTATATTCGTCTGAAGACTGACTAGCAAGATACATCTTTAAGACGAGACAGGTGCGTCCTCTCATAATTTATGAAAACAAAAAGATCGGTTGCTATCACAGACACATCGAAGGCAGTAAGTTATTCCATGTGGAACACCATGCCGCAGCTAAAGTGATAAAATCCTATCCAGATGAGTAGTTTCACGTCAAAAACCAGTCAGCCAAACAAAAGCAAACCAAGTTTCTTTCTTGAGTTCCTTTCCTTTGCTTTTTTCTCTCTCATTCTCCAGTTGAATCCAAATTCTCCTCTCATCGCACTCAATCTCATTTTCATCAAAGAGATACTGATCAAAAATAGGAGCGTCTCATGTGCTGTAGATGCAATTGATTTGTTTAACATTTCAATCACCAAAGCGTGGCCCTCAAGCCGAAGACAACAGTCATTCAGGCAGATCTAGTCATGACTCGATTGTTGATTGATTCTTTGATGTCAAAGCTTGCTCGTAAATCGTCAAAAGGCGTTATTTTTATATCCTCAGCAATAGATAATGATTTTGTCCAATACAACGAACTTGAAGATAAGGCAAAAAAACATGTGGAATCAAAAGAATTAAAGAAACTCAACACTTTGGAGCAGATATGTGGACTCTGGATGGCAATAGACTTGCTTACTTAATCGTTATCAGATCTTGATACTAAAGCATGATAGCATACATCACAAGACTGAGGTGTTCTTCTGAATCATATGACATAAGCATGAAAAGAGAAGTCGTTTTCTTCAAAGTACACCCACCGAAATAACTATACCTCCGCTTACAAATTAATAAGCTAGTGAAAACGTAACCCGAAATTGCTATTTTTGTTGGAGCATTTATGCCGGTAAGCAAAGTTCATTATGGACACTTCCAGTTGAGAAAGGTTGCCATTACAGTGCTTTGCGTATAAATTCCAAACCGAGGAAGGATGTGAAGTTCAAGAGTTCTCAAGCGAGCATAAAAGTGATGAATTTACCCAAAAAGAGATAAATGTTCGTGGTCATGGCTATACTACTGTATTTTTCATGCATTAAATGAGAAATAGAGTGCACTGCAATCGTTCACTATTTACTATTAGTTTATTATTCATTCTTTATTAATCACAATCAGGGACCGGATTTTGTTGATCAAGAAAAAGGCAAACCAAAGCACCTAAAAATGCATTTACTGCCGTTAAAAAATAAGAAAATTAACGTAAGTGCACATTTAATTGTAGTAGCTATGAACTACCAAGAGTTTTCTTAAATTCTCTGGTTGTCTCTTAGAAGCGCTTTGAAATAGCTAAATCACCTTTCCCCTTCAGCTGGAACAAGTGGAGTCCATTTAAGGCCTTCAACATCAATGTTTTCAAAGTTTGGAACTCACGTCGCCGTTCATACTGAATTTATCTGCTCAATAGTTTTAAGTCACCTATTTGCATGAGAACGTCAGTAAACTTCTTCATGACTTCCTTTGCAATCGGGCCGATTTAAATTTGTTCAAGTTTAATTGAATGTTGTTCAAAACCGGCAACACTTCACCACTTTATGCTCCTTGATGAGAATAAAGTTAGCTGACAGAAAAAGACCTCAAAAGAGACCCTCAAAATGCCTGCTTTTTGTAATACTTCGGAAACTCATTTTGTTGGGTCGACTAAAAACCCAAAATTGACTTTGATATACGCCAGCTGCGCTTGTACGGCTTCATCTTCAATCAATTCCTTTATAAACACAACACAGCTGACATTGTCTTCAAAAACGCTTACAATTTTGTTCCGAGAAAAAGAATCTGCAAAATAACTGCTGCCTCTGGCCAAGTACCCGACCGAGTTAGCACCTGATGTAATGTAAATGTAATTATTTAAATTCAAATTTAATTTTAAACAATCTAACGGGTTGAGGTGGTAGCGGCAATGCAGGTTACATCTCCTTAAAAAACAGCAATCCGGGATGGACTTTTTGAAAATATTTTTTTCATGTTCGATACGAAGGCGTCAACTTTTGAGCAGTGACTGCGTTTGCTTTCACAGACTCTATGCACACCGTGAGCGACGCAAGTTATGTGAACCATTTTCGAATACAGCATTTGCAGTGATTTACCACTATTGTTCATATACGATGCAGCGTCTGTTACGAACATTCATCTGGCCACAGCAAACGTATTGAATCGGGCAATGGCTGGGCAATGGCTGTTGAGTTTACTCTCTCCAGAACTTCGGACGTTAAAAGGAACCCTCGACTATCTGCTCGCAAAGGCCCAACAATTACATTTGTTACAAAGCGCCCTGCTTTGTCTGTCGTTTCATCGATGGATTCAAAAATATTTTCGACCCCTGAAGTCGGATTTTGAGGAGCACTTCAAGGTAGCAATCTCCAACGTAATTTTCTCTTAGTGCCGACTCATCCGACATTAGTCTGATGGAAGTCTGGAACTCGGGTTTATTGAGTTTATTCAACGGTATGTCACACGCTAACAACGTTTTTGTCATATCGCCGAAAAATTAATTTTTCTCATTTCCAGTAACGAAAGATGTAATTGTTTGAGTTCTTTTTTTCCCTCTTTAAAGCCATTGCCTGCTGATGCATTGATCTCTTGATATCCTGTTCAATAAAAATTAGTTTTTCATGGTTAACTTTTATACCACACAGTTTGCATAAAAGCACTTTTCCGTCAGATGAAAATGAATCTGGTCCAAATCATCATCATCATCATAATCTGACCCGCATGCTCCACTAAAGGGTAAACCACACACGAGAGATCTTCACGCAACTCGATCCTCCGCCATCGATTCTTAACTCATCAGAAGTTATACCCAAGCGTAACCAGGCGAGTTTTTGGACTTGGTCCAACCATCTCGTCCTGGGTCTAGCAAGTGGTCGCCTACCTGATGGAATCGCACACAACGCCCGCCTCGGAAGTCGTGATAAAGGGGACATTCGTACCATTCAAACCAACATAGCCCTCTCCGTTCAAAGAAGCAGCTCCTCAATGTTGAGTTCCTTGCGCACTGCCATGTTTCTCACCCCATCCCGGCGAGTAATTCCCACAACAGCACGAAGAAATCTCATCTCAGGAGCTTGTATTCGCGATCTTAGTCTTTCAGTCATTACCCAAATTTCATGAGTTGGAACGAATACTAAGTTTAAAACTAACTACCTTTGCTTTGACACCAAGCTCGGCCTCCCTGATTACAGATCCACCAAGCTGTTTCAAAATTGGCCAAGTTCAGCATTACTTCTTCCATCGAGATCCTTAAACTGCTCCACCTGCATCAATGGGACTCCACTAACTTGTAGAGTGCATTGAACAGACGTTCTGGAAATGGTCATAACCTCCACTTTGTCCACCTTAACCTTCACTCCAGCATCAGCACATACGGCCACAAACCTAGCGAGTGCGCGCTGGAGTTCCTTCTGGGAAGATGTGAGGATCACTAAGTCATCTGCAGAAGAAGAGGATGACTTTCCCCTTAACTCTCCCAATGTGAAACATTCCGTGCCTCGGCTGCGCCACATCATCCAGTCCATATATACACTGGAATGGAGAGGTGACAAGACGCACCCTTGGCGAAGTCCAACGCCCACGGTGAAATGTGTTGATTTAGCACCGTTAACCCCAACACAGCTGCTACAGTTTGTGTATAGAGACTGAATGGCCCTCAGAAGAGGACCATCAGTCCCATACTCCTGCAGAACACTTCAGAGTTTACATCGAGGATCTCTGTCGTAGGCCTTTTCCAAATCCACAAAACAAGTGTAGATGGGCTTGGAAAACTCCCAAGCCTTGTCATTCTTAGAATGAAAAGCTGCTCGGCTGTACTTCTACATAATTCAATACAATTTACTCATTTTTAGGATAGTCTTACCTACGATTTGAGAAACAGTACAAGTAAATTGATATGTGCTAGATTTTTTCACGTACAAGGTTTGACAGCGCTGTTACTTTGGCATTTCGCTGTCACACCAAACTGGGCCAATAGCAGGATCACTTTGGCCAATTTCGAAATTGTCTAGTGGGATCATACAAAATTTTTGATTTCATCCAGTAGAGCATTGTCAGTGAGTCGAAAGAGGGCGGACATGAATAAGCCACTGAATACCTGGTCATTATACAAACACGACACTCGCGACACTTACCTTGTGTAGGGTTCCCCTGCTAGCAACAGGTTGAGTCCTGCTCTGACTGGAAATGGACTTAATTTGTGGAAACTGCTGCTTAATACTGTTGTTAGATTTCAAGTGAGAAAGCTTGGCAAAATTGTCTTTCTAATTTGCATTTCATTCGACGATGGTGTTCTCAATTTCTTGAATTGCAAATATGAGTAGATTCATTTGTCACATTTACTTTAATCCTATTTTTCATTTTGATCTTTCATGCTGTTCGTCAAAAGCGCGCAGCTCATAGAGACGCTTTGTCTTAGTGCTTCTAGAACCTTTTATGGTACACCTTCTGTTGCATGCATCTCCTTCAAAAATCAAAGCTTCTGACTTTTACATTCTCTTTCCCTTAAAGCCATGACTTCAGTGTTCAAGACTCATTGTGACTCACATGTAATACAATAACCGTCGAATTTATAAGTATTTCTCACCAACTCTGGGCAGTCTCACTCTCAACCAAGCTTTGAGTCTATTAAATTCCAAAAACTGTCACAAGCCAATATGCTTGTTGTCTGTTCCAGTGGTGGGAGTGCAAATCTCTCTTTGAGTGAGAACCATTGCAGAAACTTGTGGAACGACTTTTCGTAAAAATTCACTAAACGTCAACAAAATATATGAAAAAACGGCTAAACTGAAATATCGGTTTTTTATCTTGAATTTGTCAGTCTTCAATTTTCTGCCCACAGGAATTTCTGTAGCAGAAATTCCCAGGGTGAGGAAATTTTTTACTCTCGCATGAGTAATCATCACGAAGTAGAACGACTTTTGACAGTTTTTCGGTGAATTTCGAGGAATCTTACAGCAATTGGGACAGACCTATTATCTACCGACATAAAACCTGTTCCCCTCCTTATCGAAAATCCAAGCGGAGCTCAGAAAAAGTGATTTGACAGTCCGGAGGAACGGTACGGAATGGAACACTCATACTTTCTTCCAGAAATGAAGTATTATAGAGATTCCCAGCTTTACAGCTGATGGACCCTTTGTCCATCGACAAATTTCAGAGGTTCTTGGACAGTTATTCACGAATTTTGACAGTTATTCACGCAATAATGTGAATGCTGTGCTGTCATTGGTCAATTTGGCTTTAGAAAATGGTTGTCAAATGGTTGATATAAAAATGATGTTCAAACATTTAAAGGGGCAAGAGAAGTAGAAGTTGGGAATCTCTTTCCAGACTTAATTTTTGCCTTCTACTTTCATCTTGTGCCGTCTCACTCGACCCTCGGCAGCAAGTTCAACGAGAACTGGAAAATGTTGAAGACGCAACAATAATTGTACAGAACTTCAGCTTAAGTTTAAATCACCAAGCGCCAACTGCAAACAGAAGAAATCCGCGTAACTGACACATCTGTCAACTGTCAGCTGCTAATCGCACACAAGTCGCATGACATTTCTACTTGCTGTCAGGCGGCTGAAGTAGACACTAAAATCCACTTTCCATTGCACATCTAAAGAGCGTATAATCTCGTGTCTAACGGTGTTTTGTTTTCACATCTGACTAATCGTTGCGTTGACTAAAATAAACCGAAACTGTAAATAATGATGTAATCTGCACAGAACAAGCGCGAACATCTCAAGAGAGCAAAAAAAGAAAAATAGGAGTCAGCCCGAACTCGTTACGAAATCTGCCGCACACACGCACCCAACATTGCCTTGGAAAATATCTCGAAGAAAAAGTACGAATTTCTAGAAAAATAAATAAACATCGGGTATCGGTGGAATACGCACGCCATGGGTTTTTATCGCAAACATACCACTTAGATAATTTGCCCCCAAACCCCCTCCTTCTCATCTGTATGTGTACGTGTGGTTTGCAAGACTATCCGCCTTCGAGAACATATCTGCAGCACTTCACTAATGGAATTTTTTGCTTTTGTTGTTTTTCGTTTTTCCAACTTTGTTTAGATCATCTCAAGCAAGTGTGGCCAGCACAAATCCTTTTGATGACGACGATGACGACGATGTTGTTATTGTGAACGAAAGTGCATCACATTCGAAGCATCCTGCCCGCAAAAAGAGACGTGCTCCACCACCACCAGTTCCGGTAAGTAGTTATTTCGAAGCGCGTTATTTCGAACAGAATCGCGGTGTGCTGAAGCACTGCGAATTCGATTCGAGTCGAAACATTTGACATTAATTACATGCCCATCACAGAACCAGGTCTGGACACCTAGTGAAGGAGGCTTATTCAGACGAATACTTGGGTAAAGGCTGGAATTTGTGTGTTTCTTGAAGCTTCTTTTTACTCTTCACTTTAATTGTGCGCTTTTTTTCTTTTGTCATCACGGAGCGATTTCTAGCTCGACGTAAGGTGCACGAAGCACGACGTTGTATGCTTTGCAATCGTTTGTGTACTTTTTGTTTTTATTTCGCTAATCTTTTGTCTGAGAGCGGGGGGAAATGAAACAAAAAAATGTTTATAAAGTGGTCTGTTGTGATAGCAAACACGAGATAAGATAAAATTCGAGAGATACTTTGGTAAGAATTTCAGGTCTGATAGCGAACAGTGCACAATGCTTCAGTTTTAGATAGTGCCGTGTATTTTTGGGAAATTGTCTTCAAGGTTTTTTCTTCTTTCTTTTTGTGGTATAGTTATGTCTCAGTGATGCTTTTTTTGTTGTACAAAATCCCGGTCTTCCGGTCGTTGCTTGGCTGACAACACGGCACCGGTGACAACGCGCAAATTAAGCCAGGATCTTGTTAGACAGGACATCTCTCCGAGAGGCGAATGAACACTCCTCATGTGACGTAGGTTAGGTTGAAGTGGCTTACTGCTGCGCGGAAAGGCAGTGGCCACACATAGGCTGGCATAGGCCCATTGTGCTGGCATAGGCCTCGTGACTCTATGAATACGCATTCCACAAACCAATTAGGGCTTCTCATAAAGCGAGGAAGTTGACGGACTTTTATACCGCTTAGTTCAGCCAGGTTATCAAAGTAGTAGTAGGCCTCCAGCAGCCTCCAGCAGCCTCAATCTGCGGGATCAGAGAGCACTCAGCTGCACAGAAGTGTTCAGAGGTTTCTTCCTCATCTCCGTCTCTGCAGCATAGAAGGCCTAGCCTAGTGCTCGTGTACTCGTCTAAACGCACATTTTTTGTTGAATGATGGCTTATCGAAGACGCACACCTTTTTTCTTCACCCGCATTCCCTTCCTCTCTTCCATGTGAAGCAGCTTGTTTCAAGTCCCCTCCATCAATGCCAATGCCTGGTGAACTAATCCAACAATTTCTGTCTTTCAGGTGCATCAGATAATCACAGAAGAAAATTCGAGTGCTGGTTCAACTCCAAGTCACAAGCAAGGAAGGAGCACATCACCTCAGGGAGACGAGCGTCTCGAAATCCAAAATCTTACAGCGGAAATCGAAAGCTTTGTCAAGTCGACGAACTCAGACAGTCCCGAGCGGGTTGGTCCATCCCCCACAAGCACCAGCACCACCACTACAACCACAATCATCACCACAAACCTTGAAGACACAAAGTCACCCAAGCAGAATGGGACCATACCAAAAGTACACGCCTCCTCGACAGTCAAGTCAAATGGAACCGTTCGATCGCGAGTGGACATCGAAGAGCCTGTCGATGCGGAGCCACTGTTTATCAAGGAAGATCATGACGACGAAGACGTCGTTGTAAAGAAGGACTCATCAGCGAAAGTGGTTGAGAAGTCGACGAGTACATCGGGTAAGGAAGTCGGACATGTGGAAGCGATTGTTGTTCATGTCGACAGTCCCCGCTCATCGCCGGAGAAAACCGAGCCATCAAGAGTATCGACGTTCCGCGCCGGTGCCAGGCCAAAGTCGCCAGAAAAGAGGGTCCAACGATCGTCCCCGGAAAAACTGGTCACAACCACCACATTCGAGGTCATTGAAGTCCATAAGCCCGCAGCGAAGCCCGTGGAGGAACTCAAAATCAACGAATCACCAGAGAAGCCCAAAATCGCAGCTAAGCCTAACCTACCAAAAACTGCACCGCCAGCCTCCCCCAGATTGTCGACAGCACGTAGCGGCACTTCGTATCACGCAGAAACCCCAGACACGCCAGCGATGAGGAGGAGAGAAATCAAGATCGAGGCCGATCCACCGTCCTCCCCAGAGACGAACCACAGAGAAATAGGAATCGACGTGAACTCCAACGCGTCACCAACACCAAGACGTCAGCAAGTCACAGTCAGAATCGAAAACGCCACAAGCAGCGAGATTCCTGTTCCTGCAGTGAGGGAGCATAGAATTGTAGCGCCAGAGCGTACCTCTCCTCTGCCTGCAGCCAGGAAGCTCGTAGTCACGGAGAACGAGATCAACCTCTCCACCAAGCAGGAACCCAAGGTAGAGCCCTCTGAAAAGCACATCGAGGTCGAAGAGAAAATTCTAAATGTGTCAGCAAACGTTCCAAGCGCAGCCAGCGAACCGCCCCAGCTGAATATCTCCGAGTCAAAGGAGAACATTCCACGAGCCGTGCGTGAAGAGTCCGAACAGGGAGCAGCCGGTATCTCACAACCCGACGGTGCCTACTCTTCAAATCCAGAGATCGCCCACCCAGCACCCATCGAGAAACCACCGCGAGCCAAGCATTTCGCGGAGGAATTCTCAGCCGAGATCTATCGCCCCAGGCCGCCACAGTGGAAGCAGTCGACCCTAGCCCCACTGGAACCGGTGCCGCCAGAAAAACGACGATCTGTCAAACAGATCATTGAGTCCATCAACCGGAGTCAGCAACTCCTCAGCGGCAAGAAGGCGAACGAGGATAGTGGTCAAGCGGGGTCCGCCCAAGGGGCCTCAGCCGAAGGCAACTCAAACGCCATGGAGCAGAACCTCAAGAGCCTGGCTGAGTCACAGCGCGAAATGAAGCGCATGCTCGAGGAGTTGGAGGGCCTTGAAAACACCCACGATCGCAAGTTGTCCAACAAAAGCGACGAGAACTTCCAGGGAATCCTAGACAACATCCTGCTCACCCTAGCCAACGAAACAGCCAAACGGGACAACACCGAGATTTTCAAAAAGTGCACCATCACCAAAGAAGTCAACAACAACACCTCCAGAGAATCCTCGCCG
The DNA here is from genome assembly GCA_905231855.2 of Eristalis tenax. Lineage (NCBI taxonomy): Eukaryota > Metazoa > Arthropoda > Insecta > Diptera > Syrphidae > Eristalis > Eristalis tenax. Next base: position 59,480,139 of record HG993125.1, on the reverse strand, counting down.
ACGAGTTCGAATCTCGACTGGAACCCAGTGCCGAAGCCGAAGCGAACTAAAAACCTCTCACCCCAGCTGGAAGTCAAAAAGAACAACAACAATAACACCGACACAGACGACAACTAAACGCATAACGTCAGCAAATCACTGTTAAATGAGGTGATAGTCACCGGGTGACAGAAAACGAAAAATCCTCTAAGAATAAATCTATATAAATATATGTACATGTGTCTGTGTGTATGCGTGACGCTCGTCCTGGGAGAGCAATTAGCTGTTAAAGGAGAAACGAAATGAAACCAAACAAAATGGCGAAGGAAACAAAGCGACTTTCTCACACTGGGTGCCCAATAATTAAGGTTGTTTATTATGTTTTTCGTAAGTCGTTTTCGGAAATTGCGCGAAACTATTGGCCACCCTGTGCAGCGGAAAGGAGAAGAAAAATATTTCTAATATATACTATGTTGTGTTATAATTTTATTTATACCGTTTATATATATACATATATTTTTGTTTTGTTTTTGTAAATTAGTTGAATGTGTCCCGCTGTCGCTGAACGATGAGCAACGCTCGTAGCGGACACGTTTGCAATCGTGCTAAGTCAAACCAATGGAAAAAGTTGTAATAATTTTAATAAAGTCTAAGTGCCTACTGTGCTAATTTTATTCGAATGGTTTTCTGTGGTTTTCGTTGAGTGCATTGATGGGGGGGGTTTTCGGAAGGCATCATGGTCTCTAGCTGAGCTGCAGTCTAGACGCCCATTGCATGGTGGCAAACGAAAGATGAGAGGTTTGAGGATGCTTGAGGTGCTAGAACTGGAACTTAAGCAGTCGAGCGCATACACAGAATACACTGTGACCATAACAACCACTTGGCTCAGTTTCGTTAAGTTTCGTTAAGTTTTGCATACACAGGGGCCGACCGAACGATGCATCCAGAAATCACAAAAATGGATTTTGCGTGGGTTTTGTAATATATTCGTCGTCACAGTGCATAGCTGTATGAGAGATGGTTTAGATGGTTAAAACGGAACAGCTAGCTAGTGCTACCTTAGAGACTTTATTGGTGTTTGCGACACTGATGGTGGTCAGAAAATCATTGCGGCCCATACCGACACGAGTTTCTGGACACTGGTCGTGTCAACGGCTTTCTAGACGAGTTTCTGGACACTGGTGGTGTCAATGGCTTTCTGGATGAGTTTGTGGACACTGGTGGTGCCCAGAAAGCCATTGCGGCCCATACCGACACAAGTTTCTGGACACTGGTCGTGTCAACGGCTTTCTAGACGAGTTTCTGGACACTGGTGGTGTCAATGGCTTTCTGGATGAGTTTGTGGACACTAGTGGTGTCCAGACAAGATCACTGAGTGACCATAATCTACTAAGTCAAAAACTGACACTGAGAATCAAAATTAATCTGATACAGAAAGGCAAATTTTAAGCCATCTTCTGGCTCAAAAAATTAAAAAATTCAATTGGAAAGAGCTGAATGAGTGCGCGGATATAACAAATGAGCTTTATCATAATTTCAAAGTGGCTATGAATACTCTCAATACATCGTCAACGGTGACAAGAAAACGACGGAACACGGAACACAGTTGGATAACCGCAACAACTGCAAAGAACGTGACAGACTACACAGGCGGTATAAAAACAACAGAAGTTCCAAAGTTGCAAAAGCGACCCCAGGGAGACTTGGAAACTTGTAGATTATATTTTTGGTAAGAAGAAAAGCAATTTAGATGATATCTTAAAAAATAATTTCGTGAAATAAAACATCGTAAATGAACCGACCAACAAATTCCCTAAGACTCTAACTGCAGAAATAAGGAACACTGTACATGAATGTAGTCACCAACTTTTCTGTGGACAATTAACTAGCGCACAGCGTTCCATTTACGTCGAACATGCGTCTGTTGCAGAGGTACATAATATTCTCAGCTCGTTGCAATGCAATAAATCGACGGGGATAGACGGAATAAGACCGACTGACTTGAAGAACAACTCACTAATTCTATCCCCAATTAATACGAAGCTGATTAACTTGGGTACAGATCATGGGTCGATTCTGAACATGCTTAAAACACCAATAGTTCCACCGATACACAAAGGTGGTCGAAAAGATGTAATACAGAATTATAGACCAATATCAATCCCATCCGTTGTCGGTAAAGTATTCGCAGATGTGCCGGCAAAAAGGTCATACGAATTCGTTGAGAAGTACAATATTTGTTCGAATAATTACTGCTTAAATGAGACAAACTGACGGAAAGTGTACTATTCTTAATTTTATTGCGCGTACACTCGTCAGCGCGACTCCAAAGCAAGTGACCAAAGTGATACATTAAATTATCGAGTGAGGGAATCAAAAGTGTCTCGTGAAGTGTCTAGACATTTTGCACTCGTAATTCGAGCTGCGTGAAGTCGCAAGAAAATTTGGTTATCGATAAGAAATTAGTGCTGCATTTTATATGAGATATTGAACCCTTTACATACCTTTCTGTAATGAGCACACGGTTCCAACACCTCAACATCCATAAAGGGACCTGGCGGTCACCTGATCAATCAACCGTCAACCAGATTGATCACATTGCGATCGACGTCAGACACTCCTCCAATATTCTCGATGTTCGAACTTTCCGAGGAGCCAATATTGACTCGGACCATTTCCTTGTTGTAGCCAAGGTAAGAATGAGGATATCGAGAGAAATACGGAGTCGAGACAGGACACCTCGTTTTGACGTTGGAAAGTTACAATCGCAATCGATCGCTAGGAACTTTGCCGACCGAGTCTCCCTGAAACTCTCCGAAAGTTCGACCCTGCCTACAACCACAATAGACCAGGAATGGAAACGTTGTCAAGAAGCCATCAAAGAAGCTGCCACTGATGTGCTGGGTTTTACGACACCACCAAATAAGAACCCATGGTTTGACGACGAGTGCAGGCAGGCACATGCAGCCAAACAGGAGGCCTACAAGGCAACTCTGCATCGAATAACGAGAGCTGTTCGTGAGCTCTACGAGCAGAAGAGAAGGGAAGAGAACCGGCTTCTCAGAAGAAAACAGAAAGAGCACGAGAAGCGCGCGGTCGTAGAGAGAGATGTTACGGCAGGAAGGAGGTCCGAAAGTTTTACCAAAAGGTAAAACAGTTATCCGGAGGGTATAGACCTCCGGATCCCCTGCATGGATGAAAATGGACAACTACTAGTAGAATCACAATCGATGCTGAGAATTTGGAAAAATCACTTCTGCAGACTGTTAAACGGCGATGGCGACACAAATTCCGCTGTCAGGTAGAATGTTCCACTTAATTTGGACGAGGATGACCAAGAATTCCGTCCCCCCGACTTAGGCGAGGTCAAGATAGCGATATCTAGACTCAAGTCGAACAAAGCTGCTGGAGCGGACGGACTGCCCGCGGAACTGTTTAAAGCAGCTGGAGATGATCTGGTTGGGCGCATGCACCAGGTCATCTGTAGGATATGGTCGGAGGGAAGCATGACCGATGAGTGGAATCTCAGCGTCGTTTGTCCGGTCCACAAGAAAGGAGACCCTTTTGACTGTGCCAACTGTCGAGGGATCAGTCCTTAACATAGCGTACAAGATCCTCTCTGCCGTCTTGTGTGAACGCCTGAGACCATTCGTCAATTACCTGATAGATCCTTATCAGTGCGGTTTCAGGCCGGGAAAGTCCACCATCAACCAAATTTTCACACTGCGGCAGATCCCGGAAAAAACCCACGAGATGCAGATCGACACCCACCACCTATTCGTCGATTTCAAGGCCGCATATGACAGCGTGCATAGAGACGAGCTATACAATGCCATGTCTAGTTCTGACATTCCAGCCAAACTCGTCAGATTGTGCAGGATGACGATGGAGAACTCTCGCTGCTCCATCAAGGTCGGTAACGAACTCACCGAGACCTTCAATGTCAAAAAAGGTTTTAGACAAGGCGACACGCTGTCATGTGATTTCTTCAATATCATACTTGAGAAGATCGTGCGAAACTCAAATGTCAACACCAGAGGCACGATCTTCCAAAAGTCCGTTCAACTGCTTGCCTACGCGGTCGACATTGACATGATTGGACGAACACAGCGAGCTGTCAATGAGGCTTTTGCTAGCATTGAAGCGGAAGCGGCTAAAATGGGTTTGGCAGTTAATCAGGGCAAAACAAAGTACATGCTGTCATCACGAAAGGACGCACAACATCGACGACTCGGACAGAGCGTCATAATGGGCAGCAGAAACTTTGAGGTAGTCAAGAACTTCGTCTACCTTGGCTCTGCAGTAAACAGGGACAATAACACCAGTACCGAGATCAAGCGCAGAATTACTCTTGCCAATCGCTGTTTCTTTGGGCTCAAGAGGCAATTGAGTAACAGAGCCATCTCTCGAAACACCAAGTTGACATTATATAACACCCTGATCATCCCCGTCCTGCTCTATGGCGCAGAGACATGGACGCTATTGAAAGCGGATGAAGAGGCTCTTGGTATTTTTGAGAGAAAAGTTCTGCGTGCGATCTTTGGTCCTGTTTGTATTGATGGCATCTGGAGAAGGAGATCCAACCACGAACTGTACGGGCTGTACAGCGGCATGCACCTAGTCGGATCCAACGCTTAAGATGGCTAGGTCACGTAGAGCGGATTGACACCACAGCTCCGGCCCGAAGAGTCTTCGCTTCCGAGCCTTTGGGACAACGCATAAGAGGGCGTCCTAGAACAAGATGGCGCACACAAGTGGAGAAGGACCTCAACCAACTTGGTGTGCACAACTGGAGGCAGCTGGCGAAAGATCGTGCTGGCTGGAGAGGCTTGTTGGTTGAGGCCCAGGTCCACCCCGGACTGTAGCGCCAAACAAAGAAGAAGAAGAGGGTTTCTAACCTCTAAATATGAACTTTCAAGGAGAACAAGAAAACAAATCAGCAAAGCAGGTAAATTCGAATTGCATTATTGAATATTCAAAATGGCATGTTATTTCTACTTAAACTAATACTTCAAAGCGCGGCCCGCAGTGGAAATAAATACCCGAAGCGACATATTTTTCTCGGCCAAATGGTATATGTTTTTCAATTCTACAAATATGAGAGCTTAGAAAGCCAACATTTTGTTGACTTTTAATGATCCGTTTGGCTGTACCGTCAGCTCAAAGTTGGGTCCTTGGAATTTACAAAAATAGACGTATTTTTTAAGCAAATTTGATGTGTAATATTTTTCTAAAGGGCGTATATAATCGGCCTTCAAACTGCATCTTCAGTTTTTTTCATATGGCTTACCAATTTGTTAAACTAGGCTTTTAAGTAAAGCCACCTTTTGAGGGTGGCATTTCAATGTTTGATGGACTATAACAAAAATGCTCCAAGAGTCTCCGACGGGAGACCTGTGCTCCTCTATGTTTCCGATTTTCGAGAATTGTTATAAAACCTGAAGAATCATGCGAAGATTTTTTGCAGCGTAAAAAATTAATTTTTATGGTTGACGACTTTTCTTCTTTTTTCAACATGGTTGACAACTTTTCTTCTTCTTCTTTTCTTCTTTTTTTATAACCTTTTCACAGAGAGGGGTCTGTGAATACGTGTGACCAAAGCGAAGCTGATTACTCCCGCCTAAGACCATTGCTTTGCTCTATACGTCTAATAAGTGTGCGTGAAAATGAACTAGTATGCGTGACTTGAGAGCACAACTGCAATCTCTGTCCGAAATGCGCTCGCCCATCTGCGTAAGATGACCACCTCATTGAAAAGCAACACACCAGCCTCTGAGTCGGCGAATGGTTTGCCAGAACACCTTTTTCGCAGAAGTCGCTTTCCAACATCTCGCCGAATCTTTCCAAGACTGCTCTTTAGCTGCTCGCACATCCAATTTGAAAGTCCTTCGTGCCTCAGTGTAAGGTCACAAGAAGCAGAGTGCCCCAAGAGAATCCAGTCTCTGTATGTCTTCTTCTTCTCTCTGATGGCTTCTTGAACTCCGGGCGTTTTAAACCACGCAGTTCTTTTCTCACCACCAGGCGCCACTCCAAGCCGCTTGACTCCCCAAAAACCCCTTGCAGAGGCAATGAAAGCTACTGAAAACACTCGCCATTCTTCCTCTACACGTGATAGAACAGTTGAAAGTCGCTCAAACCTTGCAGATATGTGCCGAATCTGCAGAATTTAGCCGCAACTCCACCTCAAAGCTGGAGACCAACAAATCAGCAGAACGTGACGAAGATGCAGATTCAATTGGATCGGCAAGTGATTTACGCGCCGAGGACGATGACCTTTTCGACAAGAGCAACATGAACTCGGCAAACAGATTTAAGATGCCCGTAATGGATGATGTTATCAGTGAGAGTGTGAAAACAATTCCGATTTGTACAACTGATGTTCCATTCCAATTCAAGCACGCTAATAAAATTAAATAGAAAGGAAATCAGAAATGTAGTTCGCATTATGGGATGGGCACCCCCTACAATGATTTCTGCAGGAGCTTCAGGGACAAAGATGAAGAAGAAACTACGCTTCACTATCTCGGCACCTGCCCCTTAAGAGTCCACCATCAGCGATATTCGTCAACCTTCGCCGAAATGCCATGGAATGTCGGTATGGTCAAAAATGGTATAATTATGAAACCAATTGCTTTTTTTCTTGTTTTGTTTGCGGTGTCATAAAAAGCATGTCCGGTTCACATGTCGCAATGGGCATAAAAGTTAGCAATTAGGGTGCTGTCGGTGGAAAAATAGATTTCTGACTTTGAGGATGGGCTATTTATTAGTTTATGACTACAATATTGAAGATTTCAATTAGGAAGCTAGAATTTTGCTTTACATAGACAACGAGAAGATTTTAAAAATTCTAGTTGCATTTCATCATTTGTTGTGCAAATTTGATGGTGTAGTGAAATTTGAAAAATCCTCGACCTTCCTTAACAAGTTACTGCCAGTGAAGCTACAACTTAAAAAAAAGAATGTATGGCCCTTTAACGAGAAGAAAAAACAAGAATTGAAATGAAATTCAGAATTTGCGTGAATCAATTATGAATCAATTATGGACACCCAAGTGTCCAGAAACTCATTTCGGTATGGACCGAAATTACTTTCTGGACACCCAAGTGTCCAGAAACTCATTTCGGTATGGACCGAAATTACTTTCTGGACACCCAAGTGTCCAGACACTCATTTCGGTATGGACCGAAATTACTTTCTGGACACCCAAGTGTCCAGAAACTCATTTCGGTATGGACCGAAATTACTTTCTGGACACCCAAGTGTCCAGAAACTCATTTCGGTATGGACCAAAATTACTTTCTGGACACCCAAGTGTCCAGAAACTCATTTCGGTATGGACCGAAATTACTTTCTGGACACCCAAGTGTCCAGAAACTCATTTCGGTATGGACCGAAATTACTTTCTGGACACCCAAGTGTCCAGAAACTCATTTCGGTATGGAGCGAAATTACTTTCTGGACACCCAAGTGTCCAGAAACTCATTTCGGTATGGACCGAAACTCATTTCGGTATGGACCGAAATTACTTTCTGGACACCCAAGTGCCCAGAAACTCATTTCGGTATGGACCGAAATTACTTTCTGGACACAAGTGTCCAGAAACTCATTTCGGTATGGACCGAAATTACTTTCTGGACACCCAAGAGTCCAGAAACTCATTTCGGTATGGAGCGAAATAACTTTCCGGGCACCCAAGTGTCCAGAAACTCATTTCGGTATGGAGCGAAATAATTTTCCGGACACCCAAGTGTCCAGAAACTCATTTCGGTATGGACCGAAATTACTTTCTGGACACCCAAGTGTCCAGAAACTCATTTCGGTATGGACCGAAATTACTTTCTGGACACCCAAGTGTCCAGAAACTCATTTCGGTATGGACCGAAATTACTTTTTGGACACCCAAGTGTCCAGAAACTCATTTCGGTATGGACCAAAATTACTTTCTGGACACCCAAGTGTCCAGAAACTCATTTCGGTATGGACCGAAATTACTTTCTGGACACCCAAGTGCCCAGAAACTCATTTCGGTATGGACCGAAATTACTTTCTGGACACCCAAGTGTCCAGAAACTCATTTCGGTATGGACCAAAATTACTTTCTGGACACCCAAGTGTCCAGAAACTCATTTCGGTATGGACCGAAATTACTTTCTGGACACCCAAGTGCCCAGAAACTCATTTCGGTATGGACCGAAATTACTTTCTGGACACCCAAGTGTCCAGAAACTCATTTCGGTATGGACCGAAATTACTTTCTGGACACCCAAGTGTCCAGAAACTCATTTCGGTATGGAGCGAAATTACTTTCTGGACACCCAAGTGTCCAGAAACTCATTTCGGTATGGACCGAAACTCATTTCGGTATGGACCGAAATTACTTTCTGGACACCCAAGTGCCCAGAAACTCATTTCGGTATGGACCGAAATTACTTTCTGGACACAAGTGTCCAGAAACTCATTTCGGTATGGACCGAAATTACTTTCTGGACACCCAAGTGTCCAGAAACTCATTTCGGTATGGAGCGAAATAACTTTCCGGGCACCCAAGTGTCCAGAAACTCATTTCGGTATGGAGCGAAATAATTTTCCGGACACCCAAGTGTCCAGAAACTCATTTCGGTATGGACCGAAATTACTTTCTGGACACCCAAGTGTCCAGAAACTCATTTCGGTATGGACCGAAATTACTTTCTGGACACCCAAGTGTCCAGAAACTCATTTCGGTATGGACCGAAATTACTTTCTGGACACCCAAGTGTCCAGAAACTCATTTCGGTATGGAGCGAAATAACTTTCCGGACACCCAAGTGTCCAGAAAATCATTTCGGTATGGACCGAAATTACTTTCCGGACACCCAAGTGCCCAGAAACTCATTTCGGTATGGACCGAAATTACTTTCTGGACACCCAAGTGTCCAGAAACTCATTTCGGTATGGACCGAAATTACTTTCTGGACACCCAAGTGTCCAGAAACTCATTTCGGTATGGACCGAAACTCATTTCGGTATGGACCGAAATTACTTTCTGGACACCCAAGTGTCCAGAAACTCATTTCGGTATGGAGCGAAATAACTTTCCGGACACCCAAGTGTCCAGAAACTCATTTCGGTATGGACCGAAATTACTTTCTGGACACCCAAGTGTCCAGAAACTCATTTCGGTATGGACCGTAATTACTTTCTGGACACCCAAGTGTCCAGAAAATCATTTCGGTATGGAGCGAAATTACTTTCTGGACACCCAAGTGTCCAGAAACTCATTTCGGTATGGACCGAAACTCATTTCGGTATGGAGCGAAATTACTTTCTGGACACCCAAGTGTCCAGAAACTCATTTCGGTATGGAGCGAAATAACTTTCCGGACACCCAAGTGTCCAGAAACTCATTTCGGTATGGACCGAAATTACTTTCCGGACACCCAAGTGTCCAGAAACTCATTTCGGTATGGACCGAAATTACTTTCTGGACACCCAAGTGTCCAGAAACTCATTTCGGTATGGACCGAAATTACTTTCTGGACACCCAAGTGTCCAGAAACTCATTTCGGTATGGACCGAAATTACTTTCTGGACACCCAAGTGTCCAGAAACTCATTTCGGTATGGACCGAAACTCATTTCGGTATGGACCGAAATTACTTTCTGGACACCCAAGTGTCCAGAAACTCATTTCGGTATGGAGCGAAATAACTTTCCGGACACCCAAGTGTCCAGAAACTCATTTCGGTATGAACCGAAATTACTTTCCGGACACCCAAGTGTCCAGAAACTCATTTCGGTATGGACCGAAATTACTTTCTGGACACCCAAGTGTCCAGAAACTCATTTCGGTATGGACCGAAATTACTTTCTGGACACCCAAGTGCCCAGAAACTCATTTCGGTATGGACCGACATTACTTTCGGGACACCCAAGTCTCCAGAAACTCATTTCGGTATGGAACGACATTATTTTCTGGACACCCAAGTGTCCAGAAACTCATTTCGGTATGGAACGAAATTACTGGTATGGTATGGACCGAAATTACTTTCTGGACACCCAAGTGTCCAGAAACTCATTTCGGTATGGACCGAAATTACTTTCTGGACACCCAAGTGTCCAGAAACTCATTTCGGTATGGACCGAAATTACTTTCTGGACACCCAAGTGTCCAGAAACTCATTTCGGTATGGAGCGAAATTACTTTCTGGACACCCAAGTGTCCAGAAACTCACTCGGAATGGACCGAAATTACTTTATGGACACCCAAGTGTCCAGAAACTCATTTCGGTATGGAGCGAAATTACTTTCTGGACACCCAAGTGTCCAGAAACTCATTTCGGTATGGAGCGAAATTACATTCTGGACACCCAAGTGTCCAGAAACTTATTTCGGTATGGACCGAAATTACTTTCTGGACACCCAAGTGTCCAGAAACTTATTTCGGTATGGACCGAAATTACTTTCTGAACACCCAAGTGTCCAGAAACTCATTTCGGTATGGACCGAAATTACTTTCTGGACACCCAAGTGTCCAGAAACTCATTTCAATATGGACCGAAATTACTTTCTGGACACCCAAGTGTCCAGAAACTCATTTCGGTATGGACCGAAATTACTTTCTGGACACCCAAGTGTCCAGAAACTCATTTCGGTATGGACCGAAATTACTTTCTGGACACCCAAGTGTCCTGAAACTCATTTCGGTATGGAGCGAAATTACTTTCTGGACACCCAAGTGTCCAGAAACTCACTCGGTATGGACCGAAATTACTTTCTGGACACCCAAGTGTCCAGAAACTCATTTCGGTATGGACCGAAATTACTTTCTGGACACCCAAGTGTCCAGAAACTCATTTCGGTATGGAGCGAAATTACTTTCTGGACACCCAAGTGTCCAGAAACTCATTTCGGTATGGAGCGAAATTACATTCTGGACACCCAAGTGTCCAGAAACTCATTTCGGTATGGACCGAAGTTACTTTCTGGACACCCAAGTGTCCAGAAACTCATTTCGGTATGGACCGAAATTACTTTCTGGACACCCAAGTGTCCAGAAACTCATTTCGGTATGGACCGAAATTACTTTCTGGACACCCAAGTGTCCAGAAACTCATTTCGGTATGGACCGAAATTACTTTCTGGACACCCAAGTGTCCAGAAACTCATTTCGGTATGGACCGAAATTACTTTCTGGACACCCAAGTGTCCAGAAACTCATTTCGGTATGGACCGAAATTACTTTCAGGACACCCAAGTGTCCAGAAACTCATTTCGGTATAGACCGACATTACTTTCGGGACACCCAAGTCTCCAGAAACTCATTTCGGTATGGAACGACATTATTTTCTGGACACCCAAGTGTCCAGAAACTCATTTCGGTATGGAACGAAATTACTTTCTGGACACCCAAGTGTCCAGAAACTCATTTCGGTATGGAACGAAAGTATGGAACCCAAGTGTCCAGAAACTCATTTCGGTATGGAGCGAAATTACTTTCTGGACACCCAAGTGTCCAGAAACTCATTTCGGTATGGAGCGAAATTACTTTCTGGACACCCAAGTGTCCAGAAACTCATTTCGGTATGGACCGAAACTCATTTCGGTATGGACCGAAATTACTTTCTGGACACCCAAGTGTCCAGAAACTTATTTCGGTATGGACCGAAATTACTTTCTGGACACCCAAGTGTCCAGAAACTTATTTCGGTATGGACCGAAATTACTTTCTGAACACCCAAGAGTCCAGAAACTCATTTCGGTATGGACCGAAATTACTTTCTGGACACCCAAGTGTCCAGAAACTTATTTCTGGACACCCAAGTGTCCAGAAACTCATTTCGGTATGGACCGAAATTACTTTCTGGACACCCAAGTGTCCAGAAACTCATTTCGGTATGGACCGAAATTACTTTCTGGACACCCAAGTGCCCAGAAACTCATTTCGGTATGGACCGACATTACTTTCGGGACACCCAAGTCTCCAGAAACTCATTTCGGTATGGAACGACATTATTTTCTGGACACCCAAGTGTCCAGAAACTCATTTCGGTATGGAACGAAATTACTGGTATGGTATGGACCGAAATTACTTTCTGGACACCCAAGTGTCCAGAAACTCATTTCGGTATGGAGCGAAATTACTTTCTGGACACCCAAGTGTCCAGAAACTCATTTCGGTATGGAGCGAAATTACTTTCTGGACACCCAAGTGTCCAGAAACTCATTTCGGTATGGACCGAAACTCATTTCGGTATGGACCGAAATTACTTTCTGGACACCCAAGTGTCCAGAAACTCATTTCGGTATGGACCGAAATTACTTTCTGGACACCCAAGTGTCCAGAAACTCATTTCGGTATGGACCGAAATTACTTTCTGGACACCCAAGTGCCCAGAAACTCATTTCGGTATGGACCGACATTACTTTCGGGACACCCAAGTCTCCAGAAACTCATTTCGGTATGGAACGACATTATTTTCTGGACACCCAAGTGTCCAGAAACTCATTTCGGTATGGAGCGAAATTACTTTCTGGACACCCAAGTGTCCAGAAACTCATTTCGGTATGGACCGAAATTACTTTCTGGACACCCAAGTGTCCAGAAACTCATTTCGGTATGGAGCGAAATTACTTTCTGGACACCCAAGTGTCCAGAAACTCATTTCGGTATGGAGCGAAATTACATTCTGGACACCCAAGTGTCCAGAAACTCATTTCGGTATGGACCGAAGTTACTTTCTGGACACCCAAGTGTCCAGAAACTCATTTCGGTATGGACCGAAATTACTTTCTGGACACCCAAGTGTCCAGAAACTCATTTCGGTATGGACCGAAATTACTTTCTGGACACCCAAGTGTCCAGAAACTCATTTCGGTATGGACCGAAATTACTTTCTGGACACCCAAGTGTCCAGAAACTCATTTCGGTATGGACCGAAATTACTTTCTGGACACCCAAGTGTCCAGAAACTCATTTCGGTATGGACCGAAATTACTTTCAGGACACCCAAGTGTCCAGAAACTCATTTCGGTATAGACCGACATTACTTTCGGGACACCCAAGTCTCCAGAAACTCATTTCGGTATGGAACGACATTATTTTCTGGACACCCAAGTGTCCAGAAACTCATTTCGGTATGGAACGAAATCACTTTCTGGACACCCAAGTGTCCAGAAACTCATTTCGGTATGGAACGAAAGTATGGAACCCAAGTGTCCAGAAACTCATTTCGGTATGGAGCGAAATTACTTTCTGGACACCCAAGTGTCCAGAAACTCATTTCGGTATGGAGCGAAATTACTTTCTGGACACCCAAGTGTCCAGAAACTCATTTCGGTATGGACCGAAACTCATTTCGGTATGGACCGAAATTACTTTCTGGACACCCAAGTGTCCAGAAACTTATTTCGGTATGGACCGAAATTACTTTCTGGACACCCAAGTGTCCAGAAACTTATTTCGGTATGGACCGAAATTACTTTCTGAACACCCAAGAGTCCAGAAACTCATTTCGGTATGGACCGAAATTACTTTCTGGACACCCAAGTGTCCAGAAACTTATTTCTGGACACCCAAGTGTCCAGAAACTCATTTCGGTATGGACCGAAATTACTTTCTGGACACCCAAGTGTCCAGAAACTCATTTCGGTATGGACCGAAATTACTTTCTGGACACCCAAGTGCCCAGAAACTCATTTCGGTATGGACCGACATTACTTTCGGGACACCCAAGTCTCCAGAAACTCATTTCGGTATGGAACGACATTATTTTCTGGACACCCAAGTGTCCAGAAACTCATTTCGGTATGGAACGAAATTACTGGTATGGTATGGACCGAAATTACTTTCTGGACACCCAAGTGTCCAGAAACTCATTTCGGTATGGAGCGAAATTACTTTCTGGACACCCAAGTGTCCAGAAACTCATTTCGGTATGGAGCGAAATTACTTTCTGGACACCCAAGTGTCCAGAAACTCATTTCGGTATGGACCGAAACTCATTTCGGTATGGACCGAAATTACTTTCTGGACACCCAAGTGTCCAGAAACTCATTTCGGTATGGACCGAAATTACTTTCTGGACACCCAAGTGTCCAGAAACTCATTTCGGTATGGACCGAAATTACTTTCTGGACACCCAAGTGCCCAGAAACTCATTTCGGTATGGACCGACATTACTTTCGGGACACCCAAGTCTCCAGAAACTCATTTCGGTATGGAACGACATTATTTTCTGGACACCCAAGTGTCCAGAAACTCATTTCGGTATGGAACGAAATTACTGGTATGGTATGGACCGAAATTACTTTCTGGACACCCAAGTGTCCAGAAACTCATTTCGGTATGGAGCGAAATTACTTTCTGGACACCCAAGTGTCCAGAAACTCATTTCGGTATGGAGCGAAATTACTTTCTGGACACCCAAGTGTCCAGAAACTCATTTCGGTATGGACCGAAACTCATTTCGGTATGGACCGAAATTACTTTCTGGACACCCAAGTGTCCAGAAACTCATTTCGGTATGGACCGAAATTACTTTCTGGACACCCAAGTGTCCAGAAACTCATTTCGGTATGGAACGAAATTACTTTCTGGACACCCAAGTGTCCAGAAACTCACTCGGTATGGATCGAAATTACTTTATGGACACCCAAGTGTCCAGAAACTTATTTCGGTATGGACCGAAATTACTTTCTGGACACCCAAGTGTCCAGAAACTTATTTCGGTATGGACCGAAATTACTTTCTGGACACCCAAGTGTCCAGAAACTTATTTCGGTATGGACCGAAATTACTTTCTGAACACCCAAGAGTCCAGAAACTCATTTCGGTATGGACCGAAATTACTTTCTGGACACCCAAGTGTCCAGAAACTTATTTCTGGACACCCAAGTGTCCAGAAACTCATTTCGGTATGGACCGAAATTACTTTCTGGACACCCAAGTGTCCAGAAACTCATTTCGGTATGGACCGAAATTACTTTCTGGACACCCAAGTGCCCAGAAACTCATTTCGGTATGGACCGACATTACTTTCGGGACACCCAAGTCTCCAGAAACTCATTTCGGTATGGAACGACATTATTTTCTGGACACCCAAGTGTCCAGAAACTCATTTCGGTATGGAACGAAATTACTGGTATGGTATGGACCGAAATTACTTTCTGGACACCCAAGTGTCCAGAAACTCATTTCGGTATGGACCGAAATTACTTTCTGGACACCCAAGTGTCCAGAAACTCATTTCGGTATGGACCGAAATTACTTTCTGGACACCCAAGTGTCCAGAAACTCATTTCGGTATGGAGCGAAATTACTTTCTGGACACCCAAGTGTCCAGAAACTCACTCGGAATGGACCGAAATTACTTTATGGACACCCAAGTGTCCAGAAACTCATTTCGGTATGGAGCGAAATTACTTTCTGGACACCCAAGTGTCCAGAAACTCATTTCGGTATGGAGCGAAATTACATTCTGGACACCCAAGTGTCCAGAAACTTATTTCGGTATGGACCGAAATTACTTTCTGGACACCCAAGTGTCCAGAAACTTATTTCGGTATGGACCGAAATTACTTTCTGAACACCCAAGTGTCCAGAAACTCATTTCGGTATGGACCGAAATTACTTTCTGGACACCCAAGTGTCCAGAAACTCATTTCAATATGGACCGAAATTACTTTCTGGACACCCAAGTGTCCAGAAACTCATTTCGGTATGGACCGAAATTACTTTCTGGACACCCAAGTGTCCAGAAACTCATTTCGGTATGGACCGAAATTACTTTCTGGACACCCAAGTGTCCTGAAACTCATTTCGGTATGGAGCGAAATTACTTTCTGGACACCCAAGTGTCCAGAAACTCACTCGGTATGGACCGAAATTACTTTATGGACACCCAAGTGTCCAGAAACTCATTTCGGTATGGACCGAAATTACTTTCTGGACACCCAAGTGTCCAGAAACTCATTTCGGTATGGACCGAAATTACTTTCTAGACACCCAAGTGTCCAGAAACTCATTTCGGTATGGACCGAAATTACTTTCTGGACACCCAAGTGTCCAGAAACTCATTTCGGTATGGAGCGAAATTACTTTCTGGACACACAAGTGTCCAGAAACTCATTTCGGTATGGAGCGAAATTACTTTCTGGACACCCAAGTGTCCAGAAACTCATTTCGGTATGGAGCGAAATTACTTTCTGGACACCCAAGTGTCCAGAAACTCATTTCTGGACACCCAAGTGTCCAGAAACTCATTTCGGTATGGACCGAAATTACTTTCTGGACACCCAAGTGTCCAGAAACTCATTTCGGTATGGACCGAAATTACTTTCTGGACACCCAAGTGTCCAGAAACTCATTTCGGTATGGACCGAAATTACTTTCTGGACACCCAAGTGTCCAGAAACTCATTTCGGTATGGACCGAAATTACTTTCTGGACACCCAAGTGTCCAGAAACTCATTTCGGTATGGACCGAAATTACTTTCTGGACACCCAAGTGTCCAGAAACTCATTTCGGTATGGACCGAAATTACTTTCTGGACACCCAAGTGTCCTGAAACTCATTTCGGTATGGAGCGAAATTACTTTCTGGACACCCAAGTGTCCAGAAACTCACTCGGTATGGACCGAAATTACTTTATGGACACCCAAGTGTCCAGAAACTCATTTCGGTATGGACCGAAATTACTTTCTGGACACCCAAGTGTCCAGAAACTCATTTCGGTATGGACCGAAATTACTTTCTAGACACCCAAGTGTCCAGAAACTCATTTCGGTATGGACCGAAATTACTTTCTGGACACCCAAGTGTCCAGAAACTCATTTCGGTATGGAGCGAAATTACTTTCTGGACACACAAGTGTCCAGAAACTCATTTCGGTATGGAGCGAAATTACTTTCTGGACACCCAAGTGTCCAGAAACTCATTTCGGTATGGAGCGAAATTACTTTCTGGACACCCAAGTGTCCAGAAACTCATTTCGGTATGGAGCGAAATTACTTTCTGGACACCCAAGTGTCCAGAAACTCATTTCGGTATGGAGCGAAATTACTTTCTGGACACCCAAGTGTCCAGAAACTCATTTCGGTATGGAGCGAAATTACTTTCTGGACACCCAAGTGTCCAGAAACTCATTTCGGTATGGAGCGAAATTACTTTCTGGACACCCAAGTGTCCAGAAACTCATTTCGGTATGGACCGAAACTCATTTCGGTATGGACCGAAATTACTTTCTGGACACCCAAGTGTCCAGAGACTCATTTCGGTATGGACCTACATTACTTTGTAGAAACTCATTTCGGTATGGACCGAAATTACTTTCTGGACACCCAAGTGTCCAGAAACTCATTTCGGTATGGACCGAAATTACTTTCTGGACACCCAAGTGTCCAGAAACTCATTTCTGGACACCCAAGTGTCCAGAAACTCATTTCGGTATGGACCGAAATTACTTTCTGGACACCCAAGTGTCCAGAAACTCATTTCGGTATGGACCGAAATTACTTTCTGGACACCCAAGTGTCCAGAAACTCATTTCGGTATGGACCGAAATTACTTTCTGGACACCCAAGTGTCCAGAAACTCATTTCGGTATGGACCGAAATTACTTTCTGGACACCCAAGTGTCCAGAAACTCATTTCGGTATGGACCGAAATTACTTTCTGGACACCCAAGTGTCCAGAAACTCATTTCGGTATGGACCGAAATTACTTTCTGGACACCCAAGTGTCCAGAAACTCATTTCGGTATGGACCGAAATTACTTTCTGGACACCCAAGTGTCCAGAAACTCATTTCGGTATGGACCCAAATTACATTCTGGACACCCAAGTGTCCAGAAACTCATTTCGGTATGGACCCAAATTGCATTCTGGACACCCAAGTGTCTAGAAACTCATTTCGGTATGGACCGAAATTACTTTCTGGACACCCAAGTGTCCAGAAACTCATTTCGGTATGGAGCGAAATTACTTTCTGGACACCCAAGTGTCCAGAAACTCATTTCGGTATGGAGCGAAATTACTTTCTGGACACCCAAGTGTCCAGAAACTCATTTCGGTATGGAGCGAAATTACTTTCTGGACACCCAAGTGTCCAGAAACTCATTTCGGTATGGAGCGAAATTACTTTCTGGACACCCAAGTGTCCAGAAACTCATTTCGGTATGGAGCGAAATTACTTTCTGGACACCCAAGTGTCCAGAAACTCATTTCGGTATGGAGCGAAATTACTTTCTGGACACCCAAGTGTCCAGAAACTCATTTCGGTATGGAGCGAAATTACTTTCTGGACACCCAAGTGTCCAGAAACTCATTTCGGTATGGAGCGAAATTACTTTCTGGACACCCAAGTGTCCAGAAACTCATTTCGGTATGGAGCGAAATTACTTTCTGGACACCCAAGTGTCCAGAAACTCATTTCGGTATGGAGCGAAATTACTTTCTGGACACCCAAGTGTCCAGAAACTCATTTCGGTATGGAGCGAAATTACTTTCTGGACACCCAAGTGTCCAGAAACTCATTTCGGTATGGAGCGAAATTACTTTCTGGACACCCAAGTGTCCAGAAACTCATTTCGGTATGGAGCGAAATTACTTTCTGGACACCCAAGTGTCCAGAAACTCATTTCGGTATGGAGCGAAATTACTTTCTGGACACCCAAGTGTCCAGAAACTCATTTCGGTATGGAGCGAAATTACTTTCTGGACACCCAAGTGTCCAGAAACTCATTTCGGTATGGACCGAAATTACTTTCTGGACACCCAAGTGTCCAGAAACTCATTTCGGTATGGAGCGAAATTACTTTCTGGACACCCAAGTGTCCAGAAACTCATTTCGGTATGGAGCGAAATTACTTTCTGGACACCCAAGTGTCCAGAAACTCATTTCGGTATGGAGCGAAATTACTTTCTGGACACCCAAGTGTCCAGAAACTCATTTCGGTATGGAGCGAAATTACTTTCTGGACACCCAAGTGTCCAGAAACTCATTTCGGTATGGAGCGAAATTACTTTCTGGACACCCAAGTGTCCAGAAACTCATTTCGGTATGGAGCGAAATTACTTTCTGGACACCCAAGTGTCCAGAAACTCATTTCGGTATGGAGCGAAATTACTTTCTGGACACCCAAGTGTCCAGAAACTCATTTCGGTATGGAGCGAAATTACTTTCTGGACACCCAAGTGTCCAGAAACTCATTTCGGTATGGAGCGAAATTACTTTCTGGACACCCAAGTGTCCAGAAACTCATTTCGGTATGGAGCGAAATTACTTTCTGGACACCCAAGTGTCCAGAAACTCATTTCGGTATGGAGCGAAATTACTTTCTGGACACCCAAGTGTCCAGAAACTCATTTCGGTATGGAGCGAAATTACTTTCTGGACACCCAAGTGTCCAGAAACTCATTTCGGTATGGAGCGAAATTACTTTCTGGACACCCAAGTGTCCAGAAACTCATTTCGGTATGGAGCGAAATTACTTTCTGGACACCCAAGTGTCCAGAAACTCATTTCGGTATGGAGCGAAATTACTTTCTGGACACCCAAGTGTCCAGAAACTCATTTCGGTATGGAGCGAAATTACTTTCTGGACACCCAAGTGTCCAGAAACTCATTTCGGTATGGAGCGAAATTACTTTCTGGACACCCAAGTGTCCAGAAACTCATTTCGGTATGGAGCGAAATTACTTTCTGGACACCCAAGTGTCCAGAAACTCATTTCGGTATGGAGCGAAATTACTTTCTGGACACCCAAGTGTCCAGAAACTCATTTCGGTATGGAGCGAAATTACTTTCTGGACACCCAAGTGTCCAGAAACTCATTTCGGTATGGAGCGAAATTACTTTCTGGACACCCAAGTGTCCAGAAACTCATTTCGGTATGGAGCGAAATTACTTTCTGGACACCCAAGTGTCCAGAAACTCATTTCGGTATGGAGCGAAATTACTTTCTGGACACCCAAGTGTCCAGAAACTCATTTCGGTATGGACCGAAATTACTTTCTGGACACCCAAGTGTCCAGAAACTCATTTCGGTATGGACCGAAATTACTTTCTGGACACCCAAGTGTCCAGAAACTCATTTCGGTATGGACCGAAATTACTTTCTGGACACCCAAGTGTCCAGAAACTCATTTCGGTATGGACCGAAATTACTTTCTGGACACCCAAGTGTCCAGAAACTCATTTCGGTATGGACCGAAATTACTTTCTGGACACCCAAGTGTCCAGAAACTCATTTCGGTATGGACCGAAATTACTTTCTGGACACCCAAGTGTCCAGAAACTCATTTCGGTATGGACCCAAGTGTCCAGAAACTCATTTCGGTATGGACCGAAATTACTTTCTGGACACCCAAGTGTCCAGAAACTCATTTCGGTATGGACCGAAATTACTTTCTGGACACCCAAGTGTCCAGAAACTCATTTCGGTATGGACCGAAATTACTTTCTGGACACCCAAGTGTCCAGAAACTCATTTCGGTATGGACCGAAATTACTTTCTGGACACCCAAGTGTCCAGAAACTCATTTCGGTATGGACCGAAATTACTTTCTGGACACCCAAGTGTCCAGAAACTCATTTCGGTATGGACCGAAATTACTTTCTGGACACCCAAGTGTCCAGAAACTCATTTCGGTATGGACCGAAATTACTTTCTGGACACCCAAGTGTCCAGAAACTCATTTCGGTATGGACCGAAATTACTTTCTGGACACCCAAGTGTCCAGAAACTCATTTCGGTATGGACCGAAATTACTTTCTGGACACCCAAGTGTCCAGAAACTCATTTCGGTATGGACCGAAATTACTTTATGGACACCCAAGTGTCCAGAAACTCATTTCGGTATGGACCCAAGTGTCCAGAAACTCATTTCGGTATGGACCGAAATTACTTTCTGGACACCCAAGTGTCCAGAAACTCATTTCGGTATGGACCGAAATTACTTTCTGGACACCCAAGTGTCCAGAAACTCATTTCGGTATGGACCGAAATTACTTTCTGGACACCCAAGTGTCCAGAAACTCATTTCGGTATGGACCGAAATTACTTTCTGGACACCCAAGTGTCCAGAAACTCATTTCGGTATGGACCGAAATTACTTTTTGGACACCCAAGTGTCCAGAAACTCATTTCGGTATGGACCGAAATTACTTTCTGGACACCCAAGTGTCCAGAAACTCATTTCGGTATGGACCGAAATTACTTTCTGGACACCCAAGTGTCCAGAAACTCATTTCGGTATGGACCGAAATTACTTTCTGGACACCCAAGTGTCCAGAAACTCATTTCGGTATGGACCGAAATTACTTTCTGGACACCCAAGTGTCCAGAAACTCATTTCGGTATGGACCGAAATTACTTTCTGGACACCCAAGTGTCCAGAAACTCATTTCGGTATGGACCGAAATTACTTTCTGGACACCCAAGTGTCCAGAAACTCATTTCGGTATGGACCGAAATTACTTTCTGGACACCCAAGTGTCCAGAAACTCATTTCGGTATGGACCGAAATTACTTTCTGGACACCCAAGTGTCCAGAAACTCATTTCGGTATGGACCCAAGTGTCCAGAAACTCATTTCGGTATGGACCGAAATTACTTTCTGGACACCCAAGTGTCCAGAAACTCATTTCGGTATGGACCGAAATTACTTTCTGGACACCCAAGTG
Source organism: Eristalis tenax (assembly GCA_905231855.2). NCBI lineage: Eukaryota > Metazoa > Arthropoda > Insecta > Diptera > Syrphidae > Eristalis > Eristalis tenax. The sequence continues at coordinate 59,458,496 of HG993125.1, read as the reverse complement.
TCCAGAAACTCATTTCGGTATGGACCGAAATTACTTTCTGGACACCCAAGTGTCCAGAAACTCATTTCGGTATGGACCGAAATTACTTTCTGGACACCCAAGTGTCCAGAAACTCATTTCGGTATGGACCGAAATTACTTTCTGGACACCCAAGTGTCCAGAAACTCATTTCGGTATGGACCGAAATTACTTTCTGGACACCCAAGTGTCCAGAAACTCATTTCGGTATGGACCGAAATTACTTTCTGGACACCCAAGTGTCCAGAAACTCATTTCGGTATGGACCGAAATTACTTTCTGGACACCCAAGTGTCCAGAAACTCATTTCGGTATGGACCGAAATTACTTTCTGGGCACCCAAGTGTCCAGAAACTCATTTCGGTATGGACCGAAATTACTTTCTGGGCACCCAAGTGTCCAGAAACTCATTTCGGTATGGACCGAAATTACTTTCTGGGCACCCAAGTGTCCAGAAACTCATTTCGGTATGGACCGAAATTACTTTCTGGACACCCAAGTGTCCAGAAACTCATTTCGGTATGGACCGAAATTACTTTCTGGACACCCAAGTGTCCAGAAACTCATTTCGGTATGGACCGAAATTACTTTCTGGACACCCAAGTGTCCAGAAACTCATTTCGGTATGGACCGAAATTACTTTCTGGACACCCAAGTGTCCAGAAACTCATTTCGGTATGGACCGAAATTACTTTCTGGGCACCCAAGTGTCCAGAAACTCATTTCGGTATGGACCGAAATTACTTTCTGGACACCCAAGTGTCCAGAAACTCATTTCGGTATGGACCGAAATTACTTTCTGGACACCCAAGTGTCCAGAAACTCATTTCGGTATGGACCGAAATTACTTTCTGGACACCCAAGTGTCCAGAAACTCATTTCGGTATGGACCGAAATTACTTTCTGGACACCCAAGTGTCCAGAAACTCATTTCGCGTATGGACCGAAATTACTTTCTGGACACCCAAGTGTCCAGAAACTCATTTCGCGTATGGACCGAAATTACTTTCTGGACACCCAAGTGTCCAGAAACTCATTTCGGTATGGACCGAAATTACTTTCTGGACACCCAAGTGTCCAGAAACTCATTTCGGTATGGACCGAAATTACTTTCTGGACACCCAAGTGTCCAGAAACTCATTTCGGTATGGACCGAAATTACTTTCTGGACACCCAAGTGTCCAGAAACTCATTTCGGTATGGACCGAAATTACTTTCTGGACACCCAAGTGTCCAGAAACTCATTTCGGTATGGACCGAAATTACTTTCTGGACACCCAAGTGTCCAGAAACTCATTTCGGTATGGACCGAAATTACTTTCTGGACACCCAAGTGTCCAGAAACTCATTTCGGTATGGACCGAAATTACTTTCTGGACACCCAAGTGTCCAGAAACTCATTTCGGTATGGACCGAAATTACTTTCTGGACACCCAAGTGTCCAGAAACTCATTTCGGTATGGACCGAAATTACTTTCTGGACACCCAAGTGTCCAGAAACTCATTTCGGTATGGACCGAAATTACTTTATGGACACCCAAGTGTCCAGAAACTCATTTCGGTATGGACCGAAATTACTTTATGGACACCCAAGTGTCCAGAAACTCATTTCGGTATGGACCGAAATTACTTTATGGACACCCAAGTGTCCAGAAACTCATTTCGGTATGGACCGAAATTACTTTATGGACACCCAAGTGTCCAGAAACTCATTTCGGTATGGACCGAAATTACTTTATGGACACCCAAGTGTCCAGAAACTCATTTCGGTATGGACCGAAATTACTTTCTGGACACCCAAGTGTCCAGAAACTCATTTCGGTATGGACCGAAATTACTTTCTGGACACCCAAGTGTCCAGAAACTCATTTCGGTATGGACCGAAATTACTTTCTGGACACCCAAGTGTCCAGAAACTCATTTCGGTATGGACCGAAATTACTTTATGGACACCCAAGTGTCCAGAAACTCATTTCGGTATGGACCGAAATTACTTTATGGACACCCAAGTGTCCAGAAACTCATTTCGGTATGGACCCAAGTGTCCAGAAACTCATTTCGGTATGGACCGAAATTACTTTCTGGACACCCAAGTGTCCAGAAACTCATTTCGGTATGGACCGAAATTACTTTCTGGACACCCAAGTGTCCAGAAACTCATTTCGGTATGGACCGAAATTACTTTCTGGACACCCAAGTGTCCAGAAACTCATTTCGGTATGGACCGAAATTACTTTCTGGACACCCAAGTGTCCAGAAACTCATTTCGGTATGGACCGAAATTACTTTCTGGACACCCAAGTGTCCAGAAACTCATTTCGGTATGGACCGAAATTACTTTCTGGACACCCAAGTGTCCAGAAACTCATTTCGGTATGGACCGAAATTACTTTCTGGACACCCAAGTGTCCAGAAACTCATTTCGGTATGGACCGAAATTACTTTCTGGACACCCAAGTGCCCAGAAACTCATTTCGGTATGGACCGAAATTACTTTCTGGACACCCAAGTGTCCAGAAACTCATTTCGGTATGGACCGAAATTACTTTCTGGACACCCAAGTGTCCAGAAACTCATTTCGGTATGGACCGAAATTACTTTCTGGACACCCAAGTGTCCAGAAACTCATTTCGGTATGGACCCAAGTGTCCAGAAACTCATTTCGGTATGGACCGAAATTACTTTCTGGACACCCAAGTGTCCAGAAACTCATTTCGGTATGGACCGAAATTACTTTCTGGACACCCAAGTGTCCAGAAACTCATTTCGGTATGGACCGAAATTACTTTCTGGACACCCAAGTGTCCAGAAACTCATTTCGGTATGGACCGAAATTACTTTCTGGACACCCAAGTGTCCAGAAACTCATTTCGGTATGGACCGAAATTACTTTCTGGACACCCAAGTGTCCAGAAACTCATTTCGGTATGGACCGAAATTACTTTCTGGACACCCAAGTGTCCAGAAACTCATTTCGGTATGGACCGAAATTACTTTCTGGACACCCAAGTGTCCAGAAACTCATTTCGGTATGGACCGAAATTACTTTCTGGACACCCAAGTGTCCAGAAACTCATTTCGGTATGGACCGAAATTACTTTCTGGACACCCAAGTGTCCAGAAACTCATTTCGGTATGGACCGAAATTACTTTCTGGACACCCAAGTGTCCACAAACTCATTTCGGTATGGACCGAAATTACTTTCTGGACACCCAAGTGTCCACAAACTCATTTCGGTATGGACCGAAATTACTTTCTGGACACCCAAGTGTCCACAAACTCATTTCGGTATGGACCGAAATTACTTTCTGGACACCCAAGTGTCCACAAACTCATTTCGGTATGGACCGAAATTACTTTCTGGACACCCAAGTGTCCAGAAACTCATTTTGGTACGGACCGAAATGACTTTCTGGACATCCAAGTGTCCAGAAACTCATTTCGGTGTGGACCGAAATGACTTTCTGGACATCCAAGTGTCCAGAAACTCATTTCGGTGTGGACCGAAATGACTTTCTGGACATCCAAGTGTCCAGAAACTCATTTCGGTACGGACCGAAATGACTTTCTGGACACCCAAGTGTCCAGAAACTCTTTTCGGTGTGGACCGAAATGACTTTCTGGACACCCAAGTGTCCAGAAACTCTTTTCGGTGTGGACCGAAATGACTTTCTGGACACCCAAGTGTCCAGAAACTCTTTTCGGTATGGACCGAAATGACTTTCTGGACACCCAAGTGTCCAGAAACTCTTTTCGGTGTTGACCGAAATGACTTTCTGGACACCCAAGTGTCCAGAAACTCTTTTCGGTGTTGACCGAAATGACTTTCTGGACATCCAAGTGTCCAGAAACTCTTTTCGGTACGGACCGAAATGACTTTCTGGACACCCAAGTGTCCAGAAACTCTTTTCGGTGTGGACCGAAATGACTTTCTGGACACCCAAGTGTCCAGAAACTCTTTTCGGTATGGACCGAAATGACTTTCTGGACACCCAAGTGTCCAGAAACTCTTTTCGGTGTGGACCGAAATGACTTTCTGGACACCCAAGTGTCCAGAAACTCTTTTCGGTGTGGACCGAAATGACTTTCTGGACACTCAAGTGTCCAGAAACTCTTTTCGGTATGAACCGAAATGACTTTCTGGACACCCAAGTGTCCAGAAACTCTTTTCGGTATGAACCGAAATGACTTTCTGGACACCCAAGTGTCCAGAAACTCATTTCGGTATGGACCGAAATTACTTTCTGGACACCCAAGTGTCCACAAACTCATTTCGGTATGGACCGAAATTACTTTCTGGACACCCAAGTGTCCACAAACTCATTTCGGTATTGACCGAAATTACTTTCTGGACACCCAAGTGTCCACAAACTCATTTCGGTAAGGAGCGAAATTACTTTCTGGACACCCAAGTGTCCAGAAACTCATTTCGGTATGGAGCGAAATTACTTTCTGGACACCCAAGTGTCCAGAAACTCATTTCGGTATGGAGCGAAATTACTTTCTGGACACCCAAGTGTCCAGAAACTCATTTCGGTATGGAGCGAAATTACTTTCTGGACACCCAAGTGTCCAGAAACTCATTTCGGTATGGAGCGAAATTACTTTCTGGACACCCAAGTGTCCAGAAACTCATTTCGGTATGTAGCGAAATTACTTTCTGGACACCCAAGTGTCCAGAAACTCATTTCGGTATGGACCGAAATTACTTTCTATACACCCAAGTGTCCAGAAACTCATTTCGGTATGGAGCGAAATTACTTTCTGGACACCCAAGTGTCCAGAAACTCATTTCGGTATGGAGCGAAATTACTTTCTGGACACCCAAGTGTCCAGAAACTCATTTCGGCATGGAGCGAAATTACTTTCTGGACACCCAAGTGTCCAGAAACTCATTTCGGGATGGAGCGAAATTACTTTCTGGACACCCAAGTGTCCAGAAACTCATTTCGGGATGGAGCGAAATTACTTTCTGGACACCCAAGTGTCCAGAAACTCATTTCGGTATGGAGCGAAATTACTTTCTGGACACCCAAGTGTCCAGAAACTCATTTCGGTATTGAGCGAAATTACTTTCTGGACACCCAAGTGTCCAGAAACTCATTTCGGTATGGAGCGAAATTACTTTCTGGACACCCAAGTGTCCAGAAACTCATTTCGGTATGGAGCGAAATTACTTTCTGGACACCCAAGTGTCCAGAAACTCATTTCGGTATGGAGCGAAATTACTTTCTGGACACCCAAGTGTCCAGAAACTCATTTCGGTATGGGGCGAAATTACTTTCTGGACACCCAAGTGTCCAGAAACTCATTTCGGTATGGAGCGAAATTACTTTCTGGACACCCAAGTGTCCAGAAACTCTTTTCGGTGTGGACCGAAATGACTTTCTGGACACCCAAGTGTCCAGAAACTCTTTTCGGTATGGACCGAAATGACTTTCTGGACACCCAAGTGTCCAGAAACTCTTTTCGGTGTTGACCGAAATGACTTTCTGGACATCCAAGTGTCCAGAAACTCTTTTCGGTACGGACCGAAATGACTTTCTGGACACCCAAGTGTCCAGAAACTGTATGGAGCGAAATTACTTTCTGGACACCCAAGTGTCCAGAAACTCATTTCGGTATGGAGCGAAATTACTTTCTGGACACCCAAGTGTCCAGAAACTCATTTCGGTATGGAGCGAAATTACTTTCTGGACACCCAAGTGTCCAGAAACTCATTTCGGTATGGAGCGAAATTACTTTCTGGACACCCAAGTGTCCAGAAACTCATTTCGGTATGTAGCGAAATTACTTTCTGGACACCCAAGTGTCCAGAAACTCATTTCGGTATGTAGCGAAATTACTTTCTGGACACCCAAGTGTCCAGAAACTCATTTCGGTATGGAGCGAAATTACTTTCTATACACCCAAGTGTCCAGAAACTCATTTCGGTATGGAGCGAAATTACTTTCTGGACACCCAAGTGTCCAGAAACTCATTTCGGTATGGAGCGAAATTACTTTCTGGACACCCAAGTGTCCAGAAACTCATTTCGGCATGGAGCGAAATTACTTTCTGGACACCCAAGTGTCCAGAAACTCATTTCGGGATGGAGCGAAATTACTTTCTGGACACCCAAGTGTCCAGAAACTCTTTTCGGTGTGGACCGAAATGACTTTCTGGACATCCAAGTGTCCAGAAACTCATTTCGGTACGGACCGGTGTGGACCGAAATGACTTTATGGACACCCAAGTGTCCAGAAACTCTTTTCGGTATGGACCGAAATGACTTTCTGGACACCCAAGTGTCCAGAAACTCATTTCGGTATGGAGCGAAATTACTTTCTGGACACCCAAGTGTCCAGAAACTCATTTCGGTATGGAGCGAAATTACTTTCTGGACACCCAAGTGTCCAGAAACTCATTTCGGCATGGAGCGAAATTACTTTCTGGACACCCAAGTGTCCAGAAACTCATTTCGGGATGGAGCGAAATTACTTTCTGGACACCCAAGTGTCCAGAAACTCTTTTCGGTGTGGACCGAAATGACTTTCTGGACACCCAAGTGTCCAGAAACTCTTTTCGGTGTGGACCGAAATGACTTTCTGGACACTCAAGTGTCCAGAAACTCTTTTCGGTATGAACCGAAATGACTTTCTGGACACCCAAGTGTCCAGAAACTCTTTTCGGTATGAACCGAAATGACTTTCTGGACACCCAAGTGTCCAGAAACTCATTTCGGTATGGACCGAAATTACTTTCTGGACACCCAAGTGTCCACAAACTCATTTCGGTATTGACCGAAATTACTTTCTGGACACCCAAGTGTCCACAAACTCATTTCGGTAAGGAGCGAAATTACTTTCTGGACACCCAAGTGTCCAGAAACTCATTTCGGTATGGAGCGAAATTACTTTCTGGACACCCAAGTGTCCAGAAACTCATTTCGGTATGGAGCGAAATTACTTTCTGGACACCCAAGTGTCCAGAAACTCATTTCGGTATGGAGCGAAATTACTTTCTGGACACCCAAGTGTCCAGAAACTCATTTCGGTATGGAGCGAAATTACTTTCTGGACACCCAAGTGTCCAGAAACTCATTTCGGTATGTAGCGAAATTACTTTCTGGACACCCAAGTGTCCAGAAACTCATTTCGGTATGGACCGAAATTACTTTCTATACACCCAAGTGTCCAGAAACTCATTTCGGTATGGAGCGAAATTACTTTCTGGACACCCAAGTGTCCAGAAACTCATTTCGGTATGGAGCGAAATTACTTTCTGGACACCCAAGTGTCCAGAAACTCATTTCGGCATGGAGCGAAATTACTTTCTGGACACCCAAGTGTCCAGAAACTCATTTCGGGATGGAGCGAAATTACTTTCTGGACACCCAAGTGTCCAGAAACTCATTTCGGGATGGAGCGAAATTACTTTCTGGACACCCAAGTGTCCAGAAACTCATTTCGGTATGGAGCGAAATTACTTTCTGGACACCCAAGTGTCCAGAAACTCATTTCGGTATTGAGCGAAATTACTTTCTGGACACCCAAGTGTCCAGAAACTCATTTCGGTATGGAGCGAAATTACTTTCTGGACACCCAAGTGTCCAGAAACTCATTTCGGCATGGAGCGAAATTACTTTCTGGACACCCAAGTGTCCAGAAACTCATTTCGGTATGGAGCGAAATTACTTTCTGGACACCCAAGTGTCCAGAAACTCATTTCGGTATGGGGCGAAATTACTTTCTGGACACCCAAGTGTCCAGAAACTCATTTCGGTATGGAGCGAAATTACTTTCTGGACACCCAAGTGTCCAGAAACTCTTTTCGGTGTGGACCGAAATGACTTTCTGGACACCCAAGTGTCCAGAAACTCTTTTCGGTATGGACCGAAATGACTTTCTGGACACCCAAGTGTCCAGAAACTCTTTTCGGTGTTGACCGAAATGACTTTCTGGACATCCAAGTGTCCAGAAACTCTTTTCGGTACGGACCGAAATGACTTTCTGGACACCCAAGTGTCCAGAAACTCTTTTCGGTGTGGACCGAAATGACTTTCTGGACACCCAAGTGTCCAGAAACTCTTTTCGGTATGGACCGAAATGACTTTCTGGACACCCAAGTGTCCAGAAACTCTTTTCGGTGTGGACCGAAATGACTTTCTGGACACCCAAGTGTCCAGAAACTCTTTTCGGTGTGGACCGAAATGACTTTCTGGACACTCAAGTGTCCAGAAACTCTTTTCGGTATGAACCGAAATGACTTTCTGGACACCCAAGTGTCCAGAAACTCTTTTCGGTATGAACCGAAATGACTTTCTGGACACCCAAGTGTCCAGAAACTCTTTTCGGTACGGACCGAAATGACTTTCTGGACACCCAAGTGTCCAGAAACTCTTTTCGGTGTGGACCGAAATGACTTTCTGGACACCCAAGTGTCCAGAAACTCATTTCGGTATGGACCGAAATGACTTTCCACACCCAAGTGTGCAGAAACTCTTTTCGGTATGAACCGAAATGACTTTCTGGACACCCAAGTGTCCAGAAACTCTTTTCGGTATGAACCGAAATGACTTTCTGGACACTCAAGTGTCCAGAAACTCTTTTCGGTATGGACCGAAATTACTTTCTGGACACCCAAGTGTCCACAAACTCATTTCGGTATTGACCGAAATTACTTTCTGGACACCCAAGTGTCCACAAACTCATTTCGGTATGGACCGAAATTACTTTCTGGACACCCAAGTGTCCACAAACTCATTTCGGTATTGACCGAAATTACTTTCTGGACACCCAAGTGTCCACAAACTCATTTCGGTATGGAGCGAAATTACTTTCTGGACACCCAAGTGTCCAGAAACTCATTTCGGTATGGAGCGAAATTACTTTCTGGACACCCAAGTGTCCAGAAACTCATTTCGGTATGGAGCGAAATTACTTTCTGGACACCCAAGTGTCCAGAAACTCATTTCGGTATGTAGCGAAATTACTTTCTGGACACCCAAGTGTCCAGAAACTCATTTCGGTATGTAGCGAAATTACTTTCTGGACACCCAAGTGTCCAGAAACTCATTTCGGTATGGAGCGAAATTACTTTCTATACACCCAAGTGTCCAGAAACTCATTTCGGTATGGAGCGAAATTACTTTCTGGACACCCAAGTGTCCAGAAACTCATTTCGGTATGGAGCGAAATTACTTTCTGGACACCCAAGTGTCCAGAAACTCATTTCGGCATGGAGCGAAATTACTTTCTGGACACCCAAGTGTCCAGAAACTCATTTCGGGATGGAGCGAAATTACTTTCTGGACACCAAAGTGTCCAGAAACTCTTTTCGGTGTGGACCGAAATGACTTTCTGGACATCCAAGTGTCCAGAAACTCATTTCGGTACGGACCGGTGTGGACCGAAATGACTTTCTGGACACCCAAGTGTCCAGAAACTCTTTTCGGTATGGACCGAAATGACTTTCTGGACACCCAAGTGTCCAGAAACTCATTTCGGTATGGAGCGAAATTACTTTCTGGACACCCAAGTGTCCAGAAACTCATTTCGGTATGGAGCGAAATTACTTTCTGGACACCCAAGTGTCCAGAAACTCATTTCGGTATGGAGCGAAATTACTTTCTGGACACCCAAGTGTCCAGAAACTCATTTCGGTATGGAGCGAAATTACTTTCTGGACACCCAAGTGTCCAGAAACTCATTTCGGTATGGACCGAAATTACTTTCTGGACACCCAAGTGTCCAGAAACTCATTTCGGTATGGGGCGAAATTACTTTCTGGACACCCAAGTGTCCAGAAACTCATTTCGGTATGGAGCGAAATTACTTTCTGGACACCCAAGTGTCCAGAAACTCATTTCGGTATGGGGCGAAATTACTTTCTGGACACCCAAGTGTCCAGAAACTCATTTCGGTATGGAGCGAAATTACTTTCTGGACACCCAAGTGTCCAGAAACTCATTTCGGTATGGAGCGAAATTACTTTCTGGACACCCAAGTGTCCAGAAAATCATTTCGGTATGGAGCGAAATTACTTTCTGGACACCCAAGTGTCCAGAAACTCATTTCGGTATGGAGCGAAATTACTTTCTGGACACCCAAGTGTCCAGAAACTCATTTCGGTATGTAGCGAAATTACTTTCTGGACACCCAAGTGTCCAGAAACTCATTTCGGTATGTAGCGAAATTACTTTCTGGACACCCAAGTGTCCAGAAACTCATTTCGGTATGGACCGAAATTACTTTCTATACACCCAAGTGTCCAGAAACTCATTTCGGTATGGAGCGAAATTACTTTCTGGACACCCAAGTGTCCAGAAACTCATTTCGGTATGGAGCGAAATTACTTTCTGGACACCCAAGTGTCCAGAAACTCATTTCGGCATGGAGCGAAATTACTTTCTGGACACCCAAGTGTCCAGAAACTCATTTCGGGATGGAGCGAAATTACTTTCTGGACACCCAAGTGTCCAGAAACTCATTTCGGTATGGAGCGAAATTACTTTCTGGACACCCAAGTGTCCAGAAACTCATTTCGGTATTGAGCGAAATTACTTTCTGGACACCCAAGTGTCCAGAAACTCATTTCGGTATGGAGCGAAATTACTTTCTGGACACCCAAGTGTCCAGAAACTCATTTCGGTATGGAGCGAAATTACTTTCTGGACACCCAAGTGTCCAGAAACTCATTTCGGTATGGAGCGAAATTACTTTCTGGACACCCAAGTGTCCAGAAACTCATTTCGGTATGGGGCGAAATTACTTTCTGGACACCCAAGTGTCCAGAAACTCATTTCGGTATGGAGCGAAATTACTTTCTGGACACCCAAGTGTCCAGAAACTCTTTTCGGTGTGGACCGAAATGACTTTCTGGACACCCAAGTGTCCAGAAACTCTTTTCGGTATGGACCGAAATGACTTTCTGGACACCCAAGTGTCCAGAAACTCTTTTCGGTGTTGACCGAAATGACTTTCTGGACATCCAAGTGTCCAGAAACTCTTTTCGGTACGGACCGAAATGACTTTCTGGACACCCAAGTGTCCAGAAACTCTTTTCGGTGTGGACCGAAATGACTTTCTGGACACCCAAGTGTCCAGAAACTCTTTTCGGTGTGGACCGAAATGACTTTCTGGACACTCAAGTGTCCAGAAACTCTTTTCGGTATGAACCGAAATGACTTTCTGGACACCCAAGTGTCCAGAAACTCTTTTCGGTATGAACCGAAATGACTTTCTGGACACCCAAGTGTCCAGAAACTCTTTTCGGTACGGACCGAAATGACTTTCTGGACACCCAAGTGTCCAGAAACTCATTTCGGTATGGACCGAAATGACTTTCCACACCCAAGTGTGCAGAAACTCTTTTCGGTATGAACCGAAATGACTTTCTGGACACCCAAGTGTCCAGAAACTCTTTTCGGTATGAACCGAAATGACTTTCTGGACACTCAAGTGTCCAGAAACTCTTTTCGGTATGGACCGAAATTACTTTCTGGACACCCAAGTGTCCACAAACTCATTTCGGTATTGACCGAAATTACTTTCTGGACACCCAAGTGTCCACAAACTCATTTCGGTATGGACCGAAATTACTTTCTGGACACCCAAGTGTCCACAAACTCATTTCGGTATTGACCGAAATTACTTTCTGGACACCCAAGTGTCCACAAACTCATTTCGGTATGGAGCGAAATTACTTTCTGGACACCCAAGTGTCCAGAAACTCATTTCGGTATGGAGCGAAATTACTTTCTGGACACCCAAGTGTCCAGAAACTCATTTCGGTATGGAGCGAAATTACTTTCTGGACACCCAAGTGTCCAGAAACTCATTTCGGTATGTAGCGAAATTACTTTCTGGACACCCAAGTGTCCAGAAACTCATTTCGGTATGTAGCGAAATTACTTTCTGGACACCCAAGTGTCCAGAAACTCATTTCGGTATGGAGCGAAATTACTTTCTATACACCCAAGTGTCCAGAAACTCATTTCGGTATGGAGCGAAATTACTTTCTGGACACCCAAGTGTCCAGAAACTCATTTCGGTATGGAGCGAAATTACTTTCTGGACACCCAAGTGTCCAGAAACTCATTTCGGCATGGAGCGAAATTACTTTCTGGACACCCAAGTGTCCAGAAACTCATTTCGGGATGGAGCGAAATTACTTTCTGGACACCAAAGTGTCCAGAAACTCTTTTCGGTGTGGACCGAAATGACTTTCTGGACATCCAAGTGTCCAGAAACTCATTTCGGTACGGACCGGTGTGGACCGAAATGACTTTATGGACACCCAAGTGTCCAGAAACTCTTTTCGGTATGGACCGAAATGACTTTCTGGACACCCAAGTGTCCAGAAACTCATTTCGGTATGGAGCGAAATTACTTTCTGGACACCCAAGTGTCCAGAAACTCATTTCGGTATGGAGCGAAATTACTTTCTGGACACCCAAGTGTCCAGAAACTCATTTCGGTATGGACCGAAATTACTTTCTGGACACCCAAGTGTCCAGAAACTCATTTCGGTATGGAGCGAAATTACTTTCTGGACACCCAAGTGTCCAGAAACTCATTTCGGTATGGGGCGAAATTACTTTCTGGACACCCAAGTGTCCAGAAACTCATTTCGGTATGTAGCGAAATTACTTTCTGGACACCCAAGTGTCCAGAAACTCATTTCGGTATGGAGCGAAATTACTTTCTATACACCCAAGTGTCCAGAAACTCATTTCGGTATGGAGCGAAATTACTTTCTGGACACCCAAGTGTCCAGAAACTCATTTCGGTATGGAGCGAAATTACTTTCTGGACACCCAAGTGTCCAGAAACTCATTTCGGCATGGAGCGAAATTACTTTCTGGACACCCAAGTGTCCAGAAACTCATTTCGGGATGGAGCGAAATTACTTTCTGGACACCAAAGTGTCCAGAAACTCTTTTCGGTGTGGACCGAAATGACTTTCTGGACATCCAAGTGTCCAGAAACTCATTTCGGTACGGACCGGTGTGGACCGAAATGACTTTATGGACACCCAAGTGTCCAGAAACTCTTTTCGGTATGGACCGAAATGAGTTTCTGGACACTTGGGTGTCCAGAAACTCATTTCGGTATGGAGCGAAATTACTTTCTGGACACCCAAGTGTCCAGAAACTCATTTCGGTATGGAGCGAAATTACTTTCTGGACACCCAAGTGTCCAGAAACTCATTTCGGTATGGACCGAAATTACTTTCTGGACACCCAAGTGTCCAGAAACTCATTTCGGTATGGAGCGAAATTACTTTCTGGACACCCAAGTGTCCAGAAACTCATTTCGGTATGGGGCGAAATTACTTTCTGGACACCCAAGTGTCCAGAAACTCATTTCGGTATGGAGCGAAATTACTTTCTGGACACCCAAGTGTCCAGAAACTCATTTCGGTATGGGGCGAAATTACTTTCTGGACACCCAAGTGTCCAGAAACTCATTTCGGTATGGAGCGAAATTACTTTCTGGACACCCAAGTGTCCAGAAACTCATTTCGGTATGGAGCGAAATTACTTTCTGGACACCCAAGTGTCCAGAAACTCATTTCGGTATGGAGCGAAATTACTTTCTGGACACCCAAGTGTCCAGAAACTCATTTCGGTATGGAGCGAAATTACTTTCTGGACACCCAAGTGTCCAGAAACTCATTTCGGTATGGAGCGAAACTACTTTCTGGACACCCAAGTGTCCAGAAACTCATTTCGGTATGGAGCGAAATTACTTTCTGGACACCCAAGTGTCCAGAAACTCATTTCGGTATGAAGCGAAATTACTTTCTGGACACCCAAGTGTCCAGAAACTCATTTCGGTATGGAGCGAAATTACTTTCTGGACACCCAAGTGTCCAGAAACTCATTTCGGTATGGAGCGAAATTACTTTCTGGACACCCAAGTGTCCAGAAACTCATTTCGGTATGGAGCGAAATTACTTTCTGGACACCCAAGTGTCCAGAAACTCATTTCGGTATGGAGCGAAATTACTTTCTGGACACCCAAGTGTCCAGAAACTCATTTCGGTATGAAATTACTTTTCATACCGAAATGAGTACTTTCTGGACACCCAAGTGTCCAGAAACTCATTTCGGTATGGGGCGAAATTACTTTCTGGACACCCAAGTGTCCAGAAACTCATTTCGGTATGGAGCGAAATTACTTTCTGGACACCCAAGTGTCCAGAAACTCATTTCGGTATGGAGCGAAATTACTTTCTGGACACCCAAGTGTCCAGAAACTCTTTTCGGTATGGAGCGAAATTACTTTCTGGACACCCAAGTGTCCAGAAACTCATTTCGGTATGGAGCGAAATTACTTTCTGGACACCCAAGTGTCCAGAAACTCATTTCGGTATGGAGCGAAATTACTTTCTGGACACCCAAGTGTCCAGAGACTCATTTCGGTATGGAGCGAAATTACTTTCTGGACACCCAAGTGTCCAGAGACTCATTTCGGTATGGAGCGAAATTACTTTCTGGGCACACAAGTGTCCAGAGACTCATTTCGGTACGGAGCGAAATTACTTTCTGGACACCCAAGTGTCCAGAAACTCATTTCGGTATGGACCGAAATTACTTTCTCCAGAACTCCCAAGTCTCCAGAAACTCATTTCGGTATGGAGCGAAATTACTTTCTGGACACCCAAGTGTCCAGAAACTCATTTCGGTATGGAGCGAAATTACTTTCTGGACACCCAAGTGTCCAGAAACTCATTTCGGTATGGAGCGAAATTACTTTCTGGACACCCAAGTGTCCAGAAACTCATTTCGGTATGGAGCGAAATTACTTTCTGGACACCCAAGTGTCCAGAAACTCATTTCGGTATGGAGCGAAATTACTTTCTGGACACCCAAGTGTCCAGAAACTCATTTCGGTATGGAGCGAAATTACTTTCTGGACACCCAAGTGTCCAGAAACTCATTTCGGTATGGAGCGAAATTACTTTCTGGACACCCAAGTGTCCAGAAACTCATTTCGGTATGGAGCGAAATTACTTTCTGGACACCCAAGTGTCCAGAAACTCATTTCGGTATGAAATTACTTTTCATACCGAAATGAGTACTTTCTGGACACCCAAGTGTCCAGAAACTCATTTCGGTATGGAGCGAAATTACTTTCTGGACACCCAAGTGTCCAGAAACTCATTTCGGTATGGAGCGAAATTACTTTCTGGACACCCAAGTGTCCAGAAACTCATTTCGGTATGGAGCGAAATTACTTTCTGGACACCCAAGTGTCCAGAAACTCTTTTCGGTATGGAGCGAAATTACTTTCTGGACACCCAAGTGTCCAGAAACTCATTTCGGTATGGAGCGAAATTACTTTCTGGACACCCAAGTGTCCAGAAACTCATTTCGGTATGGAGCGAAATTACTTTCTGGACACCCAAGTGTCCAGAAACTCATTTCGGTATGGAGCGAAATTACTTTCTGGACACCCAAGTGTCCAGAAACTCATTTCGGTATGGAGCGAAATTACTTTCTGGACACCCAAGTGTCCAGAAACTCATTTCGGTATGGAGTGAAATTACTTTCTGGACACCCAAGTGTCCAGAAACTCATTTCGGTATGGAGCGAAATTACTTTCTGGACACCCAAGTGTCCAGAAACTCATTTCGGTATGGAGCGAAATTACTTTCTGGACACCCAAGTGTCCAGAAACTCATTTCGGTATGGAAAGAAATTACTTTCTCCAGAACTCCCAAGTCTCCAGAAACTCATTTCGGTATGGAACGACATTATTTTCTGGACACCCAAGTGTCCAGAAACTCATTTCGGTATGGAACGAAATTACTTTCTGGACACCCAAGTGTCCAGAAACTCATTTCGGTATGGACCGAAATTACTGGACACCCCAGTGTCCATACCGAAACGAGTTTCTGGACAGTAATGGTGTCCATGGAGTCAATGGTAGTTTCCAGAAAGTCAGTGGGGTCCATACCGCATGTGTTTCTGGACAGCGGTGGTGTCTAGAATGTCAGTGCGGTCCATACCGGATGCGTTTCTGGACAATGGTGGTGTCCAGAAAGTCGTTGCGGTCGATTCCGTATGAGTTTCTGGACACTGGCGGTGTCCGAAAAGTCATTCACGAACCTTTAGCATAGACTGTGAAGAATGTATTGGATGTATGGAGCGAAATTACTTTCTGGACACCCAAGTGTCCAGAGACTCATTTCGGTATGGAGCGAAATTACTTTCTGGACACCCAAGTGTCCAGAAACTCATTTCGGTATGAAGCGAAATTACTTTCTGGACACCCAAGTGTCCAGAAACTCATTTCGGTATGGAGCGAAATTACTTTCTGGACACCCAAGTGTCCAGAAACTCATTTCGGTATGGAGCGAAATTACTTTCTGGACACCCAAGTGTCCAGAAACTCATTTCGGTATGGAGCGAAATTACTTTCTGGACACCCAAGTGTCCAGAAACTCATTTCGGTATGGAGCGAAATTACTTTCTGGACACCCAAGTGTCCAGAAACTCATTTCGGTATGGAGCGAAATTACTTTCTGGACACCCAAGTGTCCAGAAACTCATTTCGGTATGGAGCGAAATTACTTTCTGTACACCCAAGTGTCCAGAAACTCATTTCGGTATGAAATTACTTTTCATACCGAAATGAGTACTTTCTGGACACCCAAGTGTCCAGAAACTCATTTCGGTATGGGGCGAAATTACTTTCTGGACACCCAAGTGTCCAGAAACTCATTTCGGTATGGAGCGAAATTACTTTCTGGACACCCAAGTGTCCAGAAACTCATTTCGGTATGGAGCGAAATTACTTTCTGGACACCCAAGTGTCCAGAAACTCTTTTCGGTATGGAGCGAAATTACTTTCTGGACACCCAAGTGTCCAGAAACTCATTTCGGTATGGAGCGAAATTACTTTCTGGACACCCAAGTGTCCAGAAACTCATTTCGGTATGGAGCGAAATTACTTTCTGGACACCCAAGTGTCCAGAGACTCATTTCGGTATGGAGCGAAATTACTTTCTGGACACCCAAGTGTCCAGAGACTCATTTCGGTATGGAGCGAAATTACTTTCTGGACACCCAAGTGTCCAGAGACTCATTTCGGTACGGAGCGAAATTACTTTCTGGACACCCAAGTGTCCAGAAACTCATTTCGGTATGGACCGAAATTACTTTCTCCAGAACTCCCAAGTCTCCAGAAACTCATTTCGGTATGGAACGAAATTACTTTCTGGACACCCAAGTGTCCAGAAACTCATTTCGGTATGGAGCGAAATTACTTTCTGGACACCCAAGTGTCCAGAAACTCATTTCGGTATGGAGCGAAATTACTTTCTGGACACCCAAGTGTCCAGAAACTCATTTCGGTATGGAGCGAAATTACTTTCTGGACACCCAAGTGTCCAGAAACTCATTTCGGTATGGAGCGAAATTACTTTCTGGACACCCAAGTGTCCAGAAACTCATTTCGGTATGGAGCGAAATTACTTTCTGGACACCCAAGTGTCCAGAAACTCATTTCGGTATGGAGCGAAATTACTTTCTGGACACCCAAGTGTCCAGAAACTCATTTCGGTATGGAGCGAAATTACTTTCTGGACACCCAAGTGTCCAGAAACTCATTTCGGTATGGAGCGAAATTACTTTCTGGACACCCAAGTGTCCAGAGACTCATTTCGGTATGGAGCGAAATTACTTTCTGGACACCCAAGTGTCCAGAGACTCATTTCGGTATGGAGCGAAATTACTTTCTGGACACCCAAGTGTCCAGAGACTCATTTCGGTATGGAGCGAAATTACTTTCTGGACACCCAAGTGTCCAGAAACTCATTTCGGTATGGACCGAAATTACTTTCTCCAGAACTCCCAAGTCTCCAGAAACTCATTTCGGTATGGAACGAAATTACTTTCTGGACACCCAAGTGTCCAGAAACTCATTTCGGTATGGAGCGAAATTACTTTCTGGACACCCAAGTGTCCAGAAACTCATTTCGGTATGGAGCGAAATTACTTTCTGGACACCCAAGTGTCCAGAAACTCATTTCGGTATGGAGCGAAATTACTTTCTGGACACCCAAGTGTCCAGAAACTCATTTCGGTATGGAGCGAAATTACTTTCTGGACACCCAAGTGTCCAGAAACTCATTTCGGTATGGAGCGAAATTACTTTCTGGACACCCAAGTGTCCAGAAACTCATTTCGGTATGGAGCGAAATTACTTTCTGGACACCCAAGTGTCCAGAAACTCATTTCGGTATGGAGCGAAATTACTTTCTGGACACCCAAGTGTCCAGAAACTCATTTCGGTATGGAGCGAAATTACTTTCTGGACACCCAAGTGTCCAGAGACTCATTTCGGTATGGAGCGAAATTACTTTCTGGACACCCAAGTGTCCAGAGACTCATTTCGGTATGGAGCGAAATTACTTTCTGGACACCCAAGTGTCCAGAGACTCATTTCGGTATGGAGCGAAATTACTTTCTGGACACCCAAGTGTCCAGAAACTCATTTCGGTATGGAGCGAAATTACTTTCTGGACACCCAAGTGTCCAGAAACTCATTTCGGTATGGAGCGAAATTACTTTCTGGACACCCAAGTGTCCAGAAACTCATTTCGGTATGGACCGAAATTACTTTCTCCAGAACTCCCAAGTCTCCAGAAACTCATTTCGGTATGGAACGACATTATTTTCTGGACACCCAAGTGTCCAGAAACTCATTTCGGTATGGAACGACATTATTTTCTGGACACCCAAGTGTCCAGAAACTCATTTCGGTATGGAACGAAATTACTTTCTGGACACCCAAGTGTCCAGAAACTCATTTCGGTATGGACCGAAATTACTGGACACCCCAGTGTCCATACCGAAACGAGTTTCTGGACAGTAATGGTGTCCATAGAGTCAATGGTAGTTTCCAGAAAGTCAGTGGGGTCCATACCGCATGTGTTTCTGGACAGCGGTGGTGTCTAGAATGTCAGTGCGGTCCATACCGGATGCGTTTCTGGACAGTGGTGGTGTCCAGAAAGTCGTTGCGGTTGATTCCGTATGAGTTTCTGGACACTGGCGGTGTCCGAAAAGTCATTCACGAACCTTTAGCATAGACTGTGAAGAATGTATTAGTTGATGTTTGAATCTCGGGTATTCCTTGATCATAGGATTGTAGATCGCAGAATGGACAACTTGAGGTTTCGATGAGACTACACTCCCGATTTGTTTCATTTGCCTTCTACATTTCTCACGTATGGATTATGCAGTGCATTTTACATTTTTCCAGATTCTGAACTCTGAACTGAACCGACATCAAATTGACATCTCAATTGCAGTTTAATACCAAAAAAATGACATTCTGCCATCTCTGCATATGAGCCATGACCTGATAACCTCTATAAACCATACATAGAAAATCCGATCTGAACATGTCTTCACTGGAACAAATGTTTAATCACATTAAAAATAATTGTTCAAACATCTATTTCGTTGTACGCTCATGTACATAGAAGGAAAAATGAATTCAGACGTCTGCCTTACTCCCAATCTCCAATGCGTATCCACCCTAAGCAACCAGTTGCCATTTATTTTGTTTTTTCGTAGTTCGTACAAATTTCGCACTTAACTGTCAATGTCAAGCATCTTCGAACATTCCGTGAAATCCCACAAAAATTATTTCTGCAATACTTTACGAAGAAATCAAGATTCAGAAAATTTTAATACTTCCAACATACGTTTTATTCCCATCAATCTACCAAATATTTACAAATCTACACTCGCAATCGCGTTAATTCCATCGATTAAGTACAATGTCCACTCATATATTCCAAAATGTACAAGTCTAGGGGAAGACGACGACGAAGTGAGCATCCACAACAGAAATGGTGATGCAGCTGAATGTCACAAATTTATGACGTCCTCCAAAATAGTGTTGACTAAACATTTGTTCGCTATTATTATTATTATTTATAATTTCAACGATTCGACGTGAGAACGTCACAGCGTGGAACAATTTTCATTTTCAAACAAAAGAGATATACATTCTTGGACTTGGACGAGACACTGGAACTGGGGTAGAGAGTGGTGACAAATACAACACCATCAACCCATCGACGAAGGCAGTTTGTTTTTGTTTTATTTTTTGGTGGTTCAGTTACTGTGTTGAACAACAATACAATGGGAGTTTGTCTGTGCAAGGACAAAGTTGAAGATGCACACATGGATGTTGGACAACCTGCCGGACAGACAGAACCATCACCTCGTGAAAGTGGTCAATGGAGTACTTGTGGTTTGGATTCCTATAACAATATGAAGTCACTGTCTGAGACCGTGGACAAACTCGTAAATGAAACGCTAGACGTTATCGTAACCGTGATCGACAAGTAAGTTGTTTGTGTACGTGGGTGAATTGGTGTTAAAACAAAAAGAAGTTAGTGAACGTCTCACCAGTGAGTAATTAAAATACTGAAAGACAATAGTTGCTATCCCATTTCTTAAATGAAATACGATGAAATAGAACTTGATTTCGAGATGACTAACCTAATTAAGCAGCAGTGATTACATGGCTTTTCCCCGGAATCTCTATTAACCTATGTGATTATAGCGTGGGTTGTGTAATGTTCTGCATTTCTCATTCTGTTCAAAATGTGTCCAACAGGAAGTAAAGTTTTGAAGCGGAGCCCATTTTGGTGACACTTGTTGAACTCTCTCAAATGCTAATCATCATGCCAACATAAACATCTCTGCAACCATCGGCTGCTTAATCTTGAGCTGAGGTTTGCTGGAAGAACATGAAGCCAAGGAAGTTCTTCTGAAAATCCTTTTTTATCTACATAACTTAAATGTGGCTCTACAGTTTATTGGTTTGTCCAGTTCATTCTTATCACAAAGTAACAGTGTACTTTAGTTAGATAGCTTAGGTTATACACGACTTGTTTTGTCTGCGTTGTTCATCTGAAAGAACTGTTAAAATTTTAACGCGCATCCTCTTTTCTAATGAATAGCATTCTAACACAGTAAACCTTTCATTCTAGTGAGCCGGAACCACCAAGTTCAATGGTTTTGCTGCATGTCATCACCGACAAACCCTCCGGTTGGATAGAACTTGTGAAATCTCTCATTCGCGTAGTTCCAGTTAAACATCCGATGGGTGCGAGTGTTATTGCCCTACTCCTCGACGATAGTCCGCTTCCAACAAAAGATTCCGTCTTAAAAGTTGCCGATATGATAACACATTCCCTAAGAAGAACGCCGCGGCGTGAGCGGAATCTATGTGTCATACTTGGTTGTTTGGCTGAAAAATTAGCCGGTCCTAGTAGTATTGCAATGTTGAATGACACAACACTTCAGTACCTGATTGATAATTTAGAAGATGGTGTAAACCATGACGTCACATTGCTGTCATTGATTGCATTAGAAAAGTTTGCCCAAACAAGTGAAAACAAAGCAACGATTAAGGTAAGACTGACTGAAGCACACCAAGCCTGGCCTTGTGAAAAACGAAAAAAAAAAATCTTTCAATTGCAGAAGAAACTAGCAGATCACCCGAACAATCCCCTCCTTAGGTTAGAGAAGTACGCCACTGATGGTGACTATGTGTTACGACAGATTGGATTTTGTGCTCGTTGGTGTTTGGATAATTATTGTGAGTTCGAGGAATACAATCGTCTTCGGTTTTGTTCCGTTCTGATGTCGTGCGTCATTCATTTCAGTTACTGTGGAAGGAAGAATGTACTCGTACGAGACAGTGGACTTGAGCAACATAAACGTGATGTTAAATACGAAGGACGTTAGTGAATATTTGAAGATATCACCAGATGGTCTGGAGGCACGATGTGATGCATACACTTTTGAAAGTGTACGGTGCACGTATCAGGTGAGAAGAAAATCAAATCTTTTATGTTTATATAAAATGACAGAAACATGGAGAATGGAGTGCGGAAATAGTGATTGACTTATTAAACTCCAGTCGATCCTCGAACATCTTTCATCGGGATAACTCTAACGGGAAGCATTACGTGCTTTAATTGGAAACGATTTCTGTATGTTTTGAAGAAGTTCTAGTAAGCGTGCACGCCTCATCTGCTTTGCTCGACTCTGATGAATGAGTGCCCTGCACAGCGACTCAAGTGATTATATATATATCAAAACTTACTTCGCTTCAGATCGCCCACAAGTGAACCTAACTGACCGCCAAAGTTCTCGTCTTCCAACCGAGGTGCATTTATTCCGATTGCGAAAGACATGATGCTGTGAAAGCCATAACCTCAATCGTGTTTGTCTGAAATCGTGCGTGGTACCGTGAATCTCCACAAATTGGCAGAATTTGACAATCTGAAATTCAGTCGAAACTTCAGTAAGAATTTACAAAAAAAAAAAACTCGGTTTGCTTGGTTTGACCCAAAAACAAAGTCCATACTCTCGAGCTAAAGTTCTGTCTGTGGACAAGATTGGTTAATTTATTATTTTTCAAAGTCAACGCAAATGCAAGAAAGTAGACGCTTATCATTTAATTTGATTATGGAGCAGTATTTGAGACTTCAGAGTTTAGGTCTGTGTTTCAAATTAGACTTCCACAACGTTCCACAGAATTCGTCGTCGCGTTACAGGCTTGTGGGTACAATGGACAAATTAGGTTGATACTCTTAAAAAAACACTCTGAAAGCTCTTTCGATGTCGAAGCTATTCAGAGCAGTAGTAGCAGTTGAAGTAACAAAACTAAAATGGAATCTTTGTACATTGTGTCTTTGTCTGTCAACAGCAAAGATCTCAAAGTGCCCAAAACCCTATCGCGCCACCAATCATATCCTAATAGTAGTCGTTCATCTTAACCTCGCACACCAAAACTGAGGCCTCCTCGACTTGTGTGCGCCACCTTTTACGTGGACGTCCTCTGTATCGTTATCCCACAGATTCAGAGCCTAAGATTCTTCGGGCTGGGGCTACATATATGGGCTAGCCATCTTAGGCGTTGGATCCGTAGACGTCCTACAGTCCGTAGTCCTATCAACGCAAACAGGACTAAATATCGCCCGCAGAACTTTTCCATCGCGCCACCAATCATAACCTACTAGTAGTCATTCATCTTAACCTCAAACGTATTTCCGCATGGGATTTTTAGAAAATGAGAGAAAATGTATTGACATCATGAGCTGCTCAAAGGATCTTCGTTTCGAACTTTGCGTATTCCTGAAAACCAGAAATGAAGTATGATACCCAACTTCACAGCTGATTGACCTCTAGTCCATCGACTTTTTGACAGATATTGATGAATTTTTGACGGTTATTCAGGGAAAAACATAAATGCCGTTCCCTGGCTGGTCAGTTTTGGAAAACGATACAAAAAATGGTTGTCAAAAAGTTTAAGGGGCAAGAGACATCTCCATCATTCTTCAGTTCTGCTTTGGATACTTCAGGTCGGTCACTCGATCAGGTGGTGGCTCTTTCCAAATATTAGATCACAGCTGGCCAACGGTACTGTGCATTATTAAACTATGCCGTGCAAGTGAGGTACCGCATAACATTCATTCTTCTACAAACTACAGTGAAGAAAATAAAAGATGAAGGAACTTCACACCCGTCATACAAAAATGCATGAGATATCTCGTGTGGAACAATAAATATTAGGTGTACACAGTCTTGTGCCAGTCACAAAATGCAGTGTGGCGAGTTATTTCAAAAAAGAGTCAATCATTCAGTCAGTCGAATGACCTGAATTCTTTGTTGACCTTCAACGGCAGGAAACACACATTCGCTTCAAGAGGAAACTTGAAGAGCTAGCAGACATCCTCACTTGAATGAGGAAGATACAGGGCTAGTACTACAGACACTAGTAAGTGTTAATTAAAACAAAAAAAAACAGCCCAAACAAGCAACAAAAATAATCACAAAACTCCTTTAATGCAATCAATTCTGTTTGCAATCTTCTTCTGTTTGAAGCATGCATTCCTTTACGTAAACACTTTAATTTAGCATTGCATTTCCCCCCAATAAACTTTAATCTGATACTGTCTGATGTGTAAGCTTCTTGTTAATCACGCCTGATAATACGGTTGGAAACATTGAATTTTTCCACTGCAAATAGAGCAACCAAGTGACTAATTGCCACTGTCTCTGATTAGCGACATGACGTATTTCAATGATGTAAACAAACGCATTAATCAATCAGTTTCATTTAGAATAATAAATTAAATATCGATTTTTGTTTTTGATTTCTGTCTTAGACTGCTGTTGATTGCTGGTATTATGAGGTGTTGATCATAACACCGGGTGTAATGCAAATTGGCTGGGCGACAAAGGATTCAAATTTCCTCAGTGACGACGGCTATGGCATCGGTGATGACAAATACTCAATTGCTTTCGATGGATGCAGGAAACTGATTTGGCATAATGCTCAATCAATGGCACACAATCTTCCCGCGTGGCAGCATGGCTCGGTACTGGGTTGTCTGCTTGATCTGAAAGAGCAAGAAGTCATTTTCAGCTTAGACGGACAAGAAACTGAACCATATAAGCATGTGTTCAGCAGTGCAAAGTAAGATCCAATGCTCCTCGAGGTTTGTTAATGTGTCGACAAAATGTTTTGATTTGTTTAATTTTTTCATAGGGAAGGGTTCTTTGCCGCAGCTAGTTTCATGTCCTTTCAACAGTGCCGCTTTAATTTTGGTTTACAGCCATTTAAATATGCACCGCAAAATAGGGCGTATCGAAGTTTTAATGACTGCGCGACGCTTAAATCCCAAGACAAAGTAAGTTGACGAGGCGAGTTGCCTTGGACTTAAAATAATTTTGTTTTCGTTTCTCCCTTGTAGATTGTCCTTCCAAGGCACATCTTTTTGGAAAAGCTGAGAAGGCTGAGCGTGCGAGACGACTCGTGCACATTGTGTTTTGACAAAAAGGCAACTATTCGGCTAATACCCTGCAATCATAGGTAAATGAAGTCAGTAGTAGATTGTCCTGAGTAAATGTTGTTGATGGGAGCAGTGGCCGTAGTTTGTTCAGTGCACTCATGTCATAAATAAATGGAGTGAAGGAATGTCTGCAATTCTCCAAACTCCAAAGGAGTCCTACGTACTGCTCGGCCTAGTTAGCCAATCGGCCAATCCCCAATCGTGCCAAATGCAGCACAACCTTCAAAATCCTCTGCTGCTCTAAACATTGTTCTTAATCTTCATCCCTATTTCTGGCTTCCCTTTCCGAATCTGTTAACGTAAAATTCTTCTTCTTTGGGCGCTACAGTCCTAGGTGGACCTAGGCTTCACCGAACATGGCTCTTCAGCCGCCTGTTTCGCACACCAAACCTGAGGCCCTCCTCGACTTGTGTGCGAGGGCGGCCACATGGACGTGCTCTGTATCGTTATCCCACATATTCAGAGTCGAAGATTCTTCGGGCCGGGGCTACATGGCCCACCCATCTTAGGCGTTGTGTCCGTTGACGCCCATACAGTCCGTGGTCCTATCAACGCAAACAGGACTAAATATCGCCCGCTTTTCTCTTGAAAATATCACCCGCTTTGGATATAGTCCATCAACATCTTATACACAGTCTTCCGAAAGAGAACTTAGTTACTCAATCGTCTTTTGAGAGAAAAAAACAAACAGCAAGAGTTATTCTGCTTTCGATCTTAATACTGACGTTGTTTCTACTGCTCACCGCGGAGCAGAGGTGAACGAAATCCTTCACTACCTCGGAGTTACAGCAGTCTACAGAGAGGTTCTGGCCGAGTGGTGATAAATCCTCTTTTGACACTTAAGGTCTCGGTGAGTCCGTTACCGACCTTGATGGAACAGAAACGAAGTAACGTGAATTTGGTCGAATTAAATTTACAAAACTCCCCGGAGGCATGCCAGAGTTGAACTATTTTTCAGAATGGTTGTCAGCATTGTCGCCCTTGCCAGGCTTATAAAAAAATCTACTAACTAATGCATTTCTTTTCTTCCAGAGGGTTCTGCTCGACATGTGTGAAGCAACTACAATACTGTCCAATGTGTCGCGCTGATATTCAGTCAAAATTCCAAGAGGACATCGACAGTCCAATTGTTGAAGACATAATGACGTGATGTCAGTCGGCAAGACATTCGCCGCTGCTCCCGCCGCAGCTAAGACTGCAACCACCAATGCAAAGCTAAGTTTGAACAAACAAAAACCAACCGGTCACTCGCACGGATGTCTCACCCCATCTGTTCACAGAGAAAGATTGTGTGAAGCGAAAGCAACAAGTAAACAAATCATCTATTTAAAATTAAGTACCGTCAACGAGAACGAAATACAATGCCAGCGACAAAGGAAAACGTCTTGCTACCGGCAATAAATCAATTTAAATTATTTTCAAAATGTTTGGAAAATTACGAGGAATATCCCCCGAAAACTCAGCGAATACGGACGAAGAGGAGGTCTTATATTTAAAGATTAACAAAATGTATATTTATATAATAAATCTATGAGTAAGTGTATGTCATGATCATCTACCGCGCACATTCTCGACTGGCTTGTCGTTGTTGCATCTGCGCGCAAGGCGCGTGCTTGATCCGGTCCCCCCAAATTCGTAGAAAATAATGTAAAGATAAGTCTGTTATTGATTACTTTGCTGACAATATTTCATCATTGTTGTTTAATATTATCCGTTTTAGTTGTAGCTCTTTATTTTTAAATTTGCTCGAGTTGTTGTTCTTTTAAAGGGCCTATGTCTGCGCCATGCGATGACATTAAAATAAAAACGTTTTACACTACTATAGTCATTATTTTGAAATGCAGTAGCTGATGCTAGAGGGAAAGGCGCCGGTTAACTCGTGTGTTATTTCACTGAATTGAATTGCGAGAAGAAACATAAAAACAATAAACAAGAAGAAGAGACAATGTCTATTTTTTATAAATGTACCTAAAAACAAATTCAAATTGAGAGTAAGCAATTAAGTTAAATAACATTTCCCTAGGGAGACTGTGTCTGCTGTTAAGACTACTATTATTAATTGTTTTCATTTACATGCAATAATGCCTATCTTTTGAAAGAGAAAAAACAAACGATCATCATTATATATATGTATATACTTCTTCGTAATAAACAAATTTCTTATACGAGGACTTTCTTTTTTTGCGCGCGCATTAGTTGGGCTAATGCTAGGAAACACTAACCGCATCCACCTGCCACAGCAGAACGCCAGATTACCCTGATTCGTCAACAGAATATGGCAAGTTTCCAAAGAGGGAGACAGACCACATTCTATTGAATTCGTGTTAATTTGTCTTCAACAAGTGAATTGGAACACCCTATATGGCCAACGAGGCGACTCTACGCACGTAAATGTAGCTTAAATTTCCGATACACCTCTCAGACACACGACAACACCTCGCAATCTTTTTTCAGCCACTGAGAGTGTTCAGTGTGCGTACATCTAGAAAAGGCTTCTCAAACTTCGCCGTTAGGGGTCCGCAAGAGCACCGCAGGAAGATTGTGTGCTTTGGAAGCTTGACCAATGTACTTCTTATCAGGCCGGCTACCCAAACAAGCCCTTCGCCGTAAGGGGTCCGCCAAAGAACCGTTGGAAGATTGTGTGCTTTAGAAGCTTGACTCATGTACGTCTTTGAGTCTAGCGTTATACAGACATGCCCCTAACTCCTTATCAGGCCGGCGACCCATACAAGTCCTGAGCTCGCTGCTTCTAGTCATCAATACCAAGCTGTCTTGCATCCGCGATTACTTGGTCTTTATACCAGAGATTCGGTCTTGCTCCCCTTCTGGAAACAGGAGGCTCGGATTCGAAGAGTGTCCATGCGCTCGAAGTGGCCGAGCCAGTGCAGTCGACGGATTTTTGTCTTCCGGCTATATCCACTACCTTTCACTTTCCTCCCAAACGTTACCATATTATATCCGAAGCAGAATATTTCATTCGAATGCACCAATAATCAACTTTATTGTTTTGCTTATCGTCCAGCTTTCGGCTTCATAGAGTAGGACTGGCAAAATAAGAGGTTTGTAGAGCATGATCTGGGTCCTTCGAGTCAAGCCTCTTGAGCCCAGTTGTTGTGACAAACCGAAGTAGCTTCGGTTGCGAAGGGTGACTCTGCATCGAACCTTCACTGTGAAGTCGTTTGTGGAGTTCACATACAAACTCCTTCACTACCTAAAAATTGTAGCTGTGGATTGTGATGTTTTGACCTAGGCGGTGTGCGGCGGATCGATTCTTGCTCTACAGCTTATATTTCGTCTTATTCTCACTGACCTCAAGACCAGTCAGCTTCGCCTCGTCTTCAATCGGAAATGTTCCACTACGGCATGCTGCGACGGCGCGACGATGTCGATGTGATTTGCGTATCCAAACAGTTTGGTTGACCTATAGAAGATAGTGCATTCCGTGTTTACAGCACCCGCCGCATCATCTCCAGTGCCAGACTGAAGAAGTCACACCAGTGGCGGTTTCAAACTGTTCGGAAGTCCATGAGCCGGGCTGCACCGTATGTATTAGCGTCGTGCGACACAACCGTAGCTTCGAACTGTTTATTGCACGCTTTGGTATGGTCGATATTTAGGTAATGCGTTTCTATTTGAAACAACAACATTTGGACCGCCTTTTTTGTAGATGGGACATATGAGCTAATATTCCAGTCCTCGGGCACGCATTCATCTTCCCAAATTCGGCAGATGATCTGGTGCATGCTCCATACCAGAACATCGCCACCAGCCTTGAAGAGATCTGATGGCAATCCATCTGGGCCTACGGCTTTGTTTTCCTTCAGTCTTTTAGTGGCTGTGGCGACTTCATCAAAGCTAGGTGGGAGGACTTTCCTAATTCCCTGTCACTCACTCACTCCTGTTGGAAGTGCTTAAACCACTATCCACGCTATTTCCTGGGGATCAGTAACGAGACTACCCTCACAATTTCGCAGAGCCTAGGTGACACTCCTAAAGCCCGTGGCCAGGCTTTTGCATTTTTACAAAAGCCTGGTCCCTAGACGCTTTGATATCCTTGAGCTGGGAGGTTGCGAGAGACCTTCTTTTTTCCAAGCGTAGAAGAACACCCCTGGTTGGAAGTGCTTAAGTGCCCTGGTTGGAAGTGCTTAACCCTGGTGCTGTTCTTTGTTGCAGGATTTCTTGTCGGCGGTTTCCGCTACCACCGCGTACCGGAGAGTATTTCACTCAATTACTCTTCATAGGCTCTGCCAATCTTTGTTGTGCTCAACACAATGAGTTAAACCAAGATGTGCGTGTGTTCCGGAAGGCGAAACTCCTTCGACTACACTGACTCGGTCCCATATGCAGTCGAATCAGCGCTATACATGGCAAAGCCAGCTTAGGCCTCAGATTCAGTAGGGACCTGTCTACACGCCTTTTGATTTGCAGCCCTAGTCTGATTAAACCCACTTACTCCACATTTTCATCAGCAACGGATCGGTCTTAGACGGACATTGCTTTATTTCTCCTCATTAACTGCACATTAATTCACACGATTTCTGGAACCTGAAAGTAATTATAAATATTGGTTTCGTACAGATTATCGTTTGACTTTGAAAACGTTTCTTTTTACCGTGAATCGCGTCATCTATCAGTCAAGCAGGTGCATCACATTCTCAAAGAGAAGAACTGTCAAGATGTAGCCCTTCAAAGAGAGAGGAAAGAAAAAAACAAAAGCAGAGGCGGCATGGGTGGTCCTTCGATCACTTGCAGTTTATTTGTTTGATCCTCCAGGGTTCACTGTTTTTTATTCATTTTTATTTGTTTTGTTTTTATTTAATACACGCATTCTCATCTCGCAATATATTCGTACGGCATATTCACGTTGTGTAACTTTAACTCTGATATGTTATCAGACTCCCTTGTTGAACAACCATCCATCCACATGCAGCACTAAAAACCATTGTATTCCACTCGCGTTTTATTTTGATACCCGCATCGTATATGGGCAGTGGGATGTTTTAAAAAATGATCACACAAATCATATTTGTATTCAAATTAATTAAGTGATGTGATGTGTTAAGTTTGGGCTCAGTTCTGGTTTTGTGTTATCAAATTTTGTTGCATTTGGCTTAACATTCTTGTACTCATTGCTTATAATTTTTAATTTGTCCGAACAATGAGGTAATCTTTTGGTTTTGGCTCGGATGTGCTATCGCCGGAGTGAATTATTTTTCATATGAATTTGTTTGCTTTTTCAGGAGGAGCATCCTTGCACTCGTAGTCGTCGTATGCAGTGCTGGTGTAAGCTTTGCTGGATTAGCATTCACCGCGGAGAAATCGGATTTGGAGCCGATCAATGGGACCAGGAATTTCCGAATATACGGCAAAAAGAGCAAAGACGACAAACCGTGGTTCGATGGGCGGGTTGATATGCGATTAATACAGTGTGTGCGGCCGGGGCGATGTGAGAAATTGACATTCGATGCTTGTTTGGGCTCGAAGATCCCCTATGCATACACAAGTCTTGATCTCACCGACTATGACAGTCAGAAGCAAAGCGAGGAGCGACTTAATAACTACAGGGCATTGCGGCATATTCCCAGATGCTGGGCAGTGATACAGGTGTGTAGGTATGTACATTGAGATCCAATTGTGGGTGTGACTGACGTATTCTTATTTCGTGGTAGCCATTTTTGTGTGCTGTTTTTGCGCCGAAATGCGAGAAGATTGGCAATCAGGACATGGTGTACCTGCCGTCTCTAGAGATGTGCAAGATCACCCTGGAGCCGTGTCGTATTCTCTACAACACACCATATTTCCCGGAGTTTCTGAAGTGCAACGAAACGCTGTTTCCTTCGAAGTGCAACAACGAAGTTCGTGAAATGAAATTCAATCTGACCGGCAACTGCTTGGAGCCCTTGGTACCTGCTGATTCAATAGCCAGTTACTATCCGGGTATCGAAGGATGTGGTGTGCAGTGCAAGGACCCGCTTTACACGAACAACGAACACAGCCAGATACACAAACTAATTGCTTGGGGTGGGACCCTTTGCTTCCTCTCGAACTTATTTGTGGTGGCAACGTTCTTCATTGACTGGGAAAATGCCAACAAATACCCAGCGTTGATTGTGTTCTACATCAATTTATGCTTCTTCATCGCTTGCTTGGGGTGAGTTTTGACACCTCCACTGGCGGATCAAGTATTGCCACACGCTTTCTTTTCAGGTGGCTTGCGCAGTTCACTCCGGGAGGACGAGACGATATTGTTTGTCGAAAGGACGGAACACTCCGCCATTCCGAACCGACCGCTGGAGAAAACCTCTCTTGCATAGTTGTCTTCGTATTGGTGTATTATTTCCTTATGGCAGCAATGGTTTGGTTTGTGTTCCTAACCTATGCGTGGCATCTGCGAGCGGTCGGCAATGTTCAGGATCGTATCGATAAGAAGGGCTCATATTTTCACTTAGTGGCCTGGTCGCTCCCCTTGGTACTTACAATCACTACCATGGCACTGAGTGAAGTCGACGGGAACAGCACAGTGGGCATCTGCTTCGTAGGCTACCTGAATCACCCCATCCGAGCTGGACTGCTGCTGGGTCCACTTTGTGGGGTGATACTCGTTGGTGGATACTTCATCATTCGCGGAATGGTGATGCTGTTTGGCCTTAAGAACTTTGCAAACGACATCAAATCGACATCGGCGAGTAACAAGATCCACTTGATCATAGTTCGCATGGGGTTATGTGCGGTGTTTACCCTCGTGTTCATTCTGGTGGCGATCGCGTGTCATGTGACTGAATTCAAGAACTCTGCGCTTTGGGCAGAGAGCTTGAAGGAATACATCATGTAAGGAAAATAAAACTTGTGAGCCAATGTATACAATTTCGATGGTTTTGTTTTCAGATGTCGCATATCTCAGACCTTTACTCACGACTTGATTGTGTGCAAGTTGGAACATCGTCCTAGTGTTGCTGTCCTTCAGCTGCACCTGCTGTGCCTGTTTGGTGCTGGTATCGTCATGTCCACCTGGTGCTGGACTCCCTCATCTGTGGAGACCTGGAAGCGCTACTTCAGAAAGTGAGTACTTTATTTGCATCCTGGCAAGGAAGACTATACGATTTACAGCGCCAATTGTAGGAAATGTGGGAAGGAAATCGTTGAAGACATCAAAATGCCAAAACACAAAGTCATCGCCCAGACATGGGCCAAACGGAAGGAGTTCGAAGACAAAGGAAGGCTCTCCATAACGCTGTACAACACTCACACCGATCCGGTCGGTCTGAATTTTGATGTCAACGACTTCAATTCGTCCGCAACCAACGAGATCAGTTCAACGTGGGCTAATTACTTGCCGCAATTTGTGAAGCGTCGATTCGCCATAACTGGAGCGACTACGAACTCATCCAGCCACGGTGGACCTCGAAAAAGCTCATTGGACTCTGAGATCAGTTTCAGTGTCCGTCATGTTTCAGTGGAATCTCGTCGCAACTCAGTCGACTCACAAGTAAGACATTACACCCTCTTTTCAAGAATTCGTCGCTCTAAATATTTCTTCAGGTTTCAGTGAAAATTGCTGAAATGAAAACGAAAGTCGCCAGCCGCAGTCGGAACGCAGGCGGTCACCACCAAAGTAAGCATTCGAAAAATCGCAGTCGCCACAAGGACTTCATGGCAGCCTCTGGACGAAAGTACAGCAGTCGAAGGGAGAGCAGCACGTCCATAGAGAGCCAAATCATTGCGCTCAAAAAGACCACCTACCCCAACACGAGCCACAAAGTAGGGCTCTTCGCTCACTCGAAAACCGGGAAGAATATGAAACGGAGAAGTGCGAGTGCACACCCGGAAGACATCAAGAAGTTTTTAACCAAAAACGGCCAGTTCATCTTCCCGTTCCTTCAGAACCAAGGAATGACAACTTCCTCGGACGAAGAAACCTCGCGTGCTTCCTTCAAAATACAAGACTCTCGCCTGGATGTGGTGCTCAAACATGACCTCAGCGACGATGACGATGAAGACAGCCGTGGCCCCAGAATAGAAGAACTCATCGAAAGCAATGACCACTTGCGAACCAATAAAAAGACAACAGGTACCAACCTAGAGAACCTCATAAAGCACATGCACAGAACCTCGTCCTGCGACAATCGAGTCGATGCAGCTAGTCGCACAAGCAGGAATAGTACAAAGAGCCGCAGCAGTCGTAAGTCGACAGCACAAGGCTCCAAACGCAACAACAGAAACAAAACAGGTAAATCAACGAAAAAAGTTGCAACTGTTGACCTGGACATTTCAGATCTAAATCTGAATCTCAACAATGACTGTGACGATTCGAGCACTTCATATTCAATTGACGTGGACCTGTCGCTGGGTATGCACAGTTCATATTCCGGTATATCGACAGGCAAACCACATTCGAGAAACAGCAAGACCAGTTGTGATGTGGGCATCCAGGCAAATGCCTACGAGATCGCCACTCAGACTCTAGCCTCGTACGGTGAAGAGGAACTGAAAATGGCGATGAGACAATTGAATGCGAAAAATCGTCGAAAGAGCGAAATGACAAACGACGGTGACACCGAGACCCATGAACTATTGCCGATGATCAAGCATAAAGACGCGATTATCATGAGCGAGTCGGAGAAACTGAAAATGCTCCTGTTACCGTCGAAATAAAACAGTTCACATTGACAGAGCTAGTGTACTTTATCTGTACATTGTCTTCCATGTCCGACGTTTAATACTCAAATGTACCGACGTAGTGTGTACACTTAATTTAGGTTTGAATCTTATATTAAGATTATAGGTTAAGTTGAAAGCATGCGTGTGCTGCATTTTGTACTTTTTTTTACCAGAATGATCGAATAAATTTTGTACTAACTTATTACGGGGTGTTTATTGTTGCTAGCGTGTATTGTGCACACAGTCTTCTTCCAGTCATGCTGTGGCTGAGAGTGACTCCAAAGAGCACAATACTGAAAAAAGGACCTGGGATGGGTAGAACGACACTCACCGCATATTCGTCGATTTCAAGCCCGCATATGACTCCAGGTCTACTCCGCGATGTTCACTTCTGATAATCCTGCGGCAGCAGCAGGAAAAACATTGCCAACAACAGGCGCCAGAAGTCTGGTATGGTTTACAGACGGATCGAAGATGCAGTCTTGAGTTGGGGCCAGAGTCTTTGGTCCCAAATTAAGGATGCATGGGTTCTGTCCTACAGTGTTCCTAGTCGAAATCCACATCAGCGAAACCTTCCCCAGATGCAATCTAATAAAGTTTGTTAAGAGCGCTAGAACTATCGCCCAACCTAATGAACTGCAAATCAGTCAAATGTTGCTACGACGCTCTACAATCCCTTACCAGGTACAACAAAGTGAAGTTCGGCTGGATTGGTGAACACAGAGGGATTGCAGGCAATGAATCCGCAGATGAGCTCTCAATGGTTGACTCGGAATCTGGGTGCTTGGGTCCCAAACGGTAATGGACAGCAGCTGCAACGCAGTTTAATGAATGGGCCTTGACCAATGGACCAACTGTGGAGGTCTTAGGCAATCCAAACGATTAATAAGACCTTATTCATATAAGAAAATACTTTGTCTCAACTTTCTTCCTGGCTACTATGGCCTGAATTACCACCTTAACAAAAGTAAACTGTGCCAAGACAAAGTATGTCGACTTTGCTTGGAAGAGGCTGAGGCATTCGAGCGCATTTTGTGTGAACGTCCGGCACTACTCTGGTTAAGGAAACGTATTTTCCAAGAGGAGATACTCACTTCAGTGGACCAAAAGAGTACTATATTCATAAGGGAAGTAGCGCGTGTCTTAGGTCAGCTCCAACCCTTCGATACAAAATATGTTCACATCGCGGTTTCCTTGCCTTCACGGCATTGATTGTACAAGAGGAATTGAACACTGTTCGCTGAGGCTCAGGTCCGGCACGGATTAGACTCTTGGACCATTGTCAGCAACATCTGACATCATCTTTTTGAGTCGGTCTATAATGGATCTCCAGTCAAGACAACAATGAACCATTACTCTAATATACCCGCGGTTCTGGCTATAGGTGTATTGGAATTTACGGATCAGGATGTTGTAAATGCATTAACAAATCTTAAAGTAAATTACAGCCCAGGCCCCGAAAAGGTTCCGGCTGGAACTTTAAGAAAAAGTTGGAATTCGCTTTATCTTCCACTTAAAATTATCTTTAATCAATCCCTAAAAATGGGTGAATTTTTAAATGAATGGAAGTATTCTTTTCTGACGCCTGTATATAAAAGCGGTTTAAGGCAAAAAGTAGATAACTATCGACCAATATCAAAGCCTTCATCAATTCCAAAGTATTGTAAGAGAAAAATTATATTTCAAGGCTTTATGCTAATTTAGAAAATCAATTAATTTTTGCTCGAAAGCCTTCGATAAACACACACTACATCACACTTTGCTTTTAAACAAGCTAAAGTCCTTGGGATTCCATTCGTCAATGTTAGAGTGGTTTTCCAATTACTTAAAGGACAGGAAGCAATTGGTAAAGATCGATTATTTTAGATCTCGAGTAATAAAAGTTACATCGGGCGTTCCACAAGGTAGCCATGTGGGGCCATTATTCTTTTTTTTTTTGTTCATAAATGATGCTCACGAAATTTTCAAATATTGTAAATTTTTAACATTCGCAGACGACTTTAAATTGTATTTATCTATAACTAGTTTAACTGATTGTAATAATTTCCAATTGGATGTCGTTGCACTAGTGGAATGGTGCAAGCACTATGGACCAAAGCTGAATATTCAAAAATGTAATATCTTTACTGCATATCGAATTACATCCCCGATTGTCTATGATTATTTCATTAATGATCATAGACTTTTGTCGCCTGGAAGAGGTTAAAGATCTGGGTGTTATTTTGGATACAATTGCGAAGTCTAATGCTACGACGGGCGTTCAATATATTCTCGATATCGATATGAAGGAAAATGCGAATTCAATTTAAATTCTTTTTATTTTTCAATATAATCTCCCCTAACATCAATGCATTCGTTACATCTTGAAATAAGCTTTTTTAAGCCCTCAAAAAAAATAAATTTCCTCTTTCTCTGCAAAATACCCATTTATTGCCGACTTGAGTTCTTCATCATCCGAAAATCTTTTTCCACGAAGACATTTTTTCAAATCCGGGAACAGGAAATAATCACTAGGGGCAAGGTCTGGACTATAGGGTGGGTGTTGGATTTCTTCGAAACCACAATCTCGCGCAGCAGCCTTGGAAACTCGCGCCGTGTGAACAGGAGCGTTGTCATGAAGATGCAACACGCCCGCTGCGAGTTTACCCCGTATTTTCTTTTTAATTTCCTCTCGCAAATTATGCAAAGTGGAAGCGTAGGATGTGGCGTTGATGGTTTCACCTTTTTTTTTTGTACTCAATGAGCAAGATTCCCTTTGAGTCCCAAAAAACTGTGGCCATGAGCTTCCCGGCAGACGGAGTGACTTTGAACTTCTTCGGGGGGTCTGTTCCTTTGTTATGCCACTGCATGGACTCTTGTTTGCTTTCAGGGTCATAGTGGTGGATCCATGTTTCGTCACCAGTAACAATTCGATCCATAACACCGTCCGCGTTCTCACTACACATCTCCACAAGCTCTCTACAGCATGCGATTCTCACTTTTTTCTGAGGCGCTGTGAGCATTCGTGTCACCCATCTTGCAGTGACCTTTGAAAGGTTAAGATGGTCTGAAGAATGGTGTGAATGGTACCAATTGAAAGCTTGGTGGTCTCTGCCATAATTTTCACCTTTATTCGGGCATCCTCAGGAACAAGTTTTTCGACTTCTTTGAGGCTTTCTCCCGTGCAAGCAGTAGCCGGGGCGCCGGAGCCGGAGTCGGAGCCGCCTCTCTTGAGCTCACTTGACCACTTTTGCACAGTTGAGAATGGAGGTGCGGAACCCTTGTAAACAGCCACCATCTCTTCATGAATAGTTTTTTGACTTTTTCCTTGCTTAGTGAGAAATTTAATTACAGCGCGATGCTCAATTTCCACCATCATCGTCTCAGTTGCCATTACGATTCTGTTTAACTAGAGATAAAACGCGAATTAATAACCACATTTATATGAAATTTTACATGAATGCACTAAAATAATAGTATTACTTGATAAATAAGTCATTTCGCATGTTAGGTTTTCTAAAAAGAAACAGTAGAGATTTTCGGGATGTCTTCGGCTAGTCTTAAGTCCATCTATTGTTCGTTAGTCAGACCGTATTTAGGATATTCTTCCGTCATTGGGGATTCCCCATATGATACACAAGAACTCAGATTCGTACAAGAGTACAAACAAATTTCACGAGATATGCTGTCCGTTAATTATTTTCCTTCGAAGAACTCCCTAAATATGACGATAGATGTAAAATAATTGGCTTGCAAACCTTAAGTTTTAGGCTTAAGGCAGCGTCAGCCATGTTCATCCGCGACATTATTAATTGCCGTGTAAATTCACCAGATTTACTTTTTCTCATGAATATAAAGGGTGTTTTTTTAGCTATTATCTTTTTGGCAACACTGGTTTAAACAGCTGACGCACGTTTCCTGCTTTGTTTCACTGACAAACATCTTCCGTTTGGTCTATAATTTAACCATGAATCGTCTTACAAACGAACAACGCTTCCAAATTATTGAATTTTATTATCAAAATGCGTGCTCTGTTAAGAAAGTTCATCGCGCGCTTCTTCCATTTTATGGTCAGTTTAATCGAAGCTCATTTTTGGCTCAATGGGTACGTAAATAAGCAGAATTGTCGATCTTGGAGTGAATATCAGCCAGAAGCATTGCAAGAGCTACCAATGCATCCAGAAAAAGTCACAGTTTGGTGCGGTTTATGGGCTGGTGGCATCATAGGACCGTACTTCTTCAAAGATGATGCGAATCGTAACGTTACTGTGAATTGTGAGCGCTACCGTAAGATGATATCCAACTTTTTTTTTTGCCCAAAATGCAAGAGCTTGACTTGCATGACATGTGGCTTCAACAAGACGGTGCCACATGCCACACAGCACGCGCAACAATGGACTTATTGTGAGGCGAGTTCGGTGAACATTTTATTTCACGTTGGGGACCGGTCAATTGGCCGCCTAGATCGTGCGATTTTACGCCTTTAGACTATTTTTTGTGGGGCTATGTTAAAGCTCATGTCTATACAGACGAGCCCGCTTCAATTGACGCATTGGAAGAGAACATTGAAGCATTTATTCGTGAGATAACGGCCGAAATGTTGGAAAGAGTATGCCAAAATTGGACTAAGCGGATGGACCATTTGAGGCGCAATCAAGGTCAACATTTGCATGAAATAATCTTCAAACATTAAATTATATGGACCGTACTACCGATTCAAATAAAGATTTCATGCATTTTTCTGAATTTTATGCGTTTTTTTTTTTAAACTTTCCTAAAGCTTTTAAAAAATCACCCTTTATATGCTCCCCAAAGATCTCTTCGGGTGAGAAATTTAGTATACGATAAGAGGGATAGAACCAACTATGGCTGTAATGAACCTATTACAAGGTGTATAAACACATTTAATGCACTGCAACGAATTTGATTTCAGCTTGTCTCGTTGGAGCTTAACAAATGTATCCATGCTGTAATCTATGAGATGCAAAATCGGTAGATGATCCTTAGTTGCGCAGCAAAAATCTGCTGTGTAAAGCGATACTGGGAGTTAACACTTAGAGAACGTAGTGCTTTGTGTGCTCTGTGATGGAAAAAAAATAATCTGTAAAAATATAGAGGACTGGAGTGCAAGTTCGCGTTTACCTTCGGCTGGATCTCTCGATTGTTTCTTAAAAATAAAACACATTCATTACTTATTTGTTTATTTTGTTTTATTTGTCTTAAAGAAAATAAATAAAAAAACAAGAAAATTCGAACAAAAATAGACTTGCGTTTGAAGACAATAAATCGAAGGACATTTCTGCTTTGCAATAAAACAAAATTCAAAAACATCTAAATTCTTTCCTTTAAACTCTATATACGAATTTCATTCTGCAGCAAATCAAAGTCAAAATACATTCCTATAATCTAGACCTAACAAGCAAACACATGAGAATACGATCCTAACCTAGACTGCAACTGCTCCAGAGTTAGGTTTCTTAAGAGTTAAAATCTTTTACTTTGAATTATATTAAAGCTACAAGGTTGTTTTCATTTAAATACTTTATTACGTGTCTACGAGTGGTTTTGACTGAATTTTGTAAAGGTTTATTAATTTTATCATTTTGTTATCTTTAATTTCAAATATGAGGTATTGCATCAATCATTTCATGCTTAAGCAAAGAAACAGTGTTTCGGTTACGCGTTCTATAAAATGTAGTTCTACTCGTATGATATAATAAAAGTTTTGTTTGTTTTTCTTATTTGATCAAAGCAACAACTGCTGGCTTGACTTGTTTATGAATTAAAAGGTGCGAAATAAGTTCGTTAGACATTCAAAAACAGCATTGCACTCATCGTTCGACCAAGATAGTACGGAACGAGACTGACAATGACGAGAACTGTTACTGTAGCGATTAAAATTGACGAATGCACTTAATGTGTTCTACAAGAAATATGTAGTTTGTTTCGTTTTACAATCAACTTCTAAAATTTAGAATATCAAAAAGATATTAGATGAAAAAACGTCTATCATCTCTTGCTAAAAAGTCGTTTGTATTTCTGTTTTCATTTAAATATATGTATTTGGTTCTAAATGTTGTTTTGTTTCATTTGCAGCACCATGGCCATGTTTATTTAACTTTACGCTGAGCTAGTTTCAGTTCCTTCGCCCAGACGATCTTGTTTAGGGTTTCTCCGAAGAGATACAGGAATATTGTGAACATTAAGCTAGCGCCAAAGAAAACAATTCGTTGTGGGAGTTCGAGCACTTCGAGTACGGGGTACACCCAAACACCTGAGTAATGCTTGATGATGTGCACCCAAATTAAGTAGCTAATCATAAAGGCAATTAGACCGGCCAAACCCTTGCTACGTTTGGGATATGTGCGGAATGATGTGAACATCTCCAGGACAATGAAGACCACGATGTTGGTGTGCATAATATGGTTCAGCCATCTGAAAAGATATGATTGATAAACATTAGTACATGTCAGGTAAGAAAGGAGTGTTCGTAATAATAAGTGCGGTGTTGTAGCCCTAAGTTGACCTGGACCTGGATTGGCAAACTCCGAATGGGGAAATCTGAGAAATTTTTTCCAGACATTGCCGTGACTCAAAAGAGGAGGTGAAACAGTCAATTTTGAAATTATTCTACAAATTGTGCGGGAGTCGGCTCACATACCCATTAAACCACGGCGACCACAAGAGGAGAATGTTGCTCGTATTGACAAGATTGAGTGCAGTTCTCAGTCTACTAAAGATTAATCTATCAACTCCGATCTGCACATATCATAATAATAACGACAACATGGGTGGCGCGACAGTCCTAGGTGGACTTGGGGCTAGCTACCACACCATCCACGGTTCTCTCACGAGTGGAAGGGACCTAAAGACGATTCCGAACGTCGAAGTTCGAGAAGCTTTTTCTAGGCAGGAACGATCTTTGAGCATTGCCAGTGACTCGATAGAGGTGAAGGCATGAATTAAGAAAGTTCTCTGCGCAGGAGCCGAACCGCCAACCCGCAAAGCCATGGCGACCCACTCTGCGAAAAGTGCACATACAAATTATTAAAAACGGTTTTAAAGTACAAGTGACAGTAAAAAGCAGTCACACTTAACATAGCACACGCCAGTCAAGTCCCAACGAAAATCAGGCAACTCCTACTCTGAAAGCCAGTTTGAAACAAAAGTAAGCAAATACGAAACGTCAGGGATATTCTTTTAACTTCTCATAAACGATGCGGAACCCAAAGCAATGCTGAGTTGGTTATGCTAATAATCAAATGAGCGAGTTAATGGAAGCAGGGATTTCCAAGCAAAGATTTCATAAATAGGAAGAAATTATAAGAACGGTCGCGCAGCCTCTCTTCCCCTCTGGGTTATCTCAATTTTCTGGCATGTAGATGCATGTACCAGCGCTGTCCGATTAGTCTTCAAATGCAGGGGCCTACATTTCGACATGAACATCATTTCCTTTAAAAGGCTTCGCAGCTAGAGCCTGTACCATTGTTCGTTCACTGACCCTTTGATAACAACTGTGTTGATAAGAAATGCAATAATAACTGAAATGTCGATCCGCTTCCTGTGTCTAATCGCGTTCATTTTCATACTGGTTGAAGCGCTGCTTGTAAGCGATATCGTATCAAATTAAATACACCATTCATCAGGACTGATCATCATGAACTCGCAACTAAAAGTCGGTCAGATGACAAACTGCAAATCACTATTTAATTGAATTTCTTGAAAGTATCAACAGACTTTTGATCTCTGGCAAATGTTCGAATGTAAATACACATAATTCGGTGTTTATACGTCCGAGACAAAGTCGTGTAAAAAATTACATGACGTAAAGAAAAATTGTTATTAGCTCCATATCATGCACAAGGAACGGTCAAGGTAATGCAAGTAACAGCTCTATTCGCCCTGATCACCATGCTAATCGAACGAAACCGTGCAAAAACAGAATAACGCACGATTCAATGAAAAAATACAACACAATCCAAACAATCGTGTGTATAAGTTGCTCGAGTTACACATAAACAGTCAATTATTTTAAGTGGGCCCTAAACTGCTAAGTGGCTGGTTGAAGTTATTCCGCTTTGAGTACGTAGGTACACATATACTCTTCTTGATTTCACTGCTAATCTACTCCGATATCAAACGATCGTTTAAAACGGCTGTTGTTAATCAATTGTAGTTATAACAATATCGTATGTTTTAATAATATACTTACCCTGGAAAGATAGTATCCAGCACTTTTGGAAATACAAGTTCACGATCAATGGCATACAACGTCCAGAATGATATACCAACGTTCAAGGCAACTGGGAATGCTAATGCAGCTAGGAGGTAATCTTTAACCTTCCTGATAATGGGCACCTTCTTTGGAGCCACTTCATTTGTGCCAATGAAATCATTTCCAAGGCTTATTATGAAGTACACAGCTTGAATTATCTGAAATGAGATTAATTAAAAAATAAATTAAAGTAGATTAGAGGGCACACATATAGATGAAGATTATTCTTCGATAAGTCAGGTAAATATTTTCTTTAAATGGATTATGCAACAAATGTAATCAATGTCTCTAAAAATAAAAGGATAACTGATTATTACCGCATCAAGAAATGTAAGGAAACGGAATTTCCCGCCGAAGGTGCTGTGATTTTTTAATATTGATTCCGGAAGGTACACATAAGAATAATCATAGTAGATGGCAAAGGTGAATTGAACCGTAGCAATTAGGTGCACTAGAATTCGAAGACTCTTGAAGATGCCCAGATTCCAAGTGTATGTTGCCGATATATTGTTCGTTTTGTTTTTTGCCATTTCAAACGGGTGGACTTATTGTTATTGTTTTGTATATGGATGAACACTCCAAAGCGATTGATATTGCAAGAAGAGACTATAAACAAATGACGCTCATTGATTCAACTCTTATGAACTACAATAGAATTTAGGATCAAAGTCCACAGTCGTTGTGAATAACTTAACACAACATCAACTAGACGAATCGATAGAGTAAAATCAAAGTGAATAAGTTGACTAATATTTTGATTAAAGTCGGCTAGTATACGAATGACAGATGTTCATTGAATTGTTGTCAGTTGTTTTGCAGCTGCCAGTTGGAAATAAGAATGTAGTAGATGAAATTATACAGGGATGGCGGAGGTGATAGAAGATATATGCATGCATTTTCGCGATTTCTGGTTATAATTTTAACATTGTTACAATTCGTTATTTTTTGGAAAATGTAATATTGCTTACATTGACTTTGATGACCTTGTAAGGCTGTATTTAGATTGGTAGCCGTTTGTGTGTGTGTGGGGTGATACATTGTGATATTCACAATCAGACTACTACCACTGATTGATAACTCCAGTAATGATGGGACGAGTTATGAGAACCAGATAAACCCGTATTTCCTTTGCTTTGACTGAAATTCGAACCGGGGACCCCACTACTAGTAAACCAACTATATTTCAGATCAGTTCAACACCTGA
Organism: Eristalis tenax; assembly: GCA_905231855.2. Lineage (NCBI taxonomy): Eukaryota > Metazoa > Arthropoda > Insecta > Diptera > Syrphidae > Eristalis > Eristalis tenax. The sequence goes on along the minus strand of HG993125.1, from coordinate 59,415,482 downwards.
TCTGCGAGCGTCTACGGCTAAATAGGATGCCTTTTCTGAAAGTGTTCTGAAATTCGTATATGGCGTAGGTTGGTTTTAGAACAAAAAATAAAGCTCTCGCGGTGTATATATATATCACCCAAAGAAACAATGGACTCAACTCGTCGGACTACTTGAGCTGCGGTGAGGCTGTGACCGGCAGGGCACCAGTATATGTACCTTCTTAAGCTCTGCTACGAAAACTGAGTAGTGCATGTACCTGAAAAAAGTTGGTCAGCAATTCTCAAGTCTACCAGAGATTAATCAAGTATCTAGAGAGAGCACCCTTGCCCTGCTCATGAGAACGGAAGTGAATTTTTTGAGTGAATTTTGCGTGAACGCCAGATACCTTTGAACCTCGACAGACAAACATGTTGTATTTTGCTTTAAAGGTCTTCATTAACTGGGAACTCTGTACACCCCTTTGAACAACATCGTTTTGCGTAAGCTGTGAAAACGTCGCTAATGTAATAATTGGGTTATGTAAGTGCACACACTCCAGCAAATTTCAAGAGATGTGTCGCAACTGAAGCTGCACGATAAAGAGTTTGTGGTTACACACTGCCCTACGCAACCCCCTCTCTAATGACACTAATTGTTTCAAACAGTCAGCTTGGGCACCGTCAAAGAAACCAATCCAATGTGTAATTGTGTCGGTTCCTTCATACATCCAGTCATTGGTAACGTGTTGCGGCGAGTGGCGACGACTTAATTCAAAAACAGGAAAACCCTTTCACAGAACAATAAGTGCATCCATAAAGGCAAATAGCACCCTCGATGTGGAATGAAAACCTGCATGCTACGGTTGTGAAGGTCACCTCTGCGCACACACAAAGGATACGGAATCTCCGCTACTGACGTACCACATTAAAGTGTTCGAACAACATTGATTTGCCCCGAATGACGCAAACACCGTCGCACTTATCGAAGTGGCACTTCGAACGTAAACACCACAAGTCGGATTACCTAGGGCCATCCAGTACCATGTCAACTCGTTGGTCATAACATAGCCAAAAAAAACAAAAGAAATCGACAACAGACAGCATTAACTGGGTTACTGCCATGAGCCGCAGTAACCACTTCGACAGCTTGTATATTTATTTGTGTATATACTGTTTACATATGTGTGCGACTACAAGTTTCCCTCTATTTCCGTTCCCAGATCGATATCTGTTAAGCTCTCTTCACCTGATGGGATATGGTCGTCGTCCTCGCTGTCCTCGGGGGGAGCGGGTTTTGCGGGCGGCTTTTCAACAAACATTGGATTATCGAATGATGTGCTGGCCCCTTCAGTTCTCTTGGACAAATCCGCTGACACATTGTACTGCTGCACGTCGATAACAACGTCCTGAGCTACATCGCCCTCAGTCGCTGGATGGTTTTCGAAGCGGGCGAAGACGAAAGGCGACTGGAAAAAGTCGTACCAACGAACATGCATCCACCTTGGCAAAGGGATGATTCTGTTCTCGGGAACGAAACGAACAAAAATCACGACGAAGAACACCAGCACAGCGATAAGTGTCCCAATCATCATGAGGAGGGCTGCACCCAAGCCGTTTGGATTGTACGGACGACCGGCTGTGAAGAACTCTTTCTTGTTGGGACCGAATATCGCCCAGTCGACGGTTTCATTAAACTGCTGCAGGAATTTATTGCTGCTCCCCTGATAGTCCTCGTTCTCCACAATGACCACCTGCAGGTACTTGGCAATACCTCCGTCGGCAAAACTGATGTGATAACTGAGCTGCTCCTGCATGTCCTGCTCCTTCATGGAGCGCTCAATCATTTCGCGTAACTTTGCCCCGTACGAGGAATCACATTTGTCGACAAACACTTTCATCATCACTCCGCAAATGGCACAGCAATGTCCAGTTGGGACGATTGGCATCATGCACTTAGGCTTCGCACAGTTACTGACATGCTTGCAAACCGACCACTCGTAGTCCCAGAATACGTCGACCTGGTGGCACCCACACTGCGCCTCATTGCTGTACTCCACCCTCGCCTGCGAGGCGTACTTGAACATCACTTCCCCCAGTTCGCTCTTGAAAAGTAACTCCATAAATTCTTTAGACACGTTTGAACCAGCCAACTCGATTTGACCCACTCGCAGAGTACGGACGTCGCTCAGGTCAATCGACAGCGGTCCGGTCGCAGGAATCCTCACATTTTCATTGTTGCAGGGAATGCTCTCGATATGAGGCATCGCTGCATTTGGTTTCACGTCACTTCCTTCCGGTGTGATTTCCTTCCAGCTCTGAGGATCAAACCAGTATCGGGTGGCAGCGGGCTTGACCTCCGCCACTTCGTTGGAGTTTTTGCACTTCCGACCGTTGTTGCGGCCGCTGGAGAAGGAGATCTTCGAATCGGGGTGAAACATGATGGCTCCATTTGCGGGAAATGTTATTCCTGTTGTGTCGATTTCCGGCGGAAGGATTACGGCGGATTGGAATGATTCGGGAAATTGGATCTCGTCCTGAGGGCATGGCAGATAGCCCGATTGCCAGGAACCGGCGCTGTCCAAATCCGGATTCTCAATCCACTGCTTTGTGGAGGATGTTGCCAGAATGCCTGTCAGCAGATGGAAAATCAAATTTGTTTTGTGTTTAATCATCTCGTCGATGAGTGAAAGACTGACGGTGACTCGGAAATGTTTCGAAGCGTGTTCGAAAAAAGGGGCGTCATGTCAATGCAATTCGGGTACCAATTGGGAAACGAAGGGAAACAGATAACGACGCTTGACTTTAAGAGGAGGTTTTCGTTCACAGAGCCATCTCTGATCTGTTGTCATGGTGGATGTGGATATCGGAGTTCTTCTTTCATTTTGCCGCCGGTGTTTATGTGGAAGATGTTTCAGGTGGACATGTTCTGCATCAGCTAGCTGTCGCCTCAGGGGCAGCAACCCAAGTTGTTTAGGGCTCAACTTCAACTTCTGAGCGCCTTGATGCTGTTAGAGTCGAAATGAGAATAAGAAATCAATCATGCCACCATGACACCCACACCCACAACACTCCATTAGTCTCAGTAAACAAACAAGTTGAGAATGTAATGATTCATATGAAAAGATACGACCAATGTTTGAGTCGGATAAGCATTATCTCTTAACTGAACGATATACAGTTATTACAAGAACGAACACTCATTGAGCAAGCGACTTATGATAACAGTATCTTGACAGCTTGATACAAGAGTTAGGATGACAATGCGACGCATGATGTCAACGTCACGCTGACGAGGTCTTGGCTCGGGAAATATAGGAATACCTTAGGATTTTATCTTCAAAATGTAAACTATGCTTTTTCAACTAGGAATAGTTGCCCCTCCGTTAAGCCCATCGCTTACGATATCGCCTCTACGCAAAGCCTTCAAATTTGACATAGCAAGCGCGTTATTTATATGGTTTCTGTTACTGTTCACAAATAAACAGATGAGGCGAGATGTAATTAAAATGGAACATTGATCGGAGTGGTGTTGTCCACTAAGAGACTACGTACTAGCTCTGTCCTCAAGAACTAAGGCCGTTTTGACGGTCACGCTCAACATTTCGTCAGATTCCGTAGCATCAACTGCGAGGCTTACAGGCAAGGGAAGCGAAAAGAGCGGTAGGGAGATGCGTACCACATTTCGAATAAGGTTTAGCACTTTTTTTTGTATTTTTATTCCATCGCGTGTGTGAGAAGAGAGAGAGAGATAGAGAGCGAGAGAGAGAGACAGAGAGAGAGAGAGATAGAGAGAGGGAAATAAAATCATATTCTATAGAAATTTAAAAATTATACTGTGGGACGAAGTTAGGCCGTATCGCGAAATCGAGTAAATTGCCTTGGTTTCAAATGACATTCCCTCTCAGTTTCATTATCTCTCAATTTATAAGTGCCGACCAAAACAAATTCCTCTCGCTCTCAAATTTGCAAATGGCAGCCAAACAGGAAAAAATAGCGAGAAAACACCAGAAAATAGAGTGAGGTGACTTACACCAAAATGACCAAAATAAACTGAAGTTCACGCAGTTGGACTGTTCGGTTTGACAACCACTCACCAACGGATGAACTCCAGGAGAAATTAACTACATTTCAATGAAATCGATTGATTTCAAAACAGTGGTAATGTATGACGAAATCTAGTGGATTTGGAGAAATTAGATGAAATCTCTTGATTTCGTCCGTTAGAAACGTGGTATAATGGTTCCCAACTGAAATCGCGAGGCTACATAAAATTTCTTCAAACCTCAGAGGTTTTACCATACATTTTACGGGTTTCGAGAATTTGCGATTTCAGCGGAATCTAGTTGATATCCCCTTGAGTTCAACCGTCCATGAGAGGTTGTCAAACCGAACAAGCCTAATGCGTGAAATCCAGGTGCTCATATTTAGATGTCAACATTTATGAACACACTTATTTTCCCATCTCAGCACTATTATTTAGTATCAACAAACAGCTGTTTTGACGGCAACTTCAAAATTGACAGCGGATGACATTTGAAAACACTCCAAGTCGGTGGGAACGACATGGTGAGCTTTCAGTAAAAGTTCATCCAAACCATACGATTTCAGTTAGATGGCAACATCGTATAAGCTGCTTTTTATCAAGAAGGAATGCAAGGGTAGACCGACTAGCCCTTGTGATGTGTACTTTCTACCTCCTTAATCCATCCAGGTTCTGTCAAATCAATGTACCGGACGCCCATCCTGGGGGCGTGTGTTTCATTTGCCCAGTGTCCTCTTATGACACCGATGAAAGTCCTGAGTTTAGTCTGAGCAAACGAAATGACCGCTTAGGATTGAGTGGTGGAGTCCTTTGTTTTAAGACGAGTGGTGTTTCTAGCCATTTGTGTTTGGTTATGTTAAATATCTATGATTCTTAATGAATGCGGCTTATGTGAGCATCGTGAAGGAAGCGGCTGGGCCTTGCGGGGAATGAGAGTAAGACAAAGTAAACGCTGTCTACTAAAATGGACACGGCAACACCGACGTTTTGGACAGAATGGCGATATAGGCAGCTACAACTTTGATTAAGTGAACGACTTTGACTCTCATCGACTGAACGACTGTTTGATCTCTCAGAGCACAAGTGCTCGGGTCCGGTAGCGAACACACCTAGAAAAGGCCTCAATCAACTGAATGTGCATAGCTGGAAACAACTAGCACAAGACAACTAGCACAAGTGTTTAATGAAGAGGCACGTTGTCTGAGTACCAAGTGCAACCAGACCGCAGCTCCAGGCAAAGAAGGAGAAGAAGATTCTTAAGAAGATGGTGGCCATGTACAGTGCAGCCTCGTTAATCCGGACCCCTACAAACAAGCGTGGTTCCGGATTAGAAAACGTGAGAGAGAGCATAACGTAACATGCATGTTCCTCCATATTATTAGACATCAACACATAAACGACTACCATCATCATCAGCATCTTCTGACTTGCATGTTCCGCTAAAGGGGTCTCGGAGGTAATCTACGCACGACAGATTTCCAGGTAAATAGATCCTCCGCTTTCAATTATGGGGACATTCGTGTCATGTAAACCAAACCATCGGAGCATTGCCCTTTCAGTTTGAAGAAGCAGCTGCTCAACGTTGTGTCCTTCGCGAACTGCTTTGTTCCCGGCGAGTAATTCCCACAACAGCACGAAGAAATCTCATCTCAGCAGCTTGTATTCGCGATTTGATCAACTCTTGATGAGAGTTGGAACAAATACTGAGTTGAATACGACTAACATGGCTTTGTCACCAAGCTCGGCCTTCTTGAATATAGACCTTCCAAGCTGTTTAAAAATTGACCCAGCTTGACCAATCCTTCAGGAAAACTCAGCATTGCTCCTCCCTTCACTCGTGAAAGAGACCCCGATATACTTAAACCTCTCCACCTGCTTCAATGGCACTCCACTAACATATAGAGTGCATTGAACAAGCGTTCTGGAAATTACCCTAACCTCTGATTTGTCCAAGCCAATGTAACATTTATTTTTGCATGCGTTCTGCCTAACATGTAATTTTTAATTGAACTGAATGCAGTTCCTGCGGAAACGTACTGGAGACGTTATGAGTGCCCGTCCGGATTACCAAGATCACCGGATTAGCCGCTGTCCGGCTGGCAAATAATTGTGTTCGTTACAGATGCCGGTTCGTCCTCATCGAACTGCAGCACCTTGAGGAAGCTGAATGAATGCAGTGCGAGTGTTGTAGATTTTCTGGAAAAAATCAGGGCTACGACCCATGAGATATCGCTGCCTTCTATCGTTGATGGTCCTGAGCACGCTGTTTCCAGTCATCAAGACCAAACTGTCTTGCGTCCGCGAGGACTTGAGGTTCCTCTTCTTCTCGGAGCAGGATGCTCGGATTCGAAGACGGTCTTTGCTGGATCATTGGAGCTTTTTAATACAACAAGCGAGGTTTAAATTCTCCATTCCATAAACGTGAACGACATTCTTTGATTATGGCTCACTTGGGACTTTGTTTGAATGCCAAGAGCTATCATTGATTCTTGGAATAGGAAGCATGAGATTTGTTCTTTAGAAGTTGGTTACGCGAATCTGACTTTCTGACTAAATTAGTGCTTCTCAGTGGACTGGTAAATTCTGGAAATACTCTCCGCTTGGGATGTCATGGTATTCAACTGTCGACCGCCACGAGACAATATTTGCTTCTCAAACTCAGAGCGGAAGCACAAGCTAATCCATGCAGGTTTTCTGGCTATGGGCTGGCAACGAAGGGGGGACAATTGTTTGTTCGACTGCTCAGCATCCTGCGAACAGTTCAATATATTTACCTTAGCCGTCTGTCATGCAAAACAAGTGGAGTGGCAAGATCTGGGGCGGGTCTGAACCAGAAGACAAATGCCTCGGTAGTCGATGATATCGGAAGCCACAAGGACTGATGAAAACACCGTCACCTGGCATCAGACGTGCATTAAGTTGTCCGCCGTGGTTGCAGTGAGAATGTTCCTTTGATGTAAACTTCTTGCTTCACTCTTCACAGGTGAGGTGGACTCAGTCCAATCGATGGATCAGTAGATCTTCCTGTTTGATTGTCTGTCCTAAGCGCCTTTCCACCATGAAATAAACCAGGAATGCACATGACTTCCACTAGACAACTACGGAGGACAAACGTGGTTTGGAAAAAGGCTTAAAGTCATCCAAGGAATAGTTTAGCTGTGTCAAGGAACAGTCCTTTCTTGTGAAACTCACACATGTTTAAACAAACAATTGTTCCCCCTACTTCGACACACGAATAGAAGTCAATTGTTCCATAGAAATGATTGAACTAAATGTACCCCCGTGCGTTAATGCGCTCACCTGATAGACTCACAAACTCTCCCCAGAACCATAAAGAACTCAGTTTGTTGGGCGTGTCTGGTTGCGTTTATTTACAAACATGCCTTAATCGATTTCCACGTTGACCTTACAACATTTCACACCGCGAACGTCAAGACAACGGGGAAATGTTAAACAGATCTCCTCATCGCCCAACCGAACTTAACGGTCTAGCCGACACAAATAGTTTACACTATTTCGCACAGTGAACGCCTTCAGATACACGACACACTACAATACAACTTCTAGTTTAAACATTTCGGTAAAAATGCTGTTTTTCCGTATCCGCATAGTTTTGTTTTCTTTCGGTTTTTTTTTTCTCTTTTTGTGTTCCCCCTCTATCACGCCTCGACTGCAGGTTTACACATGTGTGAATAACTCGAATCCTTTGATCCGAAGACAAATATTTTTACAACACAACCTATGCCAATTAGAGGTTACGTATGGGCGATTTTTTATTTGAAAAAAGACTCCACGCCTTTGGTATTTTCAAAGACAACTTCCTCTTGATTTACAGCCGTTTTTCGTTTCTGACAATTGGAAGGGTATTCCATTCATTCTTCTACGAAAGAACAATCTATAAGAGCAGATAAAAACAAAACATTTTACATTCCGTGGCGATGGGAAGTTGATGATTAATCTCTGTACAGCGCGGCGCGTCTGCGGTGGAATTCAATTAAAAGGATTTCGGCAGACCATATGGCTTGCAGCAGACAATTGGCAAAAAGGAAAAGTGTAATAAAACTGAAATGGTGTGAAATGAGAAAACGAATATTGTTTATTTTGTCCCGGGGCAACGGCAATGTTTATGAATTAACATTTCGGGTCGTAAACCATGCGGAGCAATTAATCCATTCGGTTGCGTTAGTCGATGATTAATTTGATTAAACGTCTTAAGGGCGGCCTTAAAAAGAAATGTGAAAGCGAGCTGACAACTTCGCGGTCGACTGTGACAAATGTATATCGTCTTCGCCATGAAGATGTGCTATTTCCTGTGACCTGGATAAATGAGGAGTACTTTTATGAAATGGCGTCTTCTTTTGTATTTGGAAACAATTTAGCTTCCGGAGGGATTTCGCGAGTAGTGTACTTTGCAAAGGAAAGTCTTCGTGTTTTCGATTGCTCTTATCTACTTTCATTCGTTTGAGGGAACACAGTTGGTTGTATTTTCTGTTACAGTGTAGTGCCCATTTCGGTGATACGTCAACCAACACAATACAATGGTTGCATGCCACTCACCGCGTCGTGCTAAGTTTTGACTTTTTTAAGAAAAATCAGAGCTGTGAAAGCAAAGTAAACTCACGTAAGCGACGGCCTCTCGCACCAATGTTTGACATTTCCCTACTGTTGCAGCGTTGTCTTTACCTCCCCACCTCCTCCTCCTCTTCATCCATGCTCACAATCTTCTTGCTTGATTGCGCACGAGGGAGTGGGATCTTCTTCTTGACGCTACAGTCCGGGATGTACCTGGACCTCGACAAATTAACCTCACATGAGGTATCGTAATATCCTCGTGATAGTGGAAGTCACCCTTACTCCGCTAATTCCTCTTTCCCCACAAGACCCATTTTGACCGCTTCCATCGCAATGACTCAAAGTGCGACTCACTCCTCTCCGCGTACGCTTACAACTGAGGGGAAGATCACTTCCTGGAGTAGGAAGTGATACTGAAAAACTCGCGTTACTGCGCGTAAATTGTCTCAACCAATTTTTGACATTGAAGGCCTTGATGAGTTCATGTCCCAGAGACAGCTCTCCATCGCCATCCTGCACAACGTGGAATGACAAGCCAGTGCACAACTCGTTTCTTTGTACGCTTTCATACGCCAGCTCCGTAGTGTGAACATATTTATGGACATTGACCACCCCAGTGGCACAGCATTTAAGGCATGGACAATTTAAAAAACCTGGTGACTAGGTCCTGGGTCTCTTCATGAGAAAATCTCTGCGTGTGGTCCTGTTTGCTTTCAAGGCACCTGGAGGAGACGATTTAACCACGTACTGCACGGGCTGTATAGCAACATGAGTCTAGACAGACTTCTGGTCTGAAGCGCATGGGTAACTTGGTTGCGCCCCGAAGAGACTTTGACTCGGAGCCCGTGCAATAATGCAGCAGAGGTATGCCCCAGAGTACACATAAATCGAAGTGGATGCAGCCAGAGGTCCACCCTGGATTGGGGCACCAAACAGTGATGAAAGAAAGACTAGGGAGATCTTAAATTTAAGAAAATTAAAATCACACCCTCAATGGTGGAATACCCTGGGTTGTGTCATACTCCTGCGAAACCATCGGTTTATTGAAAAGGTGTCCAATTGACCCTAACCCCAAAACATGTTTTTCTTGAGTTATGTGTGTTTTGGGAGAGAAACGACTCCAGTTCATAACACCACCACTCGCGCTCCTGGTGATCACACCCTGAAATTGCAAGACAAGCCATTAAGACCTAAGCATCGGAGACCATATCTTAGCTCTGAGGCAGAGATCATCAGTACTATAGGGACTACTCTCTCTTTTTTGGCTAAACGGATCAATTAGAGAACGGCATTCACATGATTGATTAAATCTTTCTTTTTTTTTTAAATTGTGAATAACTGTCAAAAAGTCGCTCAAATTCGGAGGCACGCAGTCCCCAGTGAAGACGTACGAGGGCGTTCAATATATTCTCGGTATCGGGGTGAATATATATTGACTTATTTATCAAGTAATACTATTATTTTAGTGCATTCATGTAAAATTTCATATAAATGTGATTATTAATTCGCGTTTTGTCTCTAGTTAAACAGAATCATAATGGCAACTGAGACGATGAAGGTGAACATTGAGCATCGCGCTGTAATTAAATTTCTCACTAAGCGAGGAAAAAGTCAAAAAACTATTCATGAAGAGATGGTGGCTGTTTACCAGGGTTCCGCACCTCCATTGTCAACTGTGTAAAAGTGGTCAAGTGAGTTCAAGAAAGGCGACTCCGGCTCCCCGGCTACTGCTTGCACGGGAGAAAGCATCAAAGAAGTCGAAAAAATTGTTCTTGAGGATGCCCGAATAAAGGTGAAAATGATGGCAGAGATCACCAAGCTTTCAATTGGTACCATTCACACCACTCTTCATGACCATCTTAACCTTCCAGAGGTCAGTGCAAGATGGGTGCCACGAATGCTCACAGCGCCTCAGAAAAAAGTGACAATCGCATGCTGTAGAGAGCTTTTGGAGATGTGTAGTGAAAACGCGGACGGTGTTGTGGATCGAATTGTTACTGATGACGAAACATGGGTCCACCACTATGCCCCTTAAAGCAAACAAGAGTCCATGCAGTGGCATAAAAAAGGAACAGACCCCCGAAGAAGTTCAAAGTCACTCCGTCTGCCGGGAAGCTCATGGCCACAGTTTTTTGGGACCCAAAGGGAATCCTGCTCATTGGGTACAAAAAAAAAGGTGAAACCATCAACGCCACATCCTACGCTTCCACTTTGCATAATTTGCGGGAGGAAATTAAAAAGAAAAGACGGGGTAAACTCGCAGCGGGTGTGTTGCTTCTTCATGACAACGCTCCTGATCACACGGCGCGAGTTTCCAAGGCTGCTGCCCGAGATTGTGGTTTCGAAGAAATCCAACACCCACCCTATAGTCCAGACCTTGCCCCTAGTGATTATTTCCTGTTTCCGGATTTGAAAAAATGCCTTCGAGGAAAAAGATTTTCGGATGATGAAGAACTCAAGTCGCAATAAATGGGTATTTTTCTGAGAAAGAGGAAATTTATTTTTTGAGGGTTTAAAAGAGCTTATCTCAAGATGTAACAAATGCATTGATGTTAAGGGAGATTATATTGAAAAATAAAAATTTAAATTGAATTCGCATTTTCCTTCGATACCGAGAATATATTGAAATCTCTAAAATTGTGATCTGTAGTTGGCTTGAATACACGAGAGTGTATTTGGAAAATGCCTAAATAAATTAACACAATTACTTCACTACATTACCACGAAGTTTGTGTATTTAATTTAGTTTATTTTCAGTCTAAACATTGATCTTTCGACTAAGATTATATTCGGCAACAACAACGTTCCACAAGTCGCGCAGCAAATGAGAGCTCATTTCGAACAGTGCAACGCACACTCATCTGTTCGCATTCGCATCGAGCGAAGTACGTTTCGCTCGTGTTAATTTTCCAAAAATACAAGTGAAATGAATTGTTTGCATGCAAATCAATGATTCGAATAATCCGAATCACTTCGCCGATACATCTCACTGAATATCCGTGTACTTTTATGTACTTGAGAAGAATTTATTGCTAGGATCTTGGATATCCGCTTAATTGCACGCGTACTGTACTGATGTTTTCTCAAAATAGCAATCGGTCTTAGGTTCATTGGCTGAGGCATTTCAGGATTGTGATACGCGAAGAAATCACTCGATTTGTGGAAAAACGAAGGCAGCAATCAGTTCACAAGCATTGTTTTATCCGAGCACAGAAATGGTGAGTATTATTTGATGTTTGATTTGTGGATAGCATAGACTCGCATGAACTCACTTCAACCGTCGATAAGGGACATTGGAGTCTCCTCGAGTTGTCTGTCCGTTTTTCTAGAAGGCCACTGATGTCCTAAGTAGGCAAGTAAACATATTCATCTTTAATTGACTTCCTGTAGGATTGTGCTACTCGGAAACTCAATACACTCGTCAGGGCAGAGATGTTACATGTATTCCCGTAAATGCGTTTGACCAGAGTTATCTATGATCTAGCCATTATGGTTGTAGGAGCAGAGAACTATTGGCCATTGTTACCCGGATACATGTCGTTGCACAGGCGTTATAGTTCCGATGTCCATAAACGTCAACACGCCGTTTCCCTCGATTTCCTTCACCCGCTTTCGTGCTGTAGACTAGAACTGGAAAGCCTTTTTTTTAATTTTGAGGCTGAGGAGGCCCGTGCTGTAGCCTTAGTGGAAACTGCTGCAGCACGAAAGCGGATGAAGGAGCCCTTAGGAAAATTGAAGGAAACGGCGTGTGTGCACCCGTGCTGACGTTTATGGACAACGGAACTACAATGCCTGTGGCATAGTCTAATTTGGCGCAGGAGGATGTCTGCTTGGAAAACGCTAGGGTAAAGGCTGCGGAGATACTAAGGTTCTTAAGAGAGAAGCACAAATGCATTGTTACTCCCGACCTCGCGTTACGGAGGTGGTCCGTCAACGCTGCGCTGATATGATAACATCAAAAACCACTCAAATTGTAAGAGAAGTGAAAGCAGGACGCAGCTCTCTAGCAAATTTGTTCGGCTAGAATCGCAACGTCACGTCCGTCTTCGACAAGCTTTGGTTATTATGGAGCTTACGACAATGTCAGAAGTGTCAAAAAGCGTCACCTTAAGTTTAAGTTTTTAAACGCGCGAGCTTGACAACTCAAATGTTCAGCACCAGCTCCGAGCTTGATCTTTCAAGCGTCAAACATTTATGCTTCACTAAGCTCCCATCTGCTTCTAGTTTCCACCAGAAATGAAGTAAGATAGAGATGCCAAACTTCTACTGTGGATTAGGGGTCAACAAGCTGTGAAGTTGGGCATCTCTATAATACTTCATTTCTGGTTTCGACTCTACATCTTTCTGAATTTGCTCATCAATTCCTGTCAATTGTCATCTGGAAGTTAGAGCTGTCTGAATATTCTGAACGAAACAGTTCGTGTTTGGCGTGATTGACCATTAACCACTATTAGAACTACTCCCTGTGTCTATGCTAAAAAATGTTGCCCTCTTGGCTGTTTGGAAAGATCGTGACTGACTTTTGAGCTATCCTGACATTGACGAGATATCATCGTCTTCTCTAAAACCTATCCTTTTATTAATTTCTTCTTCTTTTCCATCGTCAACGATACTCCGTCGGATGTCCAGATTTAAACACGACTCTGTCTCTGGTCTTTCTCACATGCGGTCTTGACATGACCTATCAGCATTTCGTAGGCATTTTGCACGACTTCCAGCGATATAGAAAATTGGTCAATTGTCAAGCTCCCTGATATAAAATTCCACCCATGAGTGGGAAATAAATACATTTTTAATGAGAGGTATTCACACAAAAAAGCAGAAAAGATTTCGTTTCCTCCTCTGCTATCCATAGAGTTACCGCCCGATACAGACAGCAAACGATCATCTGCTGCTACGCCCATCAGGTTGATTGAAGTCATTCTCCACTTGCCGCACTTTCTCCGTCGACGTGCTCAAGCTTGACGTCAAAAATACGGCTAAAGAATGTTCTAAATTTACACAAAAATCGAAGAGTTCAAAGCTACCTCGCTTCGAGTACATTTGAGCGGAATTCTGAAGTATTTCTGATTCATTCATAATCGATATCAATAAGTTGTTAATACATACTATAGCCCTGGTCAACCTCCACAGGGTTCAAGCTGATAAGAGTGAACGAAAATAAACTCAACTTCCAGTGCGTTATCGAATAACAGGTTACGCTGTCATTTTGACGTCAAAAGACCCATGCAGACTCGTTTTTACTGTTGCAATATCTTCCCAAACACATCACAAGCATTGTTTTATCCGAGCACAGAAATGGTGAGTATTATTTGATGTTTGATTTGTGGATAGCATAGACTCGCATGAACTCACTTCAACCGTCGATAAGGGACATTGGAGTCTCCTCGAGTTGTCTGTCCGTTTTTCTAGAAGGCCACTGATGTCCTAAGTAGGCAAGTAAACATATTCATCTTTAATTGACTTCCTGTAGGATTGTGCTACTCGGAAACTCAATACACTCGTCAGGGCAGAGATGTTACATGTATTCCCGTAAATGCGTTTGACCAGAGTTATCTATGATCTAGCCATTATGGTTGTAGGAGCAGAGAACTATTGGCCATTGTTACCCGGATACATGTCGTTGCACAGGCGTTATAGTTCCGATGTCCATAAACGTCAACACGCCGTTTCCCTCGATTTCCTTCACCCGCTTTCGTGCTGTAGACTAGAACTGGAAAGCCTTTTTTTTAATTTTGAGGCTGAGGAGGCCCGTGCTGTAGCCTTAGTGGAAACTGCTGCAGCACGAAAGCGGATGAAGGAGCCCTTAGGAAAATTGAAGGAAACGGCGTGTGTGCACCCGTGCTGACGTTTATGGACAACGGAACTACAATGCCTGTGGCATAGTCTAATTTGGCGCAGGAGGATGTCTGCTTGGAAAACGCTAGGGTAAAGGCTGCGGAGATACTAAGGTTCTTAAGAGAGAAGCACAAATGCATTGTTACTCCCGACCTCGCGTTACGGAGGTGGTCCGTCAACGCTGCGCTGATATGATAACATCAAAAACCACTCAAATTGTAAGAGAAGTGAAAGCAGGACGCAGCTCTCTAGCAAATTTGTTCGGCTAGAATCGCAACGTCACGTCCGTCTTCGACAAGCTTTGGTTATTATGGAGCTTACGACAATGTCAGAAGTGTCAAAAAGCGTCACCTTAAGTTTAAGTTTTTAAACGCGCGAGCTTGACAACTCAAATGTTCAGCACCAGCTCCGAGCTTGATCTTTCAAGCGTCAAACATTTATGCTTCACTAAGCTCCCATCTGCTTCTAGTTTCCACCAGAAATGAAGTAAGATAGAGATGCCAAACTTCTACTGTGGATTAGGGGTCAACAAGCTGTGAAGTTGGGCATCTCTATAATACTTCATTTCTGGTTTCGACTCTACATCTTTCTGAATTTGCTCATCAATTCCTGTCAATTGTCATCTGGAAGTTAGAGCTGTCTGAATATTCTGAACGAAACAGTTCGTGTTTGGCGTGATTGACCATTAACCACTATTAGAACTACTCCCTGTGTCTATGCTAAAAAATGTTGCCCTCTTGGCTGTTTGGAAAGATCGTGACTGACTTTTGAGCTATCCTGACATTGACGAGATATCATCGTCTTCTCTAAAACCTATCCTTTTATTAATTTCTTCTTCTTTTCCATCGTCAACGATACTCCGTCGGATGTCCAGATTTAAACACGACTCTGTCTCTGGTCTTTCTCACATGCGGTCTTGACATGACCTATCAGCATTTCGTAGGCATTTTGCACGACTTCCAGCGATATAGAAAATTGGTCAATTGTCAAGCTCCCTGATATAAAATTCCACCCATGAGTGGGAAATAAATACATTTTTAATGAGAGGTATTCACACAAAAAAGCAGAAAAGATTTCGTTTCCTCCTCTGCTATCCATAGAGTTACCGCCCGATACAGACAGCAAACGATCATCTGCTGCTACGCCCATCAGGTTGATTGAAGTCATTCTCCACTTGCCGCACTTTCTCCGTCGACGTGCTCAAGCTTGACGTCAAAAATACGGCTAAAGAATGTTCTAAATTTACACAAAAATCGAAGAGTTCAAAGCTACCTCGCTTCGAGTACATTTGAGCGGAATTCTGAAGTATTTCTGATTCATTCATAATCGATATCAATAAGTTGTTAATACATACTATAGCCCTGGTCAACCTCCACAGGGTTCAAGCTGATAAGAGTGAACGAAAATAAACTCAACTTCCAGTGCGTTATCGAATAACAGGTTACGCTGTCATTTTGACGTCAAAAGACCCATGCAGACTCGTTTTTACTGTTGCAATATCTTCCCAAACAGTTAACGTTTCGTTGCCCCCTTGCGATAAGGAAAAAATACACAAAGTATTATTTATTATTTTGTTTTGCGTTTTGTTTTGTAATCTGAATGCGGTTGCGTTTTGACGGTTGATAACGTGTTGATTGTCATCAACCTGACGACGAGGCACGTACTCCACACACCGGCACGAGGTGGGCATAAGGTTCACAATTTATTTATAGCTACGCAGGTATGAGGAGATGCTTAAACAACGTCCTCAAACAGCAGCCAGCAGAGGGGGACGAGTGATAAGTTGCCATTCAAATTGTGACGACCAGTGGCGCATAGCAATTAGTCAACCCTTTGAAACTATGACCCATAAATGTGAAGCAAGTGGATCGAGGAAAATTGATGAAAATTAAATTTTTTCTGCAAGGACGAACCTTAAAGGCTCTCCGACTTGTGCCATGTAATGTGTGCGGTAAATGGAAATGTGTACAGATTAAAGGGAAGAGTCTTGTCTGCGCTGTCTATTTTCAGGCGACGTAGTTTCCAATACCGAGGCGCACACACGCAAGGGAATATTTATGTGTATCCATTATGATGGACGAACATAAAAAGGAACAAGGAGAAAGAGGTCATTCGAAATATAAAACTGATTACAAGGTTGAAGGCAGAATTAATTCGACCGTATGCGCTCTAATTGAAAGTAGTGGTTATTGTATTCCTTTGGCTGTTGAATTATTGATCCTGTTTAATCAGGCAACGCCGGCAGCCGCCGCACTGCTTGGACGGCCACACATTTTGAATGCCAATGAATAAAACATGAAAAGTTTTTTTGGGAAATAAACCCTCCAAGGCCTTAATATAACCTCGTACCTTGTTGTGTTGATGACAACCGCGTGTTAGTGTTACCTTGAGTGTTGAGCTGCAACTAAATCAGTTATTAAAGATCTTGAATAATTCAATTGTTAGGCGTTTTGAGCACAATGCAAGACGAGATAATGAGCAGCGCAGGTTGAAGACAAAATGCTAGGCCTTTCATCCCTCTGGCTACGAATTTCTGCTGTTCATCGTATCGTCTGAAGGGCTTGCCTGGATTGAAGGCAACAAATCTGCTAGGGCTTGCTCAGCGTTCATAGGTCCTGAACCGTATTGTGGTGTCAATAGGAAAGGAAAATAAAAGGCAATCCAAGCGACAATGGACCCGATACGGTGGTCCAAGTCTGGGCACCCACTTACTTGCCTACCTATAAAATTTGTTCCAAGTGTTACGAGTAACTGTATCAAAAGCTTCGAGAGGAAAGGCCTTCACATTTGCTGTTCAGTGTGCCTTGATAGGATATGAGTATGATCCACGTTGACTACCACATAGCCAAGGAACTCATTCACTCGCAATCTAAAGGACGTCATCTCCGATGGAATGCAAATCCAATTTGTGTCAACATTGACTTATTACAGAACCGCGAAAAAAATTCGGTAAAAATGTCACTTTGTTTGAACCAGAAATGAAGTATTATAGAGATGGCCAAGTTCAAAGCTGATGGACCCCTAGCTGCTTTTGACAGAAATAACGTGAATGCCGTTCTCTGATCGGTCAATTTGGCTTAAAAAAGCGGTATTCATTTTCATTTATTCATATTTATCACTGTACATTAAGAACATTATGTTCTTTTATTATTTTACAATTTTAATTGACATGCTTGAATTTAAGTGATATCGAATTATTGCGATTATTGATGTCAGTCTCAATTCAAATTCAATTCAGTTTAGAGCCTAAATTTTGCAATTGTAAAATTCAATACGATAGAAAAAAGGTAAAAATATAAAAAATAAAATAAAAATATTGTAGGAGTTATTTCAGTTCGATGAGAAAAAGGAGAAACAAGCGGTACAAAATTGTCTGTACTCGGCCTTAGACCGTACCTGTGAAGGTAGGTGGTTTCAGAGATGAACCTTCATTCATGCTGTTCATCTCTGGAAACACCTACCTTCTCCGCCTGCGTGACATTAAACATGTATGAATTGAGGGTCTTAAGGTAATATTACCACTCGATCGACAGAAGGTGATATTTTGATATAAATAATTTGGCTGTTTCTTGTGAATAATTTTGAAGAGTAATATGCACGATCTGTAACCTAGAAATGCTTCGAATTCGCATCCTAGGAGATTCCGACGTTGTTCCGAGACATGGTCAAATCTTCGAAGATTAAAAACGTACCGTGCAACCGCTTTGATTGCTTTTGTCAACTTTTGCGAAGAAGAATAATCACAGTCAGCGAACAACTCTGTCAATTTTTGGCATTATGGTTGTCAAACATTTTAAGGGACAAGAGAGGTAGAAGCTTTCCGTCTCTATATTACTTAATTTTGAGCTACATATAAAAAAAATATTTGGGCGGGTTTCCATTATGTGCACTAAGCAAATATTTGTTTTTATTTGTTCCGGGTTAAAATGTCCTAAAAACATAAATATATTTCTTGCTTGAGGAAATAATTTTTTTTAATAATATAACATTTTTTTTATTATTATTAAATGTCAATAAAACATGTTAATGTGACTCATACAACTCACACATTTCGGCCGTTTTCCGAAATGTCCGTAGACATGCACCACTGATTGGGCAACTTTTCAAAGGGATCTAATTATTTTTACTATTTCCCTCCTCCACTGTTCAACGATCAGCGAACTTATTAGAGTAATTGTCATTGTAAAATTGACAGATTCGATTTCGATTCCGATTTTGGTGTGAATGCCATCGGGTCCAACAAAAGGATTGATGAATTGGGTTCGTTTTTTCATGGATGACCCATGAGCACTCAAACAATCGTACGCCTTCCAGCAATCGGTGTGGATGATGTGGGGACGGGTTTTCGTATGTTTATAGTTGAGAGCAGAGCTAGCAGTGTCAAATCGCCTGGCGCTTTAAACGAAGTTACATAGTTGCGGGCTATTATCCGGGTTCAGTCGAGCCCGGATAAAAGCACATCCTGATTTATCCGGGTACAGTCGAGCCCGGATAATAGCACATCAACCGCGCATTGAAATCTTGTGACATTAAGCGGGTTGTGCTTTTTATCTGATCTTTCTTACAAACTGTTTTAAAAGGGGTTCTAGCTAGCTCGCATACATGCACACAAATTAAAATAGTGGGAAACTTCCGAGATAGGGAGGTAGTCAAATGCAGTGTAAGATATAAGTCATAAGTAGATACCTATGTTTTAAGCAGAAATGAAGAATGATAGAGATGCCCAACTTTACAGCTTATTGACCCCTAGTCCATTGACGAATTTCAGAGGCTTTTTGACTGATATTCATGAATTTTTGACAGTTATTCACGAAATAACGTAAATGCCGTTCTCTGATTGGTTAAAACGATATAAAAAATGGTTGTCAAAAATTTAAAGGGGCAAGAGAGGTAGAAGTATCTCTGTCATTCTTCATTTCTGGTTTTAAGTCAAATTCAAAACAAAAATCTTCTCTTGGAAATCAAGTGAATTATGGGTCCGTGTAGGATGTGCTAATAAGCGGGCACGAATGTACGTGAACTATTTGTTTTGTCATATTTTTGGTGTGATATAAGGCGGGTTGTTCCATTAAGCGATGTTCTATAAAATGGTTTTGCGCCAGTACAACTTGTACAAAAAAGACAAATGCCATCCCGAAAGTGTACCTTTAAATGGATTCTATTAAGCCATGTGCTATTATCCGGGTTCGACTGTATGTACCAAAAACTGTCAGCAAAGAAAGCTGGTGTATTTACGGTATCGGGTCGGTGGCTCGACATTTCGGTCAAAAACCCCGGTGTACGAGTCACATGAACAAGGTTTGATTAAAAGCAAAATATTAAAATTTAATAAAAAATAAAAAATAAATGTTTTTAAACCATTTGAAGCCGAAAAAAGAGTTTAAAAGAAATCTGCTTAGTGCTCATAATGGAAACCAGAATCTAATTTGTCCTCATTTCCATTTAATATTTGTCATAGCAATTTTCTCAAATTAATCTCGTGCCCTGCCAAAGGCATTTTCACGAAATAAAAAGAGCAGTTCAACAGAATTCACTCAACCATCCCCACGTTTCGCAATCCACACACGACTCGTTTCCGATATTTGTTTACACTTCACGCTTGGATAAGCCTTTAAATCATTTAAAGCATCCCCGTAACCATGTGTACGTACCTCGTTCTCCACATTCCCTACGACTGCAGAGCCACCCAAAAAGGAAAGAACAACACAGATCCAGATGGCTTTGAATAGTACCATATTGAAATGAAAAAAGCGTACACCTCAACCAAAAGGCATCATTCCATGATCAATGGATGTTAGTCGGACCATGCAAAGGCCTTCAATTCACTTACATGAGCAGAATACCGACAGAAAAAGAGGTAAATAATTGCAAACTAAACATGGGGATAAAATTCCATAAGCAAAATGGAAAACATTATACACGCAGAACGCTCATTTACACACGCTCATCAAGGTCAAGCGATGACGACGATGCAAAGGGAAGTCAAGGGAATCGAAAAATGGAAATTACTTGATGATTCTCATCCCTTGTTGTGCAGATATGTACGTGCGTAGATGGGATATGTACCCAAAAGAGTATCTGTTGCATACACTGTTACACTGGCACACATATCTGGAAAGCTCCAGCAAAAGCTTGCGAGCCAACCTATCCCCTGTCCGGAACATACTCTGGATGGAGGGATGTGCTTCTATGTGAAATGAAATACAACTTACCAAGCCCCAATACGTGAGGAATTTCAACTTATTCGCGAGTCCCTTAGGTACGCCCGGTAGGTTGTGGGCCTTCGCTGGAAATTTGTCGAAGTACAAGCCGTAGGCGAACTGTCCCAGCGCAAGCAGATGAATTATCGTTACGAATACACGAGATTTGTACAATTCCACTTTTGTCATGTTGCTGATGATATGATGTCACCCGTTCGACAGTAGCCCTTTCTAGAGATGCGACTTATTTCGTTCTTGTTGTTGCCAGAGCACTGAGCTGCGTATGACTTTACTTAATGCAATTACGTTCTGAATGTGAGACAAGAAACAGTTCATGGGCTTTCTTCGATTTTTTTCTCTCTCGTTTAGTTCACTTTTCCTCTTCGAAACGCACTTGAAATACTCGTACTTTCACGGCTAAATAATGCAAAAATCTGTTTCCATTGCTGTTTCCCTCACTCTCTGTTAATTCTGAGTCAACTACCCCAATCACGCTTATCTATAAACAAAAACAGCAGAAACACAAAAAGGAGAACAACATTTACAGCATGTACATATGTGGTACGTAGTGTACGATTGCCTGCTTTTTGTCGACTCCTGTTCAAGTCAAAGTTTCGTGTACTGCAGGGACGCAGTACACTCACTCGTACTCGTACTCGTTTTGTTATATAAAAGCAATGCGGTATGTGACACTACAATTAAAAGAGAGCAAGCGTCTGTAATGGAATTTCTAAGCAGCAATCTCTAAGATTCATATCTAGACAGCCGAGATCGCAAATCATTGAGGCGTTTCGATGCTGATGCGCGCCGCCGATGCAACAGCAGCTTCAAGGCGCGTTCAATTCTCAATTTCTCAAATGAATGAATTTCTAAACAAAAGCAAAATCGTGATATCTCTCAAAAACTGAACAAAATAAAATTGCAATTACACCAAGAAGCAAACGAGAGTAACCCGTGGGATGTATCCAAAGGCGAAGACTGAATTCGAAGCGTACCGTACCGTGTCGCGTGTGCTCTGTGTTTGAACTTAGGGATATAACTGCCCTCGTATCTCGGGGGAATATGAGAATGAAATGTTCTTTTCGGGGGCCACCATGGATTTTAATCATGTCTCCGCTCCGCGCAACCCCGCTCTCTGCCGCCGCGCGTTCGGAGACGGTGCGATCTGCGCAAGTCCATATGTGCTTTGCAGCAATATCAAACAAGTGATTATACTCCACTCGAGAAGCGGGTATCTATCGTCAGCTTGACTTGGTTGCATTCTTGAGTGTTGTTCTTTAACTCCTTGAATTTTTTTATTCTGGTTACATCGTTTGTTTTGGTGTTTTCATCTCTTTTTTTCGTTCGTATTGCTTGCTTTCACTTGGCCCCTCATCTGTGGGGCAAGAAATCAATTGCAATAAAGTAATTAATACGTTGGGGATGTTACGAGTATATGTACATGCATGTAGGACGTACGACGGAATTCGGTGTATTGATTATAGGTTTGACATTGTTACTTAATTGTGGAAGGGAAAAAACATCGAGAGCTGTGTGTTTTTCTAGCAGATAGAGAGAAACTGCGATCGAATAAAATGTGGACGAATCATTGTGCTCTTCTGTGTATCATTGCCGAACTGCTGCGGCTTCGATTCGTTGAACAGAAGTGAAGCCAGTCCTTTTATGTCTTCAAACTACTTCAGAATGGAAATACATTTTCGGTGACGAATGGACTGGATGAAGATTACAAGCAATAGAAGCGAAAGAAGTTTTACACATTTTTTTGATTTTATTTCTTTAAAAAAAAGTACAGACGCCAGGTTGATGAAATTAATTTTCGTAATAGATGTTGGCAACACCCACATAACACTCCGAGCCCTTCAATTTTGCATTGCGACTTTATTGCAATGTGAGTAGATCTATTGCATTTTTTTTTTTCAAATCAACTTCTGACATTTTGTCTAAAAGTCCCATCGTTGCTTCAATGTTTTAGACAAGGCGACGCGCTGTCATTTATTACTTATAACATCATTCTTGGTAAGGTCGTGCAACATACGCAGACAATAAAATATAAAATATAAATAAAACTGAGGCAAAACGAAGTATGTGCTGTCATCGATAAAGTCGGGGTTTCGTCTACCTCGGCTCTCAAATTAACCGGTATTAGGCGCATAATAACTCTTGCTGATCGCTGTTTCCTTGGGCTCAAGAGGCAATTGAGTAGTAGATCCCTCACTCGAAGGACCGTTATGTAAGACCTCAATCATCCCTGTCCTCTTCTATGGTGCGGAACCCTGGACAATCTCAAAAGCGGATGAAGAAGCCCTCGGTATATTCAGGAGAAAAGTTCTGCACTTTGGTCGTGCTTGCTTTGAGGGTTTTTGGAGAAGAAAATTTAACGGTACGTAAATTTGTCTACGGATACAATGCCTAAGGTGGCTAGGCCATGTAGAGCAAAGTGTTTCTTGCGTTGTCCGAGCCAGTGGGACAACGCAATAGAGGACGCTTACGGAACCAATGGCGCACACAAGTGGAGAAGGGCCTCAACCAACATGGCATGCGAAATTGGAGGCAGTTGGCTAAAGATTTTATTTAAGAATTTATAAGCGAGCTGGTAAAAAGATAGCTTAAGCCTCTTACAAAAAATGCTTATCAAATAATTATAGTGACGTAAGATATTGTATCCAATTCCTTTATAATAGTTTTGCTACTTAAGGCAACATAAGCGATGAGATTCTTTAAATTTCAAAAATCAAAGTAGCCTATGTCTTGACATAAGCTAGACATTTGCAAGATTGACATGGACGTACACATGGTGTTTTATGACGTCGGGGTCCGTTCCTTAAGCTTGCATTACAATTCAATTTCCTTTATAAAAGAAACAAGTTAATTTATTTATAAATTGTTAAGTATCAATGGTTGCAGAGGCTATAATGGGTACGAAAGTGTTGAAAATTAATCCGTTTCCGTTTAATCCTTTAAGTTTCTGTTCACATGGAAATCCTCGCGATTACGACACGCAGGGTCTCAATACAACTGTCCCTAGACAAACAATTCTCCAACAACATTGATGTTTTTCATTGATGCATCGTTATGTAGATGCATTACATCGAATAAAACATCGATGTACTTTTTGTATGAACCCTTCTAGTCAGAACTCCGAGACTTCCAAGTATCAATTCGACATCTGTCATTGTTGTAGCCGTGGAAAGAACTCGTATATCGAAAGAACAACGGAGTCAAGAAAGGACACTAAGGCTTAACATTGAGAGGATTAGTACGATTGGTGCCGAACAAGTTTCCTAGACGTCGCACAGTGTATATATAGATAATACCAGGTGTAATCCCGAATGTAGATATTCTTCTTTTCAGTAGCATAGCTTCCAAACTTTTCGCCATCAATTTTATATTCACTCGATATTACTTCGAGTAAAATTCGGATATGTTTGATAAGGTCAATGTTAATACCTGTTATCTCGGAGCTTATTTCAGCGTTTCGAAAAAACTTTCGAGATGACGCCAAATCATTGGTATTCTCATTCGTTTATTTAATTATTTAAATAACAGGCAAGAAAATAAAATATTTACACACACATATAGGTTTGTAGGTACAACTGATGTTATTTAACATTTCTATTACGAAAAAACGTTTGCTGTTTGTGTTGGCACTCAACTGTAAACACCGTTTCCAGGAAAACGTTACGTAACTTTTGTCATTCGGACGATTTTGACTTTTAAATTAATTTAAGCTAGATTCGCAAATCGCACGCTGTGCGTCGCTTAGAATAAAATCAAAAATGTTTGGAGTCGTTGCCGAAAAGCTACCACTGATGAGCTAGGCTTATGGCACCACCAATACTTGGCACCTTGGTTTGACAACACGGGAGCAGTGCTACGATCTACGAAGATAAATGAAGCAAAGAGTTCTGGCTTCTCAAGGGGAAAGAGAAACAGCATGAGAAACACGCGATCGAGGAGATGGAGTGGTGAAATAGCAGAAATGATGTCTGAAAGTTTTACCAGAGGGTGAACATATTATGTAATGGATACAAAGTTCGGACAGGAAAATTATTGCCAAGCCCCTATTCAATTCTGCGAAATTGTGAAACACCTCCTACTACATAACGTCATCAATAAATTTAAATTAAATCCGTTTTCTACATGTGCTGCTTCGAATGCCCTCAATACCATCCCTGTTTCATTATCCCCTCGCAGCTGTCAGCAAATTGCAATCAGCTGTAAGTACATATCAATTTGTTCTCTGGCGCATTTTAACTTCAAGTTTTGAATAGTTCAACAAGAATTGTGAACAATAACAATGTCAACAGCATCAAAAATTACCCTTGCCACTGCCTGTGCAATCTCCGTCGGTATTATTGGCTACGTTCACTTCAAACAGACCACCGACAGGTTAGTCTTATTCAATCTCAAACGATATCTTTTCAAAATGCATTCACATTTAGAGAGAAACTACATGAGGGTGTTATTCGTGATGTCGAGCGGCAACAGCGTAGAAAAATGGAAAATACATATGTTTTGCAAAAACAGATCGATCTGACGAAACAACTCAAAAGAGATCTTCAAAACTCTGAAGAGGTGGAAGTGTGAACAAGTTTGAGGTTTGCTTAAGAAATTTGTAAATAAATTCGTTTCATATGCGTATTCAGATATGAGTTTTTCAAGTCCCATATTGTCTAGTGGTTAGGATACCTGGCTCTCACCCAGGAGGCCCGGGTTCGATTCCCGGTATGGGAAGATTTTTTTTTTTTTTCAGTGCGTACATTTTGAGAAGCCTTAAATCTAGGGCTTAAGTGGATTTCTCAAATATAATGCAAACCAAATAAACTAGGTGCACTCTCCTTGTTAAATGTTAACTATGCTGATGAAACGTCTATCCATCTTATTTGGGATGATACAGACCGTGCTCTCTTAACGTTGTGTCCATGTGGCCAATTTAGAATGGAATTCCATTGGCAGCATTGCAATCTGTCCCCCTAATAGGAAACTTCAAAAGACAGTCCACTACAAATTTATTACATTTACAATTTAAAACCATCACACAAAGACAAATTCTCCTGATAAGAATATTCTGAGCAAGAGAATAATTTATTCCAATGTTCATACTTGATTTCTCTAACTTTGTGCTGGAAAAGAGTGCGGCGGGCAACTGTAAACACGGAAGACACTATCCTTTACAAGCCAGTCCAACTGTTGGCTTACGCGGATTACTAAAACCAGTCACCGTAGTGGAATCAACCACGGCGACTGAAGAAGAGGCGAAATAGCAAAGAATATGCTGTTAACCAAGAAACGTTCCGTCACACACCACCTGGGATGGGACAAATATCACGATGCGGAGGTACAAACTTTGAGGTAGTAAAGGAGTTTGTCTACCTCGGGACAAACGTGAACTCTACGAATGACTTCTTAGTGGAATTCGGACGTAGAATCGCCCTGGCAACTCCTGACTGGAGGGGCCAAAATCAAGCTTTACAAATCACTTATTTCGCCAGCACTGCTACATGAAGCCGAAAGCTGGATGATAAGCAAAACAGCAGAGCTAACTCTAGTAGACCAATTCTACGTCGGATAAATGGTCTTGTCTGCGAGGAAGGTGAATAGGGGGGAAGACATAACCTTGAACTCTACAGGCTGTACCAAGAAGTGGATTTAGCCCGGAAGGCAAAACTCCGTCAACTCCACTGGCTTGGCCACATCGAACACACGAACACCAAAGTTCCTGCTAAGAGGTTCTACTGATCCGAGCCTCCTGGTTGGAGGAGAGGAAGACCGAATCTCTGGTACAAAGGCCCAGTTATCGCAGACGCGAGACAACATGATATTGATGACTTGAAGCAGTGTGCCCTGGAACGTCAGCGATAAAAGGCAGCTATTGCTCCCTGGGTCGCTGGCCTGATAAGTAATGTTCATACTTGAAACGTTGTATCCTATAATCCAAAGCTGCCGCTATGAAGAGGTGGTTGTGATGGAGCCTAGTCATCTGCCCCTTCAAATAACTACCGAATCATGAAACAAAATTCGCATGCTTCAACGTAATGAAATCTAGGTTAGTGGCCGAGATAATCGACACCGTAGAAACAAAGAATCAGGAATGTGGTCAACTTACAGAGTCAGTCCGAATTTTGCGGTACTTCTCGTTCCTTGCTACGGCGGCCATCCGGCTTATAAGATAACAAAAAAAAAAGCATTCAAATCTTTTTTCAGTAATAAACATATAAATAGTAGTTTCTTTCGCGCATGAAAATCTGCAAGAATTTATTGGAAAAATCATCCGCAGACTTCTGCAGATTTGCAATTGTTTTTAAATGGGGTACATATATAAATGTCTGTTTGTTTATGCCGTTAAAACTGTTAAAAGTAAATATTTCATTTCAGTAGCGACCTTTTCTACCGTCTGCCCGATTATTGTTCTCCCGACTACGTGAACGACGTCGCTCACGTGACCTGGATCGGCGCCTCCTCGGCGAACGTGATTTTGAGCGGGATGAACGCCCACGACGACGTGAATACAAATACCTGAAACGCAAACAACATTGATTAGAACAATTCACTCCAGCAAACACTTAATTCACTTGTTTACCGTCTAAGATCTCTTGAAATTGGTTTCAGGTGCATGAAATTGCAAAATCCCGATCGTGTACATTCACCCATTTCATATTGACGGCAACATGCTTCCCGGAAATCAGTTACCGGCGATAGCTCCGAGTAAACCGGTCGTCCACCAAACCAGCGATTGTTCAAATCACTAGCAGCCTTCTCAGCATCCTGCTCATTACGGAACTTGATGTATACATTGCCGACTAGGTGATCCCCAAGATTGTCGCAGACATTCATCTCTTCAATCTCGCCATACTTGTCTTCACACTCGACGAAAACATCTTCAAAGAAATTATCATAGTGCTCCTGCATTTCTTCATCTGACACATTGGCGACCACTGCAAGCAAAAAAATCAAAATATAAAAAAAAGTTAAGGGTTGATGAGCGCGGCTCCAGAAATTTGATCAAATTACTTACAATGGCTGCCGTCGGCAGATTTAGCTGAATTTTGTGGATTTACGTAGAGATTTTGCAAGAGCACCGTTTGCGAGAATGTGGGTTTGTTGTGGATGCGTGAACACCTATCCCCATGGCGGCATGCTCCTATTTTGAAGTAAAACGAGCAATTAACCCTGAAAAATGATGTGTCCTTTAGTTCAGAGTGTTTTCATGAATTAATTTCACTTACTTGTCCTTCTCTGTTCCGAATATAGATGCCAAATATTCGGCCATATTTTGTTAACTTAACTATACACACTTTACCAATGTAAAGATCAACAAATTCTTAATAAATATTAAAAGAATTTTCTTTCACGACACTTCCCTGATTTACACACGAATCCACAAACAAGCGAGATATGTAACAAATTGCGGCTTTAGTCTTTTTGCGGTTCAATGTTGGTATTACTGATTTTCATCAAAAGATTTTGCATTCAGGGTATACATGACAATTGGGTGCGTTCAGTAAAGATGAAGAAGCGAGTCAACGCGCTTCTAACCATTAATGACGAGTATTTGGACCTATTTGTTTTTTGTTATTTTCACGGTAGCTGCAAATTACAATTATTCTTTTATATGTAGCTTACAGATTTTTGCAACTATTTCGGATCTTTTTCAGATGAAGTTACCTAATCGAATCAATACAGCGGCTGTTGGGCTTTTTCGTGTTTAACCTAGGATTCCTTACGAGCATCAGTTCCTCAAATAAATTTGACTGCTCTACCGCATTTGTCTTTAAATGGACATACCATGAACTCTGCATTTGCAGTTGAAAAATCGATCAGAGGTCGTTGCAACGCCCATGATTGGTTTCCAAGGCCGAGTGACAATACTCGGCCTAGTTAATTCAAACTTAATTTCAAACGAATTTGGCAGCCTTAACTCGCCTCGCAACAAAGACGTGTTTGAGATGATACCCATACAGCGGCTGTTCGGATTTGTATGACATTTGGTAGATAGATTGCTTATGGCATGGTTTAGGGAATAGGCTACATATCCCAAAAAATGTTAATTGACGTTCTATGTCTCGCAAAATACCGCAGGTGGACGAAAATCCCAGTACCCATCATGAATTATCATTAATCACCGTCTGTCAGTACGGTATTATTTTCGGAATGTATGACATTGTAGAAAACCGAAGCGTAAAGTGCCCCATAGGCGTCCCACCAGTGTCAGTGTGCTAAAATGGGTCATGTGTGGGTAGTATGCGCATTAATTCCTCGGCATGTCGCTGTTTATTCCACTGTCGGTGTTCCTAAAAGTGTGCGCACTTTAATACAAATATTCCGATCGACTGCGCATAGTCCAAAATTACATCACCTCCACTTCCCACAGCGCTCTTCCACCGTCGTCAAAGTCCAATGCAGAACTGTGTCGGAAAGCGAGTATACCGAAGTGTGCCCTGTGTAAGGGGCACTTAATGAATTACAAGTTCGATTTAAAGTACAAGACCGAGTGCAAAAAATGCTACTGAATCGGGAGGGATTCCCTTTCGTTCCTAGATTTTCTAGAATGTGAGCAGCATCTCAATCTCGTTCCGTCAATTCCTTGGAAGAACGGACACAATTAAGAATTTTATGAAACCAACACACCGGTGCAGTGGCCACTCAGCAAAGGATAACTCAATTATTAGCCGTTTGACGGTTCAAATATTTAGCTTTATTGTTTCTCTTATTGTTTGTGGTTTTGTTTATTTTATACAATTACGGAATATGCAATTATTTTCTATCGTTTTAATTCATTTTTGTTAATTTTTTTTCTATAATTCATTCGATTCACACTTAGGTGGTTAGTAAATTTCTATCGCTCATCACCGTTTTAGTTAATCTCCGGACTGAGAGACTGTTGTGCAACTATTGAAAATATTTTTTGTTCGCTTTTGCTTGGGATAAGGCAAAATTTAAGCAATCACCGATGCCTCAATCCCCGTTGTTGGAAGTAACTGACATTCACACATCGTTTGAACATAAACTTAGAAAGTGTACAGGTGTACAAGTTTTTATTTTAAAAGTTTATAGATTAACGTTTCCTATAAAAGATTTGTTTGTTTTTAGAGGTCTTTGTATTATATTTAAACAGATACATTTCAGTGCAACAAGTACCGCACGAAACAGATAGAAACACAAATTGTAAGGAAAGGTGGTCGCGATCGAAAGCGCCGGTCTTAGCGTGCAAGCCTTAAACGATAAATTGTTGTTATTCTACTGTGTGATGGTGTGGGGTCAACGCTTTTAATGAATTTGAATAATTCCCGATTCCAGTAATTTCATTATCTTATCGGCTATCGCAGGGTTCTTCAAGTGGCTGAAACGAGAGAGAGAGAGAGAAGTAATTAGTTTTTTGCCTGATACTACTGGGCGGCAGGAGCTTACTCTTTGACGGCATTTGGTTCGTTTTGCATCTGATCGAGGATGAGTCTCATGGCTGGGTCCTTGAGAATTTGCTGCACTTCTGGATCCGCCATCGCATTCTTCCACACCTCCTGCGGATTGTTGTGGAAGGCCATTGAACACGAGCGATAGCCTTCAACGGCTTCGGCATTGTTTGGATCAATTTCGAGTGCTTTTTGGTATGCAGCCGAAGCCTTGGATGCTTGTTGCATTCCCTACAAATACACAAATACACATGGTCAGCATTGGCGAAGGTGAATCTGATGAATCTCGTATATTTACCTGCAATATTTTACCCTTGCGGATGTATCCCTTAATAAATTTGCTATCGAGTTTGATACACATTTCGCAGTCTTTAAGTCCTAAATCGAATGCAGCCAACTTGGTGTAGCATGCGGCTCTGTTACTGTATAGCTTTGGGTCGTCGGGATTTCTTGAGATCGCTTCGGTGTAGTGCTTAATTGCTGTACTATAGTCACCCTTCTTGAACAAATCGTTGCCCTTTTCCTTTTCCTCTTCGGCTTTAACTGGATCGATGTAGGCACGACGTTCATCTTCCTTGATTTTCGCTTCAACCTCACTTAAAAAGGTCTTAATTTCCGGTGTTCTGTGCTCCGACATAGCCTTCTCGTAGAACACTTTAGCTTGTTTGTAATTTTCTAGCTTACGATATGAGTTGCCAATGCGTGCAAGGGCCTTAGCGATGAGCTTGAAATCGGCACGATTCTCACGGCCCACTTCGATGCCCTTCTCGCATCGCTTTATGCACTCATCGTAGTTCTTCTGTTCGAAGTACACTGCCGCGATGTTGTTGTAGAATGTGATATCGGTTGGATCGATTTCTATGGCCTTGTTGTAGAACTTGAGGGCGTTCTCAAAGTCTTTCTTTTTGTATGCTGCATTGCCGGAATCCTTTTCCTTCTTTGCTAGGTATTTCTTACGTTCCTCTTCGGTCATGTCCTCAAGCTTGGGTTCCGCTGGCTTTGGGGGCTCTTTAGGTTTCTCCTCCTCCTTCGGTTTGGGCGGATCGACATCCATCGGCGTTGGCATGTTCTTAGTCATGTAACTAATGAGAGCGTTTTGAATTTCATACCGACCTTGCTGAAGCATGGCATTTTCGGGGTCGTGCTTAAGACCTGCAATAGGAGGGTGAAATGGAAGGCAAATTGTTAACTTTTTGATTGACACGTGGTTTTCGTTCGACGCGAGGCCATTCTTTGAAAAAGTCTCATCTTGTCAACCTGAGCATTTGGGCACACCGGAGTTAACTAAATGCAGTTGATTTTGAATCAAATGCCGAAGACAAACCAATGATGACTGGAAAACAGAAGGAAAATCCTCATTTTATCCTTGCAGCTCTAAATAGAGCATTGGTGTGTATGTACGAACATGAATGTTCTAGAAAATACGGCATCTTTAAGCAAATTGGAAACCAGAGCTTTGAATGAAGAGCAGAGGTTATGTTATTGACAAAATATCCACATTGGTCGTAGTTAAGGGTGGGAAATCAAGCTAATGGCAGGATGAGCAATACAATTGTTCTCGAATATCGCTAATTTGTATAAAGAACCTGCTCATCTCCACTTGTGAGTTCTCAATGTAAAGACGGGAAATGGTTTCCCAAAAAAATGGAACTAGTTAGTTCACACGCGTATTGAACACACTCGTCACAAACTGAACTCAATTTAGGCAAAGAACACTATTATTATAATTATTGAACTATTATTAAAATTATAGGACTAATTTAACATCTAGCACAAAAGATATCGAAACACGTTGGAATGTTCTCCATAGAAAAAAAAACAACACATTTTTTTCGAAACGAAAACACTCACAAATTATTTAAATACGACTTCACACGAATTAGGTGAATCCATGAAATCCAGAAATCAAAATTTTCCAAGAAACAAAACAAGAATACCACCTGTCATCACCTTCATCCAAGCATGGGGATATCAATAACCACACAAAAATCTTATGAATCAACCACCCCCACTTACCTTGCGTGTACGCCTCGAATGCTTCGCCAAGATTATTAAGACCAGCAAGGGCGGAACCCTTTCTTGAGTATCCCTTCGCCCATGTGGGATTGATCTCGATGGTTTTCTCAGCATCAGCAAGCGCTAAATCGAATTTACCGGCTTTAGCATAAGCCGCAGATCGATTACTATAGAGTACATGATTTTTGCTATCTAATTTAATTGCATCCGTGTAGGCAGTGATTGCTTCATCGAATTTATCCTCGTTCAGAGCTTTGTTGCCTTTTTCCTTGAGTTCATTCACCTTGAACGATAGAACACACAGAATAAAATGTTAATGCATCAGTTGCATATAGACATGTAACAGCCTGTAGGTAACCAGCATTTTTTCCTTTTGTTCTGTTCACAATTTTATCAAGAGCTCTTACCTTATCCATGTTTTAAATTCCTTGATTTTGTATACAAAATCGATTGAATTGTATCAATTTGTTTTATTTGATGTATTTTTAGTTTAATTTGTGTATTTATTGCTTAATTGATCGAAAGGAAACGCTCTATTCATTTACAGCGTGCACGAATGTTGCTTTTCAAATTTCAGAAATCAGCGAATTTGCAGACCATTCTAGAAGAAACACGAGAAATGGCAACTTCATTCATAAGGTATTGGCAGCAATGGCTGTCTAATATCGCGGGCGATGTGTTCAGTAGGTATATCATTCGTAGGAATTGAGTTCACATATAAATTCAAGCGGATTCGCAAAAATCGATAAAATTCGTATACGATGAATGACAAAGATTTCTGCGAATGATCGGAATAAGCGGCATTCTCATTGACAATTATACTCGATTACCTAGTCTTGTGTGCAAAAAATAGATGGTGCAGAAAACTAAATTTCAACTCATGTATAAACCCATAAGAAAAATAATAAAAGTACACCACCTATGAATGAGATTGTCACCACATTTAGCTGTCACCGGAATATCTGACATTACATTATAATTTTTTTTTACAAAAAAAAAGTCTTTGCCTTAGAGGACCGACAGATAAACCGAACAAATTTCATTCGGCGAAAAGGCATTATTTGTGAATTTTTTTTTGTAAATTTTGTAATCCAATAGCTATTTAGTTAGACTATTATTTTATTAGACAAAATCACATACTCACATCACACAGAATGGGTGTCACTAGTAGAAACGTCTCGCTCGCCCTATTCGCATTAATTGGATTTTTATTAATCGGCAACATTAATTTTGGCGTTGATGCCGAAAAAGAAATTCCTGCAACAAAATTCGGACAGATTGTCGGTGGTCCGACTATGACTTTCCACTATTGGTAAGAACAAGTTCCTTGTCTAGTTTTGAAGTTGTCTTAATGTATGCATAATTATCTATTCTTAGCTATTCATGTGGCTATCGAAAGGCATTCGACGATTATACCAACATTTTGACCGAAAAGTACCCACAAATCACAATACATGGTGCAAACTATGATCCCCCGGGATTCAATATGTACTTCTCGAAAGTGATTTTCCTACTCAAGATTGTGTTGATCATTGTTATTGTGACCGAGCAAAATGTATTCGGTTTCATTGGAGCAGCGACACCTGGTTGGTGGCAACACTTAATCGAACACAAGCTGTACGCATGTATGATGATATTTTTTGTTGGAAACATGATTGAGGCACAGGTATGTGCACCATTTCCATAATCAAATTTTAATGTACCACGTATTCATTCATAGCTGGTGTCATCGGGAGCATTTGAGATCACATTGAACGATGTCCCAGTGTGGTCAAAGCTGCAGACCGGCCGGATTCCAGCACCACAGGAACTGTTCCAAATCATCGATAGTCAACTGCAGTTCTCTGACAAGATACAAGAAAATCCGGACTTTGTGAAATAATAGGAAGTCAATCGACTGAACGTTTGATTGCTGTACTCCCATGAAGGGATGTTGAGTCCTTAGTCTTTTTTCCAACAATGTGCATATTTAGTTTAGGTTTTCTCTTTCGATTTCAATCTCCCATCCACTGAAGATATGTTAACTGCAGTACCGCAAGGACGAGCGCGAATTTATCACATTTTATTTTCAGTTGGTGTTGATGCCGGGTTTTGTATTTGATCTGATGCGGTGCATTTTGAATGGGGGTCATGAGTTGTATTAATGATTTCTTTTTACTTTGTTATAGTTTTAATAAGACCCTCCTACCCTACTTTGTATGTGAAGTAAATGTATTGTAAATTCCGTAAATAAAATGAAAAACTGACCAAGGACTGTGTCTAGTTAGATACGATGCTGTACACTTCCTTTCCCTTGCCGTCGGTGAAACGTGCTCAAGTTCATCACTTGGATACGTGTTCCACTGAGGTGATATCATTTCCCCCCGATAACCTGTGCAAATGCAAAAAAGAAAGAAACTATACACGGAGAGGAGAGCGATAAGACACGCTAGCAAATTGTAAAAGAAGATAAGCGTTGGTATGCCTTTATTCGGACAAAGACGGCGATAAGAATTCAATTTTATTCACATATGAGCACATCAGTAGCGAATACGATGAGTGCACCGACCAGAAAAAAAGGAAATTGCACCAACTATAAGTTTGCCTGCATTGGATTGCGATCGTACCCAATATAAGAAACTAAACTATCTGCATAAAAATACTGACGGCAACGTGTCCCCTTCAGCCAAGAATGCAACTCTGAACTTGTCGATTCACATCTACCGGCCTATCGCATCTATCGATTGGCTCGAAAACAAAGGAAAGGAGTAGACAGTGGAGTTTTCTCTACTCGACTTCGAAAGCGCTATATCAGCTCGAAACATTTTCACTGACAGCCAATCAACTATCAAGTCCTGGCATCGATTTCTATAGACTCCAAGGTTGTATCCGGCTGTTGCTCATCTCTAGCTAGGCTTAAAACGAAATCTAACCACTTCCATATAGGCATACCCCTTGCTATATGTACGCTGTGTCACGCAGAAAGAACTACGAACACAGTCACAATGTACCTTACTTCCGGCCCAAGCTAGATCAAAAACGTTCCATAAAAATTTTGTCTCTTCACAAACCTATGTTCGGCGATCAGATGAGACGTCTTAAAGTACTTTGCCATGATTGTTATAGAAATTGTCGCAAGGGGAGGAAACTGAAAACGATCAACACCTCCCTCAATAAGCCATCTGAAGGACACGCCTATACATTGTCTCCTTCACTACATCGATAACTGCAGATGCTGTCGGATTGACTCCAATATCAACCGCGTGCCAACACAGTGGAGCTTAACTGGTATTATTGCATTCCAATGCTACTACTTACCTACCAAGAGATATGCAACATATGTACATCTCTTAGAACATCCATAATCCACAGCTGCACATAAAATACTTCTTCACATCCCTCTGTAGCATACATACGGAAAACTTACTGCGGTTAGACTAAGGATATTCCGATTATGGACTGAATTTCGCTCCGATAAATCCTTATGGCGTAGTCAATACAGTTGCCCTTCTAGCACAGCTTCTAGACAGCAACATCCTGCCATGTCAATTCTTCTTTACTTATCAACCAGCATATCTTCTTGACTTGATTGAAAATCGGAACATCAGATTGCGAAACGCGAAACAGACCTCCATCCATTGTCACCTCTCTAGATTAAGAAGGCCAAGTTTTTTAATATTCACCGCAAGTGAATCATTTCGATGTAACGCGATCTAGTCGCGGGTGTTCTTTGCTGCATTGGCTCGGTGCCGAAGATACTTAAGGCCGAAGTCAAGTTGTACAGGCCGTGCCGTGTCATTTAGGCGTAGACCGCAGAGGCAACAGACTTTTCGCGTCTTGATATCGACATAATCATAGATCTGCATTTCTGACTCATGCAGGATCTGCCGTCATGTGAAGATCTGTTTATTGTGTACTTCTCTGGTTTAAATGACCAATCTAATAGTTGCTAAAGTGAGCTCCAGAATAGACGCGAACTGGCGACCGACCTTACGGAGAGTAATCCCCTCATATGAGGTTCCCACACCTCAA
Organism: Eristalis tenax; assembly: GCA_905231855.2. Lineage (NCBI taxonomy): Eukaryota > Metazoa > Arthropoda > Insecta > Diptera > Syrphidae > Eristalis > Eristalis tenax. Next base: position 59,379,433 of record HG993125.1, on the reverse strand, counting down.
ATTTTATAAAGGGACCATGCGGTCGCAGCATCAATTAACCGTCAACCAGACTGATCACGTTGCGATCGAATTCAGGCACTCCTCCGGCACCGTCCGAACGTTCCGAGAAGCCAACATCGACTCGGATTATACCCTTGTTGTAGCCAAGGGAAGAACTGGGATATCACGAGACCAACGGCGACGAGAAAGAAAACCACGGCTTGGTGTCGGAAAGCTACAATCGCAATACAATGCTACGATCATCGCCGATCAAGTATGAGCACTAAGCATGACGCCGCCTGCGGAGGAGGAGGTGTTGTGGAGATGCCATCAAAGAAGCTGAACTAATGTGCTGGGACATCAAGGAAAAACCCATGGTTTGACACAAACTACCGTCAGGCACATGCAGCATTAGAAGTCAACAAAACAACGCTTGAATGAACGACGGCGATGAAGAATGTTTCACTCAATCAAAACAACGGCGTAGACGCGGTCGAGGGTAATATCAAGACTGAAGTCTGGCTGGACAGTCTGTCCGCTGAAATCTGTAAGGCAGCTGGATAAGATCGGCTTGAGCGCACGCACCAGATCATCTGTTAGATATGGTCGGGGAAAAGCATGCCCGACGTGTGGATCCTCAGAATCGGTTGGCCGATCTACAAGAAATTAAACCCCTTTCACTGCACCAACTACAGATGAATAAGGCTCCTTAACATCGCGTACAAGATCTCTTCTGTCGAAACAAGCTGACAGGCTATACAACGCCAGGTCTAGTTTTGATACTCCTGCCAGGACTCGTCAGGGTGTGCAGGATGCCGCTGGAGAACTCTCACTACTCCATCAAAGTCGGGGACGAACTCATGAAATACCTCGATGAGTCAAAAAAAAAAAAAGGATTAAGACAACGCGACGCAACAGAGTGATCTTCCAGAAGTCCGTTCAACAGTTGGCATACACGGATGACGTTGAAGTGATTGGCAGAACACAGCAAGTCGTCAAAGAGGCATTTTGCTAGCAGTGAGACGGAAGCAGCTAAAGTGGGTCTAGCGGTGAATGAGGGCAAAGCGAAGTATCAGTCCGAGATCAAACGCAGAGTAACACTTGCCAATCGCTGTTTATATGGGCGCAAGAAGCAATTGAGTAATGGAGGCGACTCTCGAGCGACCAACCTGATATTACACAAGACACTGATTATCCCAGTCCTGCTACAACGCGCGGGTTCATGGACAATCTCAAAAGCAGATGGCGCACTCAAGTGGAGAAGGACTCAAGGCTACTTTCAACAACTTTTTGAGTAAGAATGTGTGTGTGATTTTTTTTGTGTCGTCCTGACCTCCCTTGCGAGTGTGAAAGCGGCCTAACTGGATGCAGTTAGACTGAGATCGTGAAAGCTGAACAGACTTGGGCGGGTTGAGGCCTAGTTTCACCCCGCACTGGAGCGTGTTCGATCACAAAACGGTGTTGGAGTGAATGTCAGTGGAGGCGTCTTTCGAACGCCCAACCTGACTTTATACAAAACACTGATCATCTAAGTCCTGCTATAGCGGGCGGAAGAATGGATGATCTCAAAAGGAGAAGAACTTCAACTTGGTGCACGCAACTGGATGCGGTTAGACTGAGACCGTGATAGCTGAACAGACTTGGGCGGGTTGAGGCCTAGTTTCACCCCGCACTGGAGCGTGTTCGATCACAAAACGGTGTTGGAGTGAATGTCAGTGGAGGCGTCTTTCGAACGCCCAACCTGACTTTATACAAAACACTGATCATCTAAGTCCTGCTATAGCGGGCGGAAGAATGGATGATCTCAAAAGGAGAAGAACTTCAACTTGGTGCACGCAACTGGATGCGGTTAGACTGAGACCGTGATAGCTGAACAGACTTGGGCGGGTTGAGGCCTAGTTTCACCCCGCACTTATCCAGAAAAGTAAACAAAACTTTAGCTTATAACATATTTGGTTTTATTATTGGTATTTTACCTCAAAACAATTATTCTTTTAAAAGTGTATTATTATTCGATTTTCTTTATAATAATTACAAGCATAATATAATTGTATTTACATTTTTGGCAGTGGGCAACACGCATGTATGCCATTTCTATTATATTTAAATGACTTCAACTAGTGTGTGTATTATGTTTGTGTCTCTATATAAACATTATATTATGTAGGTATAAAAAGAAAACAAATAAAAAAAACATAACTACGCGCACAATTACTGCACCCAACAGGTCCTGGCTGAACGCGCGGCTGTCTCGCGTCACTCGCATTACCTGTCAAATGTGTCAATTTTTGTTTTGAATATAAAATGTGTGTTTTGTAAGAATTTTCCTTCGACTGCATGGGGAAAATAGGAAAAAATAATGGCACTTTACCTCGTGGACGCAGACGCACCTCGCCACGAGACCGGGTTCAATAATAGATTTAATCAGTTACACAAACAAAATGTTAATTAATCGTAATTAGAAATATAAGGGAAAGCGAATGGAAATTCATGGAAAATCGTCTGAGTCAACGATCAACCCTGATCCTCTCGCGGTAGACGCCTATTCTGTTGCCTAGGCCTGTATGGGTATCTAGTTCTTGTTTGCTGTGGTGTTCTTGCCACTGGTTGGGGTTGTTGGGGTCGTGGCACTCGTTCGTAGACACGTCTCACGGTATTTGCACTCGCCACGGATGGTGTTCGGTTAATCACCGAGATGGTGCGCCTTCGACAAACTGAACACCTACGAAGAAATTGTTCGATTCAGTTTATGACTCGTCGGATTTGCTTGCGTTCAACTTACCTGCTGATTTTGCTGGTTTGATCAGCCTTCAGTGTGCTTTGCTTGGGAACTGTCCATTGTTCGTGCTCTTCGATTACACTCAGCCAGAAGGACGCCAGGGGATCATAGTAGTTGCATTGACCGTGTCCGTGACATTCAATCACTGGGTTCGCACGGAACTCAGTTAGGCACGAGCCGGGTGACACCAGATTTTGTCCGAAACCTCCGCTGTTGTCAGTTGTTGTCTGGAATGAAGAAATGCGGTTAAGATGCTGCGGAGGGAGGGATATGTAACTCACCATAAGGTAACTGTAACCGGTCCAAAGTTCTTCCCAGCCACTGGGGCAATCAGGAATTGACATACTCTGACTGTGCAGAGAAATGACCCTTGTTGTGGTCTCACAGACGACGCATCTAGAGCAGAAGAAAACGATGTGAAAGTTGAAAATCAGAAAGGAGCAGAACTCACCTCGAAATGTATTTCATCAGATCCCGCGATTGAATTGGTGCCATAGTCAAGGACATCGGTTCGGATGTTGAAAGCCACATGCTGTCGTCGTTGTTTTGGGCGTAATTGCAAACATTGTTCACGTCGCAGAACATGAATGGCATCGTTGTGAAGCGCATCAGGCAGGAGCCAGAAGCGCCCAGATCCTGACCCACAGATCTGGAACCACCGATATTGCCGGCAATGGAATAGCCTTCCCACAGCTTGCCAGTGTTGGCTGGGCATTCGGGAATGTGAATGGACTGCGAATGACGTGCAAATACGTAGCCGCGACTCTTTGCCGGTGGTGGTGGTGGGGCTTCGTCTCCACGTTCGCCCTTGACGCCGGGTGCGCCGTCAACACCGGCGAAACCAGGTGGACCTTGCATACCCTGCTCGCCCGGTGGTCCGTCCTCACCCATGGCACCCATCAGTCCTGTCTCGCCAATGTATCCTTTCAGACCTCGCAACCCCTGTAGGCCAACTTCACCCATATCGCCTAGGTCACCCATTTCTCCCTTGAATCCGTTGATACCCATTTCTCCACGTTCGCCTGGTTTCACAAGATTGTATGGGAAGGTAAAGCCGGGCTCGCCCTTGGGTCCATCAAGTCCGTCAAGACCATCAATGCCGCTCCAGCCAATGTCACCAACCATGCCAGTGGAGCCTCTGTATCCCATTATTCCTGGGCGGCCGGGGGGTCCGACTTCGCCAGGTTGGCCTGTGGTGCCGGGGCGACCGTCATTTCCAGGAGGACCGACTTCACCGCCATCTCCTGCTCGGCCGCGAATTGCTGATCCTGGTTCACCTATTTCTCCCTTGAAGCCATAATCACCTAGCGCGCCCTTGGCACCCATGTGCCCTGGGAGACCGTTGATGCCGGGAAGACCTTGATAGCCGATGTCACCTTCATCACCTCGGAAACCGTCGACTCTTGGTCCTGGAAGTCCAATTAATCCATCGACACCATATTCGCCCTGTTCGCCCGGCGCGCCCTTTTGTCCAACACGTCCTGGGCGACCCACAAGTCCATCGTAGCCAGCTTCTCCCTCGTCACCTCGTTCGACGTATTCTGGGGCAGGTCCTGTTGGTCCACGGAAACCCTTGTCTCCCATTTCACCCTTGGCTCCAGGCATGCCGTCTTGTCCGGGGAAACCGATTAGTCCGATCTCTCCAATCTCACCCCTGCGACCGGGATATCCCAAGTCGCCTTCGGGGCCCATAGCACCGGTGAGACCATCAGGTCCTTGTGGGCCTGCGTCACCCTTTTCGCCCTTAGCTGCGAATCCTGTGAGTACACGACCTGGTTGGCCTGTGAACCCAACTTCACCGCGTTCTCCCTGAGGTCCTTGCAACCCTTGTGGGCCGTAATCTCCGATTTCACCCTTCTGTCCTGGCCTTCCAAATAGACCTGGTTCACCCATTTCACCCCGTCCGCCCATAAGACCCATAGGGCCCATGGGCCCCGTGGCACCTTTTCGCCCGCTCATGCCATGTCGACCATTAGAGCCGGCCCATCCTTTTGTACCAATCTCGCCACGCTCTCCTTGCAGACCTTCTTCTCCCATGTCTCCGCGCTCGCCCTTGGCTCCATTAATGCCGGTGATTCCGTTAAGCCCAGGCAAACCAGGTGCACCCTTTTGACCAGGTGGTCCATCATACGCCAAACCTGCATCTCCCTCCACTCCGCGTTCGCCCTTGGGCCCCGGTAAGCCATTATATCCAGGTTGTCCTAGGATTCCAGGTGCACCTCCGTCTCCCTTAATACCGCTGAAGGAGCGCTCACCCTTGCGACCTCTTAGACCCAGGAAACCTCTGTCACCCGGTTCACCTTTGCGGCCAGGAATTCCTGAAAAACCAGGACGACCAGTATATCCAACGGATCCAACCTCTCCCTTGATGCCGTCTGGGCCTATCAAGCCGCGTGGTCCCATATCTCCAATGCGTCCGTCGAAGCCGATATCACCTCGTTCTCCTTGCTCGCCGGGGATGCCAACATAGCCATCGATTCCAGCAATACCGACCGCACCCGGAGCACCCATACTACCAGGCATGCCTCTGCGTCCGTGGAAGCCGACATTGCCCTTGGTGCCGCGTCCTCCAACTGCACCTGGTGGTCCAGGTTCTCCCTTGTATCCCTTCAGTCCGTGTGGTGCTGCTCGTCCGTCACGACCAGGTTCACCCGCCGCACCTTGTGGGCCAGGTATATAGTCACCGCGTTGTCCTTTGTTGCCCTCAATTCCCATAAGGCCTGCAAGTCCGTCATCTCCCTTTCCACCCTTGGGCCCGCGAACACCTTGACGGCCAGCCGGGCCGGGGTAGCCACTGAAGCCCTTGTCACCAAGCTCACCCTTTGGACCCATGTCACCCTCTCTTCCGATTTCACCTGCCAAAATGTATGGACCGGGTTCTCCGCGCTGTCCTTTTCTGCCCAATTGACCGTCAAGTCCAGGCAGACCGTCGATACCGGGATTACCTGGCGATCCAATTCTGCCGGGGTCTCCCATCAAACCGGGGTATCCCTTGTTTCCGCGTATGCCTTCCACGGTGAGCCCGACAAAGCCAACGTCACCACGGGGACCAGTGTAACCCTCTTCGCCCATTGGTCCCTTGGGACCTTGCAGTCCTGCTGGGCCGTCATTTCCTTTTTCGCCGCGGTCGCCTTTGTTCTCAAAAGTAAGCCCTGGACCTGGTTCACCCTTTTGACCCTTTGTGCCCTCGCTTCCGTGTTCGCCCTTGTTACCCCTGGAAGGAGAATGTTGAGAAGGATGTAAAATAATGAAACTAACTGCCTTACCTTCTTCCATTGATCCCGGGGTTTCCAACGAGATAGTAAAGTGGGGTGTCTCCTGCCGCTCCCTTTTCGCCGTCAGTGCCGTCTACTCCGCCGTAGCCGTCTTTGCCGGGGGCACCTGCATCGCCATATTCGCCCCTCGGTCCGTACTCGCCAGTCTGTCCTGGTCGTCCAGGGGCACCTGGGTAGCCCTTGGCACCTAGTTCGCCTTGTTCACCACGTGGGCCCCGTTCGCCATAGTCACCTCTCTCGGGTTCAACCTTTTCGTTAATTTCCACCACCATACCGGGGCGTCCAGGAAGACCAGGGCGACCAGTTTCTCCAGGAATTCCGCTGGGTCCGCGTTGGCCCTTGAAACCGAGTACACCATCTTGACCACGCATGCCCTTGGGACCTCTTGGTCCAACTAAGCCAGGTTTTCCCGATGGACCTGGTAGTCCAGCGAATCCGTTGTCACCAGATGACCCCTTCAGCCCCCTTGGTCCTGGTGGACATATTCCACAGTCGTCTCCTCGAATGCCCTTGTCTCCTGGAAATCCGGAATAGCCGTCCTGACCATCAATGCCTGGTTTACCGCGTATACCGGGTAGACCATCGTCGCCAGGCGGTCCCACTATGTTCACACCCAGTCCCGGCAAGCCCTTGTCACCAGGAAGACCGGGTTCACCGCGGTCGCCGCGGTATCCGTCAGATCCAGGTCGGCCGGAATCACCTTGGTAGCCTTTGTCGCCTAATAAGTTCAAGCCATCACTTCCTTTTTGGCCCGGTCGACCAGGTAGTCCAGGCTCGCCAGTGATTCCTTGCGGTCCGGTACGACCTGGTTCGCCAAAGTCTCCTTGCTGGCCCTTGATTGAAACGCCGCGTCTTCCAGGAATGCCGTCGAGTCCGTTGTCACCGGGTGGACCTGTCGGTCCCATATGGCCTCTGCGACCTTGCTGGCCGGGGATTCCACTGAGACCTGGTGGACCAGGTTCACCTATGTCACCTTGAGGGCCCTCAGAGCCTTGTATAATTTCATCCAAGTTCGGGTCGTAGATTCCAGGGGGACCCATGGGACCTTGCATACCAGGAGTTCCGTCGTAACCGACGTCACCGACTAAGCCTGTTGGTCCATCGATACCGTCAATTCCGGGATATCCAGGGGCACCTTTGGCGCCCTTGTCGCCAGCTGGACCGGCTTCTCCGATCTTGCCCGGTTTACCACGATCTCCGATTGATCCCTCTTCGCCGCGCAAGCCTGGGTTTCCGCGTGGCCCCACGGCGCCATCTTCACCGGAGTTTCCCTTCAGACCCTTGAGTCCTCGGTTTCCCTTTTCGCCCTTGTCGCCTTTCTTCTCGATCTTCTTGTTCCATTCTCCCACAATCGAGTCAGCCGGATCACCTTTTTCTCCCTTCTCGCCGGTGCCGATAAGTGGGTCGTAGGGCTCCGCTTTGTCACCTTTGAGACCCTGGTAACCCCTTTCACCCTTGCTTCCATCAATGCCAGCGAATCCAATGTCGCCCTTGATACCCTTGGCGCCCATTCGACCCACCGGTCCATCATATCCGGCTTCGCCGGTTAAACCTCGGACTCCCTTCGTGCCCTTGGAATTCGTACCGCCTTCGCCAGCCTCTCCGACGGGACCAGCAGGGCCCGGTTTGCCCACAGGTCCGCGCACTCCAGGATATCCTGGATTGCCAGGTGCGCCCATAGCTCCCTCGTAGCCATTGCATCCGTCAATACCCAGTGGACCTTGTGGACCATCCTCGCCGGGTGGACCCTAAACGAAATATGTAACCAACCTACTCTCTCAACTCGCAGCTTACCTAATGTTTGAAACTCACCCTCGCACCCTTCATACCAGGCCGTCCAGACTCTCCAATATCACCCTAAAAAACGAGAGGTCATGTAAGAGTCTCTGGCTAATGTCATTGCATTCACTCACTCTGTGGCCCTTGTCTCCGATGTCACCGTATTCGCCCACATCGCCGTCCTCTCCAGTTCGGCCGTATGGTCCAGGCATACCGACATCTCCAGGATTGCCCTCGATGCCGCGAACGCCAGCTGAACCTTGCGAGCCTGGGGCACCCTTTAGTCCTTCGCAATCACATTTGGTTTGATTGCACACCTGAAAGACAAAAATGAACACAAATTAAAAACACATATCTATTCGAATGTCAGCGCCGTGAGATCATGGTTAAGCAACTGGCGTCTGCCACTAATTGATACGCGGGCGCCCCGCCCCGCGACGAATGCCAGTGCGAGCAAAAAAGGGCAAACGTCAAGAGCATACTTTCCAATTGAAATTAATTTAACCGCAAGACGTTACTTCTTTTCCCTGCGACATGGCTTCTCCACTGCTGCGGCGGGAGTCTTCGGCGAAGACGAGCGCGAACATATGCGGGGCACGCAAATTGATAAAAACTCACTGATAGATGTAGATGCAGAGAGACATTAAGTGAACCAAGACGAGTGCGAGTGTAGGACGAGTGGGAAGTAGGACGATGTGTGTGGTTTTGTGGTGAGCCTGCGTTGAGAGGCTCCACTAATTGAAACATTTTCATATTGATCGTTTATAATACTTATGGGTGATCGTATGCGCCGAGCTTGTTAGGGAAAGTCGATTGGAAATGACATCACATAACGGGGTGCAGCTGTGAAATGGTTAAACGGTTGAGCTGTGCTATTTGGCAGCACTTGTTGGTGGCAAGTGAAGAAAGGGGACGACGTTTATTCTTCTCCAGAACTGAAGTACTACAGAGATGGCCAACTTCACAACTGATTGACCACTAGCCTATCGACGAATTTGAGAAACTTTTTGACAGTTATTCATGAATTGTTGACGGTTATTCACAACGTTTGGCTTTAGAAAACGATATAAAAATGGTTGTCAAAAAAGTTAAGGGGCAAGAGAGGTAGAAGTTGGCCATCTCTTTAATACTTCATTTCTGATTCTTCTCAAAGATAGAGGTGGAGAGAGCTTAAGCGAGAGACTCTGGCAATTCCATTTCTACCATTTCCATTTGTCTACATTTCTGAATGAAGGAGTTGGGGATCGTTAGATGTCAAGTATGTTCATACATCAGGGTTTTGTAGAGCGTCTGATGTGTGTTCAAACGATGAATGCATAAAAGCGAACGCATTCTCTGTCACTTACCAACAACAACTGATATTCCCCCTTGTTCTCTTAGGCGTGTCACATGTCACTGTGACAAATTTGTATTCAAATAGTCACTCAAATGTCACTTAAAGTGACTAAGAGAGTACAAATTTGTGACAGCGACATGTGACACGACTAATAGAATAAGGGGGATTAACGCAGGTAGAGAGCAAACAAAATCGCAAAAACAAGAGTGAACGAAACTTAACGAAAGTAAGTAATGTTGTTGCTATGGTTACATTTATATCATATAACATATATTACATAGCATTCACTTAATATTGCTTAAGTTGACTTAAGTCTCTTCGAGTCCATTAGGGTTGGGCCGTATGAGTTAAGAGAATATCGATTCTGGGCAGAGGGTCTCTTTGTCCAGGTGACTCTGAGAAGCTTTCTCTCCAAAGTCAGGGTCTATCTGAAGAACTCCGAGTAAAAACACACGAGTCAAGTATTTTCGTTAAATGAAACACTCAATTTTGCGTAACTAAAAAGTTTCCTCAAGGTAGGTTCTTTCCGTCAAGATGGCGCTTGAAAACTAGAGTAAAGGTGAGTGCAAAGTATAGGCAAACATATACAACCGAAAATCAAACAACTATATTTAACGATGTGCCGGGGACACATGGGATAATTTCAAGAACCTGTAAAATTCAAGTTTCTTAGCATGGAATGGTGGAACTCGTGGTGGTGTCATGCCAAGAATTGAGAAGATGAACATTTTCCTTCGGTACATTGGTGACCGGGATCCCAAGTTGCAGATTCATAGATCCACAGTCTGGCAAGTGTGGTCTATGGATGCGTTTATCTCCAACTCAACATGTCTGGCGTTTGGGTTTTTTTTTTCCCGCAAGCACGGATAAGATTTTAAATATTTAAGAAATCATCTTCTTTCATTTCAGATTTCTGTTTTTTAGGGGCGCCCACATAATCCGCCAAAGTATTCCTCTCGGAAACAGTATTCCTCATATTTTACCTCTTTTCTCTCTTGAAGTCACCTCATGTGTACACTTCTACCAGGGATCTCTCATTAGATTCCACCTTTATTCGGACATAACAATCAGCTGTCAAAAATGTGAGTGGAGTGGTTTCGTTCATTTTAACGAGATAAATTTGTATTCACACCAGATGGAGCGTTCCCTCCAAAATGCTGAGGAGACTCTCACACTCAGATTTTATTCACACCAGCCAAGGTCCACTCAGTGAGGTGTTCACGCCATCAACACACTCATTCACTCACTCAGTTACAACAAATCGTGTTCCCCTCTAGACTTACAAGATTTGTCGAGACATGTTGGCGACAAAACATTGGCAAATCCCTCGCTTCTCGCCAGCGATAGTCTACAACGGTGCCGGGGAATTCATACTCACGTTTTGACAATGAAACCGGTCGCCAATTGAGAAGTCACATGTGGCAAGCTGCCAAGATTTTGTACAACGTAACCCATTCAGACGTCAGATCTAGGGACACGCATACCGAGACACTATGACTGTCACACACTCAAAGCCTGACAAACTCTCAGGGCGGTCATGACGACACACGCCACCGCTGACTCATGATCTACTCAGGCGCCGATCACCCTCTCACAAGATTTGGGAAACACTCAATCGGAGACTGATTTTTATTTTTAGTCAAAATTGTCGGACACAGAAAAGGGGGAAATCTGAAAATAGTCGCGCTCCGAAAGCGATAAGAAGTTCAAGGAATGCATTTACATTTAACTTCAAAGTCATGAGGATTCACTTCCGAACGACTGAAGTTCATTGACACGCCTCATTGCATTGGAATTTAGCGGAAGAAACTTTTGTCAAAAACAAGTTGTTTTCCGTGCCGTGCCGGGCGGCAGGGCGTTGAGTCAAAAGGTAACTCCGTCCGAGCGAAAGACCGCCGCGGCCATGTGTCTGCATGGGCGTACGTACGCATGTGTACATAGACTGACTTCATCATCCTTTGACGCTCACGGTAAACATTTGAAAGAAATTTTTATTAAGTAATTTCTATTGACGTACACATGTTTGATAGCTTAACGGTTTGTTCTAAATTTAAAATTTAGACAAACAAATTGGGTGTGGACTGGTTGGTTGATCGTTTGATGGGCTGGTCGCTGAATGAGCTGAATGGAATTATTCGAAATTAATTGAATGCATGACGGTCAATTTAAGATTTGAATTGATGAGGGGTATCAATAACGCGATTGTGAATCTGTCACTTGTTTTCTGAGCTTCGCTTGGACTTTGACTGCAAGACGAGAGTCGCTCTCGAGATGTGGAATCTTTAAATAGGGCGTCTGTTTTAGAAGCACAAAGAATATGGATGGATTGGGCCGTGCTGTTAGCTGATTGATGGATGCAGTCATCATCGCCTTCATTAATTTCGCGTAGTGGCATCCAGCGCGTTGATAGCGGATAGTTGATAGCGTTGAAGCCATCGGTAAGTATTTATCTACACTCCACAGTAATCCTAATTGAATCGTACGGCTCTCATCGGTCCGATGTTTGAAGTAAACGTTCGGATGAACTCCGTCTGTGACGTCTTGACTAATGATTGTGGATCTTTATGACAAAAAGGTAAAAAGTAACCAAAGGTGAGTCGCTTCCCCACACACATTCGAATAATGCAAGACATTCTTGTGCTCATCGGCAACCGTTCTTCAGAATAGGATAAGTGTGAGAGCACACGGGTTCAGCGTGAACATGGGTGTGGAATCTCGTTGATCCATTATTGCTGAGAAAATAAAAAAAATGTGACCCCTTCTACTTTGCCCTTGAGAAGATCGTGTAAATCCCACAAGCAAAAAAGAGGATTTTCCTGAAGTCCGCTCAACTGTTAGCGTCTGCGGATGGTACTGGCGTGATTGGCGAACGCGGCAAGCCAAGCTGGAAGCCGCTGAAATGTCGAGGAAGTATTGGAGTCTTCTCGAAAGAACATCTTGGAGAAAGAATCACAATATTCAGCTTAATCTCCTGTATTCTTTGACTTCATCTACCTCGACTTCGCAGAATGGAGATCAAACGCAGAATGACTCTTGTCAACCACTGCTTCTGGGTAGGGCTCAAGGAGGAGTTCATTTGCAGAGTACTCCCGCGAAGACTTTATAGAAGACATTGCTTTTCCCCATTCGCCGCATAAGGATGAAGAGTGGATCATGAAGTGCTTGGTCTCTTCGAGAGAAAAGTTCTGCGTACAAACATCGTGAACTGAATAAATAATTTCGAAGTAAATTCACACAAAAGTTTGTCGGGCTTTTGTGTTATTCGTGGGAAATAAAAGATCTTGAATGATCCTATGGGCTATTGAGTGTGTTGCAGCGAGCGATGGGCAAGTTGCGAGCCATAGGGGATTGACTCCTCCTTAAGCCTGCCTTTTAGGTGGTGACTGGTAATTATACTGATATTTTTCCCATTCGTCGATGGCTTTGATTCCGTTTCGTCTAAGCCTTACCTAGGTCTAGCTAATTATGTACGCCCATGTCCATATGCTTGACATATGCTGACGATGGCATCAGTTGGTAATAAGCTTATTTATGGTTTAAACTGGTGGGTAGGGGATCTTCTGATTCAGTTCAATGGCATGTCCGCCCCTTGTGTAGCTAAGTGTTCAGACTTTGCATTGCAAGGAATACCCTCATGCCCAGGAGAGGGTCTACAGAATACGCCAGAGTCGGTAAGTGTTGGATTCTATCGACAGATTCCCCACACATATGGACAGGAAGCACTCAGCCTAATTATGTATTTAATTGCTCTGACTTCTACCTGACAAGCCCAGTGTAGTGACCAACACACTTCTATCGATCTTTCAATCGCAACCTCTATGTTAGCGGGGTCTCTGAGTATGAGGTTTCTTCGAATCCTCAAAAGGTGCTTGTCACGTAATACATGCAGTTACATGTAGATCATTGGATCGCATTAGATTCTCTTTGATTTTTAGCCCTAATCACCAAACAAGAATACCCTCAGTGAGTATCCATTAACCAATTTCCGCCTGCATCTTTCCATCACTCTTGGTTGAAATCCGCATACTTTCCAGAAGGTGTACAATCCAACCGATGCAGTCCTGATAGGTTCCGGGTGTTACGATCTTTGTGGGAACAACCTAAATTGCTTTTAATCGAACTAAGCGCCCCCTTGGCGTCAGAACCATAACTCTGTATGGTTCCTTCTTTTGTTTCGGAAGTGTCAACTCGGTCCGCATGGCGGTGCTCTCTTCTGTAAAATCCTCGAGCGAGCAGGAGGCCTCATTAGCCCCGGACAACGCGTTAAATCTGCTATAAACGAGCAGAAAAACTTTCTAACGACGTCGAACAACGAGCTGCATGGATTCTACCAGAGCAGCGATAGCAATCACCATCGAGGCTATGTCGGCTAACACATCACCAACCCATCCCACACACGGACTTGAACAACCCGATGTAAGCACCAGGCATTGCAGGACATAAAAAAATATAATAAATATTTAATTAAACAAAGGACCCTATTGTTGAGCCATCACCCTAACCCTTAGTTTGTAGGTCTAGTTGTAATCTCAATTGTAAAAAGAATTCCGTTCAAATACATTTTTAAATCGCTCGGAGGTCTCATTAAAGAATTTTAAATAAAATTGTGACTTTCAGTAAATTAAAAGGAGTCTTAATACCGAGTACCCTGGGTCCATGCCAAAAGGACACTGCCAGCAAAACTAGTGTTGCCCGGTTTTTCATCAGGCTTCTAAAACGTTTGTTCTTAAAAAAGCATCCTTGGGCCTTGGGAAGGATTCGACTTACTGCAGAGGTTTGAATCGCCTCTTTTGGGAAGACGTACACTTACGGACGGTTGCTGTTTTATGGAAAGGGCCTCACCACCTCTGGTCCAACAATCCAACAATCTATGCCTGCGCCTGAAGATTTTAGAAGCACAGTCAATTCCGTTGAGACTGCCATCATATCTAACATACGCAGCAATCGTGAGATTAGAATTCTAGTGATGCGTGAAATTGTTAAAGAAAGCCCAGTAAATTCCTTGATCTCTGGTCTGATCGGCTCCACATCGACTGGAGATCACAGAAGTCCCAAAGTTGACAGAAACATCAAAAACTGCTGCAGGTATACCGAACATGTGTCAGAATCAGTCAGTTTCCGGCGTATCCTTCACAGCCATTTCGGTCTACACCTGTCAAGGCTCAACTTAAAAAAAAAAAAGTACACACAAGTCTAAAGAGAAAACAAAAAATCTGACAAGCTGATGTTAAAGAGTTTTAGTTGAGTCATCCAAACAGCAGGATCCCAAACTTAGATCATCGCCAGACAAGAACTAATATTTTGCTAAAATATCGCCTCAACTTGCACCATCTGTTGGTCAAAAGCCAAAAAAAGATCATTCCTGGAATCCATGTAAACATAAACATTTTCCTCGCACCAACGTGCGTATCGAGGTGAAGCCGAACGGCAAAGTGTAAATCTCCATTACACACTCAAATTAACACCCCCGGTCGAAAATAGGTGTTCGCAGCATACCCAGCGTTAGTTGGATGCATCCGGTCTGAAAAACGCTTCCAATAACTCACCGGACGGAGGTGCATTAACACTCATCGTCGGTAGCCGGTGAAAAATTATTGCAATCATAGACGTGTGTCGGACGGGCTCTTGAAAAACGCTTTCGATAAACATTTTCGCTTTCTGGATGTTCAGCGTGTGCAATCGGAACATATTGACGCGCGGCATGCATTCGATTGCGAAACCGATCGACTGCTGGATACGCTTTAGCTCGCGACGAGAGTGTGCGTTTAGGCCTGCATATGAGGCAAGGAATTAATTGCCTTTATATTCGGAAATTAGCGGTTTTGTTTATATTTACAAGATGTTGCTAAACATAAAAGCGTTCAATCGTGTGGTAATTTTCTCTTTCGTATTCAGTCAGTACACGCCCGCTGGTGTTAGTGGTGTGTGCAAATTTTGTGCCAAGCACTCGTCGTTTGCGTGCACGTGGCTTTTATGGTTTTTCGAAAATGTTCCCGCAGATGTAATAACCTCTTAATGGAGCAGTCATTCTCGTTAGGCACTTAATGTGTGTGGCTGCCCGGCATTTAATGTGTAAGCTGATGCTACACCTCGGGCAGAGGTGCTCTAATCAGAAGGATGAGGTGTTCGGATGAAAGTCTTTCATCCCCCTAATCCGGGGTGTCAAGCGGACCGTGTCCATTGGACAGTTCGTAGAAGGGGATAATACTGTCTGTGTCCTACCAGAATTCTCCAAGGCCGGGACACCTTGGAGAGTAATAATGACCTTACCACGCAAATAAATGAAAAAACTAAAAGTGCCGAGCTGAAGCCTGAGGACGGTGCAACGACAAGAGCATGCAAACTGCCGAAAGGGCATAGCTCCAGCTTTCCAACCTCTAGCTGAGGCAGTAAGCGAAGGGAAGAAAACGAATGTGATCTATCAAACCTCTACGACCATGACGCAACTGTCCACTGATAAATGGGTGATCCACTCCGAAAATTGTTTAGTGGTTCTGGCTGCAGGTGGTACCTACCATCGCAGACGCGACCAAGACTAATTTGGAGCCTACCACCGCAAGTAAAACGGGCAACGGCTTTATTCCCGTGCCTAACTCACAAACAGCAGTGGCTGTCCCCAAGGCTGGACAAATTCGAATCTCAGTGTACACACGTTAGATGATACGCTACAGAATATACCATATCCAAGACTTGGAAGCCAAGATGGACGTTCAGAATGGACCTTGTATGGCGAATTCGCGAGCATGATTTATACGAAATTTGAACTTTAGAACATTTATTTTACTTTAGCTTCGAAAAAAATTCGCGAGACAAAAACAATTCAATAAAAGACTACCAAAATTAGAAAAATTAATGAAATACGAGATGTGACAAGTAAATATATCCTGATTATCTATTGGGTATACAACTTAATTCGTGCGGTTTGCTAACAGATGGCGTAACTTGTATTATTCCATTGGAACATGCGTTGGAAAGCTACTGTCATTGTAAGTCATTTCAGTATATGTCATTCATTTGAAGCGCAAACAACAATGATTTTTTTTTCACTCAAATACGTCGAACTTTGTGCCTGAGTTCTTCTTCATTACTTTAATGTGAAGCAAACTGCTACCGAAAGTCATCGTATTTTGGTGGAAGTTTATGGTGAACATGTGCTAGCTGAGTGAACGTGCCAAAAGTGGTTTCCACGATTTAAAAGTGGTGATTTTGGCTTGGCCAACCAGACAAATCAACGGCAACCGCCTTATAGCCCAGAGCTTGCCCTAGCTTCTGACTACCATTTGTTCCGGTCGATGTAGAGCGCCCTCGCAGAAATACGGTTCACATCAGAGCAGAATATCAAGAATTGGCCATTGACCAATACCATTCACAAGCTTTACCAAAATGGATTCATTCAGTTCTTTCAGTCAGTTGACAGGATGTCACGAACTCGGGATTGACACGACTACTGGTAATCGCTCCTCACTCCAAAAAAGGGAACGACGGAATAAAATACAGCGCTTATAACACTTTCTCGTCTGTTGACAAACTGTCAAAGACTGACTCACGAAATTGTAGAATTCTCCCCGAAAAAATCAAAACTGCGACTCACTAGTTATGGAGTGAACACCGTCTCAGCTATCTGTCAAAAGAATCGATTTGTATGTCAGTCAGACTGAGTTGAAAGCAATTGAAGGCATCGTGGTTTTGACAGTTTTTGAATCAGGCGTTGTTGCCTTAGACCATGGATCATTTGCTTTAATCCCTAGAGACTTGGTTCTTATTAATTCGAAGATTGGGAGTCTTGTTAATTAAATGAAAAGCAATTAACTAGCTTCGTACGGTGCTAGTTACAGTTTGTGTGCTAATATTGAGTTTCAATGCTGAAAAGTGACAGTTGATGTGACACTTGGATCATTGCCAGTGACAGCTGACAGCATTGTCAAACATTGATATTTTCCCTATAGGGTGTGATGACGGCTGTGCTAAAAATAATTTGATTTTGGGCATAATAGAATATAAATATGGGTGGCGCTTCTCAGCAACCACTCGTGTTGTGCGTGCTATTTTTCTTTCACGAGTAGAAGGGACTTACAGTTTTATGTCGACTCCGGGGGGTTAGTTTGAGAAGCTTTTGTAGACAGTTTGATCACTGTCAGTGAGGTGGCGCCGTGAAAATTAGTCTTGGTGGTACCGGGAATCGAACCCGGGCAAGGAGGTCCACACACAGACCCACATAGCCACGGCCGCCACTCGATTTGGTCATATCTCAATCAAATGAGAAATGCACACAGATGACAGCAAAACTTGAATTCTAGCTATCAAGCATGCTCTTTGGAAGATGCAAGAGAAAATCACATCGCTGGGTTCCTATTCCCATAGACATGTGGTTAAAAGTCGATCAGTTCTAGCTTCCGCAGGTTCCCCCAGTTTCTATTCACTGTTCATGCGATTTCCCAGCCTGCCTTCACTACCAACTGCACGACTGCAGAGTGCATGCACATACATAGTTTCGGTTAATGTTCATATTTCCCAATGACCTTAAACCAACTGACTGAATTCCATTTAGCTGAAAACATGATTTGCAAACCCAAGCCAAAATTCGAATTCCCCTTCAAGCGCAAATGAGATCACACTCCCTCAATCGGCGGGAAGACACTTCATGTAACCTCGCGAATGTTGCACGCGTTCAGACATTCGTGCAATCCACAATTAGACCGAAGCCGGTCAATCGAAAATTCCTCAGCCAAGCATCATTTATCCGAAATGCAATGCACAATGTGTGCCAATGGCCATCATGCCACCACACAAACCGATCAAAAACGGTTTTGTATTCAAAATAAATCCCACAGCACCCCATTTGCGCCAGACTCGCAGTGACTCAAACATTCGAATGCCCGCGACTCCGTTCGCCTTCAAAGCTGGAATACAGAAAACACACCCAAAGCCAAAAGCAAAAAAAAAAAGCAACGAAAGGACTCTGTTCTCTCCGTCTGGCGGGCGAAATGTTTATCTCGTCAAGAGAATCAACCAAAAGGAAATAATTGTTTTTTGGGGCACATATGAGGCTCAAACATACAACCGTCCACACGTTCGCAGAATATACAATATGTTTGTTCTGGAAATTATGTCAATTCTATTAATAAATGCAATCGCTGAAATTGTTCTCAGACGGATGATGTGTGCACCTCTCTGCACCCACCCTCTGCTGATCATCACAGGCGGGCAGGCAGCAGCAGCCTCCTGCCGCCCAAAAACCAGTGCGTGTGTGGTTAGATACCCCGCAAGATTTTATGGCATCCTTCCGTTCGGTTTCTTGTTTTGTGGTTAGATACGAGTATCATTTTTTGGGAGTCACGCATCGATGCCAGAACTGGTTTTGTCCTGGAGCCGCAATGCATTCCTCTCCGTCTGATCGATTTGGGCAGGCGCGCAAGCAGCGTGCATCTTTTTGCACTTGTTACACTCCGCCACAAGGAGAAAGGATGATGTCATATTTCTGCCTGAGCGCGCGTATTTCTTTTCGGCAGCGATTGTGTGTATCCCTTTAGAACAAGTTCCAGTTTTGCGCAGATCTTTTGGGAAACTGGCTTTGCGATCGCCTGATTGCCCGCTGGCCTGATGGTCTGTTTGCATGGGCAATTATTCATGGCCAACACATGGAGAGCCATAGTTGTCATCATCAGCAGATGTCAAAGTCAGTTAATTGGTGGCAATTAAAACGTATCCATACGGCACGCAAAGTTGAATTCCGAGGAATTCAGCGAGATCAGATGAATCTATTCGGTTTCAATCGGTTTGCAGATACATTTCGATAGTTGAGATCACTCGTTTTTATAGCGTGACTTCTCGTCCACTTGTGTCATCTGGTATTTGCACGCTTTTGCTGACAGTTGCACTTCGGCGGGGGAGCTTGAGTGAAATTCAATTGACAAAAAGAAAATAAATAATCAGGAGTTCAGAGGAGAAAGATGAAAATGGGGACGCACACTGTTTCTGGAAAACGATAAAATGTGGAATTGGCTCGTAGCCAAGCCCACATGGTGGTCATAATTGAGACCAGTGTCGTTTAAGATGATCACGGGTGTTGGCATACAATGGGCTGTGGAATACAATCGCTGAGATTGGTGATGGAATAATCATGGCTCTGTTCACAAATAAGCGTTCATTTGACGATATTCTTCATCATGACGCGAGCTGTAGTCAATTTGGAACAACATTTCTCTTGTTTTCATCTATCACGTCAAGCTCTTTGGCTATTATAGTTTCGAGACACTAACAATGCTCAAAGAGTGAGAAAGAGCTTCTCAAATTGGCCGTTCTGAGTCGGCATAAAACGCTAGGCCCCTTCCACTCGTGAGAGAAGCACGCAAAACACGAGCGGTTGCTGACGACGTGTTGTGGCGCCACCCAAATTATTATAAAATAGTGACCTAGTGACCTAGTGAAGTGGAGTAGGAGTTCTCGTTGGCATACTGGACGTAAGCAGAGTTGAAACATGTTATACTTGTTCCCTTTCCTTTAAATCATGTCTGTCTCTGCTATTTCGTGTCGCAAATGCTTAAATAGCCCTGTTTGTTGTATACAGTGAACTCCCCGTAAGTCGAACTCTCTCTAAGTCGAATTTCTCTTTAACTCGCCATATTTTAGCATTCCGCGCAATACACTCCCTCCCCTACAAAAACACTCTCTCTATGTCAAACTCCTCCGGAACTAATGATATCCGGCGAAAATTGGACTTAGGGAGAGCCGACTGTATGGGAGAGTGTAACCATTCCCCGTCAAAGAACAACCATCAGCGCATTTGCCAAGGAAGCGTATTTTGCATATTTGCGCAAACAGTGTGTTGACAGTTTACGGATGTGGAGAAAGAGAACACGAAATAATTTGCAGAAATGAAGTATAAAGAGATGCCCAACTTCTACCTCTCTTGCCCCTTAAAAATTTGACAACCATTTTTTCCTATCGGCTTCTAAAGTCAAATAGACCAATCAGAGAAGGGCATTTACGTTACTTCCTGAATAACTGTCAAAAATTCATGAATTACTGTCAAAAACTCATGAATAACTGTCAGAAAGCCTTCCAAATTCTAGGGGTCAATAAGGGCATCTCTAAATACTTCATTTCTGATAAATTTGTTTTCAATTTGGCGACAGCCCAGAGATCATTTAAGAGACTGCTAATTTACACAGTCAAGACGACCAGATATAACCAGAAGAACAAATGTAAAATAGAGTATCCTAGTTTATCATCAGGGACACGCCCAGTACCTCATTCAGCTGAAGCTAGCTTTCAAAGACCTACCTTCATCACAACAAGAATACGAGTACGGTGGAGATCGAAGTGACACAACTCCATGCTTTCTTCTTGGCCAGTAACGCGGATATACTAAGAATCCCTGTTCTTTGGGTATGTGGGCAGATCTCGCAGGGAACCATTGGCTATTGTCGGATTGGTCGACAAGATCTGATCTTAAACCTTAACAAGAACAGCTGTATTATATGCAGAAGTGGCAACATAATGCTGTTCTTGTTAAGGTTTAAGATCAGATCTTGGCGACCACTCCGACCATAGCCAATGGTCCAGCCAGGTTCTCTGCGAGACCTGCGTCTCATGAAGAACAGTCGAACCTCCATAAGTCGAATAGTCACGGAAACAAATGCTGTGTTCGATTTATGGAATGTTCGAGTTACGGAGTGAAAAAAAATGGAGAAATTTATGTCTTGGATCCTTTTAAGTCCTGAAACATTTTTTAGACTCAAGGCTTTTCGACTAGCCGAAGTTTGACTGTAGTTTGTTAAAGCTTTGCCGACTGAGGGAGATTGCTTCAAGCTGAAATGAAGTACTATAGAGATTGGAAACTTCACAGCTGATTGAGCCCGTCGACGAATTTGAGAAGGGCTTGGCAGTTATTCATGAATTTTTGATGGTTGTTAACGAGAATGCCTTTAGCGGAACGGTCAATTTGGCTTAAGAAAACGTTATAAAAAGTGTTATAGGGAAGAAGAGGTAGAAGTTGGCTATCTCTATAATACTTCATTTCTGGTTGTAAGTACCTCATTTCAGCATTTCCTCGCAAGTCTTTTGAAAAAATAAAAGCCGGTACGTAGATGGACCAAGAACTGGTGAATCAACAGCGACAGGAGTACTTGGACCAAGGACCGAAACCGGGGGCAAACGCGCCAGCATCTTCCAAGCGGTAATCTATGACATAGAGAGATGCGTTCAAATCAATGTTGATAGGTACTACACACCAACACAATAAGAGGATGCCTTCAAGGAGGTCTTTTATGTCCCCTTAGGTGGAGTCTAGTTGTAGACGCACTTCTGGAGATACTAACATACCACGGTATCAAATGTCAGGCTTATGCTGACGACATAGTCAATAAAGCCTAAAAATTACTAAAGAGCGGTGCCTGTCAGCTGGGCTTTCACAACACAAACTGGAACGACTGAAACAAATTAGTCTGTCAGGCACAATACTGGCTCCAGTAAAGGAGGTAAAATACCTAGGAGTCCAGCAAACCCATCTGGAAAACACAGAAGAGATCGCCAGGACGGCGACGCGTGCTTTTCTGATTTGTAGAAGCCTAGCTGACAAACACTGGTGTTGCAGTCCAAGCATCCTAAGACTACTGTACTACCAACAATCACGAACGGTGCAATAACATGGTCCAAACGAACCAACCTGATCAGTGCAAGAAAGTTCAAAGGCGGGCATGCCTCTGTATTACAGGGGCCATGAGAACTTGCCGAACTGCCTCCATGGAGGTGCTATTGGAGCTGACTCCATTGCGTCTGGTGGTCGCAGAATGTGCAAATAAAACAATCATGAGAATGGCAAAGGAAGTCTACTTTACATCGAGGCAATTCGATGCACTAATCAACTAACTCTTCTTACCATCAAGCTCAGCACCAAAAACGACTGGACCACTGAGTCCATAGTCTATAGACTGAGCAGCAATACGGTAAAATGGTATATAGATGGATCAAGGACTGATGGAGGAACAAGGGCAGGAGTATTTGGACCGGACAAAGGACTACGAACCCATGGACAAATAGACCAGTGTTTGTGAAGCAGAAATCTATGCCGTAGACAGATGCATTCAAACTTGACAGGAACTATACCAACTGTGACATAGCAATAATGTCGGACAGTCGTGCTGCCTGGCACTAGACTCCTACATCATTAAATTCAAGCTTGTGTGGGAATGAATACAGAGGCTCAGGGAATTGAGTAGGAGAAGTAGAGTAAAATCCTGATGGATAGCTTGCCATACAGGGATAGAATGCAATGAAATGGCCGACTTCCTAGACAGGAGGACATGCATAAAAACGAGCAAAAATAACCTTCGTATCCTAACCGGCTTCCAGAGACTCAGAGAGCACCTAACCAATCTAAGGATAGCAGCAGGAAGGTCTAGTGAAATCCCAGAACACATACTGGGTTTCTGTGTGGCATTGGCACACAAAAGAAAAAGATATCTTCACAAGCACCTCTTGTCAGAGGAAGAGATGAGATCACCAGAACCATTCATAGATTCCTGAAGGAAATTGGCTCAGAGATATTACTCTAGAACAAATCTCTTTTACTGATGCACGACAGTAGTCCAAATGCCTCAATATGAATCTGAGAAGAAGTATATATGAGGGAGCCGGACTGAGGCAAGCTACATCTTAAGGTAGTGGTAAAACATACAATAATAATTATAAAGGCCGGTGTATTTGACGGCACACATTTAATTGTGACAGTGACAGAACTCCAAAAGAATGTTTGGCAGGAAGTCAAAAAAAGAAAAAATACGCGAGGAGGACACACAAGTTGTCCAGCAACTTTTAGAGAGCTTCAAAAAGCTTGGATCCAACATAAGCATCGAGTTTCATTTCCTGCATTGCCATCGTGCTGACTTAACGCAAAATCTAGGTGCAGTCAGTGAAGAGGATGTACGTGATTGTCCACAGAATGAAACACTACAAGATAAGTGATAAGCGAACATTTTTACCTTGGTATGTATGCGTAGTATGAAGTTTACTACATTTATGAATAACTAGAACATTTTGTTTGGTAATTGTATGCACACTTTGCATGTTAATTAGAAAGACAAGATGATATCCTGTTGCTTTAAAACTTGACGTGATGGCCAAAAACTGTGATCACCTTGACATTCAAACGGCAAAATCAAGTGGCAGGTCTTAGTCAACGAAATGTAACAGCTTAGAAGTAAGATGCTGTCAATTCGTTCAAGTGTCTTGACAACAAATCCTGACAGTTCGCAAGTGTCTTGATTGTGGTATGTCAATGTATCGCTCCAGTGTCACTGTTCCACCAAGAAACATGCAAATTTCATATTTCGGTTCAACATGGCTGCACGCTTGAAAAGAAACATTTCCGTGACATTTTCACCGAATCACACCGAATTTGTTCTGTCATTCTGTAGTTGAACGAGCGTCGATCATTAGTCAAGTTATGGCTATTGTCCGCTAAGTGTCAAAAATTTCTTGAAACCTTATCAGAATTGAGAACTTTCGGAACCGCAAAATGGACGGACCACATAAGTAATGATTCTCAAATTGAAGTAAAACCTTCTCTTATCCTGCGTCGCGGCGCAAATGTGTTCATTAAAAATGCAAAATAAAATTTAAATCCTGAAAGACTCCTTCGCACACAAAACTCTAGTCTAATTTCTTTTTAATTTCAAACCGTAGCAGATCAAAGGAAACGGATGAAAGGCCAATTGCAGCGTACGGTACTCATCAGCCCGCCGCCGCCGTGTCTTCAGACGTAACAGTATGAAGTCATCTCCATCGCCATCTGCATGATATCCTCTCCAGTCTGAACTGTTATCCCTTTCGGAGGCATTTGCAACCTAAGAAGAAGTTCGAAGTCGCAAGTGACTAGTGAAATAGTACACGTGTGCGAATTCAAAGAGCTCAAAAAGATTCCAATTTTCATGCATAAACAATGACGTTTGGAAGGTGTAGACAACAGTTGTTCCCTCTTGGCATTATTCAGTAATTCAATTGATTCCCTTTTCACATCAAAATCGATTTGGCTAAATTTTCCAGTCGGACAATGTGTGGTAGACGTAGGGAATTCCAGATGTCAGAAATCAATAGAAATGCGATAGATTGTGGTCAGTAATGACACTTGTGTACTCGCATACAGTGTCGTAACTACGGCTTTTATGCTCCGTTGCGAGCTTCTTGAAAGAAGTTGGTCCGGGTAAATTTTGCGCCTTCCTGGGCCTGGGCACTAGTTACGGCACTGCTCGCATACTCTCACAAAAAGGCAAGTTTGCAAAAACAATGTCTGACAAGTGATATTAGACAGAGCGTCCATGACAATTTTGAGTATGGACCAGAAACCATTTATAACGAGATGTTCAACTCTTGTTTACCGACATATTTGACAAACTCTGTGTTTCCATCACCTACACATCGACGAAACACCAAACTGTGCACATGTCATCTGGATCACTTCAAGTTCTAAGTGACGAATATGACATTTGACATTTAATGATGAACCGACGTATATTGCGTTGATTTCTGACATGGGCAGTTCATAACTAATCAAATCATCTCAAAGAAGTTTCGTTTAAGGTTGGATGGTGATCAATGCAAATATGGTATAACCCACAAAAATTGCTCTAAGCCCTGTTATTTTGGTAATTTTTAATGCACTTTTGCACGGATAGCCTCATATGTTGATAGGGCGAAAGAACTATAATTCGTGGACGGGCTAGGAGTAGGGGTCAATTAGCTGTGAAGTTGGCCATCTCTATAGTACTCCGTTTCTGGAAAGAGCATCGCTCTCAAAATTGTAAAACGCTGACTCTGTTCAATGATGCAATTCTCCGCAGTTTAGAACAGTGCCGACTGCGCATGCTCTGTAGTCTTATTCAGATTTGAAGCAAGCTGGGTGCAGACCAGAAATGATGTATGATAGAGATGTCCAACTTCTACCTCCACAACCATTTTTCATATCGTTTTCTAAAGCCAAAAAAGTTCATGAAAAACTGTCAAAAAGCCTCTAAATTCATCGTTGGACTAGGTGTCAATCAGCTGTTAAGTTGGGCGTCTCTATAGCACTTCATTTCTGGTGCAGATTTGCTTGCTGCATGCCACCTAATTTTCTGCAGATTTATTTTTTTTTTTTTCCAGCAAAGCACTATAAACGTCAGACGGAGTAAAATCTTTATTTTCGATTGCAACTGCTTTCCAAATATTCTCAAAAAACATAACATATTGACTTCAAACGTCAACAATTTGCTTACCGCTGCACGCCATGCGGTTGCCCGAATTCTTGAAAGCTGCATATGTGCATTTGTGTTCAATGTTAAATGTTCGTCCGAAACAGTTCTGGATGTTGTTCAGTGACAGACTTACTATCTGGATGGAAAAAATTCATGAAACGTAGATTGTGAAAAGAGAAAACAAAAAATGCCCATCAAAACATCGGAAACTTTTTTTGACAGCTCGAATTGTCTTTGACAATTCCCAGAAATGTCAGACAAGCAGCTCTGTTCAGTTTTTGTTTCTTTGTCGTTACAGACTGAGTTCATTTCTTCTTTCCATAAATTCGAGCCAAGCAATCTCCAAAATCAAACGCTAACAAAGACTCCACATTCATGATCGTCTCTCGACGTTCCAGGGTACTGCCTATGATCTCATAGGCGGTTGCCAAAATTTATAATCCACTTGCAAAGCATCTCGCTTGCAGGCGCGGTTGACTGCAACGCGAACAAAGGTGCTCCTCTTACTGCATTTCATCGCACCAAAAACAAAACAAAAACAAAAGTAAGAAAATATACTCGTACACTTGCCCGAATGGCAGTCAAATTCAAAGAATTCAAGCCCATCGCGCTGCGCCATCGACGAGTGTATAGATGGACTCATCAAACGAAAACAAAAATGATGAACATCCCTCGCATCCACATCTGCGCCCTGTGTCGTCGACTGTGTCGGTGCCTGGAAATGTTCTATAATTATCGATGTAGCATCGTATTGCACTTCCCTCTGCAGTTGATCCATCGTCAATTGCATTCATCCACCGCCTGTGCGCATATGGTCTGTGTATCTAATGTCCGACATTCCGCTCAACATCCACTCCATTGACTTTAGATGATGGAATTAATCCAGAGCAGAGCACTCCCGTTGCTCCGAAGGGAATTCATCTTATTGCGCCCGGTGTGGTGTGGAAGGTCCGTGTTACAGACACTCACACACCCACAGCGACCATCTGCGAATGGCTTCAGTGCGAAAATCATATTTCTTCCTTGCCACCGTTAGATTCGAACTTCGGACTGGGTGATTCTTATGAATCGATGTGCATGGCGAAACCCACAATCGGCGCGACGGCACAGAAGTAGATATCCCGCTGATAAATCACAGAGGTTACCACCTAGAGATTAACTGGAAATTTATTACCCACCGAGAGTACACAAAATGTTTGTTTTCGTTTTTTTTTCGAATTGGAGCCGGAGTCTGTTGTTGAGATCGTGCTTATTGAATTCTTGTTTTTCCTTTTCACTTTGTTCCTTGGGTTGTGGTGTGAAGATGGTGCATTTCCGTGGAAATGGAGAAGTATTTTTGCTCTCGGCGAAAAGTGGGACAAGGTATCTTTTGTGCTGCGGGCGATTTTTGAATAAATTTGGGCTCATACTGCATTTTCATTCACAGTTCCATGTTTGGTCTTTCTTGGGGTCTTCCCTCTTTTGTTTTGAATACGTGCATGTAGCCATGTGCCACGCTCGCATCGGTCGTGGTGATTCAGCCTTTACTCGAGGGCTGGATGTGAAAATCTTGTCAGTGGTCAATTGGTGGTGGCTCTACTCTGCAAGCGAATGAGTTTCACAAATTCGGGAAATGTAGAACACTTAAGCCAGTCAAAAGAAAGCAGACGTTCATGGATGACATGTTTTGGAAAGTGAATTGTGCTTAAAATACACTGAAGGTGCATTCAGCACTCCCCATCTGGTGAGACATTCAAACTTGTCACAATGTCACAAGTCTTAAGGTTCAAACCAAAGTGCTGGCAAGGAGACTGAAGTTAATTTCAGCAATAGAACGAGTTCCCAGAATGTGTACGCTGTGATCATGATAACTGCTACAGTTCAGTTTCGTTAAGTTTCGTTAAATTGTTAGTACGTAAATGACATACATATGTACCTACGTTTTCAGAAGACAGCATGGAGACTTTCTGATTAGACACAAAGTTTACTTAAGTCAATTATGGTTTTGCCTTTAGACTCCACCTTGGTGGGTGAAGCTTTTGACTGTCAGCTCTTCCAACGACATCATAGACATTTGAATTTGGTATTTCTTCGTTCACATTTGCAAGCGCTGGCGCTCAGACTGTTCATAAATTGACACCCAGTTCTACACCAAAACGCGATAACATTAGAAATAATTCGCTGAATGAGCACAAAGCCCCCACAGGGGCCATTTCCCATATCAATGCAAAACTTAGTGCCGCGAATGAGATTTGATATCCACCCGAAATCCAGTTTTCTGTTTCATAGACGGAAAAGAATCCGACAATCCATTCGGTTGTGCATGTGAAGGAAGGAATGCAATCCGAATGAAATAAAATCTCGTCTTCAGCTGATCCGATGAATTTTTTGGTTAAATATGTTGTCACATGGCATCGCAAGTGTTGCTGTGGTTTTTGCTCTTTTAAATTTGAACGCTAAGCTGTTGGTTGAGTGGTGATACTTTGCAAGTGCTGTGCTTTTGCAGGTTTATCTGACTTTTCACGTGTGTGAACTTGAATTCGCTTTACACCATCATTTCATGAATTTCAAAGTTGCAGACAACTATTTGATCCGACGGCTGAAACTGATCCGCTTGTGTGGCGCCATGCTGGAACAAGCCTAGCAGATCGGTTTCAGTCATGTGACTGAAACAGGTGTATTGTGGGCAGGAGACGATAGGGACACCATCACCGTCTCATTTAAGAAGCCTTTGAAGGATGGACAATGTGATCGAGCCGTCTGGCAACTGGGGAAATCTGGAGAAAGAAGAATCGAGTCATCGCCTACTCCAAACGACAGATCATGACGATTGATGACAATGACTTTGAGGCAGTTATACGGTTTATGTGAAAATGCTGAACCTTGTGATCCTGACCACCTCCAATAGCAAAAACTGGACGGAATGGCGCATGCAAGTGATTCCGACAGAAACGTCCAAGCACATTCTCACCCTATTAACTATCTTCCTAGATTCCAAACTCAATTGGAGGGACTGCACGGAGGATCGTATAAAGAAGCCGTGTGTGGCGTTTTATACGCACAAACCTGGGAAACAGACGATTATGCAACACAACTGTCACCTGAATGTCCAGTGTCGGCTTAAATTTTGGTCCGGAACTTAAGTTTGGCTGGCTATATACCATGTTTGTCAGACCTATCCTGACATACGGTTCGAGCTAAGGGAAGTTAACAAGAGGGCAAAGAGCGGCTTGCCTAGACGTAACGGGGTGTCTCAGATCAACGGCGACGGCAGCACTCGGAGCAATTCAGTTCCTATATATATCCCAGCGACTTATTTTGTAGCAACGGCCCTGAGTTCTGGAAACAAAAGCCATACGGTCACGCTTCCATACTCAAAGGATGCCAATTATATGGACATCTTCTGGGCTCTAGGATCCCGCCAATATTTTGTATACATTTTTTACTATTACGGAATTTTTCAAAAAAGAGGAAAGAAATATTTAGTCTATCCTCACTGGAAAAATGTCTGCGGTCGCCTATGCTGCAGCCAACATTAAACATGAAGAAGACGGAAGGAGAGTTCTCGGTGCACACTCACGGTGCAGGGGTCTTCCGTGACCTTTTCCCCGAAGTGGCTGCGATACACAATGCCGTACTAAGCAGAGCTGAGAGAACTCAACATAACCAACAATTCGATTTCCAGTTTAACATCGAAACTAGTCAGGTTATGTAGTCAGTGAAATATCCTTGGTGACCTTGTGGCAGGATACCAGCGTACACTGGCATCCAAGGAAACGAAAAAGCGGACAGCGTTGCGTAAAATCGATCTGAGCTGAGTCAATGTCGAGCAATGCACTGACACCGCTTGGCTCCATAAGAAGACAACTGACAGACGAAGCCCTGCATAGTCAGTGCGAAGGCGAATTGGAGCCCTTACCGGGCACTCCAGAGGTGACGAAGAAATAGAATTCATCCGACACCTGCTTTGCGAATGTCAAGCCAAACAGTTCCTGGGAAACACATCCTTACAGAGCTGGAGGCATAGGCGTAGTAGTAACTACAACAAGGGCACCAAGGGCACACGAACAATGGACCCAACATGTTGGCCTGAGTGTGCCACGGCCGTGGGGGCACCCATTTACCTACCTATCTTGATCTTCGGGATCAGCTGGTCCTATCAATCAACTTCGTGACTTCAAACCACTCGAGAATTGCTGATACCACGACAACCATAAAAGATTCCGTAGCTTCCCACAAACAAAGCCCAGAAATGGCATGGCATACGACTCAACGTTAGTTGCTCATGTTTCCTGATCCAACCCCCTTCTCGATCTCGTCGCAGATTATAATCTCGAATCCGCCTACATGCACACCACTTGATAACGACGAAGGAAGAGCCTATGACTAAGCTTTTTCGCATGACACCACCACCCAAATACGCCCGTATCTTATCAAGCCCCCTTGTATATGGGTCAGCCCCTATCGGAGGATATGTACAAGGGGCTTATAAATAGCCGCACACCAGTGGCAAGTTTAGAAATATCTCACATCCTGTTGCATTTTCCGGTGTTCACTCGCATACGCATACTTCGGCGAATTCGCAATACTTTCGAATTGAAAACAAGAACGAAACAAAACCTCCACCGGGCAACGGGCACCAGCCCCCTGCCCCGGACCGAAACCGACCACGATGATGCTCCACACTGCCACCGCCACTGCCACCGATTCCATCAGTGTTTAGCTGCGCTCGTGGAATGCATAAAATCTTATCAGCGTCACATTATTTCTTGCATCCGGGATCCAGAGCATTGTTTTTTTTTTTTTACAAACATAAAGAAGAAAACCAAGAAGAGGAGGTCTTATGCTCATGCATCTTAGGCGCAATCCCTCGTGTAATCTTCAAGCGGAACTATTCGAAGTGATAAATGGGAAAATAAGAAGAAGAAGAAGAAAAAAATGAAACAAAACAAGTAAAAAGACCGAGGGATCTTTTGAGGTCATTGTAACAAATGCGAAATGAATACTGAAATTGAGACTAAACGAATTACTCTCGACACACGCGACATTCCTTGGTCTAGTCGCATCTGTTGCCCCGCCCGCCCTCCTTCGAGGGGATGATGGCAACAGACCTCATTCGGAATAAGTTACAATGTTGCTTTTTTGTTGTTGAACTTTTTCAATCGAGATCTAGGTTATCAACGGCAGTTTCGGAAATATTTTTCAATCTCTGATTAGATCCATGGCAAGAGTGCGTGATGTGTCCTAGTTTGCTGACTCGATTGGGAACGCGAACGGCTGCTGCGTTTGTGCCGTTTGTCGCGTTGTCATCGGCATGCGCATGAGAGAGGGGGAGGTTTCGCAAAGTGTAATGCGCTGTGTAGATGGATCACCTTGAAATGGAAATGAGAGTGGCACATTGGAGAGGAAGTGGTTATTCTGGTAGTGAAGTGCAGATAATACGAGAATATGAGCAATTAAGTCGCTGGCGATTTTTGTTACACTCGTTCCATCTTTCACAGCGCCTGAGTGAATGGGCATGCAACTCGTCAGAGTGGGCTTTGGATTGGCGGTCAAGATGCGTAGTTATTGTGCTTATCAATTGATGATGAGATGAGGAAGACCACAACTAAGAAGATGCACACAATTGGAAGATGGAATTCTTGGTTCAGAGCGACCTCTGTGGCGTGACTTGGGGGGAGTAGGGTCCTTGAGGCGATGTTGAGTGGATACAAGGCGAATGAAATGTCCTATTGCGGGCAGAAACGGAGAAACATTCCCGCGAAGAATGTAGACTTGGTAGAATTGGTCCGTATTTCACCCACAATTACCTAAACAGTGAACGCTCCCATAGGTGGTTAAGGGAGTTGTCCTTCCATGCTAAGATGTTCCTGAAAAAATTCTTTCATCTGCAGTCCATGATGTTAGCAAACTGAAATGAACGTGAAGACAGAAGAAACAAAATACAACAACTGAACACAGCCGAAGAAATAAAATCCGTTATCCATTGGAGTAGAAACAACCACTTGATGGCATCACACACGCGCACACAATGTGCTGTTCTTATCGTGCACATACCAAGCAAAAAGAGAGTTTTGCTCAGAGAATGTTGTCCGCCCAAGAGACAAAATTGCGGCTGACGTCCGTGTCCGCGTCCGGGAGTGTATGGAACTTCACTTCAGGATCCACTGTGAGAAATTGTCCGCTCAAGAGGAGTGTCCGCTCAAGAGAGTTGTCCGTCATAGCGGCTTCCACTGTACATCGTATTATGATGCTCCGCAGCAGATTGGAGTCAATGGCAGCTACCATTTGCTCTCCAAATAGGGTGGGATCTCCATGTGGACTTGGTAGATCTCTCATCAGGTATAACCATCCTTGGCGAAAACCAACACAAACACACACACAAAACTTTTTATTTTTAAGCCGCTTTGCGTTGGTTGAAATAAATTAACAAAGTGTCCTTATCGTCCCCGGGTTACAGTCCGGGAGGACATCATCTCAGGTTCAAAAGCACAACAACCAATCGCGGAGTGTTCTCTCATGAGTGAAGAGGCTCTGCACAGCTCTTACGACGACTCCGAACGGCGATGTTTGAGAAGCCATTTATACTCGTGGAGCATTGTGACTCAAAAGAAGTGAAGGCGTGGATTTGTCAAATCGGAAATTGACCCGTATTAGGTCCAAGTGTTGGGACTTCAAGGACCAGTTCCACAACAATTTGAGAATTCGGATTCACATTTGCCAAGACTTGTGCTAAAACTAAACCCATTCATTCGCCTTGCTGCGTGCACTTCAGCAACGTCAAAGCAAAACTAATTCAACCGACCTTAGACGGCGTTAAGCGCCACGCAATCGTCAAAGGCACATCGAAAGTGCAATAAATTACACACACAATGCCAGATGCAGATTCTAGACAGGAATCTTATCACACGAAATATGTCATCCAGCCACGACTTGACATCATTTCTCGTTTATTTATATCAGATTTTCAAAAACAGAAAAAAAAAGAAAACTCTCGAGTCATTACAGCCTGCTCATTTATTTGTGCATTCGCACTTGACATATGCAACAATTTAGCGACAATGAGATCATAGAATCGCCTCCAGGCATCGCTCCTCCAGCCATTCCTTAATGGCAATTAAAATTAAGTTTCGTACAACACTATGGCCTCATGAGCACATAGTTGCTTGCGACGAGCTCGAGTCTTGAGGGTCACGCGAATCAACTAAAGTTTCGCTCCTAGATGAATGAGAAAAATCAAAGACAAAGGCCTTTGTAGCGACGACGCCTACGTTTTCATTTCGTTAGTTCGTTCGTTCGTTCGTTTGGTCGGTCGTTATCAGTCGGGGGAAAATTGCGACGTTTAACTATGCTAAGTCCATTCCATTTGGCATACTCATGCAACATAGATATGGATGTGCATGCCGCCACAGAGCGGAGCAATGCTATGCTGTCACGTGTCATTGGCAATGGTGGCGGCGCGACGGCCAGGCCAGGCCACATAAATTGGGGAATCTCTAGCTACACTTCTGGTTGTCGTCGGCTGCAATTCAAATCAATTTCCCCCCAGGGGGTGCACTTACTTTCAACTGGGCTTTGGAAGTCCCCGCAAGACTGGTGAGAGGGTTGGTCGGATATGATGGAGCGCACTGAAGCTCGCAATGGCAAGTCCCACTTTGACCTTCAACTGTTAAGTGAATTTAATGAAATCGAGCTCAATGGGAGGGTGAGCACTTGAACTGCAATTTTGCTTTGCATTTTCCCTGTCTGAGCCCAGTGTGCAGCCCGCACTAACTGTGTGTTTTGCTTCGAAACTGTCAAGTTCAAGGAAATGACAGCATGTGCGGTTTTATGACTGCATACGTTCGAATTGCTTACGCTGGACGGTTTCAGGCAATGGATCGGATTCGGAGGCACATAAACCTGAATACCGGCTCTTGAGTTTGGCATGGAATGCACAGGTCAACAACTTGGCTGGTTGCGGGAGGTGCACTCGAATGAATTTGAGCGAATCTGACGTATGGCAGTCGCGAATGTGGGTCCATTTATCGTTAATTAGGTACACTTAAACGACGTCTTTGCACAGTTTGAAACTATTCGCTGAGTTGGATTTTATTCAATACACGGGACCTTCAGGGGGATCACTTGACGTTAGGTTGTGACAGATGACATATTTGATTGATGGGAAGTCTACATTGTCGAGTGGGCGAGAGAATTTAGTTGAAAATGTTAATATTCCGGCGCCAAATCTACAGTCGTCAGAATATTTATTGAAAATCGAGTTCTAAATTGTAGATCCCGGCGCTTGGTGACCATGCGATCGTCGATTTATTTTCCCCGCAAAAGTACTGACTTCGGAGATTTTTTGTCAAGGTTGGATGCGAGAATTTTAAGAGTGTGCCATCAAATGTTTTGCCGAAAATCAAAAAGGGGCCACAGTTAGGTCGGCTCATACACATACGATCGACTTCCAAACTTCGACCCACAAGCAATGTTTGTTATGCACAAACGAACACAAAATCCTGCCGTCATAAGTTGGATGCGCAGACTTGTGTGCATGTCCAAACGCACTCATGGCGACGTTGACAGAAAGGAACGCACGTCAAAAATAGTTCAACCGGAAACAAGCCACGTTTCCTTTGCATTCCATTGCACCGACATCACCCCAAACCACTGCCACCACATGGCACACTTCTCTCGCTCAGCAATGCGCTAGTGAAAACATCAATCGGAAGCGCGACTATAAAACCCACTCCAGATGTTGTCCAAATGTCATAACCATTCGCCCCGTCATTCTTATTTCCCGATCAAAAAAAAAAAATGTGTGTCAGGCGGGCAATGAAAACACCATACAGCTGAGAGTGCAATTTTGAATTTTCCCTTAGCCGCACGACAAGACATTCTTTTACGTCAATACGTCTAGCGTGCAGGACAAGTGCTGCGCTGACACTTTTTGCCGCCATCTGCAGGCATGCTCGATCGGATCAAGTTCGAAAACTCGCCCAGGAACCGCTCAATTTTTCCTCGTTTTGGGCAGAAATTCAAGAAATAACACCGCAGTTGGAAGCGGTCTATCCGAACAACTGCTTGTCATGCACAATTTCCGTTGATATCACCCGCAGTCAATGTGCATTCCGGTTTGTGTGCATCGACGGAGTCCTCCCCCTCAGACCAGACCGACGCTCAAATGTCTCTCTCCAAGTGGTTCTCGTGTCAAGGCTCTCATCACAAATGAAATACGAACTCCCCAGCAAGTCACAGTGAAGGTGAATTCAGATAATCTCGGGCAGTCCTTTTTGCTGAATTCACATAGAGTCAGCTAAATTCTGTGACCAAATAGGGCCACGCATCGAGCGGATCGGGGCGGCGGCGGCTAGTTGGATCGGTCGGAAGCTAAACGGAGGCAATGATATTTAGTCAGGCTGCATATTGAGCTGCAATGAGTGGATGATGATCTAATTTTGAAACGCCAATGTATGGGTGTGTGCTGAGGTGCTCGTTTGTGTGAGTGGCATTGTGTGCTGAGTGGTTGCTGTGCCAGTGTGGGTGGGTGTAGCCGAAGTGTCTCTATGGCGGGGTTGGCACGCTTTTTAATTGTCGCCATGTATTATAGCCCAACTTAGCGAGACATGCGTGGAGAACTCTTAGTGATTTTATTTTCCTCTGGTTGGACTCGGATGGATGCATGTAAATGGATGCAATTAAATCTGTCATTGCCTGCATATGGCGTTGTAGCTTTTGAGAGGTCCAGAGTGCCCCAGACATGGGATAGACAGAAAGAAAGTGTCGCACGTCATGGGGGCTTGTTGGAGGTTAAAACGAAATGTTCATGTTGGCAGAGATGGCACAGAAATGGGCGTTGGTTAGCATATCATATATGACTACCTCAATCAGTTTAAATTAGTTTTCACACTTGAAGTAGTTTTAGGAGTGAACACATTTGTTTGTACATCGGGCGAACAAAATATGGTGCTCGATGTGAACGGAGACTTAAATCTTCAGAACCTTACAGACTGGAGGGACATGTTCGCCCACAATGTTAAGTTCAGCTCAGATTGATTTTTGGCGGTTCGTGGTTCGTGGACTTTCATCAAATCATTGAACGATATCGAGCGCCATTGACTGTAACTCAATGTCATTTTGCTTCTGCCGTAACACAAATTCTTAACGAATCATGAATTAAATCAGAACCTTCTGTCTTGCCTCTGCATTCAGCTGATGATAGGCTTTCACTTCCTCTACGCATGTCTACCGACTTCTTTATTCCGAGCTTTGCTTATGACTTGAACATGATTTTAAAATCCCTAACATTTAATTTCTGATTTTCAGATTTTCCTTGGACGGAATTTATTCTTGTGTAATAAGCAGCATTTCCTGACAAGTTCTTTCAGGGTTGGCTTATGATTTGACTGCAATTTTTTAAAATCGTACCGAGCGCCCTCATTTATTTCCTAAGCCCTCACGTAGACCCCGGTTTACCCACGACTACCGAGCGCCGTTGACTTCTAATTATCAAGACCTTCCTCTGAGATTGTGGGTGTTGTCTGTCCATCTGTCAAGACTTGTGAATTTTCACCTCTGTCCATGGCATCCTTTAGTTCAGCAAGTACTCATAGCTTTTATGTCTCAAGTCCTTCTTCTGAGCCTAGCTTCAGATTTGACAACCAACCTTGAGCACCCTTACCTCTAGGCCGAATTTCTTTTTAATTATCCTCTGCCAAAACTTAGTTACTTGCCATTATGTGTTCCCGTCTACGGATTAGTCTTCGAATCCACCCCCGAGGGACGGCGCAGTAGAGGAAGACCGCGACTCAGGTGGCGCACGCAAGTGGAAAGGGACCTCAGCCAACTATGCGTGCGAAACTGGAGATAGCTAGCTAAAGATCGAGCTGGCTGGAGACGCTTGTTGGTTGAGGCCCAGGTCCACCTAGGAATGTAGCGCCACCTTAAGTAAGTAAGTAAGTCTACGGATTACCATCAAATTTTTCTCAAAAGCCCCTACCCCTAGCTTGGATAACCCTTGAACGGCTAAATTCCGTACTCTAGTTCGACTGTTATACATCAGCTTTTTTCCCCTAAATGTTTGTTTCAAGCCTGACTCACTCTAGTCGCTCGGAGTATTCGGAGTCTCTTTGACTAGGCCCGGATTATTATTTGATTAGACTTTTGTTTATATGAACGTCTTTCAAAGATTAATTTAATTTTTTTCGCGATCCCCGTTGATGATTGTTTCTCTATCTGCTCCTGGAGACTGGGCCTACACAAATGCTTTAAACTACTTGAGGAGGCACACTCACCTGGAGCTCCAGCTAAAATGTCGACGGACAGTTAGGAAGATCTTCTACTTGGGCAGAGTACGTAGAATGACATCTCAAGCGAAGTACCAAACAGAGTCAGGTTTCGAAGTGGAGACCCCATTTCCCAAATACGGGCGAAAGAACAAAAAGAAGAGAAGATGGAGACACAAGATCAATTCAACCAACATTAGATTGCCTGATTGGCCCACAGCTTTGGATGGTCATCTCAAACTGTTTACAAACAGATTAAAACGTGATGGTGGCCGTGGAATAGGGCATGTGTTCTGGTAACCTTCGATATATAGGCCATGCTGATGTCACAGCCCACTTTTTCGTCGTTTCCGTAAATGATTGTGGTTTTTCAGATTCCGTCATCAACATGTTTTCAACTTGGTTCCGACGTTTCTTTGAGAACACACACCGAATACAAAACGGGATGTGTTCAATAGGAGACTTACTCTCAGTATTTTTATTCACGCGAAACCTGCATGCGCCTATTCCGTAGTAAATGATATTCGTACAAAAAGAGAAAAAACGAAGCCTGTTTGACTTGCTTTCTTCGGGACATTTTCCGAGGGTATAGGGAAACACAGAGAGAGAGAGAAATTACCACCGCCGGTCTACGCTCGGTAAAAATATGGAGATCACTGTAATATATTCGGATTTCGTGTCCGCGTGCTGTCAGCCTCACTATCTCTCACCGAATGTCGTTGCTGAGGGCAACCGTACAATTCGGTGATTTGGCGTACACTCCTGCGTGCACACCACAATCACTATTAATCACATGACAAACAGCTTCGCTGTTCAAAACGTCTAACAAGTAAGAGTGGACAAGTGAGTGTCTACCCGCATACCTAACCTGAGAGTAACAACAAAAGTTCTGTTGTTTCTGTAGACGCTGTCGGTGGGCTGAACTTCTTTCCAGATTTCCAAAAAATAAGATCAGAGTGCTAACCTCCAAATTAATCACCTACTAATTGGACACAGACTAGTTTAGAGGCTTTGCAGAACACTTTGAAATGTACATCCGCCATGTCAATTGTTCAAACAGAAGCCTATCTTTGCTCAACTCAGTCCTTCTTGTCGACACATCCTGAGAGGATTTCTAATCGACTGTCCAAATTGACAAATATTCCAAAATCAATCAAATGAAGAAACAATTTCACAGCCCAGAGTCTACTTGTTTTTCCAGTTCCCTCAAGTTTCATGCTTGCTCGAAAAAACATAAAATCTTCGCCATGTGCCAGTTTTCAGGGGGAATGGTTAAGAGCGTTGTTTTTTTGTTTGTTTCCTGATTAATTTAAAGACGAATAACCCCAGAATCCGCAAGGGTCAAGTAAAAATAAAATTTTGAGAAATTGTTGAACAGATAAGAGAGGTCGGCCGCCCATGGTCCACCCGATAGACGTTAGATTACTTCTGGCAGCGGCAAATGCGACTATGAAATACCGAACATTCAGGAAATAATCAGCCTCTAACTACGGCCCATTGAGTGATTCCATGAAATCTTCATGGCAAACTGAAGCGCTTAATTAATTGTCTTTTTAATCGTTAAATTCGCTTCGATCAAACAAATCAGAGTTGACGCAAGATGAAAGACCGCCCGTATGTGCGAACGCGTGTGTACACTGTACATCAACCAACGAGCACAACGAGCATCGAAGGAGATGTTTGACAATCAACCAGATTGTTGTAAAGTACTCTGGTATGGGCATTGAGGGTATAACGCTGAGTGCGATCTTTCGCGCCTCATGCCACACACAGACGGACAGACAAGCGACTGCATTTGGACGTGCCATTCATTGATGCAGCCGCCAACGCTGCGATCATAATTCCGATGCTTTCGAGAATGACATCACCGTACCTAGTGGTGGCTCGTGTTATCATTTGCGTTTCTGTTTCTCTTCGGAATTATAAAGACCTCTACACAAGAAAAAAAAAATCTATGTAAATGTATGCAGATAAGGGAAAAATAATGATTATTCCTAGTTGTTGCACTGCAATGATCGACAAGACTTCAAAGCTTCACCCTCACCGAGATGGCCGAGATGCACATCGCTTTGACATTTCGGTCGTTTCTATGACAAATTATTCATTAATTGAACGGCATGTAAGCACTGGATGCACTCATGAATGAGTTGTAGGCGCGATAAGCCAGTGCAATGATATGTTGACGATCTGTTTCATTTGTTGTGAGTATGTGTGACTCAGGGATGATTGCCACATGCCTTGTGGTTGTGATTCCAAGAAGTTTTTGCAGGCTACACTCTGTCCTTGAGATTGTTTATTTTAGAAGCAATGCCAATTGTGGGGAACACTGATGTCATTCACTGACTTCAAGTGTGAGAGCAATGAAGTGCTTGATTGCTGAATTCGGGGATACTGAGACGAATGGCAAGTGTCGCAATTTGAAAAAGAAAAGAAGATAACAGTCGATTTTCTTGTAAGACTCATATATTTGACAGGTGGCATGTCGTCTAAAGGCTCATCCATAATAGACGGAAGGAGACTTATGTAAGTCAACTCAAACTATCGAGCGAATACACAGAATATGTACCGTCTGACCATATTAACTACTTCGTTCAGTTTCGTTGAGTTTCACTCAAATTTGTTTACTTAAGTGCGCTTAAGTTTCAAGAAGTGACAATGGGGACTTCGAAATTTGACAATAGTTTCAGCTACTTTTCGTTAAGTTTCGTTAAGTAATGTCAGTTGCGACCCAACGTCTTAAGGATTGGCGCAATAAGCGTGAGGAACAAATGTCTTACGGCAGATTAATAGAGAAACTCAGCGAGGGCTCAAACTTGTCCGAAGCGAACAAAGTTCTGATGAATTGTACGTCAACTCAAAAGAATAATATTGCAACGAAAAAAAAAAAGTAAAAATCTATGAAACTGCTCCTCATACACTTGTCACATGTCGCAAAATAAGTTTGAAAAGTTTGTAAATCAACCTCGAGGCGATAACAAAATGCCATTAAACAGATTACTTGCGCGACGACAATCATAAAGCATGTTCTACAACATTATTGCGAAAAGGCGAAGATCGCCTTATCAAAAATCCCATTAAAGCTATGCTTACGAAAGTAGGAAATCTATTTCATATATGTACGTACATAATACGCGAGTATATTTTTCCATCAATCCTAGATTAATGTGTCCCTGCTCATAAAACTGTCGCTCGTGTGGCTTCACAATTCCCACACACACGCGCGCACAGCATCTCGGCTACAAATTAACAAGAGAAAACTAAATTTTCACATCTTCTTGTTGTATATCTGATCCGGTGAATTGTAATAAATACTGCACAAAGTATAATAGTCACTTCCTCTGATCTAATGCACCACACAATTCACTTCAGAGATCCAAAGTGTGTGTGTGTGTTTGTGTGTGCCCTTCATCTCACGCGGCCGTTGTCGCTCTGCTGTCATCGTGTAATTCTTAGCACCGATCATGTCCCCTTGGACGTTCGGAAGAGAGGATATGTATATTTTTAGACTTGACAAAACAAAACAAACCAACAAGTGGCTATCGGTGAGCTGTTAACGTTGTTAGGTCATGCATGGGTCGTTTGGGCGATGCACAAATTTCGGTAATGCCAGAGGTCCTTGAAGAACTACGATTGATGCGATGCCCTCTGCCAGATGGGGTGTACCATGTCTAAGAATAACACGAAGTTCCTGTAGACTGAAGGAGGATTCTCTTGCCTGGTTGATTGAGATTGCAGATCGTTACCTATTTTCTTTCCGAGAATTTCCAATGTACATAGTTCCATTACACGCAGATCGAGAAGTAAGGATCCGTGATAATTCACTTTCCATTGGCAACACTGTTCAAGAAATGCAAGCAAAACAACCGCACTAGACAGCTGACAGATGGATATGTCGACTTTCGCACACAGGCTGTGGCAAAATGCAAACGCACATAAGTCTAAAGTTGTCACCTGGTTTGTTTGATAGTGAAGTCTTGATAATGAAATCTGTGTGTGCCCGTGGGATTCGCTAACCGTTAGATAGGAAATAAACCAATTCAATGTGCGTGGCTTAAGGTTCCAGCCAAACGAGATTCCAGTGATGAATTACCGGTAGGGTAGATCTGGTCGCATATTCCAGTTGGATTTGTCAACAAGGTAGGTTTCAATGAAATGAAACTCGTTTCGAGGTCTTGTTTTGATTTTTGCCTATTTTCAGTGCGCGCAAACCACAATATGTGTTACTAGTTGGATGTCATTTGGAAAGGAATACTTTACCCGAAATCGGTCATATGGAGATATTCAACTCCTACATTTATTCTTGACACCGTTCAGAGAAGAAAGATTGAAAAAGTGTGCATAAGGCAGTATGCGTTGATCCATCATTAACTGTCAAACAATTTTTCAATATCTGTCAAATGCGGGCAGTTGAGCACCCCGTTGTAGTTAATTTCTTGAATTCGCCCATGATTGTAAGCAGTTCCTGCGGAAGTAACGCAGTAAGGAGAGTGGGAAGTTTTCAAAAATGACATCTGTCACTTTTCGATGGTTGTCAATTCAGAATGTATGTTGTTTTGCAGTGTATACTTTGGCCTTAAGAAGTATAACAAAATTTATAAACTTTGTCGGTTCCAATTATATTCATTTTTTGACAGACTTCTATTTTTTGACAATTCGCTTCAATTGAATAAGGTACCACTTGTAGATGGTACTACACACGATATCCGTTCGGGTCCTGGAACGTGGAAACGAATGATCAAATCCCAATAAATAGGAAAACAGACTCTCCATCCACAACGAATGACAAGTAAGTGCTGTTGTTTGGTAGACGCTGTCATTGGGTTGAAAGTGGTAACCTACAAATTAGTCAGCTTTCAGTTAGAGATAGACTGTAACCAAAACACGTTCAAATGCGCATTCTTTCCGCCTTGTCAATTGTTTCAAACTGAACTAGCAATTCTTTGCTCAACTCATTTCTCCTACTCGGCTGTGTCAACACATCCCTAGACGATTTCTTTTGGCGAATGTCAAGCATGGCCCTCAGAAAGAGAACTCAGCGAATTGAAGGTTGATTAGACATAGACGCTCATGCACACAGCCCCACGCATGAGGCTTGAAATTAGTCTGCGATTTGTCTGTAGCCCTATCCATTAACTAACCGATCGATTCTCCACTCCTCAGGACGGACACCACATTCTGCACATCCAACTCGAGCGAAGGAATGAATAATAAACAAATGCAAACAAAGAAATGTGCAAGAAATAAACCGCAGATGCGTTGACCATTCACACTCGAATTGCCTCTCCTCGACCCTTCCGATTGAACCCAGCGGAGACGGTCCTAAGTGGACAAAGATGACGATGATGATGGTCAGAGTGCTCCAGAATCCAATACTAACAGATCGGTTCATCTCGTGTGGCGGCATGCGGCGGATATATTATTGCATTTCAGTGCTTCGCTATACATCACGTCTTTTGCATCGTTTGAGATGTTGGTGTGGCAAAAGACCGGCGCGCGGATTTGCGGCGGTAAGGAGATTCCAAATGAAAGCAGGCAAATAAACACAAGCAAGCGAACTTTCCATACAGAATGTGGATACTGGTAATCGACTGGTGATGCTGTCGAGATGCTGATATATTTCGCGTTGCCCTAAGCCATACATGAGTTGAGGTCAAATTGTTGGTGCTCAGGAGGAGCGGTGAATGTGCTGCGGGGAAAGATTAAACGGGCAGAGAAAATGCAAAGATAAGATTCTAAACTGCTGAGTTTCCATCTTCTTTGCGCGCACACTTCGCTTTGTATCTGACGATTTCTGGAGCAATAAATAAGATGCTTGACTCTAATAAGGGTCGTCTGTGTTGGTTTCAAGGCATTCGGTCGGATTGCGATATGAGAACGAACTATGTGAAAGATATTATCGAGAGCGCGCCACGAGTGTGGTAAGATACCTATTTGCCAAGAGGAGGAAGCAGAGATCCAGTGACTAGAGGGTTAGATGATCAAAATTATGAATGTCTGTGAAGATGTAATCTAAGCTTGCATTGAGCAAACTACAGTCACAACGAGATAGCTGGCAAGTACTAGATTCCAATCCTTTCAAAATGCCTTACTGTCTCATTGATGTGAACTCAATGAGTTCCAATTTTAAATTAATTTAAGCTTTGAGTCTCACTTGTTCTTGTTTCCTTTCTATTTACGCCACGCTTGTAAAATTTAATGTCTTTCTGAACGTACCCTTCCACTAAAGCAATTGAACGACCGATCAATTGTGAGCGCAAGGAAACTTAGGTCGGGATAAGCAATCGAAAACACAGAAATGAATCACTCACCAAAATAAAGACTTGGCTCAGTTTCGTTAAGTCTCGTTAATTTT
Source organism: Eristalis tenax (assembly GCA_905231855.2). Taxonomy (NCBI): domain Eukaryota; kingdom Metazoa; phylum Arthropoda; class Insecta; order Diptera; family Syrphidae; genus Eristalis; species Eristalis tenax. The sequence goes on along the minus strand of HG993125.1, from coordinate 59,336,455 downwards.
TGCTTGGGAGTGGGAGCGAAATCATACGTAACACGTGGTGGTAACATTTTGCGTAAGTTCCCGTTTCTGGCTAGTTTTCGTTCAGCTCGGACAAGCTTAAGTTTACTTAAGTCAATTATAGTTATAGGTTCAGTCAGTCGGCCTGGATCCAAAAAAGACAAGCTGCCTTTGCTTGGTCGCCCAACAAAAGACATGCCCATTTGGAGCGGAATCAGTAGAAATTCAAGAAGCTGCACTAGCAGAGCTCAGATGTTGTGGTCAGGCCACGGTATCGCTCCTCATTTCAAATTAAATCCTTCCAATGAATCATCGCTCACTGATGGCCTTCTTCTTTGGCCACCGACTTTGATCTACAATCACATGGCAGCACGTCGCTGTTAATCAAACTTAGCTTCATCATGTCGAACAATTCGCCAGACGCAGTGACTGATATCGCTTCAACCACTGCGGTCTAGCCGACTGACTTATGATTCAGAAATAAAACATGATTCAGACACATCGGATCTCAAGTCTTTTCCTTCATGCCGATAGCCTAATTTTTTGTTGATAAATTTTATGAATATCGCCAGACGTTTGAGACCAAAACACAAGACTTCGAGCAAAACCAAAGCAAACGATACCGGACTCCAGTCATGACAAACAGTGCATTCCAGACCGACCGACTTTGGTTCCCGGTTAAATCAGAGTGTGATTAGATGAAGACGGGCACCATGACATCATTTAAGTCAAAAAGAAAACTCGATCGAATCAGTTTTTCAGAAATGCCTGCTAACGCATTCAAACATTTGAAATACTTAAGCGAGGACCTACAGTCTCATGTCATTTCAAAACGAGGTTTGTTCGTGAATCTTTTCTAGTTTCGTAGTTTACATAGTTCTCCAATTTGAAGAGATTGATCGATTTCTGTCGAAAATAGCAAATCTGTTAACGAACATTGTGAACACAGCCAAATGTGACAGATTTGACAACCCGATTTGACAGATGAGAAAACTTCTACGAAAAGCTGACACAAGCGTGTGCAAACCAATAAACGTCGATAAGCTTGTAGTAAAATAGCAACACAATCGCCTATTTGAAAATTGGGGCGTCTATGATTCGAAGCATTGCCAGTGAATCGTAAGACGCAGTGCCCTGAAAATGAAAGTTGTCGGAACGAACCACGAACATTACCATTTGCAGGTAAGGCAGTGTAACGTCTTTTGGTTCCAAAAAGTTTACTGATTCTCGAACGAAATCTGTGCTCGAAGTCTGTGCTTATAAATCCTGCACTAAAACTGACTGAATTCTAGATTTTTCGAACTCAATGCATGACGTTGACATCCCGTTGACGACTGACTTGAACTCGACTAAACATGTGCTTTGTCACAACAGACAAAGGCCATCACATCGCACGTTAAAGCTATGAAATCCGCAAAAGGAAAAAAAACACTTGATTGAATCAATGTTACTATTGCATCAACCCCCTTGTTGTAAAGGAAGTTGTAGCCATCCCACCCACCAGGCAGGCCTACAATCTACACGAGGAACAAAAAATGTAACTCGTGCATAACTTCCTCTAGAAGTGATAACTTTCAACAAGTTTTCTTGGAATGTTCATTCACTCGCTTGTTTTGTGATTTCATCTCATCCCATTGCTTTGTCGGTTGTGTTCTATCTTCGATAGGTACTGTGGTGCCGCTGGAAGCTTTAGATAAGCTAGAATTCGAATTTGCCTCACACTCAACAGGAACACTATCGTTCGTCCGGCGGACTACTGGGCTATCTCTGTCAATGTCACCTTTGACACTTTCATGAGGACAAGTGTCGGATTCATGGAAATGATTCGTGTTTTTTGTTTTGTGGACGTACATAGGTATGTATTCCTTTTGAATGAAAAATATGTTGTCATTGGTCAGCAAACGAATTGATTAAAAATTGCCTGTTACAACATACACATGGTTCTATCCGTTTTTTTTTTCTCTTGTTGGGATTTGAATGATTCTATGTTTTCGCGCATGATGCTGCCGATGAAAGAGGCTTTATTGCGTTCTTCATTGTATTCTGAGAACTGACATCATCAGACTGAGTTCTCTTATCAATAACTTGTAGGGTTTTGCTTAATGTACCACGTGAGTGAGTGGTATCTGCTATATACGAGAGAGATTGGCAACAAGGAATCGAATTTTAAAATATTCACTGACTTCATGTGACTTATTTCCGGTTTGATGCTTGTGTGCAGGGGTTAAGCATTCTCGCCACAATGGCGAGCTTTGCCTGACGTCTTCCCAGGCAGGTAGAAACGTCAACTGGAACTGTTCGTTTTATCAACCAAATTGTGAGATTTCTCAAGTTGTTTGTGTAAGTTCTGCGACACTTTGGTTAAAAACCACGTTCTCATCAATTGAGAGACTGAATGTCATTCAGGCAAGTGTTGACGTTGTATAGTCATTTAAACGATTTAATCAGCAACACATCGACAGCTTGAATTGTAATGCAGTTGACAGATAAAGTATTCTTAAAAATAATGGAGTCAGAGCTTGATGTTCGTCTTGTGATGTAATGAATTCATCGTTCAACAAAATTGGGTGGTGATAGACTGGTCGGATATTTTTCTAATTCACATCTCAAGCTTCAAACTAGAGATGTGCACTGACTTGTTCCCATTCCATAGGGTTTAGAATAATACTATGTTCCCACCGAACCGAAACCTGTGTGAGATTTTGATGAATGCCAACTGAAACCTCAATAGGCCGTTCACATCGAGTTGAAGTGATTTCAGATGTCATTAGCTCTCAATTTGTATGTGGCAGCCAAAACAAATGTCATTACCTCTGGCTGTTACGTAATAGTTTGAGAATACCGGGAAATCGAGAGATAAAATAAGAAAATGAATACCAACAGACTCGGTTTGGGAACCTCTCACAGACGGATTTCAATGAAAACATGTGGTTTCAAAATCCTCGTAATTTATGGCGAAACCTAGTCCACGCTATGGGCTTGCTCGGTTTGACAACCTCTCTCAGACGGATTTCAATGAAACCATGTGGTTGCAAAAGCCCTGTAGTTTACGGCGAACCCTAATAGATTTGGCCATCTAATGACATTTACTGAAATCTGGCAAGTTCTTACATAGTTGAGCCAAGAAAGTTTGTTTCACTGTAAGCATTCGCGGACTCAATACGTAGACCTGTTTGATTGATATGTCGAAGCCGCTGGCATGGGTCTGGCGGTGAACGATGGAAAATTAAGTAAAGTTGTTTCGTTTAAGAAAGGACGCGCGTGATCAACCTCTTGGACAGAGCGTCACAATGTGGAATGTGGATGTCTTGGAATTTTCCTCGCCCCCACGGTGCCGCGAAAAAACCTCTTCCATATCCTTCCTCTTCAGGTTCAAGGAACAATTAAGAAGAACCTCTCCCGAAGTTGACTTTATACAAGACATTTAAAAGCCCAATCCTGCTCCACAACATAGAGGCATGGCTGATTTCAAAAGTGAATAAAGAAGTACTTCGTCAAGTTATGCGTGCCATCTGAGGTCATGTTGGCGGGGATGACATCTGCAGGAGAAGATTCAACCACGAACTATAGCGACATGAGTCTAGCCAACGGCTAGAGTAAATGGGGCTCCGCAGTTGAGAAGTAGAGGACACCCCTGTTTAAAGTGACACACGCTAATGGAGAAGGGCCAGTTTTTAATCAACTTGTTGTGCATAATTGTTGAACTTTGAATTATCACTGCATTGACTGGTCTTACTAGAAGAAGGCCAGACTAGGGGAATGATAGAATAACTAGACATTCCTTATTTCGAAATAAAAAAAAAGTTAACTACATTCTTTGCATAAAGTAAACAACTTTCGACTGACACAGAGATACTGAGCCTTTGCTAGGTTTAAGCTAGACTAGGTACGGTAAGAGTGCCTAACAGCAGAAGGCAGTCACACTTAGGACGAAGTAAGCCCAATGTGATACCACGCGGATTGACTAGGTACTTCCAATCTCAGAAGCAGTTGGTGCTTATGACGAAGCGGTTTAGGTTGCTTATTTAGCTCGTCGGTATTATTGAAATTGTGCAGCTCCAAATTTATCTATTCGAAGTCATAAGGGAAAGTGGAACTCATCCTAATGTTCGAGAAGAAACTTTGACACGCGGTCGAGAAAAGCCTTTGAAAGCCTCGAAAACATCAACGAAACTAGCCAAGGTGTACATAATTCCCAATGTATTCCGCGAATAATAATTTTATTTTGCTTGAGTGATGGTCTAGAGTGGTCCTATTCGACGGTTCTCAATCAATTCGAAATCTGCCCCACATCGTAGATGGCCAGGTACATAGTTACCGGATGTGGATGAGCAAAATGATTCACCTTTGGCAAATCAGTGCCCCGCGAAAAAGGAACGAATGTAAGCCTATATGTCCGTCCAAATTATGGCAAATAAACCAAGTCAATTGTGCGTATCCATTGCCATCATCATATTTATTTTTATCTCAGCCACATTGAAGTGTTCTAAATTAAATCTGAGTCCGTAAAAGTCGTCTTCCGTTTTGATAGTGAATTCCTATATAACCTAAAAAAAAGTTTTATTAAGTTCACCCATGAAGAGCAATTGCGAAATAAGGTTATCACTTGCAAGACGACAAACCGATGACTATATACAGCATCCATGGACTAATTAGATTAAGTCTTTGTGCTTTAGTACCGGAAGTATGATTTCGAAATCGCTGAAGGTTTCCAACGAAATCGTCTCTATATGTATTTCCTTCTGGCAGAAGTTGCCGCTATTTCGCAAAATATACTGAGACAAAAACAACACAAAAAAACCTCATCTTTAAAGGTTATCCAAAAAATGTTAACCTTTCGCGCGATAAGAACACATTTGATATTAGCAAAATACAAAAAAAAACCGGGTTCGAATTTCTGACACATTTATATTTTTTTTTTCGAAAACATCTCTTGTTTTCGTTGTTTCTTTTCAGGAGATAAAGTTTGAAAGTCGAAAGAGATGGCAGAGGCTTGGGAAACCGACAGAGTACTTTTCTGGCCACTGCTTTTGCAAGTCTTATCAAAAATTCACTGAGTCGTTTAAGACAGGGCGCAGCAAATCCGACTTCGATGAATGAAATCTTGTCAAGACTTGGCTCTTTTGATCTTTGTAAGTCTGTAGGTTCTGTGATTTTTGATATTGATCGAAATTTCGGAGGGCACCCTAGACAAATGTTCGACAGATTGCATGGATTGACTGACCAATTGCTTATTTCGGCTGCTCCGAAACATGAAAAATATGAATTTTTGACATATTTTAAGGCAGACACTTTTGGAACCGAAATTCCGATTCTGATCAAATCTTCAAAACGGTCCACGGGACGCTCTCAAATCTGTGCCAGAATAGAGAAATGCAATTTTGTTTGAGTGTTCAGAAAAATGTGCACACAATTTGGATCACTTTTCTGACGGGTGTCGAATTTAATTCGCACATGCAATCATGTACCCTGTAACGTTCACTTAAATTTTGAATAAAAAATAATAAAATCATGTCTGAACACTTACCGCCGCTTCCGCAAAACTAGATCCATCTTGTAGGGGTGCAACTAGATAAACCGCAAATAACACCGCCCAAAAGTAAGACATCTGTGGGCTACCCAAGAGGCCGCCCAGGCCTCTGGGAATTCTCATTTTTCACACAAAAAAAAAATTCAATCAAATGAATTACCGCGCAATCACTGCGATTTTCGAAATTTCAAGCCGTCACACCGTGTCAGAAAATATGAAAGTAAAGAAGAGAAAAAAAAAAACGGAAAAATTTTCAAAAACCCTTTAGTCTTATCACCGCATTTAAGCACATTGAGGAACCGCACTGTGTTTACCCCCCTTCTTGGGCTAGAGCCAAGTCTTCACCTCAAATTTTAGTCCTTTTTTGAGAGAACGAAGAGGTGACGGGCAAACAACAAAACGAACAAAAAAAAAACAATAAAACAAAACTACCAACCAACTATCAGTCGATTTCGTTTGACGACTTTACGAGAAAAAACTGAAGACCTTCCACCAACGACGATTGGACGAATAATCCTCTAGCAGCAGAGCAGTACTCTCTCCTCCTACATGGAGATCGACAAACGTTCGAAGTGTTACTAAACACGAGTCTCCTAACAGAATTTCAGTTTTGCCCAATGCCCCCCAATACATTGACGCGTACGGCCAGATCCGAAAAGAGAGCATGTATGAAATGTGGCCTCAGCAACCCTCTACGATTATGCTGCATGGAAGTGGTGCAGTGGTGTGTGTGCCATTTACACCACCGCGTACAGCACCGAGTCCCTATCGCAGTGCTCTGCACAACGATCCCGCACCAGTCCCCCCATCCAACATGTTCTCGGTTGTCGGTCCTCGGCGGATGACAATACCCGAGCGAGCATCCTCCTCTCGTCCGACATGGTGGTGGAGTGGAGATCTTTGATTTACACCCGGAATATGTGTATCTGGATTCTGGAGTCAAGCAAAACACCCACAGATCGGTTGGCCGATCGTGGACCGTGGTGCGTGATGGTATCGTTGCGACAGTGTGTCCGCGCTCCAACACAGCAAACACATGCTCGTCTTGCGCTCTCGCGATATAATATTCATTGATCTTCTACACTGGCTGGCTGCTGATCTTTTGCTGGGCAATCTCGGAAAAAAAAAAACAGAAAACTGTTGCACACACATAAGCGAAGCACTGTGTGTGAGTGGAGAGATACAAAGCGTGTGCCTTTTTCATCGTCGTGGTTGTCGGTGTGCTGCCGTCGTCTTTAGTCGAACATTTGTGAGTTGAGCATAGTTAGTTGGTTGCTGCCTTCTAGAGTTGGCTGGCTGTTAGGAGGATTTTTCTGTTCTGAATCCGCTCCAGATCAGTACGCTCTAGTCGATCCATCGCGTTAGATCGCAAAAAATAAAGAACCCGTCGTTCCCTCTGCTTAAGGGTGGATGGGGTTTTCTTTAATTACAAAGTAAAGAACTTTTTTTCGTTGTTGTTTTTTTTTTTCAATTTCTTTTTTGCAACATTTGAGTGTGTGTGGTGTGGTTTCTCTTAATTGTATATCCTTTTTAGATAAAACCATCACTTAGTGAATTTTTCTTTTCCAAATTTTCTTGTTTCAGAAAAAAACCGAAAAAAATATTAATTTTTTATTAAATTCACGAGGAAAATATAATTTTTCCATGATTCGCATGGACATTTTTAACGAATCTGTGTTAAATTGTTCATAATTTCTACTTGCAAAGTATTTGAAATTAGTTAATTGGAAGAAATCAGAAACAAAAAATTCTGAAAGAGTTCGAAGGGGCAATTTGGAAGACGATTGGGGATAATGGGACCCCTTATGAAGCGGTAAGTTGTTTTAAAATTTCATTCATCTTTAAAGAAAACATGTAATTTTAACGTGAGTAGATATACACATTTTTTTCGCTAATCAAAATCAAATCGGAAACGACACACAGTGTGAACGGGGGTAAAGGCCATCGCAAGCTCTGATTTGGAATTGGGGCACAATGTGTACTGCTCTTTCGGATTCGGAAACCCAAAATGGCTACATTTCCGGAATATATTTCAAAATTTCATTTCATTTACATATCTCCCTCTTCGTGCCGTTTGTTTATCGGGAATTATTGCAAATATGTTGAGGAGAAGTGTTACGACGCGATAAGTCGATGGGATGCTTGCGACGTACGTTGATGATGTTTCATAATTTTTTTTTAATCGAAATTGTGTGTCGATCTTTCGTCCAACTACCGATATGAATGAGGTCCTATCAATGCTCGACGATATGGGTTCGCATTAACGACGATGCTTCGCCGTTTATTTAATCAAAGCTGCCAGCAGTTGTGAATGGAGGAATTATTTCCAGTTTCCCATTAACTCATTCCACTATCCGTCGTCTATCAATTGTTTCATTTGCATTCGTGTCCTCTCTCCTTCGCATTTCCGCTTTGACAAGATGACATCATTGACGGTTGAATTCTCGTCAACAAACCGGGAACAACGAAGTTGCCGCTGCATGCAGAATCCTGTTGGCAGGACAGTTGATTGAATTTTCTTCAATCCACATTTAATAGAGCTCCTTTCAAGCAGTGTCAAACGATATCAGGATGAGGTCACGCCAGTTGATTTCCCGTCGCAAATTTTCGAAAACATCGTAGACTGTGGAGACTGCAGTTTTCTGTTGCAAAAAATTTGCATGGGATATTCATGCTTTGACATCAGAAATAAATTTAGATTCTACTGTCGATTTTTTTGAAGAATCTTATCTCGCTTTCCTATTTCCTGAAATGTGCGACTGACTTCTTTAACCGCAATCAGTCGCAGTCAGCACATCGGTTGCGGATTCTTGAACAGGATGTCGCCCGTTTGATCAGGGTTAGCCTAATTTTTTTCAGATTTGAGTGGAAATGTATGGCCAGTCATACATCGAAGATGCCTCTCAAGTATTTTAAAGCCACACACCATTCCATTTGTCAGTTAACTCTCAATGCCACCGATGACTTCAAAAAGATTCCATATTTGCACAGACCTCGGTCAAAAAATATGCCACCAGAATTTCACAACTGCTCAAAGGCTTGATTTTTCCCAAAGACGAATTAACGAAGAATTGGTACTTGGAAGTAGGTGGACACAAATGCCGAGCATTTTTAAACCTTTTAGTTGAGATTTAATGACGTTTTTCTAAAAGAGCTTTCTGCCTCGAATGTCTTGTTGCAGAGTAGACTAGGTGAGGTAATCTACTCGGTTAATTACGCGTTGTTATTCGAATAAACTACATGCCATTTTGTATCATTTACTACCTGCACTTGTTGCGTGTGGATTTTGGGGCATTTTTAGAATGTCATCGAAACATTCATCGCATAGGCACACTCGCTTCAGTAATTGTGGACTTGCTTCCTCCCGCAACGGACTTTTTTCTCTGTAGTTGCATGTTACAGAGGCAACAGCCACTCAAATCATGCATGAATTTCACAAGCACAATTTAACTGACGTTAAACTGACATCTCAGCCACATTTTGACACGTCTACTAAATTTTATTAAGTACACTGCATTAACTACCTCTATGAGTAGCAGAGGGAACAAATGTAGTTATTATAAAAAATTTACATTTCTGCCATCTCTGCTTGTTACTCTGCTTGCTGTCTGCTTTTTCGACCAATTTCGTACAAAAACCTAGAAGCGACTTCCTGTTCAGGCTTTTGTTGATAACTTCAAATGGGCTCTGTTTAAAATCTTGGCTGTCCAAGGGCTCTTTGCCAAAGTATTGCATTTTCCTTCAAAAGTTGACGACTCTCATCATCAACAATCCACAGAAATATATGATAACTATCGATGATGGCATAACTTGGCGAATATTCGTTTTCAAAGTAAACGAATTGTGTGCGTAAACACGATCTTTTGTATAGCCCACGGAAATTTATCCAACAGCGAAAAATCATACGACTCTGGTTGGCACAAAACGGAAAGTACAGAAAACGTTACTAGAAATAAAGCCAACTTGTGTCGTGCTGAATTAGGCGTGCCAACAACTTGGTGGAATTTGAAGGAACTAATATCGATTAACAAATGCTTTAGCGATGAGAATTGACGTTGACGTCTATACAGAGACAGCCGACTTCTGCTTCGCTTGTCCCTTAACATTTTTTGACAGCGTTTTTTATACCATTTACTCAACAGAGAAAAACATTTACGTTATTTCGTGAATAACCGTCGTGAATATGTGTCAAAAAGCCAGTCAAACTCGTAGTTGGACAAGGCGTCAATCAGCTATTTCTCTGTACTTGATTTCTGTTCCTCACTTTCGATGAAGTATTCCAGAAACACACAAAAACGGGGGGTAATCTTTCGAACAAAGGGGTTTTCAGAAACGTCGGAAATCTGCATCGACAATCGCACTTATTTTCGCACTGCAGAAATGTCTGCAGACCTACTGTGGTACAACTGTCATCACCCATTGTCCATTCATAGACGTCAGAAATGGCCGCGAAACAAACGCGTCAGATCTGTCCGACCAAAATCTGTCCGACGTTGACGACATATTGACGGTTCATAATCGTAGTAGGTACTGCAGTTCACCTGACTTAGTACGATCGTCAATCTGCACTACACACCGTCACCACCGGACATGGCGATGTCCAATCCAACTCAATCCAAATTCCAACCACAATCTGAACAGACATCGTTTCTTCGCGAACAAAATATGCCATGTCGGAATTTAATGTTTACAATTGGGATTACAACTAGACTTACAAACTAAAGGTTAGGGTGTTGGCTCAACAGTGGGGGCTCAACTGATGTACTTTGATTAATTTAATGTTTATTTTTATCGGATCATTGTTTTTTTTTATGTCCTACAATGGCTGGTGCTTAAATCGGGTTGTTCAAGTCCGTGTGTCCATGGTGGTCCTTTTCAGAATATGCCATGTAGGTTCAACGTTGGCTGCGACTCTGCGAGAGACTCGACAACAGGTCTACTTTACACACATATGGAGAGTATCGTCTACCACTCCATTCAAACAAAATCTTGGCCGAATTCGAAACCGTCAAATCTCATGTCCAACTTTTGAACTGAGCTCATGCCATGTCGTAAAATCGAGAATCTACATAATGTCTGTATGGACATGGATTTATGTGCCTCCTCTAGAGGGCATGGTTCGTGTCCAGTGGAGACGGCAAATGAAGATATCTATCGCAGTCGTTTGTTAGTCTGACGCCAATACTTCAAAGTGACAACTCAATTTATCAGCTGTCTTCATTTATGTCCAATGTCAGTTGTCACGAAAAACTGACTCTCTCAAATTGTTCGAGAAGTGTCAGTTGAATGCAGCTCTCATGCAGATTTTTTAATACGCTGACAATCCTTACCACTTAAAATGTTGTGTGGTAGACCCCGAAGAAAATGAGTGGTGGATTTGGAAAAAGCGTGGTAGATCTCGTTTACCTACTCAGTTTCTGAGAAATTGCACATTCCACGTGAATGCTTTCATAAATGAAATGAAACACAGTCCTTTGTCCTTCGATACTTCTTTGTAATTTTGTGCACATAATTTCTTTTGAAATTGTGTTTTGAGAAGAGTTTCAAAAAACATCAAAAAATGGCATAAAAACGAAGAATTACGCAGAGTTTTGGACATTGCTGGTGTTGCAGGCTTTGCTAATGGCTCCTTTGAGTCTGGAAGGGTCGGTATCTCGCCTCTCTTTAGAAGAGTAGTCTGGAGATAGTCGATCTTGTGATGTATGATTCTTGTTTTTGAAACGCTCTTTCTTTTTGGAATATCCGGCGTATATCCAAAAACGCTTCGTGTTGATCTCTGAATCTCTTTGAATTGTTACTTACTGTGACAGATGTCACTGACAGATATCACTCCACTCGCTCAGAGTGGATAAGTGAGTAATGGCATGGTCACTTGATATTTCAATCCCTACAAGTAACATGGACTATTTTTGTTACAAATGTCAAGACCGCGTTACGAGAAAAGTAAAACAAACCAATTGCCCTTTATTTCAAGCAATTCGCAGAAATGTCATGGGTGTGCATTTTGTTATATTTCGTTGGCATCCCTGAAGATCAGGGATGTTCATCGGTTGACACAAAGTACTCATTCTGTGTGACATGTCTTTGTCTTGTTGAAGGAAGCAGTCAAGGTTCACTCCATCAAGTCTTGTGCTCATTATTATTACTGTTGAGGTTATATTGCACCACGACCACGAGAAGTTTACTATCAGAAAAGAAAGAGAAGCTCTGAGCATTGCCGGTGACTCGAGAGATGTGAAACCGTGAATTGTGAACGCTGTTCATCTTGGGAATTGAACCTAAACTCCAAGCACGATTCAGCGACAAAGCTGTAGGCTGTAACTCAAATCGTTGATGGCCATTTAGGTTGATGCGATCGCCTCCTGTTCCAGACTGTTTCGATTCCGACGGCAAACATGTTACAGGCATTTTAATGTAGTTCCATGAATTTATGATGAAAACAAATCTTATCACACATCCGCCTTTGCTCATCACTTTTAATGTGATTTAGTTTTTAATTGGAGTCCTGACTATTTGATAAGACAATTTGCGGGTCAATCGGTCGACAAACAATCAATTTTGACTGCGATCGAACTCGAGACAAGGGAAAGCATAGAATATTCATTTCACGGAACAGTCCTTCGCAATAATACTAGTCGTGGAATGCTTTGCCGCTTGAAATCAATCTTGAATTGGAGATTCGCTAAGGAAATACTCTTCACATTAATTGGTCATGTCTTCTTGGCAAATCAAAGCTACGGACTTAAGTTAAATGCAATTTGTCGTTTGCCAATCCTCTGCCCGAAATAGAGTTGGATTTTATTATGGGAGAATATGTGAAAAACAGAAATGAAGTATGATAGAGACGCCCGCCTTCTACCTCTCTCGCCCCTTAAAATGTTCGACAACCATTTTTTATATTTTGCCCAATCAGAGAATGGCATCTACGTTATTTCGTGAATAACCGTCGAAAATTCATGCATAACTGTCAAAAAGTCTCTCAATGGGGTCTGGACTAGGGGTCAATCAGCAGTGAAGTTGGGCATCTCTATAATACTTCATTTCTGGTGGAAAACCATCCAACCTACTCAGACCTACTCGCAGACATGTCAAAAAATTCGTCGTCAGAAGGGACGTTTTATCAGCTAGCAAGTTGAGCATCTAGTTGTAGCTGATTTCTTTGTCTAAATCCTGCAAGTGTCACGACACGTGTGCCTTTGGACTCTGACTCTTTCTAAATTCATTTTTATGAACATTCCCTTTCTGGTGCCGTCACAGTCTACTATTTCTATGTTCACATGCAAATATAACGCCTCTTACGGTGTTTTCAAATAGTTTCTGGTATGCAATCATGCAAGATAATCAAAAGATCTTTCTAAAGACTGCATGCTCTGTATGCTCATGAGTCAATAACAGGACACACAAAGACTCAGCCTCAGGCAAAAACATGATCCACTCACTGGCCATGTTTGTAATACTTCAAGACTCACACCCGTGTTGTCGATGGCAAGGCTACAAATGCCGAGATCTGTTCAATATTTCTGTGCAAGAAGAACTAAGCACAGGAAACACATTCCTCACAGCATTTACTTCAACCCACTTGCCTGCCGACCGAAAAGCGTGGCTTGGGCATTGGTGAGACTAGACAAAATTACCCAGCTACTGTCAAGGTCTACGAAAGTGTTTAGAATCTGAGAAAACATTTTGCTCGCGGGTTCTAATCCCTCATTCCGGTGGACTCAAGTATTCGAGTCACTTTTGGCTTTTGGCCTTTGGCTATGCGCAAATCATCCTCACAAGACGCCGCACGAGACTTCGATCTGAGCAAATTTGCAAGAGTGAGAAAACAAGAGCTCCATTGTCCTCAGAAGTGTCTGTCGGGAAATTTGCGACAAGCTTAATACACTCATCTGCTCAGGAGAATCTGTCTAGACTGTGTTCAGTGACTTTAATCAACAAATCTCCGCATTTAGCACATTTTTTCAAATTACATCCACCGTTTCTGGCTAACTGGTAAGAGCCATCATATGAGCCGCGGACTGAGAACGCTAACTTGCAGATTTTCTAACAAACGTAAACAAAAACGTACATTCTTGGTATGCAACATCATTCAGATAGAATGATCGAGTTTCTTATCGACAAAAATCTCAACACAAGTTCTGTACGTTAAAGAAACCGTATTAACGATTTTCACCGCGAATCAATCATTCGATGTGCGAACCAGGGTTGCCGCTATGCAACTTTAGTCGCAATTTGACACCTTTTTGAGGCCACGACGCGACAGGAGACCATAAAATGACGCCAGCGACTATTTTATTTGAAACATATTTCTTTCACGAAACACATCGTTTCTCATACGCAATAAACTCAACACTAATTTTAAGAAAAAGCAACCAAATGACTCCTAAGCCTGGTAAAACCTTAAGAATAGTAGCGATTTCGAACAATTGCGACTTTTTTTTTGTTCTGAGACTGTGTGCGACTTTCTTAAATTTTTCAGCGGCAACACTGGTGCGAACAGTCAATCTAAGAACGCAATACACAGAGAGGCAAACGCAATCCACAAATGCTTGAGCAAGAATTCCGATAAATTGTCAGTTTAATAAAATTCCAACCGATCGCTCTTCGAATGAGAAACCATACTTACACACTTAGATACCCACAGTCAGACTACTACCACCTATCGACCCAATCCAATGATTGGATCTCAACGGCAAATGGTGACTGGACTTTTTGGAAGCCAGATAAAAGTGTATTAACTTTGCTTTCACTGGGATTCGAACCGTTGACCCCAATAACTAAGGGCAAGCACTTAACCAACGGCGCCATCCATTGTCAGAGGTTGCAAAGCTCGCAAGTCGTGGTGTTCTCATGTGAGTGACACTAGAACACACACATTTCCCTAGCGAATCTGCGGATCGTGTTCAATCTGACAAGTTTGGCTAGTCACCAAGAAAATGATTAATTCGCAAGGAAAAGGTTCAAAAGCGTTTCTCACAGAGTTCGCGGCTCATGTGCACAGCGTTCTTCTTGGGCTGGCTGGGGATGCTTACTGTTAGCAAAGAACCGCACCATAAGTCCTCCGGCAATACGAAGTGCTTCCACAATTCTAGCAGCATATGTCATTTGTGTTTTATGTTTTAACGATGCATTCAAAAGGCGTTTGAAAGAAAGTGGATACGCTTGATTGTCCTTATTCTTATATTATTAGTCACTTTTGACAGCTGTCAAAATGACAGAACGCATTCTTCATGCAGAACAGATCACACGATTAATTTTCATTTCTTTTTCTCATTTCAGGCTGATCCTTGCTGCGCTCTTAGCTGGAGTTCTATTGGAAGCTGATGCCGTAATTACCTCATAATCTTAATAAATGTTGCCCTTGGGTGATGCGTAATTTTTGTTTTCTCACAAATTTCAGCAATTCTGGAAACAAGGCAGCAATGCAGCAATATTCGATTCAAGGAAAGAAGTTCCAGACTACTCTCCGCCTGCCATTGACGATAGCTATGCAATAATTGATTCGGCTACAGTTACCCGAACGGGTCAACAGTCCAGGAATTGTACGGGAAACGGAAGTTGTATTCCAAAATGTTTTGCCGAAAAGGGTAATCGAGGTCTGCCCGGACCACCAGGAACTGCGGGTCCCAAGGGCATGTCAGGCTATCCAGGCATTGAAGGACCATCCGGCGATAAGGGCCAAAAGGGCGAACCTGGTCCACTAGGACCTAGGGGACCAAAGGGTGAACGTGGCACTGGCGGTATGCCCGGTATGCCCGGAGTGTCGGGTGTACAAGGTTATGCCGGACAGCCGGGTGCACCTGGCTTTCCCGGTGTTGACGGTTGCAATGGAACTGATGGCTTACCTGGATTGCCTGGCATGGCTGGCTTAGTTGGACCCCGTGGTTACCCCGGCCAATCCGGTGTGAAGGGAGAGAAGGGAGAACCCGCGAAGGAGGTCGGTGATTTTGCCAAGGGCGACAAGGGTGAGCCCGGTTTTATGGGAAGGTCTGGACTGCCAGGAAACGATGGCCAACCAGGTCCCAAGGGAGATCGTGGAGACACCGGAACCTACGGCCAGCCCGGTCCACGTGGTGACCGTGGTATTAAGGGAGAAAAGGGTGATTCGTGCATTGCTCAGCCAGTGCCTGGCTTGAAGGGTGCCAAGGGTGAGAAGGGAGAGCCGACAAAACACGAAGCCTGGCTGAAGGGCCAGCCATGGGTTGGTGCCAAGGGCGATAAGGGTGAAACTGGAGAACCTGGCATGCTTGGAGAAAAGGGAGAAGTTGGACGAACTGGATTTGCTGGAGCTGATGGCATTAAGGGCGAAAAGGGTCTGCCCGGCCCAACTGGTGACAGAGTAAGTCCGGTCTCACTGGCAGGAGCAATCTGATCAACATTTTCCATTTGTAAAGGGTCGTCAAGGAAACTATGGTCCACCCGGTCCAGCTGGTCAAAAGGGAGATCGCGGTGAAATCGGCTTGAGAGGTTTGGACGGACAGCCTGGATTAAAGGGAGAACCTGGTCGGTCAGGTCTTCCCGGAGCTACTGGTCTTCCCGGACCTGCTGGTCCACCCGGAGGCGGTAAAGGTACAACTGGACCCCAAGGACCCAAGGGCCCTCGTGGTTTCCGCGGACAACCCGGTCCCAAGGGTTTGGATGGTTATCCCGGCATTCAAGGACCTATTGGACCAATTGGGCCCAAAGGAGGACCCGGTTTGGCTGGACGACCTGGTTTGGAAGGCCCACCTGGTGAAAAGGGAGACAAGGGTGATCTTGGTTACCCTGGAAGCATTGGTCCTGTTGGCCCGCGCGGCCACACCGGTCCTCCTGGTCCCGAAGGCATGAAAGGCGAGAGTGGCAACCCAGGTATTGGAGTTATGGGATTGAAGGGTGATGTTGGTACACCAGGGTAAGTTCGTATTTCGTTCTTGGTCGGTGGCACTTTTAATCGAACGGCTCCTTTTACAGACGTCCCGGTGACAAGGGAATGAAGGGCGAACGCGGCTTCAAGGGAAACGTAGGTGTCCCCGGAGATTCTCAGCTTGGAAAGCCAGGTATGCCCGGCAGACCAGGCAAACAGGGAGAACCAGGCGACGCAGGCAGACCCGGTATTCCCGGAAGGAAGGGAGATATAGGACCTAAAGGTGATATTGGAGGCAGATGCACTGATTGCGCAGCCGGACCAAAGGGTGATAAGGGTGAACGCGGATTGGACGGATTAAACGGAGCTGAAGGCCCACGTGGTCCACCAGGAGAACGAGGCTACCAAGGCGAACGCGGTCACGATGGTGTTCCTGGAAGCATGGGACCTCCAGGCGACAGGGGTAGCGACGGTCTGCCAGGTATGATGGGACCCGAAGGTCCTGCAGGACGTAACGCAATTCTCGACTTGAGCCTTACCGCAACCGAGAAGGGAGACAAGGGCGAACGCGGTCCGTCTGGACTTGTTGGACTAAAGGGCGATCGCGGAGAACCTGGCCAGCCTGGAGTACCCGGAATGAAGGGAGCCACAGGCCTTAGAGGAGACAAGGGCATGCCCGGCATTCCCGGCCAAGACGGAGCACCAGGCACCCCAGGCAGAAATGGCTACCCAGGACCGAAGGGAGACAGCATTAAGGGCGAACAGGGACGGCCAGGAACCGATGGAGCGAAGGGCGACAAAGGCGACAGCGGATTTGGTGGCGTTAAGGGAGAACCAGGAACTTGCGAGATGGACCGAACCATGATGCCGCCAAAGGGCAACAAAGGTGAAAAGGGCTATCCAGGTGTCATTGGACCGATGGGTCCAATTGGAGACAAGGGCGACATTGGCAGAACCGGTTTGAAGGGCGAACAAGGACCACAAGGTCCTCCCGGACCAGTTGGACCTAGAGGCTTGACAGGCCCTCGCGGAGATAAGGGTAACCCAGGACCAATCGGTTTCCCCGGCGGCCCCGGCAGAGATGGCTTACGCGGACTCCCCGGCAAACCAGGTGAACGAGGACTTAAGGGTGAAACAGGTATTGCAGTTGCTGGACCAATGGGACCTAAGGGTAACGACGGCAGACCCGGCGAGAAGGGAGACCGAGGCCCACAAGGTAATTACGGCGAGCAAGGAGTTGAAGGAGCCCCAGGCTTCCCCGGAGAAAAGGGAGATGCAGGATACCCAGGAGCGCCAGGTCTTCCAGGAGTTGTTGGACCAAAGGGAGATCTTGGCCCAGAAGGACCAGCTGGACCCCCAGGACCACGTGGTCCACCTGGTATTGACGGAGTGCAAGGACGAGAAGGATCTAAGGGCGAACCAGGTAACCCAGGACTTGTTGGCATGCCTGGCCAGAAGGGAGATCGTGGTGCGATTGGTGTTGATGGCCCTAAGGGTGTGAATGGACCTCCTGGAGTGCCAGGACTTCGCGGAACCCCTGGAAGACCAGGAATGCCTGGTGTAAAGGGTGACAAGGGTGAACGAGGCTTAAACGGTTTTGATGGTGTTCAAGGCCCACGTGGTCCAACTGGACCTCCTGGCTTGCAAGGACTGAAGGGTGATACTGGCCCAGTTGGAGCTCCTGGAGCAGATGGACGCCCTGGAATGGACGGTGATAAGGGTACCATGGGACCACAAGGTTTGACAGGCGAGCCCGGTTTGCCTGGAGATGCATCTGAAAAGGGACAAAAGGGTGAACCTGGTGCACCAGGACTCCGCGGTGCTGACGGACTCGACGGACAACCCGGCTACATCGGAGAAAAGGGTATGCCTGGTATTCCCGGATACGGACAACCCGGCTTAAATGGAGCAAAGGGAGAGCCCGGACGTGACGGACTTGATGGACAACCTGGATTGAATGGCGAAAAGGGTGATCGCGGATACCCCGGACTTAGAGGACAAAAGGGAGAAATCGGAAATCCCGGAATGCCTGGTGTACCTGGTGCCCCTGGTATGGACGGCCTACCTGGAGAAACCGGAGCCCCTGGACCGCAAGGATTCGAAGGTCCCATCGGTTTCAAGGGAGAGCCTGGTCTGAACGGCTTGGAAGGCAGCAAGGGAGAGAAGGGCTCTCCTGGACTACAAGGCTTCATGGGAATGATCGGCATCAAGGGTGAACGTGGTTTACCTGGTATGAGCGGTCGCGATGCGGAACCCATCACAATTGTTGGCGCGAAGGGAGAACCTGGCGAGTACGGAATGGTGGGTCTGACAGGCGCAACTGGACAGAAGGGTGCCACCGGCATGCCTGGACGAGATGGACAGAAAGGTGAACGCGGCATTCCCGGACCAGGCGGCTTACCAGGCTTAAACGGCGCCCCTGGACAGAAGGGTGACATGGGACTAACAGGCGACGTTGGTGAGCCCGGAATTGCAATCAAGGGCGAGAAGGGTCTACCTGGCCGCTCAGGAAAGAACGGACGTGAGGGCATGGTGGGCCTCCAAGGCCAGAAGGGTGAGAAGGGTCTGGCCGGTTTGCCCGGTATTGTCGGTACAGTTGGTCTGCCCGGTGAGAGAGGCGCTAAGGGAGACAAAGGAAACCGCGGAGAAACAGGTCCAATTGGTATCAGCGGTCGAGACGGATTCCCAGGTCCCGCCGGTCCAAAGGGCGATAGAGGATTCCCAGGCGAAAAGGGTGACCGCGGTCTGCCAGGTTTCGAAGGACAAAAGGGTGAAAAGGGACGAGAGGGTATTGCTGGACCACCAGGATTGAATGGATACCCAGGAGCTAAGGGCGAACGCGGTCCAATCGGAATGGAAGGACTACCAGGACCGGTAGGACCACCCGGAGAGAAGGGACCAGTTGGACCAAAGGGTCGTGACGGACGTGATGGACTTGCTGGGCTACGAGGACAAAAGGGTGAACCAGGTATGGTGCCTCCACCCGGACCAAAGGGCGAACCAGGCCCACCAGGATACGATGGCGCTAAGGGCGACAAGGGATTCCCAGGCCCACAAGGTCTCATCGGAATGCAAGGTGAACGCGGAGAGACGGGCGAACGTGGTTTCCAAGGAATTGTTGGAGCCAAGGGCAGACCAGGACCAAAGGGAGATCTGGGCGTGCCTGGCTTAACAGGCCGTGATGGACTTCCTGGAGCACCAGGCCCGAAGGGTGATCAAGGAGCAGCATGTGCCCCCGCACCCGACTATCTAACCGGAACCCTCCTCGTAAAACACAGTCAAACCGAGGAAACCCCTAGATGTGAAAGTGGCCATATTCAATTGTGGACCGGCTACTCTCTGCTCTACGTCGACGGCAATGATTATCCACACAACCAGGACCTCGGCTCAGCCGGCTCATGCGTTCGTCGCTTCTCAACACTGCCAGTAATGACTTGCGGACAAAACAACGTCTGCAACTACGCTTCACGGAACGATCGCACCTTCTGGCTGTCCACATCGGCCGCCATTCCAATGATGCCAGTCGAAAGCTACGAAATGCAGAAGTACATCTCACGCTGCGTCGTATGCGAGGTACCAGCCAATGTGATCGCCGTGCACAGTCAATCGCTCGATGTGCCACGCTGTCCGGGAGGATGGGATGGACTCTGGATTGGATACAGTTTCATTATGGTACGTTTTATTTATCTGGTGCAGCCTTCAATGGCATTCGTCAGATCGTCGAATTTGCTAATACATGTACATTTTCTTCCCACAGCACACTGCCGTAAGTAATGGCGGTGGTGGCCAGAGTCTATCATCACCTGGCTCCTGCTTGGAGGACTTCAGAGCAACACCATTCATTGAGTGCAACGGCGTCAAGGGACACTGCCATTTCTATGAGACACAAACCAGTTTCTGGTTGGTCACAGTTGAGGAGAATCAACAATTCATTAGGCCCGAACAGCAGACACTTAAGTCCGGCTTCCTGAGACAACGAGTATCAAGATGCCAAGTTTGTATTAAGAACTCGACATAAGTGCAAAGCTGCAAGCAAACAAATAAACTCGAAAACAGAGCAAAAGAAACAAACCACTAACAATTTCAGCAACTATCCTCTTCCTTCTCCTTTCCACTCTCTTTCCCTTTCCTTCTTCCCTCACTCCACACCACTTTGTTTTGTTTTTTTTTTCCATTTTCCCATGTTTTCCCAGAAAGAGAAAATCTGCAGAAATCTTCCAGCGCCATGTTTTTTTTATTTTTTTGAAATCAAAGATAATCCCATGTGACACACTTTGTGTCCCTTCATTCGGTTTTTGTTTGTTTGTTTGAAAGAAAAAAACGAATAGAGAAAATAAACAACAGCAAAATTAAAGAAAATATCTAAAACATTATACTTAAGCGGAGTTACCAAGTAAACACATATCTTTTGTAATATACTACTTAGACAATAAACACAAACACAGCCAATTGTTTATACTTTACATACATATATATATTGCTTGTGAAATATATATATTTGTTTGTTTTTTTTTTTATAATTTTTAATTATAATTATTATTATTTTCTTTTTGTTTAATGTGTTCTTTTTATTTTCATTCTTCCTTATGTGCTATACACCAAATATATATAAATTTTTATATTTTTTTGTCGTCTGTTTTCCAACAACAACGAACTTCAGTTAACTGTGTTGTCGAAACGAAACCGATGCAATGCTTTTTTTTATAATTTTTGTTTTTTTTTTTAATATATGCGATAATAAATACATTTAAAGTGAAAGGATAATTAATAATAATTATAATTTTGAAATTGAAAATAAAAACAAATTCCTAAATGATTCTGTTGTATGGAGCGCCCCGCGCGGTGGGCGTGCACGAATTTACTGCCAAAATAAACAAAAAGAAAAACGCATAAAAAAGAAACAAAAAACGGTGAACACTTGTAGTCTGTAACATTCTATGTAATTATTATTTTTTTATGAATTTAAAAATAAAGATAATTAAAATGCATAAGCAAATCCAAACTAATAAATTGTAGTTAAACACAATAAAAACAAGGAAATACAAAAAAAAAAAAAAAAATATGTGACGTCTTGTTCTTATTCCATTTTTATTTTTTGTTTGGCTGGCACCTGGTGTCGTGGCCCGGTGCTTCAGAAGGAAGCCGTATTATGTTCCCGTCTGCACCATCTGGATGGTCCGAGACTGAGATATCGCTGCCCTCCTCGGCCGTACGACAGGAAGATTGCTATGCGTCGCTGCCATGTGTATGTTTCGTTTCTCCGACTAATTTCATTACAAAGCCGACTCTGCTTATTTGCAACACAAAAAGTGCCCAAATTTCGTTGCAACTAAGCGGAGTTTTCATATAACCGATGTTCCGATTCAAGCAATATCGTTGCCAGAGATAATAGTGTGTAGTGGAATTCCCTTTGCATTTTGTCCGATGCGGTTCGCCCTTTGGTCCGGGTGGAGGCACCATACCTGGTTCTCCCTTTTGTCCTCGTAGCCCTGCAAGTCCATCACGTCCGTCACGACCCTTTGGTCCAACTGGTCCCTCCTCTCCGGGTGGTCCTACCGGTCCTGGTAGTCCTTCCATTCCGATTGGACCGCGTTCGCCCTTAGCTCCTGGGTATCCATTCAATCCTGGTGGTCCGATGAAATCAAGGCGCAGGGGAGGCAGAAGTTGCATATATCTCTGCTGTGATAAATTTCTTGTTGCACATTACCGAAAGTCTCGTTTAAGCTGAGTGCGTATAAGCGGAGTCGACTGTATTCATTGGATATTGAATACTTTGGAAAACAGAATATGAGATATTTAAAAACAGTGGTATTACCTGTATAGTAGAAAAAACAGCATCACTCAGATTTGAAAACAGAACTTGCAAAAAGCGTGAGCAACGCACCAACCGATCCTTTGGTTGGTGCGTTGCTCACGCTCGGGACATCTTTTAAAGTTTTTTTTTTGTTCGATCTCATTTGGTAATGGTGTGACATACTTACACACTTAGGGGAGAGGGGGACACCTTTTGTCTCCAAGTCTCATAAAAACCTGTTTTTGAGTTATTAATCTGTAACTTATTTTCACTTCTAGGCATGGAATTAAGCATTATTTAAAGGATAATTATACTCATATTAAGAAGATTTCGATTTATCATTCATTTTTGAATGAAGCAGGGTTCCATACATCGTGCACATTTGAACAAGGCTGTTTTTTTATTGAATAAGAACTTTGTCTACCTAGGCACCGCTATCAATTCCGACAACGACACCAGCGCTGAAATCAAACGAAGAATAACTCTTGCCAATCGCTGCTTCTTTGGGCTAAGAAAGCAATTGGTAAACAAAGCCCTCTCTCGAACAACCAAGCTGACGCTTTAGGTGACGATTTAATTGACGATTAAGGTCTTGTAATCGTCCCAGTCCTGCTATATGGCGCGGAGGCATGGACTTTATCAAAAGCGGATGAAGCTGCTCTTGGTTGCTTCGAGAGGAAAATTCTTCGTGTGATTTTCGGTCCCGTCTGCATAGATGGTGAGTGGAGGAGGAGGTATAATGACGAACTATACGGGCTGTTTAGCGACATCGACTTAGCCAGAAGAGTGAAGATCCAACGATTGAGGTGGCTAGGTCATGTAGAGCGGATGGAAACCAATGCTCCGGCCCGAAAAGTCTTCGAATCGACCCCCGAGGGTCGGCGCAGTGGAGGAAGACCCCGACTCAGATGGCGCACGCAAGTGGAAAGGGACCTCAACCAACTATGCGTGCGAAACTGGAGACAGCTAGCTAAAGATCGAGCTGGCTGGAGATGCTTGTTGGTTGAGGCCCAGGTCCACCTCAGACTGTAGCGCCACCTTAAGTAAGTAAGTAAGTAAAAACAACAAAATATTATTTTTTTATTTAAAAATTTTTATTAAAAACAACAAAGGTTCATAAAAAAAAGACATGACATAGAATTCAAACTAATTCTTAGAGTAAAGTAGGACATCATTTATTTTGTGTTCAATTCAATCGATATTTCGAAATATCAAACGCAAAAGTTATCAAAGCAGATGTTCTTGATGTACCTGGAGCGTTAATTCGTGTAGGCACCTTGGCTTTAATTTCTATGCCGCTTATAGACGAGTTGTCTTCGAAATCACACAAAGTAATTAACTGGCCTCTCTCAGCAGAAACAGATTGTGCAACCTGTCCTTTGTGTGGAATTACGTTCGGGGCTTGGGCTACTGTGCTAACACCTGTTTCATCCGATCAGCAGTAAAGTTAACTCAACATCCGTTCTTCGAACGGAGAGGGCTATGCTTCGTTGGTTTGGACACGTGGCACGAATGTCCCCTACATCACGACTTCCGAGGCGGGCGTTGAATGCACGTGGTAGGCGACCGCTTGGCAGACCCAGAACGAGATGGTTGGACCAAGTCCAAAAACTCGCCTGGTCACGCTTGAGCATAACTCCTGATGAGTTAGAGTCGATGGCGGACGATAGAGTTGCCTGGAGATCTCTCGTGCGTGGGTTACTCCCGCCAGCCCTTTAGTGGAGCGTGCGGGTCAGAAGATGACGGTGATTATGATATTTATGTAAATATGTAGAGCCAAACAACGAAATTGGAAAGTTATTTGTATCAAACTGTAGACAAAATATAATACATGCCATTTGACATGTGTTAACTTAATAAAATCAGACATTTGCCTGTAAGTAACATAACCCCGAACAACATTTCGCTCTCCTTTTTTCTGTCCGCTTATTATGAATTTCAAGTGAAAAAAGTGTAATTTTCGAAAAACAAATCCGGACGAAAACAAATGTCAAACCAAGCTAAAATAATCTCTAGCTTTTTGCAGGCGAACATGTGGCGAATCGTCATGAATCCACGGATGAACAAAATAAAAAAGAACCCAAAGAGTAAATTGCACCGAAATAACCAACGCGTAAGCATATCAACCGGCCATAATATGTGTACAGGTCCTACCCATCTGAACAACAGCGCCCGAAATGCTAAGCCGAAAAAGCGAGCTTATGTGAAACTCTGGATAAACCAAAGAGATAATTTCTCTTTCGTTATATTGTTAAGAGAATTAAATGAAAACTCTTCAGATGGATGCACCGACGTATGAAGACTTATTGAGGAAAATAAGCCAACACACCAAATGAACGGTCACCATTTTAAGAGACGCCGCCATTGCACCGCATGAACGTTTGTCTATAATTCTAAGATCCTTGGCAATAGGAAGAAGTTTCTCAGATTTAGCACCAGAATTGCTACATCCGCAAATTGACTTATCCCTTAACCGTTTATTTCTGCATAATTCAGTCTTTATTTCCCCTGCCTCTGGAAATTGTCTAAAATCCAGACAACAGCGCTTATAGTGAATAAAATCATATTTGTACTCACATTATAAAACAAATGAAATATAGAGGCGCTCTATTCGTATTTTGACATCTAAAGCCATGAAAGTAAAGACATGCACCAACTTTTGACACAGAAAAATAAATTGACAAGAAGTGAGTTTTATTGAGAATCAATGCTGAGCTGAGTACTGAGTTCTCAATTTCGATCGGAAGCCGAACTGCACGGCGCATCGCCTATGTGTTGGCATTCAATTTCCCGGGATCACGAATTCAGCCATCTCTTCGAATAGTTCATTGCGATCTATGCTGTCGTATGCGAATTGAAAATCGTTAGTTAAAACGCGCTGGTCTTCTCCAGGATTTGTCTTAGTGTTAACAATTGATCTATAGTCGATTTGCGGCAATCTTACGTTCCGAAAGGCTTTAGACGTTCACACAGTACTTCATTCGCGTACACAGTCGACGTATACCTCTGTAATTGTTGCAAGAGGTAGGATCCCTCTTTTGTGGATGGGGCATATGGATCTGATGCTCCAGTCGTCGGACATGCTTTCGTCTCCCAAATTCTGCAGATGTTCTGGCGCATGCTCCCTGCCAGAACACCGCCACCGGCTGGGCTGTGCCGAGTTCTTCAAGACTAGGTGGGAGGACTACTCCATCGACTGGATTTGTCATTTTCTAACTCCCTATCACTCTCTCCTAATCAGGCCCACTGTTGGAAGTGCTACTTAAATACAGCCACTATTCCCTGTCCGTAACTAGATAGAACTTGAATGCAAAGAGATCTGCCTTTTTTTTATAAAAGACCCTAGACGCTTCGATATCCTTGAGGTGGGAAGTTGCGAGACACCTTTTCTTCAGGCGTAGAAGCTTTTTCTTCTCTCGTCGTCTAGCGCGGTACTGCCATAGTCTTACGTTGCAGCGCCTTTTGGCATGCCTCGGTAGCACGTTTCTCTTGCTCGCACTGGGATACATTTCGTGAGCGGCTGTAAACGTGGATCTGAGTGCCCCTGCTTATCTCTGGATTTAAGGACTAGGACACCGTACTTAAATATTGGCACCATTGCAGTATAAAAACAGTGTGTATTGCTGTCAGCAATAACGACTAGGTCTTTAGCACGGTTAGTGAAAATTGTTTTTTCCCTCTTAAGCTTTGGTAGGATTTTGTATTTCCGTGTGTACAGCACGAGATCCGTCTTGGACGAGTCACCGCACAGTCCGACGCTGTCTGTTCCAGTTGCATCACATCTCTAACGTACCCTATGTCCCCCACCCGGGTACCCGCATTCACGGGTCTTACTCGGATACCAACATACCGGGTACCCCTATGGTTGTACATTTAGACGAAATTAAGATGCTATTTACAATGAATAGTAGGGGGACATGTACATACAAGTACTGTGCGCTGAGATCTCCTAGAACGATCTTCGTGTCATAGCTGGGGCATCGGTCGTATGTTCTTTCTAGGAGATCATAGAAGTCATCCTTGCTATCGACATCCTTCTCCTGTGCCGGGGCGTGGGCGCAAATCAGACTCGAGCTGTTCTCGAGCTTAGACTAGATGCGGATTGTTATGAGGCGCTTGCTACCACTCGATTGACCACAAGTCGATCTTCCGCCATCGACTCTATCTCGTCAGGAGTTATGCCCAAACTTTTTGGACTTTGTCCAACCACCTCGTCCTGGATTTGCCAAGCGGTTGCCTACCTGATGCCCGCATCGGATGTCGTAAACATGTGGACATTCGTGAAACGTGACCAAACCATCGAAGCAAAGCTGTTTCAGAATTGACCCGGTGTGGCCAAGCCTACAGACAGCACAGCATTACTCATCCCATCACTCATCCCACCTGCTTCAACGGCCCGAATATAACGTCCCCACGCTACCAAGAGTCAAATGGAGTACACTAGTTTTTTTTTTTCGTGGGGGTGGAAATCTTGCATAGACACCAATGGTCCAACGTCCATTACTGACTAAAACCACCTCCATTGGAATTTCTACATTTACTCCCCTGCGGAACCACCGCTAAGTATTACTTCGCGAGGAACGGATTCGAGCTTTTTGCCTCGTCACCACAGCGAATTCGCGTTCCGCTGCCGTTCTAAATTCCTTAAATCGCACATTATTCGTACTGCTGCATCATTTACAGCAGCCCTAAGATCTTCAGATTTCAGCACACATTGAACTATATTTTCTGGTGTTGGCTGGTCACCGAATTCTTCACTCCAGTATAGCTCTTTCGTTTTCAAATCGAACACAATCGCAGAAAACATGATCCCTTTCGGTCGACTTTTTTGGCTTGATTTATGGTTGGGCAGATTTGCACGCGGTTGTCGTAAAGTCGCCTAGCTTCTAAAGCTAGGATGTCGATTGCCATAGAGAATAGTACAAATATCGCTTCATGTGGTACCGTTTCAAATGCACCGCTAACTCGCAGTGTACATAATCTGTACACAGAGTTGATTCCCTTCATGTGCGTCTTTTTAATCGCGACGTAGGACCATATTTGTGCCCACGCTACCAATAAACACAGTACACCAAGTTGTGCGACGTAAGACCATATTTGTGCCCCGAGGCTACAACTCTCGCTAGCATTAATCGCTTCCCCTACCACCGATATGCGACGTGAGTCTCGACAGATAGGTGATGCTTGAAATTAAGCCGAGCATCAATCATCATTCCCAGGTATTTTATAAATGGGCTGGAAATAATGGCGTGTTCTCCGACTCTTATCGTCATTGTCTCTAGCCTCCTTCGACTCGTAATGAGCACGGTTTGCGTTTTTTGATGTCTACGCTCATATCGCGGAGCCATTTCTTTCTTAGTGCGATGGCTTCGTTGCAATACAACTCGATTTATTCAATCCGTTTCGCCACGACAACAACAGCAATATCGTCCGCGTTCCCCATAATGGATACTTCCCTTCAGACTGGGTGTCGTAGGATGGCGTCATACATCACGTTCCACAGGAGAGGACCTAATACTGATCGCGAGCCCCAAGGATCAGTGTAATTCTATGCAATTTCGTCCCGTCGCCGGACTCGTAAAGGGGCAACCTATCGGTAAAGTAGCCCCTGAACTGGAGGACACTAGAAGGGATCTCTACAGGCTGGCCTGGTGAGTCAAGGTATGATTCGCTCTGATAGATGCAAAAACTGCAAAGATTCATCGGGGGATGGAATTCTGTAACATCTCTTTTGTTTCTGCCCGGCCTTAGCCAAAACTCTAGGTCAGCCATTTTATGAATCACTTAATGATGCGGGTGTCGTGAAACCACTGGCACATTGTGATGCAATGAGTCTATTGTGGACTACAACTGGGTGTACTGTGTTTAGTGGTAGCGTGAGGCTCAGCCTCCACCCTCTGGAATAGCTTGTCATTCCAATGGCTGCCTCGCGTTCGCTGTCGTTCTGACAAATCCCTCCGTCGCTTTCCGGCAAAAGCGTATCGAATGTTGGCCTCGTGAGTTGGTATTAGGCCACCCTGGCTCTAGTCTAAATGGGTACACAAATCCGATGACATCAAAAGTACACGCAGCCGTGCAGTGGTGAGAGATGAAAGTTCATTCGAAATCGATTCAACTCTTCCTTTTCATTCTCAAAGACTCACGCATTGGAAATTTGGATCACATATCTTGTCATGCGTGTGAAATTCAATTGGCACTTCTCCTGTCGATGTTGAAACGTAGGTTGAGACCCAGGCATCCCGAACTGGGTCAGCGATCTAGATTAACAGACGGCACAAGCCCGGATCCAGGCCATTGCCAAGTTGTGCATTTGGTACATCCCCCTGTAGCTGTTCCTAATCCACGCGTTGCGTCACCTTGCCCCACATCACCAACTGTTGTAATGCATTGTTGACGTTAAGTCCGCTTCCGTTTCAGCCATTCATTCATTTTCTGGGTGGCAACAATTTCGATTTTGAAATCTTTGCTTTTTAATTGGAAACACCACAGCCGCAGCCAAAAATAGTCGGTGTCGTATCGGGCACAAATCGCTTTCTCTTGAACTGTTGATGGCGACCTCTGTGAAGACTCCGCCTATGGCTATTTGATAATAGATTTCTTGGTATTTTTATTTCCCTTCCTTTCTTCAAACTCAGCCAAGGCGTCTTTTTCCAGCACGAATAGTTTTTCTATGAATTAATTGCGTATGTACTCGCGCGTCGTTCGTGTGTGCGGACAACGTGAGTGTGTGCAGACGTTTGGTCTTGAAAATCTATGCTCTGACCTATCCTATTCTCCGGGAATGATAACAGACGCGCACACCAGCACATTGGGGATTTTGGTTATCAACGAGCTAATTTGGGAGCGGGGTTAGAAAGGTCTACGTTACAATGAAACGAACGAACTGACTATTCAATGGGGAAATGAGGAAATTGGGACACGCTTAAGGGTGGAGACTCCCTTTGGCCTTGAATGCACGAAAAGAAACAACAATTGTAGTCTGAGACTGCCCTCATAAGATTGGATTGCGGTGAAGGCGACGCTTTTGGACTTTGACTGGACACTCTGTGTGTTCGTACGGGCAAATGGAGAAGTTAAATTGTGTTTATTAGTTCTGAAGGCAGAGTTGGTTTACTTTTCACTGCAGGAAGTCGATTAACGGCATGTCTGAGGTTACGAAATCCGAAGTGACTCCAGGTTTGGAACAGCAGCAGTAATTGTGTGGAAAGCGAAAAGGTTTCAGGCTCATTTCCGGTCCTCTAATCCGGAAAGCAATAAATGCTTTTCAGTCGTATCTCCCTCCTCGTTTAGACCATTGCAGTCCTATTTGTCTCAGTTGCTGTGTTGTTGCAGGATGATTAGGGTTTCGCACAGTTGCTACGTAGTTATGTGACTTATTCAACCACTTTCAGCGATTGGCAGAAATAAATCATATTCCTTCGGCATTGCTGTCCAACCAGAGTGAACTAGGTCAAGTCTTTCGAAGAAGGAGACGAAGGACGATCAGGGAAAGGAAGTAAGACGAGCAAGCCTGGCGAGAGCACAACGCCAAAGCCGACATGATTTATTGGAAACAACCAGACTTTAGTCAGGTCAGGCTCATTGCGATTTCGCTTATGTTGTTCATCACACTTCCTACCTTAATAACCCTGAGCAATACCACGCGGGCCTCGTGTACCCAAATGAACATGACACGTAGGATATTACCTCTGTCCAGCTGTTTGTGGGTCCTTGTCCCCTGTGCCATTTCGAAGATCCACTCTATTCGCTGGTAGCCCTCGGTTCTTGTTTAGCCTGGTGCACTACGAAAGTGTTGCGGTGCTGGTTCACTCCAGTGAGTCCTCCAACGTGATCTATGTGCGTGTGTTGTGCTTGACATTCTTCAGAGCTGCAGAGTGTCTCTTCTTCGCTCGCAGTCCCATTCCACAGTTGAATGGCGGAACTGGATAGTCTTCGAATTGCTTCGTTCATACCACGCGGTTATGCTTCTGTGCCCAATATGAGCATTACGTGGATATTTGGTGTTGCAAAAAGAAATCCAATAATTTTGCACGAAATTTAAAAATGGTCCGATTTAGGTTAAATTTTCGCCGTTTTTGTTGGATTATTTGGACGCCGTTGTACGAAAAAGAAATGGCGAAAGTTCTCATTCGTTGGGCGACACGGCAATCACTGGCGCAAAGGACTGTAGTCAGATACCTGGGAATCTGGCTAGACCAGTATCTTTACTTTAACAAACATGTAGATGCTGCCCTGGCCAGGGCCCGAGGCGCTTTTGCCCTTGCAAAGAGACTGCTTTACAACAGCCAACTTGATGCGAGGGTGAAGGTTATCTGCTACATGGCCCTCATCCGGCCAATGCTCACCTATGGCTGATGGAAAAGATTCGGTTGTTCGAGAGGGCTTGTCTTAGGGCTTGCCTTCGCCTTTATAGAACTCCAGAATCTCAGTACAGAAAATTCTGTTCCAATGAGGTCTTATACAACAGGGCGAACCTGATACGAGTGAACATTTTCCTGGTGAAGTTGATTCGAGGTCATGCTGTCAGAGCGATGAACTCGGTCAACAACCTGGTCTCATTGGCTTACTACCCCAATTCATTTTGCCACGAAAGAGTACGTCACAATGGATGTGTCCTCCCGGAAGCATTCCTCTCTTTTGATTCGAACGGTCTGATACAAGACATAATTGCGGTACCGCACTTCTCTAATACCGCCCGTTCAACTGTGGATGGGCGACTCAACCACGACCGCTCACGATCCCGTCGCACAACGAGCTGAGGAAGGCCTCCTCCGGTTCAGTATGGCGATATCTAGGCGGGCTATAGGCGATGTTGCAATGCAGCGAGGGAGCTCCACGAGAACACTTTAGACCCTAGGTAGAAAGAGTAGTGCGTTTCCCCGCATGGGAGCAGTAGTCGTTAACTGTCTTGCAGCTGAGCAGCCGCAACATATGGCCGCCTTGCATAGTTTGATTCGTGCGGTTTGCTAAGAGATGGCGTAACTTGTATTATTCCATTGGAACATGCGTTAGAAAGGTACTGTCATTGTACGTCATTTCAGTTTGAAGCGTAAACAACAATAATTTTTTTCACTCAAATATGTCGAACTTTGTGGCTGAAAAAGTGTTTTTGCGGGGAGTTCTTCTTCATTACTTTAACATGAAGGAAACTGCTGCCGAAAGTCATCGTATTTTGGTGGAAGTTTATGGTGAACATGCGCTAGCTGTGCGAACGTGGTGATTTTGTCTTGGCCAACCATCCAAATCAACGGCAAAGCCGAATATCCGTGGCGCGAAGGTAATGCTCTGTATTCGGTGGGATCAGACGGGTGTGCTGTATTATGAGCTGCTAAAACCGACTGAACCCATCAATGGACATCGCTAACGAACACAATTAATCTGTTTGAAGAGAGCAGTAGCCGAAAAACGCTCGGTATATGCTACCAGACACGGGGCAATAATTTTCCATCATGACAACGCTCGGCCACACGTTGCTATTCCGGTTAAGAACTATTTGGAAAACAGTGGATGGGAAGTTTTACCCCACCCGCCTTATAGCCCAGAGTTTGCCCCTTCTGACTACCGTTTGTTCCGCCCTCACTGAAATACGGTTCACATCAGAGCAGAATACCGAAAATTGGCTTGATTCATTCTTGGCTGCCATGCCGGCGCAGTTCTTTCCACAAATTGCCAGAAAGATGGGAAGAAAGCCATAACTTCAGATGGTCACGCCAGTCCGTACGGGGAGCAAAAGGCAACGGACAACGGCATTGAATTACGATGGGCACATGGAACGTCTCATCGCTTTCAGGAAAGGATCTCGAGCTAGTTGAGGAGGCTGCCAGGTATCGCTTGTGTATCGTGGGTATCTCCTTGACAAAGCAAAGGGGATCTAGAACTGTGGACCTTTTGGACGGGTGGAAAGTCTTCCACCTCAAATGTCTGCACAGGCAGGAGTGGGGGTACATAAGTCCCCGGTTGTCAGACAGGGTATTGGAGTGGATACTATTATGAGGGAAAGTCTACGCTTAGGTGTTGGAAGCGCGTTCTAGAGCTACGGTAGAGCCCAGGATGGGGGATAACAGTGCGGCTTTCGTCCTGGTAGACGTACTACATGGTACTTGAGAAGGCTTGGGAGTATGCCAAGCCCATCTACAGCCGGGATCTTAAAGCTCAACATTGAAAGGTCAACTTTGGCTCTAGTGCAGGTATATGCACCAAATCAATTCAGAGTACGCGGCTTTCCTGGATGAAGTTGATGATGCCCTGGAAAGGGTAGCGGAAATAGATTCCAATATCCTGATGGTTTCAATGCTCACGTGGGTGTGAGTGTGACGACATGGGGAAGTGTGATTGGGAGGAACGGTGATCCTCACCAGAACGCGGACGGAGAGAAGTTGTTGGACTTTTGCTGTGCAAAGGGCACGTCCATAATGAACACCCACCACCACATGGTACCGTCAAAATCATCAACAGAAGTCGTTGATAGATCTATTTGTGGTACCATCGTTTCGTGTGACGAAAGGGGCTGAACTGTGATAAAGTCCTTCTCCTGCTAAGGAGGAAACCAAGAGTGGTTACACGCATACGGTGGGAGAAACTACGGAACAGTGAGTTGTGGCTTAATTTGATGTGTCGCGCAAAATTGAAAGGTTTGAAAGGATGAAAGGTATGAGCGACTTCCAACTGCTCCATCGCGTGTAGAGAAAGAATGGCGTCTATTTTCAGCAGCTGTCATTGCCTCTGCACGGGATGTTTGTGGGGTGAAGCGGCTTGCAGTGGCGCCTGGTGGTGAGAAAAGCGTGGTTTAAAACGCCCAGAGTTCAAGAAGCCATCAGAGAGTAGAAGAAGACCTACAGAGACTGGATTCTCTTGGGGCACACTGAGGCGCGAAGAACTTGCAAATTGGCTGTGCGAGCAGCTAAAGAGCAGTCTTGGAAGGAGTTCGGCGAGAAGTTGGAAAGCGAGCGGAAAATTTGTTCAAACCAATCGCCGACTTAGAGGAAGGAAATTCAACATCATCGAAGGAGTCAACTCCAAAGATGGTGCGTTGCTTTCCAATGAGGTGGACATCTTACACAGAATGAGCGAGCACTTTTCGGAGCTGCTCAATCCCGAACAGGGCACTGAGGATGGCAGACCTGTAGTCTGGGGGTGTGGGGCGGAGAAAAGTCCAACCGGTGTAATGGGTAAAAGTTGGCATATCCGACGGTGTGGATGAAATCCGGCCAGGAATGCGTCAGGCAATGGGTAAAGAGGGAATTTTATGGCTCCCTCGTGTCATTAAAGTGGCCTGGGAACGTGGTGAGACACCTGGCGATTTGCAAACTCGGGTGATTGTACCACTTTTCAAGAAGGGGGACAGGGAGACAAAATAGATTGCTCCCACTACAGAGGCCGGCAAAGTCTACGCTAAGATGTTGGAAGCGCGTTCTAGAGCTATGGTCGAGCCCAGGATGAGGGATGAACAGTACGGCTTTCGTCTCGGTAGAAGTACAACCGACCAGCTTTTTACTCTAAGAATGGTACTTGAGAAGGCTTGGGAGTATGCCAAGCCCATCTACGGTTGTTTTGTGGATTTGGAAAAGGCATACGACCGAGTTCCTCGAGGTAAACTCTGGAGTGTTCTGCAGGAGTATGGGGTTGCAGGTCCTCTATTCAGTCTCTATACACAAGCTGTTGCAGCTGTGTTCGTGTTAACGGTGCTAAATCAACATCTTTCACCGTGGGCGTTGGACTTCGCCAAGGGTGCGTGTTGTCACCTCTCCTTTTCATTGTATATATGAACTGGATGTTGCAGCGCCGCCGGGGCGAGGAATGTTTCACATTGGGAGAGTTGAGGGTAAGTCATCTTCTTTTTGCAGATGACTTAGTGATCATCACACCTTCCCAGACGAAACTTCAGCGTGCACTCGATATGTTTGTGGCTGTGTGTTCTGATGCCGGAATGAAGGTCAACGTGGACAAATCGGAGGTTATGGCCATCTCCGGAACGCCTGTTCAGTGCACTCTACAGGTTAGTGGAGTCCCATTGAAGCACGACTGATGGAAGGAGTAATGCTGAGCTTTCCTGCTGGATTGGTCAATTTTGAAACAGCTTGGTAGACCTGTAATCAGGAAGGCCCAGCTTGGTGTCAAAGGCAAGTTAGCGGTTTTCAACTCAGCATTTGTTCCAACTCTCGCCTATGGTCATGAAATTTTGGGTAATGACCGAAAGAATAAGATCGCGAATACAAGCTGCTGAGATGAGGTCGGTTGTGGGAAATACGCGCCGGGATAGGGTGAGAAACACGGCAGTGCGAGAGGAACTCAACATTGAGGCGCTGCTACGTTGGTTTGGACACGTGGCACGAATGTCCCCTTCATCGCGACTTCCGAGGCGGGCGTTGAGTGCAATTCCATCAGATAGGCGACTGCTTGCCAGACCCAGAACGAGATGGTTGGACCAAGTCCAAAAACTCGCCTGGTTACGCTTGAGCATAACTCCTAATGAGTTAGAGTCGATGGCGGAGGATCGCGTTGCCTGGAGATCTTTTGCGCGTGGTTTACCCTCACGACCCCGTTAAAAAAGCTTTGTTAAGTCGAAAGACATAGTTTAAGATTAAGTTTAGCTCAGACAGCCAGCGGAGGGTCAGTAAGTTTAAATAGAATAATTACTCATCCAACCAGTTTTACGCATTTTTGTCTAAATAAAAATTAATTTAAAAAACCGCTATCCATCTATCGTAAAAGCCCTCCAAAGTGCCAATTGACGAAACACTCAGATAGTTGAATCCTCGCCAGCCAAATCCTTCGCCATAGACAGGACCAGGTGGAATCACTTGGTGCTAGGTCCGGCGAATTAGGTGGATGCATAAGGACCTCCCAACCCAGCTGCCAGAGCTTCTGGCCGGACGCAATGGATGTGTGTGGCTTGGAGTTGTGTTCATGGAACACAATTCCACTCCTATACGGCAGAGCTGGCCGCTTCTGAGTCACTGATTAGCTTAATAAATGTTTGCTGTATGAGATCAACTCATAGTGGATAATTCCCTATCAATCCCACCGTCAATTCTGACTTGGACACCGTCTGCACCGACTCATCGTGCTATGGTGGAGGATATATTGCACCGCGACCTTTAGATCGACTGTGCCCCCTTTTCTTACCTTTGGTCTCTTAAGAGTTCCCCTCAGGTGCAGTTCTTTTCAGAGTTGTATTGGAGGGCTATGGGCTCCTCTTGCATGATTCTCTATAGTTTCGTGCATGTAAGTTTCCTTGGGGAATCTTAGAATGAGAGGTGGTTCCAGTGACTTCAATTCTTCTTCTTATAATATGCGCTCGGTAGAAAATAGGCATTATAAGGGAAGGAGTTCGAACTAATGACTCAGTCTGAATATTACAGAGCATCCCTGATGATCAACACCGTGATCTTCTTTGAGTGATGCTACACTCCAAATGCCTGAGTACATCCCACTCTCTGCCACTAATTGATGAAGGTTTCCGTCCACTTCCACGCACTTACCGTGCTGTAGCCTGAGCTACTTATAATCAAAAGCCGACAGCGTTATCCATACGCTCTACACACTCGAATTTATCTGATCAATCTCGCTGTGCCACTGAATAGGTGGCCCCATGGACAATACTTACCTACGAGTACTTGCGACCCATAGAGGGTCTGAGGGCAAGCTACCTTCCTTCGATGACGGTCTCGGTCACTCTGCTTCCAGTCGTCAAGACCAAGCTGTCTGGCGTCCACTCTACAGCGGAGGTTCGGTCTTGCACTTCTCCAAGATAGAGGAGGCTCGGATTCGAATTCTATGCGCTAGACGGTCAATGCGTCCATTTCCTGGTACAACTCATAGCAATGAAAGAGTCGCCAACGTGTATGAGATCTATTTGCTTGGAGGTTGGGTAGGAGTAGCTACAAAAGGCAGTCACACATGGTAGTCCCTTTGTGATACCATGCGGATTACTCCCAAGCTTGGAACCAGCTGGTGCTTATGACAAAGCGGTTTAACTGGCTGAAACTGTCACCATTCAGTTCGATGAGATTATTGAAACAGTAGGCCTCTCGATGTGAACAACCACTGCTGGTCAGAGAGCTACAGGAGGAGAGGAAGTGATTTGTGGTTTCTACCTACTCTTCATCTTTGCAGCTTCTGCAAAAATCGTTGTATGCCGCGGTTGTGTTTTCCGATTGCACAGTGCCAGGTGATGGCGCTAATAAGCGTCTTGAGTGGGTCTGCTTCGTCTGAGCAGACAGAGTTATCGTTTAAGGCGTAGTGCTGGCCATATTTCCTTTGCCACTTGTTCTAATTTTGTGTATCTTTAGAAGATGCTTGGCTGTAGCGATCGACGTAGCTTGAAGATCTCAACGTCTTTGTGTAAGAAAAGAGGTGGTACCACACCATCGGCTTCACAACTGCCCGGTATGTCACAGTATCCCGGAATCCACATGAGGTGTATACTGAAATGCTCATCCATCTCGCTAAGAGACAGACTGCACTTTAGAGATGTTTTGTGTTGAACAGGGCATTGCCATTGACTTAATTGTGTCCAAACACAGATCACCATCCATCTGCTCTCTTCCTCTTTGGATATTACAATGTTCTTGAGCCAGGACAGTCTCTTTTATCGGGATCAGTGGTCAGGGAGCTTCAAGGTGAGGTTTTTGAATTATAGACATACACTCACAACTTCGTTCGTCTGTGTATATTCGCAGGGGATCGGCCAGCGTCTGATGGTCAGACATCCAATCCCTCCTGGAGGGAATGCTGGTGAAGATTTTCTTCTCGAAGATGACATGGACTAGTAGGCGATCGGTGTCGTTGGGACTGAAGTTGAATTCGGTCAGCATGGTTGATGGTGAGTTCGTTCCACAGTCAGTGCTGGCGGCTACTTGTTCACCGACTGGAGTAGGTTGAGCAAAACAAAATTCGTCTGATAGGTGTTTACCCTTTATTGACATTTTCTCAAAACTGCATAGTCTCCCCCCAAATAAGTAACAATACGAATTAATTAATATTTTTTTGGTTAAAAGCTTACTATTCACTAGAACCAACACATGCCCTGTTTCATCGTGGTCGTTTCGCGTTTACGTCGAGGACTTCTTTGAAGAAGACTCAATCTTGTTTTCCTTAATGAGCGTGAGTAACTGTAACATCATAATTGCTTGGACTTTATCGAGCGGATCCATGAAACCGCGTTGCAACCACTTCGGTATGGTGGTGCGGGCGTGTGAGAAACCTAACTTATTCAATATGTAATCGATGCCGTAAGGTTCAATTGATTTGCCTGCCCACGATAGCAGTCTAACTGTGGGTTCTAAATGCCATGTCTGGCACTCGAAATGCCGCCAATCGCGAACGAACGATTCCAGGTCAATATTTGTCGTCATATTTGGATTCGAGTTCTTATCGCTGGCACTCGCTGAGTCCGTGGAATCGGTTTTTTCACTCGGACTCTTTTTCTCTTTGTTCATTTCATCGGTCACCAGAGGTTTTAGTTGACTCTTTAGGTTCTGAGAGAGGTTGGGTGACGCTGCGCGCACTGACTGAGCACCAATCTGAAAATGAGAACAAGCAAATTTGGAACGAAATCAGTATGGCAGCATGCGACTGGAAGGAGTCAGTCAGTCACTAAAAGGGATTTGTGATTATGGGTGGTTTCCAGATCCAGCCACCTGAAGGCATACAATGTGTGTGCAGGCTTGAGTTCAAATGTTTAAATGGATAGACGGCGGCGCGGGGTCTTTCTACCCTTGACCAGTACATATGGGCTGTAAACCAACAGCCGCAGGGGTCTGAATCTTTGAAAGCACCCATTAACTGCATCTTGAGGCGAACTAAACTGCTCAGGACAGGGCACACTTAAGACTCACCACTTTTTCCTTTTCCTTAACGTATGACGTTATAAGATCGTGGAGGAAGAAGAATGCATCGGCATCGACCGTCACGAAAATGTGATCATCGAATTCAGTGATGAAGCTGCAGAGGACCTCAGGCTTACCGTCTGGAAAGGAAGAAACAAGCAATACGTAACTTCGTATCTCGGCTCTCAAGAATATCTTACCATTCGGTT
This sequence comes from Eristalis tenax, assembly GCA_905231855.2. Lineage (NCBI taxonomy): Eukaryota > Metazoa > Arthropoda > Insecta > Diptera > Syrphidae > Eristalis > Eristalis tenax. Next base: position 59,298,252 of record HG993125.1, on the reverse strand, counting down.
CCGGGGTGGATGGACCTTGCTTGTGTTCAGACTTAAAATTGAACTGTAGGCTAGGCAGCGCGAATATAACCTCTCTGTTATGGTTGTGCTCTAGGGATTTCGATGAGCTAGTGCTTGTCCCGCTACGTGACCTTTCAATGGAATTTGTTGCAATCTCTCGATCTCTCTCGAGAATGGGGAATCGATCGACGGCTACAATGAGAAAGGAATTAGTTTCATTTGTTTGCATGCAGACCGCTGACAGGCTCACCATCAATTTCGCTATTGGCGAATGCATAGTGGAACCACTCATTCAGAGTCTTAAACTGTGGAGGAAAGATTATATTGCGTGTTATTCGACTAACTATTGCCATGGAGTGATTCTGCTGGCTCTGTGCATTTTGGCCCAGGCTGGAGGATAGGGTTTCGGTGACAAACACTTCCTTGGTGTCCTGGGACTGCTGTGCTTCCGTGGTGAAGTTGATGTATGGAGCTTTTAGGCTGAACAAAGCCCAAGATTTTGACTAAAATGGAAGAGCAGAGATGTCTCGATGAGTGAAGAGATGGAAACAGAGCCTTTGTAACTCACTTTGAAGTTGATTCCGTGGAAGCAAGCGAGGGAGATGTTGTTCCCATGCAACTCTGCACTGCCACCGAGAACATTGCCATTTCTTCCTAATCTGGTGACCAATGTGGGCACCACCAAGCCCATCGCTTGTTCGAGTGGCTTCTGCCAGTGTCTGTGATGGCGAGCATCTGTGTTCGTGTTGTCCACCAATGGAACAGCATCTCCGTTTGGCTTCTTCTTCATGTTCTACCAAAAAGACCATTAAACTACCGAAACTCAGTAAGCGACAACCGGCATCTACCTGTCTCCTCTTGGTGCTTGAGTTCCTGTCGTGTAGTCTCGGTTCCAGACTAGAGAATACCCTCTTCGAGGACTTGAACTGTTGGGTGAAGAACTCCTCCAGTTTGTAGTACATTTTCAAGAGATCAGCGGTTGTTGACTTCGAGATCATTATCTGCAATTGATCCCACGATAGGTCTCCGTGTATGAAGATGATCGCCCGCGGTTTCGAATTGGCTACATTGTGAATATCGGCCGGTGTCGTCTTCCATTCGTCCTTCATGGCCGCGGAGAATGAACTAATGCGGGTCATGAGCACCGATGTGCCCATGTAGTCGAGTCGCAGCTCTAAAGCCATAAAACTCAATCCCATGGTGTGATACGGCTCCACACCGGACTCCTCTTTGATATGGAATCGGGTATTGATTTTGTTCACTTCAAAGCTGCCACCGACAATGCCGCCCTTAGCATCCAACGACGATCCACCCAGATAGATGCCAATGTACATTTTCTTGTATCCGGTACTGCCAATACTGAGGCGGCCATCGCTTTGGAAATCTTTCGTCAGCCAGACCTGCGTACGAAGTGTGAACTCGACGAAACAAACCCCACTACCAACTGAACAACTTACCACATTCCCCATGACGTTTCCCATGTTCATTTGCACGTTCAGCTTTGTGAAGTTCACCGCGAACAATACCAACGTCTCCCAGGCAGTGATCTGACTCTTCTCCGACGGTGGAGTGCTTGATTCAGCGCTCGAGGACTTACCCAGGGTATGCAGCTTGTCAAATTTACGCATGTCCTTGTTGAAATCCAGTCGCATGCTGTCCTTTGTGAAGTAGGGATCCGTTGAGGACTTGTCTCTGAACTCATTCAATACCGGAGTCTTGCTCGACGGATCCTTTGGTGTGGTTGCCCCTGTCAGATCCGGATCGTTGCTGCCGCTTTGATGGACGCTCAAGTCGCCCAAGAAGAGCCGGCGGACGATTCGCCGACGATACCAAGCCTTGGGGAACGCCAGGATTTCGGTCAGTCGTCGCATGTCATATTTGAACGAAGCACTGCCGATGTCTACAATTGTTGAAAATCGAATGACGGCTCGCGACTGATCTATGGCACGTTTCGAGCTGGGTGATGGTTCGATGTACAGTTTCCGACAGCGAGTGATGTGGAATTTGACAAATTCCACGTTGATGCTGAGGGAATCCTTCCGTTCGCTATCAGTAAGCGGAGAGAACTGTGCCTCCTTCGTGTTGGTCTTCTTGCCGCCATAGGGGTGGAAGATGTAGACGTTGAAGTCCGCCAAGCACCCTGTTACGCTGCAGAAAAGGAGAACCATTTCAACCCCGCACTCAAACACGTTCAGAAAACCTACCTTAATCCGCCTGAGGGAATTTTATCTTTCTCTGCCTTCTCCGCGTCAGTGCCGTGGTCCGCTCCCGATTTGTCTTCTTCCTCCGATCTCTTCGAACTGAAAACAATGTCTAGACTTGGCAGCTGCAACATGCACTCCACCCTGGACACGGGCAGGCAGGAGAATCTGAATGTCGATGGCTGCATGTGGAAGTACACAATGACATCCACCGGGAATGAAGCATAAGTCACGTAGTTCGCAGGCAGAATATCCAGATTGACTGCATTTGCCGTTGACGATGTGGCCGAACTGCTGTCCGCCTTAAATGGAATCGGCTCTAGTGTTTGCTCTAGAAACTCTAAAATGTGCGGCGAAATGATCGTCTCCTCTGGAATGCTCTGCAGTGTCATCCACGCAAACAGTGCAGCTCTCTTGCTGCCGGCTCTACGAAGAATTGAATGACTGTCACTCGACCCAGCGCGAGTGGCTGGATCTTCCGCGATGGTCCTTGATTGGTAATGCAATTTCACATCCAACCCAGGAATATGAAAGATGGTAAGGTCCGAAAGAACTTGGTTGCTCGGATTGTAGCGAATTTTGCTCTTGTCTCTCTGCCGTCGTGACGGGGTTGGACTTCCCCAATCGTTGCCAATGCTGCGTTCACGCTTATGAGTCTTGACGGTTGTGGGGCCGCTTATTAAGAAGCGTTCGTCCGTTGATTCCTTGGTGTGGAGGACGCACTTTCCCGAGTTCACCAAAACCTTTATATCCAATTCAAAATCGATGTTGGGTTCCTTCAAGAAGCGGACGGATTAGATAAGGACACAGATGGAGTAGGGGCTGCCATAAAGTACCTGTTGTTTCTGCGGGTAATTGCCGTGCTTTTTGCGCATTTCAACTGATGTTCCATCAATGTCCATCTCCGCAGGATGTTGCTGCTGATCATAGGTCTTCCAGTCGACAGATGTGTCCGCCATCTCCTCATCGCAGTCGGCGTTTGGAAGGGATGTTTGCCTAAGTGAAAATGATGGTAAACTACCATACAAGGACTTTGAAGATTCTATGCTTACCTCATTGCCTCAGAGAAGGTAACACGATTAGCGCCGCATGCCCTCAGGGAAGCGCTCCTCGATGGTCCGGAGGCTGGCGTGCTTTGCAGGCTGGAGATCTCATCGTTTGATGCGATTGTGTCGAGTTTCTTGCTGTAAACGTCATCGATTGGCTCCTTGCTTAGGGACGGGCCCACATACGAATACGAACGATTTGTGTTCTTCAGTGTCGAGCGACGAATCGATGGCCTCTTCCACTTTTGAATGATGTCACGACGGAAGTACTTATAGCAAAGAGCTTGTAGTTCCTGCAGTCGACGCTCCTCATGAGCAATGGTATTATGCGATGCTCCCAGTGTTCGCAGGTCGTTGATGATCTTCAGCTGCTCGGCCATTTCCTTTTCCATCATAAACGATCGCTTCTTGGAGTCGATCGAGGGGTCGAAGACAAACGACGGCAGATTCTCGAACTCTCGATGGCGAATAATTGTTTCTTTGTAGCTTTGATCTCCCTCATCGCTGTCTGGGCTCTCAATATTTGTCTCCTCATCTTCGGATCCCGTAAGCATTGTCAGAGTGTGGCCTAAGGAGGATAGTTGTTTTCCAATGTTAACGTCCAGATGAATGTCGACTCCTTCCATCTGCCATTTGACGTTCAGCAGCCATTTTGCATTCTCTCCCTTCTTTGCCGCCGCTGTTCGCGAGCACACTTCATACGTACCCTCCGACACCACGCACAGGTTCATAATGTTCACATCATTCATGTTCGGTTTCCAATCGTCGAGGGTGGTTTCAAAGTCATCGGCGAATCGAAGACACAGTCCGGAGAACTTTCCCTTGGACACTAGCGATCCAGAGTTGCAAGCTGTGGGAATGATCAAAGCAAAGTTCAAGGAAATCAATCTCTGACTACTGTCTCATCTGCTTACCCGAGATGATTGTGTTCTCTAAGGTGATCACGACTGCTCCTTTCGGCTCAAAGTCTTGATATGACCGAGTTCCCCAGGACTAAGGAATAAAATGTGGGGCTTGTGATTGCTAGAGACTTGAGCAAATTGTTGACTTACCTGGGCAACTTGATTCAGAGGCAAGCAAATTCCCATATCCTCCACTGTCAGCTGCAGGAACAGTGTGGAGAGGTTTGACGCAGCAATGTTGCTGAACTGTCCAAATGGGACGCGGTCGAACATCTGAAAACAGAATGAAATACATCAGGTGCCGCCCATGTCATGGGATTGAATGTGAGGTCCTACCTGATTTCCGCACGTATTCTCGTAATTCAAATTGGCTCGCTTCTCGGCCCAGTATTCATAGGCGTTCTTGTAATTCAACCAAACCAGTATCGCCTTGTCCACAGCCACTGGCTGAATGTACACCAGTGGTCGCTTCAATTTCAACAAAATCAGCTCCTTGTCCTCATTCAGCAGCTCGTCCTGGAAAGCGTTCCGCAGTCCAATGGTGGTGTGGAAGAATGCGTACTGCTGAAACTCGGGCTCTGCCTCGTCGAAGATAACATTCTTGATCAACTGACCGAGGGACAGGTTGAAGTCAATGTGCGCCTTGCCGAACATTTTCCTATCGTTTCCCTCGCCAACGTTCTTCACGCGATTGGACAAGTGCAGCTCCAGTGTTCCGGTCTCGAAGCGCACAGCCGACGAGCACGGCGTTGTCGCAGTCAGCTGAATTCGTTTCATCGAGATATTCAGGGAGAAGAGGATTCTCTTCAGCGACGACTCCTGGACACTGTCACTGTCCTCGGACCACAAAGGAACCGGTTTCTCGCCGCCGTAGACCTTCTGCAAGACCTCATTGATTTCCTTCATGAACACTTTCTGCACGAAGACCAAGTGATTGAGCAGATCGGTGGTAAGGCATCGCTCGAATTCACCGATCTCTGCGGAGGCGTTGACGTAGCCCCCCTGACGGAGGATGATTCCCTCAACTTCTGTGTCCTAAATACAACTTGCATCAGGCGCCAATCTCAGAGTGAAACGAAAGAACTACAAACCTCTTGTCGATTCTCGGGAATATACTCAGCGCTCACATGAACCGGTGGCAGGGCGATACATGCTTCAGACGGCAAGTTGATTTCGTTCTGAAGAGAATTTTAAAACTGAGTAAAGTTTCTTTTGTCGGGCTGTGGCCGTCTTACCTGAATCTTTGTGGTGAAGCTTAGCGTGTGAGTGGGGAGTTCAATTACGAACTTAGCTCGATGGCCAGTCACACCGGAGGAGCTCACATGATTCATGCGGTATTGCGCCTGAAGAGATGGCAATAAAGCCGCGTTGATGGACAAACTCTGCAGCAAAACGTTGAACTGCATGACCAGCGGTTGAAGGAGGCCGTTCTGGGGTGGAGGTGGTTTCAGTGTGGTCGTGAATCTCTTCTGCGAGTGCGGTCTTTCCTTTTGATCACGCACGTGGAATGGAGAGTCTGGTTCCTCATGCTGTCGTGGTGCACGTCCTGAATTTCGACCTACACGGAGTTCCTAAAGGGAGAGCAATGCTCGAGTAAGTCATGGACCACGAGGAGATTCTCTCAAATTACTTGTAAGGTCGACGATAGCTGTTTCGAACTTCTGGTCATCATGCCGTGCAATGCGACCGGGTGCTGTGGAATTTCAATGTTCACGGGTCCGATGGATAGAAGGCCGCTGTTTTTGTCCTTGCCGCGTTTGGTGATGCTTGAGTAGAGCGTCTGACTCTTGCCCACAGTCACTTTGACAACAGTTCTGTAAGGAACGACGTTTGTTTTGAAAACAGCACTTTTTCTCACAAAAGACTCACTGTTGGTTGGGTGCAACGCCTTCAAGCAGAACAATCATTGCTCTTCCCACCTGGCCCGTCAGGGAACACTCCAGAGAGACTGGTCGCGCCTTTTTGCGCCAGGTTGCGCTGCTGTTTAGCGTTGTTATTTCAGCCTCGAGCTGGAAAGAGAAAATGTCAGTTCTCCCATCACTTGTGCCTGGACCCAGCGGTGCGCACCTTTAGTCCGCTTAACATCGCAAGCAGACGAGTCTTGTGTATCTTGGCAACTCCGAAGACAATCAACCGTGTACGCTCCTGAATTGTACTCTCCAATAGCTCCCTGTGCTGTGGCAGTGGAGTAGGTGCAATGGTTATCTCATCGTCGTCCTTGTCTTGCCGCATGGTGTAGACGAATGGGTTCTTTTTTGTCTGCTTACTTGCGTCACCAGTCTCCGCTGACATGGATGCCCTGCGGAAAATACTTAAAAAATGCTTGAAAGTGTCTTTGACTCGAAAGGAAATCTCGAACTACCTCTGCACGGTCTTCGTCTCTGGCATTGTGCCATACAACTCCAGGAGGTGATAGATTGTTTTCCAGCAATTGGGTGTGTCGGTCGGCGGAAGGGAACCATTCAGACCGTTCTTCCCCAGACCGTGGTAATCGATGCTAACACTCAAGCCATTGAATGACGCCTTCGATTCCATGGACAACTTAAAGGTTTGCTGTTCACTCACTGATGTCGTCGGACTATCCCGGAGGGGTGATGAGCTCGATTCATTGAGGTTGGTGTAACCTGGGGATGGAACGCAAAGAATGACACTTTTTGATGAAGATCAACTGCGGACGGACTTCAGTCATACCCAATTTTCCTTTCACAGACTTCCCCGTGGAGCGCAGCTTCTGAGCAAAACTCTGGGGACGGTTCTTGGCGTTCGGAGATGGAGTCAGCTGAATCAGGGGACCCAGACCAGGTACCCGGGACTTGCTGCTGAAAGTGGATAATTCGATAGAGAGAATATCTCAGTCGTCATTCGGAGAACACCTACTTGGTCATCGAATTCGGTAGACTGATCATTTCGTTGAACTTGTCGTAACGCTCGTCGGAGGAATTCCCGTTGTGGGTAAAACGATCCGATACAGATCCAAAAGGCATGATGTCATTCGGCTCAGAGGCTTTAAATTGAATCAAAGGACACTGTTTAGTTAGCTGAGACCCCATCAAATCAAACCGCCTTACCCAAACTGCATTCATCCTTGGCGATGGACTTCTTGCTCAGATCTGGTTGCTCGTGGAACTCGTTCTGTGCGTCCTTGACATTCTGATACATGTTGCTGATTTGATGCAGCAATCGTAAAAGGGGCATGTTAACCTGAAACTCCCAAGAAATCAAACATTTCCATTCGCCACAAGCTGCAGCACTTACCTGCTGTGAAATGAAACGAATGTTGAGACTGAAGTTGATAATTGTACTTGTGTGCTTTTTCAACTGCCTCCTGGACATGTAAATGACATTTTGTCGAGCTTGGTCCACCATTCCATCGGACATCTTAAGGACTTCCAGTTCGATGCCCACGCGTTCGCAAAGGAACGACGGTGTGTCTATGAGAGTTGGTCTGCCGTTGGCCTTTTTATTCAACTTTGAGGACGGTTTGTTCTTTTTGTCGCCTGCTTCGCTGACAACAATATCCACTCGAATGGAATCAAATGTACCGATCAGCGAGAGATTTGTTCCGAAGTTCTCCAACGATGAAATGTCTGCGTTTGATATCTTGTTCACCATTTGCTGAGGCATCACCCCCAAGCACGTCAGCAGAGGCTCAAAAATCAAATGGGCGTCGAGGAGCTTTATCGAGTCCTGCAGAATGCCGCGGGATGGAAAGGCTCCTGGAAGTTTGATTGGGGCTGGACGAATTATTTCCTAAAAAAGTTGAAGGATTTGATTTATAAGTAACACGTTAAAGGGTTCAAGAATGTAAGTCAAGCGTGTGTTTAAAAGCTGGCTTGACAGGGGGAGTGTGACAATGATCCGCGCTTCGTGGTCCCCCATGGATTTCACAATGCTGTCCTGTGATTCAAGACAGCTGGCGACATTGTTTGGGACTCAATAAATCCACTGCGAACGCAGATCAAGTCCTGCGCAGATGTGAACACTGTACAACTGAGGGCGCCCTTATAACCAGTTACAAATGTTCAAGCCCTTATTGGTTAGGTTAAGTAAGGTTGAAGTGACAGTCATAGTTCCCACGCAGGCTACCGCAAAGAGTCAGGGTCATCGGCTTTGTCGGCGATATTGAAGTGTGGCCAAATATATCTTCGACGTAGAAGCCAAAATCACGCGGAGAGTAGCGCCAGATGCCTGAATATAGACTGACTCGTCATGGTCAGATGGGACACCATAGACAAACTGCTTCCGAAGCTGAGCCGAATCGGTGAATATTGAGTGGTTGAAATGTGCTGACGTGTGGTTTAGAACGTAGGCGCGAGGAAAAGTAGAATAATCTCCCGCGAATCATGCACGCTGGTAATCTGGGTTGCTAGTACCTTTAAAAGATTCCATCACCGTAAGCCATGCAAAAATAGACGGCGGCTAAGTAATGAGTTTAAAGCTAACGCTCCATGGTGCTGGCACGCAGGTTTAGATCGTGCTGATGTATCGATGCAACCTGTCCAACCTCTGCTTAAGTCGCAGAGATAATCAACAACGTAGGCGCCCATCCTTCTGTACTCAAGTGCCGACGGATTCGGACAGTGAACCAGAAGATCTTCTACATTCACGTAACCTCTGCAGTACAGGCTGCAAGAAGGACATGGTTCAAGTGTAGAGCTTTGGGAACTTCGGAGGAAACAGGGCGAACATATCGATTCCCTGTTCACTTATCTGAACAAAAATAACGCAACTAGCTAGTTCAGTCAGCTCACTTCAGGGCTAGCCTACAGTCTACGAATGGAACCAAATACAATGGTAGGTAGGTAGAGGGACTAGTACACTTAGACCATGATGGAGTCACACTATAGCTGTGGTTATGACAATCAAATACAATTATAGCCATTTCTACCTTATCGGAGAGGGCGTCCAGCTTTTTCTTATTCTCCTGCTGTTTAGCCATCCAGAAGTAGAGATCTTCCTTCTGATTTTCAGCCCCAGTCCAGAATTTATTCACAGAGTTCGTGGAGCTCAACGATCCCTCCGGCAACGCTCCATACTCTAGAAAGGAACAGCATTCAATATGAAATGAAAAACTCAGAGAATAGCCTCCTTTGAAACTCACCAATTTCCGGTACTTGCTTCTCAACCAAACCCGAGATGATCGGGAGCATTTGTATACTCGACCGCGACGAGTTCCCATGTGAGAAATTCGATGATTTAGGTTTTCTGCAAACCAACGAAAGAGAACCAGTTTTAGCGTCGTTTTTGTGCTTCAAAGAGCGCGGTACTTACCCCTTTCGAGACGACTGCAAATGCGGTGAAGTGGACGTGGATCCTTGAACGTTGACACCTTCATTGGGGAATACCAGACCGAATTGTGAAGAATCTATTTGATGGGTTGCGAGGAAAAGAAAATACCAACAATTACCCAAAAATGAACTTTGAAGAGCAATTGTCTTGGGAAAAGCTCAAAGTTCGATAGACTATTAGGATATTTTTCATGTAGGCACATTTCAACCAATAACCTTAACCTCAATTCTCCTGCTATACACACACACAATGCAGTCAACCCGCTGCAGTGATTGAAGATGATGCGTCACAAGAGCCAGCAAACCGCGGGTGTTCCTGTTCTCTGCCTCTTGTGACGCATCAGCTGGCCGTGTGCACAGCTGCCACCTAAAGAAACCCCTCATAATTTTGAATTTCGGCTGAACTTGTGCTCAATCCGGCGATGAGAATGGATGATTTCTTCGATCAGCGGGTAGGATATGAATGTCGATGGCGGGTCAAGCCCTCTCAAGCCAACGTCGGATGGACAGGAATGCTGTGATGGAACATTTGGCTCGAACAAATAAAAACAAAGCAACAAAAAACATTCTTCCGTGGAGAAACACAGTGCTCGCCCTGCCCAAAAATAAACACTAACCACACATCAACAAATAAAAAGGAGCACACACATAAAGTCAGTGCATAGCTTAATCTCTAGCCAATTTTGAAACGAATAAATATCTAAAGTAGTGTAAAATTATTCACAGTATTAGTAGTTAAGCTGAAATGTGCTACAGCCGAGAGTGGAGGAGATGATGGGATAACACACTCTCTCTTGCTCTCTTTAGATACAAATGAGGGAAATTTGTAGGCGTTAATCAAAAAATACCAATATGAGTTCGATGCTGTGCTTGCCCAAGTAATAAAGCATTCTCACTCTCTTCCTGATTTTCTCCGGCAACATTATAGGCTCCCAATTCGCCATCGCCATCGCACTCGCCCTCATCGCACTCCTCCTCGGTTTGGGGGAAAGAAAAGGTTACATTGATGGGGCGTGCGAGTTTGTTCTTGTATTGATGCTCAAAGAGTATTGGATTGTAAAGGGTGTTCTTCCATTGACGGCTGAGGACAATTATTCCCTGAAAGCAAACAAAAAAACTGTCACATGACTCTCAGGTTCGTCCAAGCATCAAGCAGGTTACTTGTCGCAGCGTGTTCAGGTGGGGAATGTCACCCTGTTTGAAAATGTGTTCGATCTTCTGTACGCCCTCGTCCAGGACCAACTTCTGCATAATGGTGCACAACTGACAGCTGGGGTCTTCTTGAAGAGTCTTCGAGAGAAGCGTGTAGTTTCCTGAGTAGCGACTCTGTGTAGGGGAGAGCTAGAATTAGTTGCAACACAGCGTGCAAGCCAATTACCTTTTTGATCTTTGGATTCCTTTGGATTTTCTCATTCTCCAAAGCGTCAGCCATCAGGCAGGCCGCCACAGCTGTGTGCCTCGTGTGCAGTGCCCTCATCAGTGAGACTATCTTGATGGCCAATCGATTGCTGGGGTTCATCCAAGCCGTTATCGCTGGTGACGCTGTGCTCAGAAGATTCCAATCGAGTCTAAAACACGCATTCGAATATGTTCAAGTGTCGTGGTCTGCAAATTCAAAATTACCTTGTGAAATCAATCTTTCTCGTGATCGGAACGCACGGTGGAGCTGCAAAGTTGAACCACACTGATTTCAGCTCAATCACACAAGACGATGTTTTGTCGTTCTCCTTCATGTTTGGGGCCTTGTCAAATTGATCGGGTTTCTTCGGTTTTCCTTTCTCCACGTCCTCGTCATTCGGCTTCGGCGTAACTTTGGGACGCGATAAATCTGAAATGCCAAGAACATGTAGAAAACGTTCGCTCCCAAGCATGGACGCCCATGCTTACCAGGTCCTTCTCTGTCGGGAACTATGATATTTTCCAGCGCATGTGCAAATTTCTCCTTTGGGGTCTTCGGCGTTGGCGGCTTCTTTGTGATCAGTCTCCAGGCCGACTCCGACTTTGAGTTGGTTGCATCAGCGATTGTCGTCGCTGCAGAGGTAGCAACCAAGTCATTCAAATTCAAGTTTGTCACTCCGGCCGCTGGATCCCGCATGTCGATGTCCTCCTTGGTGTTCTCGGACTTTTCAAAATGCGACCGTTTGACAATCTTCACACCAACCCCCTCCAGCCCGCACTCGAACATAATGAATCCAATGCTGTCCATGCCCGTGCTCTCGGGCATCTTCAAGCAGTCAAACATCGCCTTGCTCTTGTGCTCTGGAATGGCTGTCACAATCACGGGTGACTCCTGGGGGACAATGTTCTCTGTCTTTAATCGCCTTAATTGAGCGTGAGCTCGTCCAATGTCCAGTGTGATCACTAACTCTTCTAATTGCTTCTCCGATGTCTCAATAAGAATTGGTTCGCCCTGTATGTTATCTGGTCGAGTTTGCGACGAGAGATGCGCCAGAAGCGCCCGAGTGCCCTTCATGATTCCGCCTTTTTTGTTGCTGCTTCCCGAGCGGACTGTTTGTTGGATGTAAACATTGTGCATAGATGCTCTCGTTGTCTTGCCAAGATGGAATTTCGTGGACACTCCTTCGATATAGAATGCCAGCAGAGACACACAGCTGAGATCCTGAGAAAGAGAAAAGTTAGGAGTAGCTGTAGCTTTGATTTCCTCCACAACACCAACCTGAACGTTGTCTAGCGCTGCCACCGAAATGACCTCTTCAATAATGGACGACTGAAGAAGTGTAATGCTGATCTTTGGGAGAACTATGAGCCCTTGTGTCTTCGTGGAGATGCTCTCCTCGTACACATCGCTGAGAAAGGAGTCTCCAGGTCCGTGGAGTTGTCTTTCCGTCGTTGATCGCTTGGAGTTCGAGTGAACCTAAGAATGAATAGGAGTGCTTTGAGCGGGGCCATACAGCAGATCGAAGGCACTTACCTGTGACCAGTAGCTAAGGCTTTGATCCCGCTTCAGGATGTTGTCATTCTTTACTTTTCCTATGCAAGAGGAGTGAATGAAATTGACGACTGAGAGTAGGTGCATCGAGGAAATTGTTGGAATTGTCGCCTCAACCATTCTGCAATCAAATTGAAAAGGAAATCGCTTTGGTTAAGATGTTTCATAAGGATTTTGTTGGACAGTAGACACCGTTGAGAAGTCAACGCGGTGTTTGTTGAAACTGGGAACTCAATGCAAATTCCAGAAGCGCCTCTGTTTCATTTTTAGAGAAGAGAGCACTAATTCCAAATGGAAGTACCCACAAATAAAAAATTTAAACTTCTTTTTTATCAATCTTTTTATTTGAAACTAAAAATACTTGCGTCGCCACATATCTACACTCAAGAATCCTAAGAAGTCATTCGTCCGAATGGTCATCACAAGCAGCTAACAACCGCTTACCGGCTCCTTTGGAGTCCAGATTTCCATGTCAATACCCTCGAACGTACTGTTCTCACTCGCCCACGTCTCCTTGACATTCTCCACATCCAGGCAGTGCGCTTTGGGGTTCTTGCCTCTTGTCTGTTTCCCCGCATGGAGCATGCTAACCACCTCTTCGTAGGCCTCGTACACTTGATGAATATGTCGTTCGGATCCCATCATCGTAACTCGCAGCACATTAACCCGCTCCAATTGTTTGAAAGTCACATTCACGTCATGCTTCTCGGCGATGTTCAGAATCTCCCCAGTCTCCTGTTCAAAGTCATCGATCTCGAAGATCAACTCCATTCGCTGGTAGTCCATGAGCTCCCGTTTAGCGTCGTGGACTCCGAACATGTTTCCACTGATGGTGAGCTTCGCGCTGTTGGTCCATTCCAGTGATCCCTCCAAGGTGATCTCTGTGCGCGTGTTGTGCATGACATTCTTCAGGACAGCAGAGTCGTTCCTGGTGAAAGTCTCCCGCAACTCCTGGGAGACTCGCTGTTCTATTTGTACAATCGAATCTACTGCCTTTCCCAGGCTGGAACTGGAAAGTCGCTGAATTGCCTCCTTCACCCTGCGCGGCTCTGCTTCTGTGCCCGTAATGAGAACCACGTATATGCCCTTGGTATCTGTGGACAAGAAGGTCACCTTCACGTTGAGCTGGGACTCCAGTTTGGTAATCACAGGTGACGCATGGAAATTGGACAAAACCCTTGTGACTTTCAACTTGAATGCCATGATCAGAGGCGCTTCTCCTCGAAGTGCTGCTCGGGCTTGTTTCAGTCCTTCGATGCTTCCGTATATGGCGGCTTGATGGTTTCGCAGCTGAATTTCCGTCTTGCTCTCGTCCATAATTCGCAGCACATTGCTTCCATCTCCACGAACTATGTGGTGTAGGTCGGAGTTGAGGATGGACATGTTCATCTTCAGCTGGGGCCCGGTGGTCTGCAGATGGGCGAGGATGAGTCCCTTCGCCCATTCTTTGTTTTCCGGTGTTCCGTAGACTCGAACAAAAGGATTCTTCTGACTCCGTTTGTGGTTCCGTGGCCAGAGAATGAAGGTGTTGGTGATCTCCATGACTCTGGAGAAGAGGGAGGATACTGCATCGACTTCTTCGGATTTCACTAGTTTCTCGAGCTTGCGGCGATCGACCCGGAAACGCTCCACTTGAATATTCAACGAGTTCACGATTTCCTCATCTTCTGAGTCTAGCGGTGGCTCAGGGGATCCCGAAGTGGGTTCTGTTGAAGGCGGCAGTGATGCTGTATCGTATCCAAAGTCAAGATCCGTTGAAGAAATCGAGGAGGCCCATGAAAATCGTCGTGGTCGGCGTGACAGAGTACCTTCCTCAGATTCTGACTCCGAAAACGATTCCAGTGAGATCGACGAGATTGGTGAATAACACATGGAGAGACGAGCCTCTACAGAGTCTTCTGGATCCGACGTGTTTGCCGCTGATTCTGATGATGCCCTCGAATCCACACGCCAAGGCTGAGAGAATGGGATCCGTATTGGCTTGTCGTCAACTAAGCTTCGTCTGTAAGCTTGCCTCCATGCAGCTGCTACTGCGGCGTATGAACGAATTCCTTCTTGCGGTGTGTCCATGTTTTTTTTTTTTGAATATGGTTTGAGATGCGTTCAAAATATTTAGAGGATATGTAAAATCAAATATGTGGTCCCTGCTGGTGCACTTTGGGCTTGTGAATGATAACCACCGAGCCGGAGTGGTGGGTTTTATACTAAAACTTCGGTTACCTGGGAGAGTAATTAAGTGTGGGGTAGCACCCCATAAGTCCAGGACTTATGCCATTTATGAGGGATGCCTGGGACAGCTGGGGATACCTCTTTTGGAAATACTACGTACCCGGCCTCGTATTTATTAAACTGTGGGTGCCTGTGTTTTTCCGCATGTACTTCACAAATCCTCAAATGGCAGCAATTAGTGCCCAAAGGGTTACAGTGACCCATGCAAATTAGCATGTGCAAAGTTGCAGGTACATAGAATTTGTCCTTCTCAATGACATGCAAAAAGGACGGGATGCGTCAAATGCAGGGGACGTCAGATTAAATTTAAAGTTTCTTCTTTAGAGCACAGGTTTCCAAAATCTGACCCAGGGAGAGTCTCAGCCGAGGCAATGGTTGGGCTCATTTGATGTCGGTCCTGGCCACGATGCGTCAAATCGTCAAAATCAAGCTGTCATTACGGAGTCTTGTTTGGCAAGCATCTCTCTAGGCGAACGTTTCACCAGCAAAATCGTTCGCCATGTGACAGGAACAGGTGGTAATCAACTGGTGCTAGGTCAGGACTATAAGGTGGAAGCATAAGGATCTCTCAACGAAGCTCAACGGAGCTTCTGGTTTCTTGAGTCGAAATCGATGTGTGTGGCCTGGCGTTGTCCTAAAGAAAGGCAATCCCTGTCCTATGGGCCAAAGTTGGCCGCTTCTGAGCGATTGCTGCGCTCAGACGGTCCAAATGTTGACGATACAGGTCTGAATTAAGAGTTTTGCCGTAGGAGATAAGCTCCTGTCAAACCCACCAAACACACAACAAGACCGTCTAGCTTGTTAGACTCACCGCGCTTCATTTTTCTGTCCGCTTGTCATTGTCCTCTGTGTCCACTTTTGATCACCAGTCATCATCCATTTCAGTGATTCGCAGATGGGAATTCGGTCCAATTCGTGTGGTACCCAAACATAGAGCTTCTTTTTATTTCCAGCCTTGTTCCAATGGATCCAAACGGTTTCTTGTGCAATATTTAACTCCTGAGCAATGGAAACAGTGCTTACATGACGGTCAGACTCAACAATTTCCATGTTTTATCGACATTTTCGATAATTGGCCTTCCAACGAAAATGACGGAATCAGCCGCCTGGCTTGCGTTTTCGTAAGATACGGAATAATCTGACCCGCAGTCTCTATACACAAACTGTAGCAGGGTTCTCCTTCTCATTGTAAGTCTACGCTAAGGTGTTGGAAGCGCGTTCTAGAGCTATGGTCGAGCCCAGGATGAGGGTTAACTGTACGGCTTTCGTCTCGGTAGAAGTACAACCGACCAGCTTTATACTCTAAGAATGGTACTTGAGAAGGCTTGGGTTCCTAGAAGGCCGACCGGGTTCCTAGAGGTAAACTCTGGAGTGTTCTGCAGGAGTATGGGATTGCAGGTCCTCTATTCAGTCTCTATACACAAGCTGTTGCAGCTGTGTTCGTATTAACGGTGCTAAATCAACACCTTTCACCGTTGGCGTTGGACTTCGCCAAGGGTGCGTCTTGTCACCTCTCCTTCTCATTGTATATATGGACTGGATATTGCAGCGCAACCGAAGCGAGGAATGTTTCACATTGGGAGAGTTGAGGGTAAGTCACCTTCTTTTTGCAGATGACTTAGTGATCCTCACATCTTCACAGACCTCCAGCGCGCACTCGATAGGTTTGTGGCCGGAATGATGTCAACGTGGACAAATCGGAGGTTATGGTCATCTCCGGAACGCCTGTTCAGTGCACTCTACAGGTTAGTGGAGTCCCGTTGCAGCAGGCGGAGAAGTTTAAGTATCTCGGGGTCTTTTTCGAGAGTAATGGCAGCAGTAATGCTGAGCTATCCTGTAGGATTGGTCAAGCTGGGTCGATTTTGAAACAGCTTCGGTCAATACAAGCTGCTGAGATGAGGTCGCTCCGTGCTGTTGTGGGAAATACTCGCCGGGATAGGGTGAGAAACACGGCAGTGCGAGAGGAACTCAACATTGAGGAGCTACTTCTTCGAACGGAGAGGGCTATGCATCGTTGGTTTGGCCACGTGGCACGAATGTCCCCATCATCGCCAGGTAGGCGACCGCTTGGCAGACCCAGGACGAGATGGTTGGACCAAGTCACGCTTGAGCATAACTCCTGATGAGTTAGCGACGTTGGCGGACGATCGAGTTGCCTGGAGATCTCTCGTGCGTGGTTTTTTACCCCCGCGACCCATTTAGTGGAGCATGCGGGTCAGAAAATGATGATGATGATGACGGGACATTTTCTCCTTGCTGGTCTCCATTCCGCAAACAAAACTGCGTCAGTCATTCACCAAACTCGCCCTAAGGGTGATTTAGTTTGGTCCGTGGGACGTATACGCCACGAGATATAGACTACCACCATCTGCTGGACAAAATGATTAACTACACCGAACACTGTTGATTCCCGATGTCCGTTCCGCAGATTTCGTAAAGTTCAAAGTCTTGGCATACTCTTTTTTTAAATAGTTTATTATTATGTTTTCGATAAACAAGGCGATACTCTTCCGCAGACCAAAAATATACGTCTTATGCTTGTTGTTCTGTGTTGGAGTTGACTCATGAATGAGGGGTCAAAGTGCACAATCAGGCATAAGTACGCACTAGTATTGTGTCCATTAATTTCTCCTGCAACTCAAGAACGTCTCATTACACCGTCATTCCGGGTTAGCAAAATTGAACGCCTCAGTCTACTTAAATAGTATAGCCACGCTAGCAATGCGGACACTCATCTGTGCTACTGCCAAACCCTGTGCTACAAGGGGGCTGTACGCTTCTGCCAAACCCTGTGTTACAAGGGGGCTGTACGCTTCTACCAAGCCCTGTGTTACAAGGGGGCTGTACGCTTCTGCCAAACCCTGTGTTACAAGGGGGCTGTACGCTTCTGCCAAACCCTGTGCTACAAGGGGGCTGTACGCTTCTGCCAAACCCTGTGTTACAAGGGGGCTGTACGCTACTGCCAAACCCTGTGTTACAAGGGGCTGTACGCTTCTGCCAAACCCTGTGTTACAAGGGGGCTGTACGCTTCTGCCAAACCCTGTGTTACAAGGGGGCTGTACGCTTCTGCCAAACCCTGTGCTACAAGGGGGCTGTACGCTTCTGCCAAACCCTGTGTTACAAGGGGGCTGTACGCTTCTGCCAAACCCTGTGCTACAAGGGGGCTTGACGCTACTGCCAAACCCTCTGTTACAAGGGGGCTTGACGCTACTGCCAAACCCTGTGTTACAAGGGGGCTGTACGCTTCTGCCAAACCCTGTGTTACAAGGGGCTGTACGCTTCTGCCAAACCCTGTGCTACAAGGGGGCTGTACGCTACTGCCAAACCCGCCCATAGAATGCTTTCCCACAATAACACACTTGCCTCGCACATATCTCGATCAATTGGTAGACATCCGGGAACATAATCATTAGTCAATTCAATCGCTTCACAACAAGTACACGCTGGTTTCATAAATACGACATGTCTCCATCCTCGTTGTGACCCAACTCGTTTGGATGACAAGCCTGTGCTGGCTTACGTCAGAATGGAATATGGGTTCATACAGTAACCCAACTGAATCACCCTCGAACATCTCTGCTGTTGGATTAGGACCCAGCAAAAGGAAACCATTTGCATGACCTTGTGACTGCCTTCTGCAGCAGCCACCACGACCATACCTAACCTAAACCATTTTCGTATCCCTTTGGAGAAATAGAAAGTCTCTACAGCCAACAGTCCCGTTGTGAGTGTTCTTGTTCCCTCGTGGCGAAGTTTGTGGAATTTCTCTTTGATACAGGGTCAGTGACTTGAGAGAGTGAGTACACGGGCAGGCAAATAAATCACCGACTACCGACTAGGGAATGCCGAACTAGTATCGTCACTCACTTTAAAACAATACACTCGTATCAAGGGAGCATTTAAAAACATTTCAAAAATTATATTCTCGCAATGTGTGCACGATTTGAGGCAGCAATCATTTTCTGCGGAGTTATCTTACTGATAAAACCGGTGATTTGTCATAGAATGGTAATTTGTCCCTTAAGTCTTAAGTGTGACCTAATCAACTGCCGTTTAGAGCTTCAACAGCGCACTGCGTCAACCAAACGAGTTGGGTAAACAGTTTCAAGTTTGCATTCCCTTCCTTTGCTTTAACCTCTTGTGTTTAGATGCAGCAAATAAGCCAACCCTGAGTGAGGACGAGATCTCGAACGCACTTAGCGAGCTTTCCGTTGATGAATTAAACGCCCTTAGCCAGCTGATGGATGTGTTCAGTGCACACGAGTGGGTGCAAGCTTTCATTAACCCTCCAAATAAACATACACTTCCTTCCTTTAGCACGCAATTAATGGGGGGCATTGATCAAGCTCAGCAGTCCATCGGTAAGTTTTTATGCAATAAACACACTTCGGCATTCATTGAGCGTCATATTTCATTTAGAAGAGCAATCTAGGTTCAAGCGTGAAAGCCAGCAAAAGAAAGTGAGTCCGTTTTCCCTTTCCAAAGAAAACTTCAGACCCTCTGCACCTTTGTTCTCACAGATCCAGATCCCGAATGTTGACGAAGAATACATCAAACAACTGGACGAATCCTTCCCAAACGTGGACGATCAATCCAATCAAGACGACAGGGAGGCGGCACATGTTCGTGTCAAACGCAAGTAGATGCAACCACCCCCACGATGATGAAATAAATGTAAATCAAACTTACCTCTGTAGTCCTTCCAACATGAGAGGAGTCAAGAACACATTGACTTGTCCCTTTAGCCGTGCCACGACAGACGTGCACGACGCAGACTCCGTTTGTAGGCTCATGAACTCTCCATCGTCGAATCCGTTGGTTGACTTCTCGCCTTCCTCCTCCTTCAGCAGGACACTAGGGTCCCATGGGTGACTCTTGGGGCCGCCAATGAATGTCGTAGAGCTGCTGCTGCCGGACGAGTTCTCATATCGCGGAACCACCTTGATCTCCTTCCAACTGGAGTACTGGTCAAAATGTGGAATCATCTTGCTGCCGATGTACGTGAGACCACCCTCCTCGTTCTCGTGAAACAGGGGCGTCGAGAACACGTCGGGTCCAGATGGGAACGAGCACGACGTCCAGTTGAAGCATTTCACTTGGGACAGGTGGTTCAAGTAGCTCGCCATAAGTAACGGCGAGTCGATGATGGGCCGATTCACTTGCATGTGCAAATTGATCAGGGCCACGTCCTCCTGCGATGACATCGCTGATATGAACGAGTTCGACGACAGGGAAGGGGTCTCCGACGACGACGCGCGGGAATCAACCTGTGGGAAGAGCATTGAGAGAGTTTTATTCGTCTTTTCAGTCAGTTTGATGGGGAAGCGTGGAAAATGGAAGACATAGCGGAAGTGAGACACACAGTTTAAGGAGAAGCTGGTGTTCGGATAGCTGACAGTGAAGGAGTTGATGAGGGTTAGTTTCAATCTAAATGGGATGAGGTTAGTTACATAGCAATGGAGGTGTACTCATCAGCAAACATTACGTTGCTCTAGATCTCTAGGGGAAAAAAAGAAAACAACCAAGGTCATGCAAACATATCTAAAGAAACTAGCACTTTTAGTTGAAACATAACATTTAAAAAGCTGCGGGTTGAATGGATGATTGGGGGAATGAACTTGCAAGGGCAATGAGATGATGATCGAATGGCATTGGTTTAAAATTTGCAGAATGTCGGTTTTCGTTGGTTCAAGAGGCAAAGGAGTAGGCTAACCCTACTGAACCGAAACCGCGAGGTCTAGATGAACTTTTTACTGAAACCTCAATGGGCCCCTTTCCACAGAGCTCGGCTCTCAATTTTCAAGTCACTCGCTCCTAATTTATAAGTGCCCGCCAAAAGAAATGCCACTCGCTCTCAACTTTAAAATGGCCGCCAGAACAGCTATCTATTGACAGGACATACAAGCGTGAGAACACCAGAAAATGGAAAGAGACAAAATGAGAAAATGAACACCAAAATCAGAAACTGACAGCTGCCTTTTTGACAGTTATTCATGAATTTTTGACGGTTATTCACAAAACAACGTAAATGCCGTTCTGTGATTGGTCAATTTGGCTTTAGTAAACGATATAAAAAATGGTTGTCAAAAAATTTAAGGGGCAAGAGAGGTAAAAGTTGGACGTCTCTATTATACTTCAAACTGAAAATCAAGCTGTAGCCTATCCGGGTTCACAACCTCTCACGGACGGATGAGCTCTGGACGGTTTGTCAGAAACTGCAACGCTTCCAGGCCCCGAAAATGTTTAGTGGAACCTGGTTGGTTAGGAGAAAATTGATCGAACCTCGCGGTTTCGTTCGGTGGAAACGTAGCATAATGCTCTGATCATCCCTGTCCTGCTCAATGGCACGGAAGCCTGGAAAATCTGAAAAGCAGATGAAGAAGTCTTTTCGAGAGAAAAGTTCTGCGTTCAATCTTTGATTCGTAGAGCGCATAGACAACCCCACTCCAGCCCGAAGAGCCAAGTGGGACATCACCCACAGAACCGATTGTTATCGTTTTCGTAGAGCGCATAGACAACCCCACTCCAGCCTGAACACAGAACCGATCGCGCACACAAGTGAAGAAGGTCCTCAATTAAATTGGCGTGTGCGGTAGCTGTCTAAAGATCGTGCCAGCTGGAGAGGCTTGTTAGTTGAGGCCCACTTCCACCCGGACTGTAGCACCATTAGAAGAAGAAAATGGCGGTGTGGATCCAGATCATACCTGGACCTAAAGTGAAGGTTTTAGTAAACTCATCATCTTCTGACCCGCTGACGGCAAATCACGCACGAGAAATTTCACTCCATCCTCTGCCATCAACCCTCACTCATCACGAGTTATGTCCACGCACAACCGGGCGAGTTTTTGGACTTCAAGCTCAGCCACCTTGTCCCAGGTAGCCAAGTGGTCGTCTACCGGATGGAATCGCACACAAGGTACGCCTCGGAAGTCGTGATAATGATGCATTTTTACCGAACACACAAAGTTGGAGAAGGACGATGTGCTCAATTGATTGCGTGCTGATAGAATGGGGAATTTGCCCAGGTTGAGACCCTCGTCTGCCCGGGCTGCCTCGGGTTGTAGCGCCACATAAAGATGAGCTCTCAAAAGTCAGTGACGTTATAGGTGTGTTACCATTGCTCTCATTCCAATTTAGGAAAACCCAGCTTTCTTTATAGAAAATGTCTGACTGACAAATTGGAAACCACAAAGAAGGAACCTGAGTTCTGTGGAGTATGAGCGAACGCAGATGAATCTTCTTTTCAAACATTGTATCCAGGCCAGTAACCCCCCAAGGACGAGATCATTAAATTAAATACATGAATTAAGTCGCATGTGCCGTCGCTTCCTGGAATCAGTTGACAAAGCAATTACAAATATGAATGCTCTTGTGGTTAACCGGTGAAAACCAGGTTTGATTTTCTTCTCTATAAATTACGAAATTCTGGGAGGGATTCGTCATAGAAAAGCAATTAGCTGGTGCTGTTGCAAATGGAAAATACTACGTTCCATTATTCACTTTATGACAGCTTTAATTTAACGGCCACTTATGCTTACTCTGCGAACAAACGACGAATTAGGTAACAGCTTTAAATGCAAGCTATGCAATCCTACCTCTATCCCTAGTCAAGGAGGAAAATCCAGAACTACCGTACCAAGTCCATCACATGCGTGCATTTCAGACATTTTTCTATATTCGACGCCTCCTTCAAGGTCCTCTACGGCGTTACAATGCCAGTTCTCCAGCAGTGCTGGGGAAAAGAGAGTAATTTAGACGATCTGACTTCAAGTGGTGATCGCCCCTTAGGTCAGTTTACGTGCCATTGTAATATAATGGCGCACAAACCACTAGGATCGCCCATGAAATGATTTTTGAAGAAGGTGCGAGGACGAGGGCTGTGGCAACAATGTTGCAATTATGAACTCAACCAATATTATCAACTTAGGGCTGCGGTTCCGGTGGCAGCGAATTAATGCGAATATGACTCGCGCAAAGTACGTATTTCTTCTATTGTGGTTCCGGTGCACAAAATTATTAAACGTTCGATGACTTTATTTCTATTTAATTCGCGAGAGTAGGCAAATTGATTTTTGTAGGTTTTGCGCTTACTGCTTAGTAGTTTACTGAATTCCGTTCAAAATGGATTCACAAAAGTCAATCTAATCACGAGTCCGAGGCGGGCCTAGCCTAGCTTCTACTGCAACCACTTGTTCTGTCACGAGAGGGTGGGACCCACACTCTGATCATTGTCAGTGAGTGATTCGAAAGAGGTGGAACCGTGAATTATGAAAGTTGCTTAATTTGGGGTTCGAACCTGGGACACTTTGCGTTGGAGTCGACGTACCAACCCACGACAGTATATGTACTTTGGTTTAAATCTCAGTTCAGTTTAGTTCCCACTACATGCGGTGTGTCATACAAAAATTGTACGTTTTCTAAGTTCCTCAATTCAATTCCCTCTGCATATGACTGGAACCACTATGTTCGCACTAATGTGCGCGAGTTTATTCGGAACAGCAGCCGTAGTCAGCTAATTTCGTAGCAAAGGAGTAGGGGACATTCAATCAGTGTGTTAGATCTGACGTTGACCAAGTGCAAATATTCTCCTCATCCCCCTTGTGTATGGACTTAGTGGGATGTACACGAAGGATCTTCTACATCGCCAAACTCACTTAGAAAAAATCTAGAGGACTTTGCTAGGATCCTTAAAGTATAACATTTCCGCATAGTTTCGAAAGAAAGAAATTCTGCACAGGTCACAAGGGTGCATCATCCTAGTTCCAAATTCCCCATTCTATCAGCACGCAGCCCGTAGAGGGACAGAGCCTGGCTTCCCATCAGCAACCATTCGTGTTGTGCGTGCTATTGTTCTCTCACGAGCGGAAGGGACCTACAATTTTATGCCGACTTCGAACGGCCAAGGGACCAAGTATTGGCACTGTTTAGAGATATTCTCGGAGTCTTTTTCGCGAGTGATGGAAGGAGTAAGGCTGAGCTTCTCACCTATGGTCATGAAATTTGAGTAATGACCGAAAGACTAAGATCGCGAAAACAAGCTGCTGAGATGAGATTTCTTCGTGCTCTTGTGGGAAATACTCAATACAGTGCGAGGGAACTCAACATTGAGGAGCTGCTTCTTCGAACGGAGAGCGCTATACTTCGTTGTCACATGGCACGAATGTCCCCTTCATCACGACTTCCGAGGCGGGCGTTGAATATGATTCCATCAGGTAGGCGACTGCTTGGCAGACCCAGGACGAGATGGTTGGACCAAGTCAAAAAAACTCGCCTGGTTACGCTTGGGCATAACTCCTGATGAGTTAGAGTCGTTGGCGGACGATCGAGGTGTCTGGAGATCTCTCGTGCGTGGTGTACCCCCGCGACCCCTTTAATGGAGCATGCGGGTCAGAAGGAGATGACCATGATGATGATAGAGACACTATTTTTTTGGTTTGTCCAGGCTTAATTGTGGTTGATTTGTCATCTGCATTCCTGTTTCCTTCAGTATGAAAACAGCTTAAGTAAGCGTATTCATCTTCAGAAATAAATTCCCCGAGCAACTTTTAAAATTAAGAAACGTTGATTTGCGAGCTCATCTGGCTCTGATGAATCGTAAGACTGCCTGCAAGGAGACAGTTCTACATTCTACGAAACATATTGTCGGCAGTCAACACACCGTGTCACTTCTAATAAACAATGTGGACAACCTCTATCCTGTCTCTAAAAACAACGTAATATCAAGCACAGATATCGTCATCTGTTCTCACAGCCAGGCAGCAAGACATCCCTTAATTGAAATAGCCAAGTATCATAACATCCAACTTATGTGTGCGAGCGGACAAAAACTTCCACTACTAAACCACTCTGGCCTACACTCAACCCTGTACGATCGCATGCCCTAATGAGACTGAGCAGGCCGAATGTTAGAGCTATCATTGGCGTCATGAGCATTCATTGGTACTGACGCTTCTAGACTAAGCCTTCCTGCGGAGAACAAGGGTTTAAATTCAAACATTGTTAAGTTGTGCGTACAAAAAAATCTCACATGCCTCGTTAACGCTGTGGTAAATGAAATGAAAGATCTCCTCACTCCTCACATGTGTGTTCCCAGTTTTGTAACGCAGTCGTCAATTATAACTGTTCAAGACGAAACAAACATTGTGACCGATTTTTGGAGCGTAAAATATAGGAAAATGTAAGTCTGGGGTCCCTTTGAGTCCTGAGGACAAAATTCGTCTTAAGGATGTCTTACTGACCTACTTACAGAGGATTGACTGTATTTGCGCAGAAAAGTATGTCCAGAGAGGGGCTTAAGACAAGAAGAAGGCATAAAGAGGCTGAATTGCAATGCGTGGATGCTTTGGACTTTGGATGGCAGTTGTGGATGTTGCAGCATAGAGTGGATCCACCACAATTGTGCTAAAGTCGCAACACTAGATAGCCAAGTTTTCCTGGCTATAGACCTACTATCATTCGGATCCATTGGCAAAGAGCCAACAACCAGTTGAATTTCTTTGATTTTTGCTTGAAACACAGGGCAGTGGTCAGGTCATCCCAATGTGAATTCGCAGACACTCCAATGTCTCCCTCTTGATCCGTCTGGGAGAGTCTTGGAGTCGATTGTGGCTTCTAACTGCGTCACCTGCTTGGTTATCTCCATCAAGGATAGAGATGCTAAAGCTCTTGTCGCGGTCGTCGAATGGTCCTGTGTTTCTTCTCGGTATGAGGTAGTGTCCTCCATCAGCTGAACCCCTTCGGTCTGACCGCTGCATTGAGCCGATCGATGGAATGTCAGGGAAACAGGTGGAAAAATGTCTCCAGAGCGACTGCGGATCAGAGTGGACACATAAGACGGCGGGTCATCCATACATGAATGATGGCACGATGACATGGTTAACCATTGCACGTACGTTCCCTGTGAACTAATTCGACATTTGTCCATGCAGATTGTTTGGAGTTCAAAAACATTTCAAGTCTCATGGTTATGCATACAAAATCTAGTTGAAATCAAACGAAATTAAAAAAGAAACACCTCTACCCACACTCATGATGGAAAGTATCAATGAAACAAAACAATTAAACATCGCAAAACTCGTGTGACATTATCCTCTAAACATTCCAAGTGACTGAACTTCCTGCGCACATAACCTACGTTTCTCTTTCAAATTACAAAAGAAAAAAATACCCAAAAAAGGAGCATAGGACAACAAAGGAACTGTTTCAAAATAAACAAATAAACTTTAGACCAATTACATACAAAAATTAGTTAAAAGGCATACCAAACAAAACACAGAATCAATCATATTATTTTTTTTTTTTTTCGTTCGTTAGTTAGAGCCGTTAAACATACAGAAAAGGTTGACAGACAGAAAGTGTCAAATTAAATCAAAACAAAATCACTTGTTGGTTAAATTTAGCTTTCTCTGTCCATTGCTAGAATAGGTTTGGTTTTTGTTTGTATCTAAGTCTACTCACATCATGTACGAAATGGCGAAACTCTGGTCGTGATGAGATATTTGTTAGTTTTCTAAGCGGAGTTGCGAGACCATGAATACGTCTCACGTCTTCGTTCTATGAAAATGATGAGTAAAAGATTTGTTTTTGTTTTTCTTTGCTTTTCTTTCGTATTGATTCTTCAGTACAGAGAGTTATTAACAAAATGTGAAATAACCCAAGGAAAATAAACAAACACGGATAAGAAGTGAGAGAGAAAGTGAATGATTCGCATGCAAGTAAAATTCAACCGAAAAGGACGAATTTAAATGAACGTCATGTGGAGTAAGAATGATTTTGTCTTTCGAGCTAAACTTCAAATAGAGAGAATACACATGTTTATATTGTTTAAGATATATGTGGAAGAAAGTAAACGTAACTCGAGATAAGACGTTTGTACGAAAGAAAATAAGAGCTCTGGTGCGCGGTGTACCTTCGTACTTACCAACTCCATCGTGCTTTGCGGGCGTTTCGGCAGGGTTTTGTTGTTCTCTGGGGCGTGGATTTCCAAGTCACTTCGGTAGGTGGAGAGCGTGAGTCCGCCCACTTCGTTTTGAGCACCGATACTGCAATGGAAACAGAAAATGGTATTAATATATGTTAATCGATGCTCATGGATATGGCTTAAGAGTACGCTGTGCTGTTCACATTTGATCAAATCAAGTAAGACTCTTCAAGCAAAGAACGTCTCTAGTTGGTGCTGGCTGTCTTCAGTTGCAAGTCCTTCTTCATTTCTGTACACCACTTTAGACGCGGACGTACTCCAATTCGTTGCCTCACAGGCTCGGAGTCAAGACTCTTCGGTCTGATGACAAGTTGTCCATGCTCTCTGTCGTAGAGATCATATTCGCGGATAGAGGGAGATATGCGAATATAGAAGCCCGCCTCTGATTGGTCGACAAATGAGGGGTGACCTTCTATATCATTTCGTTCAAAGAAAACCTTTAATCGTCCTCCACTCTATTGTCAGCCAGCAAACCAAACGGATCGCCAGGACAAATATACAAATTTTAAACCAACAGCCAAACGAAGTTCATTTTACAATAAAGCCGTTAAATTTTTATTTTTTTTTACAAAGCCGAAGTTTTTTTTTTTGCCGTTTACACTCCCTAATTGACCCAGTCGCTGTAGGCGTCGGACCCGTAGAAACCTGACGAGATTCATGACGCTGTTCTTGGTTTTGTACATTGACTGTCCGGGTAAGTTCGATAGAGCAGAGAAATCCAACTGCCAACTGCAACCAACTGCCGATCTATGCACTTATCCCTCGAATGTTGGCGCAATCAAATGTACTCTTCTCTCTTGAAGGATAAGCAACCATTTCACGCGATGAAGGATGTACAAGACTGGGTCCTTAGACACAAACTGTCTTCAAGTTCAAAGCCAACTCAATCTTCGTTGTCTCCCTAATCGTATATTTCATTAGACAAAATTCATCAGTAAGTTTCACGTTTTTGTCAATTTGAAGCCACAATTGCATTTTCCTGGAAATGATTTATGATTCAGGAGGATTTTCAGTTTTCCTTTTACAAATCCATAAGCCTCGAGCTAATCCCTCCTAATTATATCATTTGTAAATGTATGCCTTATTCAAGGACCTCATAAGCACAGGTAGCATTGAGAAGAGTTATGTAATTATTTTGACTCCTGATCTTCAAGGCGTTCAACCTCACACTTAATTGCTGGAGCAGGTAGTGTGCGTGTGACTTTAAAAACCAAATCGGTTGATCCAGTGGGCATCATTTCAAAGCCAAACGTGCACCACTCAAGAACTTTCACAGGGGCGTATCAAAAATGAACACACCACAAGAAGAAATTCGCTCATACGCCGCCGTCGCAGCTGCATGGAGGCAAGCTTACAGGCAAAGCTTAGTTGACGACAAGCCAATACCGATCCCATTCTCTCACCCTTGGCGTGTGGATTCGAGGACATCATCAGAATCAGCGGCAAACACGTCGGATACAGAAGACTGTGTAGAGGCTCGTCTTTCCATGTGTTATTCACCAATCTCGTCGATCTCACTGGAATCGTTTTCGGAGTCAGAATCTGAGGATGGTAGTCAGTCACGCCGACCACGGCGATTTTCATGGGCCTCCTCGATTTCTTCAACGGATCTTGACTTCGGATACGATACAGCATCACTGCCGCCTTCAGCAGAACCCACTTCGGGATCCCAAGAACCACCACTTGGCTCAGAGGAGGAGGAAATCGCAAGCTCGTTGAATATTCAAGTGGAGCGTTTCCGGGTCGATCGCCGCAAACTCGAGAAACTAGTGAAATCCGAAGAAGTCGATGCAGTATCCTCCCTCTTCTCCAGAGTCATGGAGATCACCAACACCTTCATTCTCTGGCCACGGAACCACAAACGGAGTCAGAAGAATCCTTTTGTTCGAGTCTACGGAACACCGGAAAACAAAGAATGGGCGAAGGGACTCATCCTCGCCCATCTGCAGACCACCGGGCCACAGCTGAAGATGAGCATGGCCATCCTCAACTCCGACCTACACCACATAGTTCGTGGTGATGGAAGCAATGTGCTGCGAATTATGGACGAGAGCAAGACGGAAATTCAGTTGCGGAACCACCAAGCCGCCATATACGGAAGCATCGAAGGGCTGAAACAAGCCCGAGCAGCACTTCGAGGAGAAGCGCCTCTGATCATGGCATTCAAGTTGAAAGTCACAAGGGTTTTGTCCAATTTCCATGCGTCACCTGTGATTACCAAACTGGAGTCCCAGCTCAACGTGAAGGTGACCTTCTTGTCCACAGATACCAAGGGCATATACGTGGTTCTCATTACGGGCACAGAAGCAGAGCCGCGCAGGGTGAAGGAGGCAATTCAGCGACTTTCCAGTTCCAGCCTGGGAAAGGCAGTAGATTCGATTGTACAAATAGAACAGCGAGTCTCCCAGGAGTTGCGGGAGACTTTCACCAGGAACGACTCTGCTGTCCTGAAGAATGTCATGCACAACACGCGCACAGAGATCACCTTGGAGGAATCACTGGAATGGACCAACAGCGCGAAGCTCACCATCAGTGGAAACATGTTCGGAGTCCACGACGCTAAGCGGGAGCTCATGGGCTACCAGCGAATAGAGTTGATCTTCGAGATCGATGACTTTGAACAGGAGACTGGGGAGATTCTGAACATCGCCGAGAAGCATGACGTGAATGTGACTTTCAAACAATTGGAGCGGGTTAATGTGCTGCGAGTTACGATGATGGGATCCGAACGACATATTCATCAAGTGTACGAGGCCTACGAAGAGGTGGTTAGCATGCTCCATGCGGGGAAACAGACAAGAGGCAACAACCCCAAAGCGCACTGCCTGGATGTGGAGAATGTCAAGGAGACGTGGGCGAGTGAGAACAGTACGTTCGAGGGTATTGACATGGAAATCTGGACTCCAAAGGAGCCTAGTGCAGAAAGCGGTTGTTAGCTGCTTGGGATAAACATTTGGACGAATGACTGTGTGGGGTTCTTGTTTGGATTGAAATGTAGACGCAAGTGCATTTAATGTCTAAGACGTGTGAAATTAGAAAGGATGAAAAATATATCGTGTGGTAAAAAGTAATTTTAACTGTTTTCTTCTCTTAAACATTGGAGTCAGAAGAAAGATTGATAGCCTAAGACGCTGTGGAGATTTTTCCCAAATCAAATATTCTAGAATCAGGAGCCACACATGCTACTGGGCATGTGCTGGGTTCGAAAATGGTCATGTTTTGGGGGCAGCTGACTTACCTCAAATCTGATGAGAATCGTTTCTTTCCAGAGAAGACGATGGATCCATTGCGATTCTTGATGGATCCCTGTGACAAAACATTCGAAATGTCCTCTTCGGCTGAGAAAAACATCTCCGATGGATTTTCCGAAGTCAACGAAATCGTTCTCTGGACTTCCCGAGTCAAACTGTCTCCGCCGGAGTCCACATGATGAATAGGTATGTCGGCCACTTCAAATTCCAACGGGTGCGAATGCGGCGCCGAATGGGACATCTCTTCTGGCATCTAAGACCGAGAAAAAAAACCTCACCAAACTGTCAGCTGGAGTCGGCTGGAGACGAACTCACCTCGATCTCATCCTCAACATTGCTATCGCCGGTCAAGCGGGAGTCCGAAACGCTCGTCTTTGGCGGCGAAACTCGCAGAGTTTGAGACTTTGAATCAGATCCCCGTCGCATCGACATCGTCTGCGATTCATTTGAGTCCTGTCGCATCACCTTCTTTGAAGGACTATCCAAGAGGCGGGCGTAGGGCACTTCAACAGAGTTTTGCCTGAAACAAGATGCCAGCAATTAGACGTGCAATTAATGATACATCCACTGCGCAGGTAACGATATACCTAGTGGCCGTATATGAATACCGTTGGTTACGTCTTTCGAGAGTATTTGGTGATCCAACACTTTCACGAGATTTTCGGCCGTTGAGCTCTGCTGATTTTTCGGGTACTTTGAATTTTCCGGTTCCCAAATCCTTAGCGACCAGATCCGATTTCTTCAGGCTTCCGTTGCGGATTTCCATTGCTGGACGATACTGCTTTCCCTAATGGAATGCATCTTTAGGCAAAAACCTGCGAAATGGACACCTGCTTCACTTACCTTCCCAGTGAAGTCCGAATTGTCGTGAAGGGAAACCGGCTGCAGGCTGTACGGAGGAGTGTGGAACACCAACTGGCCCTTATGTAGAATACTCTCTCCAAAGCCATAGTCCTTTGCATTGTCAATGATGCTGGAATGGAATGTTTGTGAGGTCGGATTTGAAGGAGGAGCTTCGAGACTTACTGATATCTCGCGATGTTGTAGTTATCCTGAATGTCCTGGGCGGATGGTTTGAAGAACTTCGTTCCATTCCTATTGCTTCCAAAGAAGGCGCACCCCCCAATGCATCCACATCGTGCAATCTCGGTGCTTACGCTGTTCCCGGACCACAGGAACCACAATCGCTTGGATTTGATATCGTGTTCGCGCAGGAAGCTATAAACGAGTATAAAATGTGTATCCAAGCTGAGACCTTTGTTGAGTTTACTCACTTGTGTTGTACGATGTGAAGCTTGTGATCGGGAATGGGAAGCGCTGAGGCTCCCTCCAACAGAATCGGTCCCAACGACGTGCATCCAACTTCCAGCCAATTCTCGAATAGTTCCGATTCAGAACATCTCTTCGCTTCAGAAAAGCTGTCCCTCAGTTTCCTGGAACCATCCTCCTTTGAATCTCTCCTCTGCGAGAACGAATTCGAACTGCGTTTTGGCTTGACTTGAGGGTCACCACTCTTGCTGTCATCTTTTCGATACTTTCCGGATCGGTTACTGCCCGCTGTGTTGGTGTTGCTGAACGACGTCGCCATGTTTGTGTTGCATCCATTGTTCAGCATGAACAATCGAAGAAGAATCGATGGAAGTAGGCCGGATATGCCGGACTTTACTCGCTGTCCATGAAGGTTGCAGGTGGCTAAGCGAATTGGCGAGATCTGAAAGGATTCAACGTCGTGTTTATGCGAAAGTCTGTTTGAAGTCAACTTACCCATGTGTGGAGGGCTGTTCCGCTCTCAATCAGATACACATCGACTGCGTCAACGGACACCCGTGTCATCTTGTACTTGATGTCCTCGGCCGATGGGCATTTGTACTTGTTCTCCTCCTTGGTCTGCGGGCATTGATTACTCGGCACACCATGGTGACAGTTGCGAACAGTCTTGGGGGACTTCAAGCAGTTTTCCGGGTCAACAGCAAGGAGAATCAACGTTTCCAATCCAACAACTGTGTTGACAAGCTGGAAATATAACGAGATGGTAATCTTTTCAATCCGAGGCCATCCCAAATGGATAAAGGTCCTACCTGTGGAACGGTAAGTTTGCCGGACAGTTTACCCAACTGAATCTCAACCAGCCACGAGTACTCCAGAGTATCCTCGTCAAGTGCACATCCCTCATTGCTGAACATAGCGTGTCCGCGTACCTAAAGCCAATCATCAGAGAGGGTCTCCATCAAATATCTGCCGATGCTTACCTGCACAGCGGACAACAAGAGGTGCCCCTGGTTGATGTGTTTGTCGCGGTTCGGGCGCACCAGCATATCTGAGGCTATCAGATACGACGGGCTAACCAGAACCTGCAGCTCAGTCTCAGTATATCTCTTGTTCATTTCGAATCCCAGTCGCTCGATCAGTATCACCGGACAGGGAGGATCACTGTCGTTGCAGTTCTTCATTAAGTGCGCTTGAATGTCATGGATGATCACGGAGACTACGACCTCCAGGGGTCGGTAGAGGCGGGGATCAAAGGGCTTTTGTTTCTCTTCGGGTACGGTTACTTCTGAAATGGATTTGTTCGCAGCATCCTTATCCTTGCCCAATAACTGGTCTTTGGGATTGGTCGCAGTGGTTGCCTCCTTCATTTGTACATTTGACTGCTCCATGTCGGTGAAGTTTTGGTCTTCCCCGAAGATGTTGTCCTTCAGATGAATGAAATTCCGCAGCACACTGCCGTAGGCCATCATCACTGAAGATCCAATTTCCAGCTCGACTGTCACCTCGTCGGCGGGCAGTGTTGCTGGGTCGAATTTATACGCTTCGCTTTGTTGCCAGTTGGCAACGGGGGACTTTCGAATTTTCGGAATTCGCATCGGGCTTAAGAGAATCTCCTCCTTTTCGGGAGTCGTAATGTCAGCTTGCGGATCGGGTCCTTGTGGTGGAACTGGGTGATAGATGTACTGGATGGACAACGCCACTATGGGAACAGTCCAGCAGTCTACCCAGCCGGCGCTAAATTAAATCACAGATCAAACAAATTGCAAGCAAACACAACGATGCGGCGAACTTACCTCCTTTGGCAAATCTTTCGCCACTTCTTCGAATACAGCTCTGGCCGATTCTTGATCTTACCACCTCGAGTAAGGAGCCTTGCGTTTTCGTCAATCGCCAGCACAATCGGCCTGGCTGATGACACCTCCGGCAAGTACATGCTCAAGTCCAGGCCTTCGCCGTGGATCCAAAACTTGAGCGTCACAGTTTGTGGCAGGAAGTCATCAAAGGGCAGCGCGAAGCTCAAGTCAAACAAATCCCCACAGAAGGCCAAGTGATGGTTCTCCTGGTTCGCCGACGAGCAGTCGATCCAATTGAACTCATTGCTGAGAGTGAGGATCTCGAATTCATTCAAAAGAATGGTGAACTTGCATGTGTATGGCACGAAGCTGAGAATGTCCGGTCTCGCTTTGCATGCCCAGTCTTCAATGAGATCTTGGAAGAAGCACTTATGCTTGTAGACGATGTAAGCTGTGGCCTTGCAACCCGTCAAATTAATGCTCCAATCTTGGCTGTCGTTCCACTTGTTCGGGTAGTGTATTCGAACCTTGTACTCGAGCGACTCGAACTCTGCCAAACTGCGGTACTGCAGGCTTGTGGTCGCCTCCACATGGAACAGTTGACCGGCAATTTTTGTTGTGAAGCCGTCGGAGTGGGTCACCCATGGGATGGTGACTTCCACGTACGACGCCGGGCCAACTGTGATGTGCATGGCGTTCGTTTCTTTGTCCTTCGAGAAGAGAATGTCAATTGTCGCTTCGCTCAGCACACACAGGCAAACGTCGAACGACTGGTAGGCTCGTAGCTCTCCTGGCTGCGGTGCCGGTGTCACTTTCATTTGCTGCCAATCTGGCGGGAAGAAGAACTTGAACAAATGATCCCGTTGCCTGTCTGCCCACGGGCCATAACTGAAGTCCGTGCCCTTCTGGCATTTGATGTCGATACCCCAGACTGGTGGAGATGGCTCAACTATATCTCCATTGGCTAGAGTTAGAAGTACTGGCTCATCTGGTACAACACCCGCCTCGTCCATGTAGAAATACAATTCCATGCAGTTGGACATCATCACAACAAAGCCTTCACCCATGTACCTATGAAAAACCATTGAAACCGTTATTCCACTGAAATCGCGTC
Source organism: Eristalis tenax (assembly GCA_905231855.2). NCBI lineage: Eukaryota > Metazoa > Arthropoda > Insecta > Diptera > Syrphidae > Eristalis > Eristalis tenax. The sequence continues at coordinate 59,264,229 of HG993125.1, read as the reverse complement.
AACTAGCGAAGGAAACTTACCTCGGTGGTTCGTCAACCAATCCGGTGTACTTTGGGCTTGGGGCAAACATAACCTTTGCGTTCTCCACTTTCGCCTTGACGAAGTGCATAAAGTGATCCAAGCGACAAACTGCCGGCTTCGTGCTGTACGTACAGTGCGCCTCCTCCACCGAAATGGACAGAGTTGTTGGCGTCAGTCGATTGCCAAACACAAATCTTCCAGAACATATATCTATCTTGATGACTGGGATTAAGTCCCTCCATGTGGTTGCTGCCATTGCTTCGGAACGCTTTTTACTCTCTTTGCTAAACGACGCGGCCGCTGTTTGCCTAGAATTCTCCAGATTCATGGCGTGCTCTTTCATTTTATTTCGTTCTTCTGCCGAGAGATGCTCTGTCTGCAATTAAACTCACATGAAACTTGCTCGGACGGAAGCGCTTTAATTGATTTACCGGAATAAATATTGAGGGCCTTAACCCGAAGGTTTTCTCCAGGTGGTCATACAGTTCAGATCGGTTGTAGATGTGAAGCTCGAAGCCATTTAGTTGAACAGAAAGTCTCGTGTCGGAGTGTGAAAGATCTGGAAGAAGGAGAGTGTTGACGAGAGTGACGCGCCAAGAGAAATGCCTTACCTTCAGAGACGTCTTTGGGCACATATGACCTCCACCAACGGAATATGAAGTAGCCATCCTGAATTCGGACTGAGAAGTCGAAGCACACGTACACAAAGTCTCGAAACATTATCTTTCCAGCCAAAGGATTAAGTGTGAGCGATCCTGCAAGAGAATCTCCTGTGTAAGCATCTTGAAGTCGACTGAGGGAGAGAAAACTTACCTAGCTTAAAGTAGGCGCCTTTGAAGAACCATCTGTTGACAATCTTCGTCACAAGGACGCCCACCACTCGGGAGTTGTAGAAGCTGATGTACGTGACCCATGTTATGGATGTTAGCAACGAACAGAGGAGCCATATCTGCGAATCGAAGTGAAAGTACATATTTGTGAATAATAATGAATTATAACAGGCAAAGCTAGCAATGTGAAGTTATCAGAGTTTGCGAATGCAAATTCCGCGAATCACGACTGTTCGGCCATTATTTGGGACGTAAAAACAACAATCGATGAGTTTCTACCGTTGTTGGAGTATTGGCAGCAAATAGCAAGTGAACGCGACTGTAAAGTGTTGTTACTATCGAGTTGACGGTGCCAGCAATTTGGTTGGATATCAGTAAGTCTGGTTCATGATTTGGCTAGATCATGTAGAGCGTTTCGAGAACACGACTTTCGTGCTTACAACAAAGAACGGTCACATCTAAAGAGTGACCTCAAACATGTAAAATAGCTTCACGACATAAAGGTGATTTCGCTCCATATATTCCAATCTAACAAAACTCACAAAGAAATCATGCATTTTGGTTTTCAACTCCCCCACTGAGTTGTATCTAATGTGATGAGACAGTTGCTAATACCAGCAACAGATGGTAGACACGTTGGGGTAGGTTCAGTTCAAAGACCCGCATTGCTAACCTACTTTAACAGTAAACAGTCAACATAAAGGCCGACGACTTGTTGATTCACTTGTGCAATGCCATTGACCTAAAGCGGCCAAAAACAATTCAAGCGACTGCGCATTAGATTTTGACTTCGAAACTTGGTAAACCTTGGTCTTCTGTCAATCTGAAGAAATCCTATTTTCCAATCACAATCCCGCCAGAACAGTAACAGAATTTTAGCATTCATTGATTTTTCAAACCCATCACCGGTGAGAGTCGGACCCAGGTGGTGATGGAAACATTCCAAGAGATTGAACGTCTTTGGGACATTGGTCCCGATATGGGTGGGATCAACAATAGCGTGGACTGAAGATTAAGATTGACACAAGTTGACCCCATATGAACACATTAAGTTCGTCCCTGTCCTGTTCAAGCCCAATACACTCTACTGTTTGCCATGGATTTGAATGCAAGAACTCTAAAGAAAGTTACTCATTCCTTACTTATTAGAACTATCTCCTCGTTCTCACTCAGTCATGCTCCAAATAACACACAGTCTATTCTAGAAGATAAACAAACATCCGCCAATAAAAAACACCGATGATTATGTATTGCAAAGCAATAGCACGCACTACTCGCAAACCAACTTAGTGATAAGTTCTTCAAGCCTTATCAATCAAGCAGCACAACAACTCAATTTATCAGCGCACAACAAAGGAATTGATTACTCATTCCTTCTCGAGTAGAAATTCTGCTTTACAAACGCATGAAACCTAGGCCGAGACATGCCATCTAGTTCGATTAATAGAAGGCATGGAAAATAATCAGAACTTCAAACTGCGCAGAAAAATACCACCGAGAAGCCCTGCAGACAATCGATTTTTCATACCATGGGTGCATCCATTTTCAGATTCTCCAACGGAACGTGATTACTGTCGTTCCACACCCCAAAGCTTGATTGAGCCTCCTCCATGGTGGCTAATTTTTCACAGCACTTGTACTTGAAACAACAATTGGATTTGGATTTGTTAAAAATGGTCACTCTTCAGCCACTTTAACTCCATTGGGAGATCAAAAGTGGCAATAAAACCTTTTAGGGCTGGGCCACCACTTCACACAGAACACACACACAACACTTATGCTTTCCCTTAAACTCTCTCAGACGCAATCGCATTGAAATTGAATAGACTTCGATCTATTTGATTCGTTTTACGGATTTTCTTTTTATAAAAACCGCACTTAGCACGAGACAACGTAAAATATAGTTTGGAAATTTGTTGTATCTATCGAGCACTCAGCCGACATTTTGAGAAAATTTATGACAATTGGCTGTCAGAATGACAATTGAGAAAGGGAAAATGCTGAAAGGCACTCTGAAATGTCAGCGAGTGAGATGGAATGCGTGGGGTATTCCATGATTTCCATGACAGATGACCAAGTTTGGGTGGGGGTGCAATCGCGCAGGCCTTGGATGAACAGCTGATTGGATGGAAGAATAGTGACACTGGATGGTCGACACTGGATGTGAACTGACAAGTGGATGCTCAGCTGGAAAAAGTTTGACAACTCGACCTACTCACACTGGCTCACAACCGGTCGTATGGACGGGTTTTTGTTTACAAAACAAATGTTATTTGATGTGCGTGTTTCCAGCCAAAAACAGGTGGTTGTTTGGGGAAATACTTGGAAAAGTATGGACATGAACCAGTGGAGGGAAGATTAACTTCTTGAAATTTTTGAATTTCCATATCAGTTGAGATTTTGGCCAGGAAAGTGTGTGCTTTAAATTTAGCAGTCAATCGTGGTGAAGGGAGAAACTGCTGTTTTTAGATTCAAAATGTCTTGAGGCCCAGGTCCACCCCGGACTGTAGCGCCAAACAAAGAAGAAGAATGCCCACACTCGGACGGCATTTACTCGAATGTGAATAAAGGGTGAATGTCGTTTACAAGCGAAATGTTAAATCGCTTCGGTGTCAGAAGACTGTGTAACTACCGTGATCCGCCAATAAAATGAAGTAAATGTCAAGAATAGTTTCATTTATTTTCCTTCACACACCTTCAGTCCAAAATCAACTTGTGTCACTACATATCTACTGTACAAGGTTGCTCGTCTAAATATTTACCATCCTTCGTTTCTACTTGGCTCCTTTGGAGTCCAGATTTCCATGTCAATACCCTCGAACGTACTGTTCTCACTCGCCCACGTCTCCTTGACATTCTCCACATCCAGGCAGTGCGCTTTGGGGTTCTTGCCTCTTGTCTGTTTCCCCGCATGGAGCATGCTAACCACCTCTTCGTAGGCCTCGTACACTTGATGAATATGTCGTTCGGATCCCATCATCGTAACTCGCAGCACATTAACCCGCTCCAATTGTTTGAAAGTCACATTCACGTCATGCTTCTCGGCGATGTTCAGAATCTCCCCAGTCTCCTGTTCAAAGTCATCGATCTCGAAGATCAACTCCATTCGCTGGTAGCCCATGAGCTCCCGTTTAGCGTCGTGGACTCCGAACATGTTTCCACTGATGGTGAGCTTCGCGCTGTTGGTCCATTCCAGTGATTCCTCCAAGGTGATCTCTGTACGCGTGTTGTGCATGACATTCTTCAGGACAGCAGAGTCGTTCCTGGTGAAAGTCTCCCGCAACTCCTGGGAGACTCGCTGTTCTATTTGTACAATCGAATCTACTGCCTTTCCCAGGCTGGAACTGGAAAGTCGCTGAATTGCCTCCTTCACCCTGCGCGGCTCTGCTTCTGTGCCCGTAATGAGAACCACGTACATGCCCTTGGTGTCTGTGGACAAGAAGGTCAACTTCACGTTGAGCTGGGACTCCAGCTTGGTAATCACAGGTGACGCATGGAAATTGGACAAAACCCTTGTGACTTTCAACTTGAAAGTCATGATCAGAGGCGCTTCTCCTCGAAGTGCTGCTCGGGCTTGTTTCAGCCCTTCGATGCGTCCGTATACGGCGGCTTGATGGTTCCGCAACTGAATTTCCGTCTTGCTCTCGTCCATAATTCGCAGCACATTGCTTCCATCGCCACGAACTATGTGGTGTAGGTCGGAGTTGAGGATGGACATGTTCATCTTCAGCTGTGGCCCGGTGGTCTGGAGATGGGCGAGGATGAGTCCCTTCGCCCATTCTTTGTTTTCCGGTGTGCCGTAGACTCGAACAAAAGGATTCTTCTGACTCCGTTTGTGGTTCCGTGGCCAGAGAATGAAGGTGTTGGTGATCTCCATGACTCTGGAGAAGAGGGAGGATACTGCATCGACTTCTTCGGATTTCACTAGTTTTTCGAGTTTGCGGCGATCGACCCGGAAACGTTCCACTTGAATATTCAACGAGTTTACGATTTCCTCCTCTTCTGAGTCTAGTGGTGGTTCAGGGGATCCCGAAGTGGGTTCTGCTGAAGGCGGCAGTGATGCTGTATCGTATCCAAAGTCAAGATCCGTTGAAGAAATCGAGGAGGCCCATGAAAATCGACGTGGTCGGCGTGACTGAGTACCATCCTCAGATTCTGACTCCGAAAACGATTCCAGTGAGATCGACGAGATTGGTGAATAACACATGGAAAGACGAGCCTCTACACAGTCTTCTGTATCCGACGTGTTTGCCGCTGATTCTGATGATGTCCTCGAATCCACACGCCAAGGGTGAGAGAATGGGATCGGTATTGGCTTGTCGTCAACTAAGCTTTGCCTGTAAGCTTGCCTCCATGCAGCTGCGACAGCGGCGTATGAGCGAATTTCTTCTTGTGGTGTGTTCATTTTTGAGTCGTTACGACCTGGATTATAACAGTAGCCTTGAGTGGGGCACGTTGGGCTTTGAAGTGATAACCACTGGATCAACCGACTTGGTTTTTATAGTTACACTCAGGCTACCTGGTCCAGCAATTAAGTGTGAAGTTTAACTCCTTAAGGCTTAGGCCCAAAATAATTACAGATCACTTCTAATTGCTGCCTGCATCATAAACTGGGCCAACTTTTCTCTACTCAATTATTGTCAACGCTAATTATGAGGATTTACCGCAAAGCCACTGTTTTAACCTATTTTGACTACCTGTTCTTAGAATTAAGAAGGCAGGGACGTATTTATAGCCCCTACATGGATGCTTCATCCGCTAATTGAACATGGGGATATTCCTATTTGTAGATATTGCAGTTGTTGAAGTGAAGGTGGGTGTGTTATAAACTGGAAGTAAGAATTGTGTGCTACCTTCAGGGGCTTTACGCTGCGGTAATTATTGTGAGTCCATCAGTTTAGACGAACATGCGAAGAAGAATGGGTGGCCTTTAAGGTTACTATTAAAGCTCGTTCGCAGATTATGAATATCGAATATGTGCTGTAATAGTGCCTATGGTGTGGGTGCTGTCGAAGAAGTGTTAGTTTCTGTTACCTTTTTTCTTAAACACAATCTGACGTGTACGCTTAAACTTGTTACGGACACTGATGGTATGTTCGTCTCTCGTCCTAAGCAGTTCTCTAATTGAGGTGTTGCTGATAAGCAAGCTTTCTACAAAGCACTGTGTAGGAGTCTCATTTGGTTTCTTCACTGTGGAAGCAATTATTGTGAAAGAAGGGGCCAAGGATTTATCAGAAGCAAAAGTAGATCTTAGCCGAAGGACCACTTTAAGCAAGTATTGGGAGCAGAATATGCTCAAGGGGTTCCTCTTTCTAACACTAAGCCTAGTGGCTGGTGAAATTTTAAGACCCTCTCTTGTAAACTTATAACAATACGATTCTATGGAGCGTTGTCTGCGCTCTGTCTGATTGTGGCCGTCTTCTGCCGGGATATGGGACATTTCGTGGTCAAATTTGTAGCTGCATTTGCGTGATGTGGACAGACCAGTGTTTGGTGATTCATTCATTCTCTCATACTGTATCAAGAAAGAGTGAACATTAATAGAGGTCTGCTACTTGGAAGAAAGAAAGACACCACAATCAGTCCATCATAAGGACATACAGGGCAGCAACCACTCAAGTTGTGCGTGCTATTGTTCTTTCACGAGTGAATGTGAGTGAAATGTGATTGAAAATAAAATAAGTTATTTAAAATACGTTATTTACATTATCGTATGTTAAAGGGTGGTTAAATTTAAGGGTTGTTAGTTGGTTGAGGTCTTTCTCCACATGGGTACCAGTGTGTTCGGAGTCGAAGACTCTCCGGGCCCGAGCTGAATTGTCCATACGTTCTCCATGACCCAGTAAGCTTACGCGTTGGATCCGTAGACGCCAAGTTAGGTTCATGTCACGGTGCAGCCCGTAGAGTTGGTGGTTGATTCTTCTCATCCAAATAACGTCAACACAAAAATAACCAATGATCGCAATCTGAGCAAGGAGTTCTTCAGTTCATGCCTCGGCGCTGTACAGCAGGGGATGATCAGTGTCTTCTATAAAGGCAGCTTTGTCCTTCGAGAGAGGGCTCTATTAGTTCGATGAAGCCAAGCACTGATGTTGTTCGTACTATTCGTAGGCGAACCCCTTAACTACATCGAAGTTAAAGATGTCTTCCGTGACACTCTGTTTAAGATGTAGATGTTGTATGTCCCTTCTTGAGGACAGCGTATACATCCCTGTTTTCTGTAAGAATGTGCGTATCGGTCCCTGCGTCAGACAACAAATCCTTAATCGTTCAAATAAGCCCTTCCTCGAACTATAGCAATGATCTCTCATGATCATCGTGGTCCACGTTCCAATGTTCCGGGATGTCGTTGTACATATAGAACACCTCTCGGAGTTGCTTTAAATGGGGACCTGACCAAGTATGAAGTTGATGGCGGAGAACTACTGTGACAGATCATTCTCATCGACTCTTCGGATCCATATTTTCAAGAAGATGAGCTGGATTTCCTCGCATTTAATACAAATTCTCTACCGACAACCTACAAAAATTAAACTCTTAAACACAAATTTATTGCCGGCGCCATTTTTCGTCTCGGATCAGGAACTTAGCGGAACCCTAGGAAGTTTGTCCTTCTATTTCTTGCAAATTTTTATTACTTTCTCTTGACCAAAATTACCACAAGCAAAATCCACTACCTTTGCCTTAATTAGTGCTAAATGAACAGATAAATATTTATTATTATTATTTTAAATTTATTATTTAGTAAGTAAATTACATAAACAATATTATAAATAAGTAGCGCTAGCTGCCAGGGCTTTAGGCTACATTTTAAATATAATTTGCTAGATTAATAGATTGAAAGAGCCTATGTACATTATTGATGTTTTCTTCTGAGATATGAGTTAGGAGTTCTGGGAGATTTTGGTTACATATCTTAATGCATGTCGAGTTAATATGCGAGCATGACAGGAAATGGCTGATGGTGAGCGTCTGGTTTTCGGGACAGGTGGATCGTCTCTGTTCATAAGGTGTTTATGTGTGATATAGGTATGACCCAATCTTAGTCGGATATATATGATTACTTTTGTGAGTGGAGTGCATTTGGGATAAAAAACGATGGCTATAGTTGAGCCAGTTGTTTTTCCTTCTGTGTATGCAGGTCGAGAGCAGGTAATTTTGTATATCCTTTTCGTTGTAGGCGTAGAAGGTTATTAGAGGCTCAGTTATTGCAGCTTTAGCTGCGGCGTCTGCTTTTTCGTTCCCTTCAAT